>OY747130.1:79819469-81229469 GCA_963556465.1 Berberis vulgaris
TTAACTCTTCTAAAACCTGTTTGTATTTTTCTTTTAGTTGATAAATAATAAAAGAGAAACAAATAAAACAAAAACTATGAAACATGTTGTAGTTTTCAAAAAGTATCTGATTCTAAAATTTTCTTCAAAAAAATTGGGAGTCTGATTGTTGTATTTCCCCGTATATTTTTGGATGTTAGACACTGTACGTGTTCATGAATTCACACTTTTTTTTCCAATCCAGGCCGCCCCCCCCCCCCCTCCCAAAAAAAAAAATAATAATAAATAATAATAATAATAATAATAATATTATTATTATTATTATTATTATTAAAATATAGATTTAATTTGTGTTTAACAAACAGCGTCCAATGTCAAAATTACTTGTGTCTGAGGTCAATCGTATATGCTATCTCAACCTCCTTTTTTTCTTCTTTGGATATAATCTTGTTTTCTTTGGGCTGGTTGTAATTATTTTTGTTTTGCATTTGTAGGCTCTCTCAGCCTCTTATGTATCTTTCTTTAATATGAAAATAATTTTTGGGTCAGGACCTAGGGATTAAATTTCTTTATATTTTTTCAGTAGTTGTCCGAATTAGTATAATGATTTCAGCATGTAAAAGAAACTATAGTATTACATTGGATTAGGCATCTCAATTAAAGAGAATTTCTGAAGATTAAGAAAGAAAAAGTTACTCAAATGTCTCAACACAACATTGGATGCCTTTTGGCACAACAATGGTATATAACTTTGGGCTCTCAGATCAACTAATTCGTGCTACTGGGTTGCACTGATACGGACATGAGAAACTTCCAAGAACTAGGGTATGGGTAGAGGATATAACAATTTAACAATAAAATAATATATTTAGATCTATAATTAAATATATAGTAATATGTTCGTTATGTACTGATAAACCATAAATTCGTTAAGATTGTTCCTGAAGAGGTGGTCCAGGCGCTTGAAGAATACAAAGATGTGATGTCAAAAGAGTTTACTAAAAGCATCATAACTCATACACATAAGACCATGTTCAGGCCGTATCTTATCCATTATTTTTAGGTAACAGATGTGGGTAAGGTATGTTTTTGACGCATTAGTGCTTCCTAGGTAATAAGTGTTCAAAGTTTGCAAATGTTAGACGGCTTCTATAGTTGGTGCTAAAAACCAGAAATTCTTAATACCTGCTGAAAGAAGAATAGTGTCAACTGACAATTAACATTTCCTCTGTTTTATAACTGTTATGTCTAGCCATCATATAGTTATAAATTTTAAGAAAGAAGGAAATCGTTTGTGATGATTATTTCTTTTTTCAGTTTGACAACAGTTCCCTATTTTTGTAGTCTGCCATGCTATAAATTTTTTTTTTTTTGGGGGGGGGGGGGGGGGGGGGGGTAAAGAAAAAATATTGATAACTTAGGCGAAATGAGACCCAGTTCTACTTGGTACAATTTTGAATTACAGTGTGTTGCTATTTGATCTACAGGATTTGGTTCTGGGTGTTGCTGATCTTCACACTCCTGAGGCAGTGGCTGCTGCTCAGTCTGCCATTTCTGGTGCACAATCTGTGATTGATTTAGATACTAAAACTGATGGATCCGACTCTGAAAGCAGTGACGACGATGATCATGAGAGTGATGAAAATGATACTGATAGTGATGGTGATTGTAATGACAAAACAAGCAGTCTAAACAAACAGGAGGAACCAAACTCAGTCAATGGTGGTTGTACAAGTAAATCTCAACCAAAAAAGCGACAAAAGATTATTGAGCTTCTTTGAGACAATCTCAGTTTGGTAATACCAAACTTAAGAGCTTTGTTAAGAACTCCCAATCACATATAACTTAAGACATGGGATCAAATCGGTGATTGCTATGAGTGGTGAATGAGTTTAACTAAAGTTCCAAGTGGTTGATGCAAACATGAGTTATGAGTTGATGTCTTCTGAGCATGTCAATCTATTTTCTAAGAGATCCCATCCTGCTGCATCATCAGATTGGCACGAGGCTTCAATATTTTGTTAGTTATATTGGTAATTTAGAATCTATGCTATTTTCTTATGCTGTCTTTATTTTGTAAGAGATAGTTACTATGGTTGAATGGCATCTTGGAAATGTTTCAGAGCAACATTTTATTTGACAATTCCGCTGTATTTTTATTTGACCATGCTATAAACCCAACTTTTTCGTTGGAAATAAAGTCACATTCCTCAGTCGTATGAAATGGAGACAGTGGGACTATAGGTTAGGCAAATAGTTGTCTGCGTATGCACTGCCTTACCTGCCTATCCCGGCTTTTTTGAGAAAAGCCACTGCTGGTCCGCCAGAAGGCCTTCCAAATGCTATCTTCTTTTTTTTTAGAGCGAGAAGGGGTTTGAAGGATCCCCAAACTTTTATTTAATAAAATATGATGAACCAAAATCAAATACAATCGCTCATTCGTTCAATTGTATCAAAATCATTGTCAATGATGTATTTTGCTGCTACATCATTTCAATTATAAGCGATAATGAAGATTCAGAGTCGCGCACTGTCGAGGAATGTCTGACATAAAGGTGATTGGCCGAAATGGGAAAAAAAAAAAAATCATGCAAATTGAATTGAATATGCTAAGAAAACGTGAAGTATTTTTGGACCTATAGTCCAAACACCTAAATGGGTGAAACCTGTAGGTTATAAGTGGGTGTTTGTTCGAAAGCGTGATGAGAAATGCAAGATCGTTTGATTTAATGCACGACTCGTTGCACAAAAATTCTCACAAAAACCTGAGATAGATTATGACTTAACTTATTCACCATTAATGGATGCAGCTACATTTTGTTTCTTAATAAGTATGGTAGTCTCTGAAGGATTCAACATGTGTCTCATGGATGTTGTCACAATGTATCTATATGAAAAACTAGATACAAATATATAAATGAAAGGTTCAGAAAATCACTTCAAATACCAAGACTAATAACACAAACATGTACTCAATAAAACTACAACAATCCTTGGATAGATTAAAATAGTCTAGATAAATGTCATATGATCGCCTCAGCGAATATCTTATGAAATAAGGATTTATCAATAATCTCATATGTCCATGTTTGTTTATTAAAAAACCTAAATGTAGGTTTATTATCATTGCAGTTTATGTTGATGACGTAAATTTAATTGGGACTCTAGAATGGCTAGACCTCAAAAGGCTAGTGAATATCTAAAAAAAGAATTTGAAATGAAAGACCTTGGTAAAACAAATTATTGTCTCGACTTGCAACTTGAACATAGTGCAAATGGAATTCTAGTCAACCAAAAAACTTATACGGAAAAGGTATTAGACAGTATGGATAAATCCATCCATGAAGTTCTCTGATGGTTGTAATGTCACTCAAAGCGAATGAAAATCTATTTTGTCCTAAATAAGAAAACGAAGCAATTTCCTGGCCCTAAAGTACCATATCTAAGTGTCATAGGCACTTTTTTGCTGTATTTGGCACAATGCAGTAGACCTAACATTGCATTTTCAGTAAAATTTGTTAGTCGGTGTAGTGATGTATGTAGCCAAGGCATCCTAACAGACTGCCAGATTTGAACCTTGTTCCTACATGACCCGATCAATTCGATCAGGCACTCGCCATCTATTTTCATTGTTCAACTCTTTGACAACATGAAAAAACCAAAAGCTCTACCCTCCCTCTCTATCTATCCAAGGGATGGAAGGGCAGAGGCTTTGGTGTCCTCTCCAGTCAATAATTTGGGGCCTCACAATCACTAGCCAATATGTTTTTCTCTCATGTCTTTCTTCGTTCATGGTTCGATATTCTGGTGTCCTAGGCGTAAAAGAACCACACCAATCAATTCCGAACTTGGTGATTAAACTTTACTACGGTGATGATACTGTATGGGAGGTCCTGTAGAAAAATAGTACGACGCCAGTATGATAAAAAGCTTAACACTTATCATTCTTATTACTTATTCAATATGAACAAGAAAAAATTTCAAAATGAAACCAACTAACTAGGCAGCATTGGAATTACATTAAACACATTTTACTATGCCTTCATGGCACAACCTACTTGGGCTTTTACTACTCAAAGGGTATGCAAATGCATGATCTCCCTAACCAACACAATGCTCACTCATAGACAATATATGTATTCACAGTTGGTGATACAACAATCTCTTGGCGATCCACTAAGCATACTTTGGTGGCTACACCTTCCAATCACTCTAACTTATTGCACTTCCGATAATGATTTATGAAGACAACACGGTTTGTAAAACACAAATTAAAAAGGTATATTAGGGGTGGGCACGAGACGAGATAGACCTTATTCATCTCAAACGGGGTTGGGACGGATGGGACGGAATGAGCATATACTAAATTTTAGTTTGAAAATTTAACATGCAAGATTGAAAATTTTGGATTTATCAAACACACAACTCTAAGAACAACTATATAACTTAAGCCAGTTATTTCCCTATTTCATTAGCTTTTACTCCTTTTTTTAGAACCAGTGTTGAAGATGGCCATTTTTTTATGCATTGCTAACAAAAATGATCAATAGGTTTGTCATTTAAAAACTAAGAGGAGCACACATTGTTGTTGTCAAGAGTTAGGAAGAGGAAAAAAAGAAGAGAGAGAGTTTGAGTTAGATTCATTATCTAGGCGAGTCGCATGAAAGCTTGTGATAATAAAATAACATGTTAATAAATAAAACAATAAATGAAAGTCATGTCAATAAATAGTTTCATACTACATATTTCATATTAAATATAAAAAAATCGGTTCGGGACGGGATGGGATTGATCAATCTCAATAGGACTCGAAAAAAATCGAGACATGATCAGGATCATGGGATGGGATGCTCATCCCTACGGTATATCAAGAGTGATAGAACGAAACACATTTCTCAAAAGCTCTTTTACATCATTGAACGTGAAATCAATGTCCAACAGATACGTTCTAGTGAGAATCTTGCAGATTTGTTCACCAAAGCTTTACCAGCATCAACATTCAAGAAATTGGTGCATGGTATAGGGATGAGATGAGTTAGTAAATAACCTGATTAATTCCATTATTATAAGGGGAGTAACTCAATAGGGGAGCATAAAAAATAGGATTTGCACACTGTACTCACTTTCCTTAGTTACGATTTTATCCAACTCGATTTTCGTGACAAGGTTTTAATGAGGCAGTTTCCAGTGCGTCCAACTCCATTTTAAGATTCAAGCATATTGTACTCTTTTTTCCTTAGTCTATGTTTTATCCCACTGAGTTTCCCTAGCAAGGTTTTTAATGAGGCAATTAGCTTAGATATAGTGGGCACCTAAGGGATAGTGTTGTAAACTCTTATGGTGATTACCCACTTCTATGACTTAAATCAATCTACTACTTTAGGTAATATAGCCATGTGGTTGAGATAATGAAATATGGTACCATATCATCTACCTCTTAAATGTAAATCGGAGAAAATCTATCCTCATCCCCCCAATAAATATGGGCTTTGTGAAGTTTGCAAAGGCACACTAAAAAGGAAATATAATCTATTTCTATTAGTTTAATCTCTCGTTGTATAGTGGTCATATAAGATTCAGTGTTTATTTTCTTATATCTTATATCTTACATTATATATTTAGTATTAAGCAAAGGGTCATTTGCATTTTTCTATGTAATAAATAGTTAATTTAGGTTTGCTTCAAAATAAATCGGTATTGCACTTTGCCCCTAAAACTAGCAGCCAACATACCTTGATTGTCAAGGCACGAGCTGATTTTAAAATGACCACATTTTAAGGACAAAAATGCCCTTGAATGATCCGAGGGCTGAGATTCAAAAATCGCAAAATGCAGCTAACATGTCCTAATATGAGAGCTGAGATTCAAACTTCCCAATAGTCGTTAGGATAATCGATGGTAAGAATAAATAGTGATTGACTTGAGGAAATGTATTCAAATCCAAAGCTACAAATGAAATTGCTTTCCAAAAAAAAAAAAAAAAAAACTACATATGAAATTGGAGTTTTTACATGTTATTTACTTTAGATCAAATGTATTCGAAGTGGAAAAGCTTGAGCAAACCCAAGTTTTGAAGTTAGGGTTTCATTACATAAATGTTACACAAATACTTAGATATAAGTTTTTCGTCCAGAGATTTCAGTTTAGAATACCTTCATAGAGGTAAGTCAAGTCAGTGATTTTCATTTCATCATTTATGTGGGCATATGTTTATAATTGCAGATCATCTTCAACATCTCGCAGACCATATTCTGTTTTAGGGGGCATTCTTAAATTTAAATTTATTATATTGGGGTTAAGTTTCTGCCGGTATTTATTATAAAAGGGAAAGTATAGTAGCAATTTTTTTTGCAGATCCCATGCTTGTAGTGTCATCAGCACAATCATACTAGTGAAGAGGAGGTTCGAAGTATGCAAGATTTTGAAGTCCAAAACTAAATAGAATGTTCTTGACAAGCCAAATTCATTAGATCTACATGTAAAACATAATGTCAATTAATGTTCATTGTAGATCAAATCAAATAATTGGATGAAATCATTGTTGTCATTATTTAAATGCATAACAACCTTGCAACAAAGTCTGACACAACACAATTAAATCAAAGCATAACACTATTGCAACAAAATCTGACAAAGCACATTGTAATAAAATGTCATAATATCCTTGCAAAATCTGACATAGCACGATGCAAATCAAATGCCATAACATTCTTATAAAACCTGACATAGCACAATGGTCATTCAAATACCATCACATCCTGAACATAGCACAATGGTTTATCTGTCTCTCTAGAGAATCTTCATTCATGGTTAACTTTAGCATCCCCCATCTGCTAAAGTACTAACACTTTTCAAATATGTTATCAGTGTTTAGCACGATTACGTTATATCAATTTAGATGATCTTAAAAAAGAGATGCCAGTATTGACAATATGCAAGCATTATTAACATTATTTTGGAAGTCATTATTTTGCATCAAATGGTGGTGTAAATGAAAGATCTCCTCCAATGCACTGATATAAATGACTATAGAAGTCATTATTTTGGAAAATAAGAGGGGATGTGGGGAAAAATAATGTCCAAGAACTAACCTCTCAAAATGTTTCAAACAATGCATATACAGTGTACAGTTGTAGCCAAATGTTTCTTAGACAGTTAGATCTTAATATTTCATTTAAATCGAATGACCAATTTATCCAACCAAACCCTTATCCTAATCAAATCATGATTAACATTGCATTGTCATATGCAATCAAGCAAAATCACATTATTCTTTGTGAAAAATGGTTTAATCTACAACTAGAACACCAAAAGTTAAAACCTGAATGTAAAAAATGTTCTTTTTAGGATGGGTATTGATCACATAATCGACTATCCACTTGAGTGAGTCTTTAATAGGTTCGAACTGCTTTATCGTGTCCATCTAATCTCCATACTCAATGACGACTTATGATATGACATTTGAATGATCATTGTGTAATGTTAGGTTTTACAAGGATGTTATGACATTTGATTTGCATTGTGTTATGTCAGGTTTTGCAAGGATGTTATGACATTTTATTACGATTTGCTATGTCAGACTCGTTGTAAGGATGTTATGCATTTGATTTATATTATGCTATGTCAGACTTAAGGGTTGAACAAAAAATCGATTAAACCGACCGAACCAATCAGTTCGATTTTTGTTTAAAGAATTCAAAACTTGAACCGACCGAATACATATAAAAAATAATATATATTTTAAATAAAAATATAATATGTTTAAAATAGTCTGTCAATTTGGTTTTAGTCGGTCGATTCGGTTAATGGTTTACCTAAATTCAAATCGGTTTGGTTTGAAAATTTTGAAACTGACTATAGTCGGTTCAATTTTCAACCCTATTAGACTTTGTTGTAAGGTTGTTATGCATTTGAATAATAGCAAGGGTAAATCAGCATGGTCGTCCACGTGTATGGTTCAGGTAACAGACGGTTTGGATCAACATGTTATCATGTCGTGCGTGAGATGCACGTGAGGGGTATTTTGTCATCCAAAATGGACGGAATGATGACACGTGAGGTGTTTGACAGTGAAGGCACGTTGACTGCTAGTCTTGAGGGCAATATGCAATACTGATTTATTTTGGAAGTAGCCCTGAATTAACTATTTATTATGGGGGAAAGTGCATTTATTTCCACTTGGCCTTCTACATCTCTGCAATTGTAACGCTCTAGTTGCCAAAATTGTCCAAAAGAAAATTATGTTTGTCCAAAAAAATTTCTTATTTTTTTTTCAAAAAATATTATTAGAATCAAATAGAAACAACACATTTTTTCAAATTTATTAGTGGGAAGGACTATTTACCTTGAGTTTGAAGATCACCAAACATTTTGGTAAATATTTTGTTTGATCTTGCCATGAGAATTTCGGAAAACTAAGATGATAAGTTTCGTCACTAAATTCATATTCCCCTTTCACACGCCCTTTTCACTTTTGGTAAAGCAAAAAAGCTATTTGATGGTGTATTTTCTTTTAATCTACCGTCACCTGTTAGCGGTGATTTTGATTCCAGATATTTGAAACAAGAGCAAAAAGAGTTTTTTCATAGAAAATCTCACAATGTCACTAGATACCAGAGAATGAGAGAGTTTATAAGTTTGACTTGTTTTCATTCATCTTTCTCGTTTTCAATGATGCTTTCCAACTAGAACGAGTTTATAAAAGTGTTTATGTTTGATTAAACAATATTATGAATTAGGGATATATGTAGTTTTCATATGAAATCGAGGTTTCAACGACTTTCTTCTACACTCTCCATCAATTAAGATTGAACATGTTTTAGTTTCACAAAATATGTACCCTATTTAATTATTTTAAAGATATTTCATTGAATGCAAGTAATATAGTTGTTTTGAGAAAAAAATAACTTCATTTAAGTATAAAAAAAATAGTATATGTTACGAATCAATCAATTTCAAAATGAATAAAATAACAAAACAAAAAGCTTACTGATAAGGATCCAAAATTGGTAAAACTGGATTCGTGTTATACAACGAGTTCAACCTTTATTGCAAAAGGAATTTTTTATAAAACCTTTGAACAAATCACATAATTATCCCTCAAATATTCGAACTATGGTGGTATGAGTTTGATTAAATGATTCAAATTTCTACCCAATTTCTACCTAGGATTGTTAACATAAGGTTAGATAGATACAGAGATGATAAACAAATGATATGCAGAAATCAAAATAGAAACGAACTACAAAATATGAAGTACAAGTACAAGAAATTCTCTAAACTATTTTAGAGATCGATACAGCCTCAAGCCAATTTCTTGGTTTACACTTGGGGATTAACTGTAAGATCAAGCTAGATAGTTTATTGAATTATTTAAAGATAGAAATAAAATATAGATATGATTTATTAAAATATACAAAAGATAAAAGATAAAAGATAGAAGCTTACATGAAAAACTACTTAGAAAACTAGTAGTGAATAAAAGGGATCCAGTCGAAGATAAGCCTTGCTGGAAGATAAGGTGAGTGGTCAATTTGTCCTTTGTAAACATTATTGAGATAATGCGAATACTATTCGCATGTGACTGTCGGTAGGAACTGTTGAAGATGCTTCGACTGTAGCTGCTTTTGTAGTGAGTGAACAGTGGCTTCACGTGGATGCCTTTGTAAAGAAGAGATGTTGTCGGGACCGAAAGTATCTTGTTTTGTAGTGTTGTTTGGCAGATACTGCCTTTGGTGATGCGAACGGTGGGTCCATTAATCAAGTGGAGAGAAGACGTCATAACAGTCATCCTCATTGAGTGGAACTGTTGGTTCATCGTCTTCATCTGAGTCTTCTGAACAAATCTTTGACAATGTTTCAAAGAGTTGAGCTGTTGTAGGTTTTCCTCTAAGTTGTTGTCTTATATGTTGACGAAGAAGCTTAGCATCTGAAAGAGGTTCAATAGGATTCACCTGAGAAGCAGGATAATGATTTTTGCCTGAGAAGAAGCGAAAAACTCCTTTTGTAACTCTGGAGTGGTCAAACTGTGCCCACCATTTGACTTTAAAAAGGCGGCAGAACCACATAGAAGCATTCTTGGATTGATAAGGTTTGCTCAATGCTGAGCAGGTATAATCCCAGCATAAAATCAAGGATAAACCGAACCTGATGAAGAACCAAAGTGACAAAACCTGCTTTATAACAGGAATTGGAGGTTGGTACTTTTCTTGGAAAATCTTCCATCCTTCTTAAACAGCAGGAGGAAAGATATCTTGGATCGGACCAAAATGGCTCCACCAAATGTGTTGGAACCAAAGAGGAATAGATTTCTGTTTGAACTTTTGGCAAAATAAAAATAACCATGAATGGCCACAATTCTGCGATTGTATTTAGAAGGCTGAATGCAATCAAGCATGCTAGCTTAGCCGAGTAGACTAACCCAGACCAGAACTTCGCTTGGTGCAGTCATCTCTCTTGTTAACAGTTAACACTTGCGAACGTCGTGCACCGAGTCCACGCGAGACTCTCGACCATGTCTCTACAAATTCCAAAGCAAAAAATGGCGCCAAAACCATCTTCATTTCCCTCAAAATTCTACCTTCCTTGGCATATAAATATGGAGCCCTCCCTCCCTCACTCCACCAACTGAAAATTTCCCCCCTTCACTTCAAAATGCAACGCCAGAGGTCGATTATCTCATTCTTCAAGAACTCATCACCACCAGAAAACAAGAGCTCCTTTGCCGCCAACACACTCGATCTCAACCAATCCGTTCTGTTCTCGGCGAAACAGACGAAGCCGATTTCATCCTCACTTCCTGAACTTTCCAGCGGTTCATCTGCACCGCAGGAGATATCGGGAACGGATACTCCGCCGGAGAAGTTGTCGCGTCAGGTTCTACCGTCAAAGTTCCCAGAGAATGGCGAATCATCGAGACCTTCGCTGTTTTCAAGCATTATGCACAAGTTTGATAAGGTTTGCTCAATGCTGAGCGGGTATAATCCCAGCATAAAATCAAGGATAAACTGAACCTGATGAAGAACCAAAGTGACAAAACCTGCTCTATAACAGGAATTGGAGGTTGGTACTTTTCTTGGAAAATCTTTCATCCTTCTTGAACAGCGGGAGGAAGGATATCTTGGATAACCAAAGAGGAACAAATTTCTGTTTGAACTTTTGGCAGAATAAAAAGAACCATGAATGGCCACAATTCTGCGATTGTATGTAGAAGGCTCTTGACCAAGCTAGTTTGTAGTCAAGATAATTGTATGTCTGAGGAACGTAGTTCACTGAGAACTTCTTGTGGTAGTGAGGGAGCTGATGCCAGTCAACTTATGAGAGAAATTTGAGGATCTGACACTTGGAATGTGTGATCCTTTCTTGGTGGTATTTGTCATGATGGTGGGTGATGATCACAGAATCAGAATCTACGAGGATGAACTCATAGAACTCCTGTGATTTTGTACTGTCTGCTTCTTCAAATTATTGTTGCTGAGGAAACAGATTATTGGCGATGAGCTGGGGCTCTTTGACTAAAGCATACATGGATGGCTCGATCATAGTGATATAATCAAGGCAGCTTTAGGAATGTATGGATTTGGTGTTGAAGTTTGTGGCTTTGTAAAACTGGTCATGGTATAACCAGTTGTTTCTTCTTGGTTCAATGGAGTGAACTTTTGTGAAAGGGAAAGGGCATAAGAAATAGGGGCTTGATGCTGTGAGGCAGAAGACGTCATAGCATATTGGGATTTTGATTTGGGGTTGGAAAAAGAAGGAGGGCGAGAGGAAGATGAGTTAGAAGAACTCATATTTGTAGGAACTCTCTTGATAGAAAATCTGCAAGAGAGTTATCAGCTCCTTTTATAAACTTTATTTCAAAATCAAAGGCTGAAAGAATACCTTGCCATCTGGCAAAGATCTGTTTGGAAACGAGATTTAAAACATCTTTAGTTAAAATCTCTTTGGCAGATTGACAATCAACTTGTAATAAAAACTTTTGATTTATTAAATCATCTTGAAATTTCATGATGCACAAGACAATTGACAAAACCTCTTTTTTTTTTTACTGTGGAATAATTGAATTTGACAGAGTTCCAAATACCAGAGGGTATCAGATCAATTGGATAGAGGTAGAATCAGGAAGACGATGTTTGAGAATACCACCGTATCCTAAATTGGAAGCATCTGTTTCTACAATCTTGAAGGCTTCTGGACTGGAAATCCCTAGACAATGAAGATGCTTGACTCTGGACTTGACTTGACGGACAACCTGGGAATGGGCTTCAGTCCATGGGCCTGGGTTTTTCTTAAGCTCGGTAAACAGGGGTTTTAATCAAATCTGAAGGCCTTTGTAAAAGTCTGCAACATAGTTAAGAGATCCAAAAAACCGTTGTAACTGGGTTTTATCTTTTAAGTTTTAACTCATCTGAAAATTTGTTTGCAAAATCAATTGCTCTAGATATGGGAGTGAGAGTCCCATGAAAAATCATATGTCCAAGAAATCGGACATTAGTTTGAAAAATATTGATTTTTGTTGGAGAAAGAACTAAACCATTTTCTTTGATAATTCTTTCAAATTGATACAAATGTTTCCAGTGGGCTGGAATTGATTATGAGAAAACAAGTATATCATCGATATACACGATTGTAAAGGTTGATAATGGGGAGAAAATATCATTCATGATATTTTGAAACTCACTAGTCTTTTGAGGCCAAATGGCATAACATTCCATTCAAAATGACCAAATGGAACATTAAATGCTGTCTTGTAACGATCAAAGGGATGAATCTGAATTTGCCAAAATTCAGATTTGAGATCAAACTTTGAGAAAACACAGGCTGAGTATAATCTTTTAAGAAGATCTCTTTTGTTAGGTATAGGATACCTGATCCATTGCAAAGCCTTGTTTAAGGGCTTATAATTGATAACAAGGCGAGGACTTCCTCTTTCTAATTCAGTTGCTTTATTAACATAAAAGGCTGTACAACTCTAGGGAGATTTGGAATGCCTAATAAGTTTCTTTGAAATCAAAACTTTGATTTCTTTTTTGCAATGTTCCATGAGCTCAGAATTCATTTGAATTGGTCTAGCTTTAGTTGGAATCATTGAATCTTTGAAATAAGGTTCTTAAGGAAGGCGAACAACATGACGTTGGCAATGCCAAAAAGCATTAGGAAGTTCATAACATAATTCCTTTGACAAATGTTTATGATATTGAACAATTTTAGTTTGGAGTTTAGGGTCTTGAACTCGTTGATCAATGCGTCTAAACGCAATATCTGCTTTGAGGGATTGCAAATGTTATTGTTTTTGAGAAATGAAATTAAGAAAACAAGTATCATTTCTGATATTGTTGATTTCTATAATTTCAGGTTTGTACAGAAAGGGAAACTCTACATCTGTTCCAAGAATTTGGGTTTTAATGCCCGATGTTGTAACAGATAACGGATAAATTGCTGCAAAAAATGGTGTTCTAATAATCATCTTCTGGACCATGTTTTGAACAAGCAAAAAATCTTGTTTGATACAAACCTTATCTTGGCAGATATAAGCATTTGTTAATTTATATTGTATAGCCAACTTGGAATTGGTAGTTGTATACAATATTTGTTTTGTAAGTTCAAAATATTTGGTAGGTATTAATCCTTCCGCAACACAGTTAAGATCAGCTCCGGAATCAATAAGAGCTTTACATGGGATAATAATCTCTTTGTTGATAATGAGGTTAACTTTGCAAAACCATCGCTGATGTGTAACTTTGTTGATTTCATTAAGAAAAAAATGAGTAATCTCTACAGGAGTTTCAGAAGAAGAGAGTATATCAGGTAAATACGTATTTTGAAGTCCATTGATACGAAGATCAAGGAGATAATGATTTTGTTTTGAAATCATAATGTCTTTTTTGATATGATTGACTTCTTGTTGAATATCAGATAAGTTGACAAGGGTAGAAGATGTGGATCTTCTAAATTTGTCAATAATCTGTTTGTGATCATAAAATGGATTTATGACCTCTGGGGTTGGTTTTGTGGTTAAATTTGTTTTGATATGTTGAAGATATTCCGTTTTAAGTTTAGGATCTTCAATGCGATCAACAAAATCTAAAAGAATACTGGATTCTTTTGTTTTTGAAAGCATGTTGATACTTTGAAGGTTATGACAATGACATGCCTCTGCGCATTCTCTGTCACTGACCTTTTCCGATTGATCAGAATCAGAAGAATAATTGAAGTTGAGAATTTGAAGATCTTCGTCTGAATTATCTGATTCAGAGTTCATTAAAACTTGAAGAAACATGTTCTTGATATCTTCAGGAGTTTGAAGCTCTTGAATCTTTTGGGTTGTTCTGCAATTCTTTGCATAATGACCAGGACGACCACATTTGAAGCAAACTGGCCTTGAATGGGTATGGGCTGGATATTTCTTGAATGGTTTTGTAGGCTTGGGTTTATGCGTACCATGCTTATTGGGCTGACTATAATATTGATTATAGTCTTTTGGCGGGAGTTGTTTTGGTCCATATGATTTTTTGGACTTAAACTGTCTAGCAGGATGAGACCTGTATTGTAATTTTGATTGAGAAGACTTTTGATGAGGGAGCTTAAAATCATCATAGCCATATTGTTGACAGAAATCGCCAAGTTCTCTTGGACCATTGATATTCTATTTTTTTAATTGGGCTTTAAGTCTTAAATCATTACAAATACGCAAAACACATTTGTTAATGAAACTAATGATATCTCCAAAGGTAAAACATTCATAAGGAATGTCTTCTGGATAGATTTCTTGTAATTTTCAGCAAAGATTGGTGGAAGACCATAAATGATTTTTCTCTTCCAAAAAGGGTTATTTGCACGAGATTGAAACATAACCTTTTTGAGGAAGATGTCTTTGTACCACCGAAAGTGGCTCAAAGTCGGACATTTGTGGATCATCAACAAATCTTTGGACTTGTTCTGGAATTCACTATGATCTTCCATAAAATGCTTAAGAATACAGAAGATTAGAGTATGAACTGAATCAGGGATATCTAAACCTTGTTCTGTTTTGATAGGATTACCTAATAAATCAATTTTTACTGCATTAAAAATTGAATGTTGCTCACCAACTGTTAGGTAGTTATCTCACCATCTTTTGAGTAGTCCAGAAAAGCCAGTTATGATAAGAGATGCAATTGTCCTATCATTCTTGCCTTCGCTACGATGAGCCGAAGCCATCATAACCATTTTCTAGGTTAACTCAATAATATTTTCTTCAGTTAGACCGTCTATATTCCAAGTATAAAGGTTACCTGTAGAAAATGACCCATAGACCTGAAGAGATTTCTCTTCAAATTGCATGTCAGGGAGTGATGGTCGTGGATAAAAATTTATAGTTGTGGGAAAGAGATTTTGAGTTTTCCCATAAGATTTAGCAAACTTAATGGGATTGGCTTGGTATTGGATGTAGTTTAAATTATCTAGTGCAGTCATATGATCAAAATCACTATCTGAATTCATTGCTTGGGAAGACAATGTATTGATTTGAAGATTTGATTTTAAATTGAGAGCAGCCAATTTAAGATCAATTTATTTGATTAATTGGTTTGGTGTGGTTAACACATTTTGTTCAACAGACGTAGGTGTAAAGTACGTTGCTGGTTTTTATACATTAAAGACTTGCTTTCGAGCCAATTGGGTATGAGCCAATTGATCTTGGATCAATTTATCACAAATCTCATGAAGCAAGATATTGGTGTAATTATTTTGTTGAATAATTTTACCAAGACCTTTAAATGTATTATCTATCTGGAGATCTTTGAAAGGTGATGCCAAAACATCATGACCTAAAGTTGAAAATTTAATTTATTTTAAAGGTGGCAAGATGGATTCTTTGGCGGAATTAGTTTCAGTTGTATGCCAGAATTTTGAATTAGTTTTGATAACATTTATGCTAGGAAGATAATCAGAAAAATACCAATCTAAAAAGGGTAAATTTTCTTGCATTTCTTCACAACATGCATAAAATTGTTTTCCTAATTCAATTTTTTGTTCTTCTGTAGTTTGTGCATACAATTGTTCTATTATTTGACTATTTGAAGGTTTTACAAAGTCTCTTTTGATCCATTATTTATCAAGGATTAACTCTGTTTGTAAAACATTTAATTGAGGATGAGAAGGAGGATGATCTTCCATCTCAGATTGAGTAGGTGACTCAGGATTGTAAATTGGTTGCGAAATCTGAGGAAATTGTGGATTATTTATCAGACTGGCAAAATCTAAATGATGAAGGACATCAGGAAGTGTCTGAGCCATTGGGATTTGTGATGGTGCTGTTTTGAAAGAAGATCCTGAGTCAGACAATTTTAAACTTGTTTTTCTAGACTCTCATAGAATTGTAATTCAATTAATTTTAATGATATCCATTTTGAAGAATAAAATAAGCACAATGTGATTTACTGGGCAACTCAAGTCAATGAAACCTGAATGCAATCAAGCATGCTAGCTTAGCCGAGTAGACTAACCCAGTCCAGAACTTCGCTTAGTGCAGTCATCTCACTTGTTAACTGTTAACACTTGCGAACGTCGTGCACCGAGTCCACGCGAGACTCTCGACCATGTCTCTACAAATTCCAAAGCGAAAAATGGCGCCAAAACCATCTTCATTTCCCCCAAAATTCTACCTTCCTTGGCATATAAATATGGAACCCTCCCTCCCTCACTCCACCAACTGAAAATTTCCCCCCTTCACTTCAAAATGCAACGCCAGAGGTCGATTCTCTCCTTCTTCAAGAACTCATCACCACCAGAAAACAAGAGCTCCTCTGCCGCCAACACACTCGATCTCAACCAATCCGTCCAGTTCTCGGCGAAACAGACGAAGCCGATTTCATCTTCACTTCCTGAACTTTCCAGCGGTTCATCTGCACCGCAGGAGATATCGGGAACGGATACTCCACCGGAGAAGTTGCCGCGTCAGGTTCTACCGTCAAAGTTCCCGGAGAATGGCGAATCATCGAGACCTTCGCTGTTTTCAAGCATTATGCACAAGTTTGCGAAGGTCGATGACAAGTCGACCTCTCGCGAGAGGTAAACTCGTTCCATTTTAGGGTTTTCTGTCCACTGTTGTTGATTTCTGTGATTTTTTAGGGTTTTCTGTTCACCGCTGTGGATTTCAGTGATTTATAGGGTTTATATCAAACTATTCGTCGAATTTCGTTGTTTTTAGGTTTTATATCGACTTTATCGTCAATTTTGGTGTTTTTTAGGGCTTTTCATGTTTGATTGCTGTATTATACTTGGAAGAACAGGTGTATAGACATTCTCTTCTCATTTGATGCAAAATTTGCGAAGACGAGTTCGGATTATGTTTTTGAATCATATGCGAGTGTTCTCAGGTTTTTTTTTTTTTTTTTTTTTGCAGGAACCAAGTGGAAGGTGGTTCCTCTAATGGATGCTCGACATCCAACGAATCCGGTATTAGTCAAAGATTATCTAAACACGAACTGCCTTTTCACCAGAAGAGCAGTATTTATGCTGTCGAAAGTCGCGGCAGAGGTGAAGGTTTCTTATCTAAGTTGGAAAGTGATCTTGATATTTTAGGGCCAGAGACGCCAGCTACACGGAGATCGTTTTCTCGTTTTAAAAGAGTTCAAGAGGACAGTGTCGGCAATGACAGTAACAACATCAATACTAATTTGATGAATTCTAGTAAAAGATTGAAAATAGCTCAAAACTCAGCTCCTGAAAACAAGAAGTGTATGGACACTTCTGAAAGTTCTAGTAGTAAGTTTGTGTGGTTGAATCCATCTTCTATAAGAGATGCTAATAGAAGAAGGCCTGGTGATCCTCTCTATGACAAGAGGACACTTTACATACCGCCCGAGGATTTGAAGAAAATGTCTGCATCTCAGAAACAATATTGGAATGTGAAAAAACAGTACATGGATGTTGTGCTCTTCTTTAAAGTGGTTAGTTTCAATGCTTATTTTGTTTGGTCTTTGTGTTTGCATTTATGACTGAACTGAACTTAGTCAATTCCTTTTATCACCATACGTGCTTACTATGCTTATTGTGTATAATTGGTTTTCATGAGAATTATCATATTATAATCAGAATTTTGAGAAGTTATGTTTTGATGCACACGCACGCACTGGATGACAAGAAACCCATAGTTTAAAGTTAATTTCTTGCTTTAAGAAGAGACACTTTCTTTCTTGTGTTGTATACTTTGGATTTTGTTCTTTATTCCTAATATCACAAAAAAATTCAGGGCAAGTTCTATGAACTGTACGAGCTGGATGCTGAAATTGGTCATAAGGAGCTTGATTGGAAAATGACATTCAGTGGTGTCGGGAAATGTAGGCAGGTAAACTGTCTTTAACATGTACTTTAATGAATTACTTGCAACAAGAAAGTCAATTTTTATCTGATGTCCTCTGTCCTTTCAGGTTGGTATTTCTGAGAGTGGAATTGATGAAGCTGTTCAAAAGCTAATTTCTCGTGGGTGAGAGAACTTTTTGTTTCCCTAAATTATGGATGATCATTTATCAGTTATAAATGTTCCCAAGATAAATGAGACTAAGAGAGTCTATTGATTCTGTCCTGCCTTGTTAATATTGTTTATGAAGATACAAAGTTGGACGAATGGAGCAGACTGAGACATCAGATCAAGCAAAAGCTAGAGGGGGAGCCACTTCTGTAAGTGCATTTCAGTTTAGGAAGATCCTAACACATCTCGTGTACAAATATACTGGCTCTGCTACAAAAGTGCTTGCATTTGATTTTGTTCCTAATCATGAAGGAATAAATTTATGGACTTCTCTGCATTGTTATCTTGCCTGCTTTTCATGTTGTACTTTCCTCAGTCCTAGTTCTCTAACCTGTATGAAGGAAGTTCATACAGATAAGTAGCTGTTTTGTCTATCAGTTGTAGAAAAGCAATTTGAGCTTCACTTAGAAGAAATCTTCAATACTCAAAATATGGAAGTCACGGTGATAAGTTGAAAAATGAAATTACCGAGAACTTGGGTGGGCAGGGGGGTTGGGGTGGGGTTCAATTAATCAAGTGTCTATGCTCCATATGTGTGGACACAGTTTCAGACATGGACACACTACTGACACGGCAAATTTTAGACATTGTGAGTATAAATTAAGTTTAGGAAAACCATATAAATTATCTTAATATAAAAATCAAGTTTAAGTTTGCCTGTATCTGGCCAGGTTGAAAAGTATATATTGGTTGTCGGAAGAAACGGAATAAATTTAAATAGCATGCATGAATTTTCAAAGTTCATTCAGGTTCCTTGGGAAATCATAAACAAGCTGTATAGAATGAGACATTAAATGTTTCCCTTAAAGTCAGTTGGTGTAGGTATAGCACTATTCTAAGACTACAATTTTAAAATTCTGAGAAGTTGATTTTATCTTTTTGGCATTCGACATAAGTCCCCCTTTGAAAGCTACTTTTTACTTACAATTCAGAGATGAGGCCAAACAGAGCTTGGGCTGGTGATTGAGATTTTAGGTATAGACCAAGGGGTGATTGAGATTTTAGGTATAGAGTCTATAGACCAAGGGCTTTTCCATATGCCACGACTTTTTTTTGTAAATTTTGTTTTTGTTTTTGTTTTAATTCGATACATTCTCTGAGACAATATCTACTCAAAGTCACTATGTGGAGTTAGTCATATGTACACATAAGTTGAAGTTGTGTCAGTACACACCCTTAACACTCAAGAACATGAAGTGACTGATATGACCAAACTACCTCTACGGCATGTAACAATGATATGGGTACGTGTCGGTGTCAAGCATGGATACAAGGTGTCCAACATGTCAATGGAAAAACCTATCATTATTTTTTTTCCCAATCATAAATGTCAATATGTTGTATATTTTTATTTCTTGATTATATTGCTGTAGATTTAATATTGCGTAAAGATTGGAACCCTTAAGAGATAACGAAGAAGATGATGATTTAAGGATGGCATTTTCATTAGTGTTCATATGTCACGCACAGACACAAGTGGGGTTTTGTTTATTTTTAATAATAGTAGACTTGTCGTTCTTACATTGCTTGTACGTAGTCTGAATCCAGACTATTTATAAACAATGATAGTAGTTATTAAAATCTCTTGATAATCATGGATAGTAGTTATTACAATCTCTTCACCTACACATATCACGGGCAAGTGCTTGTTAGATAATCCTCTTATACCTCAAGACTTGAGGATCATGTGGCAATTCATTTACTTTAATTGATAGGAAATGTGACTGTACCTCTGCAACAAAATGACAATACAGCTCAAGTACCTGATTTTCCCAAAGAGAATGATAAAATGGATAAACTGAAGGTCAACTTCGACGAAAAACTGAACATTTAATTCTTCAGATATATGTGCTTTTTCTTTTCTTTATTTATTTGCGCCTTTCTGTTTGCTTGATTGTTAATTTCAGATTTCATATTTCTTGAGGTTACTTTAGCTCCCATAATGGGATCAATTTTGTTGGATAATTATTCTTATTATACTAGAACATCGTTTTCAGGTGATTCAAAGGAAATTAGTTCATGTAGTCACACCATCAACCATAACAGATGGCAACATTGGGCCTGATGCTGTCCACCTTCTTACTTTAAAAGAGGTTTGTTCTGTTTAAGGCTAATTCCCATATTCACTGTTAGGAATCTTAATTACTCGTAGTACATTTTCCAAGTTATTTCAGTTAGGTTTCTACTTCAGTTTTCTTTTGTGCTAAAAGTTTAACTTTTCTCATTTTTCCTTATCTTTTCTGTGTGTAAAACCTAAAAGTCTTCCTCACCAATACATTTCCACAAGGAAGTTCCATAATATAATAGTTACTATCATGCCAGGTCAATGATTCAGATAGATTACAGGGAAGATTAGCATGGCAATTATAGTAGCTTAAACTATTTTTTTGTGGCCACATAAAGTTAGTTTGGGGCTATGTAACGACACTGATACGAGGTGTCGGATATGTTGACCAAAAAAACACAATACGGGATATGTTTGGGACACGCTTGTACATTTTACTGTTTATCTATTTTTTCAGCAATAAGTTTTGAATTCATATTCATTCACTTGTAGGTCAATATTGCTATTCATGTACTACTAATTTGTCGTAATATGTTTGTAATATTTGACATGAGTATCCAACACGATACTTGTCTACGCTTTTTTTTTTTTGTAGAAATAGTGTTGTTGTTACATAAGTTTGGGGCCATTTTTTATGATGTGTTGCTGATCTCCGTACTACCTTGAAGTTCAAACACTGACCAAGGAAATTAAGGCCTTGGTTTGGCGGTGGAGCAATATTTGGAGCATCAACACTAGTGTTGAGTTTCATGTTTATATGTTTGATTGGGATCACTTAGTTCTATCTAATTGCTCTTTATGCATTTGTACTCCCTAGACTGATTTTCTCAGTAGCTTTAGTTCTTCAATTAATATATTCTGTTTGATTGATTAAATAAATTTTATGCTGCAATTATTAACCATATCAATTGATATTGTTTTGAACCAAATGGGCATTGAAAATTATAACATTCATCAATTTTCATATCATTCTTTGACATGGTTAGAAATGTCGAAACGAGCCAAGGATGTGTGTGGGTCAAATTATTTTGACGCACACTGTAACACACCTTTGATTTTTGTAAAGATGAATCTCACCACCATCTTTGCAAAAATTCACTTCTTTTGACATAAATAACCATGTTTTTTGTTATATTGAAATCTGAATGAAGTGGATGGTTAAAAACGGTAATGTTCTTTAATTTTGTTATCTTTTTTCATGCGGCCAGATTTGTCGGAATAAGTTGATTTTTTATGAGAATGACCTTGATAGTGAGATCATCATCACAATATGAGAATGACCTTGATAGTGAGGAGATCATCATCACAATAAAGCTGGCTCTCAGTTATATTCAATGTTTAACCTGCGAGAGTGTGTAAATAAGTGTAAATCTCATCGTAATAACCCGCTGTTATATATGCGAATTTGGACACATTATTAAGCTACTTGAGCTCTCCTCCAAATGGATGGTTAAGTGCTTTGATGATTTGTCATTTGTCTCATAACTTATCACATCATTATTTCGATTGAGAGACAAATTTAGGCTACAAACTAGTTCTCGATTGAAACCTTGGTTCATTTGGTTGGAGCGCTTTGATTAAGCAGGGAGAGATGGTTATGTTTTTTCGGGTGCAATTAAAAAAAGAAAAGAAAAAGAAGAAGCTCTCATAGAGATGTAAAAAAATGTTTAGAGGGTTATGAACTTATGAGTGATAGGTTGGAGGAAGACGGACCAATATCTTGATTGGGAGGCTTGGTTTTTCTATTTAAACTTGCCATTTACGAGAAAGTAAAAAAAAAAAACTAGATCCAGTTGGTCGAATATGGATTGTAGTAATAACTAGATGATACTATTTGCAAGATTTTGTACCTTCGTTACTGAGTATATTATTTACAACCCCTTTTTTATGTTAGTGGGTGACTTTTGTATATTATTTATACCTCTACCCATTCACTTTGCAATTGAAATTATTCAATGCATTCACTAGTTCTGTTGGTGTTTATCAGTTGCTTAAGGTTTCAAGAAGTATCAATGCATCTGCCCGCACCGATGCATCATTTGCTAGAAGATTTATTCTATACACATATCACAACATTTTAGTATTGTTTTACGTATGGAATGAGGGTTGTTTGGTTTATATTAATGTCTTATTATTACTGTTAGTGTTATCAAATTGTTAATAACATTTAAAAAAAAAATTTATGGGCCAAAAAGAAACATTATTACAATGATGATATCGTTATTATCATTGCTACTACTACCACCACCACCACCACTTACTGGTATTATTTTATTTTCTCAATGCATGATATACAATTTTTTTGTGTAGGGGAGTAGATCGGAGAACGGTTCTACTATATATGGATTTGCTTTTGTAGATTGTGCTGCTTTGAAATTTTGGGTTGGCTCCATAAGTGATGATGCTTCTTGTTTAGCTTTGGGGGCTTTGTTAATGCAGGTAGTGTCTTCACATTCCTTCTCTTATGTTTTCAAATGCAGAGTATAATACTTTGTGATGAAATTTAGATAAATAATATTAGGATTGGGTTTATTTGAGAGCAAGTTTCTTTTGATTATAAAAAAAGGTCTATGTAACTAAATAGAGGCAGAATCGAGTATAAGATCAATTCGGTTTTTCAAGGCTTTCCAATTTCAAGTTATGTTATTAATTTAGTGTTATTCCGCTGCGAATAACATTAATTTGACACTTCTGTGTTTACTTGTGGGTTTCAGGTATCACCTAAAGAGGTTATATTCGAAAGCAAGGGTAAAACTTTTGTGAGCAGTGTTCTATTTGTGTTCCTTAAAGTTTTGGATTTTTTATGTGTTTGAGTAATTTTGAAGTATTACAGGGCTGTGCAAAGAAGCTCAGAAAGCACTAAAGAAATATTCATCACCAGGTATTAATCCAAAAAGGCATCCCAATGAATGGAAACATGTAGCCTATTGTATGATATTGATCATCTATCAAAATGGTTTATAATTCTTCTTTTATGTATATAGTAAAAAAAATTCTTCTATGCGAGTATGCTAGTTTACTTTCTAGATATTATGTAGCTTAGTATAAATTTCTGGGTGATGTTACTGAAGACTAGGATTCTCTAATTCAATCAATGACTCCAGTTAAAATATAGAGTTTCATTGTGAAGTGAACCCAACTTGTGAAAAGCTCCATGTCATGGGCATGGTTTCCAACCCAAACGACTAGCCTTGTTTGGTGGAGGTCCTCAAAAACCCATGACTCAAGGATCACCCCATTACCTATCTGATGCGGACTAAATTCGTTACATTCTCCGCTACCCGATTCATGTAACACCTCTGTTGCAACTCACAATTGGAATCACTGCACCCCACCCATCCGTACCACAGAGGAGTCGATACCGGTGCGGATACACATTCCCCTCTCTTGTGTGTGGTTATCATTGGCTTGTGACATCGGATACAGGGTGATTTTGCTTTGATACCACTTGTCTCTAGCTTGGTTTCTAGCCCAAAAGACTAGCATGTTAAGTGGAGGTCTCCAAAGCTCACATGACCCCCAAGGTTCACCCAATCACCTATCCGATCCAGGACTAAACTCGTTACACTGTTGAGTTAATTTAGTAGTACGAGCTAAAACATGAAAGGTATGAACATTATATATGTTATTGTCAAAAGGATTGTCTAGGAATATTTTTTAAGCAAAAACAGGGTTTTTGATGGAAATTTTTATATCCTTGGTATTGGTTTTGTTGATTCTTTAAGTTTAGTTTTTTGTGATTTTTCTTGATTATTCATCCATCCATGAATATTTTTGGGGTCACTTAAAGAGTTTTCTTTGTTATTCATCCATCTATGAATTTTTTGTAGGGTCAATTCTTAATATATATTAAGAATATCATTTGGCTGTTTTCATGTTTGACAGAGTGGATAGACAAAAGCATGTGAGATGCATTGTGATACTGAAATCATCTAGCCTAGATCTGTATGCTCACATTTTGTTTATCTTGAAGGGCACACCTCTTTGCAGTCATCAGCAGCATTATCGGCCACTGATTTTGTAGATGCTTCTGAAGTTAGAGAACTGGTTCAGTCCAGGGGATATTTTAAAGGGTCATTTAATTCATGGGATCATGGATTTGATGGTGATGTACACCATGATGCAGCCATTTGTGCCCTTGGTGGACTTTGTAACCACTTATCTCGGTTGATGGTAAGCCAATTTTTTACCTTTCCCTCATTTTAATTCATTAATAATAAGTATGTAAGGCCAGTGCTTAGCTAGGCACACAAATACAGTAGCCTAGAGCCTGAGACACAAACAACCCAGGGGTGCAGTCCCAAACCAACTTTGATTTTTTTGTCAGAATCCTCTATAGCTCTGGACTGTGGTGGAGTCATTATCGTCCAGGGGGACTGTCCCCTGCATGTGATGGAGTTTTGGCAGTCCATGTATTTAACCTTTTGATTGCCCGCTTAATGCAGCATTTGCACAGGCTGAGAAGATCCATATGTATGTGCACGTATACATTTTAAAATTTCACTTGTTATTGTTTATATACATGCATCTCGACACCAATTATAGCACCCACTTAGAATAAACATTTTCAAATTTCAATTGACAGCTACTTTTGATTATATCCTCATGTTTTCGTTTTCTCCCATATGCAATTTTAAATATGCGTTATGGATTTAAAAGGTGTGCCTCAACAACTTAATTTCTAATTGTTAGATGAATTCAAAAGCATAAAATGGCACTAATTTCAATATATCAATGAATGCTGCATGCATTTCAACATAAGCATCCTTGCGCTTTTGACAATTTTTATGGCAATAAATACAACATAAAAGAATGTTTATTTGCAAATTTTCGAGAAGTTGAAAATTAGTTTGGTCATGACCAATGATGATATACTAATTTTACCTCTTCTGTTTTGCTTCTTATGATTTGAGTTGAGACTTTTGACTAATGTAACTTATTATTTATTATCTACCACGTCCTGGAATGTGTATGATTTATGATATATTTGGATGCTTGATTATGTTAATGTTGATTTCATATAAATTATGTAAAAAAACATTATTAAGTTGGGTGTGTCGGTATGTCCTAGTTTTTCTTGAAAACTTGCCGCATCCCATTGTTTGTGCATCCTAAGAGTAGCAAGCTTTCTCGAAGGAGAGGAAATTTGTTTGGTCACTTATTCTTTATGATTTCGTTCGGGGAATTTGGTTGAAGGAAAGAATTACGTCTTTAAAGGCAAGATTACCATTTGGGAGCTGCTATGCATGGATACTATGGATAATTCTTAGCATTGGGGGTGGACGTATTATTGCTTGAAGTGGTTCTCTTTGAAGACCTTGTAGGGGATGATAGTAATGAATTAATAACTTCTTGTTGATGGCGCTTTCCAAAAAAAAAACTTCTTGTTGTTGGTCATCTGGTTGTTCTCCTTCCAACTGTGGAAATAAAGGCAGAAGAAGTTGTGTGTTTCAGTTGTTACCTTCAACTGGATATGACCATGCAGGATGATTGCATAATCTCTGTTTTGAGCTAGAAGCCAGTTTTTAGCATCATTGACCCTTTTCTTGTTTTGTTTGACAGCTAAATGATGTCTTATGCAATGGTGAAATTTTACCTTACCTAGTCTATAGAGGCTGCCTTAGGTTGGATGGACAGTCACTTGTAAATCTTGAGATTTTCAGTAATAGTGCTGATGGTGGTACCTCAGGCAAGTAATTCAACTGTTCAGCTTGAAATACTTGAGCTATTTATTTCTTTATTTATTTATAAAAGAGGTTAATGTGGTTGTTTCATACAGGTACTCTGCACAAATATCTGGATAACTGTTTAACATTGTCTGGCAAACGTCTCTTAAGAAGTTGGATTTGTCATCCACTGAAAGATGTTGTTGAAATCAATAATAGGCTTAATGCGGTTGAGGAACTCATAACACATCCAGAAGCAACATACGTTGTGGCTCAATATCTACGCAGACTTCCTGATATTGAGAGGCTGCTTGGGCGTGTCAAAGCTAGTGTTGGATCATCAGCGTCACTTTTGTTGCCCTTGGTTGGAGAAAAAGTACTTAAACAGCGAGTAGGTTTACTATTTGCATCTACTTGTTTCAGAACTGCAATTTCTTTTAGCGTTTGGGAAACTTTAGATCTCTTTAGTTTGTAATATTTAGTTTCTCCTTACATCATAAACACTTATCAAACCTCATTTCTGTCGAGTTTAAAGCCTACTAACTTTTAAAATATTAATGTCTTTCCTTAGGTATTATAACCGTTTTAACCTTTAAATTGAACACTTCTAAGCACTCCTAACCATAGCCTAAATAATAAATTTGTCTTTAGCCCAAAAAAAATAAAATATTTTTTTCCTAATTTTATACAAACTTGGAAAATCATTTGCTAATTTGACCTGGATACTGGAAATATATAAAATTGGAAACCATTTGCACCACATTCTAAATCACATTTGTGTTAAAGAGCACGGTTTATTACTATTATTTTGAATGCATGGATTGTCTAGTGTTAGAACTTCTAAAAGTGTTATGACCCTTACATTTGACACAATTATTGTTAATACCATAATCTGCGTCTGATGTAATATGGGTATTTATTTATTTATTTATTATTGGGTCAGTCCATTAAAAGCCCAAATACGAATTAGAAACCAATTAGGAATTAGATTTAACTTTCTTATATTTAAATGGGCATAATCATAAGTTGTAATCTGTTTAGTTTTGAGAATTTATTCAAGTTGTGAAATTTTGTCTATTAAGTTTGGTTATGTTTTAAGCTTTCGTTAAACCATCAAATTTGGTATCAGAGCGTTAAGATCTTGGAGAAAGATGCCGCGAAAAGTCACCATTGATTGGGAGAAACCACCCGTGTTTAATGTATACAAAGGGTATATGGTTATCTGCTAGTTGTTGCTAGACTGAATCACATCACGGAATTTTCGTAGATTTTCATGTTAAAGAAAATCCAAAAATTGAAGAAATTCGCAACAATGTGGTGGTTGTCTATAATAACCCTAATTTTCTCAATTTGTTGGATTGCGATTTGCAATTTGGGAGCCCTAACCTTACGCAAACCCGAGGAGGAAGAATAGGCGATGCAATAAAAAGTAATCATTGGGAGTACGGGATAGTACATGAACTAGATCAGACACTCTCTCATTGATGAATAGGCTCTCGATGGAGTCGAACGATAGTCAGACAGCCAAATCCTCGTCGAACTCAATCTTCGCTGGCCAATAGTCTTCATTAGCCTAGTCATGACCAACATAGTTATACTTGGTGTGAGTTTGTTCTCCACTTGGTTCAGGTGCAAGTTCATGGTCGATTTCGACCAATTGAGTCATGTGAAGAAGACTAGCATCCTGTTCGTGAAAAAAATCAAATTGGGAAACAAAGTTATGTTCCCCTCGACCATTTGAAAATATCACCACACAACCGCTGGCTATTCTGTATACCACCACAACTTTGTGCTTTTGATGTAGATGTTGTTCACCACTATAGGACAAGAAAATTCCACCACGAAACTATGTTTACGATCCATTGTGGGATAATTTTATGACTAATTTAGCAAAATTTGCATGCAAAAACGATCAAGTTATGACGTGGATATCATGTGAGTCAGATACTCATGTTGGACATTATGTTTGGAGGTCAAATCATGATTTGATTGTTCATTGAACAAGCAACTATTCTGAGGTCGAGTCTTAGTTTTGTATTTTTCGGAGATTTCATCCTTAAAACTTGAGGACGAGCTTTTCAAAGGAGGGAGAATGATGCAATATGAATTATTTTGTATTTATTTTATTATTAGTTGGTCCATTAAAAGCTCAAGTATGAATTAGAAGTCCAATTAGGAATTAGGTTTAGGTTTTCTTTTATTTAAATAGGCATAGTCAGTTTAATTTTGAGTTTTGAGAATTTATTTAAGTTGTGAAATAACGCTCAACCCATCAGTGTCATACTAAAATATCTATGTGTGGTTTATTCATGCCTAGTTTTGGGAAGTAGCTAGATGCATTGGTGCATTTCTCAGGTATAAAATTGAAAGAGCCATGCCTAGCTGGCCGCCACCTCATTAACTCTGTGCATAAGTGAGACATTGTGACTATCTGGTTGATCACGTCACTTCTTTTTGTCGTAAGACTTAATATTGCATTAGTAGCTTGGTATTGTGTCTACATAATTCACTTAATCCTTCTATCCATATAAAAAAAAAACTATGTTGCATATCTCAAGGCAGATTTTTGTTTCTAATTTTTTTTTAATCTTTTGTTGTGAACTAATTCTGTATTCACTAATATAGGTAAAAACATTTGGGTCTCTTGTTAAAGGAATGCGGATTGGATTAGACCTATTACTGCTTTTACAGGAGAAAGAGAATGAACTTTTATCCTTGTCAAAAGTGTTGGATGTTCCACAACTAAGTGGCAGCAGTGGGCTTGATAAACTCCTTTCTCAGTTTGAATCAGCCATTGACAGTGATTTCCCCAACTATAGCGTAATTCTTTATTACTACTATACTTGAATGCCAAGAGCATGTTCTGTTTTGAACTTTTAGGTGACCCCACCTTTTTTGGTTACTTGTCTTTTGCCTATACTAACTTGGTATCTGGTAGCAGAACCATGTCGTGTCAAGCTCTGATGGAGAAACTCTATCCGCTTTGATTGAGCTGTTTGTTGAAAGTGATACTCAGTGGTCTCATATTGTCCATGCACTTAACTGCATTGATGTACTACTATCCTTTGCTGCGACTACAAGTTCTTCATGTCGAACTATGTGTAGACCTACTCTCTTGCCTGCTAACTCCGTATGCCAAGAGGGCTGTGGAAGGGCTGTACTTCAGATCAAAGGGTTGTGGCATCCATGTGCTGCACTTGGAGCGAATGAGGATACCATTGTCCCAAATGATATATATCTTGGCGAGGACTCTACTGGGCTTTGTCCAGGCACATTGCTGCTGACTGGACCAAACATGGGTGGAAAATCAACCCTGTTGCGTGCCACATGTCTTGCTGTCATACTAGCACAGGTTTGTTATGTTTTATAAGTTCTGAAGCTTGTAATCATATGTGATAAATAAGCTTAAAGCAATATATCAATACAATATGTCTAAGCTGAAACCTTCTATTTGTCTATTTCGTGACTCCTTGCCCTTTCAGCTGGGTTGCTACGTGCCTTGTGAGATGTGTGTGCTGACACCTGTGGATACGATCTTCACGCGCCTTGGTGCAACTGATCGAATCATGACTGGCGAGAGTGAGTTCTTCTCAATGATCCAATAATTACATATATGTTTAGCCAATCACATTCTATTGTTTTCGTGTTGGCTTATTGTAATATAATTTCAGTATGCTTGGTCCAAGTTACTATAGCAGTTTTGAATTTATCTTGAATCTCTGTCAACCTCAAGCATATACCATGAGTGGATATAAGGCATAAATATCCTCCCGATGAGCCGAATCTTCATGAATTTGTTGATAATGATATGGCAAACTGTAACCTAGATGATGAAGCATAATCTTACTTTTGTAGGTACCTTTCTAATTGAATGCACGGAAACAGCTTCAGTTCTTCAAAGTGCCACACGGGATTCTCTGGTACTTCTAGACGAACTTGGACGCGGAACGAGCACATTTGATGGTTATGCAATTGCATACGCTGTATGTTGTCTCTACTCGAACTTTTGTTTTTGTTTGTTTTTTTTTTGGGGGGGGGGGGTTTGAAGCTTAAAACTTTATTCCTTATAACCATATAACATCATGAAGCAGCTTAAGCGAGGTTTTACTGCATTATGAAGTTTCCTCAGTTTGTTAAGTGACACAAAATAAGCTCCTCTAAATGGTGGATAATGCACAGTGGATTTGCAGAGCCCCAATGCTGTATATATTGTTAATGAACTTATGATTAGCAAAGGGAATTTGCAGAGCCCTTTTGCTGTATGTAGTTTGGAAGGGTAACAAAGTAGGGGAGGCGTTAATGTGTCTGCCATACCTATCTCCCCTTACCTTGTTCCCTACCTCTAATTATCTGGGTATTATGGGCGTAAGCATGTAGTTACTAGGTTCTGGAGCAGAAACAAGAAGAAATAAGCAGAGATTATAATGATTTCATGTTGAACCAGGTAAATGAGCAAATACAGGGTCTTTTTGGAATAGGACAGCTAAGAGCTGACAACCAAGCATATCATTCCACCAAAGTAGTAAAGTCAACTGAAAGATATGTAAACCATATAGTGAAACATGAGAAACAATGCATAATTTTTCATCACCCACTTCAAGCAAAACCAGAGGAATCATATAACACGAGTCACTTGCGCATGTAAATGAATTACTGGTCAACGAAATATTGAAATAGGAAGTAAGAAGAGGAAGTATTAATTTGAAGTTGAGCAACAAGGAAAGACTGTTAGGAGCAACTAGATCAGTTGCTAGTGCTTGTTGAGTTGTGCCTTGCCTTAGATAACATTTTAGGAAGGTTATTTGGATGTGTGGATGGGTTGGTTGGTAGGGGCAGCAAACATAAACTGTCTTAGTGCTGTGGGAATCTAAAATGCTTAGGTCAAAATCAGACGAGTTGGCATTGTAATGGAAATTATGGTCGGAAAGGATTGCGCAATTTAACTAAAGGTTGCACTTTCACACAAAATATGCTCATTCAGGTTCATCCAGTTGTGCAAATTAGTTATAAAGGAGACCAAGTTAACTTGGAAGAGTTTTCCTATCACGTTTCTATTTACTATTTAGGCATTGGATAGGTGTGAAATCGCAACTTGGCGTGACAAGCATAATCTCCTTGAAGGTAGGAGAGACTGCTGAAAAACCAGATAAGCTAATATTTCTTTATTTCATTTCCAGCATAATTTGACATCAATGCAGCGATGAACATCCACTTTACCAAATATTAGTACATAAATTCTAGTAATTATGAAGGAAACGTGCTTGCAATTTTAGGTGCAATTTTGCGGAATTGTCCAGCTCAGTAGGTTGATAAATGTATGATTGTTGCATGTATGTTGGTAATGCTCACATTCTTGGATTAATGGATTCATAAATTTTACTTCTTAATAAAGATTTCTTGAATTATTATCCAGGTATTTCATCACCTTGTGGAAAAGGTCAAATGTCGTTTACTATTTGCCACACACTACCACTCCCTCACAAAGGAATTTGCTTCTCATCCTAATGTGAAATTGCAACACATGGCCTGTACCTTTAGACCCAAACCTGGAAGCACATTTACAGGTGATCAGGAACTTGTTTTTCTTTATCGGCTTGCATCAGGAGCTTGCCCAGAGAGTTATGGACTGCAAGTGGCTATCATGGCAGGAATCTCAAAGAAGGTGGTGGAAGTGGCAGCAAAAGCTAGTCAAAAGATGAAACATTCCCTACGAAAAAATTTCAGCACGAGTGAACAGAGATCAGAGTTCTCAACTCTCCATGAATACTGGTTGAAGGCCTTACTGTCCCTTACCAAGGGCAGGGAATGTAGTTTGGATGAAGATGCCTGTGATACATTTCTTTGCTTGTATCATGAGTTGAAGAGCTCTTATCAAATGGCAAAACTGATCAAATAGTCTAGCATAATTCTATGCTATTGTATAAAGTGTATAGGTGTATTGCTAGCTCGATTTTACATTTTGATCAAATAGCCAAGAAGACAATCTATCAACAGTTGGTCAATTTTGTAAAACTGAATAATTGCTAGCTTGTACTATACATTTTCCTTTTCTTTTGGTTGCTTTATAGTTTTTAATTTCGCAATTCAGAGCATGATTTGAATTGAAAGGTAAAAACTCTAAAATCACTCACTGATGATGTGCTGAATGTGTTATTTATATTGATGAGGTTTTTTTTTTTTTTGTTTAAACAACCAATGAACAGGTTTTTTGTGGCAAAGGTTCAAAACTTTTTACCCAAGGGTTTTACTCGATGAACTCATTCTTTCTTCCACTTGTATTGGATGCTTTCACAGTTCCTTAGAGGATGAAATGAAGCAGTAGGAAGATATTATTTTTGATGGATGGAAAGAAAATGCCAGGAGGCCCCTAAATGCAAATGCTATTTGGGATACAGATGCAAGATGCAGTATGCAATTTTAATAGATGCCAGTTAAAATTTAAACTTATCAGGGATATCGGATTGATAATGAAATTTTGGATTGTATTCCGTCAATATTTCTACATTGCAATGTGATGACCTAATGAGACCTTCAGATCCCAGATTTTGAAGAAGTGAGGGTAGCAGCAACCTTCAGTATTCGCCTCAAGCCCAGAGGGTTTTACAAGTTTTATCAATGTTGTTGGGATGTGGTTGGTGTTGATATTTGGCCAGCGATCAAGGAATTCTTCTGGGGGAGGCCCTTCCATGATCTTTCAGTGAAAATTTATTGGCCGTCATTCCTAAATCAGACTCGCTAGTTTTTTTTTTTTTTTTTTTTTTTTTTTTTTTTTTTTTAAATTTATATATATATTTTTCTGACTTATCAATTTACAACAATTCTAGCCAGCTATGTTTGTTAGCCTTTATTTTGTTTTTTTTTTTTTTTTTTTGAGTTTTTGTACACTTCTACCCCTTCTGTAGATAATGTTTGTGATTGTGTTTTAAAAAAATAGGTAAAAAGTGTAAAAAAATAAAAAATAAAAAAACAAAAAATGCTAGCAAACATGGCTGGCTATACTCATCAATTTATGTAAAGTTATATATAAAATCTATAGTAAAATCCTATGTTCTAGAATGAGACTTTTGCTAATTGACATGATTTTGCAGGAATAGGGGACTTTTGTGAAAGAAAGCTCTATTGTAGAGAATATTGGGTTGGCTCAGGAATTAATGGGAGACATTGTTAAACCAATATTTGGAGGTAATGTGATTCTCAAAATTGATATAGAGAAAGCATATAATCGTATTGAATGTGGTTTTTTTAATCTCTGTATTAAGACGTAATGGCTTTGACAATCAGTTCTGTCATGTCATCTCCAACTGCATAGCCAACTCTGGTTTCTTAATTTTGTTACAAGGTGTGTATAAAGGAATTTTTAAGGCCTCATGGGACTGCGCCAGAGAGTTGTCTCCTCTTTTGTTTATGATTGCTTCAAGGTCCTTGATAGATGTTTGACGAGAGCTTTTTCCAAAGGAGATATTGGATACTTCTAGACCCCAAGATTGTGTGCGCCAATTACCCACCTTTTATGTGCAGATAATATTCTAATTTTTCCTTAATGGAATGAAGTCTTCGATGATGAGTTGTATCTTTTTTCTTGCCAAATACTGCCAAGGTTTGGGTTAGAAGATTATTGCAATAAAAGTACATTTTTCCTTGATGACAAAAGTTGAAACAGAAAGGGTTGTTGCCATCAACTCTTATATGGGATTCCGATTCAAAACGTCACTAATGAGGTACTTGGGGGTCCCGATTTTTCAGGGTCATTGTAAATTCATTTACTTTGACGAGTTGATTAATAAAACTTTGAGACGAATAGAAGGTTAGAAAGCAAAGCTTTTGTCCCCAGGTAGTTGGTTGGTGCTAATCAATCATGTCTCGAGTTCCATTCCAATTTATATGTTGAGTGCGATGTGTGCCAATTGGAAAGGAATCAAAAAATTCTAGCAAATTTCTTTGTGGAGATTGTGAAGGGAGACTGAAAAAGAAGTGGATTGCTTTGAAAATTTTTATAAATCTTTTGACGAAGGTGGATTGGGTTTTCGTAATTTGTTCCATGTCATGCAATCCTTTAGGTTAAAAATGTAATGGCAGCTTCTAAATACGCTAATGCTTTGGTCAGTGTTTATTCGTAGGAGGTATCTTCTAAATACGCGTATGTGAAGGAATTGTTTGAAATGCAACCGGTTTTCTGACTAGTTCTACGTGGAAGATTGGGCAAGGTTCGGTTAGTTTTTCTGACGAGAATTTGAACAGCTGCTTGGTATTCTGCAGACTTCGTGAACTAGAAGTTGCCAATAGTTGGTCATCCATCCTGGAAGTAAAGAGGGGCTCCTTTGGTCTGGTGAATGATCATTTGAGAAGTGAGGCTATGGAGCTATACAAGTCAAGGCTGAGACTGCATAGGATGGACCGTGATACCTGAATTTGGAAGATTGTGAGGGGATCCCTGTGAATGGTGAAGTAGTGCGATGTGGTATTAGCTTGGCTTGGATATATTGATGTTGCATTGCTCCGCAATTTGAATTAATGTACCATCTCTTCATAGATGGGGATCTGGTGGCTACAATTTGGCGCCATTTACATTTAGTGTTTGACATTCAAATGCGCAGGACATTGGAGGTGTCGAAGCTATTGGAAGTTTCAGCGAGCTGAGAAAACCTCACAGGTGGGAATTCTATTTAATCAAACTCCCCTATTCATCTTATGGGAGGTATGGAAGCAAAGAAACGATGGGGTGTTCAAAGACAAACGAAGGAATGCAAATGTGGATATTCCTCTCTGTTCGAAGATGGTTGCAGCTGGTTTATTCGGTTTTCACTCCGAAACAGAGCAGTCGAAACAGGGGACTCTTGGATATGTTGGGGTTGGCTATTCTTCCGGAGAGGTGTACGCAGATGAGGGTGGTCTATTAGCTGCCTCCTCTGTAATGATGGGTGAGTTTGAACACTGATGGTTCGTCTATGAAGGGCATAGCAACTGGTGGCGTTATTTTGAGGGGCAAAAATGGTGATTTTTTATGGCGTAGCAAATTTTTTTCCGGGACGGTTCAAGTAATATGGCAGAGGTTTGGGCACTACTAGAAGAGAAGGATTACGGATGTGCAATCAGTTAAATATTGTAAATGTGTTATTCAGACCGACTTTATGCTGGTCAGAGGTTGGTATCGTAAAGAATACAAAATTCCATGGTTTCTGGCAGGCTCTTGGAAGGAGATCTATGCCTTGACCAGGGATATGGATGTGAGTTGCATCCACGTTTTTTGAGAAATCAATACAATGCAGATGCTCTGGCAAGCTTAGCACGGGCAGAGAAACAGAACATTGGTTCTCTTCCCAGAAGACCGAAGGTGCTCGTGAAACTTGATAAAAAGCACACAACTTATATTCATACACCTAGATAATTTTTATGCAATTTCAGGTGAAATCGTAACGTACCCCCGATATATTCCCTAATGGAGATTTAATTAAAAAAATTTGACATCATAGACATGACTAATAGATTTTACCATTCATTATGGTTGACAAAGTTGGTTGGCACAAGTCATAAAAAAAAAAGATACTTTGACCAATAACTCATCATTTTACAGATTTTTCTTTGACACTGGTAGGATTAAACAGCTAAATACCATAGTTCATTGGAAAAAAATTTAAAGTTTTATCAGCCCATCCTATTCTCAGCAAAACATGAAAAAATCTGAAACTGTTAATGCATGCATCTTTATAATAATAATCCATGAAAAATGCAAAATAGAAACCTATTTGTTTATATCAACATGGGCATGTAAACTACTTTGTCCTGTCTTGATGAGCTGAACTAATGGCATGGAGTGAGTACTATAGCATAACCAAATACAGCAATACTTGTATGAAATAAAAGGGTAATACTTGTGTAGGCAAATCTGGTGGAGAAGAAACTGTTTTCCGAAGTAATTAACTAACTTGATGAGATCTATGATTAAAATGAAACAATAAATAATTAATCTAATGTATCGCCCCTAATGCCCCCCAAGGAATGTAAGCAAGGGCAACTGGTGAAGATGCCAAGGAATCTCACCCATTCAAACACAGGAAGCAATTGATTGAAATCTAATACAAGTACAGAGGCCGATTTTTACGCGGAAACATCCTAAATCACCACCATTTATGGATTTCCCAGTTTGCCCCTGTTCGTTGTATAAATTACAACTATCTAATTAGGCCTTAACAAAAAACAGCCCATTTGCATTTCACCAAATTACAAACACGTTCCTTGATAATATATTATGAACTTGAAATTTTCACAACACAATGCAAACATAATCTGATTGAAATATAACTATACCTCAGAACATACATATTGTAAAACCGAAAATTCCCCCAAATCAACTTATCTCTACTACTAATTCTGTATTCATTAAATGAAGTGGGCATGTAGAATATTTGAAACCTGAATGATCAGTTGGGAAATAGAACCATAACTATCAAAGTCTGTGGACAGGTGTAACCCCGAGGAGATGGAAGCATCGCCTCATGACAACAGCTACTGCCTCACATAACAACAATCTGCTTGTTTCCTCTGGGGTTCCGACGACCTGCACATTAAGAATACTCAAGTGAATCAACAAACTTGCTTTAATATAATATCCACACACATAACTGCAGGTGGAAGCTGAAAAGTGTTGGCATGAAAGAGTTGCATGAAAGAAACACCTGAAAATCATAGTTCTGTACATACATACATACTTTTATATACAAGAAAAGCACACAAGATGATGCACATGTGATTTACGAACAACAACAGTGTCCAGTACAACAGTTTGCAAATATGGAACTTTATTCAAACCTCAAACTTTTAGTAGCAACATTTTTTTATGTTTATCCGATCATCAAAGAAGGTTCAGTTTGCTTCCTAGTTGATCTCGCCTTTAAAAAAATTGAAATCCTAGAAGCACTCTAGGATTATCGTAGAAGACAGGTCTTCAGATATGTCTAAGCACAAACCATATGTTTGAGCTGCAGTATGGGATAAAGTTAATAGGCTAAGGTTGTATAAGGTCATAACTGCCACGCATACTTCGGGAATATCGCTTACCCCAGTCCCAACCATGGTTTTTGTTGGTCAACCAGGAGTCTACCATGCTGCCCCAATAATAGTATCTTTTGAAGACCGAAAAATACCACAGTATGAACCCCAACCGTTCATTGGTACCCAAATACACATCTCTATAACATCTTTGAATTTTACTATTAATAAGAAATCCCTTTATCCCACTTGGTGCGAATCTCGAGGCACACATGTCGAAACAAGTTGAAACTTTGACGCGTTATTTCTAACGTTGGTCATTAATTTTCTCTAAACTTCAGCTCAAATGTAGTGCCCAACTTTCTGAAGGCACCACCACTTGCTGAAGGATACCACCAATATAAACAAAAACTCCCACATTTCTTCTCATCTCCTCATCCTCCTCCTCCTCTTCACCACCACCACCACAACCCCGCCACCTCTCTTCTCATCTCCTCCTCCCTTTCCACCACCACCCCGCCACCGCCACCTCTCCTCCTCCCCTCCATCAACCTCACCACCGCCACCTCTCATCCTCCCCTCTTCTTCTTCTTATTCTCCATCAACCACCACCACCACCTCTCCTCCTTTTCCCCTCTTCTTCTTCTTCTTCTTCTTCTTCTTCTTTTCCTCCCCCTCCCCATCGCCTTTTTTTCTTTTCCATCAATCCCCACCGCCCACCTCTCCTCCTCCCTTTTTTCCTTCTTCTCCTTCAATCACCACCACCATCCCACCACCTCTCCGCCTCCTCCTCTAGGGTGGTGTTGCTTTGGTGAAAAGAGAAGAGAAGGTGAAGGTGGCGGTGTTCTTCAGTAGATAAAAAAAAATAAAAATTAGGGTGGTAGTGTCCTTCAGCATAAATGACAATGTTATTTAGAAACAACCATTAATAAACAACAATTTTCATTTACTAGGGTCCTTTTAAGTAAATGAAACTTAGAGGGATCCTAAATGGGTAATCAAACTAGAAATTGGGCCCTTTTAGCCCAATTTCTATATCTTTTATTCCCCATACCCTACCACCACGGCAATGATGTGTTCTCTATTGCCCAACTTTCAATGAATGTGATTTCCAGAAATTTTTGAATTTTCTTGGAAGCATTCCTAAAATCCAAGTACCAAAAAATTCCTATGGGTTTGGTTGGTTGGCCACGATCTAGTGTTGTTTGATACCTTAATCTTCCACATGAAATTTTATGTTATCTGACCTTCTGCATCAATAGTATCACCCCCACCCCAATCAAAATATCAATGCCTAGGCCCATAGAATCAGTTTTCCTTGATTTGAAGAAAATAAAAAAAAGAAGACTCGATAACTTCTCCACTTCACTCCCAAAGGGAGCAAATCCATTTTTGCTTATATCCTTTGCTCTTTCTAATTGGTTACTATTGACTACTCACAGCACCTCCTCTCTCCCTTTGGCACCACCTCTATCAAATCTTAACCACAACCCACACGAGAGTTTATATAACTTCTCAGATATGCCCTATAACACCTCCACCAATATCAAAATTGAACCCATGCACCAATTGAAGATTGGCCTTCAATATTGGATTGATCCTATTAAAAAAGTGAGTCCAATGGCACTTCATTTGTTGTCTTTGGACTACTATCTCTCCCAATAAATTTTTTTTTTTTAATTTCTGGATTTTGAATATTTTGGGTCTCTTTGTGGGTCTTATGCTCAGATATATACTCTTTTTTTTAATAAAAAAAATAAAGAAATTGAATGTTTAGCTTGTGCTTGATTACAACCAGTTGATATTTACACCCCCACTCATCCATCAGTACAACCACAACCTATTGTTTCTGCTCCGATTATTTGCCACCACTAGACAACACCATTGACACTACATACCACATTTTTGGATCCATATTGGGACAGTTTTGAGGTTAGAGGGAAGGTTAGAGGTCGATTTCTACTTGGACACTTCGCATTTTATTGTTGCTTGTGCTCCTATGACTTCCTTGGCTTCAAGCTCGATGAGAGCTTCTTCAACCGGGGGAAGTTGATGTAATTAGGATATTTAATAATTTTAGGCAATATTAGGAATTTTAGCATTACTATTATATGGTTTCCAATTAGGACATTGTTTCCTATTAGGTTTAGGGCTTGCTTTTTATAAATAGAACGTAGATAATTCATTGTAATCGGTTGATTGATGAAAATAAATTCATTTTGTTTATCAGTTTAATTTGTTTATCATTTACAGACAATTTATTTTATTCAATTATTGTGGCATTGTTTTCAATTCACTTTAGTTTACAAGTTCAATTTTATCAATTGTCCTTTGTTTTCCTCTTAATGAGGAGGGATAGGGGTTAGTTTCAAGGGGATAAGAGTCCACAATCAGTATTGAATCCTTGGTATTTTCATCATTATATTTCCAATTCCCAATCCGATTTGAAAATTTTGTTAGAAGATCTATCTTAGGTTAATAAGTTAACCAATGCTAATTGTTAAATAGTGGGATTGATAAGTGTCTGACAAATTTGTGGAGGATGAGTGTGTGGAATAAGTTAGAAAGTGAAAGTCAGCTATCTATGGAAAATGAATCCCTGTAGCTGCTTCCCTTCCTTTTTTTCGCTGTAACTGAAAATGCCAGTTGTTAATAAAGCTTTGGTGAATGTTAAGACAGTGTCTTATGAAATTTGTTGAGCGTTGTCTTTTTGCCAAAATTGAATATATTGAAAGATTTCACAAGTCCTGGGTTAGGAGATAGACAAATTTACACAATATTTTGCGAAACCACTGTCCAGCCATCAAAGAGGGTCAAGAAAACCCATGATAAGTAAACTCGCGTATACCTCTTTCTTTTTCACAAATAACTGGAGATTTCACATATTGGTATCAATTCTTAGTTATAGTTTTCCTGTGAAACTAAATGCAAAAATCACTTTTGTTGTATTTATTGCACAAGCAACACTAACTTCCGGCTGTTATGAAGAAGAGAACAATTTGAGCAGCACGTAGAGAAAATAAGTAATGGAGATAAAACAAGTTACTTTATGGAGTATCTTACCTGACAATTGTTATAAAACGTACTGAAATTTTCTGATAAATTATAAAGGTACTCGCACAACGCATTGGGATTAAGATTAGTGCAAGCCTCCTCCACAATCTGAAACAGTAAAGGCAAAAAAAAAAATTAAGTTGGATGAAGTTAATTAAAATAAATAATAAAACAAATAAATAAAGAACTACAGATGTTCTAGCAATGTGCACTAATGCAAATGTCCATGTTGGCACTATTGACGAGCAGGACAGAGAGTCGTCCAAACTGAAAAAATAGAATAAGAAATAAAAGTACTAGAGTCTTCTGCAAAGACATTTATATGCACCTCTGCAAATCGAAGCAAATGAAGCCCCAGGGAGCGCTCCTCATCTTTATTTAGCACAATGGAACCCGTCTGCCCAAAATAAAATATCAGAGGCGTGTATTTTTTTTATTTCTTTTATCAAAGGTAAATCTAGTAATGAATAAAATTTGATGACAGAGCAAGGAAGCTTGCGCTAAGGCCCCAGTATCAACATATTCCAATTAGGTTGATATTACAATTAGCAAACAGAGACTCAAAATATACTCCCTTGAAATATGTGCAAGTATTACAAAGAATTTTTTTTACTCATTATCAGGGTTGTTTACAAAAATCGGCTAAACTGCCTGTATATGCAAGGAGCCAAGGAATACTGATAGAAAATGCTGATTCAAGTTGCTGTAAATGAGCCTAATCCATTGCAAGTTGTGAATACCAAATAAGAATTTTCAAGAAAACCTATTCTGCAGGTAGAAGAACTTACTGTTTTTAACTCTTCTATGTCTTTACCAGATTTTCTGATGATTGAACAAATACGAGCGTGCGCATACTGTAGGTAAACTGCAGTATTACCCTGCATGAGAAATAAGAACCATAATGAGATATCAGTTATTACTTGTACATCATACCAAAAAAAAAGTGCCACAATAAGTGTTCTTATCAATGGCCAAACATGTTATACACCGGATAGTTGAAATTCATAATCTTTCACAAGTGTTCTTAGCATAGCTCTGTAATCTTATCAATCAGCACCTTTTTGATAATTAAAAGCATGGATGTAAGGTGGATAATGTATCGAATCAATAAAAGAAAATTTTATCAAGAAAGCCAATGTATGGATGGTAAGGATGGTAAGGATGCTAACAAACAAAGGGGGTCACAAAGTCCACTAGCCCGGTCTCCAACAATAGATCTGTCAAATCTCAAGTCACAACTAACTAGTTATCCGCTTCGCCAAGACCAACAACTAATGCAACTTCAGACGTGGACAATTCAGATATTCATCTCTCTCCAATCAGATAACCAGGCAACAAGTTAAAACAAGTTCTTACACACACACACAAAGGCAAAAGAAGCACAAAAAAATGCCCACCTTATCACTAAGCATTTGATCAAAATTGAATGTATAATTGGTCAGCCTGTTGTTTTTCAAGTCTGCATACCTGTAAAATGTGATAAACGACATGAAGGTGAGTGAAAATTAGCTGGATTAAATAGTGAAATGTGTTTTTAAAATAAAAGTAAAATAAATAAAAAATGAAATAGTTCTTAAGCAAAAATAGTGTGGCTGCAAGAAATAATACATTCACTATAAGTTATTAATCATAATGACATGCTTTCATGAAGCTCATAGCAGGTATACATATCATCAAACTTACTTAACGGCTCCATAACCAACTGCCTCAGCAGTTTGTTCAAGTTCTTCAGGACTCCATTCCTCTGCCTTGCCTAATCGAACAAAGAAACAACTTTTCAAACATCAGGAAAGAGAAGGATCAGTGCAAACCAGCATATTTGACAAAGAGCTGTCACAGATAAAGTATTTGACTTCGGAATTGGTATGATATACACTGAATTTACAAAAGAAACAACTAAAGCAGTAGATCTGGATAATACCGCGCTCAACAAGTGCAGCTTTACTGCGATTTTTAGCTTCATCCAGTAAGTCAACCAATCGGACTACCTCACTACTCCGAGTTCGAAAGCGCTTGCCATCATCTCCAAGAACAAGACCAAAGCCTACATGGCTTGTTCTAGGGTACAAGTTCTCATCAGCTGGAAGCCAGCCTGCTTTTCTGGCAGCCTGAAATAAGAAGTGGTGATTAAGTTCACATTCAACCATTGCACAAAGATAAAGCTAACTGTTATTTTCAGTGAGAGATGTGCTCACATATTCACGGGAATTAAGTTCGCCTGCAAAAATTCTTTTTCTAGGTGACAGTTATATCATGGCAACCGGCATCTTCCATTCTCAGCTGTATTGACCTCTTTCAAAACCTTTTTTATATTTGTCCTCAAATTTTCTTTATTTACCAAATATATTTTCATTATTTTGCATGTGCTAACAAAGATCACATCAAACGAATTACGTTTTATTTTGAGATGATCACTCTTTCTATAACTTATTCTGTGTGTCAGGCACTCCATATCCAAGTCGAAAGTCCCATACCTATACCAATGTCCATAGAAGTTTTATTTTTCTATTTTGCCAAGTCGGAAGTGTGGATCCAACTCCAAGTCCCATACTATTTCTATAACTTCATGGTGGTAGATCAAATTATGACTAGCTATAGCGTCTAAGACGAGAGATAGAGGTGTCAAGATACATACCTTGAAAAACATTTTGAAATGCTGTGACTGACCAACATCAGTGACATATATAATCCACTCAGCTTTTTCTTCATTAAGACGATACCTGTTTGCACAACATTATCAAATACACTGGAGTTTGTCCACACAAATAATCCAACAAAATCTAATGTTTGCAATATAAGGTAGAAAACTATCAAAAGAGTAGAATTTCACAAAGAAATACTGGAGTGAATTCGTAGGGCCCAAACTGGCTAGCAATTAGCAGTTCTACAATCCAAAAAAGAACAAAGCTTGATATCCATGGGAAAATAAAAGTTGGATAGCTCGATTGAAATAGAATGCTAACCAGCAACAGTTGCATCACTATCATATTATCCATTGTTTTAAAAAGCGTTTTTAAAGCGCGCCTTGAGGCGCGAGTCGAGGCGGGGCGCACAGAAATCGCTTCTGTGCGTACGAGTTGAGCTGCCAGTGTGAGGCGTAAGCCTCGAGGCGTTTTTTAGGCGAGGCGTTTTTGAGGCGTAAGCTTTTTTATTTCTTGATCAGTTGGCGATATTTGGTAAATGGCTCCCCAAATGCACCTAGAAACACTGCAGTTGACAAGCAAATGGTTGATTGATTCATTGCTTGACATGTAGGATGCATTTGTTGTTCGCATGCCTACCTCTTCTAAGGAGATTGTCCCTTTTGCGGGTATTCCCAATTAAGGCAATCCAAACGAAAACACATGCTTTGGGGGCAATGTTACTGACCCATATCTTCTTGATGATATCTCTGTCCCACCCTTGGATACTACCCCCGCAGAGCTTAAGATAGACAAATTTAAGCTGAACTGATCATTCTTGCCGCTTTGTTCCAACCTATTGTCTTCATGCTGGAATCTGAACTGATTCTCAGTAGTTTAATCTGCGTTGAACGTCAAAAGTGAAGAGTCCTCCTTGTTGGTGGCTTCCATATCATTGTAAAACTTGCTCTTTATTTGTTTGAATTCTTTATATACATTTTTCACTATTTTTTACAAAAAAAACGCCTCGCTTCGCCTCGCTACGCCTCGAGGCTACGCTTCGCCTCGGAAAAAGCTCGATCGCCTCGAGTCTTAAAAACGCTTTTTAAAACATTGATATTATCAACTTCACAAAAGTCAATCAACTTTTAAGTTTTTGGTGGATTAAAGTAAAAACAGTTTTGCTTGCAAGAAGTCCAAACAAAGTGACAGGTGACACTGTTACAGTAACCCCAAAAATGGATTTAAACGAATCCATGTTGCACTTTAAGGATTAACAGTTCAGCTTAAATGTGCAGCAATTGTTGGCCATAGAAACCCTCCTGACTACAATAAAACTGCACAGTTGACCATAAGAGACAGCAGATGATCTTGCCAGCTTGGTCCAATTAACTGTGCCACTCTAAGTAAGACTCAAATGAGCAAAAAAAAATTGAGCCATCAGGTCAGGGATGAAACTGATACGAGCAGATACAAAAGCGGGGTAAGAATAAGCATGCAGTGCATGTCAAAGCTAAAGAACACAATTTTCCACTCTTAAGAACGAAAGTTAAAGAAACAGGGAGAGAAAGTGAGAGGTCTCTATTAATTCAGTCCAAAATGTCATCTATTGTTCTGTGTACAGTATACACCAATCAGTCAAATATCATCTGTAAATTTTAGGCACTTCTAGCTTTTTCTTCTGGACTCCCCACAACATGGCGGAATTCTGGACCTTGCTAGGAATTCCAAATCTCAAACTCGGGTCTACCCCTCCCCATAAAGTTGGTGGGCCAAACACCAATCTTCAGCACCTTTCAAGCTCATTACAATTATCCTCGAGTTACATTCAAACATAACTGTGGATGCTCAGGAGCAACCATACGTCTTTAGAAGATAAAAATGCAGTTTTCGTGAAAAGAAATTGCCACTACAATTAGATCACCTCAACCAATAAGGCAATAAATATGTTTTATCATCTGGACTGAGGTCAAACTTCTGCCAGCCAACTTTGTTACAATGAGCTAACACAGAGTGAACATTGCACCTCAAGCAACGGGTCTGGTTTGACTAAGAGTTGTATGTGTCCTTTCACTCTCTTCTCTAGCTACTCTTTGTAGCACTTCATGGCTTGGTCTCTCACTCATTATTTAGGACAACCACAGGCTTGACTCTAGAGTGCAAGGAGCCACAGGGGTAACTATTAGAAAAGATCTAACAAGTTAATGCATGTGCATGAAGTCACATAACTAACAAACAAGTATGGAGTCACAACCATACTACTACTTACAGCTTTTGATTGAAGTAATACCAATCGACTAACCAAGTCGTAGCCTTTGAAAGGAATGCAAGGACTGGAACAAAAGACAAACATGGAAACTTTCAATATAGATTACGTTCTCAATAGTGAAACGACTTCATTAGGCAGTTTGGAAGAATACATTTAGGAAGTAACCGATCTTGAGGCTTTAGAGTGCGATCATGGTCAACTTGAATATTTTTATCTTGAAGATATTAAACAAAACATGAAAGTTAAATGCTACGTTTCCTGAAATAAAGGAATTAAATTATTTGTTGAGTTTCCTACATGAAATGAGAATTGGAATGTCATCTTCACCCTCAATTCTCTCCTCCTTTATTTTGTCCTCCTATCCACTCCCCTTAAATTTCCCTCCTTTCCCCTGGAATTAAACATATCCTATGATTTTGCCAAACAATCTTCTTTCTCAATATCAGTTTAGTTAAGGCGTTGAGGCGGCGGGGAGGCGGATGAGCTTGAAAATGCCTCAGAAGCGAGGCGGTAGGCGAGGCGGACGCCTCACTTCACTGAGGCGGTCTTTAATATTTTTTAAAGATTTTTTATTATAATAAATTGAAACATATTTAGATAAGTAATATTCATCATCATTTTGATAACTTTCATATGCCAATATGTACAAAAAGTCATACAACTATTTACAATTGAAATGGAAACATAATAAAGTTGCATAGCATAGCAAAAAGATGCACTACATAAGTGTACTTAACTTGCCTATCCACTAAATCACTAAAAAAGAAACAAACAAGAAAAACATCAAAGCATAATGTAAACTAGTTCATCAACTTCTCATTGGTTTAACTTTGGAAATTTGAAACAGTGTTTAGAAAATTAATGGTTGAATTTGAAACAGTGTTTGGAAAATTGCAATTTGGTGAGGCATCGCCCAGCAGGTCTCATTGGTTCAACTTTGAAAATTTGCACCAAATTTCGATCCATATGCTAAAATATTATGATCCATACACTGAAATATTACTTATTATTGTTTATTGTGAAGAAAAAAACGCAGCAGAACAAATCATATAAAAAAAGGAGCAGAACAGATCATTAAAAAAAGGAGTTGAACGGATGATATAAAAAAGGAGTAGAACGGATCATATAAAAAAAAGGCAGTAGAACAGATCATATAAAAAAAACACAGCAGAAGCTGTAGAACAGATCATATAAAAAACACAAGAAGGAGAGGGAAGAAGAAGAGAAAGGAGGAAGAAGAAGAGAGAAAACATCCTAATATGAAAGAGGCAACACCTAATTTGAAGAAGAGGAACCTGATTAGAAGGATAAGAACACACACAACAACAACAATAGCCCCCAGGAGTCGTTCTCTTGTCTAAAACTCTAAATACCCCCCTATTAACCTTAAAAGACAAGTGGGCTGCAATAGGCTTTTGGTTTTTAAGCTGTAAATGGGCTGAGGCGGTCCGAGGCGGTGAGGCGTGAGGCGATCCGAGGCGGTCGCCACACTTCACCGCTCCGCCTTGCATCATTTTGAGGCGTCTCTTTGCCAAAACGCCTCGAGGCGCGCCTAGGCGTCCGCCTTAACAGCACTGCTCAATATAATGTCATGGCAATGACTTGAAAACTGAAACCCATTAACTCGGCGAGTACTCACAAAGTACTCATGATATTCCTCACTGGGCTATGCTCAGGCCAAGCTACTTGAACGAGTCACTCCCGCTGGAACATTTTCACCATTTTTCTGTTTCCTTTTTCTCACCAAGTTAAAGATGCAAGGGAAGCTAATAATGTAAGATCAAGCACAAGGTCGAGTAGATTAATGGCATTTCATGATAGGTTCTGGAGGAAGAGAAATATGTTCTTGATACCTATGTAGTCTCAGGCGACGCCTAGACGTACTAATGGGGGGTATGCTTAACTTCACCGCCTAACATAGGCACCACCTAAATGTTGAAAGGAAACAATAACATAGGCAAGAGCCTTTGATTGTAATTTTTTTAACATTGGCATCTTACATTTGCCCATGGTGCTAGGCGTTGCTTAGGTGAGATGGGTGCTCAGGACAGGCACCTCGTCTTGCCTAGCACCTAGGACTACATAGCTTGATACAAAAGGTGAAGGTATAGAATGTGGAAAAGGGAGCCCAAATGATGTTAAAGACAATGACATTAACATTGGCTTTGAAGTTGAAAATGATTATAACTCATTTGCACATGGAGCAATCATGGAGTCTTATCCTCTTTTCCTTCTTGGGGATGTTATATGCTTATGTTATTTTACAGTTAAGATAATTTTTAATAACTTTTTTAGTTAAATGTTCATTTTTGCTTTACTTGTCCAACATACTTCCATGTTGAGAGCTAAGGGTGTCAACATGCATACTTTTTAACCCATTAAATGTTATGTTACTTGGTCGGAATTGTGAAAAGGCTTATTTGGGATAGTCATCCGAGTAAAGTAACTCCCAGTTACTTCCTAAGTAACTCAATGACTCGCTACTCACTCCTTCATCATGTAGAGTAATTTCAAAGTCTAACTGCCTAGTTACTTCATAATTCAACATGCATACTTTTAACCCATTAAATGTTATGTTACTTGGTCGGGATTGTGAAAAAGCTTATTTGGGATAGTCATCCAAGTAAAGTAATTCCCAGTTACTTCATAAGTAACTCAATGACTCGCTTCTCACTCCATCATGTAGAGTAATTTCAAAGTCTAATTGCCTAGTTACTTCATAATTATATTTGTAAATTACGACAAAGTAGGTGTATTATATATAAAAAGTATATTGTTCTCTTAAATTCCAAATCGAAAGACAATTAGTAGCATGATTTAACGGCAAAGACAACAACCACAAGATCAGCATCCCACAGAGTGTATGTTGCACATTTTAATTGCAATTTTTTTTTAATAATAATAATAAATCTTGTTTTCTGCAGGGACGATCTGAATCGGTTCCAAATTTTGAAGAACCTAACTCGAACTGTTTAAATTTAACGGATCCAGTCCGAATTCCCTCATTTTGAACATTGGGACCGAACCTAACTTGAACCGTTTAGAACGGTTTGATTCCTACGGTTCCAATCCATTGTGTAGACAATATTATTAATTCATCAACACTATTACTAATTATTTGATTAGACATGGTTTACATATGATGAAATTTTATCGAATGAAAATGTTAACACGTTGATGAAGTCTGTGCTTAACTCTGCTATGCCTTTATCAAGCAGTCTGCGCTTAACTTTGTAATTAAACATACCAATCAAGAAAATTAGGTAATCAATTAGACTGATTTACAATACAATTTACATCTGACTCACTAAAAAAATGTAAATATAATAAGTAATTAGGCAATTAAAACAAACGTGAAGAAGAAAACAAACATTAGATCTAAAAACAGAGATCTGAATCACTAAAAAAAGAAAATGTAATTAGGCAATTAAAGCAAATGTGAAGAAGAAAATAAACATATATTAGATCTAAAAAGAAAGACGTGACTCTTGGTGCCAGTCATTAACATTGATAGCAGGGAACAAAAAAACAACAATGGCTTGCATTTGGTACAATCTCTTCACACCAGTGGTAGTCTCCTCAGAAACCCTGGTTTTTTACATTCGATTCGATTGAAGAAGCAATGTTGGGGCGCTTTGTACGCACGTCCATCGCATGTACTATCATCTCCTCGAGTCGTTCGTTCTCCACTGAAGCGACTTCAGGGGTCGTCACAAAACCCAAAGGTGGCGCCACCAGTAGCGGCAGTGGCAGAGACACGTTGGGCCGGAGGCTGCTCAGCCTCATCTTCCCGAAACGTAGTGTTGTGGTTACTATCAGAAAGTGACTCTGAGGAGACTGCAGCGTTGTCACGAGCGATGGTTGCAGCAGCTTGGTCTTGGGTGGAAAAGATATTGTAGGGGCACCAGTGGACCTCGACGCCCAGGCGGTGAGGGTCTCGATGAGAACCACCTTTTGGATTGACCTTGTATTCACGACCTGATGAAGTTTTCTCTATGAGGAAAGCCATGGATTGGCGAGATGAGATGATGAAGGGAGGGAGACAAAGAAAATGGATCTCTCTTTTTAGTGAAAGTAAAGAAGAAAAGAGAAGATGAAATGAGACTTGAGAGTCGTGAGGAGAGAGGTGAGACAAAGAGAGAAGAGAAGAAAGGATTTGGGTTTTTTTTTTTCTTTTTTAGGGTTAAAATAGAATTTTGCTCCACCAATCAGATTAAGACACATGTACATGAGTTACAGAAACAGGTTGGAACCGAATCGTTTGAATACAAAGATTTGAAACTGGACTCGAACCATTCTACAACGGATTCAGACCGTTTGATAATTTGCACTATAAGAACCGGACCATTTGGAACAAAAACGGTTCGGTTTGGAACCGCAGTTCCTGGACTCGTTTGCCCACCTCTCGTTTTGTGATGTTCAAATTGGCTACAACTCATAGAACCATCTAAATTGATATGGAGAAAACAATCTATGCGAAAAGATGGTTGGTCTAACTGAGGAGAAAAAAATAAAAATAAAAAATTTCTAGCTGCATTGAATACCATCATATGAACCAAAATGAGCAAATTGCATGTGTCTTTAGAAACTAACCAAAGAGCAGCTAAATCAGTTGAAGCATAGTTGTATCCGCCATCACTCTTTACAACAATCAAAGGTATACTTTCTCCTTCAATTTTGATAACACGAGCACCCTCACTTTCTTCAATCAACCCTTGATGGCCCAGAGTCTCCAAAACCCTGGGAATATATGGATTATAAAAGCTTTCGCCCTGATAAAATAGAAAAAAAAAAATTCAGTGTTCCTTGGTACCCATCACAAAAAGTAGCCATGCTTAGAATACAAGGTATAATAAGCCAATGTTATCTATGATATCCTCTTATTGCAAAGACTGCTTCTCCATGACCCTATCAAACCCTTGATACCCTAGAAATTTATTTTCTTGAAAGACGTAACATTTCTTTCCCAACAAATGCCACCATCCCAGCAATGAAAAGTCTATTTTCAGACTTTAAAAAAAAATTGTTTGTTATCCCTCTGCGTAATATGCCTACTACAGGTTATATAGTACATAATTCATTTAAGTTAGATGTGATCACTAATGATTGAGTGTCAATAATTTTCTGTTTCTAGAGGTTGTCATTTCGAGTTGCGACAAAAAGAGAGAATACCTTTTCCTCCAGCTGAATTCTCAGACGTTGATAAACCTTTGCGAACTCCTTACGGCTGATTTCGCAAATTTGCGCCCATGCTCTACGATACCTATCGTCCCCACCCTGTAATGCACCATAATAAGAATTGAAAGAAGTTTAACAGATACAAAGATATCTACCAATCCAAATTTCCCTTTCATGTAGCAAACAGATAAGAAAGTAAGATCACACTTTGAATAGACAAAAAAAGGTTTAAGTAATTCACCTGGAGGCGAACCACTGCCCTTTGTGCCCTTTCCTTAAAGACAGGATCAGCATCAAACTTCTGTTTTGAAGCCTTGTAGAATGCCTGGGAATACAATTAAGAACCCACGGGAAAGAATATAACTCTGGAATGAACTTGAATGACAAAAATGTTTGTGGAAAAACAAAAAAGAAAAAAAGGTGAGACAAGACCAGAAAAGAAAACAAAGGGGAAATAATATGTTTCAGGCTAACTGTAACATACTCCATGCAGTTGCCTGCTGGAGATATTAGATCAAAACATATACTATATTTTTTTCACGGAAAATGAAATGCAAAGATAATGAAAACAGACAATAGGATCATTTGCAATTAACGGTGGCTTTGAGGCCACGTTAGAAAAATTTCTTAGTTACCTGTAGATCTCCAATTGCCTGTTCCGGTGCATCCTCCCCATTTGGAAACTCTTCAAATAGGTACTCAATCAACATGCCAAACTGCAAAACACACATTACATATTAGAATGTATGCGCATAACAAGAACATATATGCACACATGCAACCACACACACATGCGAACAAGAGTGTGTACTATGTATAGATAAAACGAGTAGAGAAATCTTGAAAAGATAACAACCTTGGATACAAAATTATTACCTACCGATACAAAAATCTTACAGTAAGATTAATAAGGAAGCACATAGGATTCCGTTTTTCTATTGAGTGAGAAACAGAATAAGCAGACAAGAAAAACAACCTGTGTGCCCCAGTCACCGACATGGTTCCTTCGAAGAACTTCAACATTGCAATACTCTAGCATACGAGCGAGAGTATCACCGATAATAGTAGACCGTAAGTGACCAACATGCATTTCTTTTGCAATATTGGGGGAAGAAAAGTCAACCACAGCCTTAGTCACCAGAAGCTTAGGTGCCCATATTTCAATACCTCTTGTTAGCATATCCTGAATGGTCTGTAACAACAGACAATTTTTTCACGTCAAGCTAACTCACAAATGATGAATTTTTTCCAAAGAACTTCCACAGAGAGATTCCACACCTTAGCTATCCATTTATTTGCCAATTTGACATTCACAAATCCAGCTCCGGCGACAGATGAAGATTCAATCATTTCGGACTCAGGAAGATTTTTCTTAATGGCCTGCAACATAGACACGCGGATGGAACAATTCATATAGCCATCTCGGGCCTAAACAACTTTTTTAATAAAAATTGATGGCCCAATCATAGTTCAGTTGAATACCTGTCCAATTGAGGGTGGGCCTTTGAATTCAGTTGTCTTTCCCTTCATCGTGGACCATAGCCTCATAGCATTGTTACTTGATAAACCAAAAAAAAGTTATAAAAAAAAAAAAAAAAAAAAAAGAGAGAGAGAACATAAATATTGTCTCAGACTCTCAATTGAAGACAGATTCGTAAATACCATCATTTGGAAAACATATCCTATTACATAAACTCTACCAAAATCAATACATCGAGGTAAAGAAAAATAGAGAAGGAAATACCATTGGTAATCACCAAACTTTGCAGTTGCGCAGGGTACAACCTCGGCATCTAAGTTTGATGCATCAGGAACAGTCAGTTTGAGTGAAGTTTCAAATAGCTTTGCTAGTTGTTGCTTAACGCTTCCATAATTGTCTTCTTCCTGTGCCCATTGAAGATAACAAAAAACAAAAAACAAAAAAACAAAAAAACAAAAAAACAAAAAAAAACTCAACGAACACCATTAAATAGAAGAAACTTAAATCATGGGGCAACTTGAAATGGGTATGAGAGAAAACTTACCATGGCAGTGGTAGCAACTATTGGGGTTGGGGAGTTGGTGACTGAAACGAATCTTCTTCTATAAGTTGCTCTGGAGAAAACTATCTAGTTTCACCACAACTCAATAAATCAATGTATGTTTCAATGTTTGTTGTTATCTACAAAATTAGATAAAAGCCTAGGGTTTAAAATGATTGATGGATTGAAAAGTGTGTGTGTGTGTGAGAGATAGAGAGAATATTGAGAAGGGGGTTTGTGCAGGAAGACTAGACTGAAAAGGAGAGAGAACTTACTGGTTTTGGAGAGCGACGGAGAGTTGTGGAGATGAGAGAGACAATGGAGGGAGTGACGAGGAAGGAACAACGATGCTCCACTGCTCATGTTATATTTTCAAACTAACATACCATCCAACGGTGAAGACCGACTAAAAATCTATAGAGTTGCAAAAGACACCAAAGAAAAAAATCAATGCCAATATTCTTCAGAGATACGATAGTATTCAAAAGGAAAAAAAATAATTTAAAAAAAATTCGTTGAACTCATTTTTTAATATGCCAAACATGTTACTAATGTATTCTCGTTTAAAATGGACTACGAGTCTCAAATATCAGGTTGAAGTGGAAAACGTGAGCAACCCCGTAGTTCAAAAGTTTTACACATTGCAAAAAGTCACAAGATAGTAATCAAAACAACAGTTGGGATCACAGCATGAGTTTAAGAACTGAATAGGTATCCAAACTGACCATAGATCTCATTTAGATAAACGGCCTTGATTGGTTCACACGACATTAGAGAAAGAATATATATTGGAACCTCACTCAGCTTGAACCAATCCACAATAGTCTCTTCTCACTTCTCTCGTCTATCCTCTCTTCATCTCCATCTCCTCTCGTTGCTTTTGAGGTAAAAGTAAAATGAAGAAAAGAAAAAAGAGGTAGAATGGTAAAAAAATTTAAATGTGTCATTATGGTTAGTTACTCTAATTAATCTATAATCAAAATGTGATGTCATTATTTTTTTAATCAAAAGTGTGTTAGTAGACTAAAAGTAAAAATTATTTTATTTTACAACTGTGGACATCCTTTGTCCAAACTCACAATACCAAGCATAAAAATCCTTGAAAGTTGACAAACCATTCCCATAGTTTACAAATGGAATCCTGTATCAAAACCTCAAGTGAATCTCAACATCTTCACTTTAGCTCATGAATGACTTTGGGGCAGATAAAAGATAAATATATCTTTCATCACATAAATTCTTTTTCAGTGCGTAGGTATCCATCATGCCTCTTTACGAAACAAACCGACTTACTGGAAGGTTCAAGGTTCATGTATGTACAACTCTCAAAAGAACCAAACCCCAACCCAAACCAAATTTCACCCATTAAACAAAAACATTGAAAACCTGGTCTCGAATAAAACAAGAGCAAACAGACCTGACCCATACTGCAAAATCATCTAAAATCTAGAAATTAAAAATGACATTAAAGTCCCTATCTTTAATCTAAAATCTACTAAGGTTGTGCTTTAGAACTTTTTATCCATACCAAGATCCCCGACTTCAACCTGGTATTAGGAGTATTGGTTGCCATGAACTTTTGGCACTTGGCTAAAATTTTCCAAATATGTTCGGGTCGAAGAACCCCGAGAGTATCGGGAATGATGATGATGTTCGGGTAGAGGAAGGTAGTGTTTTGGAAAAGAAGTAGGTTCTTCACATTTTTGGAACTAAAAGAACCATAACGAATACCATCAATGCCGCACTTCTTAAGTGCCAAGTTAAGCTAAAAGCATGATGATCCTTCCATTACTAAAAACCCTCAAACAATGACAAGGTGTCTCTTGGAGAGAAATTGTTACAACTGTGAGACAAATTATTTGGCAACTATAATTGTGGCCAGGAAATCAATAAATAACTAATGCAAAAGGAAATCAAATATTGATTATACGTCAGTCTAAATCAATAAATTTACGACAATTAATTGAACAACGCCAAGAAAGAAAATTTGCTCTACACAAAATAATAATTAGCACGAGAACTTGGAAGCAAATGAGATAACTAATGCAAACTTTGACAGCAATCCACTGCAGTAATATCTCAAATTATACATGAATTTCAAATTTTCAGTGTATAAGAACGAAATGCTCGTAGACGATCAAAATACAATGTAGGTAGCAAAATGGAACATTGACGAATCAATAGATTGAATAAAAGACGTTATTCACAGACCATTAAGAAAAGAACCAATGCAGTGGACTAGCTTGCCTTACCTGACAAATTGAGTGAAATGAAAAAGCTTGTGAGAGACCAAATTAGCGACTTCGATGAAACCGCAGCAGCCCGAATCGAAACCGGTTCAGTTCAGTTGAAATAGCTCCTAGTCGATTGGGTTTGACGAGTCGCTTTGGTTCGAGATGGTAGCTGATTAGAAGAGAAGGAGAGTGTTCGAAGAAATGACGGAGAGATTGTTTTGAATTGATAAGTTAGGGTTGTAGTGTTTGCGCCGATTCCACGCTGAGATTAGAGGAGGGTTTTGTTGAAAGACTGAGATCGATCGTTTGGGCCTGCCTAAAAAGGTCCTCCTAGTGAAAGTTGGGATGTCCAAAGGCATGGGAACCATTTAGGTGTTTTGATGGGCATTGTAGTAGTGCTCTGTTTTGATTGATGAAGCTTCTTTCGAATAGATGGCATTGGTCCTTTCAGGGACCTAATAAGGGGCGAGCTGCCCCTCAATTTTTAAAATATATTTAATAAATACTTAATTTTAAAAAAATAATCAATTACATAATATATATATATATATATATATATATATATATATATATATATATATATATATATATATATATATATTATAATATAAAAAATTTGAGTCCTTCTAGGCGGCGAGGGGGAGTGCAACCACTCATCCCCCTCGAGATTCGCGAAGGCGCGCATCTCGAAGGTGTGAATTATTTTCTCCAAATCCAAAAAATTCCTGAGGGAGGCAAAGTCCCATTGAGTTCTTACGCGTCTCGCCATTTAGAAAAAGTAAAAAAAAATTAGTTCAACCATTCAAACATGTCTTTGTTGATGTATTGGTTAGAAGTTTAACAATTTTAATAAACGACCTGAGTTCAATACTCTTGGAATGTAAGATTGCGCCTAATTTTTTTTAAAGCGTATGATTTTTTCTTATGACTATTGACAATTACTATGTTTGCATTGTGACATGCCCCTACTTTTTTGCTTCAATGCAATTTATATGTAATTGCAAAAAAATATTTGAAATTAATATCTAAAACAACAAGGCAACGACTACTCTACACCACCAAAAGCACTTTCTCACACGACCATGTACTTTTTTTTCTACTAACCCACACCACCACCACCCAAAAAACTATTTTTGAAAAAAAAAACGGTAACTTAACTTAAAAATAGGGTAACTTTTGACCAATTTAAATCCTCAATTGAGACTGATTCTCAAGCTCATCAAAACATGAAAGTTGTAATACTATGAGTTATCTAATAAACACAACTTGAATCACTTCAAAAATGTTTTGAAATAAGCAAGTTATGATAATTTTACTAAAGTCGTGCAAATTTGTCTCGCGATGAAAACAAGATAGTGTCCTTGAATTTTGGCCAACTTATATACTCAATCAAAACCGATTCTCAAGCTCATCCAAACACGAAATTTTAGTACTTTGAGTTATCTAATAAACACAACTTGAATCACTTGAAAATATTTTGAAATTAGCAAGTTATGGTCATTTTACTAAAATTGCGCAAATCTGTCTCGCAATGAAAATGGGATAGTGTTACTGACTTTTGGCCAACTTATGTGCTCGATTGATACCGATTCTCAAGTTGATCAAAACATAACAATTGTAATACTCTAAGTTATCTAATAAACACAACTTGAATCGCTTGAAAATGTTTTGAAATGAGCAAGTTATGGACATTTTACTAAAGTCGCGCAAATTTGTCTCGCAATAAAAATGGGATAGTATTCCTGACTTTCGACCAACTTATGTGCTCGATCGAGACCGATTATCATGTTGATCAAAACACAAAAGTTGTAGTACTCTGAGTTATCTAATAAACACAAGTGAGGCTAGGAAACCAGGTTTTGCAACCAGGATGATGTGGCATCGTCAGAGGAGGTTTTTTACAACCTCGAGATACATATAAACTTTTTGGAGATTTCATCATTCTTTAAAGATCACGCCACGTCACCCTGATTGCAAAATATGGTTTCCTAACATTTTTTAATAAAACACAACTTGAATTACTTGAAAATGTTTTGAAATGAGCAAGTTATGGTTATTTAACTAAAGTCTCGCAAATCCGTCCGAAAAAATGCAAAATCTCGCATGGAACAATTTTGTTTTTGAAATGAGCAAGTTATGGTCATTTTTTTTGTAATTTCTGAAGTTTACTTTGTTTTTGTGATTGAAAATTTTTCTAAAGTTTCCATGAGATTACTTTGTTTTTTGAAAATTTTTGGAGAGGTTGCGATTTGGGGTTCAATTTTTAAGGGTTTTGATTTTGAGGGAGAGGGAAGAGATTATCGAGGGAGAGAGAAGAGATTGGTTTTGATTTTGCAAGAGATTTGAATGTAGGAAAGGGAAGAGATTCAAATTGGGGAGGGAAGAATCGCGTTTCGATTTGAATGGGGAGGGAAAAAATGTTAGTTATTTTGTTTATATAGATGGTGTGGAAATGAAAGTAGGTGGTGTGGGATAGTAGAATGGTGTGAGAAAACACTTATGGTGGTGTGGAGTAGTTGCTGCCAAACAACAACTATATAATTCAATGAAAATATATACCAATAGCCAACTCATACAAAATTTGATGGTCATGTAAACAATTTTTTCTATGAAATTGTATTAGGATCTTATTATGTTCGAAAATTTAAAATTTTTTAAGTTTCAACTAGATACTTTATCCTAATTATTTTGTGATTTTAGTTATATATACTAGTTATTACGTTCATTTGCCTTTGCAAAGGTTATCGATATTGTGATATTATTTTGGCTTAAAATTAGACTACACTGAATTCAATTTGGTATATGCAATGTACTTTTTATAGTTGTATTTTTTATTAGTTACTAGCTCGGGTAGAAAAAAAAAATTGGCTCTACCCTTGATAACTACTATTATGAACTAATAATTATTTGTCATTTCAATCCCTCTCGACTAAAATCTTGGATCCGCCATTGGGTCCCTTCATTGTGAGTTGAACATTGGAGTATGGAATCACGAAGCATAAATTTTTTTTAGTTGAATCAAAACTTAATTCTTATGCACTCACACGGCTGCCATTTTTTATTCAAATCCTTAATTTCTGGAGCAATGTGATCGTTATTATGTCCATTGTCAATAAGCCATTGGAGGTAGGGTCACTTGTCATTGTAAAAGATGATGCTTGCAGCCCCTCTCTAAGTTATTGAGTCCATCACATATTTCGTGCTGACAAAACCCAATCATTTGATTTTACTAGGCCAAACCGAGCCATACAACTTTGTAAGACCTAAGCCTTTGGCCTAGCCCTTAACCATAATAAATCCAACTTCGGGCCAACGTAAATTTCTTTTTATTGCACCATTATTTCTCATGGCTAAGTGGTGGTTTATATCATAATAATGTATATGTAAGTATAATCAATTTTTGTCCGTGTGTTATTTTATTAAGGGTTTGATCATAAGTAAAGAACAAATAGTTTGATTTTATTTTTTAAATAAATTTCTGTCACAACCTGATTCACATGATACAATATTGTTCGCTATCGGCACAACCTAACTATCCGCACGGCTTTAAAACACGTTGTGTCATGTGGATCCAAACTCGTACATATATAGCACATATCTTTCCCTCACCCAGGCGGTGTGAGATTATTACCCCCTAATAGACTGCCAGCCTCAGAGCCCGCCCATACATGGTAGTCTGCCAGCTTCAGAGCCCGTCCACATAGGGTGTTACAATTCACCCCCTTAGGGCCCAACGTCCCCGTTGGCACACTTCTTGCTGGGTCAGACTCTGATGTCATTCTGTCACGATCTGATTCATATGAAACAATATTGTCTGCTCTGGGCCCAACCTAACTACCCACACGGCTTTAAAACGCGTTGTGTCATATGGATCCAAACTCGTACATATATAGCACATAGATCCATAGATCGATAAAAAGAATATGACATAACATTAATTGAAGCACCTAAGTCTAGCATGACATTTTCAATTTTAGTATTACCGATAACACAAGGGATAGTGAAACTACCCGGATCCTTACACTTCGGCGGCAATTTCTTTTGAAGAACTGCGAAAACATTCTCACTCACCTTAACTACATCTCCGTCTCGAAGTTGTTTCTTTGTTGTGCAAAGCTCCTTCAAATTTTTTGCATACTTAGGTACTTGCTTAATAGCATCAAGAAGCGGAATATTGACTGAGACTTTTCGGAAGGTTTCTAAGATTTTCTTATCCTGTTCATCTTTCATAGATTTGACAAACCTACCTAGAAAAGTCACAAAAGGTGGAGAAATATTAGCAGAAACTAAACTTGAAATGCTCACCTTCTTAAATAGGGGCTTTGGTGTCTCAACGTTGGCTGGATCATCCGCCTGTAACTCAACTCCTCAACACTTTCGCAGTTGACTGTGACACGTGGTATCAGGGTTACCATATTGAACCACCAGTTTCCATGTTGTTAGTATAACAACCCAAGTTGGAATTCAAGCAAGCTACTTGTCACGTGCTGACCTTTTTCCCTTGGCTAACACGCTGCCTACTAGCGTCACACTCCCGTCGGACTAACTAGTCAAGGCACTTCGATGCTTGGCTAATGCTAAGTGATGCTTCGAAAGCTTAAGTGAGGAAAATGCTAAGGCACAAGTATTTGGGCTTTTGAAAGAATGCTTTGTATTGCTTGAGAGAGTTGTACAAGTGTTTGATCTATGATCTCTACAAATGAATGCCAAGGCCTATTTATAGGCCCTTAAAGTCCTAGAGGCTTCTAGCCTAGAACCTTCCACAATCCTCCTTCAATGGAGTATTCTCTATGCATCTAGAAAGTTCCCACCTCCAAAGGAACCAGAAATTACAAGGAGGCTTTTAGAAAATACTACACAAATCTATACAAGGGTGTTCTAGACTCATCCATGCTAGAACACTCTAGAGAAAGCTAAGCTAGAATGTCTGAGAGCACTCTAGAACCTTCCGGAGGCATCTAGAGAAAGCTATGCTAAATGGCTCGTGACATTCTCCCCCACCCAAGTCCTTGACGACCTCGTCAAGACTGTGCCTCGAACTCCGCGATCTTGTCCTGGAATTGCCATAGGTCGTCCTCTTTCTCCCATGAGGCCTCACTGTTCGGTAGTCCCTTCCATCGAATGAGATACTCATTATAGCTTGGCACACCCCTCCGTCGGATGAGCCTCTTTGCCTCGATGCTCTCGATCTTTCGATCAAAGGAAGTCACGACCGCGGTTGGTGCCCGATGTGACTCGCCCCTCGTTGGATCTTCTTTATCACCATGGTAGGGCTTGAGCATGCTCACATGGAACACCGGATGAATCTTGAGTTTGGGCGGCAACTCAAGCTTGTAAGAAACTCTCCCGACCTTCCGTAGGACGGGAAATGGCCCCTCGTACTTCCGCACTAGTCCCTTGTGCACCGAGCGGAAGATCTTGAACTGTTGTGGCAGCAACTTGACCATGACCATGTCGCCCACTTGGAACTCGAGAGGGCGTCTATGCTTGTCTGCCCACTTCTTCATCTTCTTAGACGCCTTGTCCAAGTACGTCTTCGTTATATCAAGCTGCTCATGCCACCCTCGTGCAAGCTTGTACGCAGCGGGGCTGCTACCCGTGTAGCCCGACGCAACGGCTTGTGGAGTCAAGGGCTGCTGGCCCATGACGATCTCGAACGGACTTTGTTGCGTTGATTCGGACCGCTGCAAGTTGAATGAGAATTGAGCCACATCCATCAACCTGGCCCAATTCTTCTGGTTGGCACCCACAAAGTGCCTCAAGTATAACTCCAACAAGGCATTCACCCTCTCTGTTTGCCCATCGCTTTGCGGGTGAAAGCTTGTTGAGAAGTGTAGACCCGAACCCAAGAGCTTGAATAACTCCGTCCAGAATTTTGCTGTGAACCTTGGGTCCCGATCACTTATGATGCTCCGAGGCAAGCCCCAATACTTCACCACATGCTGAAAGAACAACTTGGCGGCTTGCTCGGCCGTGCAATCGCGTGGGGCAGGTATGAAAGTCCCATACTTGGAAAAGCGATCGACCACCACCATAATAGAGCCATACCCATCAGACTTGGGCAAGGCTGATATGAAATCCATTGATACACTCTCCCATGGCCTTTCTGGAATCGCCAAAGGCTGCAATAGTCCTGCCGGTACACGTTGCTCTATCTTGTCTTGTTGGCACACAAGACAAGTCTTCACATAGGCCTCGATATCGTCCCGCATATGAGGCCAATAGTAGTTCACCTCCAAGAGTGCCAATGTCCGCTGCATCCCCGGATGGCCAGCCCACATTGAATCGTGGCACTCCTTCATGATGTCTCGCCTAAGATTATCCCACTTAGGCACATAAATGCGACGACCGACGGTGTAGAGCACCCCATCCTCTACCCAAAACCGTCGAGTCTTCCCTTCTTTGGCCATCTCCATGAGTCCCTTGGCCAAGGGGTCTTGAGAAGTCCCCTCCTTGATCCGATCAAGAAGGTTGCTAGCGGCGCTGCTTGCGCTAGCGAGCATGGCCTTTCGGCTGAGAGCATCAGCAACAACATTAACTTTGCCCGGCTTGTACTCCATGACATAATCGAACTCCGCTAAGAAATCTTGCCACCGAGCTTGCTTGGGGCTGATCTTCTTCTGATTTTGAAAATAACTCGTAGCCACATTGTCGGTCATGATGGTAAACCGACTCCCAAGCAAATAGTGCCTCCAAGTCCGCAAGCAATGAATGATGGCTGTCATCTCCTTGTCATGCACCGGATACCGTCTCTCGGTATCATTGAGCTTGCGAGACTCATAGGCTATGGGATGCCCCTCTTGCATAAGCACCCCTCTGATGGCAAAGTCTGATGCATCGGTGTGAAGTTCGAACGACTTAGCATAATCGGGCAAGGCCAAGACAGGTTCCTCGGTGACTGCCTTCTTCAAATCATCGAACGCTTCTTGGCATTTCTCACTCCAATGCCACTGCACCTTCTTCTTCAGCAAGTCGGTCAGTGGGGCTGCTCTCGCCGAGTAGCTCAAAATGAATCTCCGATAATAATTGGCCAGCCCAAGGAAAGAACGTAGCTCCGAAACGTTCTTGGGTGGCTCCCATTCATTGATGGCCTGTACTTTGTCTCGTTCCATCATGATCTTTCCAGCCTTGATGCGGTGCCCCAAGAAAGACACCTCGTCTTGGGCGAACGAGCACTTCTCCAATTTCACGTACAGCTCGCTCTCCCGCAATGCTTGAAAAACCTGTCGCAAGTGATGCACATGTTCTTCCAAGTTGTCGCTATACACGACGATATCGTCGAGATAGACGACTACAAATTTATCCAAGAAAGGCTGAAAGATTCTGTTCATTAAAGTGCAGAAAGTAGCCGGGGCATTGGTGAGACCAAAAGGCATCACCAAGAACTCATAAGACCCATAGCGAATGACGCATGCCGTCTTTGGCTCATCTCCTTTGGCTATGCGCACTTGCCAATACCCCGATCGGAGATCAAGTTTAGAAAAGTACCTGGCTTTACCGAGCCTATCGAAAAGATCGGCAACCAAAGGAATTGGATACTTGTTCTTGATGGTTACTTTGTTAAGTGCTCGGTAATCGATGCACATACGCAAGGACCCGTCGTGCTTGCGTTGGAACAATACTGGTGCACCGAATGGGGCCTTGGATGGCCGAATGAACCCTGCGTCCAGCAGCTCCTTGAGTTGCTTGCGTAGCTCTTCCAACTCTGGCGGTGCCATCCGATAAGGCGCCATGGCTGGAGGCCTAGCCCCTGGCTCCAGCTCGATCATATGATCGACTTCCCTTCTTGGAGGAAGTCTCTTGGGTAGCTCTGGAGGCATGACATCTTCGTACTCTTTCAAAATCGCAGCTACCTCTTTCGGAACCTCGCTGGGTTGAGGCCCATCTTCGATCAACGTGGCCACAAATGTTGCTTGCCCTTTTTGCACGCCTTTCTTCACTTGAATGGCTGACAACATCTTGGCCTCCACGATCTCCCGAGTGACAGGGACAGAGCATGCTTCTCGATCCTTTGCAATAGTCATCGACCCGTCCCTTTCTAATGTCCATGGCTTCACCGTATCCATGAACTCCATGCCCAACACCATTGAGAAGTCGTCCATCTTGACGACAGTCAAGTCCACCGTCCCCTTCCATTCTCCCAAACGAAGGAAGACGCCTCGTGCTACACCATGGATAGGCACCGGTGCTGTGTTGACGGTCTTCAAGGTGCCTGGCTCCTTGGTGTACTGCACGCCCAGCCTTGTTGCCTCCTTCAAAGCAACAAAGTTGTGCGTTGCACCCGTGTCGACGAGTGCCTTTGAAGCCTTGCCATTTACCTTGGCTTCCACAAACATAAGAGCGGATTTCTTCGAACGGGGCAGCGTACTTACCTTAGCCACGTTGCTTTGCTCCACCGTAGCCTTGACGCTGCTTAGCAAGCGCAAAGTCCCCATTTGCGCCTCGTCCCCCGATGATTCCCCGGACGATCCACTCTTGCCAGCGATCATCGCATTGAGCTTCTGTCGCTGTGGGCACTCCCTAGCCCAGTGCGGCCCTCCGCACAAGAAGCAGTCGCGGTTTTTCACCTTGCTATCCGAGAAGGACTGCTTGGCTTTGTCATTCCTCTCGAACTGCTTGCTGCCGCTGCTACTGCTGCTTCTTTCAGTGGGTTTTGCTCCCCCACCTTTTCCCTTGTTACCGCCGCCACTCTTGCTGTCGCCCTTGTGGCTTTTCGAATCAGCCTTGTATTCGAACAAGGATTCGGCAACTGCGATGGCCTCCGCAAGTGATTGAACATTGCGTCTCTTTTACTCTTGCTCAGCCCATCGTTGTAGTCCATCCATGAAGTAGATGAGTTGAGTCTTCTCCGGCATGTCCGAGACTTCAAGCATAAGAGAAGTGAACTGCTTGACATACTCTTTGATTGACCCCGTATGTTTCAGTCCACGCAGCCTCTTCATAGCAACTTCCTCCGCATTCTCCGGATAGAATTGCCGCTTGAAATCCGCCTTGAACTCGTCCCAAGTCTTAAGCGAGCAAAGACCCTTCTTGATATCCAACTCACGCCTCCTCCACCAAAGGATGGCATCATCACCCAAGTACATGGTGACAGTGGTGATCTTGGACTCATCGTCGTCCAAGCGCATCGCGTTGAAATATTTTTCAACACTCCATAGGAAGTTGTCGAGCTCCCTAGCATCGCGCTTCCCATGGTACCTTGGCGGCTCGGGCACCTTCATCCTTGGTCCCTCTCGTACAGTAGCACTACCTGCCACAGCCGCCTTGCATAGGTTGACGTCCGATTGCAAGGACTCAACCTGCTCCCGGATGGCTTGGAGCTGCCATCAGCGTGTCCTTGAGCTGGCCCATCTCGTTGCGCATGGCATCCGCAACTTGGTTGATGAGAAGTTGAGTCTCGTCCTTGGCTTCCACAGTGTCAAGCTCAAGGTCATGGACGCGACTATCAAGTTGCTCGATATCCATAGTGACGTTAGCCAACGTCCCATTGAAGGACTCAACCTTCTGTTCCATCTCCCCAACGCTGTCCTGGAGATCGCCCACGGTCAGCTCCACCTTGGCCATACGATCCTCAAGCATGCTGGTCCGACTAGTCTTTCTTCCAGTCTCCTCAACCACGGACCCTCCAACAGCACTCTCTTTGTTTCCCGACATTATCAGATTGCTCCGCACCTAACCTTCATACACACAGCAGCTAGCACAACGCAACTTCAGCAAGACCGCCCCTACGATCGTCACTGCTTTGATACCACGTGTCACGTGCTGACCTTTTTCCCTTGGCTAACACGCTGCCTACTAGCGTCACACTCCCGTCGGACTAACTAGTCAAGGCACTTCGATGCTTGGCTAATGCTAAGTGATGCTTCGAAAGCTTAAGTGAGGAAAATGCTAAGGCACAAGTATTTGGGCTTTTGAAAGAATGCTTTGTATTGCTTGAGAGAGTTGTACAAGTGTTTGATCTATGATCTCTACAAATGAATGCCAAGGCCTATTTATAGGCCCTTAAAGTCCTAGAGGCTTCTAGCCTAGAACCTTCCACAATCCTCCTTCAAAGGAGTATTCTCTATGCATCTAGAAAGTTCCCACCTCCAAAGGAACCAGAAATTACAAGGAGGCTTTTAGAAAATACTACACAAATCTATACAAGGGTGTTCTAGACTCATCCATGCTAGAACACTCTAGAAAAAGCTAAGCTAGAATGTCTGAGAGCACTCTAGAACCTTCCGGAGGCATCTAGAGAAAGCTATGCTAAATGGCTCGTGACATACTGCTGTCTAATGATTTGCCCGTAGTTGTTACTATTGATTTGTGAAATCACTTTTAGGAATGACTTTTAGGAATGACTATTGCAACTAGGGCAAATGAATGCCTCCTAAGTATACACAAGTTACATAGGCAACCTTTATCGCTTATCTAATACGGTTCGCAAGTAAAGTTTATTTTATTGATGGTTTTTTCTTGGTGGCTTAAACATGGATGCGCATGTAGTGGCTTTAACCTAAGTTTGTTGCAGATGATAACCAAAATTTTTTTTCTTACAATTATATTGTTTATTATTTTTCATTCTTATTTTAATTTATTTGCCATCCTCTATTGTAGCCATGTGCTTGGAAAAGGCTAAAAGTAGATAGTCTCATGCAAGGAAAGTGCAAAAGACAACAGTTCACGTTATTATAACAACGTTACAAAAAATATTTCAAAATACCAGAAGTGAGGAAAGTTGACCATTCTAGAAAGTTAAAACATCATATGCCCCTTGTGATGTCTATAGGGAGTAATTCTATGCTGTATTATTTAGGTGATATTATTATTATTTTTTTTTGGATTATTTTTTACATTTCTACCATTTTTGTGGATAGTGTCTATAGGAAAATGTTATATAATAGATTATTTTGATAAATCCATTATACATCGTGTCAAGTGTTAGATTCAAGTCTCAATTAGTGCCGGTCATTTTGCCATTATTCATATTAACTTAAAAAAAATCTTTCAACGATGACAAAAATAAATAAATAAAAATATTATCCAAAACCATTGGCATAGCCCATGGGAAGATGTCACAAAGTTATGATGTCATCGACTAATTTTAAACTTTATTTTTAATCTTTGACTTTTCGGTAATTGGTGCCCAAATTTAAGGATAATGGACAAAAATGATTATGACTATCAGTATCAAGTTCTTGATGAACCGAAGGAAGATTTGCAATGTATACTATAAACTACCAGAAAATATATAAAATAGTTATTATTTTATAGCTATAGCTATAATAATTCAACACTAATATAAATTAATCATATGTTCCCTATGTAATATTATTCAACTCTTGGGAAATACAAGAAAGCTTTGCAATTGCATCCTCGTGAAGCAAGGACTTCGCTAACTCCGGCTGGTATTGGCTTTTTGCATTAGTTTGGCCAACACTAGCATCGATGTCGACAACAACAAGATCAAGGGGGGCTGCTGGGATGGTTCGGCGGGCACCATCAAATGAACAAATCAGGAGCTTAGCCACGGTATCTAGCAGTGTGTTGCCAGCATTTGGAACTAACGTTGATGAAGGATATCTGCATATCAGGAAATATGTAGTCGCTCCTTATGATCGCCGATATCGGTTAGTTTTTCTCTTTATCTTGGTTTTCTTCAAATTCATGCATGAATTGGATTAAATATAAGTTGGACGTATATCAAGAACATATTGGTGTTATAACTTCTCACTTGATTTATCTTTTAGCTATGTTGAGGGTGTTTTTATTTTTATTCTTTTATTATTTATTTTATTTTATTGTTCTCTGAACTGTTTGTGGTAGATTTCTGTTAAGTAACTTCAGATTTGTAAATCATTATTGTTGTTGGGAGCAGTTTAATGGATTGCCATGGGTTGCAAAGTTTCCTGAGGCTACACGCCGATGAGATTGGTGGAAGCCATCAACAACGATGAGAACCAAAATCAATTATTATTTTATTTTTCAATTTTTACGTAAGATCGAATAATACAAATTTTCAAAGTAGATTTCCATTTTGCTTAAGTGTATCTACACATTAAGCCCATGACATTTTAATACCCTAGTCCAATTAACCATATTAGATCACACAATCCATTGGGTTATACTTTAAGATAGCAATACACATTAAATACATATGTGTGCCCACACATGTTGGATTTTTCCAACATTCCACTATCATATATAGAAATTATCATCATCGTATACCCTCATTTCTCACAATAGGTGTTCGTTTAACTAGTAAAGTGGTGGTTGCTGGTATCACAAGTCTACCAAAGCATTTAAATGGCTTTGAGATCCATTTAAAACCCGGCTCACCATCACAAAAAGCAAATAACAGGTCAAAGGATCATGAGCGACATTCAAACATCAGGCTAGTTTTTCAGAAAACATGGGCAAGATACTTAGCAAAGGATGGTGCTTCATGAGTTTCCCAAGTCTTCTTGTTACTTAGTCCATCCATGATGGCTTTTAGTTTAGAGATTGTGAAAAGAAAATTCCAAATATCTAGATCAAATCAAATTTGACAAGAGACCTATATGTTCCACCTAACAGTGGTGACCCATGCATGAAATGAAAGCAAGCACCTCGTGTTTTCAACTTTCAAATTTTGAACACTCACGAATAAAGACATGTACTAGAGGTCAATATAAACGATCACTTAAAACAATAGATGAAAACAAATCAATCTTTTCTTTTTGATGCTGTCGTAGCCCTAGTCACAAGGATAGTGTTTATCCATATACTGGGTAATGCCTGATACATATATTTTGTAGTTTTATTATACAAAAATTGGAAAAATGAAACAAACAAAAAAATTATCTCAATCCTTCCACTAACTATAAAGTCTATAATGCCTGAACTTTTATAAAAAAAAAAATTAAACTGCAAAAATAATATAGTTGAGTATTTGTTACAGAGCTATAATGAATTATTTATTAATGCAATTTTTTTTTGGTTAATATTTCTAGTACTTTTGGATTGTAAAATTGATTTCTTTATTTTTGGATGAAAATGAGGCAGGTATTGGCAGACGTTTCTGGTAGTGCTGGTGATATATTCTGCATGGGCATCTCCCTTCGAACTAGCTTTCAAAAAAGTGGCAACCAAGTCACTAATGCCCGTTGATTCTGTTGTCGATGCCTTCTTTGCTTTAGACATCATCCTCACCTTCTTTGTGGCTTATTTGGATAAATCAACTTACCTCCTTGTTGATGATCCCAAGAAAATTGCTATACGGTATTGATATAGAACATAAACTACAGGTGATGTGTGCAATTGATTAAACATCAGAGTTCAGGATCATCTAATTGTGTTTTCCCACCAGGTATGTGACCAAGTTATGGTTTCCCATGGATGTTGCTTCAACCTTGCCATTTCAGCTCATTTATAGAATCTTTACTGGAGAAATGCATAATGGTGATGCTTTTGGCTTTCTTAACATGCTTCGTTTGTGGCGGCTCAGGCGTGTTAGTGAGTTTTTCAGCAGGTGATCTCCTAGTCAAGTTCTCGACTACAATCAAGTATCCAAACATATACACAACAACAATGTAAGGTAAAGAGCTTGCTTTGACACTGCAGATGATTATTTTGAAATTTTTTTTTTCTTCTCAGGCTAGAGAAAGATATACGCTTCAGCTACTTCTGGACGAGATTATGTAAACTCATCTGTGTAATTCACTTCTCTGAGTTCCATTTTTTTTTTCCTACTTACCAATCGAATGATATATAAACAATGTTCCATGATGGATCCACTCTCACTGGTCACTAATCATACATTGCAGGTGACTTTATTTACAGTGCACTCAGCGGGCTGCTTCCTCTACTGGATGGCTACTCATTATCCCATAAAAAAGAAAACATGGATTGGAGCTCAGATAGATAATTTTGAAGATAGAAGTGTCTGGTTGGGCTACATCTATTCGATCTATTGGTCTATAACCACCCTAAGTACTGTGGGGTATGGAGACCTGCATGCTGAGAATAATGGAGAGAAGATCTTCAACCTTTTCTACATGCTCTTTAATATTGGCCTTACCGCTTACCTCATCGGAAACATGACCAATCTCATTGTCCACAGTGCCTTCCGAACTTTTGCCATAGTAAGTCTTGATAGATATTTGCTTCTTTCGACTCGGGAGTTTTCAACTAATAAACTGATTCGGAAGTAAGATAAGTTTAACAACCCATCCGAGCAGGCACTAAGCAACTAGGAAAATGACTGATGTAGTTTCCTCAGTTGTTTTGGTGTAGATATTTTGTTTTAATCAAACAACATACTATGTACAATGGGACTAATGAACCCTTTACATTATTTTAGAACTTGTGGGAATCCATCATAATTCCTGGCTAGATGAAAGTACCAGTACAGAACTATTTTAGTTCTAATATATCCTGTATTTGTCACTGTAACCTCACTTTGTTTTGCCAAAATGACAACAGTGCCTTCATTTTTCTGTTAATCAATCAACTCTACATGTCTGAACGATGGATTTGCAGAGAGATGCCATCCATCAAATCCTGAGATATGTAAGCAAGAATCGACTTCCAGAGCACTTGAAAGAACAGATGTTAGCACACATGCAGCTCAAGTTTAAGACGGCAGAGTTGCAGCAAGATGAAGTGCTTGGAGACCTTCCCAAAGCAATAAGATCCAGCATAGCCCAACATCTTTTTCAAAAAACAGTTGAAAAGACCTACCTTTTTAAAGGAGTCAGCGAAGACCTTATAGTCCAATTAGTAATACTGTCTTTGGCGCTGTTTTTTGTGGTGTTGAATAGCAGGTTTGTATAAAACGTCTTATACAATAGCTTCTTCTTTTCACAGGTTACTGAGATGAAAGCAGAATATTTTCCACCCAAGGTTGATATTGTTCTACAAAATGAGATTCCAACAGACTTCTACATAATTGTCTCTGGAGCAGTGGTATGAAAACTCTTTCTCATAGTATGAGTCCTTTACTCAGTCCAGAGTCTAATGAGTGTCTGAACTGCAGGATCTGTTCACATACAAGGATGGAACAGAGCAGGTATGAACAAGCATCTTATGTCGGTTCCTTTTATTATATTTTAAAGAGAAACGAGATTTTTAAATGGATCAGAGCACTTCTAAACACAAAGGCTCCAACTAAACTTTCATAATGCATCCTATGCAGAAACATAACACTGCAATGTTATAATATTCATATAAATACAGACAGAGTCTAAAATCTCATTGTGAATTATCAAGTCAATATTTAGTAACCACTACAAAAAAAAAAAAGTAAATTCAGCAACAACATCAACGGTATGTATTAAAAAAGCGTAGCTGAAATGAGTTAGCAACGGTCCAATGACCGTTGCAATACCGTAGCTATTTGAATCGTCACTCTAGTACAACAACAACGGTAGACTTTTCTGTGGCTATCTGGCAACGGTATGTGACCGTCTCTAAGTTGCAAAGAATCCGTCCCTAAACCAATTCAAAATCGAAAGTTTATTTGAGACGACAATTATTGGTGACAACTTTTCAAATATCTCAAACGGCTGTGGCTGTCGCAACTTGACAAAATAGAGGCGGCAGTTGCCGTTGCAAATCAGAGACGGTCAAGTGGCTGTTGCTAGTAATTTAACTTTCAATTGATTAGCCACTACATCTTCCTGTAGCTAAAAATAATTACTAAACAATGAAAATTCAATTTTTTAATGGAATTAATTTTCAGATTTTTCTATTAATTCTCTCTATTAATTTTTTAATTCTTCTATTAATGTTCAAATTTCTCATTTCCTTTTATTCGTTTGGTCATTCAGAGGCACCACCGATATATATATATATATATTTTAACATTAAAGAAGAGCCCTTCAAATTCTCTCAAAACCAATGACAGATTAAATCTTTGTCAACTGTGTGTGGTGAGCCTTCGTCAGTAAGAAAAAAAGACACAACAATGGCAACATTCGAGCCAAAACCTAACCTAGAATATCAAAAGATATGTCCTTGTTGGGTGAAGTCAAAACCCGAACCAATAACCCTTCAAAATGTGAAATCAAAATAAGTTCTTCTCATCTTCTTCCTTAATAAATAGTAAGTCATCCAGCGTTCTTGACTTCCTCCCGTATTTCTTTTAGGACCAAAAACTTACTCTTTTTTTTCATTCTTCCAAAAAGGAGGAGGAAGAGATTCGCAGTGAGTGGGGTGGTTTGGCATTGAACCATGGTGGGAGGAGGAAGACGAAGAAGAAGAGATTAGGAAGAAGAAGATGAGATCTGATGAATTAGACGAAAAGGATGAGACAAACCGGATGAGGGACCGATGGTGGGAGCTGGAGGTGGAGTCGACTCCCGATTTCGCATCGGTGATAGTGGTCGTCGATTTCGTAATCGTCCCTCCCGATGAGCTTTCAAGATTTGAAGCGGGTCGACCTTTGAAGAAGAGAGATGAAGATGAAAAAATATGAAGAGTTGAAGAGACGAAGAGTTGTGAGGAGACTTTCAAGATCAGTTGGTAGAGTTGAAGAGAGATGAAGAGTTGTGACGAAGCTTTCAAGATCTGTTGGTTTCTTTTTCATGAATGGGATGGGAAAATATGGGTCGTTGTTTTGGGAGTGAAGAGTAACAATTTGAAGGATTACAATTCTATCAAAGGTGTTCACGCGGATTGATGACGTGCCTTATTATTTATTTCTTGTGGCTTCCCCAAACTTTCTTTATGTATATATATAACTTTTTTTTGTAAAAATCCATCGGAGACGGCATATACCGTAGCAAAGAGTTTTTATTTGTGACAGCCCTCTCACCGTCACTAAGTAGAGACGGTAAAAGTTGTCCCTACGCTAAAAACAATTGAAATAATAAATAACTCAGCGACAGCTAAGATGTCATCCCAACATTTTGAATTAGCTACGGTTTATTGTGAATTAAGCCACGGTTTTCCCGTCACAAGCACATTTTTATGATTATGGTCTTGGGCAGCTACCAAAAGCATTAGTGACGGTATTTTGCTGTCTCAAATCTTATAATTAGAGACAGAATCAAACAACCGTCTCTGGCATTTGTAGCTATTAATACTTTTTTTTGTAGTGAACCCATGGAAAAAATAGTGATATACTAAAGCCTGCTCTCCAAGATTTATTTCACAACTATGAGATAGACGTGCTTATATTTACCTACAGATTTTTGGGTTAAAAGCCTTCAACTATGAATATTATCAAACTGTTATATGATATCTGATTCAGTGCATTCCTCTATCACAAAGGAAGACCAACTGTTCGTTGAATTAAAGGCTACATGGACAAAAACAATATGTAAGAAACCAGGTATTAGATTGTACTTCCCTGGCGAAGCATCTTAAAGATGGACCTGTGGGCATCAACCCTTTTTATACGGAGAAGATTGGCATTAGCCTTTTAGTCAGAGATAACAGCAATCTGTGTCACCAACCAACAAACATGTTCAATAAATTGCATTGGAATTTATTATAGAGCATTGCATTCAGAAGAAGGTTCAATCTGATTGAACGAAAGTATACATAGAAGCATTAATACAACTCATAAAAATATATACTTCATCATCCAACTGTGAGCAACATTTAACAATTCAACAGAATTATACTTTTGCTAATACTTAACATGATGGAAATAGAAGTCTCAGTATTTCAAAGAAATAAACAAGTGCATCACAAAGTTAGAAATATGACACAGCAGCCCTCCTACAAATGTCATAGTAATTGATTACGACATAGCTGATCAGTTATAGTGTTTGGAAGTCATTGCTTCTCTACTGAGTATTAGAATGATCTGATTCCATTGGTTATAGTAGTTTTGTCCCTGCTCAGCATTTTTTCCTCATGTAAGAATTTGATCAGTTTCAAATAGTAAACATTTAGCATGAATAAAAACACAGAACAGACTATGAGAATGTAGAGACGACTATGATTTATGCATCATTACTATTTGTTTAGACTTATATCAACTTAATTAGCATGAATTTTCAGTTTCTATCAAAGTTGGGTCCAGCAGACATGGCAGGAGAAATAGGTGTCATGTTCAATATCCCACAGCCTTTTACAGTGAGAAGCAAAAGGCTTTCACAGGTCATCCGGATCAGTCATCAGAACTTCAAGCAAATTGTGCAACCATATGCTGAAGAGGGAAGAACAATTATCTCAAACTTTGTAGAGGTTTGTAACTCTCAAGAAAATTAAGCCATATATTAATGAATCCAATCTCATGGTTTCGGTAACTCACAAAACTGCAAAAACACTTTATTGCTACCTAGAACTGAATCAAGCACAACTACAGTGGTTTCCCATTAATTACAGCCATGCTTGTTTGTAACAAATGACCAAAGACCAAAAGCAATTGCTTTCATAACAATCAAGTACTTGCATACAGTCAATGTCATATGCTGGTAGAAGGCCCGATTGTTCTATCATGTAAGAAAGCAACATTCGGGAGCGAGTGGGAGATGGTTCACTGTCTTAAATCTCCAGGACTCAGATTTATTAGTTTTTTTTTTTAATCTTTAAAAACAGGTGATATCATAAATTCTTGTGCAACTTATATCATCATGCTATTTTTTTTATGAACAGTACTTGAAGAATTTAAAGGTGGAACTGGTGGAGGAAATACCATTCATAAAAGATCTACTGGATGGCCTAAATAGTACGGTAAATATTCATTTCATATGAAGAGATATCTTTCAATTAGAAAAATGTGTAATGTGCATGCCTAGAGAGGGTGGGGAGTGTAGATCCTTAGCACAGAGGCACAACTACCTAAAGATTGACAGATGGAAGACTTAAGTTTATAATTTGTATAGATGAGGCCATGTCTTCACATAATGAATTAGCTCCAACTATATTATCCAAGTATAGATTGTGTACGTATTGAATAGAAAACACTAGACAAGCAATGGAGCTCACATGATTACTGCTGCCGACCATCGCAGTGGCACTATTACATTGAGGCATCAGAATTATAATAGAATATCTGGAGATAATTGCATTTATTGTAGTTGAGGTACTTGTGGGACTAGTTGGTTGTTTTAAGTATTACTGTATTAGTTAGAAGATTAAAAACTCCACAACACAGAAAACGCATTAACGGAGATTCTAATAGAACTAAAGGAATAAACGAAACAGTAAAGCTGAATTAAACGAAGCAATACTCGAAATAAAGAACAGCAATCGAAATAACAATAATAACTGAAGGAAAATAACTAAGAAATCAAATATTCTTTCAATAATCAATCGAATAATGAACAAACCTTGCCTTATTTATAATCGTCCTAACTTCTATGGCAAGTTAACAATCCTAACCCTAATTGGCTAATAATGCCATAACTACTATTTTGGGCTATTACTTAATTAGGCCCAATTATTCTTAATATTATTATTACTAATCAAATACCATAAAATTGCTAATATTGCTTACATCAGATTCAGACATTTCAGATACTTCTCTCACTATCAAATATAATCTAGAAAGTAATGGTCCATGATGTTTCTTACTTTTTAGTATGCTATATCAAAATGAAAATGTACGAAACGGTCCACTTGGCACCATCAACTTCTAGACTTTATAGGGCTAGCTAGAAAATTCAGAATGTCTTAATTTTTTTGGATGTCATATTTATGGGATATTATCTCCACCAAAATGTGATTTGGAAATCTCTGAGTTGGTGAAATGGAACATGAGTAAAGATACGAATCAAATATCAGAAATCAGTGGATCCTGTCCTGTATTACAATATATGTATGAGAATGAAACCTAAAATGTTTGACTACTTTTCTCTTTTTTTCCTTAGTCCATTTGCTTACTTTCACAGATTGATGTAGATTATATTTTCATTGCAGAATACCGTACCAAGTGAACTAACACAAAACCATGAAGCTCCAAAATCAAACTGTGATGAAGATGCAAATATTGAAGGTTTATATGCTCTAATTCAGTTTCCTTTGTCAAATCTTGTTTTATGTTTTCTTTTAAAGGATTAAGGAAACAATTAAACGCCTACTTCAAATAGAAAATAAAAATGTCCTGGACAACATTTGCAGGATCATTGATGACTTCTGCTACTCCAAGCTTACCCATACGATTGGTAATCCACGGGCGTCATCCTGATGAAGCAAATACCATGGAAAACACAAATGGAAAACTGATCCATTTACCAAACTCAAGAGAAGAACTTCTGACATTGTCAGGTATTAAAAAAACTTGATACTGCTTCAAATTTCTTAATAGTTGTTCTGTGTTGAAAATAAAAGATACTTTAAAAAAACAAGGGCTTGCACAGCATCTGTCCAAGAGCTTAAGCAAGGTAATAATAATAAGTGACACATCCACAAATTAAATATTTTTTCACTTTTGTGACTAATAAAACGGCGCAAACAAACATAGGAAAACCAGTTTCCATCACTTATATCATGGACATTAAAGACGGAAGTATTTATATCTCCTAAGAAATCCAACTATAAACAACCAAAATTTTAAGATTCTATATTTCTAATTAACTAGCTTTCCACTACTTAACAGCTCAAGCTTAAGAGTACTAGTAGTACTTAACATTGCGTATACAAACCAAACAGCAAGTCCAGAAGGTTCGAATCCTGGGAGGGTGACCTAGAGGCTCAATCAAAATGACTTGTCATTATGTATGGGCATAGAACAGGAGTATTGGCTGGTGTTTAACGCACTGTTAAACAAAATGTATAACAATTGGGTAAGATAGAATAAGAGGAACAAAGTGGAGAATGTAGAAACACCTGGGTCAAGGATAGCCATGGATCAATCTTTCCTTGAGACAAATTATTGTCACTAATAGCAAAAGGGTTGCGCTGAATTTTCCTCCCAAGATAAAGAGGCCCAATTTGCATATTAAATTTGATTAGAAAAATTGGAAGTCGAACACATATTCCTTTAGAAACATGCAATTATTGCTAACATTTACTGCACTAAATTCTTAGAAGAAAATAAATACGATACATTATGCACCAAATAATTTGTGATAACAGCTAATTAGTGGGCATTGAGCTCCCACATGAAAACTTAAAACTTTGCAATTTGGTGGATGCAGAAAAAAAATTTGGCAGAAGAGGCAGTAAAATTCTCATGGCAGATGGATCAGAAGTGGAAGAGCTGAATGCTTTAAGAGAGAATGATCACCTCTTTATTTGTTGAAAGAGAAAGAGAAAAATGTTTGTGTGACATCAATGTATAAATGCTGTGCTAATTCCAAACTGTGCAGTGACAATGTGACATTTTATTTAAACCTTGTGAAACATACAGTAGATATTTTATAGAACAGTAATGAACGTAAATAACGTGCAAACTCTTTAAGCATAACAAATTACTAATAAATAGCAGCTGATAGTGTTGACAATGGTAAATCTTGAACTTACAAATTTCAACTGTTAAACCTGCCGAACAAATCCAAAACAGTGTAAGCTGCTTTCTGCAAATGCTCCTTCTCTTCCTCTAATATTTTCTTCCTCTCAATAGCAGACTCCTTGGTCTTGTCTAAATCTTCCATTATTGCTGCAGAGCTTTGACCTATTTCACTGTCCATTTTATTTTAGTCTGTAACTCAGAAATTTACGAGGTGAAAAAAACATAAAACTATAAGGAAACTTAGCAAAGGATAAAAGCTGCTACAGAGTCCAGGTTCAGGTCTCGTCGTTGATTACAATTAGATTAAAATAATTAAAGTTAGAACTTAGAATAACGAAAAATCAACAGCAAGTAGAAGATCACAATCGAATAAGTGCATATATACACAGGTGTGATGAAATATAATATAAAAGTAATCTGGTCATGTAACAATGTTGCATAAACAGAAAGAGCATACAGACAGATTATCAGTGTTTATGATCATCATTTCCATTTAGTATACAGGTTTATGTGAAAGTATTTATTAAAGTTAATGAAACATCAGCTTACTTTATTATCTTAAGCATGTCCTCCATTGCTACTTGAACTTGCTGGGAGATATCTGCATTTATCAGAAGAATTTGAAATCAATCCACATTATTAATAATCATCATCGATTGTCACATACCAAAAGCACAGGAGCATCATGTTTAACAGCAAGAAATGTTGGCAGTTAAAACGCTTATCATAATGTCGATTAGACACATAACCAGTCTTACCAAAATAGAATCATTACCAACAGATTAATGGCTTGGTTTTTCATCAAAGAAATATCACAGAACAACTATGTCTGCTCGATTGCTTTTTTGGTCAATATCTAGAGGGTTTCTTTAGGGTTTTCATTTTTATGGTGGTGGTCTTGGGTGTTATGATAGGGAAAGGAGATTAAAAATATTGACGAGTTCACGACTAATGGGGAACAACCTTGCAACACAAAAGTATTTGAACCCAATAATACAGAACTCTACAAATCTTGAATGAAGCACACTCATTAGTCAATACAAGGTCAATTAAGAGAAACATCAATTGTCACTTAGAAATCTTGCATCCGAATTCAAATAAAATGCTACTTCGAAATGCAAATTAGATTCCTGAAGAAATCATCCAATTGCACATATTTGACAGGATCAAAGATTTCAAATCTTCCAGCTAAGAAAATGAACTAATTTCACCAGGAATCCATAACATGCAATAATGTCAACATGTAGAGCAACTTCTGTGGTTTACAAGCACATAAAGAACCAAACACTTTTGGCAAACACTTTCAGCAAACACGTGGAGTGGAAACCAACTGTGTTATACAGAGATCAACAAAAACTCTACTGAGAAAAAGATTTCTCCGAAAAATTCATCCGAATTTCGAACGTCAATAAGAAAACAATCAACATTCCAGAGACATCCACTATGGCAATAGCAAGATCTGTGAAAGAGATTCATTGCAACTTACATTTCTTAATGAAAACGAGTTGAATCACTCAAAATCTTCAACTAAAAAAACTACTGAAAATGATTCTCACAGAGTTTATGAGAATCGATGAAGGTTTGAACCAAATCCAAAACGATACATGAAAACACTGATCACACCACATAGATCCATAGTGATTCAAAACGAGAGCATGATCTGTGAAAGAGATTCATCTTTACTTCCAATTTTTCATGAAAAGTAGTCGAATCACTTACGGTATCCAAATGAAACCGCTATTGAAAAGCATATTCGCTGATTTTGAGAGAATCGTTAAAGGCTTGAACCGAATCAGCGAAACGAAACATGGAGAAACTGAGAAACAAATGGAAATCGTGGAAGATCGAGAAGAGATGTTCTTACCGACGAGCAGATTTGCAAGCTGAGCTTCATTTTCTGCAGATTGAAGAGCTAGGGTTTCTGATGGAAACGACACAGCGACGATCGATTTCGAGGGCTCCATTTCGCGCGAACTCAAACTCTTGAAGTGGAGAGGAGGTTTTGGTATTTATAGATAGACTAGCGTTTTGGGAGGGAAATAAGAGAGTATCATTTGGCGTTTGCCACGTGGCACCTGTTATATTGGACTCAGGAGCTTGTTAAATTTACAAACGCATTTGCTAAATGACACCGCCAAGTCCAATTTTTTTTGGGAATCTATTGAAGGAAACCACCACTGTATACACCAAAAAAAAAAATTTCTCTCAAATACGGCGACCACAACCCTTCCATTCACACGACTCTTCCTTTCCCACCATTCCCCCTCCTAATCTCGACAAAAAACAAACGTCGGTTACATGTCTTCATCATTTTTCTCCCTCTCTTACAAGTCTTCATCATCTCTGCCTCTCTTCTACTGATTTATTTTCTCTCTCGCATGAAACAAACTCATTTTACAGACAGAGTTTGTCTTCCATCCCAAGCTGGCCGGACAATCCCAATGTTGAAGTCTCTTATTTTACGTCTTTGTCGTCTATCTTTCTTATACTTTTTCATCTTCGTTTGGAAGGGTTTGAGTGGAGTTTGTATCTAGAAATAAATGAGTTTAATGAAAATGATGTTGGTAGGCTTGAAGATGATAATGCCGGAGTTGAGAGTCATCATTGTGCTCTATTTATAGGAGTGAATGAAGAAGATGAACATTTTCAAGATGAAGAACAACCAACTCCACTTGAGGTACACTCTCAACTTGAGATGAACTTGCATGAGTATTTTATTTATTTATTTATTTATTTATTTATTTATTGTTGTGAGTATGTTTAATTTGTTTTTTTTTTTTTTTTTTTTTGTGTTTTTGTTTTTTTCATTTCTATTTGAAGCAACAATGTTGTTAATATTTGAACCCTAAAACTTATTTATTTATATATTTTAAGGTTAGTTTGATAGTTGTTGTTGTTATTTGGTGCATAGGATGTCACTGTCGATCTAATAGATTTCGAGATACTTTTAAATAATCTTGACGGTCTAGAGATAAAACGTATTTGGAAGATACCAACCTTCTAGAGGTAACATTTGCCTTAATCATTTTATTCATTACCTTTATTAATATATGATTAGAATAACAAATTTTTTTATTTACTTAATATCAGATGCTTAAGTGGTGAAGTTCTACAATAAGACAACATAAGCACGAGGCTTAAGGAAACGAGGGTTCTGAAAATATGACTTAATTATCGTAGTTGTTAATTAAACGTGGAACTGGTACAAGTCCCTGTATCATAGGCTTCCCTTTAGCATAGTTTTCGTAAAATACACGGATGTGAACTCTTGAATTAGGCAGCAAGGTTCTTGCCACCAGCATGTTTGTAGAGAAACAAACACACCCTGACATTTCAACCCAACCTTCTTCAAATCAGTATACATCTCATGCCAAATCCATGGCACATGGGAGTCCCATCTCTAATTCTAAAGGATATTTCGTTTGGTTTGCTTTGGGGGAGAAAATAGTTATAGAGGAAACAAAGGAAAAAAAATATGGGAAGGAGAGAATTTGAGGTCCGAAATGAAATCCAAACAAATAATCTAACGAAGAGTTAAAATTTTAAAATTATACCTTTGGAGAAGACAGAGAATCTATAGTGTGTGTGCTGATGACGATGGGATAAAAAGGATGATGGCTTGCGCGTTTGTTTGAAAATAACTACGATCAGGTTTTCACTTTTTATGGTAAATCTTTAATCAATAAAATGATGAAGTTTTTCATATCATCGATGTGCATCCGCTACTTCTATATAGGGGTGGGCATCTCATCCCGCGATTATGATTTCGTCCCGATTTTTCGGGTCCTATTGGGATTGATCAATCTCATCTCGATCTAGAGTGGAATGGGATCAGGATGAATATTTTCAATCCCGTCCCGATCCGAACCGATTTTTTTTTAATGTTTAATAAGAAATATGTAGTATGAACCTATGAAACTATTTGTTGACATGACTTTTATTTGTTGTTTTATTTATTGACATAACTATTTTATTCTCACGAGCTTCCATGCGACTCACCTAGACAATGAATCTAACTCAAATCCTCTCCCTTCTTTTTTTTTCCTCTTCCTAACTCTTGACAGCAACATTGTGTGCTTCTCGTAGTTTTTAAATGACAAACCTATTGATTTTTCGTTATCAATGTAAAAAAAAATGACTATCTTCAACAGTGGTTCTAAAAAAATAGAGTAATAACTAATGAAATGAGGAAATAATAATCAATGGCTTAAAATTATATAATTGTTCTTAGAGTTGTGTGTTTAGTAAATCCAAAATTTTCAATTTTGCATGTTAAATTTTCAATCCAAAATATAGTTCATGTTCATCTCGTCTCGTCCCGTCCCGAACCCGTTTGAGATGAGATGAGATGATGTTTATCCCATTTCAATTCCAAACAAACGGAATGGGATAGGGATAAGATCCATCTTGAATGAAAGGAATTGAAAATGTTTTGTTACTCTATTACATGTGGATGAAACTTTTGTACAATATATACACATGTATTTATGTTCGTACCCATGTACTAGAGAGAAAGCTAATGGAATAATGTTTTCTAATAGATGGTGAAACTTATATTTATGAAGTAGTTACAATCTTCAATTATTAGATAATACATATTGTTTGAGATTGATAAATTCGTTACTTGCCCAACCGTTATGGATTTCAACTTGCTAATTTAATTTAGCTTCGATGAAATGTGAAGCAACAACTATAAAATTCGGTATGTTTGATTGTTTAAAATTTGAGCACGATGTTACTTGTACGCTAAAACAAAAGGTTTTCAGCTATCTTACATATTTCTCTTCTACTCCTTCAACTCTTCCCTTCTAACTCTCTATCTCAACTACTGTAAATCTACTTTCCACTCCCCAATTAAGTGTTGGACTTATTTAAGGTTGTTTCAAAGGTTATAAAAGTTAGAAGCAGGGTTTTGAAGTTCAAAGATTTTGGGTTTTGAAGAAGGGTCTAGAGTTTTGATTTGGAAAATAGTGTTTGGAGCTTCGAACAGACTTCAATTGTAGATATGTTGTTATCTTGTTTACATTCAAAAACAAACTTCTTAGTGTTGTTATTTTATATTTTTTGCTAAAAATCCTAAAATCATGAGTTTAAAGGATTGTTTTGCGACCAACATTTCTAGGATCCTGGAAAATGTTTGAATGTCAAAATTTTAAGTCCGAAACATATTCCGAGAATTATTTCAGTCAAGTAATTGACAGATCGTATAAAAACATGTGGGATGGAACATTTGTGTATAATCTGACATTCAATTTTTTGAGGAATAAACATTTGAGCTCTTCTTCCATTAGAATGTAACAATTTAATCCACATGGTACAACATTGTTCGCTTTTGGCCAAACTATCTGCACAACTTTAAAATGCGTAAACATAATTATCATAAGAGTATGTTCAAAACTAAAGTTACACATAATTAAATTGCCTTTTTTTTTCTTTTCGAAAAAGCAAATCTTAATTTAAAAAAAAAAATCCTAGGTGATGTGGTTTTGATCATGCAACATGGTAAAACAAAGTGATAAAACTCTACACACACAAGTACCCCTTCTATGTGGTGCCCTAGGCTTTAGCCTATGCCTCTGGGGCAGGTACTAGTTAAAAGAAGCCATAGTTGAGAGATGTGATTCCAAGAAGCTTTAGACCCTTAACAAGCGTTCCAAGATCACTCTGTAGCATGCAAGTAGTAGCAGTTCCAGGCAATTTGATTATCAAGAGGAGTAAGTAAATATGGTCGGACCAATTAATCAGAGAAGGAAAGAAGCAACTTTTGCCTTAAATTTCTTTAAACAAAACAAAGTCTCCCATTTTATTTAGATTATGAATAACTTTTCTCCCTAGCTTGATACAAAACATTACGTAACAAATTCAGAGTTAATAGAAAAACCTGATTGAGATCAAATGGTTAGAAAAAGTAAAATAAAAGATTGCTTCTTTCAATAAAAGGTATCAGCAACTGTACAATGATTGTATAGAGTACCAATGGCATAAAAGAATTCAAATTAAAAGAAGAAATAGTCTTGGCAAAACTAGATCAAAACTTGCAGAAATTTAATAATGGTTCTTGTCACTAGGACCACGCAAGACCAGGTTCAAAATTTTGAAGTACAACTTAAGATTGAGGAGACCAACATTCAAAGGTATGAACTAAAACTGAAAACAAAACCAGAACTGAGAAACAAGGGAAGTGTAATTAACAAGTTCACAAATACATCACCATGGATTTGGTGTAAACATAATAGGTGGAAACCTAAAATGTTGAAGGTGATCAAGTCCAAACAATTCTAGGGAAGAAATTTGTCAATGCTTCCATCTACCAAGTGATACACTCCTATATCTGTGTATGTACGTTTACAAGACGAGAAATAATGATCGAGGCAATCATCAGTAAAATAGATACAATTTTGTCTCCTAGCATCTCTCTGTGGGAGGCCCAAGTCACCGGAAGAGATGGACTGGGAGCAATTATGCCCCAAAACTAAAACTTGGTCACGCAAACTTTCCACCTCAACCCATCTGGATTCCTCCAACTCTAGTCTGAACACAACAAATTTACTAGTCTCCATTCTCTTATGGCGCTTAGCCACCTCATCACCAACATCATATTTTCGTTTGCGAATTCTTAATACCTTCAAAAGTTCCCCATTACGCGATTCAACTAGATATGTGCAATTGAATAAACCATGATATTTCCTTTTCATCTTGAATGGTGTCATATAGACCTTTCGAAGAGAAAATTTATGCTCGTTTGAACCATCGCCTTTGATTATGATGAGATCCCCATTGTTGTTTACCACATAAAACTCTCCTTTGTAAGAGATAATATCAGTTGTGTATTCCTCGTTACGCTCAAAGTGACCATAAACCTAGAGTGGGATATAGTAACCCAAGATTTTCTTTCAAAAGTAACAGGACAAAACACATGCCACTTATTATCATATCATTACAAGAGGTCACCAATATCTTCCGGTTGTTTGCTATTGCTGCTGCCATAAGAGGAGGATGATATGAACCTGGATTACCTGAGGAGGTGTTAGTAGTAGATGGCACAGTTGATAAAACAACTTTAAACAGAAAGAAGGGGGATCTCTTGAAATGCTGATCATCCTCATACTTTTTTACTTGATGGACTGGAAGTCCAAGGCGTTTCTTGCTGATTGGATTGTAGATGAAGTTTCCTCTAGACTTGTGTGCAAAAATCAACCAACCCTGGTAAGAACCACAGCATGGACTTCTTCTAGCAAACTTTGGTAAATTCATGTTGTAAACTCTATTCTCTAGGGGACTGTAGAAGGGGCGTGTTTTGTCACCTGGTTTGTTGGGTAGCATCAACCATGGCCTGTGATACCGTGGCTTCTCTTTTGCGAAGGTTCTGAAAACCTTACACGTCCAAGTAAAACGTAGATAACCATTGAAGCATAACCTATTGACCAACATCTCCAAAATATCTTCAGGTATATCTTCCACGACTAAGAGGTTGGGAGACTTCATTATTCGGATTATTGATGATTCAGGTACGTCTTCTGTTGAGAGGTAAAGAGAGTCTATCTGATACTCCATTACTGATGATTTGAGCAAACCTCTCTACCAGAGAGAGAGAGAGAGAGGCGTTTGGAGATTCCAATTATTGACGATTTGAAGAACGTGAATTTCTGAATATATAGAGCAATCCGGTTGCAATTCTTTCCTGACAAGAAGACATTGTTGCTATAATTTAGAAGATACACCAAATACATGCATATAATTGAAGTTGTTATTTTTATTTCTATTTTTATTTTCATCAATCAAACAACAATAGCATCCACACACTCCTGCAGCTACAGGGTTCATGATTCAGTTTTTTACTATCACATAACCATCATTACCATTATTTACAAATAAAAAATAATAAAATGAATGTTGTCATAAGCCCGCTCTCAGTTTCTCTAAAACAAATCCCCCTATGTCATATCATATCTCTTGTTTTTTTTTATTTATTTTTATTTTAATGAATACTAGGATTTTTATTACTTGAAAAAGTCTTTTACATCAGTCGGGGGTACATGATGACTTTACCCGATAAAAAGAACCAGAGGACATACATCATAGGAAACCCAAAATAAATAGTGACCAAACCCCTCGATCAATGCCTATACTTGCTGTTACTTTTCTTCATTCTAGATGATCTACGAGGATATACCTTGATGTCTTTGAAGTCCGTCGCATCAAATCTTTTCGATATTCGAATTTGGTCTGTCTTTAAACCTGACACTACTCTTGACCTAATGGTGTATTCATCCAAATCTTCTTCTTCTGAACTGATTGTATCCGAAATGTCGGTATCGGTCTCCATTTTGGTGTCGCTGTTAGCGTTACGAACCAAATAGTTAATATGTTTTATATTCGGTGCTTCAAGTACTATTGCATCCACTAAAGTTTCGTCATCTTGAACAATACCCGCATTTGCTGGAAACCCTACCTTCCGGTCATGCACCTCGTCACCATTCTGAACGCGAGTCTGAGCACCAACGTGGGCTCCACTGCCAGCACCATAGCCAGAGCCATAGACAAACCCACTGTCAACATGATCATCTTCAGCTACTGCGTCCTCCTTTGTTGGTCCGGAGTTGCTGCCTGGAAGCATTGCATTTATCTGTAGAGAAGCATTCTCACTGCTCTTCTTTTTCCCTGGACTAGAGATCCCGACATCCCCGCCTACAGCCTTGGTCGAAACCCCCTGCGCCCTCCCTGGTTCCAATTGGTGAACATACTCGTACGCTCTCTGCTGCGGCCTTGAGCTGCTACCTGAAGCATTATCACATTCTTGCAGAAAAGCTTGGTCATCATTCGCATTTTTCCTAGGGGTCAACTTCTTTGGATCATCATCTATAGCATTTGATGTGTTGTTCACCAAACCAACTATTGGTGACGCGACGTGCTCTGCAGAAACAGAAAGCCCTGATGTCTCTCCTTGTTTTTGAATCGCTTTTGCAATTTCAACCGCTGTGTACTCTGCCTCAAGAAGTCATTCCTCCGTTGTTTCTGGCTTTACCATGTCACTGACTGGATCCTTCGCCTTACAAGGCAATTGATGATTCATTAGATTACTCTCGTCTTCAACTATGTTCTCCGTAAGTGACTCGAATTTGTTTGACAACATGACATTCCCCGAATCTTTGACCATCGGCCTCTCAGCACCAATGCCTTCCTAGATTTCCTCACCCTGATCATTCTTTACACCACTAGTGCCAGCTTCTGTCGTTGATATTTTAGTTTTTTTTTACCACTGGGACATATTGTTGCTTGAGGACTTTGGCTTCCACCTTTTGTTTCTCAGTTTTCTCTTCTTTCACCAAGTTGGGTGTTCTCACATTGCCCTTATGACCTAACTTTTTTCTGCAATAATCCTCCTGATGTCCTAGCAATGAGCAATAATCACAATATTTGAAACCCGGGTATTCAATCCTTTGCCAAAAGCCCCTATTGTTAGATCTATCTATCCAAATTCTACTCGGTAACTTTTCCGCCAAAGTCATCTCCACGCAAACACGAGCATAACCCGGGCGTGAAAGACATCGAGTATGATCATCCATGCGCAAAAAGACACCAAAAGAGTTCACAATTGCTTTCAAAAGAGGGGGATGAAATAAATGCAAAGGCAAGTTAGGCAACTCTACCCATAGTGGAACCGATATCGGATCTGCTTTCAGACTGAAACCATCATGCCAGCGGAAAGCTTTGAATCGAACTCCCCGAATCAAGAAAGAGTCCCTTGCCAAGACTTTCTTTGCTTCCGCCTCAAATTGAAGCCGGACAAGAACGTGACGTTGGTCTAGCAAACCTAGCGAGAAATCACCCAGAATCCCCCAGGTTCGATGTATCGAATCTCTAATATCTTCCAATGTTGGTCTGTAGCTAGAGAACTTTAAGACTATCACGTGTTTTTCCATGAAAGCTTCCCCACGTGTTTCATCAGATGCCGTAAGCCCAATGGCTAGCTCTCATTCTTTTCGGAATCTAGTCCCCTCGACATTTGTTTCTTTAACCTCATCAACCAGTATTTTTCCAAGTATTTGGGCGAAAGACGGCTTAATAGCCTCTACCGCAGGTTCCTTACTCCCCATTGGGGGTGAGGAAGTGTTGACGGCTAGAGGAGCCGTCCTATCACGTTGTTCCCTTCCCTAGCCAGGTCTGCCCGAGCAACTAAAGCAAGCAGCAACCCGTTCCTCTGCACGAAAATCCAGGCAGAATTCCGATCGAAATCCAGGCAGAGTTCCAATCTAAATCCAGGCAGAGAGCGCCCTGGATTGGTCGATCTGATCTTGCGGCCTTGAAGCGTCGGCCCTAGCGGCGGCCGGTCGATCTAGCGGCCTGGATTGGTCCCAAACCCTAGCGGCGGCGGCCTGGATTTGTCGAGCTTCCACGAGCCTTCTCTCCAGAGAACCTCCTTCCCTCGCTCTGGATTTCTCTCCTGAGAACCTCCTTCCTTCTTCCCTAGCGGCGGCGGTTCTTCTTCCTCCCTCTGTGTCAGCGCGAGTTTTCTCGATGAAATGTGGGGTTCAGTTAGTACTCTGCAATCTCGGCGGCTTCAGTTAGTACTCTGCAATGGCGGCGGCTCTTCTTCCTCCCTCTGTGTCAGCGCGAGTCTGTTGGAGCTGATGGAGAGGCAGTAGGATCAAAACCTTAGCTGAAAACATTAGCTGAAAACCGACCCCCAAGGAAGAAATCGTTGAATTTGTAGGCTTTCAACCTAGCAGGGTTCATGTGCAGAGCATTAATGAAGGAGCTGGGGGCAGAGTTGGCCTCTTGAATGTGTGTTCTAGTTACATTTATGATAATAAATAACCCAACGTCTACATGGATAAATGCTTAGATCAACAAAACTTTCACATATTTTTGAAATTTTTTAATTTTTTACAAATGTTACAAGAAATATTTGTAGTATGTGTGACTATATACAAAACTCATTGATGAAAAAGGTAAATAATACTAAATTGTGCAAGTGTGTCCCTAGCGTGTCTTGTATTGTGATTTTGGCTGACATATTCAATATACCTTGTATATGTGGTCATTGATACCATTGTTACATAGAGTAAAATACATAGAAAAAGGTATAACATGACTAAAGCGTTCACCAAAAATCCATCCACCCGAGAATTCTGAATCTACTAGGGATGACCTTTCCCAAACAACTGGACAGATCAACCTCATCTCAAAAGGTGTGCAATATTGGCAATTGATCCTAGATGATAGATCCAAATTTGCTCACTTTGGGAAGGGGAATAAAAACCTCAGATGCAAATACTAGTGGGCTCGGTATTATATTCCATGCAGTCCAACCATGAAACCTAGTTAGGTAAAGGTCCAGGCCATCACCGGAATTTGGCCGAAGTCCAAGGTCCCAATTCAGGTCGAGACTTACGGATTAACCCGAAATCGAGGTCAAAACAAGAGCTATGGTAAGATGATAGTGGAGTAGCGACATAACTAGGGTCTACATAGGCAGTGACGGAGCCAAGATTTTTGTTGAGGGGGGGGGGGGGGGGCGGAGTGATGTCATAATTAATTAAATATAATATAAAAATTAATTACTTTAACATGAATTTTTTTTTAAAATATAGCAAAAAGGGAAGTACAACAAAGACAGTCATTGACCAACACAACAGAAGAGAAGGGTTTGAATCGTTGATTACTACTACATGAAGAAAAGGAAGAAGAGATTGGGTTGCTTACGATTTTTTTGTGGAGATGACCAACACAGTGATTAAATAAATCCCCGGGTCAAGGCATTCTATTACGTTCAGACAGTGAGTTATCTTTGACAGGTTGGTGTGACTCGGATTGGGCAGCCTGTCCCCTTGCTCGGCTGTCTCTCACTGGGTGGTTTGTGTTTTTGGGGCATTCGCCAATTTCATGGAAAACTAAGAAGCATCATACTGTAGCTCGTTCTTCGGCAGAGGCCGAATATCGCTCTATGGCTTCTGTTACTTGTGAATTAAAATGGTTGAAGGGTCTACCTTTGAGTTTGGGCATCCATCATCCAAAGGCGATTACTTTTTTTTGTGATAGTCAGTCCGCGTTGCATATAGCGCAGAATCCGGTATTTCATGAACGCACGAAGCACATTGAAGTTGATTGTCATTTCGTGCGAGATGTTATCCAGGAAGGTCTTATTGCTCCGTCTTATGTGCCGACGAAGGACCAATTGGCGGATATTTTTACCAAGGCTTTGGGGAAGAAGCAATTTGATTTTCTCCTTCACAAGTTGGGCATACTAGACTTGCATGCTCCAACTTGAAGGGGGGTGTTAGGAGATTATTTAGGTGGTTTATTCCTTTATTCTTTCCTTTATTCTAGGATAGCTATATATGGGTACTTGCTTTGTTATAGGAAACTAATTCCTCAAGAAGTTTAATATTTCCTAAACTATTGCTAGGTATTATGCGCAATTAGGGAAGCTACTGTTGTGCTTCTTGTATAAATATCTTTCATTGGGTTAATGAGAATACAGAAAAACAATTACCCTAAATCTTTCAACCTGGTACCTAGAAGAAGAAAAATAAGGTGGTTTGGATCCTACTGGATCTTGTGAAGATGAGCTCAAATAACTCAATAGTTATAGATCTTTGAAGATGATGAAATATGGGGGTTTCCCTCATCTTATTCAATCGATGGAGTGTGAAGAAGAAACTGTGGATTTTGGTTTCTTTGAGGAGCAAGTTGGCCTGGGAAATCAACCTGGTTTCCCTGCCTGGGGGGCGAAAATACATTTTTGCCCTCCTCTTTAAAACACCTTTTTGGAGTATGTGTTTAAATATGGGGGGGGGGGGCAAAAATGTATTTTCTCCCCCCAGGCAGGGAAGACCCGCTAGAATTTCTGTTCTTTGAGAGATTTGAGGGATTTAACCTCTATCTCTAACTCTAAAAGTAGAGTTTGAATTCCCAAATTCTACACAGCCTGGGAGAGGCTGCCTGGTTGCTGCCGAGGGGGGGGGGGCAAAATACAAGTTTGCCCCCTCTCTTTAAACACATTCTCCAAAAAGTTGTTTAAAGAGGGGGGCACAATTGTATTTTGGCCCCCCAGGCAGCAAACCAGGCTATCTAGAATAACTCGTTTGAATTTGATATGTACATGATTTGAAGGATAAAGTCCTGGTTGAAGTGAAAAGTGAGAATAGAGGGGCACATAAAAAAACTAATTGGAGGACAAATAAATTATTAAAAAAAAAATAAAATAAAAAAAAATTCTCAAAAGTCAGTGGGGGCAAGTGCCCCACTTGCCCCCACGTGGCTCCGTGCCTGTACATAGGTATGGTTACCTAAGTTGAACACGGAGTTGACTTGAACATTTTTCCAAAGTCTGGTTCGAGGCTTGGAGGATTCTAAGGACACAATTGATGTGAGCTCTATTGTAGTGGTGCCGAAGTGGCGCTATGCCTCGGGTTCTCGTCGCCTCAAAATACTTTTTAATGCCAAGGCACAGGTGGGGCACTAGGTTTTAGGGTGCCAATATCACTTCTTTCTTTTTTAAGAAAAGAAAATTGAAAACAAGTATTTACATAACTTCTAAGTTAGTTTAATAGTTTTGAATAACTTATTAAGTCACTATAACTAAAGGCGATTAGCCGCTTGGATGGTGATGTATTAGTTAGAGTGATATTGAGAAGACTAGATGTGTAGAAGTATGGCCTTTGTTAGGACTTGGTTAAACTTATTGTTATGAACATGACTTGGTTTTATGACTTCATGCTTTAATTAGTTGGTTTATCACATATGAGAAACACTTGCTATAGAATAGGTATATTGGAATTGGGATACGGTGGGATCAAGATTTGTGACGTTGATTATGTACTTACTTAGAGTGTATGACATGCATATTTGTTATACTTATGTTTGTTGACTTGGTTCTCACTTGAAGTCGTCACGTTGATGCTTAGTACTGAGGAGGCACTAGAATGAATTAAGAACTAAAAAAACAAGAAAATGTGAAAACACCACGAAAATATATATATATATATATAGTGGGGATTTGCCGTTGCTAATACTAATTTGCTGTAACTAAAAAAATTACTAATGAAATTTCATTTTTTTTAATGGAATTAGTTCTTTCTATTAATTTTCAGATTTTTCATTGCTTTTTTTTTTGTCATTCAGAAAAAACATTTCAAACTTGAAAACAATTATTTTAATTTTCACCATAAATGATGACTAATACACTAACTTTGTTCTTATAACCAATAACTTATCCATCACAAAAAAATACAATCTCAAACAACTTTATATTCTATCAACCTAAAATTGAAATTATATATATATGTGATTCAGGGGGCTACATAAGCAGAAAACTTACATGGATTTACAATCAATGACACACTAAAACTGACCAATTTTGAATTAAGGTTTAACAAAAAAACAACAAAAATGATTTTGGAAAGACTAATCCGGAGTGTCCATGCATTTTCAATCTTAATAAAATTTTCTCCCCGTCCAAATCCAAAGGTCTGCAAGTTTCATAGAAATCAAACAATCTTTCGCCCTGCAGAAAAACGAAGGCACTTCAACTAGTTAGAAAGAGTAAAAAAAATGACTGGAAGGCGGTAAAAATATCAAAGAGGATATGGGTAAGATGTAGGAGATGATTAAAAACAATTTTCTAAATCATTCTCATACCTGCAAGTGGCTTTTAACATGGACAATGCTAAGTCCTCTCACATTCATTAGTTGATGGACTAATTTGGGAGTTGCTTCTGCAACAATCAAATGAAAAGAAAATGATAAGGAGTTAGTAATCCTATTTATCCTTTATTTTCTACCATTAATGCCTGACTGATATGTTTTCTTCTTTTAAGCGAAAATACCGAAACTTTGATGTATATGAATATCAAAATATTGCAGATGTTCATGAAAGAAATTCTAAAACTTACTTTCTTGTCCATTGAGCCTTTCAACAGCATGAACAAAAGAGATATAAAAATCAGGAGTCCAATGTAGTTTAAGCAACTTTGATTGAATATACTGCCTTACTGAAGTAGCCCTTTGTTGCGGAGTCCCCAGCAGTACAGTTTTCGGTGAATTTATAAAAACTAGCAGGTGCATGGATCCCCAGGTTGTAAGCACAATTCACAAAGGTCCATGGTTCGTTCAAGGTGATCCAATGTTTCACTCTGTCACCAAACTCCTTAAAACAAACCTCTACATAATCTTGTAATAATTTATGCCTTCTTGGTTCACTCTATCCCTTCTCTTCCAATCTAAAGCCTAAAAACAATTGTCACAACTAATTATTGTTCTTAACCTTATAATCGTACAAATTGAGGCCCTTCAGAATAGTAACCAAGTTTTCAAGGACACTTTTAACTTTCCGAAATTGACCTATTAGTAATTCACCCACATCAAAATTATGCTTATGCTACTACTCACTTGGTATAATTCTTGACCAAGAAACGAATAACCTGTAAGTATCCATGTTCATTTTCTTCATTATCTTCATATCTTCTTGGAAATTATTGGAGGAAACAAAACAAAAAATGAGCAAAAACAGGTAGTTCAAATTCAGAGAACACAAATTAATAGAGGAAAATTTTTAACAAATTATAAAACTGTCTAGGATAAGACATATCACGAGCAAGGGAGGCAGAAGCGGTAAGCTACATATATCCTTCATTGATAATTGCCTTGCAAACAAATGAGTTGCACTAACTTAGCGACAAATGTTTTTTCTGTATATATATATTTTTTTTTTTTTTCAAAAAATCCATTAGGGACGGCTTATACCGTAGCTACAAATTATTATTTGTAAAACTTAGCGATAGCTAATATACCGTGGCTAAATGTTTTTTTAATATATTTTTTTTCAAAAAAATCCATTAGGGACGGCTTATACCATAGCTACCAATTTTTATTTGTAAAACTTAGCGACAACTAATATACCGTGGCTAAATGTTTTTTGTGTATATATATATTTCAAAAAATCCATTAGGGACGGTTTATACCGTAGCTACCAATTTTTACTTATAAAACTTAGCGACAACTAATATATCGTGGCTAAATGTTTATATATATATTTTTTCAAAAAAATCCATTAGGGACGGCTTATACCGTAGCTACCAATTTTTATTTGTAAAATTTAGCGACAGCTAATATACCATCGCAAATGATTTAATTAGCTACAACTTGTTCTACATTTAGCCATGATTTTCCCGTCACAAGCACAGTTTATTTGTAAAACTTAGCGACAACTAATATGCCGTCGCAAATGTTTTAATTAGATACGGTTTATTCTAAATTTAACCACGGTTTTCCCGTCACAAGCACAGTTTTTATGATTTTTGTTTTCGTCAGTTACCAAAACAATTAGTGACGGTTTTTTGCCGTAGCAAATCTTTTAATTAGAGACGGTTTTTTAATTCCGTCTCTAGTATTTGTAGCTATTGTTGCTTTTTTTTTTGTAGTGTGGTATGAGGAGGTCTCTTAGGAATGGGTTTGGAAATTACTGATGAATCTAGTGGAAGACATTATGCAGGAAGTTAGTTTATGGAGAAATATTTCTAGGGATTTTGATATAATATTTGTATTTTTATTTATTAATTTTATTTATTATTTATTTGTGCCGTTGAAAATTTGCATGAAGGCGGTGAAGGAAGACATTCTTAAGCTTCGATTAGGCAATGATGTGTGGAAAGAGCGCATTACTTGGAGAATCAAAATACGTGTAGCCTATCCCGAGAGTATTGTAAATGAGCTTCGATGATGATGATGACGATGATGTATTTGGGCCAATCCAATTAAAATTAGAGATTCAATTCAAGTAGGAGTAGTTATTGTTTCTATTTTGTTTAAAAAACTAATTGCTTACTTAGCAAGCTTAGGCTAATTATAAATTATGGTCACTGGACAATATAATAGATAAATTTCTGTTATGTTTTAGTTTGTAACCTTCTAATAAATCTATAAGATTTACTAAAGTCACTTTATTAAGTGAGAGTAAATAATGATGTAGAGATGATTGGTCTTTGAGAATAATATAAAACACAATGTAGCCAACGATTAATGGTCAGCCTACTAGTCAATGATTATAATAGTTGACCATTGAAATTGTTTTGTAAATTTATTAGTATATTTATTCTGTATAACGTTTATTCAACTAGTTGACCGTTGACCTTAAGTGTATTTATTGCTTACGAGGTTAAAACATAATTGTGTGTAATTCAAGACAATTTACAACTATAAATAAATCTTTGTTTTGACTGCTCAAACAAATACTAACAAAACACTACACTTTTCAAGATGGCTAAGTCATCTCTCAGATTCTACGTTTTCTTAGCTCTCATTGTCCTTTCTTCAGGTTTTGCTTCTTTCTTTCTTTCTTTATTAATTTTTTTTTTCAAATTAGACTCCTTACAAACTAATTAAATATTTGCTACAGTGGTTGCAATTGAAAGTATAGCTCCAACATCATCGCCGACACCAAATGACGACCCTTGCGTTACAGGAATAGGAACTTGTACAAGCCAACAACAATGTGAGCAAAACTGCAGAGCTCGTTTTGGAAATATCCCAGCAGTATGCAATGATACTCATATAAATGGTGTTCCGAAGCTTTGTACTTGCTATCATTGTCGAAAAACATATTCTTTTATGTTATTCTCTAATTACCATAACTTACAATAAATGCCTTTGATTATTTTGGAATTTCTAATTATTTATTTATTGGTTTTAGTATGCACAATAATTAAAAACATACGATCATTGACTGAGAATTTAGACATCTTATCCTTTTATTGTAAAATAAAAAACCTATGGAACAACTTTGAACCTAGGGTATTGTATGGACTTTTATCTAGAGAGATGATGTCTATATTGATAATTCTCACCGAAGTTTCTACTATAAGACTTATAGTTGTTTAGAACCTACTATACTAGTCTCACAAGTTTGGAGAAAAGTTATATGTAAGATAACAAAGTTTCAAAATAAAGGTAGCAACTGTTATTTTGACAACTTTAGGAGAAGAATTGTAAATAGCCACCAAAATCATATAAAACTCTAAATGTTTCAATGACTGAAAGACACGTTGCGTAACAATAAAATAATAAAACGAAACATAAGAACTAATGATAACATTATCTAACATATATTAAAAATAAAGTAAGCCAATAATTCATTAAGTATTTCCATTTTGGTTATTCTAGTATCTTTAGCTCTAAGGTGTCATAGAATTTAATCAAGGGCCTTTACATGTACCCTGAAATGGATACGAAATTTACAGAGCCGATGATTTTATAGCCCCCCGAGCTGGCAAAGCAGCTGAGCAGGAAGGCACAGATTGCTAAGAAGTACTACCTCTAAATGTATCACTTTTACAAACTCTAAACTCATCCAATCAAATTATTTGATCAGGATTATGAATATGGCGATTTTGAAAACTTGTCTGCCATGGATTAATATTATTGTAGATTTTGTTATTGATGTAGTGTGTGTAGAAATTCGTCAACTATTGTCTCTCTCTATCTCTCTATGTATATATATTGCATAGTTGGTGATGATACACCGAAACGTTCTTTCATCTACATCATACACGTGTCATGATGATCTCTAGGAATAACTAGTGTTCTAAAAATCAGCCTAGGCAGTCGCCTAAGCGCTAGAGAAACGCTCAGATTAATGGCTGGGCGGGGACTGGACGGTCTAGGCGAGTTTTTTTTTTAATAAGGCTGATTGTGTTTTTATTTTATTTTTATTTTCTCTTTTTTGGAAATAAACAATTTAATTATATTTTATTCAGTATTTGTCTGAATGTAGCAAAGGATGATTACTTAATGGAATTCTCAAAGGATCTGTCGGTACCAATTTTAGTAATGTAGATTTTATTAAACATGATTGAGGTCATTCATGCAATTTGAAGAAAAATAAAAGAGTAGGTTTGGATATTTGTCCACAAATTCAACTTTGTATAAAGTATTAATCATGACCAACTTCAATCATTTGAGTTTTAATAAATTTTGTTCGTGATTGTTAATTTTTCATGTTTTTTAATTTTGCATATGTATCTTGGCATTAAATTCGATGTAACTGATAAGGTATTATGTTTAACTTTTGTAAATTATTAAAGTTATAATACAAAACCTAAGACCGCCTAGGCCCCTGGGCGCTAGGCACCTGCTCGCCGCCCGCCCAGCGCCTAGCACATTTTAGAACACTGCGTGCGGGTGTAGATAGTTTGGAAGGTGAGAGCCTAGTCAATTTCAACTGATGTCGACGGCTCGGCACGGGACCACTGCTCTTTTACACACCATGGTCGTCGAATTCACTCATCCTAAGTCTGTAGCTTGCTGCGTGCGGGTGTTGATGGTTTGGAAGGTGGGAGCCTAGTCAGTTTTGACTGATGTCGATGGCTTGCCACCAGATCACTGCTCTTTTACAGCCATGGTCGCCGAATTCGCTCATCCCAAGTTTGTAGCTCGTTTCGTGCAAATGCAAATGGTTTGGAAGGTGGGAGCCTAGTTAGTTCAGATTGATGTCGACTGCTTGCCACGGGACCACTATTCTTTTATAGACCATGGTTGTCAAATCCACTCATCCCAAGTTTGTAACTCGCTCCACGCGAGTGTAAATGGTTTGGAAAGTGGGAGCCTAGTCAGTTACGAATGATGTTGATGGTTTGCCATGCGACCACTGCTCTTTTACATACCATGGTCGCCGAATCTCCTCACCCCAAACCGTAGCTCGCTTCGTGCGGGTGTAAATGGTTTGGAAGGTGGGAGTCTAGTCAGTTTCGACTGATGTCGACGGCTTGTCATGGGACCACTACTCTTCTACAGACCATGGTCGCCAAATTTGATTACAACTCAATCAGCGTCTTCATGCCCGCATGAGCTGACATCCCATTATCGGCAATAGACGTTTGAGCCGACTGAAAAACTAATTCGTTAAGCGCAGACGAATGCTACTCAGAAAACTAGCCCAAAATTACAAATCCTAACTTGGGCTAAATGCCCTTGTTTAAGTATAGACGACAACTCATGTGCTCGACTATAACAGTTCACTCATGCCAAAGACCGCAATTGACGGTCCAATATATAACTTGAGCCTCCAACGGCCCAAGTATGGGTAAAGTAACCTACTGCCAAACCATCCGCATCATACTCTCACTACTGTGCGTAACTACGCGATGGAAACTATGAGACCTCATGGAGGTACAGTTCAAACTTACTCGTGGCATGAACGGTCGAACTCTCAACAACGGATAGACCATGCAGCTCCCCGCTAACCCAACAAAACCTACGTCAAAATAAAATGACAAGGCAAAATGTAAAACATGCAATAGGGGGACCAGATAGAACATGGGTACGAAGTTTACTCGAAAGAAGTTAATGAAAACAGAAAGTACAGATGTACAAAATTTAGTCCTCATCAGAAAAAGGTACAAATACAGGGGAATTGAGCCTAACAGGAGAAGAAGCAAAAGTTGTGTCTGTGCGTGCTTGAACTTGAGCACCATGATCCGAATTGCCATATTCCTCTGACAGCTCAAAGATCTCTCCGAAATCCGTGAAGGACACCTTTCTGTAGTAAGAAAAATGCCAATTCGGATGCTCTTTTTTCATCAATGCCAGCAGTTCCAACCTCCCATGCATGATCCTGCTGAATTCAAATGTGCCCTGCTCCTTGAAAAACTCTTCCTTGCACGCCTTTGCTTCAGCAAGCTCACGTTCCAGTAGCTCCAGCTTGCATGTCAGTGCGTTAGTCTAGGGCTACTCAATATTAAGGCTGTCTTTAACTTTGGTAAGTTCATTCTGCACTAGGAGGAGCTGCTTCCCAGCTTTTCTCGCTTGCAGAACATTGAATTCAACATCAGCTTCTAACTGCTGTCTTTGGACAGCCCACTCAGATTCTTTCCTGGTATTCTTCTCAATAAGAAATCGCAACTTAGAGCGCACCTTAGGTACAATCTCATGTGAAACTTCTAAGCCATGACGGACTAGGTTCAACTCCTTTCTGGACCTGTCCCTTGCGACCGCCTCTGCTAAATCAGACTCAAGGGCTTCCAAATGAGCCTTCTAGGCCTCAGCATCAGCGACTGATTGTTCCAGCCTCCTATCTTCAAGCTGTTTTTTCATCAATTCGATTTCAAATAGTGCATCAGAGTACGACTTCTGCATATTAGAGAAGACACGCTTCATGGTGTACACCCTCTCACGATCTGCCTCAACTTCCGTCCTAGTGACGACCACTTGGCTCAGATGCGACATTCCCAGCATGAGATGTTCAGCCCTTTATCCATACGCTTTCCCAGCGTATCCACCTCTGGCTTTATAGTGTGGTTCATCAGCCAGCTGTAATGTCTACTGATATGTCTTTTCAAAGCATAATCAATGTCAACCTCCTGGTGCCAGGTCTGGTTGCTCATTTTTACTACATCCGTAGCAAACACTCATTCGCGTGTCTAGATGAAGTTCTCCCGGATGTGAAATCACACCGCACCGCCCTTTGCAGTCTTTACCACATTTGGGCCCTCATCCGCCGCCTTCCCCTTGTCACCAGCAGCCGACCCTTTGTTGTGAGCCGGCTCGGTAGAACTCAAAGACAAATAAGGAAGCGAATTGTTTATCGAACCCTTCGTTATGTAATATACGACCTAGAGCGGGATGGAGGACAATGCGAACTGCAAGAAGGAGGTTCCATGCCGCAATGATGACTGTTAGATGATCCATCAACGGGACGAGAGAACTCGAGGGCCATAGACAGGTTTTTATACAAACTTTCTAGTAAAAAAAGGCTTGGATTTAGTCAGTATCAGTAGAAGCAGCCAGAACAGCCAACATCAGCTTCTTATTCAAAGCTTCTGCCTACTCGGTACTTAGCTTCGATGCATCATCAACCCTTACGGGCCACAGGCGGTCTCTCTCCAAATTAGAAATAGAAAACAAAGGCCTTAACCCAAGGGTTGTGCCACTCGGATGCTACAGCTTTCGCGTCGGTGGACAGATCAAAATCACGTTCCTCCCTCAATAGAGTGGACCGTTTGGAAGTAGGCTCCACCCCAGTGCGAGACCTCTTCGAGCCCATGAAGGAAGCAAGCGTCTCAGAAAGCTCCTCTGTGTTTGATGGTCTAGAAACCTTAACTTTCGGGGCCTTCCACTTCTTGGAAAGAAATCCATCTTCAGAATAAACCTTCGGCATTCTGAAGAGAGTCGGAGCCACATGCCAATGAGCCCATAACCCACTATGAGTAAAATTGAAAGTGCGGATAACATCCTCCATTCTCATTCGAGGCATGTCACGGAATGCCTTCACAACAGGTTCCTCTTCAGAAGAAAGAGGAATAGTAGGGAAACGTCCCTACAAATAACACAGTAACATCAGGATACAATCATCACAACGAAAACAAAGAATGAAATGATACTTACGAAAAGGCTTGAGCTCCCGCTCAAGCGGGCGACCATTGAACTCCAAATACTTCAGGTTTGAAGGAGCCAGGAAGCAGTGTTTCTGCTAGAGCTTTAAGTCATCCGGCAGTTTCTCGAAGCAAGCTGGTGACTTCATCTCACACAAAGCATGCTTGTTTAGTCGAGGAAAAGTTAATAACTGGATCACCCTCGGAGTCACTCGGACACCAGCATCCTTTGCACTTATCAATATGGCCAGGACAGTCCTGTACCCATTTGGTACTAATTGGGCAGGCGGGATGCCAAGAAATTCCAAAAAGCTCCATATCTCATCAATCACAGGAAAACGGACACCCGCTTGAAGCATGCCACGGTGCAAACAGACAAATCCTTCCAGGGGAAACGTTGGTATTTGATCAGCACTCAATGTGAAGAATTTCAAGTCTTCGGGGACCCCATATATTTTCCGAGTTTCAGCCAGGCTCGATTCGGTGGCTGACCTATCTTCATAGAACTTGAGGCCCTTAGCAAGAAACTCATCGTTGAGTTGATTATGGCAAACTATGGACAAAGTGTACAAGTTTTCAGTTAAAAGTTATGCAAAGCGGAGTCTCTAAAAATGAAGAAATGAAAGAGTCAATCTCTATAGAAAGGGAGATCTAAATAGAGATTGATTTCCCACATTTTTTCAACCGAACCGATGCACGTTTAATTAATAAAGCGCGCCGCTCAAGTAACAGTTCAAACTCAATCATCATGAGCGGCGTATCTTTTCAAGAAGTGACTTAGTGGATCGACTAGGTGGCCCACTTACTCGAGGAAAGCAGCTGATGATACACCAAAATGTTATTTCATCTACATCGTACAATGACATGATGATTTCTAGGAATAACATGCCCAAGCATCAGTCTAGCACTGATCCGGCCCAAGCGGCATCAAGCCCTCAAAGTGCAGCCCACCAGACGGACCCAAATTATTGTGTCATGCTAAGTCCACACGTCTCACAACCATCCCCAATACTCATAAGTCCTATTGAGGCAAGTATCTCGGGGATCAGCTTTGGACGAGCAAGCCAACAGTACTTTGTCTCAAACTAAGAAGTAAATACTAGAGTATACGTCGTACGTGAAAACTTCATGTATGGACAACACTCCAATGAGAAATTATCTTCCGCGTATCTAGGAGCACAAGTCTAATAGGGAAACTTCCCTCCATAAGATGACTCCTAATTAGATTAGGATCTCCAAGAAGATCTCTTTTTCTAAACTACGCCACCGATGGCCTGGCTAAACCAGGACTCCAACACTATAAATAAGATAGGAAGTTGGTGAATAAAGGTACGCTACAAAATCCCTGTTTACAACTTTAAGCCTTCCTTAGAGCCCTGTTTGACTTAAGCGTCAGAGTGCTGGCCACCACAACAGTGATCTGTGGCTCACGTGCGTTCCTTGTGCAGATCAGGAGGTCAAGGTCAAGCAGGAAGCGAAAATCGACTGCATCAGTTGGATTACTATTATCTCCTACCACAATCCAATGGAGTTACAGTTGTCTTAGTTCTATTCCAAAAGAGAAATTACTTTACATGTTTTGTGATTAAAGAGAAATCATTTTGCAGGTCTTACATTTGTTTCTTGTTGATGCCTGTTTGGAAGCCAATATGTGGTTGTGTTAACTCCATCCTTAGAGGCAGCGTGGAGGGTCTGCACATTGAAATTCAGTATTGGACTTGTACGTGAGATCTTTCAAACAAAGATATCATGAACGTATGTAACACCCGCTTGGGATATCTACATACATATGGGTTATGTGTCTTCAACACGAGAGGTAAGTAACTGTGGAAGAAAGCTACGTTAGAAAGTGTTTGGTATTCATGTGTACAATGATTTTCAATAATCACTAGTTGCAGGAAAATAATGTATGCCAGGTGATGTATAAGTCTGAAGTCTCTATTTTATGAATTCTGCCCATGTTGGTATGTAGAAAATAACGTTTTGAAAATTTCATATGCAATGTAATTGACAATGGGGTACTTCCTCAGCTTGTAGGCTTGTGGTGGATGTTATCACTCTTCCAGAGTTCAAATCATGTCGGTGGCGTTTGGGGTGGGCGGGGCTAAGGGATAAAAAAAAAGGTGCAATGTAATTTCATGAAGTCTTGTTTCATTTATGAGTTACAATCTAAGTTCTACAATCTGTCTAGATTTACAAGAATACTACACATGCATTTTCCTTATGACTAGTATCTAAAAAATAATAATCGACTTGAAAAAAAATTCGTTAAGCACAACTTTGCAATTTTTATTTTCTTAATTCTTAATAGTTTATCGATAATGTACGTTAATTTTTTTCTCGTATGCCATAGTTGCAGAGGATAGTTTTTGCACGACTATTTTTTCTTAGATCAAATTATATCTTACTTGTCTTAATTTAGAAAATACATGCCTTAACTGTGATATCAAATTCTATGTTAATCGTGTGTGATTGTGAACATGAATTTATACGATCTTCACCGAATTCATTTTATTTGTGTTCAAAACTCGCATAACATGTTTGCAAACTTGAGTTTATAATCACTTATTTCAAGCCATTTGATAATCATGAGAATATGGGCTTGTGATTAGGATCATGGGGGTTCTTGAAAGTTTTTAAGTGGTAACTAATTTCATGAGAACTCTTTGCATCTTAAAGATGTCATTCAAAGGCTTATCCAGTTCTAGTATACCAAACAAAGTAAAATCTGGCTAGAACGCATCTCTGCCTTGTGAGGTTGTTTAGGGAGTTTTTATGTAATAAGCTACCCTTACTTACAAGACATGGTCAAATGTAACTAGGGTCATAATTGAATTTTGAGTTGCTCTAAATCTTTCAACACTTCAATTAGATTGGGTTTTAAAAAACAATCGTCCCTTGCACTTAATTTAAGATAATCAACTTGTTACTTGCTTGATTGATAAATTAGTAATTGATTGAACTTCGCTTGTGTGTCTCGGTTAATATCTCCCTTTAAGCTACATTTTCATATTGCAATTTGTTTACGTCATATCATCTTATGTTGCATTAGACTTTAATCATTTTCGAAAAAAAGGTTTGTTTCAAGTTCATTGTCAAGGAGTTTCTCTAGTGTTAGGAGTCATCGAGTTATGGATTTTCATTGGGAATATCATGTCAATGCCGAGGCAAATTATTTTTCCTTAGTAAATAAAGGTCAACCCTTTGAAAATCAAGTTTTGTTCATGCCAATCCATTTTCTTAAAATGGATATGGAATCCAACCACATAGGAACCAACATCAACCCAATTGGGGTAATGAGCTTTTTAGGTCCACAACATCCTTTGATCCCCAATATGTGCATAGTAATGAGACTTACCTTATTTGTCCTATAATGCCTTTGATAAAGAGTAATACATGACAGTTCATGCAAATTAAGCATCCACATCACTCATGGGAGAAAACTAAGATTTCTCCTTGATTCAAAGAGAGTCTAGATCAATATATGCAATCCTTAAATTAGTCCATATGAGAGACAAAACGATGTCAGTTGGCCACTGACCAAATTATAGCTGAGATGTGGTACTCAAGACATCAAAATGATGCATTAATGAGTGCTAGGGAAGAATGTGAAGACCATCATTTGGAGAAAACGAAAGGATCTTGTTGAATTGTATCACACTGATATACCTATATCAACTACTTTAGTTACCCAAAATCCCCAAGTAGAACAAGATATGTGGATGGAACACGTAAGACAATGTGAACTAGAAGGATTGTGGTATAATCATGAATTTTGTGTTCAAGAGGATAACATTGATAAGTATGGTGAGCTTGTAGAATTCTCTAGTCATTCATTGGTTGACTCTTTGTGTCATCCATTATTGATCTTACATACATTTTAGAGGTTGACACAGAGAAAGATACAATTAAGCCACCACGTGATCATATTCTGACAATTGTTGGACATCCATGTCCAATACAAAAGTGAAACTTGAGAAATTTGAAGGGGTGGGCACGGTCTAGGTTTGAGCTAATCTCGGTTCCGTACAGTGAAACGGGAACATTACGGGTCGGGAAAGCCAATTTTTTTGGCTAACCCGGTTAGTACTAGACTGTTTCGAACCGGGATAGTCTGGATCTGAACCATGCCATTCGGGTTCCTTTTTTCTTTCCTGAGAATTGCAATCTTGCTTCCAGTGTTCTTTCTTCTTCTTCGTTGCAGAGTGAAAACAAGTGGGGCAGAGAACAGAAAGGAGGGTCTTGAAATAGGAGAGATGGAGTTTCTAGATCTGATATCTGAGTTGTAAATTAAATATACAATAGAGAGAGTGAGAGTGAGACTGAGGTGGGAGTCTTGATATTTTAGGGATGAAAAATTGGCTTGGAATTGATAAAGTCATTTGGGCTTGGGCTTAGACTTGATAAAAATCTCGGGCTTAGTAATCGAGATGGACCAGAACGGTCCAGGACAAAATTAGTGAAAATCAGTTCTTTCCCGATTCTAACCGGTCTAGAACCGGGACCAAGATAAAAATTACATGAACCAGTTGGTCCTGGTTTAAACTGGTTCAGGACCATATCGGTCCGGGTTGGGACCGAGATTCTTGCCCACCCCTAGAAATTTGTTAACATTCTCCCTAGTTTAAGGAGTTCCTAGACTTTATACTTGAATTGCATGTTTCAAAAACCTTGGAGGATTAGTTTGGAAAATGTAAAATAAGTTGTTAAGAACTTAAAGAGGTCGGTGACCAATCTATGCCTAACTCATGGCCTCTTATAAACCAACAACTTGATTTTGCTCATTTTTGATAAATTGAACATGTATCATTCTTTTGTGGGAACATTTTCTAAGCTTAAGTTATAATTTCATCTAAGTGGTTTCTTAGGATTTACTTGTAGGGCATGTCAAGTCAGTTGCATCTTATTGTCCCATATGCATATGTTTGGAATTACCAACAAATTTATGTAGAGTTGTTTCTATGTTTGGCCCTACAAAACCAAACCTGGAGTTAAATTTTAACACACAATTCCGTGAAGATGATGTTCACTTAGAAAAGCCTCTACTGCAGACAGAGCGTGATCTAGAGGAAATATGTATAATTTTGTCATATTCCGCATACTCGAGCTCCATGCACGAAGCTTTCAAGAAATCTATATTTTGTTTCACATTGGAACTTGTTTTGGAGGTTTTACGAAGTTTCCAACCGAATGGTCATGTTGCTTTGAGATTTTTGTCGTGGCTGGGGCAACAGGTTGGTTACAACCACACTACAGACACATATAACATGTCTCTCAAAATTGTAGGATCTACGAAAGACTTCAAATTTTAGTGTTATTGTATGATTCATTGTTAAACTAAGAATTTAGTGTTTACTTAGTAGGTCACCTAATTTTTTTTTAGTCTTTTAGAAAATTACTTGACTATGATTTGATCGGAGCCATTTCACGTCTTCTGACAAAAGTCATTTGAGCACTCATGCAGTTTAGCAATAAACTCTGTTTCAACAATTTTGAAGGCTGTTGGATTGGGTATACCTAAATAAGGTAAACTTTTGACAGTTACTTTAACTTGCTTAACAATCTTTGTATGAAGATTTGGCTATGATGGAGGTTTTTTTTTACGAAGTTTAGCTTATAATGGCTTTACTAAAACTCTGAGGTTTTTGTAAAAATCAGCCACATAGTTTAGACTCCCTAAAAATCTTTGTAATTGATTTTTATCTTTGATTTTATTTGGAAATTTGTCTGCAAAGGCTATTGATCTGTCAATTGGGATAATTGTACCATTGTTGATCCTATGCCATAGGAATCTAATGTTTGTTTGGAATAAGTGTATCTTTGTTGGTGATAACACTCATCATCATCATCATCAAAGCCCATTCCCGATATTTTCGGGGTCGGCTACATGGATTTTGGTTCTCCAAGCAATGCGGTCTTCCCACATATCCTCGCATAATCCAAGCTCAATGATATCTTCATTCACCGCCTTCATCCAAGTTTTCAACGGTCATCCCCTCCGTCTACACCCTCCATTGACTTGCCAATCTAGACATTTTCTAATTGGCGTCGTGCTTGGTCTCAATCGCACATGACCAAACCAAGTTAAACGCCTTTCACTAATTTTGTCCTCTATGGGCGCCACACCTAAATCACTCACTCTCTGATCTCTATTATTCTTATGGTTTTTCATGAAAAAAAAAAAAACCAAACACACCCTTAAAAACAATCTTTGCACTAGGCATCTCTTTAGCCATATAAAACAAATATTCATTTAGATGGAAAATGATGTAGAAAAGAGAGAAGGAAGATGTTGCAGATATTCAAATGGCTAAAATTACACCCTATATCTACGAAGTGAGATTCTTGGAGATTATCAGTATGCACTTATAAGAGTTATGGGACAAAGAATAATGGGTTTTTAGCGTGATAAGTTATTTGAAGTTGTTATAGTGTAAAAATTATTCAAGTTAGGGTTGGTAATGTTCATGTCATGTTGCCTTTATCCCTTTCTTGTCATTCTGTCTCAACCCAAACCCAACCTTTTTACAAACAGGATGTCGATCAACCCATACTTTCACTGTTGTTTACCCCGTTTAAAATATGTCAAACTAAGACATAACTCGTGAATGCTTGAATTAAGTTTTAGTAAATTCTTTTGGTCGGTACAAAATGCATTCATCCACGACTCCACGTAAAAACAAAAGAGAAAAACAATAAATTTAGTAGCTTACCAAATAAATCAAAAGAGAAAATATGATTGAATTTTAAATAGTAGTTACTCTATATTTAAAATATTTTAAAAGAACTTATATATGCGTAAGGTTATATTTTTAAATTAAGTTAACAAATGGGTTGTGTATGGTTAAATTGAATACATTTTGTAATTGAGTGGACAGGAAAAGATAACTAGTCATTGTTGAAACGTGTCAAATGAGTTGAGACATCAAACACGATCCCGACATATACATATTTAATTATTGTTCCACAGTTTATGATGGGTTTGTGAGTCAGTTGTGAAATTGTCGCCCCAAGTCTGGTATTTTGCGTTTGTAATGAGTTAATAAAAAAGACTAATCTTGGTTTATGATTGATTACTAATCTTGGTGCTCCGCGTTCTATTTCAGCTGCCTTCTAGACATAAAAAGCTTAACAACTCAATGGAGATTTGTTTTTTCTAATTAGTTTTTTACTAATTAAAAGGTTGATTTCTTCTTTACAATATTCTATTAATTCAGCACTCATTTGAATTGGTCTTGTTTTTGTTGGAATTTTTATTTCATTGAAGCCATATTCATATGGAAGACTGACCATATGTTGTTTTCTATTCCAAAATGCATTTGGCAAGTCAGAACATACTTCTGTTTCTAAGTTTGTTTGAAATTGACTAATTTGACTTTGTAATTTTGAATCTTTTAATTGTTCTTATGTTCGTTTGTAATTGAGTTCTTCTTTTAAATAATTGATTTGTTTAAATTTTTTGTTTATTAAATTGGCAGTTTGAATTTATTTCTTTACTTCATTGAGATCTACAATTTTGCGTTTTGTCATAAAAGAAAAAATAAATTTTTCTCGTAATATTTTTGTTATTATTCCATCTTGGCTTACTTTGAAGGGGTAAATTGATGTTAGAAAAGGTGTTCCTAAAATGATTTATTGACCCATGTTTTTTACTAAAATAAATTCTTGATTGATACAATACTTTTGGTGGCAAATATGAGTATTTGATAGTTTGTAATTAACTTGTAATTGTTGTTCATTTGCCGCATATAATTTTTCTTTTGTTTTTTCAAAATATTTGGAAGGAATTAATCTTTCAGAAACACAATTTAGATCAGTGCCTGAATCTAAAAGTGTAGTTGTAGTAATTTTGTATTTTTTGTTTACAATTAATGTGATATTGACATACCATATTTGTAGTTTTATTTGTGAGAATGTATTAGGGAAATGTAACTTGACATCTTCGGGATTTGTATTTTTAATATGATGAATTTCTTTTTTGAGAATATTGATTTCTCTTTGAACATCCTGCAATGTGACTTGTTAGTTCTTTGTTGGTATTGGTTTTATTATAGTTTTGAATTCATTAGATTCTTTAACTTGGTTAATTTGAACTTTATCTTGACTAAACTGGATTTTGTCCTATAGATTATTCGATTTTGATTCAGATCTCAATATCTTTGATTGTGATCTGAGAATTTTGTCTTTTCTTTCCCATTTGTTATGATTTCTTTTGATTGCCCGATTGTCCATATTTTAAGCAAAGCCTTTCTGGAGAATGCTTTTGCTTTTAAATTACTTTCTTTATTTGTTGTTTTGTGATGTGATATTTTGTTTTTTGTTTATGATTTTCTTCTTGTGTGGAAAGAGTAGAGATATTTAATTTGTAACATGATTTTGGTTAAATAATTTGTATTTGAAACGTTTGTGGATTATGATTGAAAGTGACATGGCTAGATTTTGTATCAATATTTGATTCTTTTGGTTCTGGACCAGATAAGCATGATGTGGCTTCATCTTTATCCTTTGAATATTTGTTTTCATACCATTGGAAGAATGGTTTATTGATTTGAAATTGTTCACAGAAATCATAAAATATTTGACCTATTTTATCTCTTTTTTGTTCATTGTATTTTGAATCAAATTCATTTCTCTTTTGAATATTATAATTTGCCATAAATTCTAATCTTATAAATTCTTTGCCTATTTTGAAATTGGTATTCATGTTTTGACTTAAGGATGGATTATTGAGATATCTTGTGTAGAGAAATCTTGGTTAAGATTGTCCTTTTTAGATTGAAATTTTTTATTAATGGTTTGATCCTGAGATTCTTGATTAGGATTGGTGGAACAAGATGTTTTTTAATCTAAGGTTGATGTTTTTGAATCTAAATTTGAAGTTTGGGATTCTAAGATTGGTTTTAACTTAGCTAGTTTTGATAAATTTGTTCTTCTAAGTTTGAATGTTTTGTATTTATTAAATTGTTTTGGGGTTTTGAGTAATGGGTTTCAAACCAATGGAAAAATGGAATATTGACCATGTTTGTTTCACAAAATTTATAAAACATTTCCCCTATTCGATCTCTTTTGGTTTCATTGATAGTCGAGTAAAATTTTTGTCTTTTTGTAGCATTGTAATCTTGCATAAATTCTTTTTGAATGTAAGCTTTGTTTAATTTGATTCCTTTTGTTCTTGAGGGTGTGTTAACTATTTTTTCATTTTATCTAAATAATCTTTGATAGAAAGAATGATCTAAAAACTATGATAATGAAAACTAATGGACTTGGCAATTGTTGTCACTCTTAATCTATTTCAAATACTTATCATATAAATCATAAATTATACCTGATGTTCTTTGCATGAATGATGAAGTACGGGTTATCCTAGACTCTATAGACACTTGGAAAACATATTTTCAGAAGAGAATAATGGGCTTAACTCAAACGGGACCATCATATACGGAACCATCAAACGGGACCACTGAGCAGGACTACCTACACCCATCAACAACGCCTGCCATGGCGACAAGGGTATTAACGACTAACCAACGCTAGTTACAAGGTTGTGACACCTACCAACGCTTGACTGCAAGGGTTCCCCCCAAAGACTTTGTTCGAAGACTTCGTCTACCAACGTATAGTCTGCAAGGGTTTCCCCCAGAGACTCTGTCAAAAGAGACTTCGTCTACCAACGTTACTCTTGGCTAACCACTATTCCCCCTGGAAAAATGCTGGACACGTGGCTCTAATATTAGAAGTTACCAATGACTACAGACTTGTGGCAAAGGTTATTAAAGATAATTCATAATTTATATGTAATTGCTTAAGATAGAGCAACAGTAACAACAACACCTAATCCCTTATAGAAAAATTAGCTACTGCACATCATGATTGAAACACATGCAATTTTATTGAAAGAAATTGAAGTACAAAAAATTGAAAGACTTACAGAATACTTGAGATTGAAACTTGAAATACAACAGCTTTGTACAGGAATTACAAGAGGATTGGGGATTGCAGAGGCTATAGATAAAACTTGTAAGATGGAAATATTGGATGTAAAACTGATATTGGAAGATGCCTTGAACTCTTGAAACTTCTTGCTTTTATAGACTTGGAGGAGCATTGGATTCCTTGAATATTGATGGAAATCATGATTGTAACTTGGACAAGTGGGTTAGGTATGGATTGAGAAATTGTTTTGGCAAGATGTGGAATAACTGGGTTTGAGTGGGATATACATTTGGTGCATTTGGATGGTTGTAGAATTATAGGTAGTTGGATGTTGATATGTGGGTCAGGATTGAGGACACATAATGGTTTGAAAAGATATTTGAGAATGATGTGTTGGTGGAATGTCGTAATTATGTTTGTGATAAGATTTTGGTGGAATTTGATGGAAATTGACTTGAAAATGGTCATGTCCATTATTGGTGGGTTTGGTGATAAGGATGAAGGAAATTTGTTGAAATGTCATAATAATGATAATGACATATTAATGATTTGTTGAATATTTGTTTTGGTAGCGATTTGGACTTTTCTTTGGTTTTGGATGAAAGGTTGATGGTTGTTGGAAATCTTAGAAAATAACAATACTAAGGCCAAGATAGGCCAAAACAGTCAGCGCTCCTAAAGCACTCCCGAGGTATCGTTGAGGCACTAGGAGACTACCTTGCACACAGGGGCGAATCCAAGATTGCAGACAAAGGAGAGCAAAAAAAAAATCATGGATAATTTAATTCCTAAAATAAATAGATAAATATGATTAAAACAGAGTTTCAAAAGTAGTACAAGAGAAACATACTTAATGAGTCAATGTATATGCACAGTAGATTTAGGTAGAACCTCTCTGCGGGTTCTCATGTTCTGGTAGTGCTGCATAATCACCTCATCATCGATGCCGTTAAATATATTTTTCTCAACGTATGTAATCAAACTATTTGTCATCCATTGATCTCCCATACGATTACGTAATCGATTCTTGACAATCTTCATAGCAAAAAAAAAGTCTCTCGACACTGGCAGTTGCAACTGGTAATATTAAGGCTAAAGTAATGAGCCTATAGATCAAATGATACAAATGTCAAAAAAAAATGATACAAAATGTCATTTTTTGTCCATAACATCTTCTCAGCAAGATTGCTAATTCCTGTCAAATTCAAGAACTCGCTATTCGACCTCACATCAATGATAAATGTCTCCATCAAGAGCATCAAGTTGTATTTCTGAGAAATCATTTAGATAAAATTGAGCAAAACGAATCAGTTTTCCTTTATAAAAATCCGAGAAGGAATCACTTGGACTCAAGCATGAGAGACATAAAAGCAACTCAGTATTCACTTCATTGAAACGGTTGTTGAGCTCTTGAAGTTGCAAATCAATAACAACATTAAATAACTGAACCGATAACGATTTATGTTTGTCACCTTTTAGACATTACATCGTGACCATCCCCGAGCAACATAAAATTCATCAAAGTTAGGCATTTCTATAACATGTTTGCTACAAAATAACGAAACTTCGTCTAGCAAATTGTTCCATCCATCATCTCACACCAACTGTAAGTGTTTCTTAGCTACTATGACCAAACCCATAGCATTCACAATATCTTGATCATTTCTTTGCATTGCTTGCGACAATTCATAAGCAATTCCTAATGCACTTTTCATCAAATGAAGTCCAAATGCAATATCAAAAGATTGTAGTGAATCTAATAAAGTGCATGCTTCAACTCTTTGCTCAACATGTTTTGAGATCTCCTTAATGCACTCAAGCACATTGATGATAAAACTGAACAACTTAATCAAGCTTATCAAAGTATTGTAATGTGAGCCCCAACGTGTATCTCCGGCTCTTTTAAGAGTTGATTGTTAATTTTGGCCACTTTAACTTACAAGTTCGCTACTTTCAAGTGCTTTTAGAGTGTTAATAGATTGTGCTTCTTAAAGAATATCATGAGGCTTAAATGAGCCACCAATGACATTCACAACACTCGTGACCAAATAGAATAATAAAACAATGAAATCTTCATTCTTTGCAACGACAATAAGTGCTAATTGAAGTTGATGTGCAAGGCAGTGAATATAGAATGCACTTCCATTTTCCTTTAAGATTAATGCTTTAAAGCCGTTGAACTCACTTGCATATTGCTTGCCCTATCGTACCCTTGGCCCCGTAGTCTTGAAATGTCTAATTGGTGCTTGAAAAATATAGCGTCAATTGATGCCTTTAATGATAGAGCAGAAGTGTCAGAAACGTGTACAATACCTAAAAGTCTCTCAATCACATGTCCATGTTTGTCCACATAACGGATCACGGAAGCCATTTGCTCTTTAATGGATACATCACGAGCTTCATCAACTACTATGGAAAACAAAGAATCTCCAAGGTCTTGAATGATAACATTTGTGATTTTAGTTGCACAAGCATTCACAATATCTTTTTGAATTTTCGGTGCTATTAATTTGAGATTCCAAGACATTTATCCAAAGTTCCCCTTTTGACGTCTTTATTGTGGTCACCACGAAAATGTAACATTTCCAAAAAATCCCTTGGTTGTTTGAATCACAAGATTCATCATGACTAGGGGTGGGCATTTCAGACTGAAAACCCGGACCGAACCAACAACCGGACCGATCGGGTCGGTTCGGTTTTTTATTTATTATTAAATTTTCGGTTTTAAAACCCGACCCGGCCAAATGTTTCTGGTCCAGGTCTCGGTTACCCTTTTTGAAACCCGTTGGGTAACCGGCCCTGCCCGGGTATGAATAAATACTTATATAATTTCTAAACAGTTTGGGCTTTATCAAATTTCTAAACAGAAAGGGTACTTGCTAATCAAAAAGGGTACTTGTCGAAGTAAGAATCGAACACATGCTCTTTACTCTCAGGTCTAAAAAGATAGCAACACAAGCAGTATGCAGCCTCTTTTTCTATGTTATACTCTAACCATGTAGGAAATTCATCAAACCAAGAAGGATTGAAACAATGTAAGACTTTTCCTTACAAAGTTTGCTTAAAATTATGTGCCCGAGGTTGGCTAGAACCTTTTTGGAAGTATGTTCTTCGAATTCCATCCCTTATGTTGGGATGATACTCCTTGATTGACTTACGTAATTCAGGATCTGCTAGAAAATTTTCTGGATCAAACTCAGTCTCAATACAACTCCTTTTAGAACTAGGAAGCTACTTATCAGACCTATCAGTGGCGACCTGAGCAGTAGAACTAGAACTCACATCATATATTCTTTTAAAGTATATATCCATCATTCGTCAGCACGAGTGCCCAACTATTCAACTACACAAATACAACAAACAATCCCAATATTCATATTAAAAAATGCTACCCCAGACTCCCAAATTATCAAATTTGTAATGTAAATCAATAATTAACATACAATAGAATCTATAGGTTACTAAACTACAATAGAAAATTTACTGAATCCAATAACTTGTTTCTTTTTCTTCGGTTATCTTGTTTTTCATTGAACTTGTTTGCTAGAGAGTTCTAACTCTGATATTTGAGCCACTAATTTGTGAAACTTTGTTTTTCATCAAACAAAGATGAGAGAAACATAGATGAGAGACCCACATCCTCCTCTCAAAGTATCCGAGCCACTAATTTTAAATTGTTCTTAATTTTTCTTTGCCATATTTCCAATCACAGTTCCTAAATCCTGATCATGTCACAATTCCTAAATCCTGGTCCAATGGGTATGTCATTGTTCGATTTTGGATCGCCAAAGAGGGAGACAGATCCAAGGTAAGAAGAGATGTTGAGGTTGATAAGGTGATTTTGTTGTTGTCCTGTTGATTTAATTTAGAAACCCTAATCAAACAAACTAACCTTGTTTCGTGGGGATGGAGAAGAAGATATTGCAAGGCGCCGAAGGAGACACCGAATGCGTGGAGGACTGAAGGCATGGAGATGGAGGCCAGAGACTGGAGGCGCCGAGGCAGAGACTCGTTTTCTTCTTCGATTTTGAATTTGTGATCTGTACGTGTTCTTCGATTGTGATATGTGTTAGATCTGTGATTATTGTTTTTATAAGAGGGGCAAAATAAAATTTCAAAAGGGGGCATCTAAAATTTAAAAGGGGGCAATATTAAAATTTTATATACTTTGATGGAATTTTTTAAAAACCTAAATTGACCCCCTTACCCAAGCTGTAGATTTGCTGCTGCTTACGCCTCATGCCCATGACAACATAGCATGTGAGACCATACCGGTTAATAACGAGTTTTTTAATGTAACAAAATCAACACCCCCTGAAACCAATTTGATTAAGGGCTAATTAAAGGGTCATGTTTAGGGCACAGTATCTATGGATTGAACCTTAATCGGACCAGTATAGCAGAGTTGATATGACTTTCAGATGCTTAAGTGGTAAAGTTCTACAATAAGACAACAAAAACAAGAAGCTTAATGAAACAAGGGTTTTGAAAATATGACATACCAATCATAGTTGTTAATTAACATGAAACTGATACAAGTACCCCTCCATAGGCTTGCCTATAGCATAGTTTTCGTAAAATACACAGAGGTGAACTCTTTATGTATTTGTTTATTTTATCCATGGAAATTGGAAAAGGCGGGTCATCCTCGATCTTGAATTCTCAACTTTATCTCTTTTCCTTTATTTTCTAGTGAAACACAAAAACTCAGACTTGTAACATGACAAACCACGAGTGTTGATTTGCCTCCTAAAATCCACACACTAGTTTCCTAAAAAAAGATTCATTTTTTTTATATATATCCCCAAACAAATAATCTAAAGATGAGTTAAAATTTTAAATTTTAAAATTTGTACCTTTGGAGAAGGCAGAGAATCTGTAGTGTGTGTGTGCTGATGATGTCGATCATAGGATAAAAAAATAGAGGATGATGCTTGCATTTGTTTGAAAATAACTAGGTTCATTTGTGGGTTTTCACTTTTTATAGTAAATCTTTAATCAGACTCTTCTTTTATGGCTAAATTTAATTTTGAAAAATGATTAAGTTTTAGGTTATTTTAATTTCAGTCCTTTTTCATAATACGTAATTAGATTCTAGTCATTTTTTTTAAAGTAAATTAGAGAATGGTCACCAAAGTCACGAAAGTCGTTAACACCCTCACATGTTGTTCACATGATGGATGAAAAATGGCCAAAAACCTTTTTAGGACATGTCATGCCCCATGCACGTGACACTGCTTGAAACAATTTTTTTATTCTTTCCCATCCTGTTCATCTTAATATCCGACCATATTTTAGCCCACACCTTATCTAACAGTCTTTAGGACTTGACCGTTACTCATCTTCCTCAACACACTATAAAGATCGACCCCTCTCTTGTCTATCTATAAATTCTTTTTTTTCTCTTCTCCTCTCTGTCACTATTACCACCAAATAACATGTTCCCTATTACCACAAAATTTATGTCTTTTCTCTTCAGTCGATTGTCCTCCCTCTCTGTTACTGTCTCGCTCCCAAAAAACCTCATCAAGCTCTGCTTTGGGTAGTTTTCTATTTTGAGTAGTTTCATTATTGTGGAAGTACAATTCTATAATGGGGTGGAAATGGTTCATCAAGCTCGTTTTCAAAGGTAAAAGCACAAATTCGTTTTTGGTTTTGGTGTCATCAAACTTTGTTATTGCAATCGAAATTTTTTAGGCGTATTGACCCTTTTTTTTGTTGTAATACAAGGTTGAACATGAATGCTAAGTATGCAATCAATTTGGCTATAAGGGGGATGTTTGTCCTTGGTCATATAGCCATTGTAAGATGCCAAACTGTGATGGTATTATGAGGTTATGGCTTGTTAAGACCAATGAGAATGGAAAAAAAAGGCAGGAAGTTTTTGCAATGTATAATTGTGGTCATTGTGCAGGTTATGAATGGCTTGATGAAGCTATAACATCGTAAAAGAACTTCCGTAGCACTATTGGACCTCCAATTGCACCGCCAAGAGGGTGCTTCAACTATGGACAAACCAACCACCGGATGAAGAATTGTCCATGGCCTGATTCTCGATGTCATATGAGTGGATGTGAATAGATGAGGCAGTTGCTAGCCTTTGAAGTTTGTAGTACAAGAAATAAAAAAATACCGAGCATGTGATGTTTATGAAAGTTGTAAGTGGTTGGTTGATGATTTGAAGAGGAAGGAAACATTTACATGGAGAATGACAGGGAGAAGGGGAAGGATAAGGGCAAGGGCAAGGGCAAATAGAAGGAGGTGCATGTTCCTAAAATTAGTGTTGAGATAGTATTTTGAAGAATCCTGCAAGTTGTTAGGGGAGAAAGTTACTATAAATAAGTGAAGGAGAAATGGTTCAAGTTGAGATATGTTGTTTGCTTAAGCTATTCAATGATGTCTAATTAAGCAATTCAATATACTGGTAACATTATAGTATGGAATGGTTGTGGTTATACAATATATTTTGTGTTTCTGTTGAGATGGCTAGCAAACCACAAATGACAAAGCAATTGAACAATAGTTGAAGCATATCCATACTACCAACAGTAATTAGCAAACTGTATCATTAGTATTCATCTAACTGTAATTAGCACAATAAGCTCTCCATCTAATAAAAATAGAGAAGTTTGATAATATGTCTCAAATATATAGCAACAGAGCTATGTTAAGCACCTCATGGCGTAAAAAAAAAACAAAATATGGGGGAGCCTTGACCTAGGTTAATATAAACATGTAAACAAAGCTCCCAGTCAATTCATGTAACTAATGTGTGATTGCAAAACATTAATCAAACAAAACAAAAACTAGTAGCTATTATCTTATAATCACTTATCATAGGTTGTTGTTGGTTGTGAAAATGATTGAAACATGGTGCTCATATTGGTGTCATAAGCTACGTTGCTTGGTTGTGAGCCACTCCTTGCTGCTCCAGTGTTGCTTCCTTGTCCAATTGGTGGTCTAATCGGGACTGCTTTGGTGGAGCGAAGCCAACTCCAAACATAGGTCTAACTAAGAAAGTCCACACACCTACATCATCAATAAATGTAAATAAGTTCAGGACCATTGAATTTTGAATTTAAGTAACAATCAATTGAAGTAAGAGAGTAAGTTGAATTTAGGTAATTACCTGGCAATGAGTTTGAGTGAACATGTTGAATCTGTTGCGTAAGAGATACTTCAAATGAAATAGGTACTTGAGATGTTCTTGTCAGACACAATATGAAAGAGGTACTTGAGATGTTCTTGTCAGACATAATGACTGCACTGAATATTTGTACCCAATAGAGCTAACATCCTCCGCTCAAACATAAACAAGCTCAGTTCATTACCTACAACTATAGTGGATTGAAATTTGATAAAATCCATGAAAATTAGGTGCTTGAGATGTTCCAGTCAGACACAATGAATGCACAATGTTGCTATCATACGTTCAATCATGCATAAGCTCATCTATCTTAAATATACTCGGTTTCATCATTGATTGTGATACCTTGTGCATGTCCTGGACCTTGTCTTGCAAGTTTAGTAATTGGGGTTAGGTGTTGCTTTTCTTGGTCTCTTGCATGTTCTTGTATTATGGCCAATTTGATGAAATTTATGACATTTCCTTTGCTTTTTTGCTCTAATACCATCATCTTCATCTTCACCTATCTTTCTAGCCTTCATTGGTCTAGCTGGTGGCATATGAAAATTGTCGTGAGTGTGCCTCATACAATGGCTAGTAATAAGAAAACCAAAACGTGTGATGTATCTGTTTAAAACACTTGATTAATCAGTTTAAAACACTAATTAATAAGAACACCAAACTAGGTATGCACCTCTTTCCAGTCAAATGGATCCTTGAAAGGATGGATGCGATCAACATAGGTTTCTCTATAAGTTGCAACGGAATGGTATGTATTGCTCAACCTAGTCAATGCATACATGAGAAAGAAGGGAAAAAAAAATTTGTGTCAGTTTATGTAAAGTCATTTAAAACAAACATAATATTGAAAATTTGCATAAATAATCACACTTACTCTACCCAAATTGGTCTCATAGAGGACATCACCACCACTACATGCACACATGGCAGTCTTGTCAGCGTCCATTTATTGCAAGGACGTGTCAATTTAATAGGATCAATTGTCCATCTAGAGTCATGAAAATTATGCACACAGAACACGTCTTGTGCAACAAGAATTAACCATAGTTCTTCATCAATGATTCATACTTGCAATGACCTTTGTAGCCCTTGGTACCAAAGATTTAGCATCCCACTCAACAACATTCTTCATTCTCTTGTAAAACAAGGACATGACCATTATGTGATAATTGTCATCAGAGTTGACAATTGAATTATCCCTCAAATCTAGTATCCAGTTGTCATAGAAGTTGTTAGTTATACACTCACATTTACATTTTAGTCAAAGTATTCCCTACACCATGTGTGATCATCAACATTCTTAAGCCATTCTTATGCCTTGGGACAATCCTTATTCATCTCATTCATGTGATGCATGTGCTTAGATACCTTGTATTTGTTGCATTCCCAGCCAACTCCTCCAAGTGAGAGCCTTTGAAAGTATATAGTATTCAGAATTACAAATATAGATTGCAACTGGAAAGATGCCACTGTTAGCATCAAGTGTTGTCATGGATAGACAACCCCCACCAAACCTCCCTTTCAAGTGACATCCATCATGGCTTAACAATGGTCTACATCTCCTTAAAAACCCATTGAGTGAAGACCTGAAGCTGTGCACATCCCTGTCAAAGTGTTATGACCTTTCACCCTAGAACATGTAGCAATACTACCTAGATTACTTATAAGTACATGCCCACACAATACATGCAGTTTTCTGTAGTTGTCATCAAAGTTGCCATCTATTTTGTGCATTACAATTGTTCTAACATGCCATGCCACCCAATAGGAGATCTTCACTTGAAACTTCTTCCACACATTGATAAACATATAAATGAGACATTTTATGCCCCTAAATATACAATTACTAAGTCCAATTATCTAATAAAAATATCTCATTACGTGTACTTTGTGTATCTTGTAGAAATTCAAGCACTAATTTCAAATCATATGCAAAGTGATACAATAAGACTAAGTTCAATGACTAGAATGTTCATTGAAAGTTCACACATGCATTGTCAAATACCAAAGATTTTCAAGCGCAAGACCCACGAAGTCAAACCCACAAAGCATCAGGATCCACGGATCTCGAGGAAATGAACATGAAGATTTGGACATCGACATGGCCAACTTTATCATTGCCAAAAAATCTCTACAAACTCCAAAAGTGTTAAGTCTGAAAATTCATAAATATAGGCATTCATGCATTTTTTTTTGTAAGTTGTTTTTAGTTTTATATTACTTTTTCATAAATATACATCGTCTGGGCTTTATAGACATATTTCCAATTACCAAGTGCAATAGTAATTGGGGAGATATGAAATTTTGAAGTTGGGTCACTTATCCTGGAATTTGAACTGCTGCAGATGACTGATGTATGAATGCATGTTACTGACTGAGAAATTTGTTTTCATCATTTCCAAATGCTTACATACACCTGATTGAATCTAGTTTCTGAATCATATAACTGGTTAATTCAAAATTTCAATTCTTGTGACTCTATAATCCTGGAATCTACACTGTTTGTCTTAGTTAACCTAAAGTTTTCTCAAGTCTTTGATTGTGGAATTTTTTTTGAATTTTTTTTTTTTGAGAAAACATGACTATGTTGAAAGCTAGAACAATTTTTAGATTTGGATTTCATGAAGTATCTAGCCCTGGATGATTTTTCAAATACAATGTGTCACTTGTGAAATTTTTTCTGGATTTCATTAGTTCATCTAAACTTGTGTGGACTTGAGTTTGTGAATAGTTGCTTTGTTTCAAAGGCTACTAATCATTCTATATAGTGAAAATTTTTGAGTTATACACAAAAGAACATTTGACAAAGAGCTTTGGTGAATTTATTGAACAACGAATGACACTAGGACCATAACTTAAGACATTTTTTTTCTTTTGTGAGGAACTTAAGTTATAATAATTAAAATAGAGTCTCAGATACAACCGGAAGTCAAGGGAGGTAAAAGCTTCCAAGAAAGAAGTAATCAAACACCTTGGCTTGCCGAGCTGGATACTCCTCGGGACGACTGAAGTGTAAGAGACACTTCCTATGGGTTGACTCAACTGGTTCATCTCCCACCTCTGAGTGGGAAATAACTTTTCTAAACCTGCTTCAAATCCCTTGCAAGAATTATTTTTGGACTACTTTTGAGTGTTTATATTTCTGCAACATATCGAACTGTGCTAAAATATGAAAGTGGACCTGCTATTTGCAACTAAGTGGAATTTGATCACCCACCTCATAACTCCAATTCGATAAAACTTGGCAAAATTTACTAAAATAAACTCAGATAATTAGAGTAAATAGAACGGTGGTTATAGGACCTCACAAAAAGAATAGATTGTGTTAAACTCTTTCGAAGCAAGGTCGCTCTAGTGTCGGTTGGTATGCACCGGTAAAAACCAGTGTGACTGCACCGCCATTTCTTACCTTTTCACCTAGAGAATAGTGATTTGACAGATTTTTACACAAGTCTAATCTTATTGTGATTAGGAACACAAAGGTTCTTGAAAGTTTTTAAGTAGTAATTAATTTCGTGAGAACTCCTTAGATCTTAAAGACGTCTTTCAAAGGCTTTGCTAGTTCTTATATACCAAACATAGTAAAATCTGGCTAGAACACATCTCTGTCCAGTGTGGTGGTTTAGGGAGTTTTTACGTAATAAGCTACCCCATACTTACTTATAAGACATATAGGAAAATCTAACTAGGATGAGAATTGACTTTTGAGGTGCTCAAAATCATTTTCCAGTTCAATTAGATTGGGTTTTCAAATCAATTGTCTCTTTCACTTAATCGAAGATTATCAACTTATTGTTTGCTAGATGGATGGATAGAAATTGATTGACCTTAGCTTGTGTGTCATGGTTAGTGTGCGCCTAGGTGCATTTGCATATTGCATTTTAGTTTAGGTCATTGCATTAGACTTTAGTTATTTTCAAAAAAAAAAAAAAAGATTTGATTCAATTTTATTGTCAAGGAGTGTCTCTTATGTTAGGAGCCATAGAGTTACGGATTTTCATTGGGAAGATCACGTCAATGACGAAGCAAATTACTTTGCCTTAGGAAATCAAGGTCAACCCTTAGAATCGGGTTTTGCTTATTTTTTAGGCTCACATCATCCTTTGACCCCCTGTATGTGCATAGCAATGAGCCTTGCCTCAGTTGTCATACAATGCCTTTGGTAGAGACCAATCTGTGGTCCACATCATCTTTATATCTAAATAGCTCATGGGAGAAAACTAACATTTCTCTTTCATTCCAAGAGAGCCTAGATCACTATATGCATTCCTTAAGTCAGTCAATACGAGATACAGAACGTTACTAGACCACTGACCAACTTTTAGCTGAGATTTGGGATTTAAGGCTTCAAAATGATGCATTGATGAATTAATGTTAGAGAAGAATGTGAAGAAGGTCTATTAGAGAAGAGTGAGGGATTTGATGAATCACGCACATTTATATACCTATATCAACCCCTCAAACTCCCCTAGAACAAGATAAGTGGATGAAACATGTGAGACAATGTGATGGAGAATGATTGTGGATGAATAATGAGTTTTGTGTTCAAGAGGATAACATTTATAAATATGGTTAGCTTGTAAAATTTTCTAATCAATCCTTAGTTGACTATTTGTTTACTGATACTATCGTGCCACCCATTATTGATCATACCACTTTAGATGTCGACACAAAGGAAGATCCAATTAAGCCACCATGCGATCATATTCTGACCAATGTTGGAACATCTATATCCAATACAAAAGTGAAACCTAAGAAATTTGTTAACATTTTCCCCAGTATTAGGAAGTTCATCAAGTTTAGACTTGAATTGCATGTTACAAAAATCTTCGAGGATTATTTTGGGAAAAGTAAAATAAATTAGGAATAAAATTTATTTTACTTATGAATGAAAGAATTAGGAGATACTTAGGTGTAGTACCCATAAAGGGCAAAATTAGAGAATGGCGTTTAACGTAGTTTGGTCATGTGCGGAGGAGAATAAGCATGACGCCAATTAGAAAATGTCTAGATTGGTAAGTTAATAGAGGGTGTAGACGAAGGGGACAACCGTTGAAAACTTACATGAAGGTGATGAAAGAAGACATCCTTGAGCTTGGATTGCGAGGATATGTGGAAAGACCGCATTGCTTGGAGAAACAAAACCAGTGTAATCGACCCCAAAAGTATCGGGAATGGGCTTTGATGATGATGATGATGATGATTTGTAAAATAAATTGTGAAGAACTTAAAGAGGTCGATGACGTAGCCATGCCTAACCCATGGCTTCTCCTAGACCAACAACTTAATTGTGCTCATTTTGACAAGTTAAACTTGTATCATTCTTTTAAGGAAACATTTTTTAAGCTAAAGTTAGAATTTCATCTTGAGAGATTTCATTGGATATGTGTGGCATGACCCACAAATTTGTAGGTTGTTATTGTATGATTCATTGTTAGACTAATATTTTAGAGTACATAGTAGACCAATTGAAGTTACAAAAAAAAAAAAAAAAAAATTTTGAGACTTTTAGAAAATCAGTTGACAATGATTTTGATCGGAGCCCTTTCACATTTTTTTTAAAAATTTGAAAGAAGTCATTTGAGCACTTATGCAGTTAAACGGTTAACCCTTTTCATTTCTACTTATTATTATCTCTTTTTTGTTCATGGTTGGCTCATGGTGTCATACTTAGGAACATTGTGGACAATGTTCAATTCAAGTTTGGGGGTATTTCAATGGTGTCTTTTGACATTGCTCAATTAAACAAAAAGTTTCCTTTGTAGTTCTAGTATTATTTATGATGAGATTAAGTTCCATAAACCTCAACGCATAGGAATGAAACCATAGGACCTTAGCCTAGAAGTCTAGTAGTTAGTTAATTATAGACAAGAGTGATTAGTACACATTGGCTAGAAATTTCGTGATAGTATATATATAGAGTTGGAACCTAGCTACATGTTCTTGTTAAAAGTGAAAAGTGGATTGTTTCTTTAGAGAACTTATAGAATACTAGTGCAGACTTGACATTGTGAGCTTTCTAGCCTTTCTTCTTTCTGAGAGTTAAATGCTAAATTCCAAATTTCTTGAGTCTGTCATTTTCTCGCTGCATGATATTTATATTTTTCTCGTTTTTGTCGATTCTTGAGAATAAAATCAAAGTAGAATCATTTCACCACGGTTCTTTCTAAAGCTTACCCAAGGCATAAAACCCATATTAATTTAGGAAAATGAAAATAGGTTTTTCTTTTCTAGTTTGAGTTTTATAGCCTACCCTATTTGTTGTTACCTTTGGAACCAATTCGAAGCCTATTAAGTTGGTGTTTTGTTGTTTAGCCTACTGACCACCAATTTCAATCATCTTATTTACATACATTGAGAGAAATTAGCCAAATCTATGAGTGATTCATTCTAAGCAATTATATTATCTTGTGAGATTTGAAGTCAAAACAATTGTTCGGTAAGTAATCTTGAGACAAGTCTACTTTAAACTGAAATCTGTAACAAATATGCTAGTGAGCACACTTTTAGTGTAAACTTGAATGACAATTTTTGGCATATGTGAAATGTTTACTAATGTCTATTATCGACTTAATACTAGCTAGATAAGTAAGACGACTATGTCCTTTAATCCTAGAGCAATTGGGTAGGAACTCTCTGAAGCAAAATAAATAAAGGATTGCATAAATCTTGGTTAGAGTCTTGAGTCCTGAGTATCCCCGATATTTGTGGGTATCAGCTTTGGAAACCCTCACGAGACTATAACTCGTTCATCAGAGGAAGCCTAGAACTTTAAAGGTTTGTTGCATATGCTAAATGTAATCGTGATTCGTATAAAAGTGAGTTAGGTTTTAGTCTTTATTTTATTTTCCACTGCTCAAAGACTAGCAAAATGTAGGTTTGAGGGATTTGATAAGCATATAAATGAAACATTTTACGTGTATTTTGTGTGTTTTGTAGAAATTCAATCACTAATCTCAAATCATACACAAAGTAGCACAATAAGGCTAAGTTCAACAACTAGAAAATACATTGAAGTTCACACATGCATTGTCAAATATCAAATATTTTCAAGCCCAATACCCCTGAAGTCAAGCCCACAAAGCACCACTATTTATGAATTCCGAGGAAATCAACATGAAGATTTGGACATCCACATAGCCAACTTTATCATAGCCAAAAAAATCTCTACAAACTCCACACATCCAATGCAATGTCCTTGGGCTTGTGAGCCAAATAATGAGACTTAATGTCTTATTCAAATACCATTGCAACCCAATCTGCCTTTGCCATAGAATTTCTAGACTCTAGATCATGTGAACATGTGTGAGAATTAACTAACTTCTTCACCTCAGCAGTGAAACCACCTTTTTGAATTATAACCAAACCACCCTCAACCTCAATATGTCATTTTTCACAAACTTCATCACAAATCTATTCTTGATTGCATACAACCTCATTGCTAGTCTACACTTGTGCATTGTTGGCCAAGTCTTGCCTTTGAACAACGCCTTAGATGGAGTTTTATCTCAAATTGCATTTTCCCTATCATTCATTACTAACACATTATCTATATGATCAACAAAATCATAATGTACCTTGTTTTTTGGTGGATTATCCATCCAACCCTCCTTATCAATATGATACTCCTCCTCTGGTTCCACATCATCATGTTGAAGAATGTAAAGCTCTCCAGCCAAAACCTATCAAGCCTATCAGAACCACAATTATTGTTTCCCTCATTAAAAACATCAACACCACCATTATTGTTTCCTGATTAGACACATCACCACCACCACCTTGAGCTACATTTTCATCATCATTAACAACATTTGCATCAAGAGCTACACCACTATGAACACTAACATTGACAATAGAAAGTTCATCACGTTCTCCTCTAACAAGTCAACATCTAAAGGACTTACAAACTGTTTCTTCTTCTTTTGAACTATTGATGGTGCAACCCCATCAACTTCATATTCTCCCAAATTAGGATATTGCATGTTCAAACCTTCACCAGCTTCTTCTTCTTGATCAAGGAATTGCAGGTATGTATCCTCGTCATCATTTTTACCACGCCCCAAGCTTATCACATCTTCATCCATCTCTATATCACCAATTGTAGACTCTTCTTCAACACTAGTATGTGGATGTCATTCTTCAACACCAGTATGTATAAACTCTTATCAACACATGTATGTAGGTGTTCTTCTTCAACACCAGTATGTGGGTGTTGTTCTACAACACCGGTATGTGGAAGTCCTTATTGGTATGCATTTTGTTTAGCAAATATTGCATATCTAACCTCATTCCTCATGGTTGCCTCACATCTCTTGGAGACAATCACTTAGTAATAGTCTTAGTTACAAGTTTAGTGGGAATACTGTAACTAAATCATAGCCTAAGTTTCTTTCTACAAGACTGCACAATGTTTGACCTTGACCACCTAACAGACTTGGGACTTGAGGTTGACTTGAACACATATTGTTGACTCTAGTTTGACTTTGACTTCAACCTAATATATCTATGGTTTGACCTTTTTGATGACCCAGATATATGCATTAGTCAAACTTGGACTATTAGTTGACTTTTTAGGCAAAATTTAGGTCTTTGGAGTTGACCTTTTAAACTTAGGAGATGGGTTGACCTGGTTGACATCTTGAATGTTTTTGGTGTTGACAAACCACAAACTTTTGACACTTCAGGGGTTCTGTCAAATTGAGAATCCACTGTAGTTGGATCAAATCTTGTTTATCTGATCTAAGGGGTTTGAAAGGGTTAACCTCTGTGAACTCCAAAAACAAGTGCATGATGCCATTCCCATCCAACACATTGTGTTCCCACATAAAAAACAAGTCTATATCACTCGCGATGATCATCCTATTGTCATCTCTAAACCACCAAACATTAGAAGTATACTTCCACAAAATTGGTTCCCTCTCTTGCATGAGGTTCTTGAAGTTATCCAATCCTAATTTATCTTCATCAAGGTCAGCCATGCCAAAGTTGTCATCCAGCCAATAATCATCAATCTTTTGGGTCCCCTTTTTTGAAGGTCTCAAATACCACCATAATGAACAAACACATATTTCTTGTCATATGTTTTACTTCATGTAAAACAAGACAAAAAATGACAAATGAATAAACATGCACATATACTTCATTATGCAATGTATGCTTCTAACATGCAATTTAAGTTTTACCATATAAGCTACCAATCATATCCAACTTACATTACACCAACTATATAAATGTTATCAATGATATCCAAATTAGTTAGCAAAACATAATATCATTTGTTACTAACACTGACTATCATACTCCTAACATTGAGATGCAAACTAAAGCATACCAACACTAACTATTGACTTAGACATGCAAGCATATGCTAATTGACATACTTACCAACACTTACATCCATACCATAATCAATGTCTTAACACTTAAATGCATCCCATAAACATATACAAGCATACCAAAAACACGTTTTCAAGCATGATAATTTCAATTTACAAACTTCAATAGTGAGTGAATTGTGAACCATTGAAAACATGAGTCAATGTGGATGAAATGAAAATATTTGGGCTTTCACTTGAAAGAAAAAAAATGAAACTTAAGCACATGATGCCAAATCCATACATACTCTACATATACACCATGTAATCATGTACAAAATTTAAACAAAAAAAAAAAAAAAAAAAAACCTGCTATCCAGAAATTTATAGTTAGGATTTCTAATTTCCAACCCGAAATTTGTGAAAAATGACATACGGAATGAGGAAAGTTTGAATTGTAGTAGACACAAAAATATGAGCAAAACACTAGCACCAAAGCATAAAACAGTAAGTAAAATTTAAAAAAAAAAAAAAAAAAAAAACAAACAAACTTTGAAACTTCAACAACAGAGCATGAACAAGTTATTTCGAGTGCAAACACACGATTTCAATTACACACGAGTGTAAGATCAAATCAAAATCAGTTAGATATGCTTACAATGAGTGTGAGGTGTGAATTACATGTATCTTTGTAACTTATTCGTACCAAACTCATAATGCTAGAACTTCAGATGTAGACCAACTTTGAAGATGAAGAACCAACACCCTCTTCACTCTCTCTACAACCCTGCATTCCCGCTCTACAAGTCACTTATTTTGATTGGACGTGTCAGAAGTGTCAGCATCTAGACTGTCCACATAGCTTTACTTTATCACAGACGACTCTAAACAATGAGAAAAACAAAAGAAGGATTTCTAGCAGTGTCATATGCGTGGGGCGTGGGATGGGAACGAGGTTTTTTTGGTCATTTTCCACCCATCACATTAGCAACATGTCAGCAAAAGAAGGGTTCCAAAATTATGGAAATTGAGCAAATACCTAAAACGATTGAAATCGACAGAGTATGTCATGAGGTTTTGGGGGTCCGATGTGAACTTCAACTATTCTTGCTCCTATATTCCTAAAAATATGATTAATTAATAGTCAACAATATGGCACGACGGAGAAAATCATTTTTTTGAAAAAAAAACTTTGAGTTAAAAAAAAGTTGTGGAAATTGGGGGTGTTTATACTTACTACTAAAAGCATCTCCGATTGTTTATATATATATATATATTTTCTATGTGGCATGTTGGTAAAACTCTACCAAAAAATGACAACCCCAATAGGAATACCAAAGATACCTATGGAAAGTATCTATGTACTCACTCCTATTATTTTATTATCTCTTTGGGTCCCACATGAATCAAATAAAAGTAGTAAAATAAAAAGGAAAAATACTTTATGATTATAAGTATAAATGTAGAAATATTTTTGATTTTAGAATATATTTTATTATCTTACGAAGAGCGTGTAGAGGCTCCAAGATGACTCCACAAAGGGTTTGTGCCAGTGAATACCTCTAATTTTAGCGATTTTATCTTTGGGAGAATAAATGCTATGGAGTGTGGTTACACTCTATCTTTGATAATCTACAACTGGTAAAGGCATTGGTATTAATTTTATTTTAATACGACATAAATTCATAGATCTTAACTTCATGAAGTATTATGTGTTGTATTAAACAATTAATTACTGGAATCCATCACTTGGCCTTAAATAATCTTCTAGAAAGTAACCTTCAAGGAGGGCATAAAATGGGTTTGATCTGATGATGTATTCATTACTTGATCAATTGATGTAGATACATTACATGTCTATATATATAGACCTTGTTATCAAGACAGTTTAACAACTCATCTTAACAGCCTATACTAACAGACTCTGGACCACACTATGATAACAAACTCTGGACCACACTATACTAACAGACTCTGGACCATGGACCATATTGACAAAGCTAATACTACTTAGTCTTAACATCCCCCTTCAAACTAAGTGTAGATATATCAACTACACTTAGTTTGTCACGAAGCTTCAGAAATCTAGACTTCCCAAGAGCCTTGGTGAAAATGTCAGCAATTTGATCCAGAGCAGGAATGTGATGAACTTGGACAAGTCTCCTAGCAACCTTCTCTCGAACAAAGTAAAGGTCCAATTCAAGATGCTTGGTTCTAGAGTGAAGTATTGGATTTGCACTAAGCATTACAGCACTATTATTATCACACCAGATAGTAGGAGGGCTAGAGCAAAGATGAAGCTCAGACATGAGAGACTGGAGCCAAGTTAATTCAGCAGTAACGGCAGCAAGGCTTCTGTATTCAGCTTCAGTGCTACTTCTAGAGATAGTACTCTGCTTCTTTGAAGACCAAGAGATTAGATTTGCACCTAGAAACACACAGTATCCAGAAGTAGATCTCCTGTCGATAGGATCAGATGCCCAATCAGCATCACAATATCCAGTCCATTTGAAAGAAGGAGATGAAACCAGATGAAGACCAGCAGTAGGTGTAGCTTTGAGATACCTCATAATTCTTTTGACTACTCTCCAGTGGGATTCAAGAGGATGGTGCATGAATTGACACACTTTATTAACTGAGTAAGATAATTCAGGCCTTGTGATGGTAACATATTGTAGAGCACCAACCAAACTCCTATATAGATGAACATCAGCAACTGGATCACTGCCACTGTCATAGAGTTTCTCCCCACCACTCATTGGAGTGGATAAACCATTAGCAAACTGCATTTTAGCTCTACACAATAGATCATTGATGTACTTAGTTTGAGACAAGAACAATCCATCTGAAGTTTGTTGAACCTGAATTCCAAGGAAGTAGTGAGCAAGACCAAGATCTCGTAAGGCAAACTGATTATTTAGTTGCTTAATAACCTGTGAAACCTCTTGTGAGTTGGATCCAGTAATCAAGATATCATCAACATACACCAGAAGAAAGATTGGTGAAGGAGAGTGACGTATGAATAGAGAAGTATCTGACTTAGAAGGAACAAATCCAAAGAGGAGAAGAGTGTGTCTCAGCTTTTCAAACCATGCTCGAGGAGCCTGCTTTAGACCATACAAGGCTTTGTGTAGTTTGCACACAGCATGAGGCCGTGAAGAATCAGTAAAGCCAGGTGGTTGCATCATATAAACATCCTCTTGTAAATCTCCATTAAGAAATGCATTGTTGACATCAAGTTGAAATACTGACCAACCAAAAGTAATGGCTATGGTGAAGACAACCCGAATAGTTGTTGGTTTTACCACTGGACTAAAAGTTTCAGCATAGTCGAATCCAGCAGCCTGTTCAAACCCCCTAGCCACCAATCTAGCCTTATATCGATGAACAGACCCATCAGCATTTTGCTTAACTTTAAACAACCATTTACAACCCACTATAGCTCTGTGTGGAGGAGGATCAACAAGTGTCCAAGTATTGTTGCGTAGAAGAGCACCATATTCATGTTGCATAGCTGATGCCCAGTGAGGGGTATCAAGAGCTTCACTCAAACTCACAGGTTCAGAGGATGCCATATAGACTTTAGGTTTGTAGATCCCGGCCTTAGACCTAGTAATCATAGTATGACTAGGAGCAATAGGAGGAGGAGGACTAGACACTGACCTGACTAGAGGACTGTTATTAGAAATAGGACTAGAAGCAGGAATAAAAACAGAGCCAGTAGGACTAGGCACAGGGGAGTGACTGGGTGAAACAGTAGGAGACACATGAACCAAAGGATTAAGTAAAGTATGGGAGGAAGCAGGTAATGGAGTGTCAGTGAGTGAAGAGGAGAGACCAATGGAGGCAGGAACAGAAGTAGAAGAAGAACTAGATAAAAAAGTACCAGATGAAGAAGGACCAGTAACATCAGGGTACCACTTTGAATAAGGAAAATGGGACTCATTAAACACTACATCCCGAGATATGAAGATGCGGCCAGTACGTGACACACATTTGTATCCCTTATGTTGAGAACTATACCCCAAAAAAATGCATTCTTCAGATCTGAATTGCAACTTATGGGAGTTGTATGGCCTGGTATTGGGAAAACATGAACACCCAAAAACTCTTAAAATACTGTAGTCAGGAGGTGTATTGTAGAGTTTTTCATAAGGGGACAGACCATTGAGAGTGTGAGTAGGAACACGATTGATAAGAAACACTGAAGTCCTAACAGCATCATCCCAGTATTTTAGAGGAAGTGAGGCATGAGCAAGGAGTGCCAATGCTGATTCAGTAATGTGACGATGCTTTCTTTCAGCAAGTCCATTCTGCTGATGAGTAGTAGGACAAACAAGTCGATGACCTATCCCATGAGTACTAAGAAAATGAGCAAATGATCTATACTCCCCACCCCAGTCTGATTGCAGACATTTGATAGGAAAGCCAAATTGCAATTCAACTAGAGCCTTGAATTTGAGGAAAGTAGGAAAGGCATCGGACTTATTTTTCAATAAGTAGACCCATGTGAACCTACTATAGGAATCAATAAAATGAACATAGTATTTGAAACCACCAGAAGACTGAGTAGAGGCAGGACCCCAAAGGTCAGTATGAATCAGCTCAAAGGGTTTTGAATAAACTGTGGTAGAGGTGGAGAATGGAAGTTTATGGATCTTGCCCAAGCAGCAGGCAGTACAAATATCAACATCAGTATTAGAAGCAGTAATGTTGCATTTATTAAGGACTTGTTTTACAACAGAAAGAGAAGGATGTCCTAGTCTAGCATGCCACTGAGACAAAGAAGAGCAAGCTTTTGACATAAAAGTGTTATTGCAAATGGAAGGGTTATGAGTACAACAAGATGAATTACATGCTAAGCAAATTGCTGATGTGCAATGTGCTGAGTTACATGCTGAGCAAATTGCTGAGCAAGTTGCTGAGGAGCAGTAATTTGAGCAAGATGGTGAGTTAAATGCTGAACAAGATGCTGCTGAGCAATATGCTGAATGACATGCTGAGCAAAGTGCTGAGCAAGTAGCTGAGGAACTACTGGAACCAGGTAGGCTACTGAATGCTGAGGAACTACTGACTGCTGAAGCTGAGTGCTTACGAACTGCTGAAGAACTACTGAAATCCAAATTACTGGAAGTAGAAGGACTGCATGATGCTGAAGAAGACTCATCACTACTGAATGAGGAAATTGGTCTAGTAGCAAGAGAGACAGACTTTGAACACGAGGAAGGCATAGAAGGGAACACATACAAGCCATGCTTAAGTGTTCCTTTCAAGAGAATTTTCTGTGTGGCCTGATCTTTGACAAAGCAACAATTAGAATGAAATTCAAAGAAGACATTGTTATCTCTAGCAAACCTAGATACACTTAAGAGATTCTTTGTCAATTTTGGAACCTGAAGGACATTTTTGAGGTGTAATTTTCTTGAAGAATTCAGAGAAGAAATTGAAGACTGACCTATGTTTTCAATAGGCACAGCAGTTCCATCACCCACAAACAATTGCTCACTACCATGATATGGCATAGTATGCATTAAATGCTGAGTAGTAGGTGTGCAATGATCAGTGGCACCTGAATCTGGATACCACCTATCATCAACATTAGACTGCATCTGAGATGAATGAATATTGTTCATCTGTAACTGAGAGGGAGTAGGTCTCCAAGTAGACTGAGGAGGATTTGATGAGGCAAGATATGCCTGCCTAGGAGTGAAGGCTGATGATGAAGACGGATTACCATAACCAGATGATGTTGACTGAGAACTCCATGGATTTGATACAGATTGATCAAATCGATTGAAACATTTGAAGGCAAGATGCCCAATTTTGCCACAAATCTGACATTGAGGTCTATTAGTCTGAGATCCAGAACCTGATCTTCCTCTGCCTGATCTAGCTCCTCTGGTATTGAATGAACCTCGAAATGAAGATCTACCTCCTTGAGAACTAGACACAAATGATCTTGGAGATGGCTTGTAAGAAGACTGAGCTAAGTTGACAGAACTATTGACATCAAGATCCTTGTTATGTCTCTCAATCCTAGCTTCTTGAGCAAGTAACAGAGATTCTACCTCAGTAACATTGTATTCCTCAGATCTTGAACTAACTGAGATTACAAAGGTATCATACACCTGAGGTAAGCCATCAAATATGGCATTGACATGATCTCGTGAAGATATTACATGTCCTACTGAGGCCAACTGATCAATGATAGATTTGAGTTTCAGAAGGTAGGCATTAACTGTTAAGTCTCCTTTCTTGAGGTTTTGTAATTGAATTCTAAGTTGAGAAATCTTGGCTACAGTGTGAGAATTGAAAAAGGCCTCAAGAGTGTTCCAAATTTGAGCAGATGTTAAGCAACCTACTAACCTTGTAAGAAGAGATTCAGACATGGAGGAAAGGAGCCAAGAAAATAGTAACTGATCTTGCTGTTCCCAGATAACAAACTCTGGATTGATAACATTTTGAGTTTGATCTTCATTGGAGAGGAACTGTTCTGGAGAAGATCCTTTCTCAATGAATCGTTGAAGCTTATGTCCTCGGATTGTTGCTAGTACTTGCTGTTTCCATAGCAAATAATTTTGTTCAGTCAGCTTGACAGACAAAGTATGAGTAAACATGATTGGCCTAGACTCTGTCATAGCAGAGTTGGTAGGCAGAGGAGTATTGGACGATGAGGAAGCAGCCATTAGAGTTGCTATGAGAAGCTAAGATGGAGAGAAGCCATTAGAGCAGCTCTGATACCATGTTAGAACAAATGTATTCATTACTTGATCAATTGATGTAGATACATTACATGTCTATATATATAGACCTTGTTATCAAGACAGTTTAACAACTCATCTTAACAGCCTATACTAACAGACTCTGGACCACACTATGATAACAAACTCTGGACCACACTATACTAACAGACTCTGGACCATGGACCATATTGACAAAGCTAATACTACTTAGTCTTAACACACTCTATCTTTGATAATCTACAACTGGTAAAGGCATTGGTATTAATTTTATTTTAATACGACATAAATTCATAGATCTTAACTTCATGAAGTATTATGTGTTGTATTAAACAATTAATTACTGGAATCCATCACTTGGCCTTAAATAATCTTCTAGAAAGTAACCTTCAAGGAGGGCATAAAATGGGTTTGATCTGATACAGATACACAGATATTCCTATGTAGATCCAGATTTTGATCAGATCTTGATCCGACTGGATCATAAAACCTCAAACGATATCAGGGAAAATGGTAAAATAGCTAACCGTTTCCGACTCGAATCGATTTGGATTACCTTATTTGGATCAGATATGATTTTTCGGTACGGATTGGCCTACACACTCTGATCTCTTGAGCATACTTTTAGTTAGAATATTTTTAATTAAAAAATAGGCTACTTTATGTGATACCCTACGAATTTTCCAATTATGAGCCGGTAACTTTAACCATTTAGCCATGGTTGTGTAATGGGGATCAGCACGTATTTCAAGTATCTATCTCTATCTCTTGACTTGAAATGGGAATAGGTTTGAAAAAAGATCATAGAGCGTCTAGAGTTGGGCCAAGAGGGTCTCTTAACGCCTTCTTTTTTCTTGCAATTGGAGTTAGTTCACAAAGACTTGCCATGAGACGGAAGAAGGGGGAACAAGAACACTTGGTGAAATGGGTAGACATGCGAGACTCAAAATCTCGTGCTAAATAGCGTGGATCGAGTCACAGGTATCTAACATATTCATACCTAATGATTTTCCAATTATATCCACTCGATCCGTTCATAGAACTCTTTACGCAATCGCCAAGATTTATGAAACACTCATTGAAAATAAAAGTATAAGCATAACTCTTGAAACAAAGAAAATGGAACATTGTAGTCCATAAAATTAACATAGAATTAAAACTCAAATGAGAATTTAACCATATCAAACAAGGTGTGAATGTGTCAAATAACAACAATATTAAATTTTAATGTTTTTGCCATACAAGTACAAATTTAGCACCTTCAGACATAAACAAAAAAAGGTCGAGCTTTTTTTGTGTTTATAATTATCCTTATGTCCATATTCTTTTGCAAATTTTACAATAATTATTAAAACCTACATGTTTTATTAAAAAAAATTCCGCACATATTCGGATCCAGACATATTTTTTTACTGTAGATTATCAGACTCCTATCCAAGTTGGATCAAATTTCAAAGATTTGTATCTGACCCGTTTTCATGTTTAGATAATTTATAGATACCATATCCGCCTAATCAGATTCAAATTCGGTTCAAATCTTGGATTTTATTGGTACCATTTTCTGCATTACCTTCAACAACACTTTCTGGAAAACAACCTTCAACAACACCTTTTGGAATGTTGTCAAAGCTGGAGAAACTAGGGTTTATTTGGAGCTATCTTAACCTATAAACTCAATTATGTATTATTTTTTTATTACGATCATTTTATGGAGCAGATATCATGATTTATAGGTGGAAAGAGAATCTACTTTCTTAATTTGGTTATCATCTCAACTAATCCATCACAATGTGAGATTGATCGTAGGAAACAAATTCATTTTAAAATCATAATTGACTATTAGAGTAATTCTTAATATTAATATGGACAACATCATAACTTTAGTTAGAATTCTAACAATTGGTAGAGGCAAAGAAATATCCATTGGAGATTCAATTTTTTTCAAATTTGAGTTTGATGCCTAATCTCTTATTTAGAGGGAACCTCTAACTAAAGGTAAATGTCTTAATAAAAGGGGATGGAAATTGTTTGTTTAGGTTTAGAACCTATAATTCATGAAAATCATTGATTCATAGCATGTTCAGAGGGATAGTTGGGTCTGATGGAAATGTGTCTTATTGTCTGAATCATATTTTTACCAAATGTATCATTCAGACACTAACAGATTCAGAGGAGCAAACAGACACCCCCTTAGTTTTGGTGAGTGTTCAAATATGTTGACATGTTGTGTAGTAGATTTGTGTGAGCTTAACTTTGTGTTTTCTTGTTTTGAGTCTCATTTTGTTTGTTGAGCATAGTTAAGAGAAAGATTTGGCTCAGAATCAATAATTTGAGATTAAGAGAGGAAACTACAAACTTGATGACAATATGTACAGTGAGAGAAATGGAAAATTTAAGTGTTGGATTCTGACTTAATTTGACGATTGAGTGTATTGTTCTTTGGATTGAATGTTGAGGAAACAAGGATCTCTATCACTTGATTGAATCTTGAGGAAACATGGATCTGCCAGTTATCTTAGTCAATTGTTGGATAACATTCAATTGGTTCAATAAGGAAGGCATGGTATATTGGATTTTGAACTTGCTAACTTGATTTAGCTTTAGTGAAATGTTTAAACTTGAGCACGCTGTAATTAATACGCTTATGGTCATAATCGTTCATAGCTAGTTAAGGAAACACATCAATTTATGCACTATATAGAAGTAGATTAACCCTATCCAGAATTATTGCATAGTGAATGAAAGTATGATGTTCTATATATGGTACTCAATCAATCAAGAGTATTGGTAGCTTCAAGAATATGTCAAATATTGATGTTTCGATATAGGGGACTCTACACTCTACAACATTTTTTAGATTAATCCATGAGGTGATGCATCACCTATTAAGAGAATAAAGGCTCGTCGTAAAGTAGGTAAATAACTATCAGGTATATAAAAAATTACAATTGGTAAACTCTGCTCCATTGTTTAAGAGAGGATTTCTTCCTCTTGCATAACTATTTTGTCCAAATAGGCAGAAAGTAAGACCATTAATTGTACATTTCCTTGAAATATGATACTTAGATTTGGGGTCTTATTTCCCTACTTAATATCTTCCTGTGATGGTAATCAGTTCTTACTTCAACCACAAAAGAATTGTTCCTCCAAAGTCATAACTTATTTACATGCTTTGGTTGTTTCCTATACATAAGACCACACCGGACATATTACCATCTACTATTTTGAATAGTTCATTCATTTTCGTTCTTGAGAAATCAATAATAAGAAGATTTCTAATGTGTCCTTGAAAATCCTAATAGTTGGGTAATTGAGTAGTTCTTAATTGAACTTTCCCAGTGTTGATGGTGAGAGAATGATGGAGCTTAGGTTAAAACAGTGGGAAAACAACAACAAATTTTTTTTTATTGTTTTATCTTTTATTTTTTCAAAAATATAAAAGCGAATGAAGAGTTATTATCCCAACTATAAATGAGATTAAGCAGTTCCATGACCACTTTCCCCTCCTCAAAAGCGCACTGCGGAAAACCTCTTTTATTCCTCATCTCCAAGGATCTAGCAAACTGCATAGGAAATAAGAAAATATTGCACCCTGAAACTTGCAAACATTAACTAGGAATTGTATATGTTACTGATTGGGTCTTTCAAAAAAAAATGTTACTAATTGGTTGGCATGAACCCCTTAGGGAGAGGTTCCCTAGACTCTTCTTGGTTATCTTAAGAAAATTGGGGTAGGTTGAAGAGAATGAGGAAGTTGCTCGAATGGGGAGAAGGATAAGCCCTTCAAATGGCGAGTTTGCTAATTGAGACATCCTTAAAATGAAGAAGGTGATGATTGGGAGGGGAATGGGAATACATGAAGGGTTTCTCCGTGAAGTCCTGTGCTAAGTTGATGGAAGGGAATGTCCTAACGAAGCTCCAATCAATTTCCCATATCCATTGGTTTGTAGCAAATTAATTCCCCCTAGAGTTTGTTTTTCCGTATGAAAATGCTTTTGAGATTGATTGTCAAATAGGGATATCCTCATAAAGAGATATCCTCAAGGAAGGACACGGATTGATGGTTCTTGTGTGGGATGTAGGTCCCTAGAGGACACTTGCTCACTTAACGTTGAGCACACCATTACCCCTCGTGGACCACCAACGAACGATGAGAGGGGACTAGAACTGAACCCTAGATCTAACCAGGAAGATGGTATCGCTGAAAAGTCCATGAGCACCAACCTGGGTATGTTACCCAAGACTCTGCTGGATCAGCTAGCTGCTTTAAGTGATGAATAGGGGAAAGAACTGTTAGATCTTGTTCTAAAAACTAGATCTACTAAGGATGTAAGAGCTGGTGCTGCTAAAGGAGGGACTCAGCACATCCACACAGCTTCCAGAAGTTCTATGGGTGCTGCTGAACCCGATGTATGGCCATCGGCAAGCCAGGAGTCACAACCTACTGCTCTGGTCGACAATCACAACCAGGGGAGAGGGAACCCTGCTCAAGAGGCGAAAATTACTACTTGCAGACCGACTATGAACTGGGCTGAGACAGTGTTCTAAAAATCGCTAGGCGCTGGGCGAGCAGGTGCCTAGCGCCCAGGGGCCTAGGCAATCTTAGGTTTTGTATTATAACTTTAATAATTTAAAAAAGTTAAGCATAATACTTTATCAGTTACATCCAATTTAATGCCAATATACATATACAAAATTTAAAAACATGAAAAATTAACAATCGTGAACAAAATTTATTAAAACTCAAATGACTGAAGTTGGTCATGATGGGTACTTTATATAAATTTGAATTTGTGTACTCTTTTATTTTTCTTCAAATTGCATGAATAACCTCAGTTATGTTTGATAAAATCTACATTAGTAAAATTGGTACCGGCAGATCCTTTGAGAATTCCATTAAGTAATCATCATTTGCTACATTTAGACATATACTGAATAAAAAACAATTAAATAGTTTATTTCTAAAAAATATGAAAGAAAAATAAAATAAGAACACAATCATCCTTATTAAAAAATTAAAAAAAATAAAAATCGCCCAAGGACACATGAGTTCGAAATCATCGGAGTCAGACTAGGCGGGAATCATTGAGATGTGTCCTTGGGGGAGTGATTCCCGATGATTTCGAACACATGATAAAAAAATAAAAATACAGTATGACTAGAGAAAGTCATCGTGTCGCTGCTCGGGCTCCCACGAATGACAAGTTAGTGGTCACGCAAGGGAGCCCACTAACTAGGGGGAGTAGCTGATGATACATCAAATTGTCACTCGTGGCCATACACATGGCGCAAACTATCATAACTAGAGATGGTCGTTATGAATAAAATAAGTCGTGACGGGAATCACTCCCCCGGTGACATATCTCAGTTAAGAGAGGATTGTTACAAAGTATATAAGTCATGGCGGGAATCACTCCCCCAAGGACACATCTCAATTAAGAGAGGACCGTTACGAAATAGATAAGTCATGGTGGAAATCATTATCCCAAGGACACATCTCAATGAAGGAGGTGACCGTTATAATTAACGTCCTCCTTCATTGCGCCATTTGAGCTTAAGTCATGCACATAGTCGAATGCACTCATCATATAAGGCAAAGGAAAAAGGTATGAGAAAGACACATCGATCACACTACGCAATTTTAATTGAGTTATACGCTGTCCAAATTGAGTTCTCTCATACAGATTTACTGACTTAAGCATCAGAGTGCCTTCGGCCACCAAAAAGGTGGTATTTGGCAATCTAACATTGTTTTGCATACCAGCTTTCTAGAAGACCGGATTTGGACGCATCAGACAGTCATAATAAGGTGCCTAGTGGCGATGATATGCGAGGTTAGCATGACAACAAATTCCATCACAATGAAAACATCAATCTTAAAACCCCTCATATCCATTTGCAAGATTAGTCACTCTTAATGGGTTGATGGAGGTATTTGATGCTCTTATTTTACGATTGTTTTTTGGATTTATAGTACTAATCTCTTAAGAATACGATATAAGGAACTTATACAATACATATTTACGGAACTGTGCACACACACAATGAGGCAATCATGCAATTGTAAGACTTGGCATAATTTAGTTGTTTTGTACTCAACCTAATTGAATCAATGGAAAATGACCTTTAAGACCTACTTTTTCATAAAATAGACAATTTAGATACCGTAGTTGACGTAATGGATAATTTGTGCCCACTTTTATACTTTTATGACCAATAAGAACTATTTCATTAATCCATGTTAACTCATAAACTTATAGGAGATATTTACCATTCCCAAACAAATAGAAAACCTAATTTTATACTTTTGTAATCAACAATGACTCATTTATTAATTATTTTATTTTTTATTTTTATTTTTTATTTTTTATTTTTATTTTTATTTTTATTTTTATTTTTATTTTTATTTTTATTTTTATTTTTATTTTTATTTTTATTTTTATTAACCCTTAACCCCTCCCACCCCATTAATCATTATTGTCTTTTTATGTTATCTTGTTCTTTAATTGCAGTTTGAGCACTTATTTTATGACATTTCTTAGCTATAAATGGCTACATTAATATTTTCATGTTAGCATTTTTTTTTATTCTTGAATGTTTTGTCACTTTGAATGTGTTTGATTTGACTGGTTGTGAAGGTATATCTGAGTTTGAAGTGCAATTGTTTTTTGTTTCAATTAATGGTTGCTTCAATTCTTTGTCACTATTTAGTTTACATGAAATTATCTTATTCAATATTGGTTTCCATTTTACCTCTAAGTCTATGATCACGCTCTATGGTAGATACCTTGTAACTAAATAGCGACAGTAAATACAATATATTACTTTACAGGTACCCATGCATTGAAGAATTGAAAATCAAATTTTGATAGTGAGAAAATTGATTTTAGTAACTACATTATGAAATAAGAAGCAATGATAATTAAAACTGAATTTCTAATCATCATTAAGAAAGGTAATGCATGTGTACCTCTAAACTTTTCTAATCAAATTTATGACAAGTTAATCATATTGATTTTATTAAATAATTAAAACCAAATTTCTAATAATCATTAACTACATTATGAAAAGTTTACCAAACCTTAGTATAATAATTTGATTAACTTGTCAGTCAATGAAACTTATAAAAACTTATAATTGGTTGCCCATAATTAGAATCATTAATATCGATACCTACCAGCGGCATAGGGTTGGAGGGATTAAGGGTAAAACAAAAAATAAAAATAAAAATTAGAATAATTAATAAAAGAGTCATTGTTAGTCATAAAAGTATAAAATTAGGTTTTCTATTTGTTTAGGAAGGGTAACGATATCATATAACTTTATGAGTTAACATGGGTTAATAAAAGTATGCACAAATTAACCATTACATCAACTACAATATCTAAATTGTCTATTTTGTAAAAAAGTATGTCTTAAAAATCATTTTCGGTTGAATCAATGCAATTTGCATTCTCTTATAGGTTGAGAACATCCATAGTAAGTTGGGGTATAAAATTTTGCAATTTTTTCTTTGAAAGTCAAGTGGCCCAGTTTTTTAGATTATATCCATTTGAGATTTCAGCGAATCCGGCCAATTGTAAAATTTTACATATTTATATTAACAACCCAACTCATTGTGATACTCTCTTTTTTGTTCAATTCATGTTGGATTTTATTGGATCCCATAATCATTAAATGTCTCTGATAGGGTTCGAACCTTGAACTTGTGATACTATCCATCACAAGCCTACTAGCTAGCTAAGCTAGTTCTCCATTGGCACTACTCATTGTATACTCTTAACATACAAGAATGCAAGTTTCATGATTTATGTGTTGTGTAGAAAACAAGCAAACCGCATCATGTCTTATTGCTCATTGTGTGTGAGTCTGCAGTTCCGTATGGCATTAGTTTGTATTCTTAATAAACTATTATAAATACAACAAACAGTCATAACTCAAATAAGAAAAATGTCATAACTCAAATAAGAAAAATCCGAGTACCTCCCCATCAACCTATTAGTATTACTTAATCTTGCAAGCATGAATAAGAAGGGATTTAAGCCTTATGTTTTCACTGTGATTACATTCATGCTCATGTCACATACCATCGCCACCAGACACTTCATGCCTGCCGACCAGATCGCCAGCAATGATCTCCGGCCGACCCTTTACCCGGCAGCTGCACCCAATGATGAATGCTACGAAGAATGCTTTCATGATTGTATAATCTTAAGAATGATTATGAAACATGTAGGATGGCGTGTACTGGTGCATGCCCAGGTGGTGGTAAAATTAATCCCCATTCCCCAATTTATTAGTATTCTGTATCTATAAAATAAAAGGAGTTATTACCCTCTCGGCTTTGGTCGTATGTGTTACGTGCGGAAGCGTTACAAATTGGTATCAGAGCAGCGTAAATTGGTTGTCTCCGGTATTTTTTAGTATTATGTTTGTAGCTTCACATTTTGGCATTTGTAACACTTCCGCGTGTAACAAATTCATTCAAATTTGTTACGCGCAACGCTGTTCTAATACCAATTTGCACGACAAATAACAACTTTACTGGTGAGAGTAAAAGATTACAAATGGAGAGTGCTACAAAACGTCTAGGACGTTACAAATACAAGTGTCTCAGTGACACCACACAGATACGCTGGCTGCGTATAACATAAACCAAACAAAGCACTCTCTCTCTCTCTTCTCCCTTTTTTTTCTCTCACAAAACAAAAGAGAGAATGAGAATGGGTTTATTAAACCCTAGTCCCCAAGCTCTCAGATCTCTCCAACAAGGAGGATTGGAGGATGAAGGAGAAGGGGAAGCCCCTCCTTTTATAGCCTTCACAGGCGGTGGAGATCCTTCCACCACCTTCTTCTTCCTTCTTCTAGCTGTTCCAACTCAGATCCAACCCAAAGCTAGCAGATTCTTCAACAATCCAGCTTGTTCTAGCGGATTTCCAGCCAATCAACACCAAGTGGTCAACAAATTCGGCTGCCGACATGCCAATTTCAGGAATGTTCTTCAACTTTCTTCTCTGAATTTCAACAATTTTTCTCATCGATAACAACTTTACTAGTGAGAGTGAAAGATTACAAATGGAGAGTGCTACAAAACGTCTAGGACGTTACAAATACAAGGTGTCTCAGTGACACCACACAGATACGTTGGCTGCGTATAACATAAACAAAACCAAACAAAGCACTCTCTCACTTCTCCCTTTTTTTCTTTATCTCACAGAACAAAACAGAGAATGAGAATGGGTTTAGAAAACCCTAGTCCCCAAGCTCTCAGATCTCTCCAACAGGGAGGATTGGAGGATGAAGGAGAAGGGGAAGCCCCTCCTTTTATAGCCTTCACAGGCGGTGGTGGAAGGCGATGGAGATCCTTCCACCACCTTCTTCTTCCTTCTTCCAGCTGTTCCAACTCAGATCCAACCCAAAGCTAGCAGATTCTTCAACAATCCAGCTTGTTCTAGCTGATTTCCAGCCAATCAACACCAAGTGGTCAACAAATTCGGCTGCCGACATACCAATTTCAAGTATGTTCTTCAACTTTCTTCTCTGAATTTCAACAATTCTTCTCATCGATAAAAACTTTACTGCTGAGAGTGAAAGATTACAAATGGAGAGTGCTACAAAAACGTCTAGGACGTTACAAATACAAGGTGTCTCAGTGACACCACACAAATACGCTGACTGCGTATAACATAAACAAAACCAAACAAAGCACTCTCTCTCTCTCTCTTCTCCCTTTTTTTTCTCTCACAGAACAAAACAGAGAATGAGAATGGGTTTAGAAAACCCTAGTCCCCAAGCTCTCAGATCTCTCCAACAGGGAGGATTGGAGGATGAAAGAGAAGGGGAAACCCCTCCTTTTATAGCCTTCACAGGCGGTGGTGATCCTTCCACCACCTTCTTATTCCTTCTTCCAGCTGTTCCAACTCAGATCCAACCCAAAGCTAACAGATTCTTCAACAATCCAGCTTGTTCTAGCTGATTTCCAGCCAATCAACACCAAGTGGTCAACAAATTCGGCTGCCGACATGCCAATTTCAGGTATGTTCTTCAACTTTCTTCTCTGAATTTCAACAATTCTCCACCTCGATGAAGATTTCACAAATCTGAGCCGACAACAACAACCACGAACAAAAAACAAGCAACTGATTTCCAACGAACATAATCAAACCAATACTGATTGAGGGTCTTACCTCTCCACACGCGCTCATAGGAGCTATACACGTACATGTCAATCATATTGAGAGACATCACCTCTCCAAACAACTTCACGAACGCCACACCCAAAGGTGTCAAACATATTATCAAAGTGAGGGCGTCACCCCTCCAAATGCGCTCCAACAATCTCTATTTTGGCCAGGATGGAGTTCCAAATCAAGACGTCCAGAACATAGTGTGCACGAACATACATAATGCAGATCTTCATACCAAATACTCGAGGCATCAGAACGATCATCTTTGGAGCGATGTAACTCCACCAAAAGCAACATCCTTATGGCCAACAACAACAAGTTGCTTTACCAAACCCTCGAGGCATCAAAACAAGTATCACTGGAGTGATGTAACTCCACCAGAAGCAACATCCACAACATCATCGATACAAGTTGTTTCACCAGTGTAACCCTACTCATCTGCAAGAAGTACAAGTTACCCTTCCAAACGGTCATTCAGAATTACAAGTGCACCATGAATGACCTTCAAAACTTCACCATTTCAGACAACATCAAACGAGCCCATCAAAACAACCTTCGGCTCTGATACCAATTTGTTACACGCGGAAGTGTTACAAATGCCGAAATGTGAAGCTACAAACAAAATACTAAAAATATCGGAGACAACCAATTTACGCTGCTCTGATACCAATTTGTAACGCTTCCACGCGTAACAGTATGGATGTCGCAAAAGTGTTTGACTCACTATGATGTAATATGGATAGAATCCAATCAATAAATCTAGCTAGCTATAATTTGAAGTTCAGTGTAGATCTGATCTTTACAAGTAATTTACATTTTTATTCAGTTTATATAAATAAATAAATAAAAACTCAGTAAATAAGGTAAAATCTCTCTAATCAAAGATATGGTTGCCATTACACTCCTATGGTTATGTTCATCTTGACGTGAATTTCTAATAAATTAGTGATGAAAAAATTATAATTAATGAATTCTACCTTACACCATAGAATGGAGAACTAAAATTATTGCAAAATTAGTCAAAAGTCATATTCTATTAAAGCCTTAGCTAAGGACTATTTATATTCCAATAAAGGGTGAAGCAAATTGTGCAAGGGATCAAAGAGATTCTATCGCGTTTATTGGGGTTGCAGGAATCAATTTGGGAAATTTTCCTTCAACGTATTTTTATTTTCTAGGTCATCTTTTGTTCACATTTGATGTATCTTTGTTTGCCAAAGTTATTGGTGCGAAATTATTCGTCTACAGAATAATAATTGTTTGATATTTTCTTTTATTTCTGGTGTATGCGTACTAATCTGTATCATTGAATTACTTATTGAAAATTTGGTGAATAGCTAACTATGGGTTAGAATATATGCGCTATAATCAATCAACACACTTAGAGGGGTGCTTACATAACATTCAAATATTTTATCACCTCATTTATCAAAGAAAAAAAATTGCAAATCTATATCTAGTAACCCCAAGTAATTATTGCATGCGTGTGCTCTTAACAAACAAGAAATGCAAATTGCATTTGTTTCCTCTTGCGTTGTTTACAAAAACAAGCAAACTATATGAAGTCTTACTGCATGATTACTTTCTTAGTTCCCTTATATATTCTTATGGTATTTGCCTTGAATACCCACAAATTAACAATTAGAACTCAAGAAAGAAAATCAAGTTTTCTCTCATCAAACCATTAGCACTTGTTACCAATTTTGCAAGAATGGATAAGAAGGTTTTTGGAACTTATGTTTTCATTGTGATCACATTCATGCTAATGTCCCACACCATTGTCATTGGACATCGCATTCCTACCAATAAGCAGGCCAGTATCGCTCACGCCCCCAGCCCTCATCCAGTGTTTGTGCCCGATGATACATGCTATGATAGATGTTATCACGATTGCTTGGATCTTCGCCCTAAACTGATATGTAAGGTAGTATGTAAGGTGTACTGTATATCATGTAAGGTTACTAACTGTTAAAGCGTCTTATATGTAAGCTGTAATAAGATCCAGGATCCCATTTTTTTTGTATTCTTTATATAAGATCATAACGATGCTATTCCAAACGATAATCAAAACTATAATAACTTGAAGCTCTGTGTATCTGATTTTTACACTATATTTCTCTCAGTTAACACGCTAAACATTGTTCAATTAATTTACTAATGAACAACATAGTAAGCTCAGCTGATCTTTAGAAAGAACCGTTCTTGCTTTATCAAGTAAGAGCAACCAAGATTCTTGGGCGGATCTACCTTAGCTTTTTAAGAAACCTCACCAAACTAACAATATTTGCAATCATGCCCCCTTTAAAATTTTAGATTGCCCCCTCTCATAGATAATAAAATATTCGCAAACCCTTCGCAAGTTCACCTCTCCTCCTTCTCAATTGCCCAAAATGATTTCGACAAAGATCGATTTTCTCCAATCCCCTCCAATCGCACAAGACGATTTCAACGGAGATTGATTTCTCCAATCGCACAATAAGATTTCGATTAGACATAGATCGATTTATGGAGGTGGTCTTACTCTCTCTCTTGCTTGTTTGCTCCTCATCGACACTCTTCAGTCTTCACAGTAGCCTGCTTCAGCTAAGCAATTGGACGGTAACATTCTTAATATTAACAGTTGTCCACCAATTGTAGCTCAGTTGATCGAACATCAACTCTCCTTGTAAGAGGTCGCAGATTCGAGACTCACCAGTTAAGATTTTGTGAGTTTTCACCTGATTATTAGAAGCACGTGTGCTTCACCGTGGATAAGCCGTCTTCATGCAAGGTGGAGACAACGGACCGGAGTGAAAGCAAGTCTCCCTGCGAGATAGAGGTGACGAGGATATTAAGTGGCAACAATATTGTAGCCTTCGGGCCTGGTTTGATAAACCCTATAGGGTCAATTATATAGCCTTCAGGCATGGATTACAACGCAGAGGATATTAAGTGGCAACAATATTGTAGCCTTCGGGCATGGATTACAATATTGTAACCTTCGAGCCTGATTTGGTAAATCCTATGAACATGAGAACTCGCAGAGAGTTTCTACTAAAATCCAATGTGCAACAACATTGACACATAAAATATGTTTTTCTTTTACTACTTTTGAAACTTTGTTTTAATCATATTTATTTATTTATTTTAAGAATTAAATTATCTGTGATTTATTTTTTTGCCCCCCTTTGTCTGCAATCCTGGCTCCGCCCCTGAGCTTTCTGGTTTGATGCTTAACAATGTCAGTCCTTTGATATTTTGTTCATGTTCACCCAGAGGAAAACATGGCAACTGACCATCCATTTAAAACCCGAGCATAATGAAAACTGTCAAAAATAAACAGTTCCAGTTCTAGTACTAACTATGAAGAAGCAAAATTGGAACCCCTAGAGGACATAAATGAATGGTTCTGGTGCCAGTACCTTTTGAAACAATTGAAACTGAACCAGTGGAGGCCTTTGAGGCATTGACAATAAGTTGGAGACATCTGAAACCGCGCTTTTTTTCAAAGCTAAACTAAGAATCATATTTATTGAACGCAATAATCAAAGACCAAGACACTATATATGAAAATGAATGACACATCCCTAAACAATCCCAAGCCACACTAATCTCCCTAATATTTTCTCACGCCCATATAATTCGAAAGAGACGCAAACTAATAGTTTTATAAAATAGCTAAACAGAACTTCTTTATTTTGTGATCATTGGGCCAAATTCAGGTCAAAATTTTGAAATTCTTCATACGAAGAACTTCATCAAGCTTTAATTTGATGTTGACTGAAGATTGAAAACTGAAATCCAAAAATTTTGCATCTCTAAATTACAAAATAAACTTATTTTTGCAATTGCCCTCCATAAATTAACTTGCTGCTCAGTAATCCGATTCTCAAGTTATCTGGAAAACGACAATTAAAGACCGAGATGGCAAGCATCTAATAAATTACAGAAAATTGTTCAAGCAATTCTCGAAGGTCAAAATGTGAAAAATCTACAAGGAAAATAATCAGGCTGCAGATCTTTTGGCTAAGAATGGTGCTCTGAATCAAGAACTGGTATCCTTAACTATTTCTATTAATCATGATCTTGGATATATTATTACTAATGATGCTACTATGAAGATGTACTTAAGAAGTTGTTCTTGTTGTATTTTTTATTTTTTTCCGTTCAAAAACAAAAAAAAAATGCCCCCCATATTTGTTGCTTGTTGTTCAAGATGCTTTACTAGATAAAATGAAATTTGTATGACCTCAGAATGAGCATTACATGAAAAATACTCACCTGTTGCCGACACGTATTGTACACTTTCACAAAAGACGGACAATTATCATTGTTGCCATTATAAATAATTTTAACAGGCAATTATAATACAGAATAAGAAAATAGGCCCCCTTCAATCTACTGCCAGTAATCTGGCATAGCAATTCAAGAATGAATATGAAAGGTCTTAAACCCCTTCTTCCGATTCTGATTACATTCATGATGCTAATGTCACGTACGAATTCTACACGCCCAGCACCTGCCAATGAAGTCCACCGTATTCATATTGACCCACCTCCCTCGCCACCATATGAGCCCTGCTACTACAATTGCTATCACAATTGTAGGAAGCATCATGGTAAACTGAAATGTAAGCTAAAATGTTGGCATCATTGTTTTCCCTAGGGCAGATTATCCCATATTCTGATATCAGACATGTTTGATAAAAATAATTGATGTGTTGTTGTTTGACAACTAAATGTTAAAGTTTTGCATATTTAAGTACTGACTATGCATGTCATATGTATATAGCCAACGGAGTGAATCACTACTAATGTCCCTAATGATGTTGTGGTGTTCCCTGAAATTTCACAATGATCGATAAGCTAGAGGAATGTTGGACACTCCTTAAAATGCCATTCCAATAGCCTTATCGTGATGATCAATACTTTTCATCGACAAAATGTTAGACACTACTTTTCCGATGTATACTGAATAAACAAATGTTCTGATTCTGGTACCCTCAATCTGCTACCAGTAATCCTGCATAGCAATTCAGAATGAATATGAAAGGTGGTAAACCTCTTGTTCTGATTCTGATTACATTCATGCTAATGTCACATACGACTGCTACACACCCCATGCCTGTCAACGAAGACCCCCTTATCCATATCCTCCCACCTCCCCACCGGGTCCTCCTGACTCAGGATTTGAGCCCTGCCACCACGATTGCTATCATCATTGTAGGAAGCATCATAGTAAACTGAAGTGTAAGCTAAGTTGTTGGTTTAACTGTGTTACATAGGAAACTTATCAGATATTCTGATATCATACATGCTAGATCAAAATAATTGATGTAATTTTATTTGAAAACTGAAAATTACTTCCAATGTCGCTAGTGATGTTGTGGTGTTACCTAAACTTAACAAAATTCGACATGTCAGATTCTGGTAGTTCAATGCGGAGTGATTGTTATGACTAATATCTTTCAGAATGAATTGTCAAGAGTATGTCGAGTACTGGATAAACCACTGTACATAAGAGTCTCATTTCCTTTTGTACTCAGCTTGCATAACGATTAAAAGATAAATGGATGTGAAAGGTCTCCACCTAGCTCTTGTTTTGATTATGATTACATTCATGCTACTCTAACAACAAGCAGCAAATTTAACTATATATAAATATTATTCTCATTCAATGAAACATCAGAAGTGGAGCAAAGAGTAGATTTTTCGCGTAAATGAGAGCTAAAATGTCATCTACATACTTTTTATCTCCTCTTATGTACTCCCGTTTGAAATAAGTTGCATTCCATGGGATGTGAACTATAAGCAACCAAACATGCCCTAAAACTAATAACATCGCGACATCCTGGATGTCAGGCTCTCTTTCATATTAAATTCAGATTGCGTGGGTGTTGAATGTAGTGTGAGATTATATGCAACCAATCCTGGATTAACGTTGAGATAGTGTGTGTGTGTGTGTTTGTTGAATGTGGTGATGATACAATTTAAGAAGGAAACATCAGTGTCAGATTCTTGCAGCAATTTTCTACGAAAGCTCTTGAGGATCATTTGGGCTAGTATAGTGCAAGAAGGAAATCTTTGCAACGAACATTTTGCCCAAGGGGTACAACTAAAGGATTCTTTTGTTTTTATAATTTCATCAAAAGTGTATAAATTTTCTTTATACTGTTCTTGAGCTCTTTAAATTTTAATAAAAACATGTGCTATAGAGCAAAATACCCTTTAGAAATAGAAAAACTTTTGACTTTGATTTTTCTTATTCACTTCGATTCCATTATTAATCAACATTTTGCTTGTGATACCCTCTGTCAGGTCATACAATTTTGCCCATTACCATTCACATAATTAACTTGAAAAATAGTTGTTATGCCCCTTTTGAAGACTATAAACCACTTTTTTTTTTAATTCCTCAGGATATGTAGCCACACCTGCACAGGATTGGCTCGGAGTATTAAAGGTGCTAGTGTCATTATCTAGTCACCAGCATTGCTCATGCCAACCTAATTCTAGATAATAATCTTTCCAAATGACATGACCTAAAGGTGAACAGATGTGATCAAATTTTTCAGCGTGTCAATACAAGATCTTTCCGAAGCTTTTTGTTATATTTGATCTCAGTTAAACATTAAAATTGAATCCAAAAGACTTTGTATTTCAGTAAAACAAAAAAAATTATTTACAATTGCCCTCCAAATCTGTTGTTAAGTATTGTCACTCGAGTCGCTTTATGATTGTATGAATACATCGCCTACACCTATTGTACTTGAGAAAGGTCAATCATCACAATTATCGGCTTTGCCATTGTATAAATAATATTCAGCAGTAGCAATCTGTGACAGTTCAAGAAAAGATATGAAGGTCTTAAGCTTCTGATGATGGTGGTTACATTATTGCTAATGTCAAGTAGGATTGCTCGGCGCATGCCAGCAAATAACTAGCTAGAACCCTAATAATCTTGGGTAAGATTGGATGTGAAGCGTCTTAAGCCCGTTCTTTTGATCTTGGGTACATTTCTGCTAATATCACATACCATTGCAAGGCAACCCGTGCCCATGCCCTCTGCATTCCTGACCCATCCCTGTCCGTATAGGCCCTGCTATGATGATTGTTATCCTATGTTAGGGAACATCACAATAAACTTAGGGTGTGTTTGGTTATATGGAATCCTATATCATGGGAATTCATGAGGAGACCCTATATTTTAGGCTAAATTGATGTATCACTCCACATCCACCATTTGATTTTGTGATCAATGGTGGGAATGGAAGTCCCATGAACATGGGAATCCCACTCCTTGGTCCCCTAAGGCATGTGATTCTCATGTTTATGAGAATTTTCATTCCCACCATTAATCACAAAATCAAATAGTGGATGTGGAGTTATATCTCAAATTAGCATAAAATATAGAGGTTCCCTCATCAATTCTCATGACATAGGATTTCATACAACCAAACACACCCTAAAATATAAGCTAAAATGTGATTCAAGGTGAATGTGGTAAGATCCTCATGATGTATTCTTCAATCAAATATATAATCTATATTTTAGTATTTCTTCCCCTTCCCCCGCCCCTAAAAAGTTGTTAATTCTTTGTTCACACATTTTGAATAAAAATGCTGGATTAGAGTCATTAAAGTAATTTAGAAATACCCTCACATATTTGACAGAATCTATAAAATGTAGTCAATAGAGGGAATGGATCACTAACCTCGCAAAACAATAGTGGTATGTATGTCAAGAAGTGTGATTCTCATGTTCGTGGGACTTTCATTCTCATCATTGATCACAAAATGAAATGGTGGATGTTGAGTGATACCTCAAATTAGCCTAAAATATAGGAGTCTCCTCATGGATTTCCATGCAACCAAACACACCCTTAGCTACAGGAAAGAAAAAAAATACTTAATGAGAGTCATGAGGAAATCCGATTACATCCAACCAAACACACCCTTAGCTACAAGAAAGAAAGAAAAAAAATACTTAATGAGAGTCACGGGGAAATCTGAGCACCCCTAAAATAGTTTGTCTCGACTATATTCATGCTAACTACCCCTAGAATGACCAAGTGTATATGTTGTTGCAGGTAGGGGTGGGCACGGTTCGGGATTTGGCTTGTCCGAGTCCAAATCCAGGTTCGTGCTCTTTCTTCTAGAATATCATTGGTTTTAGCAACCTTGCAACATTTGAATTGTAATTTTGCCTACATTACTCGGGAGTGGACACCTCCTTATAAACTTTTATGGTAACTATTCCTTACTTGATGTGGGGCTATTCAAGCTAACACTATTCCAACATAATATACATCAATGCCATCCATTGGGATGAGTTCATATGCAAACATTCGCAAAACTACTTCAATCTTCTAATAGGGAATAAAACCAAGACTATCAGTAGCATCATGCTTCTGGACGAAGTAGTGAATAGCTTTCAAAATGCGATGAAAAGGGAAAGGCAATGAAATCACTGACTAAAATAACGTTATGGAAATACTGGATTTTCAACAAAATAGTCTTTCCACAACCATTTAACACAGGTAGAGTGAAAAAATAGAAAATGAAAACAAATTATTTAATTAAAAAAGAGCACTATACGCTTTTTGTAAGTTAATGAGAAAATCGGAGATGTTACCCTTTTATTTAAAATGTAATGAGAGCAAATAAACTTAAACTTTTTTGTTTCATAAAAGTGTCTTGCGGTACTTAATCTATAGAGACATATTTTGTTTATTTTTTCACTTGGAAGTAAACTTAGAGGGGTTTAGGCATTTGAACAAAAGGATGAGCAAAGGTTTGGTCCGCAATGAAGATAGGCATTTCTTCGTGCGATACATTGTTAAGAAATGACGAGCCTTCAAATTGTTGAAACCGCAAAGGATTTGTCTGAAGATGATGCGATTGTTGTTGTACATTGAAGGCAATTTCAGCTCGGGCTTTGGCAAGTTGAGATTCTGTATCACGTATTTCTTGTTGAAGATGACTGATTATTCCAACACACCCATAAACTGGATCTTGAATCCTGCTTTGTGCCTCCATTATTAATGTATCCACTGTATCATCTCTTTTATGAACAGGGACTTGCTGTAAACAAAGCGATATACATAATTAGTTAATCCTGATTGAAATTTTTGTAATATAATTGTTACTTTTCGAATAGAAATTAGTTTTCTTGGACGAGTGTTGTTTAAGCATTTTTGCCGAAAATAGTTCTTACACTAGACGAGGGATGGTAGCAAACACAACACGAAGTCAAATATTTTTAACTCTTCGGTAAAGAAATGATATGTTTTGTAGTATTGTTAAATAAACCTATGTGCATGCATGCATGGTCTAAACAAAATGAACTAAGCCCTGATGACAATTCAACCAGTTGCCTGATGCTTTTTTATTGCCCGTAACTTGTAACTAATTATCATTAATAAATAACTTGGTAATCAGAAATATCATCAATTAATAACTTGTGATGAACATTAATAATGTGTGATAAATATATGAAAACATAATAAATAGACCCATATATTATAAGTACCTTAAGCATCTTGGCGACATTGCTAGCACCAAAGATTTTGTGAACACAAGCAAATCTCTGAGGATTAGTGGATGGAAAATATGGAGAAAATATGCAATCTTGAGGGCATCTTCGCCTTAGATACTTGCAAGCTGCGCAGCGAGTCGAAATCATTGTTCGAACGATATAAATCTAGTTGGAGAATATTTTCTTCTCTCAGTTTGAGGAACAGAAATCCATGAAGATTTTACTTGCAAGTACATGGTTGTCTTTGGAGAAGATATAGTGTGAGTTTATTAAGTTTTCCAACGGCTAGTAATTCAAAAACTTTGCTAAGCAATGGAAGGTAAGTTGGTAGAGTTTACATTTGAGTTGTAGTGTTTCCTATTTTGGAGAGGATCAAAGGTGTCACAATTTAGTTTCCTTTTTAGCTTTCAATAAAAAATGAACTAGATTAGAGCTTGAGATTTACTATATATTGATCATCATTGGATATTCACATTTAAATCTTGTATGTAGTGAGTTGGAAATCAAATTGTCTGAATACAAATTTAATAAAAGAAGGTGTTTGCATTGCTGCCCCTTTCATTTATTAGAATGTAGAAATTTTGCTAGATATATAGAAATAGTTTCACTTGGTAGGAGCATACTTGAAATTACACAATTTAAGCTCTCGAAACCTAATTTCGACACTTTAATTGAACTTTACTGCGTAAAAACAATATTGTTAGGGAGGGACACGCTATCAATCCATGATATCTGTCTAAAAACTTTGACACTTGTGCAAGTAAAAATAACAGTTGTGTAAAAGCATATCCGTAATAGATCTTGTGAATGCTAGATTGCGGGGAAGGTGCTACTATGGCTTCCAAACACCCTCAGTGAAGACGTTCAGCAATTGGCGCTAAGACCCCCCATTTGTAACTGCATGCAACCCTCTCCTCAATGATCTTTCACTCTCAAATGCTAAATGAAGGCTTGAATTGGGGCTTCCCGAATAGTGTTGGGTTGGGTCCAGCCCATTAGGCTGGACCAGGCCCTGAAAATAAAGAGCTAGGTGTCACGAGCCATCTCTAAAAATATCCCTCACCAAGGCAACAAGGCATCCAAAGCATCATATGGGCGCTGACAGTAGGCCCGCAAAGCGATGGTGCAGCAAGCTTTTCGAGATGCCTCCGGAAGATTCTAGAGTGCTCTTGGATATTCTAGCTTAGCTTTCTCTAGAGTGTTCTAGCATGGATGAGTCTAGAACACCCTTGTACAGATTTGTATAGTATTTTCTAGAAGCCTCCTTGTATTTTCTGGTTCCTTTGGAGGTGGGAACTTTCTAGATGCATAGAGAATACTCCTTTGAAGGAGGATTGTAGAAGGTTCTAGGCTAAAAGCCTCTAGGACTTTAAGGGCCTATAAATAGGCCTTGGCATTCATTTGTACAGATGATAAAACACTTGTACAACTCTCTCAAGCAATACCAAGCATTCTTTCAAAAAGCCTAAACACTTGTGCCTTAGTATTTTCCTCACTTAAGCTTTCGTAGCATCACTTAGCATTAGCCAAGTATCGAAGTGCCTTGACTAGTTAGTCCGACGGGAGTGTGACGCTAGTGGGCAGCGTGTTAGCCGAGGGAAAAAGGTCAGCACGTGACACGTGGTATCAGAGCAGCGACGATCGTAGGGGCGGTCTTGCTGAAGTTGCGTTGTGCTAGCTGCTGTGTGTACGAAGGTTAGGTGCGGAGCAATCTGATCATGTCAGGAAACAAAGAGAGTGCTGTTGGAGGGTCCGTGGTCGAGGAGACTGGAAGAAAGACTAGTCGGACCAGCATGCTTGAGGATCGTATGGCCAAGGTGGAGCTGACCGTGGGCGATCTCCAGGACAGCGTCGGGGAGATGGAACAGAAGGTTGAGTCCTTCAATGGGACGTTGGCTAGCGTCACTACGGATATCGAGCAACTCGATAGCCGCGTCCATGACCTTGAGCTTGGCACTGTGGAAGCCAAGGACGAGACTCAACTTCTCGTCAACCAAGTTGCGGATGCCATGCGCAACGAGATGGGCCAGCTCAAGGACACGCTGATGGGGCAGCTCCAAGCCATCCGGGAGCAGGTTGAGTCCTTACAATCGGACGTCAACCTATGCAAGGCGGCTGTGGCAGGTAGTGCTACTGTACGAGAGGGACCAAGGATGAAGGTGCCCGAGCCGCCAAGGTACCATGGGAAGCGCGATGCTAGGGAGCTCGACAACTTCCTATGGAGTGTTGAAAAATATTTCGACGCGATGCGCTTGGACGACGATGAGTCCAAGATCACCACCGTCACCATGTACTTAGGTGATGATGCCATCCTTTGGTGGAGGAGGCGTGAGTCGGATATCAAGAAGGGTCTTTGCTCGCTTAAGACTTGGGACGAGTTCAAGGCGGATTTCAAGCGGCAATTCTATCCGGAGAATGCGGAGGAAGTTGCTATGAAGAGGCTGCGTGGACTGAAGCATACGGGGTCGATCAAAGAGTACGTCAAGCGGTTCACTTCTCTTATGCTTGAAGTCTCGGACATGCCGGAGAAGACTCAGCTCGTCTACTTCATGGATGGACTACAACGATGGGCTGAGCAAGAGTTAAAGAGACGCAACGTTCAATCACTTGCGGAGGCCATCGCAGTTGCCGAATCCTTGTTCGAATACAAGGCTGATTCGAAAAGCCACAAGGGCGGCAGCAAGAGTGGCGGCGGTAACAAGGGAAAAGGTGAGGGAGCAAAACCCACTGAAAGAAGCAGCAGTAGCAGCGGCGGCAAGCAGTTCGAGAGGAAGGACAAAGCCAAGCAGTCCTTCTCGGATAGCAAGGTGAAAAACCGCGACTGCTTCTTGTGCGGAGGGTCGTACTGGTGGGCTAGGGAGTGCCCACAGCGACAGAAGCTCAATGCGATGATCGCTGGCAAGAGTGGATCGTCCGGGGAATCATCAGGGGACGAGGCGCAAATGGGGACTTTGCGCTTGCTAAGCAGCGTCAAGGCTACGGTGAAGCAAAGCAACGTGGCTAAGGTAAGTACGCTGCCCCATTCGAAGAAATCCGCTCTTATGTTTGTGGAAGCCAAGGTAAATGGCAAGGCTTCAAAGGCACTCGTCGACACGGGTGCAACGCACAACTTTGTTGCTTTGAAGGAGGCAAAAAGGCTGGGCGTGCAGTACACCAAGGAGCCAGGCACCTTGAAGACCGTCAACACAGCACCGGTGCCTATCCATGGTGTAGCACGAGGCGTCTCCCTTCATTTGGGCGAATGGAAGGGGACAGTGGACCTGACTGTCGTCACGATGGACGACTTCTCATTGGTGCTGGGCATGGAGTTCATGGATACGGTGAAGCCATGGACATTAGAAAGGGACGGGTCGATGACTATTGCAAAGGATCGAGAAGCATGCTCTGTCCCTGTCACTCGGGAGATCGTGGAGGCCAAGATGTTGGCAGCCATTCAAGTGAAGAAAGGCGTGCAAAAGGGGCAAGCAACATTTGTGGCCACGATGATCGAAGATGGGCCTCAACCCAGCGAGGTTCCAAAGGAGGTAGCTGCGGTTTTGAAAGAGTACAAAGATGTCATGCCTCCAGAGCTACCCAAGAGACTTCCTCCAAGAAGGGAAGTCGATCATATGATCGAGCTGGAGCCAGGGGCTAGGCCTCCAGCCATGGCGCCTTATCGGATGGCACCGCCAGAGTTGGAAGAGCTACGCAAGCAACTCAAGGAGCTGCTGGACGCGGGGTTCATTCGGCCATCCAAGGCCCCATTCGGTGCACCAGTATTGTTCCAACGCAAGCACGACGGGTCCTTGCGTATGTGCATCGATTACCGAGCACTTAACAAAGTAACCATCAAGAATAAGTATCCAATTCCTTTGGTTGCCGATCTTTTCGATAGGCTCGGTAAAGCCAGGTACTTTTCTAAACTGGATCTCCGATCAGGGTATTGGCAAGTGCGCATAGCCAAAGAAGATGAGCCAAAGACGGCATGCGTCACTCGCTATGGGTCTTATGAGTTCTTGGTGATGCCTTTTGGTCTCACCAATGCCCCGGCTACTTTCTGCACTTTAATGAACAGAATATTTCAGCCTTTCTTGGATAAATTTGTAGTCGTCTATCTCGACGATATCGTCGTGTATAGCGACAACTTGGAAGAACATGTGCATCACTTGCGACAGGTTTTCCAAGCATTGCGGGAGAGCAAGCTGTACGTGAAATTGGAGAAGTGCTCGTTCGCCCAAGACGAGGTGTCTTTCTTGGGGCACCGCATCAAGGCTGGAAAGATCATGATGGAACGGGACAAAGTGCAGGCCATCAATGAATGGGAGCCACCCAAGAACGTTTCGGAGCTACGTTCTTTCCTTGGGCTGGCCAATTATTATCGGAGATTCATTTTGAGCTACTCGGCGAGAGCAGCCCCACTGACCGACTTGCTAAAGAAGAAGGTGCAGTGGCATTGGAGTGAGAAATGCCAAGAAGCGTTCGATGATTTGAAGAAGGCAGTCACCAAGGAACCTGTCTTGGCCTTGCCCGATTATGCTAAGTCGTTCGAACTTCACACCGATGCATCAGACTTTGCCATCGGAGGGGTGCTTATGCAAGAGGGGCATCCCATAACCTATGAGTCTCGCAAGCTCAATGACACCGAAAGACGGTATCCGGTGCATGACAAGGAGATGACAGCCATCATTCATTGCTTGCGGACTTGGAGGCACTATTTGCTTGGGAGTCGATTTACCATCATGACCGACAATGTGGCTACGAGTTATTTTCAAAATCAGAAGAAGATCAGCCCCAAGCAAGCTCGGTGGCAAGATTTCTTAGCGGAGTTCGATTATGTCATGGAGTACAAGCCGGGCAAAGTTAATGTTGTTGCTGATGCTCTCAGCCGAAAGGCCATGCTCGCTAGCGCAAGCAGCGCCGCTAGCAACCTTCTTGATCGGATCAAGGAGGGGACTTCTCAAGACCCCTTGGCCAAGGGACTCATGGAGATGGCCAAGGAGGGGAAGACTCGACGGTTTTGGGTAGAGGATGGGGTGCTCTACACCGTCGGTCGTCGCATTTATGTGCCTAAGTGGGATAATCTTAGGCGAGACATCATGAAGGAGTGTCACGACTCAATGTGGGCTGGCCATCCGGGGATGCAGCGGACATTGGCACTCTTGGAGGTGGACTACTATTGGCCTCATATGCGGGACGATATCGAGGCCTATGTGAAGACTTGTCTTGTGTGCCAATAAGACAAGATAGAGCAACGTGTACCGGCAGGACTATTGCAGCCTTTGCCGATTCCGAAAAGGCCATGGGAGAGTGTATCAATGGATTTCATATCAGCCTTGCCCAAGTCTGATGGGTATGGCTCTATTATGGTGGTGGTCGATCGCTTTTCCAAGTATGGGACTTTCATACCTGCCCCACGCGATTGCACGGCCGAGCAAGCCGCCAAGTTGTTCTTTCAGCATGTGGTGAAGTATTGGGGCTTGCCTCGGAGCATCATAAGTGATCGGGACCCAAGGTTCACAGCAAAATTCTGGACGGAGTTATTCAAGCTCTTGGGTTCGGGTCTACACTTCTCAACAAGCTTTCACCCGCAAAGCGATGGGCAAACAGAGAGGGTGAATGCCTTGTTGGAGTTATACTTGAGGCACTTTGTGGGTGCCAACCAGAAGGATTGGGCCAAGTTGATGGATGTGGCTCAATTCTCATTCAACTTGCAGCGGTCCGAATCGACGCAACAAAGTCCGTTCGAGATCATCATGGGCCAGCAGCCCTTGACTCCACAAGCCGTTGCGTCGGGCTACACGGGTAGCAGCCCCGCTGCGTACAAGCTTGCACGAGGGTGGCATGAACAGCTTGATATAACGAAGGCATACTTGGACAAGGCGTCTAAGAAGATGAAGAAGTGGGCGGACAAGCATAGACGCCCTCTCGAGTTCCAAGTGGGCGACATGGTCATGGTCAAGTTGCTGCCACAACAGTTCAAGGTCTTCCGCTCGGTGCACAAGGGACTAGTGCGGAAGTACGAGGGGCCATTTCCCGTCCTACGGAAGGTCGGGAGAGTTTCTTACAAGCTTGAGTTGCCGCCCAAACTCAAGATTCATCCGGTGTTCCATGTGAGCATGCTCAAGCCCTACCATGGTGATAAAGAAGATCCAACGAGGGGCGAGTCACATCAGGCACCAACCGCGGTCATGACTTCCTTTGATCGAAAGATCGAGAGCATCGAGGCAAAGAGGCTCATCCGACGGAGGGGTGTGCCAAGCTATAATGAGTATCTCATTCGATGGAAGGGACTACCGAACAGTGAGGCCTCATGGGAGAAAGAGGACGACCTATGGCAATTTCGAGGCAAGATCGCGGAGTTCGAGGCACGGTCTTGACGGGGTCGTCAAGGACTTGGGTGGGGGAGAATGTCACGAGCCATCTCTAAAAATATCCCTCACCAAGGCAACAAGGCATCCAAAGCATCATATGGGCGCTGGCAGTAGGCCCGCAAAGCGATGGTGCAGCAAGCTTTTCGAGATGCCTCCGAAAGATTCTAGAGTGCTCTTGGATATTCTAGCTTAGCTTTCTCTAGAGTGTTCTAGCATGGATGAGTCTAGAACACCCTTGTACAGATTTGTATAGTATTTTCTAGAAGCCTCCTTGTATTTTCTGGTTCCTTTGGAAGTGGGAACTTTCTAGATGCATAGAGAATACTCCTTTGAAGGAGGATTGTAGAAGGTTCTAGGCTAAAAGCCTCTAGGACTTTAAGGGCCTATAAATAGGCCTTGGCATTCATTTGTACAGATGATAAAACACTTGTACAACTCTCTCAAGCAATACCAAGCATTCTTTCAAAAAGCCTAAACACTTGTGCCTTAGTATTTTCCTCACTTAAGCTTTCGTAGCATCACTTAGCATTAGCCAAGTATCGAAGTGCCTTGACTAGTTAGTCCGACGGGAGTGTGACGCTAGTGGGCAGCGTGTTAGTCGAGGGAAAAAGGTCAGCACGTGACATAGGGCTACCTTGATATTTATATAAGCATGCAAAAAAAAAAAAAAAACACAGACCGACTGTGTGCATTGACGTCCGGCGGCTGCGTGCGCATGACTCCATTGAGAGAGAAGAAAGAAGGAAAGGAGGAGCTGATTGTTGGGGTTTGATTGAAGACTCACAAGTGTGTTTTGGATCTGTTTTTTGCCGAATTTTGGTACCGTTTGTTTCGGTTCTTTGATTGAGAAGTTGATTGAAGCTCTTGTGAGATAATCCTTATATTGCTCATTGTATTCCTCAAGCCTTGAGCAAAATACTTGAAAAGAGCATTATACTTCTTTTATTGATTAGTGTATTGATCAGATTTGCCCCGTGATTTTTTATCTTTCACCTTGAAGGGTTTTTCACATATATCTTTGTGTCCTTTATTTTGCATTGATTATTTGTTTGCATTGAATATTTGTTTGGCGATATTACTTATTCTTCCATTAATAAAATTTATTTGTAGTTGTTTGCTTTGTTTTCCCCCAACAATGAACACTATTTGATTTCTCTCAAATATAACACTTTCAAAGGTTATTTGCAGCCATGATCCAAAGCTTTTTGGCATTATTTGAATGTGCTAATCCAGTGTTAATTATTCTCATAAGGCGGCGACTATACCACACCATTATTTTCTCTCTCTCACACCATTCTACTTTCTTACATCACCTACTTTCTTTCTCACACCACCATACTTTCTCACACCGCCTACATAAACAAAAACCATCCATTTTTTTCCCTCACCATTCAAATCGACAATGGTTCCTCCCTTCCCTATTCGAAATCTTTTGCAAATCTCTTCCAAATTTCTCTCAACACTCAAATCTCTTGCAAATATCCTCTCTCCCTCGAAAACTCTCAAAATCCCCTAAAAGTCGAAACCCTTAAACCCAAACTCAATAAATATGCATAACTTAACATAACAGAGAAACTCAAACTCAAAATGAAAAAAATGCAAAATAGGTAACTTTCGACCAATTTAAACCCTTAACTGAGATCGAATATCAACCTCATCAAGACAAATATTGTAGTACTCTTAGTTATCTAATAAAAACAACTTGAATCGCTTGAAAATGTTTTGAATTGAGCAAGTTATGGTCATTTACTAAAGTCGCGCAAATCCGTCTCGTAATGAAAACGGGATAGTGTTCCTGACTTTCGGCCAACTTATGTGTTCGATCGAGACCAATTCTCAAGTTTATTGAAACACAAAAGTTATACTACTCTGAGTTATCTAATAAACACTACTTAAATCACTTGAAAACGTTTTGAAATGAGCAAGTTATGGTCATTTTACTAAAATCGCGCAATTTATCCGAAAAAATTTCTGTTCGCAGAGTGCACTGCGGGATATCTACGATACCCCGCATTGCACAATGGGAACAAGAAATTTTTTTTCCTGTCAATGCGGGGTATCTCAGTGCACTCTGCGAACATAAATCTTTTTTCGACAGATTGCGCAACTTTACTAAAATGACCATAACTTGCTTATTTCAAAATATTTTCAAGTGATTAAAATTGTGTATATTAGATAACTCAGAGTACTACAACTTTTTTGTTTTGATCAACTTGAGAATCGCTTTGATCGGGCACATAAGTTGGTCGAAAGTCAAGAATACTATCCCGTTTTCATTGCAAGACAGATTTGCGCAACTTTAGAAAAATGATCATAACTTGCTTATTTCAAAACATTTTCAAGTGATTCAAGTTGTGTTTATTAGATAACTCATAGTACTACAACTTTCGTGTTTCGATGAAATTGAGAATCAGTCTCAATTAAGGGCTTAAATTTTTTATCCTAAAAATGGTAGGTCAGTTCTTTGAGCTATGAATACTACCCGTGACCTATTGACCTTTAACTGCATCAACTTTTCCAGCCCACAGGCAATAGCAATGCCAATTTACTGCTGGGAACCTCATAGCATTCTTACACTAGTATTCAATTGTTCCTGCAACCACCTCCTACCCCAATTATATGTTCACATATCTTTTCTTTCTTTATCTTGAAAAATATTTATTGAGAAAAATAGAGTGATTTCTCCTTCAATTCAGGACTGTGTAATTTCAGAACTCTCATTATTCCTCATAAATAAGGATGATCCATTTATAACTTCTAGAAATCAGTCCATCGTCTGATGATCATAAATAAATGTTCATTTCATTCTCGACACTTGGATGCTTTGTTTCGCCTTGTGTTCATGAATTGTCAGGTATCACTTCCATGGAAAATGTATTATGAGTCTCCTCAGCGTGGAGTAATCCCTAACAATTTGTTATTTCTTTTGAAGATAATAAGTTATATTCGTTTTTCCAAAACAATTATCCTTATCAAACTTCATCTCCAAAAAACTAATATTTTTCTGGATATGCTTCTTTTAATGCCCAAACTATTCACCAACAGTTTGACACATTTATGTGCCTTCATCTTATTTTTCTTCGCCATAATAGACTTACCAACTATCGGCAACTGAGTAATACAATAGACGTCATCCAAGATGATGGTCATCTCTTCAAAAGAGAAGTCAAAAGTGTTGGTCTTAGGTTGTCAATGCTCTACGAAAACACAAATTGTCACCCTATTGACATGATTTTTACAATAGTTAATTAAATGACGTAGATCACTCTTATAGACAATTGTCCTTACTTCTTTGGGCTCATGTCTCAACTTTCAATCTAAAAAGTTCTTAAATTGATGTTGACATCTCAATTCTCCTCGTTCCTAAATACAATAAGCAATAAGAAAAAATATTCAATGTTGAGATAATATTAAAACAAGAACAAGAATATTCTCCTCTTCCTTTGTCACCTCCTCTGCCCACCCTCATGTACAACACCCTCACCACCAAGATGACCTTGACTTTATGATTTGAGTTGACTTTCCAATTTGATTATTGTCTTGTGCTTCGTCTTACTCAATAAAATCGCTCGCCATTTCATCATATCTCCTCTTCTTCGCCACTTCTTGTTCCCTCTGTTGTTGCATTCTTTTTATTTTCTCTTCCATATTTTCTTTACCATTTTTTGCAATCACCTTTCGGTTAGAGGTTGTCATTAGTCATCTATCAACTGGATCATCCCCAACACCACTACCAACAAAGAAGACAAAACTCGTTATTCGTATTTGCCATACTTAATGTTTAAAAAAATGATATAATTACAACTTATATAAATATTTCATTATTTAAATATTGAAAATCATATAAATTACATTTATTTGCAAAAATGAGGCATTACACTAGTAAGAAATCGCAGAAGCGAGTGTGCGAATAATGGCATAGTCCTGCATTAACCCTTAAATGGACTCTTGCAGGTGCGATTTGATATCTCGCATAGACCAATGCGATGGTGGTTATAAGGTGTGGAATTCAACCCTACCAATTTAAGAATGGTGTCACATATTATTGCCATGTTTGTGTTCAGAGCCGACCCTGAGGTTTGGGGGGGCCTACGCGAGATGCCAAAGTGTGGCCCGAAGGAAAATAAATAAATAAAACTTGAAACCCTGACTTTGCTTATTAAATCTAAGTTAAAGATACCACTAGAACGACTTCAATAATTGGCTTAGTTGGGAGAGTTATTCTTAAAGTAAGGAGCCTACAATTGAATTTTTTTTACAGGGGCTCAAATGCGTCGTATGCACTGCATGTCCTTAGGGTCGGGCATGTTCGCGTTGTGTTATCGGATCATATTAACCCTTATCTCTGGACTATTTTCTATTCTAAATAGTTCATCAAAAGCTAATTTTATTTATATATTTTAGGTTTTTTTTTAATTTGGCATTAGTTTATATCTAATAGAGTTTGACCCTCATTTAAAATTTTATTAAGTCTAACTCTCATTTTTCAATAGATCTGTTAGATCAATCATATTGACTAATTAATATTATTTTATTGATTAAATCACTCTCATCATAAATGCACATGCAAAGCATATGTCAGGTCCATAAAATCCGCAAAAATACATCTAAATGCCTAATGTTAATCTCGAAGTGATAATATAGTTAAAAAAAAACTAAAATCTATTCATCCCTTCCTTTTTCAAGTTCTCTGCTAAACACCACCCTCCCAAAAAAAATAACAAGCAACAACATAAACTCTCCCTCCAACTTTCAAATCCATGATAAATAAGGGGAGAAGAAATCAAATCAAAATTTGTGTTGGGTTCCCAAATCAAAGTTTTGCAACTGTTAGAGGATAGGATTTGACCTGGTTAATAATCCCTATTGTTTAGGAAATATCCATTATCTAGAGCTATTCCTTTGTTAGCTAATACTACCTTAGGAGTAGGTAAACGCAGTTGCTTTATTTTCTGATTTAGTTGCTTTGTAAAGCTATATATATAGCCAACTCTTGTGTTTAATTTAATAATAAATACTACTCTCAGTATTTGCTCTTTTACAGAGTTCTCTTGGTTTGTAACATTTGGTATCAGAGCCACTTCACAAGCTTGATTGGAAGAAGAAAAGAAGCAGTAGACTTCTAGGAGTAAAAGGAAGCAACAAGAGCATGGCGTCAGAAAGTAGCAGCTTTGTGCAGCCATCAATTCCAAAGTTTGATGGGCACTATGATCATTGGTCTATGCTCATGGAGAATTTTTTAAGGTCAAAATATTATTGGAGCTTGGTGGAGGATGAGATCTTTATAGCAGAAAAGGGAGATGAGCTAACTGAAGGGCAAAGAAAAATCATTGAAAATAAGAAACTGAAGGACTTGAAAGCAAAGAACTATCTCTTTCAAGCCCTTGATCAATCAATTCTGGAGACTATCCTATATAAAGACACGACAAAGAGTATATGGGATACCTTGAAGCAAAAATACCAAGGCACGACACGAGTTAAGCGTGTACAATTGCAAGCTCTCCGGAAGGAATTTGAGATTCTTCACATGAAGGCGGGTGAATCTGTGAATGAATATTTTGCTCGTACTCTTACCATAGCAAACAAGATGAAAGCAAATGGTGAGGACAAGGGAGATGTTGCTGTCATTGAAAAGATCCTGAGGTCTATGAACTCCAAATTTGATTATGTTGTGTGCGCCATTAAGGAGTCTAAAGATCTAGATACCCTATCAATTGATGAGTTACAAAGCAGCCTTCTTGTGCATAAACAACGCATGAGTTCCCATGTTGAAGAGGAACATGCTTTGAAGATTACTCACGGAGATCAATATGGAGGAAGGGGCCGAGGTCGTGGTGGCTTTAGAGGAAGAGGTAGACAAAGCTTTGATAGATCCATTGTGGAGTGCTATAAATGTCATAAGCTAGGACATTTTCAATATGAATGTCCTAATCTAAAGGAGGCTAACTACGCTGATGCTAATGAGGAGATGTTGCTGATGGCTTATGTGGATGACAGTCAAGACAGTAAAGAGGTTGTGTGGTTTCTTGACTCAGGTTGTAGTAATCATATGTGTGGTAAAAGGAGTCTTTTCTCTAATTTTGATGAGAACTTTAGAAAATATGTAAAGCTAGGAAACAACTCAAGCATGGCCGTGATGGGAAAAGGCAACATACGAATTCAAACAAATGGAACTGTCCAGATTATTAGTGGAGTGTTTTATGTACCAGAGCTGCAGAACAATTTACTAAGCATTGGACAGCTGCGAGATAAGGGACTCACATTCCTAATTCAACGTGGAAAGTGCAAGATTTATCACCCCGAAAGAGGCTTGATCATGGAGATTGGAATGTCCTCAAACATGATGTTTAGGTTGATTGCTGCATCTCAACCAAAAGAGCCTACTTGTTTCAATGCAAGCACAGATGATCCAACTCAACTCTGGCATTGTCGGTATGGACACTTGAGCTTCAAAGGTTTGAGGACTCTTAAGCTAAAGGAGATGGTGAACGGTCTGCCACAACTCAAAGCGCCTTCAAAGCTATGTAAGGACTGTTTGGTTGGAAAACAACATAGAAACTCATTCCCAAAGAAGAGCACATGGAGAGTTTCTCAGGTTCTTGAACTAGTGCATGTTGATATCTGTGGACCAATCACACCTATCTCAAATGGCAAAAAAAGGTATTTGATTAGCTTCATTAATGATTTTAGTCGCAAAATTTGGGTTTATTTCTTGGCTGAGAAGTCTGAAGCTCTTGTTACTTTTAAACAATATAAGAATTGTGTTGAAAAGGAAACAGGGTCATACATAAAAATTCTACATACTGATCAAGGAGGTGAATTTACATCACAAGAGTTCATTAACTTTTGTAATGAAAATGGTGTATGTAGACAGTTGACGGCTGCATACACGCCATAACAGAATGGCGTTGCGGAAAGAAGGAATAGAACCATTAAGAATATGATTCGTAGCATGCTCTCAGAAAAGAAAAAAAAAGGTACCAAAGACTTTCTGGCTGAAGCTGTCAAATGGACTGTACACATTTTGAATCGAAGTCCGACTTTTGCAGTAAGAGATAAGACTCCAGAAGAAGCTTGGAGCGGAGTTAAACCATCAGTTGAGTACTTCAAGGTTTTTGGATGTGTCTCTCATGTTCATATACCTGACAGTAAAAGAATAAAGCTTGATGACAAAAGTGTAAGTTGTGTCTTCCTTGGAGTTAGTGAGGAGTCAAAGGCATACAGGTTATATGATCCAGTTTCTCAGAAAATCATTGTAAGCAAAGATGTTGTGTTTGAAGGGGATCAAAGGTGGGATTGGGACAAGATTCATGAATAAGAAATTTTAGTTGATTGAGAATGGGGTGACAGTGAAGACGAAACAGTCATTGTTGATGGCAATGAAGAAGCAAATGGAACTGAATTTGTAGGTGATGAAGAAGAGAATTTTCCTTCTAATGGACTGACCAAAGAAAGCTCACATGAACAAAGAAATAGGACAGAACCGGTTTGGATGAAAGATTATGAAAGTGGAAAAGGTCTTTCTGAAGAAGAATAAGAGGTAGCTCACTTAGCTATGTTAGCAGCTACTGATCCAATTTACTATGAAGATGTTGTGAAATGTGAAGTGTGCAACATGGAGAAAAGCTATGGATTTGGAAATAGATTCAATTGCAAAGAACGATACTTGGGAGTTGACGGAGTTACCTATTGGAGAAAAAAATTTTGGAGTAAAATGGGTGTATAAAATGAAGCTCAACGAAAACGGGGAAGTAGACAAATACAAAGCACGGCTGGTAGCAAAGGGATATGCTCAACAACATGGGGTAGATTATATTGAAGTGTTTGCACCAGTAGCGCAATTAGATACAATTCGTTTGGTGATTGCACTTGCAGATCAAAAAGGAATGGACCATTTACCAGTTAGACGTCAAGTATGCTTTCTTACATGGTGAAATAAGTGAGGAAGTATTTGTTGAGCAGCCACGTGGATATGTGAAAACGGGTCATGAGAATAAGGTATACAAGCTAAAAAAAGGCTCTGTATGGACTTAAGCAAGCCCCTCGTGCTTGGTATAGTCGTATAGAGTCTTATTTTGCAAAGGCGGGATTTGAAAGGTGTCCTTATGAACATACCTTATTCACCAAAATGGGAGAAGGAGGTAAAATTCTGATTGCCAATCTTTATGTTGATGATCTTATATTCACAGGCAATGATGAGTTTATGTTTGTTGAATTCAAAAGATCTATGATGCTTGAGTTTGATATGACCGATCTTGGGAAGATGAGATATTTTCTTGGTGTTGAGGTAATTCAAAGAACTGATGGTATCTTCATTAATATGAAGAAATATGCATCCGAAATATTGGAAAGGTTTGGAATGGACAGAAGCAAACCAGTTCACAATCCTATTGTTCCTGGTTTCAAGCTTTCCAGAAATGAAGGTGGAGTAAAAGTAGACAATACCTATTATAAGCAGGTTGTAGGAAGCCTTATGTACCTGACTGCCACTCATCCAGATATTATGTTTGCAGTGAATCTCGTTAGCAGATACATGGCAAAACCTACTGAGCTTCACTTGCAAGCGGTTAAAAGGGTCTTAAGGTATTTGAAAGGTACAACTGACTTTGGAGTGTTTTACAAGAAGGGAGGGAATGACAAATTAATTGCCTACACAGATAGTGACTTTGCTAGAGATGTAGAAGATAGGAATAGCACATCAGGGTATGTTTTTATAATGAGCTCAGGAGCAGTATCTTGGTCCTCAAGGAAGCAACCAGTAGTCAGCTTATCCACTACTGGAGCGGAATTCATTGCTGCAGCCTCGTGTGAATGTCAAGCAATGTAGACGAGGAGAGTTTTGAAGGAGCTAAGTCACATTCAAAGCGAGGCTACAATTGTATTTTGTGATAATAGTTCAACGATCAAGCTCTCCAAGAATCCAGTAATGCATGGACGCAACAAACACATCGATGTTCGCTTTCATTTTCTTCGTGAGCTCACAAAAGATGGCACAGTGGAATTGATTTATTGCAATACTCAAGAGCAAGTAGCAGATGTGATGACTAAGCCCTTGAAGCTTGATGCTTTTTTGAAGATGCGTACTCTGTTGGGTGTGTGTCCTGAACCAATTGTAAACTGATTGCTAGTAGCATTCAGTTTACGGGAGGATGTTAGAGGATAGGATTTGACTTGGTTAATAATCCCTATTATTTAGGAAGTATTTGTTATTTAGAGCTATTCCTTTGTTAGCTAATACTACCTTAGGAATAGGTAAACGTAGTTGCTTTGTAGAGCTATATATATATATAGCCAACTTTTATGTTTAATTTAATAATAAATACTACTAATCAGTATTTGGTCTTTTACAGAGTTATCTTGGTTTGTAACAACAACGAACTTCACTTATCCCAAATCGACACTTTCTAGTCACCGGGCTCCCTTTTCTTCTTCTACAGAGACTTCCTAGCACGTCCCTCCGCCGTAATCACACTTGGTAGGAGCTTGCGGTTTGAACCAACTCATTCGCTAGGTAGTGGCGGATGTAGACCACCAATCAAATTCATTCTTTATTTTTTTCAATTTCCAAATTGATTTAGAGTACAAATAGAGTTTAATATCACTTTTTCGGTTGTTTGTCCAATTGATTTTGTTAGTTGTGTGGCTGGCAAATGAGGAATATCATTTCTATGAGTAATTTTGTGTAAGATTTTCATGTTGTATTTAAACCAAAAAACTTAAGACTCTAGTTGATTCAATGGAAACAAGAAGAATAGAAACATACCTTGATCCATAGCGATTTCCTCTTTGATTGTGATGAGTTTACATCTTCCGATTGATTCAAGCGTTTCCTTAGATTCTCTATTGAGAGGATACAGAAGACAATGCCAAAGGTTTTTTCTGTTTTACGCATAACGCTCAATCGGGGACCAAATTCATATTTATAATGCTCATAAGTCATAACCCTTCAACTTACGAGCTGTGAATTTCCAATTCTGCCCCTCATTGAATTAGAAATTACATCCTTATTTACACCATGTTATTTATTAATACCTTATAGTCCAACACCCTATTAGATCACATATTAGATGGACTACACTTTAAGATAACAATACACATTATATTACATATGTGTGCCCACATTATTGGATTTGTCCAACAATCTCCCACTTGGGCCATATATGTTACCTTTAATGTGTATAACCTTATGAGCTCAAAACTTGCTATCACAAGTAAAGGTATTCCGAAACAATCTCGTCCATTGACTATACTGATATAGGATTAAAGCAATTTGCGTCACAAGTAGCGTAACGAAATCCATCAATAGTCACATATACCAATATAATCAAATGACATAGATCAAACATGGATGTAGAGCATGGAAATTACATGTGATGTGATCCAAACATGTCTATTTTCAACCGGTCCGACTTTAATCTTTAATGAGATCAAACATATAATAAACAGACAATTGACTGAAGACTTCATTTCTGCAGAAAATACTAAATTACACCAATGTGTCCAAAAAACCCATCATAGAACAACAAAAAACTCCCACTAAATCATGATATCCTCATATGACATAACACCCATATGAGCGGTGTGCTCATAAAAGACCTTAGGTGGTAAGCCCTTAGTAAGCGGATCTGCAATCATGGAGTTTGTCCCAATATGCTCTATGAAAATCTATTTATTCTCTACTTTCTCCTTCACAACCAGGAACTTTATGTCAATATGATTTGACCTAGACGAGCTCCTGTTGTTGTTGGCATATAAAACTGCTGACTTATTGTTACAATATAACGTTAGTGGTCTTTCTATGTCATTCAAAATGCACAGCCCAGTGACAAAATAACGCAGCCATAATCTGTGGTTGGAGGCCTCAAAACACGCCACATATTCTGCTTCCATGGTGGAAGAAGCTATGAGTGTCTGCTTAGCACTTCTCCAAGAAATAGTTCCTCCAGCTAACAGATAAATGTAGCTTGATGTAGATTTTCTACTATCTTGGCATCCAGCAAAATCAGAATCAGCATACCCTATGATCTCCAACTGATCTGATCTCTTGTATGTGAGCATGTAATCCTTAGTTCTCTGTAAATATCTCATAACCCGTTTAGCCATTTTCCAGTGACTCATCCCAGGGTTATCCAAATATCTGCCAAGCATTCCAACAATGAATGATATGTCTGGATGTGTACATACCTGAGCATACATAAGACTCCCAACAGCGGATGCATAGGGGATCTTTTGCATCTCTATAACTTCAAGTTTATTCCTAGGACACTGTTTAAGACTGAATTTGTCTCCTTTAGATATAGGGGTATCTCCTGGTTTACAATCTTGCATGCCAAACCTTTTAAGCACTTTTTCTATATAGCCCTTTTGTGATAATCCAAGAATACCCCGAAAACGATCCCGGTATATCTGAATTCCTAAGACAAAAGAAGCTTCACCAATATCTTTCATTTCAAATTTCTTTGATAGAAATCTCTTGGTTTCGTGCAACATGTCTATATTATTAGTGGCAAGCAATATGTCATCAACATACAAAACAAAGAAGATATGTTTACTCCCACTGAACTTATGATACACACAATTATCAACAACATTTGTCTCAAAACCAAACGAGACAATTACTTGGTGAAATTTGTAGTACCATTGACGGGAAGCTTGCTTGAGCCCATAGATAGATTTCTTTAGTCTGCAAACCATATTCTTTGGGTCTCCAGACACAAAGTTTTCTGGTTGCACCATATAAATTGTTTCATCAATGTCGCCATTGAGAAACGTTGTTTTAACATCCATCTTATGCAACTCAAAGTCAAAATGTGCAACAAGAGCCATGATTGTCCTAAATGAGTATTTCTTTGACACCGGAGAAAAAGTCTCTTTATAGTCGATGCCTTCCTTTTGAGTGAAGCCTTTAGCTACAAGACGAGTTTTATATCTTTCCACATTACCTTTTGAGTCCTTCTTGGTTTTGAATATCCATTTACAACCAATAGGCTTTGTATTTTCAGGTAATGGGACAAGATCCCAAACTTGATTGTCTTGCATAGACTTGTACTCCTCATTCATAGCATCTATCCACTTTTGAGAGTTAGAATCTTGCATGACTTGATGAAAGTTGATTGGATCATTTTTCACCAATCCATCATTTTCCTCATGTTCTTCGAGAAAGACCATATAATCATCCGGAATAGCTCTTCTCGTTGCTCTCGTGGATCTCCTTAATGGCATTTGATCTTGAGGTTATTGAGTTTGTTCTTCTGGAATATTTAGTTCAATTTGAGCAGGGAGTAGTTCAACATTGTCCTGTTGAGGTTCCAGATCTTCTTCTGGATCAATGACAGGTATTGGAACATGTACATTGTCAACAACAGTAGTAGGAGTCGAAATTGATTCCTCCTCAAAGACAATGTCTCTTACCTTATTTCTCCCCCCAAACTCGACATCCTCAAAAAACGTTGTTGTCCCCGTTTCAAAAATGGACTTAATAGTGGGATTATAGAACTTGTAGCCCTTTGATCGCTCAGAGTAGCCAATGAAGTAACTGCTCACTGTTTTGGAGTCCAATTTCTTTTCATTCGGCCGATAAGGCCTTGCTTCAGCTGGACATCCCCAAATGTGAAAATGTTTTAGACTAGGTCTTCTGCCTGTCCAAAGTTCATAAGGTGTTTTGGCAGCTGCTTTAGTTGGTACTCTATTAAGGATGTAAGCTGCAGTCTTTAATGCTTCTCCCCAGAGTGATTCAGGTAAGGTAGAATGACTGATCATACTCCTTACCATGTCCTTAAGAGTTCGGTTTCGTCTTTCAACTACACCATTCATGCTAGGTGATCCCGGCATGGTGTACTGTGGGACGATTCCATATTTCTCTAGGAATTTAGCAAATGGTCCTGGACGTTGTTTACCGGAACCGTCATATCTGTCATAATACTCACCACCACGGTCTGCCTGACACTTTTAATTCGTTTGTTGAGTTGGTTCTCAACCTCAGCTTTGAAAGCTTTGAACATATCCAGTGACTCAGATTTCTCATGAATGAGATATAGGTACCCATAGCGTGAGTAATCGTCTATGAAAGATATAAATTATTGTTGACCATTCCAAGAAGCCGAAGGGAATGGTCCACAAATATCTGTGTGGATCAATTCAAAGACGTCTGAAGTTATGTTTGCACTCAATCTCTTTTGTTTGGTCTGTTTTCCCTTGATGCACTCAATACAGACATCAAAGTCTGAAAAATCAAGAAAATCTATTATGCCATCTGACACAAGTCTCTCCATTCTCGTTTTCGAGATATGTCCTAAACGTTTGTGCCACAGTTTTGATGAATTTCCTTCATTTAGCTTACGAGTACCACGTGATTCCACATGCAAGGTTTCATTATACGAGGCAATTGTGTCAAGAAGATATAGGTTATCAAATGTGATTAATGAACCAGTACCAATAATATTGAAATTTAATGAAAGACTAAATTGATTATTTCCAAATGAACAACAATATCCAAATTTGTCCAACAAAGAAATAAAACCAAATTCCGTCTAAATGACGGTACTACAAAAGTGTCTTTCAGTTCCAAATAACAACCAGTTCCTAAGAGTAACCTAAAGTTTTCTATTGCTTCCACTTCTACCGATTTTCCATCGCCCACGAAGATGCGTCTTTCAGCATTATTTGGCTTTCAGTAGCTCAGACAACCCTGCATAGAAACACTTATGTGAGTAGTAGCACCGGAATCTAACCACCAAGTGTTTCTAGGTACTGAAGCTAAGTTAACCTCAGAACAGACCAAAGCAAGAAACATACCCTTTTTAGCACGCCATGCGTGATACTTGGTACATTCCTTCTTTACATGTCCAGGTTTCTTACAAAAGAAACAACCCTCATTGCCTTTCTGTTTCTTTTGTGCTGGACCCTTAGCAGCTTCATTATCCTTCTTTCGTTTTGTGCCCTTATCTTTAGAGGTGCTTGCAAAATGAGCATTTTCCGTTCTGTCTTGCTTCAACCTGTCTTCCTCTTGCACACAGTATGAAATGAGCTCATTAAGAGTCCATTTCTCCTTCTGACAGTTGTAACTGACCTTAAACTGACTGTACTGTGGAGGAAGTGATATCAAAACTAGATGCACGAGTAAGTCCTCAGACAACTCAAGCTTCAGTGCTTTAAGTTTTGAAGCAAGATGAGACATCTCCATGATGTACTCTCTAATGTTCCCTTTGCCTTTGTACTCCAATGAAATCAAGCTAGATAAAAGCGTGCTTGTTTCAGCCTTATCGTTTTTAGCAAAACGCTTTTCAAGTTCAGTAATGAACTCACTGGCATTGGTCACCCCTGCGGATATTGCACCCCTAAAGGCTTCTGGAATACCTCGCTTGATGAGCATGAGACTCATGCGATTGGAGCGTTCCCACTTCTCAAAGTATCTCCTGGCATCAGGAGTACTTGCATCTGTAAGAGGAGCGGGTTGCTCAATCCTTAAGGCAAGGTCCAGATCCATACATCCAAGAACGATTAACACGTTCTCTTTCCAGTCCTTGAAGTTTGTCCCATTAAGCATGGAAATATTATTTACACCAGCAGATATACTAGTAGCAGACTTAGTAGTTGTACAGAGAATAAATTACATAAATAACATATTCACATCATTATTCAATTGCATAAACTTTTAAATTCATACAATAGGTAAATAAAAACCCATATCAAGATACCTAGCACAGCATTGTTATTTAGTCTTTGGACAGAAATATCAATTTGTAAATGGTACTCTTCATACACAACGAAACCGGCCTAATATTATGCCTTTCTTTGGACTGACATAATAAAAACATGGTAAAGTAAACTTTATCACATATTTAAGACTAAGGATTATCTAGTCAAAACAATCTTCCTTTGGGCCGATTGTTTCACAGGGATGTAGCATGCTCACTTATTTAAAATCAACCAATTTTCCTAACAGTGGTTGCTTTGGCAACCTATTAGATAAATTGTGTAAATTTTAAATAAGGAACATAATAATAATACATGAAACAAAATTATACTCTTCGTATAAATTTGGAGTATAAACCAAATTATCACATTAATACAATATAAACATGGGTCTAAATAAGTGTAGCCCCAATTATTTAAATTATGTGAGCCCAAACCAAGACCCATTAGGTCCAAATGATCCAACAACCAAACAATATTTATCAACAAGTCTAACAGCAAAACAATATTTACTTCATACAGGCCCAACAGTGAACAATCACCTTGGTCCAATAGTGAACAGTCACCACGGTCGAACAGTGACCATGGCCCAATAGTCACCAAGCCCAATAGTGCCCAACAGTGAACAGTCACTCTAATAGTGAACAGTCACTACTGTCCAACAGTGACCATGGCCCAACAGTCACCGCCAACTTTCTATTCAACAAGGAATCGATTTTTTTTAATTTTTTTTTATCTTCTATTTCATTGTACACTGAATTGTATTTGCAATATAATCACTATATTGTATAATCATTGAATTACTGTAACATTGTAACAATATAATTAGGAATCACATAATCACTGAATTAAGATAATCACTTTAAAATACAGAAATGCATTTTATTGATGTTAACAGACCCAGTAGACCGATAAATGCTCAATAGTCCAACATAATATCATATGATATTAACACATTCACTTTAGTCACAATATGATATTATGTTGTCGTTTGTTGGCCCAACAGAATATCATCACATGAATCAATGAATATTATATTGATTCTGTTGTATTATCAACATAAGATCATCATAGAATATCAACATGAATATCATCACAGAATAATATATTGATGATGTTGTATTATCAACAGAATATTATCGTTTTTATAATCAGCGTCTTTCAGTGAACTAGCGATATTCTGACCCAACAGATCAATACAATATCGTATGAAGTAATACAATCACTATAATCATCGCACAGTGAATCGCATAAGCAAAATAATGAAAATCTTTTACTCTTTATAATTTCACATGGAATCAACGGGAGTTGCTCTGATACCAATTGTTGTATTTAAACCAAAAAACTTAAGACTCTAATTGATTCAATGGAAACAAGAAGAATAGAAACATACCTTGATCCATAGCGATTTCCTCTTTGATTGTGATGAGTTTGGATCTTCCAATTGATTCAAGCGTTTTCTTAGATTATCTGTTGAGATGATACATAAGACAATGCCAAAGGTTTTCTCTGTTTTACGCATAACGCTCAATCGGGGACTAAATCCATATTTATAAGGCTCATAAGTCATAACCCTTCAACTTACGGGCTGTGAATTTCCAATTCTGCCCCTCATTGAATTAGAAATTACATCATTATTTACACCATGTTATTTATTAATATCTTATAATCCAACACCCTATTAGATCACATATTAGATGGACTACACTTTAAGATAGCAATACACATTATATTACATATATGTGCCCACATTATTAGATTTGTCCAACATTTCGTTGATGCTATTATTAACTTCGAGATCTAATCCTAGGCTCTCCCTTATTTGTTAATGTTAAATGGAGTGCAGTAGTGACAAATGTAGGTGGGGTGGTGGTAGTGGAAAGAGAGTAGTGAGGAGGAAGAGGGATGAGCTTGGGGAGGGTGGTGTTTTGCAGAGATGTCAAAGAAGAGTCATTCTAGGCGGCGAGGAAACAAGCGAGGAAACGGGGGAGGGGGGGGGGGTTTGACCCCCCATCCCCTTCGAGATGGGTAGATTTTAGTTTTATTTTTAAAATAATATTAACTATCAAATGTGTTATCTAACAAATCTTTAAAAAAATATGGGTTAGAGTGGATTAAAATCTTAAATGAGGATTAAACTCAATTAAATATAAACTAAGGGATGTTGCATGGGAAATGTGTACCACTGTTATGATAATTAACCAACACCCAACCCATGCATGATCATTGATCACATTTTGAATGCTGGTTTCTAATTAATCTCCTTGGATTAATGCAGAGCACCAAACAGAACAGAGGCTTCATCCTCATCTTGACTTCCACTTCTGCAACAATAATTATGCCTTTGAACACATTAAAGAAAGAGAGGAGACTACAGACCCCTCCTTCCCTCCACCGAGTTCAACAGCCAGCGGTGCAATTCATGCAATTTCTGTTTTCAAAGCTGTTATAAACTTTCCCCATACTGTAGAAAACAGGATCTTAAATGCTTATTGCAAGAGTCAAAATGAAGTGAAAACAGTGCGGAGAGAGAGTGAGAGAGAGAGATAAAGGGATGTAACTGAAGCATGAATACAAGCAAGCAAGGTGTCACGTAGTTCATGCAAGGTGATGGAGGTGTTTGGGGAAAGAATTAATATAATATTGAGCTACATGGAGTATTTAAAGACCCCTTGAGATGGTTTTTATGAAAAATCATTTTGTGTTGCTCTGTTTCAGGAGTGGGTTGTGGTGAAGATGAAGTGGTTGTTTGTTGTGTTTGTAGTTTTGGGGTGTGTGGGTGCTGATGGGAAGAGGAGTTTGAAGGAGGGAAATGGGACTGCGGTGAAGAGTGCGGAGTGGGTTTTGGATGGTAAAAACGGATGGGTTGGTGGTGGTGGTGTGGTTGTTGTTGATGAGAAACATAATAGTAAGGAGAGTGGTGTTGTGAAACCTGATTGTATTGGAGGAGGTGGTGTTGGTGGTGGAGTTGGTGGAGGGGGTGGTGTTGGTGGTGGTAGTGGAGGTGGAGAACACCATCATCAAAAGAAGAAAAAAGAAAAGAAACATAATGGTGGTGTTTATAAAGGAGTTGGTGGTGGTGCAGGAGGTGGTCTTGGTGGTGGGGCTGGAGGTGGTGGCGGTGGCGGTGGCGCAGTAGGAGGTCATGGATACTGGGGTGGTGCTGGCGGAGGGTTTGGTGGAGGTGTAGGAGGGATAGGTGGGGTCAGAAGTGCAGGATTAGGTGGTAGCATTGGCGGTGGCATAGGTGGTAATCTTGGTGGTGCTGGTCCTGGTCTTGGTGCTGGCCCTGGTATGGGATTAGGTGGTAGTGTTGGTGGCGGAATAGGTGCTGGTGTAGGTGGTAGTCTTGGTGGTGGTCTTCCTGGTTTGGGCGGTGGCCCAGGTGGTGGTACAGGCTTAGGTGGTAGTGTTGGTGGTGGCATTGGTGGTAGTCTTGGTGGTGGTGTAGGTGGTGGTAATCTTGGCGGTGGACCTGGTGGAGGTAGTGGTGGAGTTGGACAAGGTTATGGTGCAGGTGGAGGTGGTGGACCTGGTGTAGGTAGCGGTGGAGTTGGCGCCAGTTATGGTGGAGGTGGCGCTGGATATGGAGCTGGCTATGGTGGTGCTTATGGAGGAGGAGGAGGAGGAGATGGTGGTGGCAATTAAACTCGCCGGGGGCTCTCCTTTGAAGTTATATGTACAAATTGTGCAGCATGCATGAAAAAATAATAAAATTGTGCATGGTTGTGTAAGGTTTTAGCACCTGTGTTTTGTGTCAGCCTCAGTCTAGTATGCTTAAATTATAGGTCTTGGTCTGATTAATTAGGTTATTTGAGCAATGCAATTTCGTGTTACGTACCAATCTAATTATGTTTAGTAATTTTCCTATATTAATTGAGCAATGCAATTTCATGGACATCAATTTGTCTAACCAAATGAGGTGAAAAACAAAAGAGTTTGATGTTGCAAAAATTAAACAAAGTGAACTATAACAACTACCCTGTATGTACCATGTTAAATATATATCTTGAGAATGAATGGGCAAAACAATGTCATATCTCAAGTTGAACCCATTATGAGCAAGTCCATCTGCTTTGAGCTCTATGAATCTACGAACAACTATATTGACTTGATGGCGAATTGGCGACTATAGCCATAGTCCATATCCATAGGCAACATTTTGTGTTTATTCGACTCGACATAAGAGATTAGTGGTCCTGAGTGATGTTTTGGTGGTGCTAAGTTATCGTAACCTTGGTAACAATGTGTAGATCGGGCAGACTATTTATTTTAATTTTAATTTTAATTTTAATTTTTTTTTTTAATCCCTTAACCCCTCTCACCCCAGATGCCACGAGCTGAGATCGACCCCGTGATCTAGTGATACTATCCGTCACTGCTCAACCACTGAATCGCGACCTAGTAATACTATCCGCCACTGTTCAATCACTGAGTCATCACACCTTTAACTGTAAACAGACAGACTCGACAAGGATTGACCTACTACTAACTTTCATACATCACAACATTTGTTACTGAGCCTAAAAAGGCCTTGGTGTTACAGACGTACAGGTTTACACTTGGACAATTGTCTATGCGAGGGATTGAGGGAGACTCATGTGCACTATGCACATGACCCCCTCATGTGCATAAACTCGAGCCGTCAGATCCAAGTAAAACCAATCTAACAATCCTCTCTCTCTCTCCACTAAATTATTACAAATTAAATCACACATCACTTATTACAAATTAAACCACATTTTTCACTTTTTTTTTTACCAAAATCTAAACAATTCAATACACATCTCGAGAAAAATTAAATTGTCCAAATTTAATGGAAACACACTTTTCTAAGTAAATCTAACGGTCCAAATTTAATATTACACTAATCTCGAGAAAAATATAATGGCCTAAATTTTATGAAACACGCATATCAAGGTAAATCTAACGGTTAAAATTTAATAGTACAAACATCTCGGTCCACATGTAATAATACATACATGTCAAATTTAATTATGCACTCATCGTTTTCAAAAATATATGATTCAGCACGTACTTCGAGAAAATCTAACGGTACTGTATGCATCTCGATAAAAAATAAATAGTTCGGCACTCATTTCGAGGAAAAATAAATGATACAAATTTAATATAACACACATCTCTAGGTAAATCTAACGGTCCAAATTTAATAGTACACTCATCTCAAGAAAAATTAACTATCCAAATTTAATAGTTCACACATCTCTAGATAAATCTAACCGTTAGATTTTGGTGAAAGATCAAACAGTTGGATTGTCCTCGAGATACGTGTTGAACCGTTTAGATTTTGGTAAAAGATCTCTAGTTAAATCTAACGTTACAAATTTAATTATGCACTTATATCGAGATGTGTGAATTGTTAAATTTGGACCGTTAGATTTTCTCGAGATGAGTGTACTATTAAATTTGAACCGTTAGATTTATCTAGAGATGTGTGTTCTAATAAATTTGAATAGTTTATTTTTCCTCAAAATGAGTGTCGACCCATATATTTTATCTCGAGATGCGTGTAGAACCATTAGATTTTCTCGAGGTATGTGTCGAATAATATTTTTTTCTCGAGATAAGTGCATAATTAAATTTGACATGTATGTATTATTAAATTTGGACCGAGATGTTTGTACTATTAAATTTGAACCGTTAGATTTACCTTGATATGTGTATTCCATTAAATTTGGACCATTATATTTTTCTAGAGATTAGTGTAATAATAAATTTGGACCATTAGATTTACTTAAAGATGTGTGTTTTATTAAATTTGGACCATTTGATTTTATCGAAATATGTGTTGAATTGTGTAGATTTTGGTGAAAAAACAAAAGTGAAAAATGTGGTTAATAGTCTACATGGCCTGGGAAACTAGCTTGGTTTCCCTTCTGAAGGCGAAAATACCATTTTGCCCCCCTCTTTAAAGACTTATTTTGAGTGTATTTTTAAAAAGAGGGACAACTTCGTATTTTCGCCGCCCCAGAAAAGAAAACCAGGCCAGGCCATTAAGAATTTCTGGTATTAATTGTAAGTGATGTGTGGAGAGAGAGAGTCTTTTCCTTGAATCCGACGGCTCAAGTTGATGCACATGTAGTGCACATGAGCCCCCTCAATCCCTATGCGAGTGGGAGACCACGTGAATCAACCATCACGACCTCTAGAGTTATAAGTGGCACATACAGGCTTGTAAGTGAACGGATTCGGTGTTTACACCGTGGATGCTCTTACACAACTAGTTAATGAGTTTCCTTGGAATAGATTTTCATGGGAATGACCACAGCAATATCTTTCTTCAACCTCCCTACGAAACAAACAATGTTTTTCGATTCGTAACGTTAAGACTAATTGATTTCAAATTGATTTCCACTACCCTTAATTAATGTTGTCCATCTAATCAAAACTACGTGTGTGCCCGCCATGTCAAATTCCGTATCATTCTAAACTTATTATACCAGATCAATCAACCTAATCAACTAAATTTTCTATGTGCCATGAACCACTATTTCATATTTTTTAATCATACATTAGATTAATAATGAGCGTAACAACATAATCTAGCTTACCTTATATGTGACCAGGCACATTGAAGGCTTAATGTATCCAAAGCAAAATAATTTTTTTTTCCTTGACTTTGTTTTCTCTAGCTTTTCTTTTTCCTTCTTATTTTCCCTGAGAATCTTTACCAACCTTCTTGAAATCAAACGAAATTGTAAATTACAAGTCAATAAAAAAAAAACGATGCTTCATTAACAAAAGAGAATCATTAAGGACCCCACCATTGTGGTTGCCAAGTGGCAAACTGTAAGTGGTCCAATAGAATATGAATGTTAAGCAACCACCACAACACATAACATGAGTGAGGAATATATAGTCGTTGGATATGTACGGTCTTATTCATATAGGTTCAATGTATGTGAGGTGAAGCTTTCAGCCTTTTATAAAATTGTATTATGCAATTATTTTTTATTTTGAAATTCATATCATATTTTTTTTAAATGCTCCGCATTTTTGTTTGTTTGTTTGTTTTTTTTTTTTTTTAAATTTTAAAAGCATATAGCATATATTAGTAATATTAGTTACAATAAAGATGTTATGCTTCTACAACTAAGTTATGAGCCTCTAAATTGAGGTTTCTAAAAATAAAGTTACAAAACCAAAAACTATTAATAGTGTGAAGGCGCTGAATACTACTAATAAGGGAACGTCACATTCAGTCCATACCCGTAAAAGGTCCTGCTGATCTTCCTGCAAAATGATATGCAAAGTCCCAAAGTCGCCCAAAAAAATGGTCCTTGGTCCATGTTACTAATCTCAAATTAGATTTTCTTTTTAGCCAGTTTTAGCAATAGATTACTAATTTGACTAATTCCATCTTTTGTGTTAAACAAGGCATTGACCAACACCCTAACGGCATTACCCTCCTTAGGCCTCGCTAGTCACTTGTATTTGTATCTGCCTTGAGGTTGAGATTGAGGTACAAATTCAACGCCAAACCTTAGAACTATTATGTAAATGGATCGATATTGCATATCTCACTATCTAATGCAAAGTTATTTATACAAATTTACTCAAACAATTCAAAGGTTGAATGGAGAATCAAGTGATGACATCCACCATTCCAACTTCTTTACCAAAACCTCAAATATCAGGGTTCGAAACTTTCACCTTTTCATCTAATCTAATCTAGTCCAATCCACCAGATAATGGGCCAAGGCCCAATGTAAAGTACAGAGATCAAACATTTTCAAATTATTGGGTCTCTCAAAATAATTATAAAAAAAAAAAGGATTTTAATTCTCTTACAAGTCAGAATTTTTCGTTAATTGTGAACCAAGTGCTTCAATAATTGCAAAATCCTTTTTCCTGCAAAATAATTCAAAAAAATAAATAATTAAAAAATGTCATTTACTGTTTGTCTCAGTATTACCCAGCAATCTGGTCTGGTCAGAAATAAAATATAAAAAATAAAAATATATATTTACTAAATAAGTTTCGAAATATTTTATTAGTGCTTCAAATGGTTTGCTTGGGTGGCCTGCACGTGTGCTGGGGGGGGGGCCGAGTGGAGGACGTCGAACGTCGAACGTTGACCGTTGGATTTCTGGCCCAACTGAGATTTTAGAAATACAGACAGTTGGATCTCTGAGTGATGGTACAAGAGGAAACAGACACGTGTCCTTCTCTTTTGTCGCAGCGAAATCATTAAAATTCTGGGTCAGGCAAGAGGACAAAAAAGACAGGTATTTGTATTTCAAAAGGAAGTAAAGGATTTTAACTCGGGTTAAGGAACTCGGGGTCAGAGTTAACTTGGTAGGGTTAAATGATGACGTGGCGGTGAAAGAGACCTGGCCTGTTAACTGACGACGTTACTGTGCTTTAGTGGTTGCAGTTCAATTTATTGGAAGGGCGTTTGTTTGACCGTTACGTTTCAGTTGAGACCCTCGGTTGAGGGTTGACGAGGAGTTGTAAAATCGGCGAGTAGGAAAGGTGGTTCACTGGTTCTAAGTCTTTTATTCTCAATAGTACCATAGTAACCTTCCTTTTATTTTCGTCACAAATTTAGTGCGAAAATTTTCCAAACTTATATTTATGGAAAATTCTAAATGGCGAGGAAACGAGCGAGGGGTGAGTGTGACCGCTCACTCTCTCGAGATGTGTGTTTGTATTATCGAGATGTACAATTTCACGAATTTTGAAGGGAATGAGTGGTAATAATACTCAACCCCTCGCCCCTTTCCTCGACAGCTAGAATCACTTTAAATTTATTTTTAAAAGGCTAATGTTGAGGTATTTTAAAAAAAAAAAAATACTTGTTTTAAAGGATTTTACGAATGAGTTATACTAACATTTAAAATCTATAACATTGATGACACCACGTACTTTCATTAGCTCAGACATTTTTTCTTTCAAAATGTTATCAAATTAAACTACATTCACGGATGAAAACATGTCACGTCGTTCAATACCAAAATGAATGTTAATTTTAAAGGAGTTACTATTCATACCCATTTTTTTTTTACTCGAAGGGTTGGGGCTAGATTAGCTGAAAATCAGAGTTTATCAGAAACCTGACCTAAAATTCTTGAAAATTAGCTTTTTATGATTACATCGGCACACACGTCCAATTCAAATTTTGAATCTTAATCTACACACCCACAATTTGCTAATACACCCACATACCACGCAAAAGTTTTGGTGTTTGCGTTTTGATATCCACACAGTAAGTTTTGCATATATTACCTGTTATGCTCACTAAAATTCTAGTGTTGGATTTGACAAAAAAAATTTCCCCTTGGTTTGTGCTCAAGGATGGTTAAATCTTCAACACAATCAGAGACTCTTCTCAGATAAAAGGTGGGGGCCTTACATACAACCAAAGCTTGAGTACGATCTACAAGGTAATATAGGAAGCAACTCGCCGAAGATCGTGCAAGAAATATTCGGTGTCTAATAAAAAGTTCAAGAGCCCTTCTAGGGGGGCGAGGTGGGCAGCATTTCGAGGATGATGGATGGTGGTGGGCGGGCCTCACTCCTAGAATCAGGAAAAGTTCAAACAGAAAATTCTGAAGGAGCTTGATCATGATCAAAAGGAAGGTGAAAAAGAATGTCAAACTAGGGGTGGGTACGGGACGGGATGGGACGAGATATACCCATCTCTGTCACATTCCGTTCATACGGGATCAGAGTGCTGTCTATGACTGCTGCGAAGATTATCATCATATAAGAGCGTGAAAAATAACTTTCTAATAATTAGATATAGATGTGGCATGCAAATATAAGAGTAGCCACTAAATTCCCTAACAATGAAGTCGAGTGGGCTGACTTTTAGAAAATGACATGATAAATAGAACCCGCTAAGAGTATTGTGGTGATGGTCTCCCAACTGATTTTACAATTTCATTACTGTGGTAAACAAAATTCATGGTTCCTTGACAAAATGACATTTCATCTTTTGTTAGGGAAAAAATATAGACATATTGGTGATGCTCTAACATATTCATAATGGTTTACCATCAATACATATATCGTAATTAAAAAATATATATTTTTACAGCCTGGGATACCTCAAATTCTTGGCTCCGCCCTTGAATGTTCCCTTCTGAATATTTATTACTCAGTTAATTGTTATTTTCCATCTTCACCTGGGTATTATCAATATTTGAAAGTTAAATAATTGGAGTCACTTTTATTGGAAATCCAAACAACAGTCTACTATCTTTCTCTTGCTTAATAAATATTTATTTATTGAAGTAACATTTCTGTTAACACTGCAAACACCATAAGTTTCTGTCAGTCATCTGTAAGTTTATATGAATAAAAAAAATATTAATAATAAATATTAAAAAATTAGCTTGAGACGGGATGAGATTGGCGGAATTAAAAATCTTCATCCCATCCCATCCTATTCTAGATTGGGACGGGATGAGATCGGAATGAAATTATTCAATCCCATTAAAACCCGAAAAAATCGGAATGGAATCAGAATCACGGGATGAAATGCCTACCCCTACGTCAAACTAAGACTCCAATAGTTGTTTCAGATACACTTGTTCAATAGGAAAGTCATAGGAAAAAACCTAATGATATGGATACTTCTTTTATGTACCAAGGTATGCAACTACAGGATGGGCAAAAGAAAATGCGATTGATTTAAGTCTAAAAGACTTCAATGGAAGAAGAGATAATTTGTTCATGTAAATAAAACAATGTGTATTGTGTTTACATTGAATGTTTATAATCAAAACATTTCCTAAGTGTTGATGTTATTTATATTGTTTTTACTAAATGCAAGTTATGATGTATGTCATTTTGTGTGTTGAGCATGTTTGTTAGTTACTTTGCAATTTATAATTGGTAATACACCAAATTGACATTTTTATAATAATTCAAAAAAGAATAACATTTTTTAGCTATAAAAATTTACAAAGCAATTTTACACATTTTCACAAACAAAGTGATTCAATAATATTCACAAATAGTATGGGCTTACAAGTGATGCTATTCATGGTGATTTAATTTATTGTATCACTTTTTTTGTAGCTATTTTTTATTTTGTTGTCTAAATTTAGTTTTGACTTGAAATTGTATTAGTAGACTGGATTGTAATAGCTCAAAAGTATTACTATTTATTAAGTTGTTACAAATATGTCAATTTGGTGTAGTGTGCGCATATTGCAAAAACTCAAACCACTAATCATTCATTTTTTTTTTCTCATTTCTTCTTGAACCTCATCGCTATGAAGGATCATAAACAAGTATTCTAGGAAGAAGATGATTCAAACGCGTAAAATCATGCATTCACATATCTATTAAAAAAAATTCAAGCTTCACTGTAATTAAACACAAAAGCCTATGTGGGTGTAAAAATCAAATAAACGCATAAATTTATCTGTGAAAAGGGTTATCTCCACATAGAAAATTTTGCGTGTAAAGAGTTGTCTTGACATATAAATTTATGTTGTTTACTCACGAAAATTTAAGCGTCTAATAAGTTTCAGGGACGTTTTATACTCTAGACGTGTTCAAGTCCAAAAAACTGAAAAATAATAATTTCATTGTTGTTTGGATCCTTATTGATGCCCGTACACATGCCATATGGGTCGTCTTCTTTACTTAGCTAGTCTAAGATGAGTTTCAACTATGTGGTTTGATTTTCACGTATAATTCATAGATTTCAAGTATAAAAGTTGAAAAGAATGTATTAAATCACTAAATTACCACATAGAGTGGTTGGAAAAGGATTGTTTGATCCTTGCTTGTGTCACGCCTCAATTTTCTTCAATAATTTAACATTTCTTAAAACTACAAAAAAAAAAAAACCAAATTCAAATACAACCAATTTAAGTTTAAAACTGTCACGTCCTGATTTTCTTCAATGATTTAAGTTGCAAGATTCTTCTTGTACAGATCATGGAGATAAGCACATCACTATTATTGTTTAGATTGATCTTTGGAAAAATCACTATCACACGAGACATCCTCTCATGAATTGTGATGTCACTAGTTTGAAGAAATTGTTATAGCTTTACTAAAGTTTCCATCATGTGGTAATGTGATGTTATTCTATTGTGGTGTATGAACCTAATCTCAAGTGCAATACTTTCCAAGTACCATACTTTCATTCAAACCACTAATCATCAAATAGACGCATGCGTATGTCACAATTGAATTGTAGATACATTGTTTTTTCCCATTTTTAAACGAATCTTTTGTGTAATTTGTGCAAAAGAATTATATTATACAATATGAAAATGCTTAAATGAAAAAAGAATTGAAATAAGATAACAAATAAGAAAATTCATTGGCTATTATTTTTGAAATATTTTCTCTTAAAATGAGCAAACAAAATGGGTTAGAAAATTATAATGTCAACAAAATGGCAAAATTGTAAGTTGAGCCAATAAGCCTTCTTGATTTAAGTGGCTCATATAAGTGTAATGGCTTAAATGACTTTGCTAAAAGAGTTTTTTTTTTTTTCATTATTACATTAAAATTACTTTTGTACCTGTAATTAGTCACTTCATACTAAATGTATAACCAAATGATAAAAGGTATTTTGATCATTTTATTGACAGTGAGACATTTACAATTCCACCATTCATGATGCTTAACCTCTTTGTACAGTAGAGATGTTTACCACAATGAGAGCTTCTACCTGTCGAGGAAAACAACGATGAAATCAGCGAGGGAGCGAGAAAAAGGGGATCGTTCATTTTTATCGAAATGCGTAATGTCATTTTTCATGCACGTATTCCGAAAGGAATGGACAGTCCCCTCCTTCCCTCTCTCCCTCCCTCTTTGATTTCCTCGCTGACTTCCTCGACATTTAGAATTCATGTTACCACAATATATGAAAATGACAAAGAGCTTTTGAATCAGTGACTTGCATGAAAAAAATATAGGGTTTATCTCATTGTCACCAATAGATAAGAGCATTAAATGGCAGTATGAAACAACCCAAACATCAAGAAATTGGAAAAATCAAATTAGTTTTGACCACAAAGAGGTTGCATACATATTAAATTTTGGTACTTAAGATAAGGGAACATAAAACAAGTCTCATTTAAGAAGAGGACGACCTTACACTATTGGACAATATTTTTTCCCCATGTTTTTTGGGTGCAAATTTGGATAAAAAAAATAAAAATAAATATATATATATCAAAATTGACATCTACTATGGAAGAAAGATATTCCATAAGGATGGCAAACGACCGGGTTGATTTCAATTTGGATTCGGATTTAAATAATATCAGGTCGAATATCACTTACTGATGAGCTAATTGGTTTTATTTGACAATCGATGTTTACAAAATGCTAAATCAATACTAAGAGCATCTCCAACCTAAGGCTCTAAAATTAGTTCTATAGCAAATCTATTTCTTTTGATGCAACTTTTGTGTATACTTGACTAGCATATTACACAAAAAAATTTGGGATTCTTAAATTGATACTTTATTTTTTTTAATGATCGGGACAAAAAATAAAATTGTAAAAAGACGATAATGGAGTTGGCTAGGGTTACTCAACATCTAAATAGTATAAGAATTTTTTCCAAATGATTACTTAAGTTTTAATGTAACTTATTTTAAGCCTCCAATTATATATAAATTATAGACTTTTTTTTTTTGCCCAAACACGAAGATTTTTATTGAAGATAAGAAGAGAAACAAAATACAACCATTCCTATATGATCAAGATATGTCAAGACACCATGAAAATTCAAAAAACAAGTCTCTAAATATATTACAAGCCGAACCTATCTTCCACAACAATTCTCTAATCTCGATAAAGATATAATGTTCCGATCTGTTAAGCCCTTAAAATACCATCCCATTTGTCTCTTTCCACACGCACACACCACATGAGCACATGAGAAATCCTACGCCATAACCACTCCACGCGTCGGGATGAATTAGCTTGGGACCACCAGCTTAGCCAATCCAAAAGGGAACATTGAAACATCAAATTCTGACAAGAAACTGTTTCAAATGGATTTAGACAATCTACAATGAAGCATCAAGTGATCTAGAGTTTCGTCATTCTCGTTACAAAGCACATAAAGACTTCATGTGAGGATTTCTCTCGTCTTCAACCTGTCTTTAGTTAGGATCCTCTCATGCAATACTGACCAACAAAAAAAATTAATTCGAGGAAAAATATTTTTCACCCAAACCAGATTCTTTTGAGAGAAAATGAAGGGGTTGGAGTGGGTCTCATAATGAGATGCAACCAGCATATCCGAAAATTCTTTCACCGATAAACCCACACCTTTACCCTTCCACACCAAACTATCAGATCCATCTGAGAACATCTGAGTATCCAACAGGTGCAACATTGGAAATGGATCATTCAGAGGTTGGCTACTACACCAAGAATCACGTCAGAAATAGATGAGATCGCCATTGCCACAACGAAGCGATGTGAGTGTAGAAAATACTTGCACACCCAGAGATGGACTTCCACATAGAGCACCCATAGGAAGCGTACTTGGTTTTGGTATTCCAATCTCATCTATTTCACCCATATTTATCAATGATGAGTGGTCTCCATAAAGTGTCATCTTCTTTTGCAAATCGCCAAAACCACTTGAAATGTAATGTTAAATTAAAAGTACTCAATTGGCGAACGCCTAGACCAACTCGGGTTTTTGGACAACAGATTTTCTCCCAACCCACTAGATGCATCTTTCTGAAGTTTTTGTGGAACTCCAAATGAAATCGCGCATGATCTGTTCCATCTTGGCTGCAACTGGAGAATGAACTTTGATAAGAGACAAAAAGAACACAAGGATAGAAGCTAAAGTGAATTGGACAAGTGTTACCTTTTAGTTTTCAAGGAGAATTTGCGTTTTCAAGAAGCTAGTATCGATTCCATCTTTTCGATTGACTCATCCCACACAACTTTACTTTTAAAACTAGCACCCAAAGGCATGCCTAAATACTTAACTGGAAGCTGACCCACTGCACAAAAAAAAAACCTGCCAACTACTTCAGATGAAGGACTTTTCCAATGGGCAACACCATTGTTCAAACCTGAAATAACTTCGAACCAAAACATAATTCTTTTGAGAATAAAAACCTAAGTGGCAGAAGCATCACAAAAAATGATAGCATCATCCACATACTGACGAATGGAAACAGGAGGACTACCCTCTACGACTAAAAACTCTTTTACTAGACCAACATCAACAACTTTAAGAATCATTTGGGCCAGATCTTCTGCTGCTAAAGTAAAGATAATAGGAGATAGGGGATCACCCTGATGCGGGTCTTTAGAACTATTGAAAAACCCGTGCAGTTGTCCGTTGATCTTCAGAGAGAAATTGGCTGTAGATTTGCAAGTGTGAAGCAAAATTTTCATTGGACTTTCATTCCCACCATTGATAACAAAATCAAATGGTAGATGTAGAGTGATACATCAATTTAACCTAAAATGTAGGGTTCCCCTCATGAATTCCCATGGCATGGGATTCTATACAGCCAAACACACCCTTAGTTTCCACCATAAGCAGTAGCCAGGGTGACTAGAGATCACTGAGTTGTTCCACCATGATTTCATTTCCTCTGTCAGGGTTGGATGGTCAAACCAACCGTTATCAAAGGAAAAAAAGTCGAGTGTTGCCATCAATAGAAAAATTCGCTAGCAGAATCGCGTGATGGTCAGAACCTGCCACTCCCTTGAACCATTCAACTTTATCACCAAACTTAGCAATTCAATCCACCGAAGCCAGAAACCGATCAAGCCTCTTTCAACACTTCATTCATCTGCAAAAGATCTGCATCTCAAATATCTAATAAACCTCATGAACTGCCAATGGATTCCACCATAACCCAATCAAAATAACTATCACCCCACAACTTCCTAATAAATTCTCTAGAGCATCTCTCCAATTTTAATTCCTGAATGAAAACAAGATCTAGACGATTATCTGAAATTAATTTTCGGCAACCTCTTTGCCTCTTAGAATTTTCGAGCCCTCTACAATTCCATGAAATAATTTTGAGGTTCATGAAAGACATTCGACCCCGAGGTTGTTGCACTTGTCCCTAGCTCTGTAAAATGCTACGTTGTGGCTTGAACCATACTGAAAATCGTATCTTCATCCTGACTGAGATCCACTCCCACTGCCAAGCCAATTTCTTTGTAAGTCGATCGGTCAAATGTCTCTTCTTGAGCCAAACGACAATCAGAAACAAAGAACTCTGCACTGTCATTGACCCTAGAAACAATCCTTGAAGACTACCTAGAACCCTGTTCACCAAGAAGAACTTCACCTAAATGGTTTGTCCATGCGACCTCGAAGCCTAGGGGAGGGCCTACGTGATTTGGTGTGGTCGAGAAATTCTCCAAATGCGAGGCATACTATTCTAATGGCAAACCATGAACTCCAACACACTATTCTGTTGGTGGCCCAAAATTCGGAGGGTAAGCAAGAGACACCGAACACTCCTTGGTGTGGTTGGAATACACAGTCCTTTCCCGCTCAATACGGGCGCTACAACCCTTAAGTTTCAACCCACCTGGCTTTGTTTAAGCATGAACCTGGATCTGGTTGGAAAGACCAAAAAATTATCCGATTCAACGGCTCTGTCACGTTGGGCTTTCTTAACCAATTTGCAATCATTGTTGGCTTGCATGGATATCTTGGTCAATAAAGGGTTCAGGTTGAAGACATATTCCTCCACAGCTTTTAAGACATTCTAATAATTTTCAAAAACCTATTGAGCCAGAGAGATAAGCAGGGAAATGAGAAAACACTAGAACTTGCAAGGGAGATTAAACAATCAATGCTGAAAACCTAGTCGAAGGTCACCACCACCAGATCCAGATGAAGGTCACCACCTGATCCAACCGAAGTTCACCACCAACAATGAAATGATAAGAATCAAAGACTTCATGAGAACTAGACGAAGGTCACCACTACCAGATCTAGTAGATTTCTGTTACTATACGAAGGTCATCACCACCAGATCCAATTGATCTCTGTTACTAGTCGAAGGTCACCACCACCAGATCCAGTCGAAGGTCACCACCACCAGATCCAGTCGAAGTTCAAACTCTCTTCCTCTCCTTTACCTCTAACTTTTAGATTTTTCTAACATAATTTATTTAAAGTCCTCAATTATCTATTTATAGATATAAATTATAAATTATAAATAGATCCTTACATCTAACTTTTTATACATTTTACAATCAAAACCAACTATCTCAAACATTGATTAGTTATACCTAAGCCCCTAACATAATTTATTTGAAGTATCTAATTATTTATAAAAAAGAAACTATAAATAAGCCCTTACAATAATGAGAGTGTAATATTTGGTTACATATTTTTTTTTGATCATTTTGCTTAAAATCTTTGGTCAAGTCTTCTAAATTGTAATTTTAATTATTATTGAATTTTTTAATAAATTAAAAAATAATGAATATCTGCACACGTAGAGCGCGTCCACCCCTAATCATTGAGCAATAATAACGACCAAGGGCAATACTGAAAGACATCAATTTGTCACTTGGCCAACATTAACCACAAAGTTTACAACAACTCACTTGGATTTTAATCAGAATGAAACCATAAACCTTGGGTCAGATTGATCATATTTTCTCTACAAATAACAAATTCACCACAGATTTTGGTTGGTATGATTTTGAGATCATTCACAAATTTATGGGCGAGTTCTATGAACGATATAGGGAACAACAAACAATTTTTTTTTCTCATAACATCGACTTATATTTGAAATGTAGTTTACTTGGGAAAAATGTTCGAAGAGCAAGAAATGCATTTTATTCATCAATTGGAACGAATTATAAGGCGGATTAAGGGAAGAAACCGATGTGTTTGAAATAAAAACGTGACATAATTTTGAGTTTGTAATAAAAAAAAAAAAGAAAAAAAGAATACTACCATTTTCAACATCATCAATTCTTATCTTTAAAATTAATTAATTAATTAATCTTAAAATAAATTTGTGATAAATCAGTGGGGGCAAGCAATGAAAAAAATGGGTGGGAGTAAAATTGTAACAAGATGAGGGCCCAATGGTCCATCAAACTCACCCATCTCCCCAATTCAACTCCACGTACACCCAAACCCCCCGATTATTTCGAGTGTAAATCGGTCCGTCTGATCTACCTTTATTAACCACAGTTAAACCTCTCTAACCTTTTTTTAACCACAGTTAAACCCTCCCCTTCCTCACACGGTAACAAAAAAAAAATTATTTTTGGGGAGAGAGAGAGAGAGGTGAGTGAGTCGGTTCTCAGAAGTACCACAATCTGACAAACCTTTGTCATCTCTCCCCAAATACGTATTCGTATAAAGCTGATCGTATATTTATACGTACTTCTCCATCTCACCGCTCACAGAGAGAGAGAGAGTTGTAGAAGAGTATATCAGAAGCCACACTGCTTCGCTGATTTTGATGCATGAAACAGAGAGAGAGAAAGAGAGGAGAGTACTGCACAAGTTTCACACCTCCACAGATATAATTTTACTGCATTTGGGGTCTCTTTAGCCTCATCTGTGAAACATTGAGAGGAGAAACCAGGTGGGGTTTGTGTTTTGATCATGATTTTGTTTGGGTTTTCTCTGATGATGCAGAGAAACAACTCCATAGTGTTTGAATTCGTGGTTGAAAAAGCAGAGTAAAGATGATGTTTTTGTGGGTTTTTGTTTGTTTGTTTGGTGAGTGGTGATGTTTTGTGTAACACTTTTTGATGGTTTGGGGTTTGCCTTTTTTGGTAACCCATCAAATCTATTGGTGCATTCTTGGATCTGGGTTTGTCAATTTGAGTCGATTTAAGTGGACTGATTTTGTGCCCCTTTTGTTGATTTGGTTTGTAAGTGGTTTTTTGATGCACTTATTGGGGTTTTTCCTCTGGGTTTTGAAATTTTTTTATTTTTTTATGAAGAATCATGAATAATTTCAGTTTGATTGTTGATTTTGTTGGGTTAATCTGCATTTGTTGATCAATGAGAGAGGGGTTCTTTTTTTTATTTTTGATCATCAATGCTTATGATTTTCATCAAGGGTTGTAAGTTTGATGAAAAGTTGATTTTTTGTTTGATCATGTTGCTGATAATTTGATGATGTTAATGCAGAAGAGAGATTCTGGTTTTTTCAACGAAAGCTGAGGATTTGAGAGAGAATGCTGAGGAAGAGGACCAGATCAGTTCAGAAGGATCAATATAAAGGTCACTTGATGCCTGATTTAGCTTCAGAATCTGATGGTTTGGGACATAAACATAATAAGAACAGTTCTTTATTTGGTGTCCCTGGTGTGTTTGTAGGGTTTAACATAAAGGGTGTTTCAGATTCTGACTCAGCCTGGAGTCCTACTTCCCCACTGGACTCTAGGGTTTTTGCAAGCTTAGGCAACCCATTTAGGTCACCTAGATCAGCTCCTAATGGGGCTCAAAAGAGCTGGAACTCAAATAAAGTTGGTCTTGGTATTGTTGATTCTCTAGATGAAGTGAATAAATCATCTGGGAAAGTTCTTAGATCATCAGAGAGTAGAAATGTACTCTTTGGGTCTCAGAGGAGGATCAGTGTCCCTTATGCTGAGAACTATCTGGGTCGGTCAATTGATTCTTCATTGGCACCCAAATCCTTGCCTAAAAATTATGGGATTCCCCCACATACCCAGATCAGTAACCCCAATTCGCGATTGGGAAGGTCTGCGAATTCGTTCGCAATTGGAGACATGCAGTTAGATCTCAAGCCACTTGGAAAGGTTCGATCTTGTTTATCAGATTGTGGTCCGCCTATGTCACCCTTTACTCGATTAACATACTATAGCCATAATTCGAGTTCCGAGGATTTTTGTTCGGAGAAGAATAGCAATGCAGTTTTTCCACCAAATGGCGGAACGCTGAGTATAGATAATTCTTTGGGTATGAAACCTAGCTCGAGCCCGATATCCATTGGCTCGGTTAATGGATTAGTCGGGTCTCTCTCTGCGAAAGAGATCGAGCAATCTGAGGATTATACATGTGTTATTTCACATGGTCCAAACCCTAGAACAACTCATATTTTTGGTGACTGTATTTTGGAATGTCACACAAATGAGTTGGCTAATTGTTGCAAGAAGGGAGAAGAGGGGGTGGGATTGTTTCAGCCAGCTGAGTGCTCTAACCCTTCCCCTCCTTTCCCATCAAATTTTTTGAGCTTCTGTTATTACTGCAAGAAGAAACTCGATGAAGGGAAGGATATCTACATGTACAGGTTCGTCAGAATATCTTGATTAATCTGTTTTATCTAATTCAAGTCCTTCAATTGTAAAGTACTATTGTTATCTATCCTGCATTTGTTTCTTGAGTAAAGCTGCATCATAGCTTATATTAAGTGATTTACTCATAATTTGTAACTAAAAAGCCTGTATCAAGAGTCAGAAATTGTCTTTTGTTGGGTCAAGTTTGGAGTTTACCTCTCAAATTGATATGGTAGATTCAATTCCTATTCAACTAGTTTTTCAGGGTATTTTGCGGTTAACAATAAGATCATAGTGACCAATATTTTCAAAGCTATCTGTTTAATTTTAGCAATTAGTGAAAGTGGATTGAGAACAGTTTATACTACTTGCTATTATTGACTCTTTCGGCTTAAAAGAATCACCTTTTACATCTTAAGAAAAACAGAACAAAATGAAAGAGAAGAAACCATTCTAAACCATAATAAATTTCGAATTTTAATAAACCATTCTAGATTTTTTTATTATGTTAAGCTTTCACCAGCTTAAACCATAATAAATTTCTAAACCATTCTAGATTTTTTTATTATGTTAAGCTTTCGCCAGCTGCATTCTAAACCATAATAAATTTCAAAATTTAATCCTTTTATCTCTTGCAGAGGAGAGAAAGCATTTTGCAGCTGCAGTTGTCGTGATCAGGAAATTTTGGTTGAGGAGGAATTGGAGAAAGCTATGAATAATTCGTCCTGTGACTCTCCTAAATCAACTTGCTCAGACGATATCTTTGGGATGGGCATGGTCATAGATGCATAAAGGTACTACTGCAGTTTTTGTTCCCCAATCTAGCTCACAGGTTCATGAAGGATGAAAGCATGCTGAAGGTAAACGTGTAGGTCATCTGTTTACAAAGAGCTGTCATTGTGAATCTATTAGCAGCCATGGATGATCTTTTATGTACATTGCGTCGTTTACTTGTTATGTTTCACTTTCCTAGTATTTTGGGAGGTGGATGGTAGTCGGCTGTTTTTGCTTTTTTTTTTTTTGCATAATTAGGAAATCAGTATAAGCTAAAGACCTCTTATCTTGTAATTTTGATAAGCGAGGTAGTACTCTACTGTTCCTGCCTCTGCAAGATTTCCTTTTTCTCTTTTTTCACCTTCTGGCAGGAGTAATGTATAAGCCTTTGCACTCTGTTTACTAAATTACATAAATATAAGCTATCTTTATGTAACTTGTTCTGTTTTTATCTATATGCTGGTTTTCTCTTAAAATTTGTAGTGGATATGGGCATCCTTACTTCGCGTTATCCTTCATGTTGTGTGGGATGATTTTTGTTATCGTTATCAGCAGGAAACAAGTAATTTAGTCTAGTCTCCACAAAAATAAGATGATGATGGTCTATAGTCATACTTATGTAGCTTCAAGGATGAATGACTTTTACCACATACCCATGATTTTTCAGTTCTGCTTAAGCTTTCTGTGAAAACCATAGGCAATGGCCTTTCTTTGCATTGTAATGAGATTCCCTTATTACTCATCACCCTTAGAAACCACCAAACATTCCAACAGTCACCACTTGGGTGTGTATGTTGTTCAGCACGGAATAGATTTTCCCAATGTCATTCAGCTCGGGATAGATTTTCCCAAACGAGAATGTCTTATATGTTTTACTAATCCTCAACTCTGGACTTACCAATTCTTCTCAACTCCAAAATCTTTCTTCTTTTTTGTGGATGATAACGTTTGCTTCTTAGTCATCACTCATGTCACAATTAGAGTAGTAGGGTTGCCCCCTTTTGTGAAACCCTTCACATGCTTTCCTTTGGTCTCTTGAAAATAAAGGAAACTTAAAGAAATCATGAAACCAGGTTAAGTCATTGTTGTCAATGTAAACGCCCGTCTTTGGTACTTAGTGGGTAGAGAGAATTTTTTAGATCTAGCAACAAGTCTTGCAGGCATGTTCCATGAACTCAACATGGAATCAGTCTTTAATGGTCTTATCGAGGCATCCCATACATCTATGTTTCAGTTGGCATGGTGTTAATGAACTCATGTACTTATAACTTTTCCTGGTTCATGGAGGTGCTGATAGTGCTGAATGTAAGGATTTAGTTGGTAGATGCAATGTTCTTCATCTTTGTATGAGTTAGTCGACTTCATCAGGTCAAGTTGAACGCAAAACAGCTTGCTGTTTGTACCATGAACCCTAAATGGATAGTATCTGGATTTGATTATGGTGCTCCGCATCTGACATCCTGACAGTGATTTTTTTCAACAGTTTCGTGAATTTCTTCAACTCACCATTTTTCGCATCCATACTAATGACATTGCTTTCCAAGGACATGGTACTTGATCACCTTGATGTTGTGGTCATTGAACACGCTGACCCACTTCACCCCATTAACTCAGGCTTCTGACTGTGGGGCGCGTCTGCAAAGGCTCGTTCGACAGTGTTCCATTTTATTAGTCTGTCTGTTATTGCATATATTCCTTTGAGACTAGTCTTCAAGCTTGAATCAGAACAACCATTCAAACCATGAACTCCCGTCTAGACATGAATCATAAAATGGAAGACGTCAAATAGAAATCAAAGATGTGATAACTCAGTGATTGAGCAGTGGCAAATGGTATTACTAGGTCACAGGTCGAACCCAAACTATGTGGGAACAACATTGCTAAAGTTTGATTAGTTTATGGAGTAAATAATCATTTAAATACCAATTAAAGTGACAAAAAGTAATTAAAAAATAAAGTAAAAGAGAGTTGCTTTGAGTCACTGTCATATAACTTGAAAGATGTTCCGAAAAAAAGTCTCGAATTGTTCAAAATATTTGTTGACAAAAACAAAGTGAAAAGGTTTCTGATGATGTGATTTGTTTATTGGAAAAGCTACAAGTTTATTAATAGTGTTTAACATTTAACATATAGTAGTGCTTTAATTAACAATAGTTTCTTTTTTTGTTGCTTTTCTTATAATAATTAAAAAAAAAAAAATCTGTCCGTCTCACGGTGAATTCTAGAATAAAAACCTTGGAGCTATTCATATTCCCAGTTTACATCAATCTCCATTTCATGGAATTGACTATAGTATTTGTGTTAGATTGTCGGGGGTGCCAAAGTGTGTTGCTACAACATAGGCAAAACATAATCCAAGCGAGAAGTGAATGGATTAATTTGCCGATTAGATTGTTGATATTAGGTTTAGACGAGTAAGTCTAGCCGGCTTGGTGGCATTTTTTACACTTTTTGCCCCTCCTCTTTAAACCACGACCACAAGCACTTTAAAAAAGAGGGATAAAAGAGTTATTCTAATCAGTCAGACCAACAAACCAGGCTGGCTAGAATTTCTGTTTCCTTTATCCTTGCACTGTTAATTTAGGCAGCCCATGCTCGTGTGTTAGCTCTGGAGACTGTCTTTGATCTTCTGCTAATGGCTAATCTTGCAGCTGTTTGCAAACGTTCAATAAATACTTCGGCGAACAAATTAATTTATAAACTCCTTCCAGAATTTTAATCTTGATCCAAAACTAATATTTTGGCTAAAAGTTCTAATGATCAGGTTGAAATGTTCAGAGTTCACTGTTCACTGTTGAGAATGTATATCAACAATCTAGAACTGCAAGTTGGGCCATTTGAGTTTCATTGATGGTTTGGGCTGAATTGAACCCTCCAAAATATCCGGATCCAAAAATTTTGGGCTTCGAGTAAAAGGTCCAATAAGTCGCGGTCTTGCTAATATTGGTGCATTTGGATAATGTACAATTATCCTGACGTGGCATTTTGCCATTGGTTCATCCAAAAGTGCAAGTTTATGCTGATGTGACAAATTGACGACAGAGACCTAATTACCGTGAAGCATCTCTTCGTCACAAAGAAGCAAACTCAATTTTTATTCAAAAGTTCTAACTGTCGAGGGAAATGGCGAGGAGAACAGCGAGGGGAGTTTCATCACTTGGAATGCGTGTGTTGAAAAGTCAAGTGTGCATCTCGAAGGATGGATGGTTCCCCTACCCCACCACTCTCCCCCCCTATCTGTGGGTCCCTCGCTGTTTTCATCGACACTTAGTAGAGTTCTTTTGTATTTCGAGCAAAATCAACACACTTCACCAAGATTTTTGGAAGGAAATCAATTTAGAGATTAGAGACATACTTAAAATGAAATGATATTTTAAAACACGATTACAAATATCACTTATAAAATGGGTGAAATTGTAAAAAAATTTAAAAATTGCCGGCAAATAAGGCTGGCTAGAATTGTTGAAATATAAAATATATATGCGGAGTCAATGACACGGAAAAATCCCTAATTATTTAAAAAGAAAAAAAAAAAAAAATTCTGGTGCACTAATCTAAATAATGACTGGTAGTAACTGCCACGAATCTGACATTCTGTAATTAGCCAAAAACCCAGACACCCTTGTAGTCATTTTTCAGTTTCATCCCCAAACACAGGTATGGAAAGGAAACCACACCATTCCTACCTCAGTGAATGAGAGATGGAGAGAGATCATCACTTCAACACTCAAAACAAAAACCCCACTGAGATATAGTAGATTTTCATGTTATCTGTTTATCTCCACTTCACTTCACTTCACACATGAAGTGCTTCTTCTAAAAAGCTATATTGATTGAAGAGTTCTTTAATGGGGAGCTCTTGCTTTGCACACTCCCCCTTTTGTACACTCCCCACCATGTCCTCTTCTTCATCTTCTCCATCTATCTTCCCCTGTTCTCATGTTAGGAGTGCTAAGAACAAGAAGCAGAGGACACTGGTTATGGCTTCGCATCGACCCGAAAGGCAAAATGAGGCTGGGTCCTGCAAAAGGAGGGCGATTTTGGCTCTGGGTATCTCTTCAATTTCGTTTTTGCAATTGAAAGCTAGAGCTGCTGAGACTTTGGTGAAAGGTAAGTTGGGTTATTTTGGAATTCCATGAACGATGCTTTTTGTGTTTATATTCTTATCAGAATGAATGAATTGAGTTGAATTGAAACTTAAATCATACTGGGGTTTAGGGATTAGTGAATTTGGTGGTTGAGGTCTTAAAATGGGGCATTGTTGGAATATGAACTAGATTTAAAGTTAAATGTGTTGAAAGTGGTTTATTTAGAAGAAATGTCATTGAGTTTTTTTGTTAAGTATAAGTTCTTCTCCCATCTTAATTGAGGAAATTAGGTTTTTTATATGGATTGTTGGTGTATGGAGTCTCAAATTGTTTTATGTTTACATTTATTCTGTTAGTTTCTGCATTATCTGGTTGTGTGTTACTTATTGTATATATTTAAAAGTTGGAATTGATGAAATTTGGTGAAACAAATTTGCTTATTTACGTCCCAAGCTTTAGAAATGTACATTTGTTAACCTTTTTATTATTTTAACTCAATTTATATAATTTAATATGATGAATAGTGCACTGTAGCTTGAAATTCCCATTATCGAAGTTTTTCCTCTTCCCTCAAAGTTATGAATATTGCAAATGATGCTCAATTAGAATAATGGTGGATTTTAGGATATAATATCAAATTTATCATTATGTTATCTATCATTTTCAATGAGATATAGTTAAAGCTATAATTGAATCGCAATTAATTGAATAGCTATGTCTCGAGTGACCGAAGTTGAAAAAAATTCTCTGTCATTTCTAACTGTCACTATGCCCCCAAAAAAGAAACAAATCCATGGAGCCATCACATTGCTTAATGGTACTGGAGATCTTGATAAAACTTTATTGATGGTGATGTTGAATTACTGGGACTTGGTGACCATTGTGCAGACAAGAAAACATATGCATACTAAATCAGAATCAAACCATGTTTTGCAAACCCTCACAAATCCCTCTAAATCTTTTCCAATCCCTCTCTTCAAAACCCTTCAATGGCGTCAAATGCAGAGAAGAAACCCACAGAGAAGAAGTGTGGCGGAGAAGAAACCCCGAAGGTAGAGAAAAATTGAGCCTCCGTTGGGCCGCTTCCTCTGACAAGCAGAAGAAGCGCATGAAGAAAAGCGTGGAGGCATATAAGATCTACATCTTCAAGGTCCTAAAGCAATTTCATCCTGATATAGGGATATCCAGGAAGGCCATGGGGATCATGAACTCTTTCATCAACGACATCTTCAAGAAGCTTGCTTGGGAGTCATCCAAGCTTGCTAGGCATAACAAGAAGCCTATGATCACGTTGAGGGAGATTTTGACTGCTATGAGGTTTGTTTGATGGGAGCTCGCGACGCATGCAGTGTTGGAGGGGACTAAGGTTGTGACTAAGTTTGCTAGTTCTTAGATGAGTTTGGTGGGTTTTTAGGTGTTTTTTTTTTGGATCTATTATGTAGATGAGGGTCTTGAAATGTCTTGGTGATTGGTGGCTTTTTTGTATTATGGGGGGCGGGGGGTTGAAATTTGGGTTTTGAGATGTAAAGGTATTGGCTTTACTGGTTTGGTTCTCTGTTGTCAACGAAAGATGATCGTTTTTAGTATAAAAAATGTTCTGCAAACCTGTATTCTAGGCTATTTGCCTAAAATTTGTAAGGTTACACAATAGAATGCATACAATACAATTCAAGGTTTTAGGGTGGACATAATAAATGCAATCAATAATTATTGTCATGACAGGTAAGTACTGGTTGAGATTTGTTCTCCCATTTATGTCTTTCATGCATAATCATGATAAGCTCATTGACTTTGACACCACAGAGGAACACTCTTTAATAGAGTTCCCAAGGCACAAATTTCGATTATGGGAGATTGTGGGAACTTGGAATAGGGTAACTTCCATCGGAGCACGGGAAAAGTTAGTCCAGTTGTATTTTATTTAGCAAGGAAAGTTCATTTTTTATGGAATTCCCATTGTCCTAAGTATGGTCCAAAGTATCCCGATTTACCTAGATATTTATCCATTTCAGGTGAAGATATTCAAAACAAATATTAGATGAAATCTCCACAATACGGGTTGTATCGTTCCCTTTTCTCAAGGGTCAATATTTCCTATTGACAACTAGGGGTGGGCACGGGACGAGATGGACCTCATCCCTATCCCATCTCGTTCGTTTGGGATCGGAAATGGATAAACCTCATCCCGACCTCGTCCAATTCCAAACGGGTTCGAGACGGGATCAGCAGACAATAGAAAATTTGCTAATACATGTTCCATTCTATATTCATATGTACTTAACTAATATCATACAGATAAAGAAAATTTATCTACCTCATTGCATAACTTTATTGTAAAATAATAAAATCGGCGAAGAAGAAGACCCATCCATGTGCTTGGATACTAAGGAAGGTTAGTACAAAAACACACACAATTGGTAGTTTTATTCACATATATTTATTGAGACACTGAGTGTGAATTCCCATATCTTTGATTTGCACCTAGGTTGACTCCTCTTGGATCATATATCTTCCACATTCCTTCTTCCTACTCCCTATATAGTAAAAAATTTTGTTGAATGAACTCTAGTGAATGTGGGATATTGTGTTCATGAACTAATTGTTATATTACTAGTGTTTATGTGCATATAGGCCTGGGAATTTGCCCAGAGACCCTATTACCATGATTCAAAATCGACTAGTTAATATTAATGGTCTGGGTCAAGGGGTCGGTCCCAATTTCTTACACTCTTTCAAGGTTTAATTTTGTTGACTATGTGGGATTCAACCATTTGAGAGGATGTATAGCCAAGGTCCCTCTTTTATACTACCTGACCTCCGTCAAACTTCTTAGATATTGGAGATGGTCTTGGAACAACAACAAAAGAAGAGTGAGGGGACTTGGCCCATTATAATGGGCTTCCCCTAAAATTATGAGTCACAACAATGTCAGCATTATAGCGAGTCATCACATATAAAGACCATCTTCATCACTCACATGATTTTTAAGTTTAGTTGTAAAACCACATGATAATATAAGTCTAACTTCTAACCTAAGTTCGGATGGGATGGGATTGAAAATCTCCATCACGATCCCATCCCACTCTATCAGGATGGGTTTGATCAATCCCGTAAAAACCCGAAAAAAATCGGGACAAAACGGGATCGCGGGATTGGATTCCCTCCCCTAGTGACAACGATATTTTGAACCATGGTCCTAAGCGACAACGATATTTTGAACCATGGTCCTAAGTTCTACACCCACCACATATCCATGCAGACATTTTTTAACAGGATATATGTATTATTCATGTCATGGGCACAAGAAATTTGTTTGGACGATTATGTCATGCGCTATGTTCGAGCAGTTTTTTTTTTTTTTTGCAATTCATCATGTGATACATTTTGATATGTAGATATTATAACATTTTCACCTGTTTTAAAAAAGATTTGCGATGTGTCTTACGAATTTGAACCCTGTCTGCAAGAACCTTAGAAATGAGTATAAGTTTAAGAAGATCATGTGGTGAATTCTCTGGCCGCAGAATATAGAGGGGGAAGCCTTTTTGCAATTCACCTTTTTTTTCCCTTCTGTTGGGATAATGCAACAACATGAGGAATAATGTCCCTTGCACCGTAAAGTCCATCCTTGGACCTATCCACACTCCTCAATTTTAGAGTGAAGATACTATGGTTTTAAAGAATTTTGAAAGCTCATAAAACATAGAGCTACATCTTATGTCCTGATGATTTTGGTCTACCAAACCATCTGACAAAACACATCTTCTATACACGTTTTAACAACTTATATTTTATGTCTTATATTTGGAATAGTTGCAGATATTAAATTTAATCAGTTGACTTGACATCAAACAAAGTGGGGACTAGTTTTTTCATTCTTGCAGTTAGATGGGGTTCTGGTGTACCCTTCATTAACATGTGTTTTTTATTTTTGTTTTATCTTCAGAAGAACGCGACACAACGACGCCAAAAGAGAATAAAATTGCAAAGGTCTGAACCTCTGCTGACTTTAATGTTTTAGAAGCATTGTCAAGTAAGAAGTTTATAATATGTGTTGAACATCTGCAAAAGCAAAATTTTCTAAGATAGTTAACTTTGTGGCAGCAGCTAAGTCAGCAAGAAGAACAATCAAATCCAATTTTGTCTCTTGTGAATGTGGTTGGAATAGTTGGCTCTGGTGTGCTTGGTGCATTATACACATTGGCACAGAAGGAGAAGATAGCCACGGAGGCAACAATTGAATCTGTATACTCTTACTTATAACCATCCTCTTACTTTTCTTTCTAATTTTTAAATTGATTTACAAAGACGCTCCTTTTATAAAAAGAATTCCTGTCATACACCATTGCTTCTACCATATGCCTAGTTTTGAACTTTTCTAAACGCTATTTGGGGTTGTACAGCTGAAGAACAGATTGAATGAAAACGAAGCAGCAATGGTCTCGATGGAGAAGAAGTTCAAGAAACAATTATTCGATGAACAGGAAGAAAGATCTCGGCAACTTAAGAAGGCAAGGGAAGATCAGCTCTCTTTAACAAACCAATTGACTTCAGCAAACAGTACTATATCAGGCTTGGGAAGAGAGCTGTTAAATGAGAAAAGGTTACTGGAGGAGCTCAAAGCCCAAATCGGTACACTTGATAACAACCTTGTGAAAGCAAGGGATGATAATAAGATGCTTGAAGCGAAACTTCAGGAGAAGTTCAAATCAATGGAGATCTTGCAGGACAGGATAAATTTGCTGACTTTGGAGGTCAATGATAAGGAAAATAGTCTAGAGAAGCTGAATTCCTCCCTCATGGAAAAGGAGTCTCAGTGTACTGACTTAGAATTCATCCGTAAGCGAACGAAAGAAGATCTTACAAAAGCGAATTTGGAAATCAACTCTTTGAATGAGGAACTCCTGAAGACTAGAGAAACATTAGATTCAAAGATCTATACTGTGGAGGATCTAAATAACAAAATAACTTCATTAGCTTCTGAACGAGATGCTATACAACAAAAACTTCAATCCCTTCAGGGAGAGTACGACAATCTGAAGTCGTCTGCAGAAAACAAAGCTGCCTCAGATGCGGAGCTCTTGAGAAAAAGGGATTCTGAACTTGAACACTTGGACGAAAAGCTCAGAAATGCACTCAATGAAGTTAATATCCACAAGTCTTTAATTAGTGATTTAACTAAAGAAAGGGATGAGGCAAAGAGACTTTTGGAGGTGGAAGTAGATAACGTGAAGAGCCTGAAGCACGAACTGGGAATTGCACAGGAAGCTCTAAAAACTTCGAGAACTGAAGCTTCTGATTTGTCAAAGCAACTAGACCAATCAAAAAAGTCGTGTCAAGCTCTTACTTCAGAAATTTCTAGGATGCAAACCGTGTTTGCTGAAGCACGAGATTCATTAAAGAAGCGTCTGCAGGAGGCGAAATCAACCTCAGAAGCATTGTCAGCTGAGCTCGTTTCAGTTAAGAAAGCTCTAGAGAAAACCAAAGAAGAGCTCCGAGTTGTTTCTGATGAACTGGCAGGAGAGACAGAGAATCGTGAAAGCTTAAAGAAGGAACTAGTTGATGTCTACAAGAAAGTTGAGCGCATGGCAAATGAATTAAAAGAAGAGAGAAACATTACCGCGTCTTTGAGTAAAGAACTGAAGGCAGCGGAGAAACAAATCTTGAAAGATAGGGAAGCACGACAGAATCTCGAAACAGACTTGGAAGAGGCTACAAAGTCACTTGATGAGGTAAATAAGAATGTACTAATGTTTTCGAGAGAACTAGAAATTGCCAACTCTAGAATTGAAAGTCTTGAAGGTGAGAAGGAACTGCTTTACAAGTCCCTGGTGGAGCATAAAAACATTGCGAAAAAAGCTCGGGAAGATGTTGAAGATGCGCATAGTCTTATAATGAAGCTTGGCAAGGAGAGGGAGACTTTGGATAACAGAGGGAAGAAGCTTGAGGAGGAGTTGGCATCAGCTAAGGGTGAGATATTACGGCTGCGGACTCGGATAAACTCGCCAAGAAGTCCTGTAAATGATGTGCATCAGCAAAAGAGTGACAATGTTGAAGGCAATGCTGTTGCTGTGAAGAAAACAAGAAGGAGAAAGAGTAGCCCTCCTCCCGCGGAAGAGTCACAATAGAAATTGCGGTTCTAGCATGTCTTCATTATGTGAGTCTCTTCAGAGTTCTATTCATATTTTAGACCATCTTTAGGATGCTGTTTTACTTAAAAAAATGACCCTGAGCCAGAAAATTGATTAATGGTTGTAAAGATCTTTAGTATGGATTACATTAATAATTTTGGTATAAATGTATACTGTGAGTTGAGGAAATCCGTCGAAAATTTTCAATCTTCCACTAACAGCTTTTTAATCCAATTTGGAAATGTCACAACTCCAAACATGCAAGTACAGATTTTTAATTACTATCTAGGCATACAATTTGGGATCATCTAATGAATGATCATCTTGTCTGAATCAGCATTATGTAGAGCAAGCCTGTCAAATTGTGCAACTTAGCTACAATATTCCATGCCTTCCTGTCGGGAACTTGGTTCCAATGAGTAGTTTGGCTTTACGATAACCGTTTTCAAATTGTATGCATGCTCACCTACCAATATTTCAGTGAATGTCAATGGCCTCAACTTGCAAGTTGCAAACAAACAAGGTCTGATCCTCATATCTGTATACTTCGAATGTTGTGTCTGCTTATAAAAGCAATTGCTTGTTAAGGTATCTTAGTCTATTTCTGAGACAAAGATAAAGGATGGACATCCATATGAACTCTGAATGCTAATTCAACTATGGAAAGGTGGTGTATTGTCTAAAGTGCCATTTTCGTTTTATATTTTGGAAAAACAACCTTCTTACACAGTGTAAAATTTATTGCGTCAAAATGTTAGAAAATATGTTGACAACAATGGATGAGCATATCCATGGATAGAACTTGTAATTCTCTAATTCGAACACAACGATACATCTTGATCAGGGTAATCGCCATACGAAAATCTTGGAGTAAAAATTCTTGCCAGTCCGGAGTAGTCCATGATACTTCTGCAACATCTGGCCAGTCAAATGAGGGAATAGTTTACGAGAATATAATCATGTTGCTGTCATCAGTTTGCACACTTCATTGCAGTGTCAGAAATTGCATTTTGAAGCTGATCCATAGCCGAGTTCTTCTCCTTCTGCAACCCAGGAATTGCATTTTGTTCTTCATCCACCTGCTTGCATTTTGAATTAATGAAGTCGACAAACTCATCCTCATTTTCTTATTCTTGCATCAGCTGATGGGATGAGTTTATAGGATCAATGCTCACTACACTTTCTTCTCCTGCACATTGTGTTGATGTACCAACTGAAGAGGAGTCGAGCAGTGCTAGAATCAGAGTCTGCATAATCTCCTTCACCCGTTCTTGCTCGTTTGGGACTTCTTTGTTCCAAACTGTAGGAGATTGCCAAGGCCTCCTCATTAGAGAGATTGTTCATGACACAGATTGCCTTGTTTTCATCATGAACAAGCGCAAGATTTTGATTCGGGAAAGCACCCATTCATCAAACTGCATCACGCATAAAGTTAAAATCACTAATCCTAATCCCCGAAGAACCAAAACAAGCGTGAAAAAAACACAAGATAACATGCAAATTTTACAAAACAAGTACTCAGAATCAAGGATTGTGATTTCATTTTTCGAGTTAATTTCAGTTCCTGATTTTAAGAAATATTTTGGTGTGGAAAAATCAAAAAAAATATCGAAGATAGATGAAATATATAATGAATTTCGAGGGTATAGAAAAAAAATAATATGCAAGTAAATAAATCTATTAAACACCTTAAATGAAATCAAAATACCTATAATTAGAAAATGAAGGAACAGTTTGAAATCAATATATAAATAGAATAAGTGATAATTAAGAAATTAGGGGGTGGTTTCAAAAAGCAATAAATAATTAGAATAAATTATAATTATAACTAAAAAAACTCAAAATTTACAAAAATCCCGAAATTTTTTGAAAAATATCCTTGAATAAATGTAATTTTTAGTAGCTCGTTTTTTTTTTTTATTTTTACGAAAAATCAAAATTAAAATAAACCCCCAAAATTTATGAAAAAAAGTCTAAAATTTTCGCAAAAACCCTAAAAAGGTTAACTTTTTCTTTCGCCCTTTTTCTTTTCGTAATTTAAAAATAATGAAAATTTTGAAAAATTTTCGTATAATTTTGCGAAATCGCAATCCTTGCTCATAATAACTTCAACAAAAAAATATATAAAAATTAGAAACCATACTTCACCAAATGGGCAGTTTTGTACAATCCCAAAACAATATCACTTTTGTGATGTAGTTCACCAAACAATTTCGAGTCAAAACTAAATTCAGGCAAAAATTTGAAATATTGTTTTACAAATAAAATGATACAATAAATTGGATCACCATGAATAATATCACTTGCAACACCATACTATTCATGGTGATCCAATTATTGTATCACTTCATTTATGAAACTGTTCGGTGAACTGTAACAGCACAATAGTGATATTTTTTTTGGGATTGTTACAAATATGTCAATTTGATGTAGTGCTATATTGTAAATTACCTTGTTTCCGTGGCCATCTTGATAGGACGGGAGTAGGTATTCATGCATTATCCAGTCAGTTTGTACCAAATCTTTACTCATCCTTTTCCCATCATTTTAGTAGCTGCGAAACTTCAACGTATTCATCAGTGCGATCTTGCTCGTCAAGTATGTTCACCATCTGCTTTGTTCAACTAGGTTGGTCAGGACATGGTTGATTCTTGATCCTTCATCGACTTTCATTTATTTAAAATAAAGGAGCAGCGTTCACTAATGCCTTCGTTGATCATTGCTTTATCCGATGCACCATAAAAATAAGAAAATTAATGTATAATGTATTAAATTAAACATCAACAAGAGAATTTTTTATAGGAGAATTAAGTAAACATCAACAAGAAAAAAATTTATACCTAGTAGATGCCATTAGGGGTGGGCACGGGACGGGATGAACCTCTTCCCTATCCCATCCCGTTCGCGATCGAAACGAGATAGACCTTATCTCGACATCGTCCCATCACAAACGGGTTCGGGACGAGACGAGATGAACATGTACTAAATATTTCTCCAATGAAGAATAATAAAAAAAATTCATCTCACATTGCCCACACACAAATAATGCCTAATTTATGTAACTATAATTTTCATCATAACAATATTAAATGTCATATAAAATTTATAGTCCAATAAACTTACAATTTTTTATGTTAAACATTTTCTATGTGATAAAAGAATAATTGTCGTATAACCAATCTAAGGGTGTGTTTGGTTGCATGGAATCCTATGCCATGAGAATCTACGAGGAGACCCTTACATTTTAGGCTAAATTGATGTATCACTCCACATCCACCATTTGATTTTGTGATCAATGGTGGGAATGAAAGTCCCATGAACACGAGAATCATACTCTTTGGTCCCCCAAGGCATGTGATTCCCATGTTCATGAAACTTCCATTTCCACCATTGATCAGAAAATCAAATGGTGGATGTGGGATACATCAAATTAGCCTAAAATGTAGGGGTCCCCTCATGGATTCCCGTAGCATAGGATTCCATGCAACCAAACACACCCTAAATATATAAAAAAAACCCATAAATTTTCATGGGTTCTGATGCTTCCAAAATCCGGTCTTCTATAAGTTTGACCTGCAAAATAAATTTTAGATTGCCAAAGACCACCTTTTTGGTGGCCGAAGACGCTCCGATGCTTAAGTCAGTAACTCAGTTAGAGATGGAGATAAATCTGGACAAGATTCAATTAATATTACATACCTTTGTTGAATGTTCCCTTTACCTTATATAATAGTCGTTATTAATTCTTTGTGTGACTTAAGCATATGAGGCGCAACGGGGGAGACGTTCTTTGTAACATTCTCTTTCTTTATGAAGATATGTCTTCGGGTGCGTAACTCCCTCCACGACTCTTTTTCTCTGTAATGTTCCTCTCATTTAAGGGAGAACTCTATTGGGCCTGGATTTGGGCCTCTGACTATGATTTATTCTAATGGTCTCTGATTGGGCTTTTACGATTTGATCCACCATTTATGGGCTTTGTGAATTGTTCTAGTCTTGAAATATTTGATCCTCGTGATAGATGATCTATGCCACATGTATGGTTGTAATAACAGTCTTATTTGATGTATCATCAACTATTCCACCCTTTAGTTAGTGGGTATGCTGACATAACCACTAATTGTATGACAATTATACTTTCGATTTTACCCTCGCGGTGCATTTAATTTTGTTACCAGCTGTTACTGTGTTTGTTTCTCCGATGTCTCATCCGATTGTTCGCTTTGTCGTGATTTTTGGGATTTCGTGCGACCATTGTGTCCTGCACATTTCCCTATGAGTAGTTTTTTCGTTGTTCAACCCTATAAAAAGAAGGAAGCAGATAGAACATTTTCTTCTTTACATTCTCTTCGTTCCCAAGCTTTGATTTTTTTTTTCTCTTTCGTTTTTTACTCATAACGATGTCTAGCTTCAGGGTTTTAAGTGGTGATGTGATTGCTACTTGCGAAGCTTACTTCTCGCCTAAGTGGGTGACATGAACGACTCTGGATAATGTTCGTTATGACTATTCATTGCCATCTGACCTCGAGATCATCCTGCCTAAAGAGGGTGACAGTCCTTGTCGTCCAAGGCTTGGCTACATTGCGTTATACCCTAGCAGGTTTCAAGAGGGTCTTAGGCTTCTGGCTTCAGAAATCTTCTGGGAGTATTTAAATATTTTGGACATTGCTCCCGCGCAAATGGTTCTGAATGGCTAGAGGGTAATGATCGGGACCTTAGCGAGGGTCGTTTTATCTGGATTTCAATGAACATCAAGGTTCTGCACTCCGTGGTGGGGTTTAGTGTAAACGCGAACCACACTTGCTATCTCCGTGGTCCGTCTTGTTTTGAAAATCTCAGGGATGAGTATAGGGGCTGGTCGAGGCCCTGGCTTTACGCGTCCATTTCTTCTGATTATTTCAAGTTACACGATGTACAAATTTTGCGATCATTCTGAGAACCCAACAAGAACAAATTGTTTTTGTTTGTGGTGGAACAAGGGTTCTGTGATTGATTTAATAAGCTACCCCGGTCCCCAGTAGAAGCTTTCCTTACTATGGATATCCTTGATCGCAGTGGTCTGTACATTATGAGCGAGGCAGATCGTGCAACGCTTACCACAATTTGTGTTTCGAAAGTTATTGTTGTGCGCGTCGGTCTTATCGTCATTTCTGACGAGGGGCAAGAGCGTACTCCCCCGGCTGTCGTTGGCGATGCGAGCATTGATTGGGAAGTGAGCTCCGCTAAGAAGCCTACGAATCGCAATGCTTCTGTTATTGCTAGAGGTGTTGTTAATGCTGGCTCGAGCATTAGAAAGAGGAAAGTTCCTAGGCATGCTAGTCCGTCTAAGATGTCGATGATCAGTCCTGGTCATATCCCGAAGAAAAAGAAGTTTGGAACTTTGGTTCATGTTATTACCAGGGTTCTCATTCCTCCGGTATCTTTCGAAAAGGGTGGAGGTGATGTTGTTGATCCTACTACTCGAGAGGTTGAGGAGATAAATCAAACTCTCGAGAGGAGCAAGAAAAAGGTTTTTCATTCTTTGGATAATCGTGAGAAGAACCTTGTCTCCTTGTATGGCGTGCCCAATTTCACCGACTTGTCTGTTGACGATTCAGGTGTTATCAACAACAAGATGTTCCAGCTTGGTGTCGAAATGTCTAAGAATCCGAACAACATGAAGACTTTGGCTGATTTCGAGTTTGACTCCTCATTGGAAAATCGAATTGTTACTCGTGGTTGGGGTTCTAAGGTTCCTATTTCTTCTGTCGTCATGGGTACCTTGGAGTTGCCTGCTATTTCCCTGCTACCAGTCCTACTGTTGTTGCTTTAAGAAGTTCAACTGGTCTTTTGAGGTTGACGTGCAAGACAATGCTCGTAATCTCATCGTCGGTTGTCATGGGCGGTTGGTCGAGAGGGCTCCTATACCCATGCATCCGCCATGTAATCACCTCGATGAAGGTCTCAAGCATCTCATAGAGGGATGATTCACCTCGTTTATGCTGGCGTTATGGGGTCAGATTATAAGGTCGCAGGCGATCAGATGGCGCTCATTGAGTGGAAGATGGCAGATCCGCTGAGAGTGCAATATACGAAGCTGCTCGGACTTCGTTGAAGGAAGCTGAGGCTATTCAGAATAAGTTTGCTTTCAAACTTGAGACCTCCGAGACAGAGTTGAATAAACTGTGATCTTAGTTGAGTATTGCTGAAAAGGAGTTGTCCGAAGGAAGGGCTGATTGTGACGAAGCCAAGCGTTCTGCTGCAGAGTACTCCGCCAGTATGAAATCTTCTATGGCGAAAGTTGCTCAGTTGAATACCGAGTTTGCTACTGCCAAATTGACAGCTTCTGCTAGGCTTACTACTGTTGAGAGCGAACTCGCGTCGACTCGAGCTGAGCTTGTATCAGTTACTGATAAATTGAAGACTGCAGAAGCAGTGGACTGGAAAAGAGTAGTCGATGGTCGTCATGACTTCCTAGACTTATTGAGTCGCAAGGCTTGGATTTATCGAAGTATCGTTGTTTTGTTGAGCATGTATTCGAGAATGAAGAGGAACCCGTTCCAGATTTGCTGAGTGACCCTATCGATGAGGAAAAATCGTCTATTCGCTCGTCCGAACCTGTGCCATCGAGTGATATTGTTGTTGATACAAATGCTTGATCTTGAGTACTCTTGTTGGCCCTCCCCGACCTCATGTAACATTTTCTGATGTAATGAATTAGAAAATCAATGAGAATCTCATTTTATTTATTTTTATCATTTGTACGCAGTATGTTTTTTTCGTCTAACTTGTTAGACTTAGCTTTTTGTTTTTGACATTCCTGGTTGAATTTCGACTAGTTTAGCCAAATTTTTGCAAGTGTGCTTCGATGTTCGACATATTAGTCGTGTAAAAGCTTTTTATGAAATCCAACTTTAAATGTCTGGATTTTGATGTCGTACAGTATAGTCGACAAAAGAAAAAGTTCGGCTCATGTGCCCAGGTACTTTATTACTTCATGGTTGGTCAGTTCAGAAGTTTTATGTTTATATCTGACTTGCTTGTCCTGATACATATATTTAGACTTTACTCGTAGCCCGATATTCGGTCATGCTGTGTGTTTCCTCGAGTAAAATCTTTAGTCTGACTTCTTCGTCCCGACTAGACTTTATCGCTTGAACGCGAGATGAAGGGTGTAAAGGAGTTTTATTGATAATATTTTTTCAAATGCCATACATTCCACGATCGTGGTAGTTGTGCGCCCTCCATACTTTCTAACCAGTATGTTCCTGGTCTGTTGATTTTTATCACTTATGTATAGTCCTTTCCAATTCAAATTCAACTTTCCCGTGCCTGGTTTTTTTGTGTTGAGTTGAATTTTTCGGAGTACCCAATCACTGACACTGAACGTGCGAGGCTTTACTCTTTTGTTATAGTAGTTGACCATCCGTTGTTTTGATAGAAGCCTTTTCTCGCTTTTCTTCGAGGAGATCCAATTCGATTCTCAGTGCTTCATTGTTGTCCTCTGCCAAAAACTTTTCGGTTTTGAATGTTGGCATACCAATTTCTATGGGTATCAATGCTTCAGACCTGTATGCGAAGGCAAAAAGAGTATTGTTTCCCCTGATGGAGTCATTTTCATTGTTTTGTATGCCCAAAGGATGTCAGGCAGTTCAAATGTGCACAATCATTTCAATGCTTCGAGCTTTTTCTTGATCGCTTCTAGGATTGTTCTGTTAGTGACCCCGGCTTGCCCATTTTCCTGTGGATGGGCGGGTACTGAGAAGTGTTGTTGGATGCTCAAGTTTTCGCACAACTCCTTAACCTTCTTGCCTTCGAATTGCTTCCCATACGTTTTTCCAAATAAACTTTTCGACATGAGCTTCTCATTTCTTTGCTAACGGCTCAACTTCCACCCACTTTGTGAAGTAATCTACCGCTACAAGGAGGAATTTCTTTCTATCGGACATTGGGAGTGACCTTACGATGGTCGTCCCCCATTGTGCAAATGGCCAGGGACTGCTCATTGAGATTAGATTTTGGCCTGGCATGTGAGTATATGGGGCAAATCTCTAGCATTTGTCACAAGTGCGAACGAGTTTATTTGCATTCGCTTGCATTGTCAGCCAATAATATCCCAGTGCCAGGGCTTTGTGGGCTAGTGTTCTTCCTCTTGGATGGTTTTCACATGTACCATGATGAATATCTCGTAGAACATAGCCAACATCATCGGGTGAAAGGCATCTTAGTAGTGGGCTAGCAGATCTCCTGTAGAGTCTGTCGTTAATCACTATGTACTGTGTTGTTCGATTTTGCAGTTTTCGGCCCTCCATTTTGTCTGTTGGAAGCTCTCCTTTCATTATATACGCGAGGATTGGAATCGTCCAATTGTCTTCCTTGCCTGTTGCACATGCTTATTGCACTTGATTTCCCAGTATGGAACTTTCCTGTATCGTGACGAGCGAATTATCACTTTCTTTAGCCCGTGATGCTTCCTTGGCTAGCTCGTCAGCTATTTCATTCTCTGCCCTTACAAGATCGCCGAATGGTTGCATCCTAGAAACTTTTCATCAGCTCGATAGTCTTTTGATGGTAGGGTTTCATTCGAGCATCTTTGACTTGAAATTCGTTGTTCAGCTGATTGACCACCAATTTGGAGTCAGTGAAGACGCTGATTTCTTTTGTTTCCAAGTGTTTTGCCAGTTGTAACCCGACTATTAATGCTTTGTACTCGGCTTTGTTGTTTGAGGTTTTGAAACTGATTTTTATTTCATTTTCTAATGTTATGTCTTCTGAGTTATACATGATCGTTCCAGCTCTGCTTCTCGACTTGTTGGATGCTCTATCGCAACGAATGATCCATTGTGGATGGTTTGTTTGGTTTGTTCCTCTTCGTGATTACTGTCTGTCTGGCAGTCGTTGCTGCCTGTGAATTCAACGATGAAATCTGCCAATGCTTGAGCTTTTATTGCCGTTCTGGTGGCATAGCTGATGTCGAATTGCTCGAGTTCTATTGCCTATTTCACCATTCTTTCGAATAGTTTTGGTTTGTGCAATACTGACCGAAGTGGTTGTTCGGTCATGACAATGATTGGGTGAGCTTGGAAGTATGATCGTAGCTTTCCTAAAGATATGATTAGGGCGAGTGCCAGTTTCTCCAAAGCCGGGTATACTGGCTTTTGTGCGTTCTTCTCCTCTCGTATCTGTGCTGAGCTTACATCATGGTCGAATACAGACAAGTATAAATCTAGTGTTTCCCCCATGCTCAATTTTAATGGAAGTTCTGTGCTCCCCATATACACCTTCAAGCTTTGGAAAGTCTTCTCGCATTCTTTGTTCCACTTGAATGTCTTGTTTCCTCTGAAGATTTTGAAGAAAGGTAGACATTTTTTCGAGGACCTGGAAATGAATCTGTTCAAAGTCGTTATCCTACCATTGAGACTTTGCACGTGCTTTATGTTTGTTGGTGACTGCATGTTGAGAAATGTTTGTATCTGTTTCGGATAAACTTCGTTTCCTCTTTGGTTGACAATGTATTCAAGGAATTTCCTCGATTCTACTCCAAATGTGCATTTCTCCGGTTTCAACTTCATTTTGTATCTTCAAAGCTGGGATAATGCATGTTCGAGGTATTTGATATGGTCTATTTGGTGTAAGGTTTTGACCAACATGTCATCAATGTACACCTCCATTGTCTTACCGATCTAGTTTCTGAACATTCTGTTGACCAGTCGCTAGTACGTGGCTCCCGCTTTTTTAGTCCGAATGGCATCACTCTGTAACAGTATGTACTTCTTTCTGTTATGAAAGACATTTCTCCTTAGTCGGGAGGGTGCATCTGTATCTGATTGTAGCCAAGGTACACACCCATGAAGCTCATGAGTTCATGTCTGGCAGTGGCATCCATTATTTGATCTATGGGCGAGAGTGGAAAAATGTCTTTCGGGCATGCTTTGTTCAGATCAGTGTAATCTACACATATTCTCCACTTGTCGTTCTTATTCTTTAACAACATCGTGTTAGCTAACCAGTCCAGATAGTAAGAATCTCAGATCATTCCTGCAATTATCAGACAATGCACTTCCTCGTTTATTGCTTGGTTACGTTCAAGGGCAACCTGCCTTCTCTTTTGTCGGACCGACTTCTTGTCCGGATTGACTTGTAGTTTGTGAGTAATGATAGACATGTATATTCCCACCATATCATTCATTGTCCAGGCAAAAACATCCTGATTATCCTTCAGCAGTTGGACCAATTTCATGGCGAGTTTCGGGTGGAATTTTGTGCCAATCCGAACTGTTTTGTCCCCTTTGTCGTCCAAGTAGACTATTGTCCTTTCTTTTTCTGGTTGTCTAGTGCTTGGTCGATCTCTTGGACTGGTTTGGGCTGTATTGTCATTCGGAAGGTCAGAGTCTGTTTGACCAGGTTGCTGCAATGGCTTCTCTGGTCGTTGCAGTAATTTCTATTTGTGTGGAGCTTTCATCGCTATATAGTGGAATTCGCGTGCGGCTGGCTGATCTCCTTTGATTATCCCGACGCCATCATCTATATGGTACTTCAGACATTGATGCATGGTGGGGGATTCCACACCCATCTCGTGTATCCAAAGCCTTCCGAGAAGCATGTTATATGCGGATGGAGCATCGACAACAAGAAAATTTGTCAACAAGACTCGTTGTCTCCTTGGTTCTCCCGCTTCGACTGGCAGTTGGATCATTTCGAGCGAACAACATTGTTCTCCGCTAAAACCTACCATTGGTTGTCGTTGGGTGAGAGCATTTCTTCAGTGAATCACACCTTTTAAAATGCTGTTAGGTACAAAAGGTTGGTCGAGCAGCCCGTGTCAACCAGTACCCTTTTGATTTCCCACCTAGCCATCGGTACTAAAATTACCAGGGAGTTATTATGAGGGAAATGAACTCCCTTTGCATCCTAGTTGGAGAAGGTTAGAGTCATTGCGTTATGCAGAGGGCTCGGGGTATCTGATCCTTGTTCTTAAATCTCAGATTGATCGCTTCCGAGATCAATTGGATAAATCCTTTTATCCAATTACGCAATGCAAGACGTATATTAGCTCCCTTGATTGCTCATCTGATCTGGCTTATCTCCCTTGGGACTCTCTCTGCCTAATGAACTCTTTGAGTTGTCCTTTTTGGATATGATGCTCGATCTCATCCTTTAAGTTGTAGCAGTCCTCGGTGTTATGCCTGTAGTCCTCGTGTAAAGAGCAATATTTGTTTTTACTTCGCTTGTCTGGATCTCTTTTCATTTTGGGTGGCAATTAACGTCCTCCCATTTCACCATAGTTTTCAGGACCTCAACTCAATTTGTTTTCAAAGTCGTGAACGATTTACTTGTCGATCGTTCATATTTGGATCTTCCGGGTTGCAGCCTTCCAGGTTCTTGTTGGTTGAATTTGGATCTGCCACTGGTTCAACGTCTTTTCGATTGGCCACTTTCCTCTCGAGGCATGTCGTTCCTTCGTCCTTCTCTTCTTTCTCGGTTAGCTGAAGTGTGTCTCTTTTCGGAATCATTTTTCTTCCTAGCAACCACCATCTCATCGAAAGTGATGTGTTTTTTGGCAGTCTTCAACAGAGTTGCCATGTTCTTTGGGGGGTCTAGATTCAGATAATCATAAAATGGTCCCCTTTTTAGTCCAGATGTGAAGGTGGCAATGGCCGTGTCATCGATGCAGCCGTCAATTATGGTTAACTCGTTAGTAACACGAGCGACGTATTCCCTTATGGTCTCCTCAGGCTTTTGTTTGATGTGAAACAGATAGTGTAAGCCCTTTCTCAATAGTTGACTGCTGATGAACCTCGTGATGAAGGTAATGACTAGCGCTTGGAAAAAGTCTATCGATCTCTGTAGCAAGTTGTTGATCCAACTCATCGCTGTGGAGGTGAACTAGTTGGAAATGTTCGGCATAGGATGGACTCCATGCTCTCATTCAATGCAATCATGTGGTCGAAGTGTCGCAAATGGTCAGTGGGTTCGGTGGTGCCATCATATTCCTCGAACTTTGGTGGAGTGATTTTTTTTGGTAGAGGAGTTATCATGAGCGCGTCAGAGAATGGTGGTCTGGCCAATTCATACAACACGTTAGGATCTGTGACTCCGATCCTGAATGGAATTTGTGCAGGGGGCCATCTATTGGTGGTTCACTGCTTTCGAGGTTCACTTGTTGAGGTTCTGCAAGAACTTCATTACTCTCTTGGACATGGTTGGCGGTGAACCCCATTTTGATAAGAAGATCCATCTGCGTCATGAGTTGATCCACGTGAGGATCTGTGGTAGTGCCGCCAGATGTTTGAGATGACTAGGCGATCCATGTTGTGGTTCTCTATTGCTAGTCATGATTGGCTCAAGAGTTGTTGTTGGGTTTAAAATATGCGTTGTAAGTAATACGACTTTACCAGTGGAGGAATTGCTTTGATTGTTGCTAGGTTGAGGGTTAGTAGAATGTTCATCTGTTCAAAAAGTTTTTTAATTGTTGATCAGAACTGAGGAAGTTTCCTACTGCAAACTCTCTTATTTGAAAGGAAACTGTCGTTCCCCACGGACGACGCCAAAATGATGCGTCCAAAATTGGGTATCCTATAAGTCTGACCTGCAAAACAAATGTTAAATTGCCAAGACCACATTTTTGTTAGCTGTGCACTCCGATATTTAAGTCAGTAACTCAGTTGGAGATGGAGATAAATCTGGACAAAACTCAGTTAAAATTGCATACCTTTTTCGAATGTTCTATTTACCTTATATAATGGTCGTTATTAATTCTCTACGTGATTTAAGCATGTGAGGCGCAACGTGGGGAGACGTTATTTGTAATAGCCTCCTCCTTTATGAAGATACGTCTTCGGAGGCGTAACTCCCTCTACTACTATTTTTTTCTGTAACGTTCCTCCTCTTTAAGAGAAGACTCTGGGCCTGAATTTGGGCATCTGACTATGATTTATTGCGATGGGCACTGTTTAGACTTTTTCGACTTGATCCACCCTTTCTGAGCTTTGTGAATTGTCCTGGTATTGAAATATTGATCCTCGTGAAAAATAATCTCTGCCACGTGTATAGTTGTAATAATAGTCTTATTTGATGTATCATCAGGTTTTATTTGACCTATAATATTCAAACTAAAGTTTCTATCTAAACAAATAGTACAAATCAAGCAAGTATTCAAACAATAATTGTTTTGATTTAATTTCAACACATCTTAAACTTTCCTTTAGAATGATTAAAATTAATAATAATAAATATTTAAATAATAAGTTCGGGACGAGATGGGATGGACGAGATTGAAAATCTTCATCCCGATCCCATCCCACTCTAGATCAGGACGGGACGGGACGGGACGAGATCGAGATGAGTTTGATCAATCCCAAAGGACCCGAAAAATCGGGATGAGATGGGATGAGACCGAGACGGAATCAGGATTGCGGGATGGGATGCCCACCCTTAGATGTCATGGCTCTACTTTGTACAACTTCAAATTGAAAACCACTCCATAAGGATCTGACTAGTTCAGACCCATGACTTTGTGCCACAGATAGCCATGTACGATTTCATCATCCCTACGGTTGAATAGGAAAACAAGAGGTAGTCTAGATATATTTCTTCAACACAAAGAACAATGTGAAACACTTCAAAAAAAATTCTTGCAGTCTTGAAAACTTTAAACATATTTCTCTCTTGAACTAGGACTTAATTATATTAGGGATGGCAGTGGGCCGGATTTTTTCGGATATCCGCCCCACTCGCTCCGTTTGGGGCGAATTTGGTAAAGGATCTCTGGATTTTGGGGCGGATACAGATTTAGCCCTATCCGCCCCATGGATATCCGTTTAACCGGTAAAATTACAAAACTACCCTCCAACTATATAAAGGGATTACACCGTATTCTTTCACTCTCATCTCAATATCTCACAATCAGCCTCCCTTTTCTCACTCATAGCGAACTCAGTGACAGAGCGAAGTCTTTGTCTTTTTGGTCGTCTCCTTCAGCGAAGCCTTCAAGCCGGTCGTCCCCTTCAGCGAAGCCGGTCGTCCCCTTCAGCGAAGGCCGATGTCTCCTTCTCACAGACCCTGGGTCGTTTCTTTCTCACGGACACTCGAAGTCTCGAAGGGTGTCTCCTCTCCATCTCTCTACTCTGCTTCGAAAGAACGACCCCATCCCGGCCGCCCCCCTCTCCCCTCCCTTCCCCGCCTTCTTCTCCCCTCCCTTCCCCGCCTTCCCAGATTTTTGATCTGAGATCAAATCTCAGGTCAGATCTCAGATCTCTGTGATCAGATCTCTGAGATCAGATCTCTGTGATCCGAGATCAGATCTAAGATTTGTTTGATCGAATTTATTTATTTTTTGTAATTTTTTATATAATCTGAGATCTGAATTTTATTTTATTTTTTGTATGTTTAAATCTGAAATTTTTTTTTTGTAATTTTTTGTATGTTTGATCGAAATTTTTTTTGTATCAGATATCTGTTGTAATTTTTGTGTGATTCTTACTATATTTTTGTATGAATGAAGTAATTTTTAGGATTGAATTTTCTAGGAATGAAGTAATTTTTGTATCAGAGAAAATTTTTTTAATAGATATTTGCGCGGGGCGGATATCCGCCAATCCGCGCAGGGCGGAGGTGGTTTTTAAGTAAATGTATAAACGGATTGGCGGGGCAGATTTGGGGATCCGTTAATCCTGACGGGGCGGGGATGGATTTATTCAATTCCGCCCCGTTGCCATCCCTAAATTATATCACTGCCGGCCTTGGGCATAGGCCCAAGAGGGTTGAACCAAAGTCTAGTTTGATATATACCAACATATTTAACTCATATATTTATTATGATAAACTATTTCATTATTTTTGATTGGTCGCCATATATAAATATGAATTGTTTGCCCATTCACATATACAATCTATGAAAATAATGATACTATTAACAATGATCAATTTTTGATGAAAAATTGGAGGAAATTGAAGAGTATGTAAATGAGAGAAATTGGGGTTTAAATCCATGACTTCATCCAATAAAATAACCATGTTAGAGTTAGTGTCAACGTGACTTTTTTCATGAACCAGAACATTCAAGAATGAAATTTCTTTTAACCACATTGTGGTTTACGCCGTAAACATTTGGATCAACAACCGCATGACCAGAATCAAGGCTCAAACCCACGAATTTAGATGGATAAGTTCATCATTGGAACCCTTAGGTTAATGTCAACGTATGACTCGTTTGTTCATTTATTCTAATGTAATGGGAGAATCTTTGTATAATGGGAGGCATTTTAAGTTCTTAATTAAATGAATAGATAGAGAGTACAAGATAAGCTAATTTAGATAGAGAGTACGAGAGAATAAAGAATAGATAAGGAGGCATTTTAAGTTCTTAATTAAAAAGAAATATCAACATTTACGGATATTCAAACAACAAGGCCACACTGACAAAGGAACACAAATTTTGGATCTTATTTGCAACGTTCACTTATTTATTTATTTGTTTCATTTTCATTACCATTAACACAAATGAAACTAGTTTCATGTTGCTAGGATTTTGATATATTCTCATTATTGATTTGGTATTTCTTCATTGCATCCCAAACGTGTGTTAAAGTTAATTGCTCAATACCATGAGACAACTCCACTTATTATTAAAGTCTCGAAAGATACCTTGTTCTCGAATCTAATCCCAAATACCACCCTTGGACATTACCATAATATGTTTTTGAAATAACCCCAATAACTCAAATCTAGCAAAAAAACAACTCACTAAACTCATTTATGAAACACTTGAGGTTATTCATCATAGTTAGTGGGGTGTCCTATGAAATGGTAACATATGCTTCCTTCTCACAACACTCATTTGACACTATCAAACAGTCTTTTTAAGAGATAAAAAAACTTTACAAATATACAAAACCTTACTCTCTAGAGCGTGAAGTCATAATGGCTACGAGAGTGTAAACAATTTAACTACAAAATTTACTAATGCTTGGAGCATCCGAGACTGTCTATATATGAAACATATTTTCATAATTTTATTCTTATATATTTTAAAATGTTAACTCGAGTTTTACCAAATTTATTTTTTAATATTAAATCAACATAGAATTCATTATTATTATTATTTAAAATTAACAACACGCATAAAAATAAATAGCCAAAATTATTAACAGATTTTTATGTTGTATTTGTCTACAGGAAATTGTCTCTATTACAATTTAGAGTGGTGTTTTACTATTTTTTGCTGACGGGGACAAACTTGAGGATTGAAGATAAAAGATGGCTAGGATTGAAAGTCGAAAAATGTATTAAGGGTTGAGATTCATTTCCTATAATGGCATTTTCGTAAATATAAAACATGTATAAGGGCAAAGAAAATGAAAAAAAATATGAAAAAAGTTGCTGGAATGTGCATGTGGCGGAGAGAGAAAATATTATGTTTTCATTTTTTTCAAAATGAGAATTATCATAACTATCAACGTTGTTGTAGAATTTTAGTAAACTTTGTATCGTCGAAATGCATTTTTGAAGACATTTCCAACAAAACTATTGATCAATAAAAGCAATAAAATTTAAAAATATATTTTATTATTAAAAAATGTTTAATGCATTTCACGCCATTAGTATTTTTCAAATGAATGAAAAGGGTTTCTCAATGCATATTCAAACAAAAAACTCAAATTCAAACAAAACCAATGATGTACATACTAAAATTTTAAATATATATTATTAAAAAAATTCTAATACATTTCATGATATTAGTATTTTTAAACATACCCGAAAAAAATTGAGACGCGCATCTTAATGCACATTTAAATAAAAACCATAAACTTTCTGTTTTGGCGAATTCAAAGTTTAGAAGAGAACTCGTTCTCGACGTTTGAAAATTTTCCTTAACTAATTTAAATTTTAAGTAACTATAACCCTAAAGTTTATAGTATTACTTTATAATAGGCTTGGACTTCAAATCTGATTGATGACAAAAGTGGGGATGTTGCCAGGGGCGTTCAGGACATGATATTTAGCAAAAAAAATTATGTGATTTGCGGGCTTACAAATCAGAATGGTGTTTGAAATAAAAGACGGAGATTGAAAATTTGGGAAGATGTTGGTGAAAATTCATTATCAACAATGACATTTTTTGTAAATAAGTTACAATTAGAAGGGCAAATAAAATGGATAAAAATGTAAACAAAGTTGGTGAAATGCATATGTGACGGAGAGATAAATTTTGTTTTAAAATGTATATCGTTATAGCTATATCTATTTAGTTGTCAGATTTTAGTAAATTTGGTATGGTTGAAATACAATTTTTTAATATCTTTCAAATGAAACTAGTTATTAGTACAAAATATTCATTTCACGCCATATGTATTTAAAAAAATAAAATAACTGTAATCTAATGCATTTCACATTGTAAGTTTTTCAGTAATAAGACACATTGAAAATACATTGATCATGTAGAGGAAGGGAGGGTGTTTAGCTAAAATTTACATTCGCATAGGATTAAATTACCCATGGCCAATGTTGAGTGGTGAAGGTACGAGAAATACCCTGGTTATGTACATAAAGTCATAAACCCTCGGTAAATATATAAAAATAAAATAATTATTAAAATAAAAAAATAAACAATCATGAAACGAAAACAAATTCTTTGAACGAGGGAGGGAGCGAGGTAAAGGAGCGAGGGATGGGTGTAACCACCCATCCTCCTCGAGATGAGCTCCAGCACGTATCGATGGGTGGTTACACCCATCCCTCGCTCCCTTTCCCTCGACCCCAAGAATTTTCGTTCTGGAAGCGAAGCAAACCAGTGGAGATCACCTGTCTCTATCTCCTCTCCAATTCAAGCAGCTCTCAGCGTTCACTCTCTCTCTATCTCTGTTCAGATTTCGCTATCTTCATTTCTCAACCTCTCCATAGACCCTCCCTAATTCGATCACACCCATCAAGAACTCTCAAACCTCGAAATTCACCAAACCAAATTCCCCAATTAGGTCTCAATTCTATAGATCAGATCGAAATTTAGGGTTTAGCGGTTCCATTTAATGGAATCGTGAAGACTCGGTTCCCTAATTTGATTTGTTGAGAAGAAATTCAGTGAGTGTTTTAGCGAGAGAGAAAGAGTGAGAGAGAGAGAGAGAGAAAGCCATGTTCTATGGGGCGACGGTATGGGATCCATGGCTAATTGTCTCTCAAATTGTTTGCTTACAATGCTTATACTACATTACGCTCGGAGTCTTCATGTCCATTCTTGTTGGCTCTCGTGTTTCGCGAATGAGCCTCCTCTACTTCTTCGATTTTTCCACTCTTTCGGCGTCCACCGTCACTGGTTGGTGGGTCATTGCTTCATTTCTATTCACCTCAGTTGCAGGGTATGTACTGCGTTACACTCTTTAAATTGTTTCTCAGTTTTATTTGTAGAATTCTTAGTTTTTAGTTTGTTCCATTTCTTGATTTTAGGAATGTGAACTATTGTGCTTTTTCGGAATGAAAATTCACCTTATTTTTTGTGCTGGATTGTTAGAAGTCCAATAAATATCCAGAAGAAGATGAGGTGATTTAATACATAAGAAAGAATGCATTTTTGTTGCTATTTGAAAAGATTCTGATAAATTGTACAATATCGAAATCAGAGGGTCTAATTGGATCTTTATATGTCATGGTTGAATGAAATGTTCTACAGTAGGCTGCAGCGAAACAGCCTTGTAAAGTTAATGGAGCAAATTACCATTATATCTCACTATCCGGAGTCTCAAGTTGTCATATTTTGCGTCTTGGTTGAGAAGCATTCATACATATGCTATTCCCATTACAGACGGTGTTAATAGTTTCCTGCTGAATTTATTAGAGCTTGTCAGAAAAGGTAAAGGTACATCAATACTAATTGAAAATTTTGTGCAAAACAGTTTCTGTTGCACATAATCATTAGGTATAAATCAAGAAACTATTGATCAAGATCCCACCTCCCCTTTAAAATCAGAATGCGCTCAAGAATAATGCACAACGGTATATGGTTCTCACTGGTGTCACGATAAGTATTTCTCATTGTCTGTTAACATTTTGTTTTCATTGTCAACCAATTTATGTTTTGAAGTATGAAAATTTGGGAACTTAAAAAATTATATATGATATTAAAGGAAAGGAATTACTACATGAAGTTGGTCAATTACGTGAAAATTAAGTGTTTGACTTAGGTTAGCTGGTTTACCTAGTAAACCAGGAAGTACAGTGGTCATGTTGTATCGTATCATATTTAGTCTGCCCATTGTAGTTAAGGCGTTGAGGCGGACATGCCTGAAAATGCCTCAGGCTTTTAGATTTTTTTTTTATAATAAATTGAAACATATCAACATAGTTATACATCATCATTTTGATAAGTATCATAAGCAAATATGTACAAAAGTGACATAACTACCTAGAATCAAAATAATTAATTTTTTTAATAATAAATTGAAATATATCAGCATAGTAATACATCATCATTTTGATAAGTATCATAAGAAAATATGTACAAAAAGTGACATAACTACCTAGAAACGAATGAAAATATTATAAAGTTGCATAGCATAGCGACTCAAGTAATTTGCAAACATCCATTAAATCATTAAAAATCAATAATTTGAAAGAATAGAAACTTAAGGATATTGAACATTTGTTAGAAGAAATTGTTGATAAAAATTCACAAGTATAATCACTATTGGTATTCCAAAACATAAGAATCATTGAGCTAAGCTATGAAAAATCAAGATTGATGTTGATCACATATTGATCAAAACATGGTATGTTTTCTCCAAAAAATAATATACAAAGTGTGACAAATTTATCAAAGCTTAAAAACGTTTTATCTTGTTTTTATTAATTTGATCAAATATTACACTAAGAAACATGTTCAAAAAGATTAATGCAGAAGGATAGGGCGTCCCCCGCTATAAGCGACGCGCTGCACCTACGCTCGGGTGTAGTGACAAATGAGCAAGGCGCGCTGCAGCGGCGCCCGGCTGTAGTGTTAAATAGGCAAGGGTTCTCGCACCTTTCTGGTCGGGGGCGAGTAAAGAAGCTAGTCCAGGTTAGAGCTAGAGATAGAATGATTAGATTAGCCTCTTGGAACATAGGAACCTTGACGGGAAAGACAATAGAATTAGTGGATGTCCTGCGTAGGAGGAAAGTAAACATAGTTTGTCTTCAAGAGACAAAATGGAAGGGGAACAAGGCTAAAGATTTAGGAGGAGGGTTCAAACTCTTATATTCTGGTAAAGATGGCACTAGGAACGGGGTGAAAATAGTGGTAGATAAAGTTTTTAAGGATGCAGTAGTCGACGTTAGGAGGTTTGGGGATAGAATCATAAGTATTAAATTAGCTTTAGAACTAGAGATAGTGCATGTTATTAGTGTGTATGCACCCCAAGTGGGTTTGGACGAGGAGACTAAGAATGATTTTTGGGACTCTTTAGAGGAGTTAGTTCTTGGAATTCCCTCTTCCGAAGGGTTTTCCTAGGCGGGGATTTGAATGGCCATGTCGGTAAGGATAGAGTTGGGTATGAGAGGGTACATGGAGGTCAAGGCTTTGGGGATCGAAACACTGCGGGGATTTCTATTCTAGATTTTGCTTTAGCTCAGGATTTTGGGATCGTAAATACTTTTTATAAGAAGAGGGAAGATCACTTGGTGACCTTTGCGAGTGGGCGTAATAGAAGTCAAATTGATTATTTTCTTGTGAAGAGACACGATTTAGGTAGGTGTAAAAATTGTAAGGGGTCGTATTGCTATAGAACAGGTTGTTAGTTCTCGATTTTTGTCTTAAGAGAAGGGGTCGTATTGCTATAGAACAGGTTAGACCGAGAATTAAGTGGTGGACCTTACAGGGAGATGTGTGCCAAAGATTTAGAAAGAGGATTTTGGATGGCCAGTCAGTTTCACAGGGTGGGGAGAATCTAGAACCAAAGGATAGGACTAGTAGCGCGGATCTTTTTGAACATTTGGCAAACCGAATATGAAGATGTGCGAAGAAAGAGTTAGGACAGGCCAAAAGAGGAGGTTTCTATGGTAAGGAGACATGGTGGTGGAATGCGGATGTGCAATAAACCATTGCGGAAAAGAAAAGATGCTTTAAGGCGTGGCAAAAAGATAGGTGCCTAGAGTCTTATGAGCTTTATAAGCAGGCTAAGAAGTTGAGTAGTAGAGCAGTAGGGGAAGCTAAGAAGAGAGCGTATGATGCTCTTTATAATAGGCTAGGTACGAAGGAAGGGGAGAAGGATATTTTCAAGATAGCGAAGGCTAGAGAACGAAAAACTAGGGACTTGAGTCATGTTAAGTGTGTTAAGCATGAGGATGGAAGAGTCTTAATGCAGGATAAAGCTATTTTAGATAGATGGAAGGATTACTTTTGGAACCTACTCAATGGAACACATGTAGGGGAGTTAAACTTGGAGGGGTATGCTTCACAGGAAGGGAGAGATCGCGTGTTCCATCGCAGAGTTAGTGCCACAGAAGTGAGAGAAGCTTTAAAAAGAATGAAGACAGGGAAGGCCGTTGGACCGGATGATATACAAATTGAAGCATGGAAATGTCTGGGAGAAGTTGGGATTCAATGGCTAACTAAGCTCTTTAATAGGATTTTGGAAACTAGAAAAATGCCAGATTCATGGAGGCATAGCATTGTGGTACCAATTTATAAGAACAAAGGGGATATTCAGAATTGCTCGAACTATAGAGGGATAAAGCTTATGAGTCATACGATGAAACTTTGGGAGAGGGTTATAGAACAAAGACTTAGGAGTTTAATCACGATTTCGGTGAATCAATTTGGATTTATGCCAGGTAGGTCTACTACGGAGGCCATCTTCCTGCTTAGGCAAACTGTAGAAAAATATCGAAAGGCACGTAAGAGTTTGCATATGGTTTTTATTGATCTGGAGAAAGCATATGATAGGGTCCCCAGGAAGTTAATTTGGTGGGTGCTTGAAAGGAAGAAAGTGTCTCAATGTTATGTCGATATCATTAAGGATATGTATGAAGGGGTTGTAACAAGTGTTCGCTCAGTAGGTGGGATGTCTAGTGAATTTCCAGTGACAGTAGGACTACATCAAGGGTCGGCGTTAAGTCCATATCTCTTTGCTTTGGTCATGGATGAGTTGACGAGACATCTGCAAAAAGATGTACCTTGGTGCATGTTATTTGCAGATGATATTGTCTTAATGGATGAGACTAGTGCAGGTTTAGGTCAGAAATTAGTTAAGTGGCGGGAGGCTTTAGAGAGTAAAGGTTTTAGAATTAGCCGTTCGAAGACGGAGTATCTAGTGTGCAACTTTGGGTGTGAACCAAGAGGGAGAAGTAATGCAATAGGTGTCGAGGTCCCGGAGTGTGAGGCTTTTCGATATCTAGGGTCTATAATTCAAAAGAATGGGGCTATTGGAGCAGATGTAGACCACAGGATTAAAGCTGGTTGGTTGAAATGGCGAATGGCGTCAGGAGTATTATGCGATAGAAGGATGCCTGCAAGGCTAAAAGGGAAATGCTATAAGACAATTGTTCGACCAGCCATGCTATACGGTTCAGAATGTTGGGCTACTACGGGACAACATACGCATAGGATGGCAGTAGCAGAAATGCGTATGTTAAGGTGGATGTGTGGTAAAACTCGTAAGGATAAAATTAGAAATGAAAGAATTAGGAGATACTTAGGTGTAGCGCCCATAGAGGAAAAAATTAGAGAAAGACGTTTAACTTGGTTTGTTAGAAAATGTTTAGATTGGCAAGTTAATGGAGGGTGTAGACGGAGGGGACGACCATTGAAAACTTAGATGAAGACGGTGAATGAAGATATCATTGAGCTTGGATTAGGTGAGGAAATGTGGGAAGATCGCATTGCTTGGAGAACCAAAATCCATGTAGCCGAAAATCTCGGAAATGGGCTTTGATGATGATGATGATTACACTAAGAAACATAAAACCTTATTATAGAGCGGGTTGCAACATCTTTTTGCTGCAATTAGGCTGCAAATGGGTTGCAATTGGGCTGGCTACAACCAGTTTTTGGATTGAGGCAGTGAGGCGGTCTGAGACAGACGCCTCATTTCACCGCATCGTATTGCCTTACTTTGAGGCGAAATTTTGTAAAAACGCCTTGAGGCGCCCCTAGGCGGTCGCCTTGACTACACCGAGTCTGCCATATATTGCCTTGATATTTGGGTTCGTCCAACTTGATTTAAATCCCTACGTCGATGATTTTCTTTATATATGAAAGATTATGAATGTACTATGTGTTCTTATCAAGTTAATATCTGATACATGATGAGTCTGATGACCCACATGATATTGAATTTTTTTTTAAGGAGGAGTCCATAAACGGTAGCTTGCTATCAAGGGGTCTCAAACGTCACCTATGCTTTGCTCTACAGTGCACCTTAATATATATATAAGGAGTTTACCTTTCTAGTCTCTAGATGGAAAACATTCCTAGTAAATCTGCTTTACACTGGTCATGTTGTACCGTATGATATCTAGTATGCTGCATTATTTATATATATATATTTTTTGCCTTGATGTTCAAATTTAACTGGATTTAATTACTAAATCTCTTACACACTTTTACATATGAAAGATTAGGTGTCTACCTATCTAATCTCTAGATGGATATCAGTTTTTCCTTTGGCTGCCACTTGATGAATAAGGCAGTGGTGATATAGTTGTGTGTTTTAGAGTGAAGCAGCTTACAAATATGCAGTAAATGTTTTGATTTTATTATTTATTTCTTTATATTGTTATTTTTAACTGTACTAATTACTAAGGCCTTTTTCTTTGAAGCAAGTGATTGAAGTAAACCTACAATTAGATGGGTGGACACTTGTGTGAATTTATTTCCATATGCATCTTTGTGTGTCTTTGATTTTTTTTTCATGGAAAACCCAAAAAATAGTGGATATGAGATAGTAATTGGGAAAATTTCATCCCATGATGTTAAAGTAACTATGTTTTTTGAGTTTCCATGAAAAATATTCTTAGCCCCCCTAGAAAGTTTTTTCCCTGATTTTGGGATAAAATGTGGTGGAAGGTCACAACTTTCATACTCACTCCCTCCTCCTTCATTTTCTCTCTTCTGTTATGCCTCAACATATATTTTTTTTCCATGGAAGACAAAATCAAACACACCCTTACAGACAATTTTTCTATACTCCTAGAACAAAAAGTGAACCATTGATTTTCTTAACTTACACAATTCCGTTTACGTGGCAGGGCTGGTTTTATATTTTACTTGATAGAGAGATCTAAAAAGTGCTTGGACTTTGCAGCCACTCTTTACATCATCCATTTTTTGATATGCATCGTGTATGGAGGTTGGCCATCCTCGATTACATGGTGGATTGTAAATGGTACTGGTCTTGCAGTGATGGCTCTGCTAGCTGAAAGGTTGTGTAGAAGCAGTGAGCTCCGGGAAATTCCCACACGCTACCGTAAGTAGAACTTTTTCATGATGCTGATCATCTATGCTGATCTGAATACACGGGTCGACCATTTTCTTTTCTCTTTTTTCAGTTTTTCCGAAGTTTATGTCAGGGGCTGAGAAGTGGTTAGGGATTTGATATATAACTAAATTTGCACATGCTAAGAGAAGATAATAATATTGACCTGTAAAATCCTAGCTTTGGGGAAAACATCCACTGAGCCAATAGGTTCAACTATTATTATATCCTCACCTCTTTGCAAATTTCAAATGCTCCCGGAGATCTAAGAATATCCACTTAACATTTTCCTTTTACTTATTGCTTTCTTTGTGACCTTTGATGATGAAAACTAGCTTCAAATTGCTTCTATTACCAATGAGTTCAACATTTCATAATATGCAATGAGCGGTTAGAATTGGAGTATCTAAAGGTTGTTGAATGATTAGAAATTGACCCTTATTGGATACACTCGTAGTGCTTCAGGACTATAGTATGTTTTCTTGCGTATTCTTAGATATATTAAATTATGAGTGACTTCTTATGTGCTGACACTTTCCCCATTTAGCCACCACTGCATGCCTGGAGTTTTCTGAACAGGCCAGAGCTCTTCTTTAGATGATGTGGGAATGAAACACTACATGCAATCCCCCAAGGATCTAACACATGATTGTCATGTCACACAGACCCAAGTTATTGGCATTACGGTTATACAGGTTAAAAGGTGGATAGTGAATTAGATGGCTTGATTTCCGAACAAATTGATGGTGGGACTTGCAATGGAAATCAGTTGCCACGAGGAATATTGGGTATACTATGATAGAATTGAAATTGTAAATTAAACTGAATTGAAAACAATGCAATAATTGAATAAAATAAATTAATAATAAATAAAATAAAACGATAAACGATTTAAACTAATAAACAAAATAAACTTATTTTCATTAATTAACTAATTAACGATGGCAAGCTACACGCTATTTAAGTATTTATAACCTATGCAGCTAAAACGACATTATATTGCTTAATGGGAGTGAGCCGTTACGTTTTTTTATTTTCACGATTTAGTATAACGGTATCAATATAACGACCATATAACAACCATTATTGAGATAACAATTACTTGTATAACATCGTTTTAACGATTCTGATACATAAAATAACCCCATTTCAGCTTCGATCGAAACATTATTACCTAGAGAAAGAGAAGAGGAGAACCAGAGCTCGATCAGTGATTGACAGAGAACATATGCAGTTAAAACGAATAACGGACCCATAACGTCCAAGAGCGTTATAGGTTATAAGAGGATATATTGGGATATAACGGAATAGTTTTTTAAATATATTTTTAATACTCCCACAAAGTATTAATGGATTATAGAGTAAAAAAAAGTAAATCATGTTTATAACATTAAATTCAAAAACATAAAAAAACATTAATAAAACACCTTCCCTTCGTATGAGAGTGAGATCGCAACAGAGAGTGCGGTTGACTCTTCGTCTTCTTCTATTCTACTCTCGTTCTCTGTCAAACAACGAGGTCTGGTTCTCTGTCGATTGGTGACAGCTAGCTCAAGTCCTTTCCTATGAGTCTAGGGTTCTCGTTCGATCGAGAATGAAATGGGTGATTTTTTTTATGTATTAGAACAAAACGTTAAAACGGGGTATTGAAAAAAACGTTATCTCAATAATAGTCATATAACGCCGTTATATCGGAGCTGTGATACCATAACGTGATAATGTCATAACGTAACGACTCACCCCCATTAAGAGTTATATCGGCTGTTTTAACTGCACAACAGATAACTAGAGAACTAGAGAAGAAGGGAAGAAGAGAAGACAAAGAAAAGAGTGAGATTGCACTCAATGACTCTCTGTGCGATAGGGAAGAGGAGCGGAGATGAATGGAAGGGGAAGGGGAACGAAGACGAAGATAAGAAGAAGAGGAAAAAGGAAGAAGAGGGAAGAGGAGATCTTGAGGTGTGACCAAACCTCTCTAACTGTGCAATTTCTCTGACTGTTGTTTGTTGAAGAAAAAAGAAGAGGAAATAAAGACGAAGAAAAAAAAAGAGAAATAGAGGAAAGAAGAAGATCGAATTGACCTTTGCTGCGATTTGTAGGACTCTTGGTGCTGTTCCCTGCTGCTTTGTGTAACAGTGTAAGCTGTCATTAATTTTGTGTAAGGATGTAAGCTCTCATTTAGTTCCCCATTTCATACTTCAATGTTAACATTAAACATCTTCATTCACCAAGTACCAATGATTTGTATCAATTTCTATGAGAAATCTTTGTCAAAATATATATCTATGTTAAAATATCAATTTCTGTATATCAATCTTGTTAAAAATATAAATCTATGTTAAAATATAAATCTCTCTATATCAATCTTGTTAAAATATCTATCTTTGTATATCCAAATTAAACATTTTTCAATTTAGTAGTAATCTTTCTTTAGTTTCAAGTTTTATGTTTATATGTTGCCATGTGGAAATGTTGACTATATCTTTAATCCTATTCACAGTAATTGGTTTATTGTAAATTTTCATCTCAAACACTAATCATATTATTGATTATTTTTATTCATTATTCAGTTTGTTACTCTATTTATTGATTAATTTATTTTATCTATGATAGGTAGGAATCGACGACACGAGGATGAAAAAGAAGTTGTTGATATGACGTTGCTTGATGGTATTTATTGATTTAGATGATTTGATGTTTTTAGATTTAACATTTTGAACATGATTTACTTATTTACTATTCACTTTTTGTGCTTTATAATACATTAATATTTAGTGGGGTATAAAAAATATATAAAAAAATGGTCCGTTATATCTCGTTACATCCTTTAACGCTATTGGACCGTTACGGCTCCATTATACATTTTGATTGCATAGTTTATAACTAACATAACTTCTAAAACAAACCCTAAACGTAATAGGAAATAAATATTACACTCTAATTGGAAACTCTATTACAATAAGGTAGATTTTCTAATATTGCTAAAATACTACTATTGCTAATATTACTAAATATTCTAATTATATCAACCTCCCTGGGTTGAAGAAGCTCGTCCTCGAGCTTAAAGTCGAAGAAGTCTGATGAGCACAAGGAACTAGTCACTGAACATGAGGCGAAGTGCACTCGAAGTAGTATACCTCGAAACTTGCCAACTCAGAAATAAACCAAGGTGACTCAAAGAACCGGAAGCTGCAAGAAACCTGAGAAGACGCCTGCGCATAAGCTCGTGCCACAAAAATGTCTCAATACAGATCAACATAATCATCGTCACGTATTGTATCTGGCGCTGTAGAAACATCCTCTGGTTGCTCAAAATATAGGAAAGAAGTCGCACAAGTCAAATGGCTCACAAGTCGAAAATCGGGTATGTGTGACGTCGCCCTTAACTTCCTCAAAAAGTGGGATGGATTCTGACAAACAGTATGGCTCATCCTGCTCTTCACGCATTCAGGCCAGGTCATCTGCATCCAATAGAGCCTAAAGTGCTCGAATCTTCTCGGTAGCTATCTTGTGCAGTGTTCGGTACATTTCTACAAACCCGCTCTAAGACATCCAAACCTGCATCACGGCGGAGGTGATAGTGGGGTGTACATCACTAGTAGATGAAGTTGGGGGTGTAGGGAAAACATGCTCAGGTGGTAGTGGAGTTATGTCATTGGTCACTGGAGGTGGTGTTGGTATAAGAGAAATGGGTTTAGGTTGGGTATAAGAGGGAAACATTGGTGATTTGTGGAATAGAAAGTTGGAGGATAATCGCTATAAGACACCGTGAGATATTGGGCTATACTTGGGCTTGGTATTGGTATGGGGACGGAGAATAAGATGGGTACTGGTAGGAATAATAGGGGTATAGATACGGGTCATAATGAGTCACTCATTTTATTTTGTATTTTTCGGGTGGTGCGCTCTCATAATACTTGGGGTGCAAATAGCAAATGGGGACCAGGGACATAAGTGATAAAACATGGGCAAGGACTAAAGTGTAAAAGGCCAAGGACTAATGTAGAATTTTCAAAAAAAAACTTCTTCTCCAACAAGGTTTGTAAACTGTGGGAGCTGCAGAAGGGATGGTGTTGGTTTGAGAGGAGTGAGGGGTTCCTATGGATTATTGCGACGATGATTGATAGTCGAGCGAAGGGTCTCAGAGAACGAGCTATATGGGCTTTCAATGCAAACGAGCTATATGGGCTTTCAATGGCAGCGGAGGCTGAAACAGGAGCGTTCTGGCTGGCAAGACGGGTGACTGTGGCGATGGCTGCGAATGGAGGAGGCTGTTGGAGGTTGCGATGAACTGCGTAGGGGTTGGCAGGCTTGCTGGGTGACGGAGTTGAAGATGGCGACAAAGCTTGCAACCTGCGAGGCGCTGAGAGGGGCTGTGGACGGTGGTGAGGGCGATCGAGGGAGATGGTTGTGGGCAGCGTCTGGCAATGAATGGACTGTGACTTTGGCGAGCAACGATAGTTGCGTCAGTTGTTGGTGAGCTGCTTTGTTTCTGTTGTTCTTCAATCCCTTTCTCATCTTCTCTTTTCAATCTTTTTTCTTTGAACTTTTGTTCCAAATTGAACCTAACAATAAGAATCATTCGACTCTGATATCAATTGATAGAATTGAACTTGTAAAAACACTGAATTGAAAACAATGCAATAATTGAATAAAATAAATTGACAATAAATAAAATAAAACGATAAACAAATTAAACTGATAAACAAATAAACTTATTTTCATCAATCAACTAATTAACAATGGGTAACCTACGTTTTATTTATAACTAACCTAACTTCTAAAACAAACCCTAAACCTAATATAAAACAAATATTAGAACCCTAATTGGAAATATTATGACATTAATATTGCCAGAATACTAGTATTGCTAATATTACTAAATATTCTAATTACATCATAATAACTCCGCCTCAGTGAGAGAATATAAGATCCGAATCGAATTGCTGGCAAATAGAAGAGGAGAAAGTGATCAACTTGTGTCAACATTACCCATAATAGCAGACATGATGAAATATAATAGGAACATAGCATATCTAGTGCAAGTTGTATCCACAAAAAAAATATAATTGTGACAAATCAGTGAAAGAATCAGAGTTAGATTGAAGAACAAACGATTCTATTGATAGAGTTTTGAATTACAAACTTCTCTCGCTTAAAGCATGAACTAGAGCCTCTGAAATTACAATTACTTCCTTGCTCTATACTCTAAACAATCCCCCTTTTAAAAGGATTTCTAACAGAATTTTAAAGAGGGCGGATAAGTAGCGACTTATCCAAGTGGTCCTAACTAACTGAGCTGTAATGACCATTCTATCGTTGTTATTTTCAAGTTTAAATTTCTCACTTCTATTCTCGCCACTTATTTCAGCTATTCCAGCTTCTTCAGTTGTGACATTACCCTCCCCTTCATTAAAGTCCATACTAATGTGTTACCAAGCATGCTTTAGAATAGGTAGGGGTTGAAGTAAACCCCATATGAAGATTGATCTGATTTGTTTCTTTGGCAGATGTGACAACTGGCGATGAATGAAATAAGCTGTGTTTTCATGCCTGGCCAATAAAAATCCTTCTTCAAACGTTGATAAGTGGCATGAATTCCTGAATGACCACCCAGAGCTAAGGTGTGCAGGGTGTTAATGATTTGTGATCTCAAAGTCTCATGGGAACCAATGTAGAGGCAGTTCTTATGGCGTACTAACCCATTAGAGAAAGAGAAGGGGCAGCTTGAGTATTGATCAATAACTTGGTGATCAAAGACTTGGCAACACTATCAGTGGAGCAACTATGGATCACATCCTGTAACCATTGTGGTTCCACAGTGGAGATAGCTAAACAGGTGGCATCCAGTGTGTCCCTTCTTGATAGAGCATAAACAACATTATTTTCAGACCCCTTCTACCAAGTAATTTGGTGCACCATCTCTGCTGTAATAAAGTAGTGACCCTCTGAGCTAAGAAATATTTGATGCTATGATGATCAGTGAGGATGTAAAATTTGGAACCCAAAAGGTATGATCTCCATTTGTTCACATTCATGACTATAGCCAATAGTTCATTCTCAAGTTCTTTTGACTCAAGGATTTGCTAAAAAATGCAATGGGGTGGCCTTTTTGTGATAACACAACACCTACACCTTTAGAGCAAGCATCAGTTTCCACATAGAAAGGAGATGAAAAATCTGGTAGTATTAAGACAGACGTTGAAATCATAGCTGTCAAAAGTTCACTGGAAGCTATGTCAGCTGGGGAAGACCAAGTGAAGGGATTTTCTTCAACAAGTCAGTTAAAGGCTTGAAGACCATGCCATAATTTAATACCCTGTGAGCCCCAAGAACCCTCTTAACTATTTCATAGTTGTTGGGGTAGGCCAGTTGGTCATGACCTCTATTTTAGTAGGGTCAACTACGTACGCCTTTGGAAGAAATAATATGGCCTAAGTACTCAAGTTGATGTTGTCCAAATGAACTCTTATAAAATTTGGCATACAGACTGTGTAATTTAAGAATAGCAAAAGTGAGCTTGAGGTGGACAAGGTGTTGGTCAAAAGAGGAGCTATAGACTAGGATGTCGTGTTACAACAAAATGAATTTTCTGAAATATGGTTGGAACACTTGATTCATAAGGGCTTGAAAAGTTGTTGGGGCAGTGGTCAAGCCAAAAGGCACGACTCTAAACTCGATATGGTCATGATGCGTTTTGAAAACAGTTTTGTGAATGTCAGGGGGATGTACCGGTATTTGATGGTATCTTGATCTTAAATCAATCTTTTAAAAGATGGTTGCCCCATGTAATTCATCCAATAGTTCATTAATTAGTGGCATAGGAAAATTGTTCTTAATTGTAATCTCATTTAATCCTCTATAATCAATACAAAACCTTCAAGTGTAGTCTTCCTTCCTGACTAGAAGTATTGGGGTTGCAAAAGGACTATGAGAGTGTTGAACCAATCTAGACTCCAACATTTCCTTAACTAGCTGTGTAGTTAAAACAACGTTATAACGTTGATATAACTCCGATATAACTCTTAATGTGGGTGAGCCGTTACGTTATGACACTATTACGTTATGGTATCACAACTCTGATATAACGACGTTATATGGTCGTTATTGAGATAACGTTTTTTTTTTCAATAACGCCGTTTTAACATTTTGTTCTAATATATTAAAAAAATCACTCATTTCATTCTCAATCGAATCATAACTCTAGACTCATAGGAAAGAAGGACCAGAGCTCGCCCGTCAATCGCCAGAGAACTAGACTTCACCATTTGACAGAAAATGAGATAAGAAGAAGGGAAAAAGACGAAGAGTCGATCGCACTCTCTCTTGCGATCTCACTCTCATACTAATGGAAGATTTTTTTTATTAAGGTTTTTTGTTTTTGAATTTAATGTTATGAACATAGATTTATTTTTTTGACTATAATACATTCATATTTTGTGGGGTATTAAAATATATATATTTAAAAAACTATTCTGTTATATACCGTTATATCTCGGTATATCCTATTATAACCTATAACGCTCTTGGACTGTTATGGGTCCGTTATCCGTTTTAACTGCATAGTTGCTCTACCACTGATTTCTGCATGTAAGGCACTTAATAAGGGTTTTGAGAAGTGGGAATTGCATGAGGTTTAAGAGGTATTATGTGATTTAATGATCCATGAGGAGGAAGGGAAGGAGTGTGAAAATGTCTTGAAATTCAACAATAAGTGTACTGGGTTGGGGTCGTGATAGAGAAAAAGTGACCCAAGAAAGGAGCGTGTTTTTTGAAAAATTTGAATACGCCAGTAGGTTCCAAGTAATAGGAGGCACTGTCATTAACCCCTTGTAGTGTGATTTTCGTGTGTTTTCAGTGTAATGTAACTTGCAATTTCTGCAGATTAACAATTATATCCCTAAAAGGTTTCAACCAATCTCCATCTAATACCATGTCATATCCACCCAAGGGAAGTACTCCAACTGTGTCAAAGGAGGAGTAGCCTTGCATAGTCCATTTGATAGATGGACAAATAGCATTACTAACCAATTGTTGTCCGTTGGCTACATTGACAAGAATTTGGGGTGTGAGTCTAGTAGGCTATTGAGTTTTTTGATGACTTTTGGATTAATGAAGGAATGAGTACTACCTGTGTCAATCAAGATAGCAATAGGTCGTTTTTTGAGGTAGCTTTTGATAAGAATGGTGTTGGCAAAATGAAAGATCTTCTATTTCAGGTGATTCAGGGTGTTCTTCATTTGGAGGTGAACAAGCATATAGAGGTGTTGTTGTTTGCAATGATGACCAAGCTTATATTGTTCATCACAATTATAACAATGTCCTTTGTTTCTCCTGACTTTCATTTGTGCTGGGGCGAGTCTTGTAATGGGAGGAGTTGGAGAGGCAAATTTGAGTTTTGGTGTTGGAGTAGTGGAAGGGAACTTGGTTGACAAAAAAAGTTTCTGTTGAACTGGGAAGGAGTGATTGGTTGAGGAGTTATGGACTGAGTTATGGCCAAGTAGTGGAGTATGAAAGATGATCCAAATGGCTTGGTGTTGTTGGAGTGAAATGATGAGTGTTTAGGGATGGACGTGGGTGAGTGGTGGTGGCCTCTTGCACTCTAGCCAATTGAAAGGCTGTGAAAGTGATGTAGGCTTGAACATTTGGACAACAACTTTGAGTTCAACCTTCAAATCACTAAGAAAGCTAAGGACAAAAATAGGTCTTAAATGAAGATGTAAGCATGAGGGATTTGAGTTCTTCAAACTTCTCGTAGTAGTCTCCTAAAGAGGTCTCTTGGGTGAGTTTATTGAAAGCATCAACATAGTTGTCTAAGGTAGGGTCTTCAAAAGACACAAATCTCTAATACAGTCCTCCCAACTAATGTTGAGTTTGTCTACTTGGTAATCCAAAAACCAGGAGTCTGCATTACCATCAAAGTGTATGGACGCAATTGAAACCTTACTATCGGCTAGCACATTATGTAAAGCAAAGAAATGTCCGACCTTCTTAATCCAAGATCCAGGGTTTGAACTATCGAAATGTAGAAAATCAATTTTGGGATATCTAAAACAATTACCCGAAAGTTCCATGGGAGGGTCGATTAGTTGAAATAGTTTCCACATTTGTAATATTTGGATCTTGATTGATTTATGTAGCGCTAGATTTTCCCCTTCCATCTCTATTTCTAGTGTTTTGCAACATCAGAACTAATTGTTCAGTTTTGAGTCGAATCTATTATCTTGCTCCTCACTAGCTTGAAAGATTCGGTGAAGTTCTACTTTCAGTAGCTCCAACTAGCCCGTCATCTCCATTTGGTTTCGCTTGGAATCCTTCATGAAGTTTTCCACCTCCTTAACTCTGGTTTCCATTTGAGAAATTCACAGGTCAAGTAATCATTCTGCTCCAGTGTTCTAAAAAGCGCTGGCGGTAGGCGAGCAGAGGACTGCTTAGATGGACTAGACCGGAGCGAAGCGAAAGCAAGTCTTCATGCAAGGTGGAGGCGATGGACCAGAGCGAAAGCAAGTCTCCATGTGAGATGGAGGCGACAAGGATATTAAGTGGAATATTGCCTTCGGGCCTAGTTTGGTTAACCCTATAGGGTCAGTCATGTAGCCTTCGAGCATGGATTAATAAATAAATAAAAAAGAGTCAACGACCCAATTTGGAAAGAATTTTTTTTTTACTTCCAATTCAAAGCCAAGATACATATGCAAAATGTATAAGAAAAAACATAGCCTTATTATTTTTCTCGAACTAAAAATTAAAAATAAATTAAAAAAAATTCAAAAACCCGCCTAGCCCGCCCATTGCCTAGGCCCTGCCTAGGTGCCTAATCCGATTTTTAGAACACTGGTGTGCTCTAATATCAATTGTCACGATGTGACAAATCAGTGAAAGAATAATTGAAGAACAAACGATTATAGTGATAGTTTTGGATTACAAACTTCTCTCGCTCAAAGCATGAACAAGAGCCTCTGAAATTACAATTACTTACTTGCTCTGTACTCTAAACAACCCCCCTTTAAAAGGGTTTCTAACAGAATTTTAAAGAGGGTGGATAAGCTAGCGACACTTGTCTAAGTGGTCCTAACCAACTGAGATGTAATGACCATTCTATCTTGCTATTTTCAAGTTTAAATTTCCCGCTTCTATTCCCGCCATTTATTTCAGCGATTCTAGCTTCTTCAGTCGTGACAATAACAATGGGATACTGTCACTATTGACTAGGAACTAAGCCATTGCAGAAACTACAAAACCAAACATACAACGCATAGGTGGATTGGGTGGGGTGGGTTTGAGGGGAGCATAAGCTGTTCCATGAAGATGGTAAAGAGAGTGGAGTCCGATTTTCTATATAAGATGACAATTTATTAAGGAGGTGACATGTTTGAAACATCAAAGTGATATGGTAATCTTGTATAGGAAGTTAGGAAGACTACTCTCTACAGTAAAATGTGGGCGTCATTTCCTTGCAGGTGGTCTCTGTAATTGGGGTGAACCTTGCCAAGTCTCAGATGTTTGCTGTGGTGATGCTCCTCGAATTGATCAAATGGGCTCATCTTTTGGGGTGTAGTAAAGTGTGTTTCCCTTGCCTCTATCTTGGCCTTCCTCATAGGTCTAAATTTAAGAATACAAGAGTTTGGGAAGATATTGATGAAAATAACTTGAGTACTTAGAAGAAGAGCTAGAATGGAAAAGTGTATGAGGAATTTCCCGTGGAGAACATCTCCTACTTCAAGAAAGTATCGTCTTTTAAACTAGAAACAATAAGGAGGTTTGGGCATTAAGAAGTTCAGGGAATTTAACATGGCTCTTCTTATGATCTGGGTTTGGAGGTTTGGGGTTGAAATGGATGCTCTTTGGAGAAAAGTAATTGCTTCCAAATATAGAGCCTCTTCCCATGATTGGTTTACCAAGGAACCATCCTCCAATTATGGACGGTCTGTGCGGAAAGGTATCATGAATCTCAAATCCTATGTTGACATTTCAATATCCTTTGTAGTGCACAATTGGGAAAGGGTTCAATTTTGGGGTCACAAATGGGTGGGTGAGGATACCCTCAAAGAAGCTTTCCCTAGTATTTATAACATCTCCAACAACAAGAAACAGAAAGTTGGAGAATTCTGGGCAGAGATTGGTGGTAACCAGGGCTGGAATTGCTAACTGAGAAGGATCCTCAGTGATTGGAAGTTGAGATCAGTGAATCTTGTCCAGCTTGATGAAGACCAGGACAAGTGGATTTGGGATGGGAAAGAACACAAATACTCGGTCAAAGAGTGGTATGATTCTGTGGCAGATGAGAATACTCCTATGCACATTGTTCAAAGACTTGGCAAGCTTCATAACCTCATTTGGAGTAAAGAAATTCATCCAAGAGCCTCCTTCCTGCTGTTGACAGTTCTTCATGGTAGGATCTTGACAGATCAATGGAAGAGGATTACCCAGTCACTCTTCATATATAGCCTTTAACTTTTTGTCCACATGTACTTTTAAGGGACATGAAATTCCGGTGGGCAATGGATGCAATTTTGTGTGGCCCCACTACTGTTGTAAACAAAGAAATGCAAATTTTTTAGTAACTTTTTTCTTCTTCTATCATCTATAACCATGCCATTCTTGTGTAGATGGCGAAAATCAATAATGATGAAGATTGTCTCATGTACGGAGAAAACATTTACACTAACATATTGAGGAAAATGTTACAAACTGGGTATTATCCTTTACCTGCAGTTTTTATGTTACTCCGCTACTGTTATCAACAAAGTAGGAAATTCATAACAATCTTTTATTAGAAATAACCATGTTATTCTTATGTTGATAACAAAACAACCATGACAAGGAAAATGGTTCTATCAAGCTAGGGGTTGCATAAGGATTAGATTTGAAGGCAGTGACACCTAGGGCATTCCATAATAAGGGAGGGTTCGTAAAACTTTGAATAATGTTACTCAGGTGTTGATGGGTATGGTATTGAACTATCTAAAATGAAGACTAATCTGTTGACACCCTACTGGCTTGGAACTAGTGAATGAGGTAAGCTGGTTAGTGGTTCGACATGTGGAACAGAGGCTTCAGTCATTAGTTGAAGCCTATGTTGCTTTTAGTACTGTTTCTGTCTCCTAGCTTCGAAAGGGGAACAATTAACTTGATCCCATTGCCCTACAACTCTCAAGGTACCTTCACATCAAACACGGAACTCAACAAATTCTTTTTGCGTTGAGCTCAAAAATGCATATTTCAGATTCATACTTTTAGTGAATCCATTAAACTCTATCACTTGCATGAAACGTGGAACATGCACATGGATTTATAACAAATTAAACTTTCTCTTTTGAGATAGTTTGCCCATAAGTATCAGATTCAAAGTTGTGGTAAGCACAATGTTGGGTGCTAAAGAATTTGTCTTAGAAATGAGGCTAAACTTCACTTGCTGTAAAGGCCACAATGTATTGGATATCTGGGTTAGAACATTGTCACGGGTGGTAAGAATGTATGTATCGTTGACGATAAAGGCTGTTGCAGCATTGGTGCAGGGGATTGATACACTTTTGAGAGCCTCTTTGCATACTTCATCATGGTCATTCTCATTTAGAAAAAAAATCATCTTTACGAATAGAGGGGAAGAAAATATAGGGTAACAACTTGGTTGGATAAGGATCTCCTATACCCAGAACTAGGCATGAGAAACCTCAGCTAAGTTGATCTAGATTAGCATGGTTTGAATATGCATTTAATTATTCACTTATGAATGGCGTTCTAGGGCTAGGAAAGGCTGCTCTACGCCAAAGCGAACCAGCTAAAGCTCACACCAAAGGGGTTTTAGGTCTGGGTAGTTTAGAGAGAGCAACAACAGAGATTGTAGGAATGTCCATATGAATGTAGATAGCATATGGATAGACATTGAGGTAAACTTGTGGATTTGGGGGCACACGTGGGGAATCTTTAAAGATACTCCTTTCTCTTCTTGTAGGTTCGATACTTTGCTGTGACAACATCTATTGTATTTTTGCTCAGGCAACCAGTGCTTCATCTTTCACTGACTGTCAGCTTTATAGTTAATGAATATTTCCATGTTTTATTGATAAAGAAAAAATAAAAAAGATCACTTTATTGCAAAGATCTAGAGTCTGTAACCGCTTATGGTATGTGAATCTAGTCATACCTGTGCATTTTTTTTTTACTGGATCTTTTGTATGATATGCTTTGTTAACAATGATAGACCAGTTAAACTCTTTAGATGATATTTTGGCACACGTTACTACAAGCCTGCAAGTTGTAGAACAGAGGGTCTGATCAGTGTCTCAAGTTTATAATATGACACATTTTGGGAGATCCTTTTTCTGTGTTACGAGCCCCAGTTAGTTTGAAAGGAATAAAAAGTAAAATGATTCTGACAGTACATTTGATTGTTTTAGATGTCTATCATTTGCTTTTGTTGAATGAATAAGCTTGCATACTAGCTTCCAATGAGTTTTGAATTGTTTTTACTGCTTGTCAAAGACTTTCCTTTTTCTATGCAGATGTATGAGTGGACTGAAAAATACAGAGCTACATTACCAAATTTCTTAATGAAATTTATATGGTTAAACCCTGTAAGTTGCCCTGTTCAATTTCATAATGGGATTTAGAGTTTCCAAAGCCTTGATTGTTATACTCAGTGTTTCGTTTACAATGCCACTGCTGGTGAAGGAATAGTACTGGAAATATCAATATTGGTTGGAATCTTAATTGAAAAGGTCCAATATTTGAGAAGGTAGGTAGCAATTGTTAGATGTGAAAGAAATCCCTTCACATATACTGGTTTTGTGTGCAAGGGGTGCATTTATTTAGTTAGTGTTCAGACTAGAGGTCTACTCAGGATGAATATGATCAATATACAATCAGTGGTATAAATCATTCATTAACAGATTGAAAGAGCGATTGTGTTGTGGCAAGAAAATTTGGTTGAAATTTTAGTTTCTTGAATATCTATTTATTGGACTTGGGTTTAGTTGGTTCTGTTCTGTTCTTATGAGTGTCTAATCCTTTACGCTTGATAAGCCATAAAAACAAATGAAACTTATCTACTCTTAACTCTCCAAGGGATATCCTAATCACTTTATTGGCAGTGTCAGAGCAGTTCTATGTAAATTGTGCTAGTGGGACATTTATTGATTTTACCAGTAATGAATGTCATTAAGAAATCATAGGTGCATGATAGATTTGAGCTGGGATAGGTTGGATTCTGTTGGCTCCAACAAAAACCCCAATCTTAACTTGCTGGCTTGCTGCCAATTAACCCCGAGCCTGTCTTGACTGACGTTCGAAACTGGGTTAATTAATCCAAGAGCAACAGAGCTGTATTTTATTTGAAATGGGTTGGGAGCATGAAATCAAGAAGCTGCCACAGACGAAGACACATGTTACTCTTTGCAGACATTAGTATTTATTACCTGCGCCATTGCAGGCATTGGCAAGTCTTTTAAATTAGTCACGGGTTGCACATAGCATTTAGATTTTGCTAATTAGTGCTGAAGTTTAATTAGCCAAATTTGTACACAGTAGCCTTCAAAGTCTAGTTCATGAACAAACCTTAGATTTTCTTCATAGTTGAAGAGCAAGAACCCGTCTTCCTAATGTATTCTTGACTTGCGTGAGGACTGGAGATGTCTATAGTTTTATGATGTTATAGTTTTATGATGTTTTCATATGAGATAACATATTTTCATTCATTTTGAACTGGAAATCTAATAGTTCTTCAGTCCTAGATGTAAAAAAATAAACATTTAAAAATTTGAACAAAAACCAAAATTGTAAATACGTGAGTGCTGTTCCTATATTATGCCAACAGAGTGATATGGATAGTGAACCTTCAGCCACAATGGTGGACATGGGACAGTGATAGATCACAATGGAGCATGGTAAGAAGGATCTGTCGATGGGTAAGAGAGTGAAAACTCGGTCACATTGACAAACAAACTGACATAAAATCCAGTTTGGTGTTGATGATCAAGGACAGTTTCTGAAGGGATAAAGGTGATTTTCAAAGAAGGATGTGAGATCCTGTTACATGCCTAAGGGATAAATTCTCATCATCTAACAGAAAAGAACTCCTATCCCACCATCCCTAGAATGAGTTGCAACGATAGAACTAGTGGAAACATGCTAATTGAGAGGATCTAGGAAGCTAAATGACTAGAAAAATATGGTTGAACTGGTTTAGCGATAAGCAAACGCTTTTTGCCTTTGTAGCTGTTTCAACTTGGGCATAGAAAGGCAAAGTTAGATTGGACTGTGATGTAGATTTGGCCTTTTAGACATGTTTCTTGCTTCTGTACCTTGAAAATATTATAAATCTTGATATTTGAGATGCATTTAATCAGTTGCTTCAATTTTTAAAGAAGAGTTAATGGATGTCTGAACACTTACTAGACAAAACTGAAGTTATTTATTGCAAAACCTCTTCAAGAGAGCTCATACACTAAGTTCTTGGATTACTTACACTTCTCCAAAAACTGAAGCTGTTCTATTCTACACGTTACAAAGGTTGGAGTGATCATAAACTGTCAGTTCCCTCTTACATGTATCATTTTATTGTTAAGCAACATATCAAGGCATGTATTTAGACTTGAGCATGGCTGAGATATCCTCAATCGCTTCCCCAACTGTTAAATACAATCCATTTGATCCAAACGATTCCAAAACCTTTGAACGATGAAACTTATCCATCACATCCCCAACAGGATTCACCAACACGAGCTGCAACCGAATAAACAAAAACAACCATGAGTTTCATACCAATTTTTTTTTTTCACAGAGTCCATTATTGGTAATTTGTGAGTTTATTACCTGAAGGGAACGTTTTTCAAGTATCTTCTTGAGTTCAAGTATTGTTTCTAGGCCACTGGTGTCTATGGCCGATACAGCTGAAAAATGAAACATGGTAGGGCAAGTTTTTAATGTACTTCTACAATCGAATAAGCTTCGAAGATTATATTCTCTAATTTTTACCTGTCAAATCCAAAATAACACACTTTAAAGGATGCTCATTGTGTGTTTGAATCCTTTCTTCCTCTTCTCTGACCCATCTTGTTATTCTGCAACAGGTAATCTCATCGATAAAAAAACATTCTATATTCGCAACCTTTTTGTAAATGATGTATGGTGTATGAAGTTGGTCAGATAGCTACTTGTAATTTAAGCCAAGCCAAATGTGACCTTATACCAATAATATACTCTTATATGCCAAAATAGTTACAGTAAATCTGAATATTTATGAGGAACGCGGAAACTGACCTTTCTTGGAGATACGTAGAGTTTGCAAAATAGATTGGGGATTCAATACCAAGTATGAGAAATGCTGGAATCCTCGTCGCATCCCCATAACGCCCAAGATTTTGGAATACTTGCGTCCCTGGAATGTTTCCCATAACTACTGTATTTGGTCTTGTTACGTGTATCAGAATCTTGAAGACTGAAACTCCAACCTGAACAAAGAAATCATCGGGTTCAAAACAAGAACAAATCATCATCATCATCATCATCAAAGCCCATTCCCGAGATTCAAAACAAGAACAAATGACGAAAATAATAAAATAGAACATCAATAGAAATGAAGTTAGAAGCTTACAGCAATGGCAAGGCCAATCTGAACAGAGATGAAAAGAACACCAAAAAACGCGCACATACAAGCGATGAAATCCAACTTATCAACCTTCCACAGTTTCAATGCAGCTTGGTAATCAATTAGTCCTACAACAGCAGTTATAATGATGGCTGCTAACACAAGGTTGGGAGTATAGTGAAACAATGGCATCAGAAACAGAAGTGTCACAAGCACTGTTGATGCCATAACTATGTTCGATACCGCAGATTGTGCTCCTGCATTGTAGTTTACAGCAGACCGCGAAAATGATCCTGTGGTGACATAACATGAAGTGCAAGAACCTGCCATGTTCATGACTCCAATTGCTACCATCTCTTTGTTTCCATCAACTTGATAGTTTTTCAATGAAGCAAATGTCCTTCCCACTGCAATCCCTTCCTGTAATGACAGAAAAAAAGGATCATTGTTAATTAGTTGAAAACTTTCAAGCTTAGTGAGAAATTATTTATTCAAGCATATTAATAAAGAATGATTAAGTAAAATTATTATTAAATATTCTGTTAATAACTAAGTCAGAGTATAGTTTTTCTTTAGATATATCCAACTAATTCAGTTTTTGATTGACTGTTATAAAGGTAAATTAATTATTATAGGAAATTAGTAACTTTTAAATACAGTAGTAGACCAGGTTGAAAAAGGATGTTAATGAGTCTTTTTTGTTGAAAAAGAAGTCAAATAGTTAGTAAAAACAAGTGTTATGTTAATTAAAATTTCAGAAAGACGTATAAAAGTTGAAAATTATCAGTTGTAAATGTAATTGTGAGAACTTCAGGAGAGAAATTGCAATCTTAAAAGGAGTTTTAGGTTCATATGATTGAAGATTATAACAAAAACTGCGGAAAAGCCAACGACGGTAACCTGGTTGAATGGTTAAGACTGTAGTGGTTTAACTCCCATGTCTTGGGTTCTATACCCACATAATAATTTATGAGTGAGGCTACCTGTCGAGGGAGTGGGTGAGGAAATCAGCGAGGGGGGACTGTCCATTCCCCCGGGATGTGCGCATGAAATCTGATGGCACGCATCCCGGGGGGATGGACGGTCCCCCCTCGCTGATTTCCTCGCCCACTCCCTCGACATTTAGAATTTCCCATAATTTATATATAGAAGGAAGTTATTTAGGAAAAGTTTTCTCAGGACTTACAGTGAGAGAGAGAATTCCAGTTATAAGGCCTGTTTTCAGAGCAAGGGATAGAAAAGCTCCATGGAAATATAACATGTTTGCTGAAGGTGGATTCAAACCCTTTTGCAGATGTCCTATCTGTTTAACCACAAAAACAGTAATAATTAGTACCAGAAAGTTTAGCCAAAAAAAAAAAAACAATTTCTTCTTTTGTTTCAAAATGATCGACTTACTGTGGATATTCCTTTAATATGAGCTTTGAAGGTGAAGATTATAACAGTTGATAACACCACCGATGTCAAGGGAGCTGCTGCAGAAACCCAAAATAGGTTTGGTTTCCTTATACTCTACATACATAAAGAGAAAATAAGCACTTATTAAAATTTGTAACGAAGGGAATCAGCGAGAAAAAGTGATAATAAACCAAATAAATTAAAAAGGACTCACAATTTGCCTTGTTATAAGTAGGAAGATCAAGAAGCTCAACCCCATCACAATAGTTTGCCAAGACCACTGAAACACCAAATTACATTGATAATTATGGTGAATGTTTATATGAAGTTTTAAGTTTTAGTTTGTAGTTTTCTTTCTTACCTCCTTTGTTTCTTTGAAAACAGAAGAAATTACAGGAACAATTTGCATCATAGTTGTAAAATGAGTAATCCCAAGCAATCCCTTCAATTGTTGCAAGGACACAATCACTGCTGCCCCAGCCATGAATCCAATTAATGTCGCCTTTGAGAGGAAATCGATTATGAATCCTAATCTGTAAATAGATCCAAATCAAAACACTGCATTGTTTTGAATGCATTAAAGTGATAATTCATAATTTATGAATGACATGGAAAAAAAATCAAGACCATATGATTGATGTTCCAATTGATTTGACACTATAAGTGAATGATTGTGTATTGAATTGTTAAAGGGCTATTTTTATGATAAGTAGCTAATAATGGTTTTAACATGTTTGGTGTTTTTTTTTTTTACCTGAGTAGTCCTAAGGAAGATTGGAATACACCAGCAAAGAAGGTGGAAGTGAAGGCTAGTTTCAGATAGAGGTTTGGGTTGTCGATGGGTGACACCGCCTCTTCTAGCATCGAACCCATTACTAGAGATGCAATAGAGACAGGACCTACAGCTAGATGTCTTGAACTTCCAAGAATGGCGTATAGGAATGGTGGAACAAAGCTGGAATCTGCACCAAAAACCCAATTCAGACACAACCCATTGAGAATACTCAAAGAAAAAGGAAGAACACATATGGACAATTTGCAGTGAACGCGTTGATGTGAATTGATACTCACATAGGCCAATAATCGGTGGCAAATTCGCTAGCTTTGCATAGCTAATACCCTGAAACCATGAAATGAATCTCATCAGAACCACCAAGAGATACCCAACCAGACTATTTTGAGTGAAAACTTGCTATAACAAAGACTCTTTTGAGGCAATTCTTTGAATTACAATTTACAAAACTCTGTTTCTTGATGGATTGAAAACAGAAGAGCTTTGTTTTTTGGGTTTCCATTACCCAAAAACAATCTATAAACAATTCCTCCACTGAAAATCTTTCTAAAGATGAAATCTTGCTTTAAGATAAAAATGCAAAACATGAAACCCCACTTCCATTTTTGCAAGTTGAATTAAAAAAAAAAGACTACTGGAGCTGTTAGTGTCCTCTTTTATTTTTTTATTTTTTTTTTCTGAAAATCTTCTTGAAAAGTCTTCAAATTTTCAGAAACCCATTTCATTGCAAATAAGCTCATCAGAAGTCGGTTTTGAGAAACCAAATTTCATTTTGAGAACTCAATGATCAAGATAAGTTCATCGATAGACAGCAGTAGGTTTGGTTCTGAGAGACCATAACAAAAAAACATTTCAAATAAGCCAAGAAAAACCATTACTTTAAAAACCCTGACTCACAAAACATCCAAAAATAAGTTGTTCAAATTCATTAACACAAAGACACCAAAACATAAATAATAAGATAGAGAAATCGAAAAAAAACATCTTCATGTTCATCATCTAACCTGAGGGATTGCCAAACTTGCAATGGTGAGACCAGAAATGACATCAGACTTGAACAGCTTCAGACTATACTGAGGTGCCCATTGAAAGATAGGGAAGAAATACTGAAGACCCAAGAGGAGTTTTTGTAAGGAAGTTTGGTTCTTGAACTTATGGAGGGGATCGTCAGGGAAGAAAATCTCCGAAAGCCGATGTTTTAGTTTTTGGATTGTGGTTTTGTTTGGTGGTAGGCAAACTTTATGGATCTCCATCTCCATGGGGGGTGGTACAATACTATTGGGGTCTTGTATGGAGATTCTAACACCAGTTTCATCGTCTACGTCGACTCGGTTTGAGCTTCCTCCAACCATTTCTATAGTGTGTGTTTCTTGCAAGAAGATGAATATAAAAAAAGATTACACAGAGCCGTTGTTGAAAACTACACAAATTTGGTTCAAATTTATAGAGGTTTTCAGGGAGAGAGAGGGACAGAGTGGCGGTTTAAGCTGTTGCTGGTATTTTGAATTTCTCGTACGATATGATAATTGGAGAGCGAATAACATTACACATTTGATCAAGTGAGGCTTACTGAACACTATATGATCAGGTGGAACTGGAAGTGATAAGTGTTATGTTGTATCTTGCCACGTAGGATTACATGCTGGTCAGAGCTGACTTTTGTAAACATGAAACGTCTCGAGTTTTTTGACTCTTTTTTTTCCATTTGAAATAAAGTCAACGTACTTCTGACCAGAGAGTTGACCGATGATCGAAAAATGGTCAAATGCTGATGATTTTACGTTGTTCAACATCTCCTTGATCGATTCGAAGGAGAACAAGACAAATACATTTCTCTTTTCATAATAGGGTTTTGTATCGATTTACAATTTACAGCGTAGAATCTGATATGGTTGATAAAGTTTTTTTCATGGCAGTCGTCGAAGGAAAATAGAAGAGATTGTTGTATCATCGCCTTGTTCACCATGTTCTTGGACAATGCTGGAGTGAAAATTTTAGAGGCTTTTGTTGTTTTGAATTGAACTGGATTTTTGGTGAATATACAATTTGATTATGTGATTTTTCTTTTGTGGGGTTAATGGAGGCAGACATTGATCTCAGAAAATTCTTATGGATCAACTTAATTTTCTCCATTGAGATATTGTTCAGGATTCACTAGTTTAGTGACTGGTATGGCGTACTTTGCGTAGTTTTTTTTTATTTGATTGAACAAAGAATAAGCTTGTTATTTCGACGTTGCGACCATTCAGTCATCCTTTTATGAAGGTGATTCATCTTATTTGAATGTGTTGAAAAAAAAAAAAAAATTCTACATTTGTGGTTAAAGCTAGTCAACTTTCAGTCAAATGCTATACCGTATATTAGTCTTTGCTCCATAAAAAAGAGTGCGGATCAGATGGTCCGCACACCATGGAGTAGCTTTATGGTTCATAAACTAGATTTTCATCGCCTCGTCTATTTAATTCAAGTTAACTCTCACACTAACAGAAGCTTATATATAAATAATAAGATCCTTTTGATTAATTTTAGAAAATAATTAAGAAAACTTTTTAAATAGAAAACTTAACAATTAAAATTATTTTTCAAAAAAAAAAAAAAACTAAACTCCTATACGCCAAATGCATTGTTTAGTCTCCGCGCAAAGCTCTATTGCATAAAAAAAAAAAAATAAAAAAAAAAAAAACAAAGCTTTCGACATATGAGTATTGTTTAACTTCATTAAAAATGAGTGAATAAAATTGTTGTGACAGAAAACTGAATTGAGAAAAATTAATCAGTTACACATTTTACATTTAATAGGTAAAAACATAACGCTGGCTCGCGGTATAGTAACTAATGGCGCATTTGTAAAGTATTGTAAGAATTCTAGTACGAGGAAACATATATCTAGTAAACGATGTCTGGATTAACTGAAAATTATCCATGTAAAGATCAATCCATGAAGAAGTTACCGTAACAAAAAACAATAGTAATAATAAAGAAGAAGAAATCAATTATTTTCATGTCATGTATTAGTTTGCAGAGACAAAGCAAAGATCTCAGCACATGTATTATTAAAGAGATGGTGTTCAAGTTATGGAATCTAATTAAATTAAGTTTGACTACTACAATCTCGTGTCTTAATAATAATAATAATTAAAGATCATCAATCCATGACTAATCTTTGCAACCCGACCTAAAAGACACCTAATACGGACTATATTTGGCACATGCAGGCGGCAAACCTAATTTTTCTTGATTCCGAATGAGACAGTCTGGTCCATTTCCTTGTTATATTCTGTGTTTAGCCTCCACATGATATTCTCATAACCATTGAGGCTACCTGTCGAGGGAGTGGGCGAGGAAATCAGCGAGGGGGAGGACCGTCCATCCCTCCCGGGATGAGCACATGAAATCTGACGGCACACATCCCGGGAGATGGACGGTCCCTCCCTCACTGATTTCCTCGCCCACTCCCTCGACATTTAGAATTTCCCATTTTGTTAGTTCCAAATACAGAATACTATGTCAGCTACATTGATTCGATACACATGCAATTGCAAGTGTATGCAAACATTAATGATGCATGGAGGTATGTATTGGCACAAACTTCAATGCAGATTACTTGCAATAAATGGGTTTATGTAAGAACATGACAGCTCTTGATACCGGCACACTGCAGAGTTATTTGACATTGTTGAAACTTGGAAGGAATCGAAAAAAGCATCTGTAGTCGATAGCTGTTTGTTAATTTCTTTTGAAACAGTGAGTGTGCAGTGGGGTTTCTAAATGAGAGATTGTCAAGAAGCAGAAATCGTATTGAAATTTATCTATTTTGATTAAAAGTGAGAACAGAATTTATTTTGTTTAGTCACCGAAACCATAATGAAACTCGAAAGCGACTCACTGAAACCCTATGATGACACTAATTCAAGTACTCAATTCGAATCAGAAACGTATCCAGTCAAGCAATTCCACACTCAAGTCCTACTATCATTCCGCATGTATTTGCTGCTGCTTAAACTGAATGAAATCACCTTGTAGTTAAATATTTTCTATTTTATTTTTTCGCTCACATCTTAACATATCTAATAAGGTTAGTACACTGGTAAATAAATAAAACAAGGAACCTTGGAGGAAAACCAAACCGCAACTACCATTACAGAAGGTCCAAAGGGGAAGGGAATTTGACAGGGATACCATTCTTTGTCTCCCAATATGGCAAATTAATTCGAATGAGAACCGTAAATTTGATGCCTCCAGCCTTTCGTATTTTGAAAAGATTTACAGACCCATTTGAAAGATGAAAACTCTAACCATCTGACATTTCTTTTAGCTTTTATATATCAACTTCAAATGCTCTGATTTAAAGTTTGAGAACCTTCAGAAACCAGCTTTTGCATTATGGCCCTCCTCAAACCATTGTGGGGAAATTGCACAACTTTTTTTTTTTTTTTTTTTTTTCGCATTTTAATTTGTTTTTGTCAAACTTTTTTCGCCCCTATTATTTTAGTGCAAACGATCCTCATATTTTATTTGACATATCTAATAGATTCACCATAAAATAAAATGGGTGGCTAGAATTTAGAAAGTGAGATTGGTCGACAATGAACGTTATATTTTTATTTTTCCAGGATAACGTCGAAAATAAGTTTGTTAGTATAACATATACGCAATCATATTTGAAAACGAATAAAGGAATGTTAGATTGAAGTATTTATTTTAAGTTATCTGAAAAACAAGGATGATTGAAGAGTAGAATAGTCGTTTTCTTAGGTCCCGTAAACCATACATTTCATTTTCTTGTGAGAAATGAAATATGGGTCACTAGTCCAAAGTGATTAGTGACATTCAAAAGATCATGAGTTGGAAGATTTGATAATTTTTCTAATAAAATTGGTGGGAATATCATTTTTATGACAATAACCACTGAATCTTCTCTTTTTCAATGTGGTTGGATTTCCCACCCCAATCCACCTACAAGTAAATGTGATCAGCATTGCCCATTGCCAGCCAAATTACAATCTTTAGATACCCTTCAATGATAGCATGCAACTTCAACAAAAAAAAGAAAAGAAAGATAGAATGCAGAGATTCTTGCTTATTAGTGTTCAGTGTTCACACACAATAATGATATATATTGTCAAAAACCTTCGGAGATCAGCTATCTTTTTATTAACTAGGTTGTGTTGCGCTTGATTGAAAATAAAAGAAAAGAAAACCAGAAACATCTAACGACAATAGCGCAAACTAGGCAGCGCATTAGAGGGGAAGATAGATATAAAAAGGCGAGGTTGACGATGGCTGTGGATGCAAATTTCCATCGGATCACGTGAAGCAATTTGCATAAGATGAAGAACGATGTGGTGCCTGCCATGGGGACTTCGATGTCAAAGTTAGAGCAATGCCTTTAGGAAAATATTTATTTATCTATATTTGAATAAAGAATTGTGAATAAAGAAAGAAGTTACCTCCAAATGGCTTTGTGTTTGGCTATTTATATAGGTAGAATGAGTAAGCTACTGGCAGATGAGTGAGACTTGTGGCAGATTAGTGAGAAGCCTGATAGACAAGTGAGTCATTTGCTTGCAGAAGGTTGTAACTTCTTTTAGGTAGTTGTAACTTCCGTAGATAGTTGTAACCTCCCGTTGATGGTTGTAACTTTTTGTTTGGAGACACCTTTCCTGAACGCTTGTGCAGCTGAGCATAGTGGAAGCGCTGAACACTACTCATTTGTTGAGAAAAAAGTGTTCTGCTAAGCTGTACTGGTCCCAAACATGGGCTGCATTGGGCCAAAACTTTGGCTTTCTCTATTTATAACTTTCGTGGGTAATTTTCGGACTTCTCAAAAATAGCCCAAATCTTTGGGTTTCCTTATCCTGTTGGGCCAAAAATTATTTTTGGCTCCCACAAACGCCCCTCATCCCATTTGTTTTTTAGCTGACCGTTTTTATTTCCCTTCTTACTCAAAAGCAGAGGAGATGTATTTTTACTAAGGAGCCCCGCCAAAATAGAAGTAGAATGCTCATGATTTACTGACTTATCTGTCTCTATTGATACAAGTAAAGGATCTGCATCCAGAGGGTTTTGCTATTGTAGAAATGTAGTCTGTTGAAGACAAAATGATCTACATGTAGAACTTTTTGCTGCAGATGAGGTGATCTACTGGATGACTCATACATAGTCATTTCATGGGCTCTTGAACTTTGCCAGATAGATGATCATCCTTAGGTGAATAAAACAAGTCATGTTCCGGCATCCTGACGATTTGATGACCCATCCCCCTATAAATGTCACATATCTTTAGGCTGACCTGCCCATGTTTCAGCATGAGTTGAGGAGTCTTCATTTATTGAAAAACGATACACTAATCTGCTGGCTGACTTTGTTTCCCCAGTTGAGGAGGGAATGAATTCTACTAAAGTTTGAGCCTTTAAAGTTGTCATCATCCAGTAGGTCAAGTGGTATTGGCTCAACTCTGTCACGCCATTTCATGAGTTTTTTACAAGCATTTGGGAGGAAGTTGTGCCTCACTTCTTCGCTGATGAGAATTGAGCTAACTGCTACATTTGAAACTGCTAAGTAGATGTATAAGTCATCTTCTGGATTTGTCTGCTGATCTACTCAATAATCGATTCAAAGCTGCTGCTCTACTAGTGAGACTTTGAATTTCTTTTGGAGTTGATGATGACTTCATGCCAAGTAGTGGTCTTCTTTGCTTATACGATCTCTAAACTTTGTGTATGTCTGTTTGTCTTTTGACTTAGAAATATTTACATTAAGGGCACAAAAGCTTGATTGACCTCTTTCATGAATTTCCAATATGCTTAAGTCGGAATTTAGCATAACTTGATAAAATTAATCATGGATTCAAATCTATTTATTTTGGAAATTGCATGAAAATATTGTGTGATCTTCTGACCATTTGATAAAACTTAAAGAGATTGAAATAGTCCCAAGTAAGATGATTATATGCTCGGTGATTGATTGATTGAACTACCCACTCACGGATAGTGACATCTTCTACTGAGGTGTGATCCTTTACTGAGGCATTTGACTTGTGTGGTCTATTGATCACTTGATTAAACTTAAAAGGATTTAAGTAGTCTTGAGTAATATGTTTTTATGCATTGAACTACCCACTCATTGAGAGTGTTATCCTCTACTGAGGCATTTTGTTTGTGTGGTCTACTGACCACTTGACTAAACTTAAACGGATTTAAGTAGTCTTGAGTAAGATGCTTTTAAGCATTGAATTACCCATTCACTGAGAATGTCATCCTCTACTGAGACATTTTGCTTATGCGGTCTGTTGACCACTTGACTAAACTTAAACGAATTTAAGTAGTCGTGAGTAAGCTGTTTCTATGCATTGAATTACTCACTCACTGAGAGTGTCATCTTCTACTGAGGTGTGATCCTCTACTGAGGCATTTTGCTTGTGTGGTCTGTTGACCAGTTCACTAAACTTAAACGAATTTAATTAGTCTTGAGTAAGATGTTTTATGCATTGAATTACCCACTCACAGATAGTGTCGTCCTCTACTAAGGTGTACATAAATGTTTATATTTCTGAATGCCTTCAGCATGTAAAACTAATTCTCCTATTTCGCTATTTCAATTGAAGAAGGCGCATTCTCTGTTGAGAAGCAAAATAACATATCCTATACCAAGGTATATGTAAATATTTGTTCGGATTTTTTTTTTGCCGAATCTCCTTTGATTGGTGGTAGTTTCTTCCACCAAGGTTGGTTTTTCCCGTGGAGAATTTGGTTGACCGTAATGGAGAACTCTGTGAATGTTCTACCGAATGAGGAGTCTATTGTTGAAGAGATAAAATACAATCAAATTTTTCTTATATGTTCATTGCATTTTTTTTTCTAAAAAACAAAAAATAAAAAAAACTAGGATGTCTCAGCTTCAATCCACTTTGTGAAATGGTCAACCCACAATCATAGGATTCTTCTGTGCTGAAAAGTTTGATTTATCGGAATGGTGAACTCTGTGTATGTTCCACTGGTTGAAAAGTCTCTTGTTGGTGAACGTGTTCTACGCTTATTACCCTTGTTCTTTTTATCCTCCTTTTGATCTGCATTGTTTGTGCAAGTTGACTATCTTTCTCAGGTATATCTGGTGCCTTGGCATTATTTTTTCGTCATCCCACAATGCATAGCGTTCTGCCATGGCGAAGATTTAGGCAAGAGTTTTGTTTAGTTTCATGGTCAATTTGTCATACAATAGGTGATCTGTGGGTAGACCCTTCTTGAAAGCTAAGGATGCAATTTGGTCATCACACCCATTTATGCTCGCCATTTCCGCCTTGAATCTTTTGATGAAGTATTGGAGAAATTCATTAAAAAAAATTTATGTTGATGAAGTGGTCAGCATGTTTTTTTATTGTTCGATAGGATGAATACTCATTTGTGAAAATAAGGGAGAGCTCCCAAAAGTTGTTGATCGACTAGAGGTTTAAGTGTGGAACCAATCTTGGGCCATTCCTTGTAAAGTCATAGCAAATATTTTGCACATAAGTGGGTCATCATTTTTGTGCAGAGTCATGACACTTCGAAAATGAGTAAAAGTTGGTATGTTAAACTTTATTGGTAGAGGATCCCCTTCAATGTCATTTGTAAAAGGTGAAGTGTTTACCAAGGCCACCTCTCTACGCAGAGTATCATCTGGATTTTCCATGACACACGAGTTCTTCAACTGCTCATTTGATAATTCATGCTATATTATCAACTTTCAAGGGCCTGGGTGCATCCTGCTGATCGATTGCATGGTAGGGCAGTCTACGCCGCTCAACGACATGGCAGTTTTGGGACAAGTTAATATCATGATCCAGATCCGATCCTCTGCATTGTTCACATCTATCGGGATTCTGTCTTCTGCGCTGACCACTCATATCTGGCGTCATATGTGACCCAACCTTGATAAAACTATTGTTTGAGGCCCGAGCCTAGCTGACACATTTGCTTGTGGCCCTAATCTTGTATGAATCCTTCTAGATGGATTATTTTCCCTCAATGGATGACTACTTCTGCTCCCATGCACATGGTCTATTAGCAAATGACAATGTAGCCTTGGATGTATACTCACTAATCGTTCTACTACCTGAGTTTGGTCCTCCAATATTTTAGTCAAATTGAAGACCTGACCTACGAGATTTTTTTGTTGCCCGTTTGGCAGAAAATTGTAATTGATGATCAATCGGTGGTGGTAAACCTACTACCAGTGGCTGAACCCATGGCGATGATGGTAGTTTGGTTCGGGCAGATGATTGTTCAACGTTATTTTTGCTAGTTTGGTTTCGAATTTCCACCACTGTGTTGAAAAATAACTATGGAAAGTCTCTTTGAAGTAAAATTCAAATTGATTGAACAAATTTTTTATTTTTTATTTTTTTTTATGAATGAAAGATAGCATGCAATGAGTTTGATTTAAACTCTTATTTAAAGCACCAATTTGTGGATGCAAATTTTCACCGGATCACATGTTGATCACGCGGAACAATCTGCATAAGATGAAGATTAATTCTCAACATCGGTGTGGTGCCTGTCACGGGGACTCCGATGCCAAAGTTAGAGCAATGCCTTTAGAAAAATATTTATTTCTCTATATTTGAAGAGAGAATGTGAATCAAGAAAGAATTTACTTCCAGATGGCTATGTGTTTGACTATTTATATAGGCAGAATGAGTAAGCTGCTGACAGATGAGTGAGACTCGTGGCAGATGAGTGAGACACGTGGCAGATTAGTAAGACACGTGGCAAACGAGTGAGTCACTGTTTGCAGGCAGTTGTAACTTCTCTTAGGTAGTTGTAACTTTCATAGATAGTTGTAACCTCCCGTTGGTGGTTGTAATTTCCTGTTTAGAGAAACCTTTCCTGCAAGCTTGTATGTGCAGTTAAGCATAGTAGTCAGCACTGAATACTATTCCTCTACTGAAAAAATAGTGTTTTGTTGAGCTGTATTGGGCCTAGACATGGGCTGCATTGGACCCAAACTTGGGTTTTCTCTATTTATAATTTTCGTGGGTAATTTTCGGGTTTCTCGAAAACAATCCAAATTTTTAGGCTTTCTTATCATGTTGGGCCAAAGATTATTTTTGGCTTCCCCAATGACCATCAAATCTCTCAAAATCAAAAGAATTAACCTTTGAGGCAACACACATTTATTTTTAATTTTTTTGGTTAAACAAAAAGATTTTTTATTTTAAAAAAAGACAAATCACAAAGAAAATGGTACAATCCTAAAGCTAGAAAAGCTCACAACAAAGAGCCCAATCTATTATAAGGATTTAACCTGGGATGGTCACTTTCAATTTCAAGTTTTTATTCTTTTTTTTCTTTCAATGGTTCAGTTTCTATTTCATCATTTGGATGTCAAACCATAGTTTTTTTATTTGTTTTTTGATAATGTATCTTAGTTACTTTTCACTGTTAACGAAATATATATATTCTTTAATATTTTACATTTGAACAAAAGTAATATAAACTAATAGTGTATGAATGTGCATTGCATACCATTTTTTTTTCTTGTAAATATAAATATGGGAATATTTTTGCCCGCTCTCATCGACCAAATAAACTAAGGTTCCAACATATTGATTCACTAATTTAGAGCTCAGTATCTAAATTCAACCATGTGATCCAAATGCGAAGCCGTCTTCACAAAGACTAACCAAAACCAATATAACAGGAAGAACATGATTTACTATAAATAAAAAAATCAGGACAACAAATACCCCAAAACAATACTAATCATTCCCAAAACCATCTAAAATTCAGAATCTAAAACCAAATTAGAGAAGAAGACCTCATTAACAAAAACCAAATTAGAGAAGAAGACCACAAGTGAGATCCAACGGCTGAGAAGACTAGACTATCAACGTGGTTGTACGGTCAGAAACTCGTCTCGTTTTATCGCGATATGATAAATTACCGACAGAGGTGAATTTGGGTTTGACTCGTGGTGGCTGGCTAGGAGGTCAAAAGAGGGAATAAAATAAATTATTCTCTTTCCAATCTTTGCTTTTCGTGTATGCGGCGAGTGGTGGACGGACGCCTTTACATTGTTAGACTCTCCCATACGCCACGTGGTACATGACGACCATCCAAAGTTCGAACTAGTCTTAAGCAACACAATTGATGGAGGAGATTCAATTACTAAATAAACCACACTTTATTTGGCTCGACATTTTTTATGATGCCTTTAAGAATATGATGCAGACCAACCCTTCTTTTCTCTACACATTGCTAGGTCATAATGCTTCCATGGTACTAATTGTTGTCAAAAAAAAAAAAAAAAAAAACAATCATTTGATGTTGAAGATCATTTTGTGATCAATCGATTGTCCGATCCATGTGATGTGCAACAAATTGAGTGATCGAGGATACGGGACACATTTTGTGGATAGTCTTTTTTTTTTTTTTTTTTTGTGGATGGTCGTATAGGGCATTACCTAATAAAACAACCTAATGATGCATTATTAAGAGTTATTGTTGAAAATGTATGTGTGTTTCGACAATTATAGAATGCTTACATAATTATTTGTAATGATGACACAGTAGAAACCATAATTTTTTCAAAATTTCGTGAATGAGCAACTCTTCTTTTGTTATTATTATTATTATTATTATTATTATTTTATCTATAAATAAGTGTTTACACCACTTTACCTTATATTTGTTTAGTGGCACTTACAAGTTCGGTTATAAGTGGCTTGGTTTCTATAAACATACTAATAATATTTAAAGCCACTTATAAGCTTCAACTACTTAGAAGTGATGCAAACAAACACCCTCAATTGTGGACAAAGTTTAAATTTTTTAGTAACTAAACTAGCTAGAATTGCAAATTACAGTCAATCTCTATTTTGTTTATAATTATTTATTATTTAAAAACATTATTATTATTATTATTATTTTGGTTTAAACATGAAGATTTTTATTGAAGATAAAAAGAGAAACAAAATACAATCATCCCTATATTAAGGAATGCTAAGACACCATCAAGTGTCAAAAAACAAGTTTTTAAAGAGATTACAAGCCGAACCTATCTTCTACAACAATTCTTTAATCTCGATAAAGATAGAGTAATCCGATCTATTAAACCCTTTAAAAACCCTCATATTTATCTCTTTAACACACACACACCACAAAAACCCTTCAAAAGCATTGTCTCTATTTGGAAATCTCATCAACAATGTATAAATCAAGCTAAAAAGAGTAAGCAATATCCAGTATTCTTTGCATGACATTAACAACTACGAAGCTTTTTCTTGTGGGAGGAGATATAATTGAAACCTCCACAAAAACCCAAAGTTATATCCTCTTTAAGGATATCTTCGAATCAAATTCACTGTTCTTAAACCATACTCCACTCACTTTTGTGATCAAGATAATTTGAGGTACATTGGGGGTCCTCTCATTATAATGGGGAAGAAGAGCAATTGATTACGCCACATGTCGAATGGCTAATAGGCTGATAGGAGTCCAAGTGTCTAAACTCTTTATCTAATTGAGTGAGTAATTTGGAAAGTGTGAAGTATGTGTCGTCGGTGAGTTAGTGCATGAGTTTATTCTAAGCATATTCTTTTCATGTTTGGAAACACATGGTGCACTTGAGTTCCTTCCATGGTTGAATCATGTTTCAATGGACTTTGTTTTAGTCATTTTGGGTACCCTAATAACTAGTTCTTCCTGCAAGTCAACCTAGGGAAGTTTCCTATTACTTGGGATGATAATTAAATGGATGCTTGAAGAAGAAGAAGAAGAAAACTAAAATACCAACAATAGATCATCTTTCTAAGATCTTGATAGTTTGATGATCTTCATGATACGTGATTAATGGAATCCGAGGATTATCCAACGACGAAGAACTTGAGAAGATGGTCCATGGGGTTATATTACTATTTTAGTTTCATTTAATTGAGTTTAGTCTTTTTACTAGAAAAAAATGTTTTAAGTGGTGAAAGCACTAAGCGTAAGGAGGCCTAGAGTTGTAGAATGGAAGCCTAATAGGATTTGCCACGAATAGACTAAAAAGAAGGCCTGCTAAGAATAGTAGGAGGCACTTCAAACCCTAAAAGGTCAATGATTTTGTGCATTTTGTGCATCCCATGTTCATCAATGTGGGTGGTAAGAAAAAAAAAGGAACAATATAGAAATGTAGGGTGGAAAATGGAAGGGCGGGGTTGAAGATTTTCTAGTTGTAGAAATATGGCAAAACACAATATCATCCATTAAAGGGTAAGCGAACGGGGAGCTACCATTGACTCTTGAGAAATTAGGGGCGTGGTTTTGGATAATAGTGCACAACTGTTGAGCCATAATCTAAAGCGCACTCACAAACTCAAATGTTTATAATTTTATACTCGATGGATGCTTAGTAAAACTACAAATTATATGTCACCCTCACCTATTCCGGTTACTAATTTAGACACGAGTGGTAGAGTACAACGGATAACTCTACACTCGGCTGTAGAAGATTTTGATTTTAAATCCATTTTTTTTATTTCTAGTGAAGGTGACGAGAGTGCAAATTCTACGATAGGGCAACGGACCATTTTAATATTTCAGTAATTTTCTATTTTCAATGAAGGGGATCAAAGAGTCAAAAAGTGCACAATTGTCCTCGCATTGTGCTTCAATCTTTCCATTGTGATGAAATAGATAGGCATTTGGTGATTATGACACTCATGACTATATATGCTTATTCTTCATTGTTTATGCTTCCTTTAAACCCTTTTTTTGCCTTTTGTTTTTGGCTTTTGAAATGTTGTAAACTTGCAAATGATATAATAATAACTCAATTTGTAAGTTGCAATGGTTACTACTTGGATATCCTCTTGTTTCCAACTTGTCTGTCTGAAAAGTAAAACAGAGTGGTTGAGGTTTAAATAAGAACTTAGACTACTTTCTTTTGAAAGGCTACTTGGGAGTGCTTATAATTAGGTTATGTTGGTTGGTCGTGAACAATAAAGCTATGGTGGATGGAATTTGATTAATCAAGATTATAAAACTGAAGGTGGCAGTTGAAAGTACAATCAAATGATGCTTTTGCAAGCAAACTTTTTTTTTTTTTTTCACAAGCAATTTTATATCATAGTCCAGATCTTGATATTCAAATATGCGGTCTCTACTCCATAAGAAAATAATGCGTTTGATAACCTTTTCATCGCCTAATTTTGTAAAGGGTTAACTGCATTTTCCTCCCCTAAAACATATAGCCAATTCAGTTTTACCCTCAATTAACATTTATATTGCACTTTTCCCCTCAGACTACCAGTCAACGTGCCTTGATTGTCAAACACCTCACATGCCACCATTCTTCCTATTTTGCATGACAAAAGTGCCCTTCATGTGTTTATCACGCCTGATGTGATAGCATGTCAATCCCAACCGTCTGTTACCTTAACCAGGCACGTGGACGGCTAAGGTTAACTCGCTGTCAGCTCGTATCATTGAAGAGACGGAGAGTGAAGGGAAAACTCCCTCCATTTTCATTGTCTTTGTTCCGTTTATCCTTTCTTCCTCTATTTTCACTCTCTGATTTCAAACCAAAATGAAGAAGAGGAATACCAAAACGAAAAAGGGGAAGAAAATCTCTTTTATAGCTTCCAGAAAAGGATGCATTAAAGGATACACAAAACCCATCGGCACTGAGGACGAAGCAACAACCGTGGTGATGGGTGTAAGCACCGGAGGGGTCGACGGTGGCAGTTCATCGTGAATCGCCTTGTTCACCGACGGAGCACCTCTCTGGATATGAGACAGAGTGGAGGCCGACGGGGACCCAATCGACTCACAACAGCTCTGGTTTAAGAAGGACTCGTTCCTACAAAAAAAACTTCGACTCCGAAACCTACATTGCAGATCTCAGATCCTTCACAAACCACATTTTCTCCTCTTCTTTTCACTTCCTCTCTTCTTCACTCTCTCAACTCCTCTTCTTTATTCCTACGGAATCCAGAGGGTATTCAAAGGATTGCTAGTTTTATTGGAGTGCCTATCATGCTTGACAAAGCTACTGAAGAAAGGACAAGATTAGTGAATGCGAGGGTGTGTGTGGAGGTGGATGTAAACAACCAATTACCCAAAGACATCCCTGTGGTTATCAGTGGAGATAAGAAAAAAATAATTGAAGTTGAGTATGCATGGATTCCTGTTAAATGCAATTCTTGTGCAGTTTTTGGCCATACAAAACAACAATGTTCAAAGAGCAAAAAAATTAATCCTCCAGGCCATATGGTATGGCAAGCTACGGGTAGGACCCAACCACTAGAAAGACAAAACTCCGATGGTTGGACGATCGCCAAGGGTAGACATACATTCAAGTCGAAGACTCAACCAGTTTTGAGGGGAGTCCAGGGCCTATCACAGGAAAAGCAGTGAATGTAACCAGTATAGAGGCTGCCAATGTGGCAGAGCATAACATAAATGATGACCAGAGTGATGCCATAACGCAGAGTCCACAACCATTGATTCTTATCAACCCAATGCTCGAGCATAGTGCTAATGTGGAGGCAAGTGACCACACACCGACTCAGGACAAAGAGAACACCACAACAGATGAGCAGAGTAGTAACGAGGAACATGAGCAAGATCCTTCTAGTGAAGAGGTTGCAAGCGATTTGTGTTCAAAATCTTGCATTAAAGATTTTAGTCTCTGCCCTCGAAGATCCTCTAGGGCTAAGAAAGCAAACAAAAAGTACAAAGGTTGAATCCTTTCCTCCTTAACAAAGGAGACAGGGATAAAAAAAAAACAAAAACAAACAAGAGGTTTCTTCTTTGGCCGATGCTAGTTGAAGATTTTTATAGTCCTAGTAACCATGTTCACTCTCACTAGACTTCTCTTTCTTGTGAGAGTCTGCTTCTGTTTTTATTGTTGTTTTTGCTTTTGTTTCATTTATATAAAGGTTTTGGGGTCCTTAAAACCCAGCTCGCTTTCCAAAAAAAAAAAAAAAAAAAAAACTCCACCACCATCCATGTCCACCGCAGAAGACGGTGGCGCATCACTAGCAACGCAACTCACCACCACCATGGATCTCTCTTCCACCTCAACCCCGTGACGGTCCAAGTTTTCGAAGCGCGTAATCATTCGCGAAATCATCCTCAACCCCGACGTTGGCGCAACCTTCGCAGAACAGAAGGTTTCCGTGGGTGGCTGGGTGAAGACTGGGAGAGTTCAGGGCAAGGGAGACTTTGCTTTCTTGGAACTCAACGATGGGTCGTGCCCCAATAATATGCAAGTCATCGTTGAATCCTCTGTTGTTTCGCTTGCTGAGCTGGTGGCCACTGAAACCAGTGTTTTTCTTGAAGGAGAACTTCAAAATCCGCCTGAAGGGACCAAGCAAAAGAACGAACTTAGGGCTAAAAGGGTTTTAGAAGTTGGAACTGTTGATTCTGCAAAATAACCAATACCTAAAACTAGGCTCACTCTCGAAACTCTCCGAGATCTCGTCCATATTCGGCCCCGAACCAATACGGTATTACATTTTTTGTTTAATGGTATGATGGATTTGATGGTTAATGGTGGTAATGAGATGAGAGATAATTGTTCTTATAATTTACCTCATCATCATCCATCAATGTTTCATCATCAACCACCAGCGCTTCGAGCCATGTTTCCTCCAATGATGTCGATGCCAATGCAGACACCGATGCAACCTCCACTGCAACAACAACTTTTGGTGCCTATGGGTCCAACAATGCCAATGGTGGGATATCAGCATCAACTTTGGCATCAGATGGGAGATGGGTTCTATAACTTCGGCTACTCGCACAATTTTTATTTTAGGGGTGATATGGGTAATGGGAGCAACATGAGCAATGGGAGCAACAACGGATATTAGTTTCACTATTACCATAGATTTTGATCTTTTTCTTCTATATAATCTATGTTGTGCGATCTTGTCAATTACATTTTTTCACATCATTTGCGGTTAGTACTTGATCCTTTTATGTATAATTGCTTTAAACTATCTTATCATTCAGAAATGCTATTAGAATTATATATTCTATAATCTCAAGCTTAAAAGTGTGCTGAAAGGTTGAAAAAAAAAATACTTTTCATAAGTTCTTTACATGTTTGTTGCTTTCTTGTCTTTGGATTCAATAGAGGTTTATCATTTGAAGTATTTGGATTCAACGTTGCCTAGCCGATGGGATTGAATTGTTGAGATTCTATGGCACAACGGTAGCTTGCCAACTTGGCATGAACAACTCCTTGAATCTTTGTATATCAGAAAAATGCAGTGTTTGCCGGATTATAAGACACGATTTCTCCACGAAAAAAAAACTCAAAGGAGGCATTGGTGTGTTTACAACATTGATGAGTGGAAGAACATTTGAGTCATCAAACTGGAGTGCAGGTACGGAAGATTGCCAAGAGGCTAAAGAAGTTGCACATCAGTGGTCTCAACAATGCGATAAATTCAGCTACAGTTGTTGTTGTCCTCATTGCAACTGTTGCTTTTGCTGCTATCTAAGTCTTGTTGGTGGCGTCAGTGGAGTATTCATCTGTCTTGTATCGGTACATCTCATTGATCTTCTTCATATCAACCCAATAGTACTCTCGGATGTGGAATGATAATGCGCTGACTTGCCAAAATATGGATCAGAAACTTAACTTGCACCATGTAGTAATGATTGTCAACATGTTATCATCAATAAAATCAGTTCTTCTATATGTCATGTAGGATGTTGTGTCATTTGAATTGCATTATGTTATATCAGGTTTTTGCAAAGATGTTAATTAATTACAATGTGCTATGTCAAACTTTGTTGCAAGAACATTCAATAAACATCAAATGAATTTACATTGTGTTTTACATGTACTCCTTAAAAAATTTGCCTACTTCAAACCTACTATTCACTTGTTTAATTGTGCTTGTGACACCATGAGATCTGCAAGAAAATAAATTGAGTTGTTAATTAGCAGTAACTTAACCCCTTAAAATAAATTATTGGCAGAAACTTAATCCCTTAAATAAATTTGAATTTAACTTTGCTCCCTGCAACAAAACTGACCTAACAGATGATGAAGATGAGCTGCAACTCAAACTTGCCATCAAAACTTGGCAAACTTTTCCACTTATTGATGCTTGAATATTTAATCTACAGTGAAATACCATGTAGATATAGTAGTAGAAGCAAATGGAGGAGTTATTGGTGGTGAAGTGGAGGCGGTGGTGGTGTAGGAGGAGTTGGCAGATTATCCCAACGTCTTAGAGGAAGTTTGAATCTCAGCCTTCAATTTTAATTGCATCAACTTTGAATATCAGCCTTCAGATCATTAAAGTGTATTTTTGGCAGTAAAATATGACATTTTTGAATAGCACATGCCTTGACAGTCAAGGTACGTTGACTGTTAGTTTGAGGGGAAAAATGCAATTAACCCTTTTGTAAAATCTTAAATATATGGGTGGATGAAAATATTTTTTTATATAATAAATTCATTCATAAAAAATAAAAATAAAAATCACCTTCCATATATCTACCATTGTCTAGCAAGGTTAATCACTTCTACTAACCTACCACTGAATGTCCTTGAGGTGCCCCGTCTGAGATTGTTCATCCAACCATGGACACAGGACTCACACCGTGCCCTGCCCGTTTTATTTATTTATTTATTTTTTATTTTTTCACCCTTAACCCTCCTCATCCCATGTCGCCAGTCGGATTTTAATCCGTGACGTGTGATTCCATCTGTCACACATCTTCCAACTCAACTGGTACACCTTTGGCGTGCCCTTTCCATCTATATCAAAGTTTATTCATTAAATAGTGGGCTAATTGATTACCACACTTGTGAAAAATACAAAGCAAAAATTTAACAGTCAGAAAGTGTGAATTTTCTTGCATGCATTCGTGCATCTTTTCCTAACATAACAAGACTTAGTCATACTGGTTTGTTGCTTGGACTAACTGATACATATTATTTCGCTAAAAATAAGAAACGAGGACTTCTAAAGCCTATGCTTTTGACAATCTTGCCTGTGATGAGTTCTTAATGGATTTGTTGTTGAAATACCATGCATATTTTTTCACAAAGCAGCTAGGTCTTAGAAGTCCTCACCTAATACATGAACATTGATGATCAGCAAGAGAAAGAAATGGAATTTTCAACTTTTCATAATGTGCATAGCTGCCTAACCTTTCCATGCTGGTTGAGCATCTATCCATTATTGGCTTTCGTGTTTTTCACTTATGTCCATATATTTGATTTTGACGTTTTGATCATTCTTGTTGATGTTTTGAAACTTGTTTTTATAGGTATTAGGATTAAGGATTGTGTTTTTATGAATTTGTTTTTGCTTTTTTCTGAAATTACGAAAATAAAATGTCGAAAGAAAAAAGTACATTTTTTCGAGGGTTTTTTGAAAAATTTGGAGGTTTTTTTTCGTTAAATTTGGGGATTTTCATAAATTTCAAAAATACAAAAACCAACTACCAAAATTTACATTTTTAGGGATTTTTCGAAAAAATTTTGAGATTTTTTTCATAAATTTAAGGATTTTTTTTCTAATTATTTATTGATTTTTTAAACCACCTTCGTGATTTTCTAATTATCATTTCTTTTACTTATATATTGATTTTTGAAACCACACCTTAATTTTCTAATTATATATTGATTTCATGTTTGTTTCATTTCGTTGTATTTAGGCTTCATTTAATGTGTTTCATAGATTTATTTTCTTTCATTTAAAATTTTTCCACATATTTCATAAACCCTCAAAAATTATTATTATTATTATTATTATTATTATTATTATTATTATTATTATTATTATTATTATTATTATTATTATTATTACCGAAAGTTTTACGTTTTTTCTTTACACACCGAAATATTTCTTAAAATCAGGAGAACAAAATTAACTTGAAAAACAAAATCACAATCCTTAATTAGGATCAAACTTATGTAACCACAATCTTAGTTTCTTCATTTTAACACCCCCCTCCTGCTAAATATCTTTTTTTTCCTGGACCAACCATTTTAATCTATCACGGTTGCTTAAAATTTAAAATCAATTGTATTATAATTTTCACAATTTCTTGAAAAAAAAACAAATTTTTCGCTTTTAGCAAACTCTCACTCTCGATTTTTTTTTTTTGGGAATCTCATATAGCAGTTACTTCAGTTTGGTTCAATTTGGACAAAAACTGCAAATCGAACTGAACTAATTGATTTGGCAGAATCCCAAAACGAACATAACCAAAATTATAAACAAACCAAACAAACCTATCAAATTGTTCACTACTTCTAAGTTAATATTCAAGAGATGTTGAGTTTATATTGAAATCACTTTATTTTGATTTACTACTACATTATTCATCTCATGTTCACCTTCATATTTCCAAACAAAGATTTCAAGTAACTTCTACTCTAACTCAATTTTCATATTAAAAAACTTGTACTTGATGACATGATAACATACATGTCATCATCACAATAGCATTGAATATCACAATGTTTAATTGTGTGATTCACATGCTGCCAAATCATTGAGTACAAGAAATTGAGTCAAATAGAGTTTGATTTCTTTCACTCTAAGGAGTTTGATTTTAATCAAATAGAGTAATGTTTCTTTCACTCAAATAGAGTTTGATTTCTTTCACGGCATTGAGGGTTTCAAGAGGTTCAACGAGGGTTTCAGCTTGAGGGTAAGGAGATACATGGGTTCTTCATCGAGTTCAGCTTGAGGGTAAGGAAATACATGGTTTCTTCATCGAGGGTTCTGCTTGAGGGTTTTTCATCGAGGGTTCAACTTTGAGGTTTCTTCATCGAGGGTTCTTCATCAAGGGTTCAGCTTGAGGAAATTTACGTGGTTCTTCATCGAGGGTTTTCTTCTTGGAGGGTTTTCTTTTCAGCATTGTGTTTCTTCATAGCAATTGGAGTTTTGCAGTGTGACGGTGGTGAGGGCTTTGTCAACGGATGGGAGTTTTCGCAAGGGGTAATACGTTTCAGTTTTATTTTTTAACCTTATTTATTGCTAAGATGCTTGTATGCTTGTGAAATTGTGCTTAATCTTGTGAGAGATGGAGTTCAAAGATGGAAATCTTCGTTTGTTGAAAATTGATGGGAAATAATTTGGGACTCGAAGGTCAAGAGAAGGTTTGTTGTTGTTTGAATCGAGCTCGAGGATTAGAATCAAAGTTTTTGTTGAATTGCAGATGGGAGAATGGATTGAGTTTCAGCTTAAGAAAGTTGTGGAATCAGGCTCTAACGCCTTCTCAGCTAGTTGGAAGATCAACAATAGATGAGTTATGGTGGTGAAAGAGACCAATAAATGAGGAATCTTCCTTTCTATTATGGTGGGTTGAGGTTCAGGGTCTAAAACTCTAAGGGTGTCAGTTGATGTGGAAGGGAAGGGCTGGAAACAGCTTGCCCAAGCTCTGAAGGATGTGGTTTTAAATATGGTGCCTCAGCCTTGTCCTAAGCAGCAAGTTAGAAGAGACGGGGATTCACTTTTGGCAGGGCCTAGTCTTGTATCACCCTCGTGCAACAAAACTTTTGTCAAGGTAGTGACCACCGATCTTTCAAGTGTTAGCCCTACTTCTACTGCCAGTAAGGGCCCTTTTGCAGCAACCTCTATCCACCGGGATTCCCCCATTGATTTCTTGTCTCAAGTATGGGGAATAATCTTCTTCCAGATCCCGTTGCAAGAGATAATGGTGCGAGATCGGTGATACAGTTGTCTTATTCGGTGATTCAATGGACATCTGTTGTTATTCCGTTTGGCCACACAACTTTCCTTGTCTTCACCAACTCTCCACATGTGACCTCTTGTGAGGAGCAGGAGTGGTCTCCTAGGTTTTCGACACTGAGTGATCAGTCTTGCCAGCAAGACCCAATGCTTCCCCATTCTCCTGCTTCTCTTGTCGGCTCAGTGGGTAAAGTAGGTAACCCGGTGTCCGAGTTAGCTCGCCCAACTTAGAAGGATAAAGGCAAGGGTATTGTTGGGCTTCCGCCTTGCTAGGGGCCCATGTCCAATTTGAAGCGTAATTTGGCCAAGTCTAATGATCAACAGATTTCTGGCAACTATTGAAAGGTTTTAGAAGTTGTGGAAGAAGATGTCTTCAACTTGAACCCCTTATTGACCAAAATGTCTATGCAGGCTAACATGGATCGCAAGTTGGCTAGAAAGGCCTAGCGTGACAGAGCCGCTAAATGGGCTAAATTTTCAGTTTTTCCAACCAGATTTAGGGATGGCAAGGGAGCGGATTTGAGCAAACTCATCCCCGCCCCGCTGAGGATTTCGGGTCTCCGAAACCGTCCCGCATATTCGTTTATCATTTTTTTAAAAACCATCCCTGCCCCGAACGGATAGGCGGATATCCGCCCCTCCCCATTTAATAAAAAAAAAAATCTCAAATCTCTATAGATCTGAGATTGAAACCCAAAAAAGATCGAGATGAACTGATCTGACATTGAAACCCCAAAAAAAAAAAAGATCGAGATGAACTGATGAAGATCTGAACCCCAAAAAAAAAAAAAGATCGAGATGAAGATCTGATCATCTGAAACCCAGAAAAAAAAAAGATTTGAAGATGAAGAAGATCGAGATGAAGATCTGAAACCCATGAAACCCAGAAAAAAAAATCTGAAGATGAAGAAGAAGATCTGAGATGAAGAAGAAGAACTGAGATGAAGATCTCTCCCTCGTTTTTTTTTTTTTTTTTTTTTTTTTTTTTTTTTTTTTTTTTTTTCAGATTTACCAAAAAAATGTGAGAGCTTGAGTCTTCTTCGATTTTTATTTTTTTTTTCTCTGCTTCGAAAGTGAGTCTGAGAGTGAGAGATGTTTTTTTTCCTTCATCTCATGGGGAGGTTTTTCAGATCGAAAGTGAGTCTGAGTGTGAGTCTGAGATCTGAGAGTGAGTCTCAGATCGAAAGTGAGTCTGAGAGTGAGAGAGTGAGTTTGAGTCGAGTCTGAGAGTGAGAGATTTTTCAGATCGAATGGGGAGGTTTTTTTTTTTTCCTTTTTATAGGGCTAGGGGTATTTATGTAAATTTCATACTTAAACGAATATCCGTGGGGATATGGCCAAATCCGTATCCGCCCCGAATATTCGACGGATGTAGTTTGGATATTCGTATCCGCCCCGAAACCCGTTTAGCCATATCCAAATCCGCCCCACTGCCATCCCTAACCAGATTCAGGTTCATGCTCAAACAGAGATCCACCAAGGCTCAACCAACAAAGCAGGGCGAGTGGAACTTATGGGCTGTAGCGACCCTGCTGGGTTGATAAGAAGCGAGTCTTCCAACCAGACTCAGGAGTGTTTGTTATCTCTTACTTACCCGTTGGATTTCAAGCCACCAGTAGAACAAAGTGTTGGATTCCATGGTTTGTCCATAAAACTACGTGTCTCTCGTTTGGAGAGTTGCTCGTCTACACTAGACCACGTAGGTGCTTCCCCAGGCTTCGAGGTCCCTTGGACGAACAATCTTGGTTTTGTTCTCCCTGGCAAACATACTTCTGGGTAGTCTTCAGGGGTGTTTTCTAGGGTCAATGACAGTGCGGAGCTCTCTATATCTGACTGCCATTCGGCTCAAGAAGAGGCATCAGATCGTTCGGCTTTCAAAGAAATTGGCTTGGCAGTGGGAGTGGCTCAGTCAGGATGAAGAAAGAGCTTTAGGTATGGTTCTAGCTGCGGCGCAGGGTTCAGAATCTGACAAAGCAATGGACAGGTGTAGCAACCTCAGGGTCGAAGGTCCTTCATGAACCTCAAAATTCTTTCGTGGAACTGTAGGGGGCTCGGGAATACTGAGAGGCAAAAGGGTTGTCGTAGATTAATTTCAGATAATCGTTCAGATCTTATTTTCATTCAGGAATCGAAATTTGAGAGATGCTCTAGAGAATTTATCAGAAAATTGTGGGGTGATAGTTCTATTGATTGGGCTATGGTGAATCCGCTGACAGTTCAGGAGGTTTTTTTTCGTTAAATTTGGGGGTTTTTCGTAAATTTAAAAAATACAAAAACCAACTACCAAAATTTACATTTTAAGGGATTTTTTCATAAATTTAAGGATTTTTTCTAATTATTTATTGATTTTTGAAACCACCCTCGTGATTTTCTAATTATTATTTCTTTTACTTATATATTGATTTTTGAAACCACACCTTAATTTTCTAATTATATATTGATTTCATGTTTGTTTCATTTCGTTGTATTTAGGCTTTATTTAATGTGTTTAATAGGTTTATTTTCTTTCATTTAAAATTTTTTCACATATTTCATAAACCCTCAAAATTTATTATTATTATTATTATTACCGAAAGTTTTACGTGTTTTCTTTACACACCGAAATATTTCTTAAAATCAGGAGAACAAAATTAACTTGAAAAACAAAATCACAATCCTTGAGTCAAATAGAGTTTGATTTCTTTCACTCTAAGGAGTTTGATTTTACTCAAATAGAGTAAGGTTTCTTTCACTCAAATAGAGTTTGATTTCTTTCACGTCATTGAGGGTTTCAGCTTGAGGGTAAGGAGATACAGGGGTTCTTCATCGAGTTTAGCTTCAGGGTAAGGAGATACATGGTTTCTTCATCGAGGGTTCAGCTTGAGGGTTCTTCATTGAGGGTTCACCTTTGAGGTTTATTCAACTTGAGGGTTCTTCATCAAGGGTTCAGCTTGAGGAAATTTACGGGGTTCTTCATCGAGGGTTTTCTTCTCAGCATTGTGTTTCTTCATAGCAATTGGAGTTTTGCAGTGTGACGGTGGTGAGGGCTTTGTCAACAGACGAGAGTTTTCGGCAAGGGGTAATACCTTTCAGTTTTTTTTAAATCTTATTTATTGCTAAGATGCTTGTATGCTTGTGAAATTGTGCTTAATCTTGTGAGAGATGGAGTTCAAAGATGAAAATCTTCGTTTGTAGAAAATTTATGGGAAATAATTTGGGATCCGAAGGTCAAGAAAAGGTTTGTTGTTGTTTGAATCGAGCTCGAGGATTTGAATCAAAGATTTTGTTGAATTGCAGATGGGAGAATGGATTGGGTTTCAGCTTAAGAAAGTTGCGGAATCAAGCGCCTTCTCAGCCAGTTGGAAGATCAACAATAGATGAGTTATGGTGGTGAAAGAGACCAATAAAGGAAGAATCTTCCTTTCTATTATGGTGGGTTGAGGTTTAGGGTCTAAAACTCTAAGGGTGCCAGCTGATGTGGAGTGGAAGGGCTGAAAACGCCCAACATATGAAGGATGTGGTTTTAAATAAGGTGCCTCAACCTTGTCCTAAACAGCAAATTAGAAGAGATGGGGGTTCACCTTTGCCAGGGCCTAGTGTTGTCCCACCCTCGTGCAACAAAACTTTTGTCGAGGTAGTTACCACCGATCTTTCAAGTGTTAGCCCTACTTCTGCTGCCAGTAAGGCCCTTTTGCAGCAACCTCTATCCACCGGGATTCCCCCATTGATTTCTTGTCTCAAGTATGGGGAATAATCTTCTTCCAGATCCCGTTGCAAGAGATAATGGTGCGAGATCGGTGATACAGTTGTCTTATTCGGTGATTCAATGAACACTTGTTGTTATTCCGTTTGCCCACACAACTTTCCTTGTCTTCACCAACTCTCCACATGTGACCTCTTGCGTGGAGCAGGAGTCGTCTCCTAGGTTTCCAACACTGAGTGATCAGTCTCCCCAACAAGACCCAGTGCTTCCCCATTCTCCTGGTTCTCTTGCTGGTTCAGTGGGTAAATTAGGTAACCCGGTGTCCGAGTCAGCTCGCCCAACTTAGAAGGATAAAGGCAAGGGACTTGTTGGGCTTTCGCCTTGCCAGGGACCCACGTCCAATTTGAAGTGTAATTTGGCCAAGTCTAATGATCAACAGACTTCTGGCAATTATTGAAAGGTTTTAGAAGTTGTGGAAGAAGATGTCTTAAACTTGGACCCCTTATTGACCAAAATGTCTATGCACGCTAACAGGGATCGCAAGTTGGCTAGAAAGGCCCAACGTGACAGAGCCGCTGAATGGGCTAAATTTTCAGTTTTTCCAACCAGATTCAAGTTCATGCTCAAACAGAGATCCACCAAATCAGGCTCAACCAACAAAGCAAGGCGGGTAGAACTTAAGGGTTGTAGCGCCCCTGCTGGGCTGAAAAGGAGCGAGTCTTCTAACCAAACTCAGGAGTGTTCGTTATCTCTTACTTACCCGCTGGGTTTCGAGCCACCTGCAGAACAAAGTGTTGGAGTCCATGGTTTTTCCACAAAACTATGTGTCTCTCATTTGGAGAGTTGCTCGTCTACACCAGACCACGTAGGTGCTCCCCCAGGCTTCAAGGTCCCTTGGCAGAACAATCTTGGTTTTATTCTTCCTGGCGAACAAACTTTTGGACAGTCTTCAGGGGTGTTTTCTAAGGTCAATGACAACACGGAGCTCTCTATCTTTGACTGCCATTTGGCTCAAGAAGAGACATCAGATCGTTCGGCTTTCAAAGAAATTGGCTTGGCAGTAGGAGTGGACCTTAGTCAGGATGAAGAAAGGGCTTTAGGTATGGTTCTAACTGCGGCGCAGGGTTCAACATCTGACAAAGCAATGGACATGTGCATCAACCTGTGGAAGAAGATGTCTTCAACTTAGACCCCTTATTGACCAAAATGTCTATGCAGGCTAACATGGATCGCAAGTTAGCTAGAAAGGCCCAGCGTGACAGAGCCGCTGAATGGGCTAAATTTTAAGTTTTTCCAACCAGATCTAGGTTCATGCTCAAACAGAGATCCACCAAATCAGGCTCAACCAACAAAGCAGGGCGGGTAAAACTTAAGGGTTGTAGCACCTCTGCTGGGCTGATAAGGAGTGAGTCTTCCAACCAAACTCAGGAGTGTTCATTATCACTTACTTACCCGCTGGGTTTCGAGCCACCAGTAGAACAAAGTGTTGGAGTCAATGGTTTGTCCACAAAACTATGTGTCTCTCATTTGGAGAGGTGCTCGTCTACACCAGACCACGTAGGTGCTCCCCCAGGCTTCGAGGTCCCTTGGACGAACAATCTTGGTTTTGTTCTTCCTGGCGAACAAACTTCTGGATAGTCTTCAAGGATCAATGACAACACGAAGCTCTCTATCTTTGACTGCCATTTGGCTCAAGAAGAGACATTAGATCGTTTGGCTTTCAAAGAAATTGGTATGGCAGTAGGAGTGAACCTCAGTCAAGATGAAGAAAGGGCTTTAGGTATGGTTCTAGCTGCGGCACATGGTTCAGTATCTGACAAAGCAATAGACAGGTGCAGCAACCTCGGGGTCGAAGGTCATTCATGAACCTCAAATTCTTTCGTGGAACTATAGGGGGCTCGGAAATACTGAGAGGCAAAGGGATTGTCGTAGATTAATTTCAGAAAATCGTCCAGATCTTGTTTTCATTCAGGAATCGAAATTTGAGAGATGCTCTAGATAATTCATCAGAAAATTGTGGGGTGGTAGTTCTTTTGATTGGGCTATGGTGAATCCACTGACAGCTCAGGATGTCTTTTAGCTATCTGGATGCTGATCCTTTACAGATAAGGGAAGTGTTGAAAGGGGTTTTTTCGCTTTCTATTGAGTTTCAAATGATTTCGGACAACTCTTTTTGGTTAGAGACTAACATATATGGTCTGTGTGATCCATCGCTTAGAGAACACTTTTGGGAAGAGCTTTATGACACTGCGAGTTGGGTGCAATCGCCATGATTGCTAGTAGGAGACTTTAATGTTGTCCGTTATATGAATGAAAAAAAAGGTTGCAAAAGGAGGTCCACGAGCATGCAGAAATTCAATCAATTCATTAATGAGGTGAAATTCGTTGATTTCAGTCTAAAAGGGGAAAGTTCACATGGTCAAATCGAAGAAATCGCCCTATTCTTTGTCGGCTTGATCAATTTTTTGCTTCTGTGGATTAGATTGATAAATTTGGTGATAAAGTCGAATGGCTCAAGGGTGCAACATGTTCTGACCATCACGCGATTTTGCTTGCGAACTCGTCTATTGGTGGCAACACACGCCTATTTTCCTTTGATAACGGCTGGTTTGATCACCCAACCCTAGCAGAGGAGATGAAATTTTGGTGACACAATTCAGTAGTTTCTGGTCACCATGGTTATTGCTTATGGTGGAAACTTAAGGCAATCAGATGCAACCTTAAAAGTTGGAGGACTAAAGTTTGGGGTAAGACCAATTTATGTATTCAAAATATTTCTGTTTTAATTGCTAACATTGATGCTGAGGAAAAATCTGAGACCTGACTGTCGAGTAGAGGTCTTGTAGAGTGCAGTTGCATCAAGAGTGGGCAACATTAACCAAAAGAGATGAGAAGTTTTGGAGGATCAGATATGGGGTCAGCTGGGCTTGTCATATGGATCAGGGGTCTAAATTCTTTCACAACTTGGCTAACAGACGCAAACTGTTTAACTCTATTAAAGCTCTTAGCATGGGCCAGGAGTTGGTAGTGGATTAAGTCAGCATCAGAGAACTCATGATCTCTCATTTCAAGGAGTTGTTCTATGAAAAGGAGGAGTGGCGATCTTTCTTCTCGGGGATTACATTTAAGTCTATCTCCCAGCCTATGGCTACCTCCTTGATAGAGAATTTTTCAGAGATGGAAATTAGAGCGGCAATGTAAGAGCTCAAATCTGAAGTGTCTCCATGTCTTGATGGTTTCTCAATGGCGCTTTATTTGAAAATGTGGGAGTTAATCAAAATTGATTTTCTGAAAGTTATTGAAGATTTTAACTCTAGAAATTTTCTGGATTGGTAGTTGAACACCACTATTATCTCGCTTATTCCAACATGTGCGAGAATGCGGACAATCAAGGATTTCAGACCTATCAATATTTTGAACGGGGCCTATAAGATTATTGCTAAGGTGTTGGCTGATAGATTGAAAAAAGTTATTCATTCAGTCATTTCTCCTTTTCAGAGTGCAGCAGTCAGTGGAAGACAGGTGGTTGATAGCCCTTTGATTGCCAATGAAATTTTTGATTCCAGGAAAAAAAAAAGGAGTTTCAGGGCTCGTTATCAAATTAGATTTTTTTCTAAAACCTTTGACAATCTTTCTTGGAGATACTTTGATTTGGTAATGGCTCGCATGGGGTTTGACTCCAAATGGATTCATTGGCTTCACACTTGCAGATTTACAGTCAATTTCTCGCTGAAGATTAATGGTTAGTTGCATGGGTATTTCAATAACTCTAAAGGCTTGTGTCAAGGAAATCATTTGTCTCATCTTTTCTTTACTTTAGCAGTAGAAGGCCTAACCCAAATGATTCTTAAAGCGGTTGATGCTGGCCTAGTGAGAGCGTTCTCTATCGCAGAGGGTAGTCCTCCTATTTCTATTCTTCAATATGCGGATGATACTATCCTTTTTTGTGATGCCACCGCTACTCAAGATCTCGCTCTAAAAAGAATTATGCTTTGGTTCTGTCACGCCCCGATTTTCGAGGAAAATGAAAATCCCAAAACTCACGGAGGATTATCCGTTTCCCCCAAAACTCGGGACGTGAAAATTCAATAACACATAAACAAATAGCAGCAACAACTAAACATGATTTTATTACAGAAACAAATAAAACTCTAACCCGAAAAGACTCTGACGTTGCTAGCTCCACTAACGGAACTCCAGTAACGCAGCTCAAAATCTTTAAACCTGAAAGGCTAATCGGCTACATTCCAAAAGGAATGTACCCAAGAAGCAAAAGCTCACTTAGGTCAGCAATAAAGCTGGTGTGAGAAATCTTCATCCCAAAATCAATAAATCCGCACATGACAACATCAAAATAAACAATGAACAATAACAACCACACATCAGGTAGTTCCTCCATGAGGCAAAGGTGTTATCATCCTAATAAATAAATATGCATTATTTATTACTAATAAATAAAGTTTATGAGTTATCAATCCTCATAAAAGCAACAACTATACGATTCATAATCATATTAGACTATTATTGAAATATTAACAAAACACATTTTTCTACCTTTAGGAAGACATGTAGTTCTCATTCAATGGTTGAATGAGCATTTAGTTTCTTCCTTTAAGGTAATCATGCACATACACAAAAAAAAGAAATCTCGCTACTTTTCCACAATCGCACTATCCTCCATGTGCCGAACACACCTCACCCAAGTGTGTCTCCCTTGCCATCGAAGCCACTCGGAGCGTACATGACCCAAGTGGGGTGCCACCTCGAGTGTCATGTCATCTCACCCGAAGTTCGATCACTGGCAAGTATTCTTCCTAAATCTACATGTACAACCGAACTCACATGGAACGGTGCACCGATATGCAAGCAAATCTGCATACCCATAATAATATCACACGCATACAAGCAAGTCTGTATACAAAAATTTCTTTTCTTTTCACATTTTTTTTTCTTCGGAGTTGTGGAAAAGAGCATAAAAAAATATCAACTTAAATTCAAAACTCTTTTATGGTGACACTTTGTCAAGCATAAGTAAATCAACCACAGTATCCACCGTTCTTTTGGGGAACAAGTAATATTTGACACATTGCCAATTCACACATCTCATCTCTTTGCATCATATGAAAAACAATATGCATACCAATTCGCATAAAAATACAAATACTCAAGCTAAAACAAGTGCTCAGTTAAATTTCAGCCAATATCTAATATTTATTTAATAAATATAAATTGGCTGGAATGCGAGTGCAACCCATAGAACTTCTCAGTATTGAAAAAAAAAAATACAATTAAAGTAGAATAAAAGATGTATGTGATCCATTCATGTAGTGAAAGGATCTACTTATATCAATTTATGTTCATTAGTTATTCATGCATATATAATATGCTAGTTTATAGTATAACACAGAACCATGTAATGAGCAGCAAAATTCAACATATATAATCACCAGTCCACAAAAGCTTACTAAAAAAAAATGGTTCTTCTAAACTTGTCTTGAGTTGAATTGCAAACCAACTAGTGGTTTAAACCAATAAACTTAAGCTCAATCCCCTGATCCAATCTAAATGATGAGGAGGTTCATCATGTATATCTTAACAGATGTATCTAAACCCAAAAATGACTATCTCATGATTTAATCATACCTAACAACTTTGCCAAGAAAGTCACATCTCCATATGGCATACATCATCTGGAGATCTATTTCAAATATTCAGGAGGAGGTGGCTCCTTCTTAATGGAATTGGATTTCCTAAAGCTTACAATGTCTCGCTATACAAACAATGGCTGCTTAACTGGAATTGTTATAACTAAATTTGTAGATGCATACTACTAACAACCAAACGTGAACAAGAAATCGAGAGAAGAAATTCACTGTAAAGATGAAGGGGATGGAGAAACTCACCAGCAGAATCTACGCCACTGCAACAAACACCACCTAGTTCTATGCTTCAAATCCAGAACCTATCAGACCCACACTCGCACGTCCAACTGATGCAGCATACAGATCTTAATCAATTGCCAACTCAAGAGAAACTCTCTGCTCAGAATGGGATGTACGAAGATAATCTCAGCACTGATTTCAGTCGGAAGGTGGATCCACAATCACCTACGCTCCCTGATTTGCTGAATGAAGTAGTCAACATCAAAGACATCTGCAAAACCGCTGGATTCGTTCCAATAAACAGCAACTTCAAACTTTGGCAGAACCAAAGTCGCATTCAGCAAACGAGCAACACCAACACCATCACACAAATCACGTCTCATCTGATTGAGGCCACCGTAGCAATCCACTCTGATGTATCCATTACTCTGTTAAATGCCCTTCCAACCACCATTTACAAGGTCTCCACTCTACAATCCTTTTCACACCCCAAATTTCAGATCTTGCATGTGAAGTACTTGGTGTAATGAAGGTTTGGGAAAATGGACTTGAAGGGGATAAGAGAACAACAACTAGGAGAAAAGATAAGACGACAATGAGAACAGTGAAAATGGGTTTTACAAAGAAGACCCCCATTGATCTATTTTCCTTCAAGAGTCTGAGAAGGAGAAGCCAGTTTGGGGCGGTGGGATCGAGCTCGCCGCCAAGGAGAAGAATTCATGAAGAAGGGGGAAAAGGAAAAGGAAGGAGAAAAGAAAAAAAAAATAGGGTTATTCTCTTTATAAGGTGGGTGGCTATTCGCCCCCACCAAACTTTCGAATGCACCCACCCTCTTTCACAAAATAAAACCCTAATCATTAGTTTATGAAAGCCCAAAACCAAGCCCAAATACAATTTAGTAGCAACCCATCAACATTAGGGTTTACAAAATTTTGGCTAAACACACACCCACACCTTATTCAATTTAGCCATGGCAAACAAAACAAATCTTTTTCCAAATAATTGAGATTACAATATATGCCCCAATTAATAAATAAATTTTTTTTATATTTATTTAATTAGGCGGGTATTACAGGTTCGAAGTTATTTCAGGTCTGAAAATCAACTTTCACAAATCAGTGGTGTTGCCTATTGGAAAGGTCCCTCATCTGCAGCAGTTGGCGGGTTTATTTGGTTGTGCAGCGGGTCAGTTTCCAGTTAAGTACTTGGGATTGCCTTTGGGTGTTAGTTTTAAAAGTATAGTTGTGTAAGATGAGACGATCGAAATGATGGAATCGAGATTAGCGTCTTGGAAGCGCAAATTCCTCTAAAAAACATGCATATTAGCTTTTGTCCAGTCCACTTTAGCTTCTATCCCCGTGTTCATTCTGTATCTTATCAAGGTTCCCTCTTCTATAGCAGCCAAGATGGAACCGATTATGCGCGACTTCCTTTGGGGTTCCACTCAAAACTCTAGAAATATGCATTTAGTGGGTTGGGAGAAAATTTATTGTTCCAAATCTCGAGGTGGATTGGGCATTGACCAAGTGATCACTTTAAATTTTGTTGTACTTTTCAAGTGGCTTTGGCGATTTGCAGAAGATGACAATTTATGGAGATCGCTTATCATTGATAAATATGGGCGCAATAGATGGGATGGGATAAGAGAACTAAGTATTCTCCCTATGGATGCTCTTTGTGGAAGTCCATCTCTTGGTGCGCAAGTGTTTTCTATCCCCATACCTCTTTTCGATGTGGCAATGGTGATCTCATATCTTTCTAGCATGATTCTTGGTGTAGCAACCAACTTCTGAAGGATCTATTTCCAATGTTGTTTATCATTAACAACTACAAACATGGGAGAGTTAGCAATTTTTGGTTTAATGGCAATTCTTGGGATTTTTCCTTTTGAAGACTCCTAAATACTAGAGAGCTAGAGGAGGTCGCCAAATTAATGCATCCGTTGGATAGTCAGATGCTCTCAGAGGGCCCTGATAGTTTGGTGTGGAAGGGTAAATGTGTGGGCTTCTCGGTGGAAGAATTATTTGATATGTTGGCTGCCTCTCATTATGAGACTCATTCCAACCCCTTAAATTTCCTCTCATAAGAATCTGGTTTGGGTGAAAATTCTTTTTCCTCGCATAAATTTCTTTAGTTAGTCAGTGTTGCATGAGAGAATCTTGACTAAAGATAGGTTAAAAAAAAGAGGAATCCACACAGGAAGTTTTTGTGTGCTTTGTAATGAGATTGACGAGACGCTAGATCATTTGATGCTTCACTGCAGATTTTCCAAATCCATTTGGAGCAGTTTCTTGTCAGAATTTGGTTTGAGTTTGATGTTTCAAGGTTCCATTTTGGATTGGCTAAGTTGGTAATCCCAAGCTAATCATTTTCGGCGAGCAGAGTGGTTATGACATATGGTTCCTCACGTTCTCATGTGGTGTGTGTGGAAAAAGAGAAATATGATTGTTTTTTAAGGGCTCAACAAATCAGAACATTCTATTTTTATCGAGATTAGGGAATTTTTGTGGATGACGGGTTTAGCTTGTAATTTGTTTAGAAACTTGGTTTTTGACATCTTCATGGTGTCTTGGCATTCCTTGATGTAGGAATTATTCCCTTTGTCTTTTATTTCCTTTCTTATCTTTAATAAACATCTTCGTGTTTGGCCAAAAAAAAAATCGATTAAGAATTCGAAAAATGTCGGACTTCATTGTTTTAATACTATTGACCAATAATTTTATCAAATCATTTCAATTATTGAGAAGTTGTGCTAAAATTCATTATGTTCATGAGCCATAGAGCACAAGTCCAACTTCTGTGTTATGGGTATCTAACTTGATTTTTTAACAAGATCAATGAAGCTAAGAAAGTCAAAAACTAAATAAAGTTTCCCATGCATGATAATGACAATCCTATAAAATCCATGAGTATAAACTTTCAAGTCGACTCCTTCACATCCTTCAAAGATCATAAACCATTCCTATATGAATTGAGATTATATTTTGTCAAGTAAAATATAAAAAAAAATCACTTAACAAAAATCATTAAGAAAAATTATACCATATTTCCATTGCCCAAACCATTCGTGTTGAATAAAGGCCAACGCTTCCCTAACCACGAAAATAAAATAAAATAATAATAGCGTATATAACAAATAATGAACTTTAAGAATTTAAATTTTTTGAAAATAAATTATAAATAAACATAGGACAACACATAAGTTGCAAGCAGTAATTGGAGAATTACCTCCAATTACCACGCAAAATTCTAGATGTCGAGGAAACCAGCGAGGGAAGTGAGGTGGAGGGGGGGAAACCGTTCACCCCCCTTGGGATGCATGCGCAAAAATCAATGGCCCACATCCCGAGGGGGTGAACGGTTCCCCCCCCCCCCCCCCCCCCCACTCCCCTCACTGGTTTCCTCGCCATGTAGAATAACTCAATTACCACACAGTATGAACCAGAAGAAGCATAACAATAACCAAACTGGAATACCAAAGAATCTCTTTCTTTTTGGAGCTCTTGTTTGAGTCTTTCAGATTTGTCACTTGTGGTTTTGGTTTCAGTTATGAATTGGAGAGCAGAAAATAAATGCACTATTAAATGTACAAGAGAGGAGTTATGCCTTTTTATTGGTTGAGAGTTTTTCATGTTTCACCTATTTGATTGACTGGTTCGTTGGGAATTGAAATATGGTTTAGGCAAGGATTGTGATTTCGTTTTTTGAGGTAATAAAGATAAATTAATTTTAAAAAATATTTTGTGAAATATTTTGTTATGTATAGAAAAACGTAAAACTTTCAAGTGTAATTTTGATTTTATTAATATAATTTAAGTATTTTAAACTCTTAATATTACATAAAGAGTACTATAAGACTTATAATATCATACAAACAATATATTGCATAAAAATTACTTATACAATAAAATTTTAATACTAAATTAAAGTTAAAACAAATTAAAATGTAGGAAAATTGATATTAGTCTAATGAAAGAAATTAATATTTCGAATGAAAATTCGATAACTCGAAAAAGAGAAATATTTTGTGAAATTTCGACATTTTTCGAAAAATCACATTCCTTGGGGGCTGGTAGAAGTTTCCTTATTTTATTTTTTTTTCAAGGCACAATCAGTACAAGGCAAATTTTAACCTAAATTGTTTTGGATTTTTGCAAAAGCCCAAATTTGGCAAATTTCCTGGCTTTGTACTAGTGTCACATCTCCTCCGAGAATATGTTTTACCTATAACAAATTAACTGTCTCGAATTTCCTCTGAAACAAAAAAATTAATTATCTTAAATTAGATCGTAATAGTGAGTTAGTGGGCTACATGCATCCATTCTCACTTTTGAAAAGGTATGCAAAGTGAAAGGTAACTCCTTTCATTTTTCAACTCAAACTAGTTTTTGTTTATGTTACACGATGTGAAACATTGATCTCAAGGGGAAGAAGGTGATGAAATAGTTGGCTCAACCCGAGCATGTAAATGAGCAAGATTTATCACCATAAAATCATCGAATGTTTAGCTGGCCACCACATCAATGGAGACTCAAATTGCCCAGATAACTATGTTCAGATCCTTAGAAACTTTGAAAATCTTCTTTCTGCAAGCAACAGCACTGGTCTTGCAAACCTGCACTCATATTTGAAGGGGCTAATAAGTTTGCCCATGTCTGGTTTAGCTCACTGGGTTGGAAAAGAGCACAAAGTATCACATGGTGATGGACACAGATTAAATGGGTATGGTTTCAAAGCCCAATAAGGTGCGACGCCCATAGTTTTTCCCACAACAATTAAAATCTTCTCATGAATTAGAATTATTTTTTGAAAAAAAAAAAAACAATTTGTTCATCGACAGTGTCATATACTAAATGTCTAAGTATCATCACAATCTTTTTAATTTTTTTAATTTATTTATTATTTATTATTATTATTATATTGTGTTTGATTTAAAGAGATGTTCCATGAGAAGCAGTCAAATTGACGATAAAAGAGAGATATATAGAGAACAAACAGAACATTTAAGGTAAAATGACCATATTTTATTTCAATTATTTTCAATTTATTTAAACAACTTCGTCTCCTAAAAGATCTCAGAGACATTCTATAGTTTGCTTTACTATTTGTCTCAAGTGTTTTGTCTACGAGCCCTTCTTTACAGCGAGGGATGGGTGTAACCATTCATCCCCTTGAAATTAGCAATGACACGTATTTCAAGAATAACGACCCATCCCTCGCTGTCTTTCCCTCTCCCATTTCCTCGCCGTCTAGAAAAGGCGTTTGTCTACATAAAGAGGGAGAGAGAAGGAACACAGCTTATGATCAATTTGAGGCGGGTTGTTGCATGGAGTCTATCATGGAGGGACTACTTATGTTAGAGACCATTTTGAATTTGCAACCATCATCTATTTATATATCTATCTATACATATATAAATCAAAAGTGGGATTTCTACTTTGGACGTGAGCATGAGAATCCAATTCCTTATTTCTCCGTAAAGAATTTGATTATCATGTTCATGGGACTTCAAATTTCACATTCGATGACAAATATATATATACTAATGCAATAAATTTAAAAATATAGATAAAATAATAATAATAATAATAATAATAATAATAATTTCAAGCGCGTGTTCATATGAGTGTTTGAGAAATAGTCATATCAAAACAACAATTAGCAACTTGGCTAAAACTATATGCTTGAGGGCAAAGCCTACTTGAAGATTATTGAATATTTTGATGGTTGGCACATGCAGATCCAAATTGGTTAGTTCAACAATATTGTTTTTTTTTTTTGCCAAATATGAAGATGTTTATTAAAGATAAGAAAGAAAACAAAATACAAAGGGAATCATTCATACAACAAGGAATGTCAAGACACCATGAAAGTGTAAAAAACCAAGTCCCTAAATAAATTACAAGCTAAACTCATCCTCCACAACAATTCCCTAATCTCGATAAAAATAAAATACTTTGATATGTTGAGCCCTTAAAAAACCCTCATATTTCTCTCTTTCCACTCACACCACATGAGAACGTGAGGAACCCTACGCCATAACAACTCCGCCCGTTAGAAATGATTAGCTTGAGACCACCAACTTAGCCAATCCAAAATGGAACCTTAAAACCTCAAACTCAAACCAAATTCTGACAAGAAACTGCTTCAAATGGATTTGGAGAATCTGCAGTGAAGCATCAAATGATCCAACGTCTCGTCAATCTCATTACAAAGCACACAAAGACTTCCTGTGTGGATTCCTCTTTTCCTTAACCTATCTTTAGTCAAGATTCTCTCATGCAACACTGACCAGCTAAAGAAATTTATCCGAGGAAAAAGATTTTTCACCCAAACCAGATTCTTGTGAGAGGAAATGAAGGGGTTGGAATAAGTCTCATAATGAAAGGAAGCCAACATATCAGAAATTTTTTTTATCGAGAAGCCCACACATTTACCCTTCCACACCAAACTACCAGGGCCCTCCAAGAGCATCTGACTATCCAATAGATGCATTAATTTGGCGACCACCTCTAGCTCCCCAATATTTAGGGGTATTCGAAAGGAAAGATCCCAAGAATCGCCATTAAACCAAAAATTGCTGACTTTCCCATGTTTTTGGTTGTTAATGATAGACAACATTAGAAACAGATCCTTCAGAGGTTGGTTGCTATAGCAAGAATCATGCTAGAAAGAGATGAGATTATCATCCACATCGAAGAAAGGTGTGGGGGTAGAAAACACTTGCGCACCGAGAGATGGACTTCCACAAAGAGCATTCATAAGGAGAATACTTAGTTTTCTTATCCCAATCCCATCTATTGCCATCTTATCCGAGAGATGGGCTTCCAAAAAGAGTATTCAATGATGAGCGATCTCCATAAATTGACATCTTTTTCTGCAAATCGCCAAAGCCACTTGGAAAGTAAAGCAAAATTGAAAGTGATCACTTGGCGAATGGCCAATCCACCTTGAGATTTGGGACAACAAATTTTTTCCCAACCCACTAAATGCATCTTTCTAGAGTTTTGAGTGGAACCCCAAAGGAAGTCGCGCATGATCTGTTCCATCTTGGCTGCTATTGAAGATGAAACATTGATAAGAGACAGAATGAACACAGGGATAAAAGCTAAATTGGATTGGACAATAGCTAATCTACCTGTTTTTTAGAGGAATTTACGCTTCCAAGACGCTATTCTCGATTCCATCCTTTTGATCGTCTCATCCCACACAACTTTACTTTTAAAACTAGCACCCAAAGGCATGCCCAAGTATTTAATTGAAAACTGACCCGCTGCACAACCAAATAAACTCGCCAACTGCTGCAGATGAGGGACATCTCCAATAGCCAACACCACTGATTTGTGAAAGTTGATTTTCAGACCTTAAATAACTTTGAACCAAAACATAATTCTTTTTAGAACAAGAACCTGAGTAGCAGAGACATCACAAAAGATGATAGTTTCATCCACATACTGAAGAATAGAAACAAGAGGACTACCATCTGCGACAGAGAACCCTCTCACTAGGCCAACATCAATCGCTTTAAGAATCATTTGGGTTATGCCTTCTGCTTCTAAAGTAAAGAGAAGAGGAGACCGATGATCGCCTTGACGCAAGCCTTTAGAGCTATTGAAAACCCATGCAGCTGACCATTAATCTTCAACGAGAAATTGGTTGTAGATCTGCAAGTGTAAAGCTAATGAATTAATTTGGAGTCAAACCCCATGCGAGCCATTACCAAATCCAAGTATTTCCAAGAAAGATTGTCAAAGGCTTTAGAAAAATCTAATTTGATAACGAGCCCTGCAACTCCTTGTTTTTTCCTGGAATCAATAATTTCATTGTCAATCAAAGAGCTATCAACCACCTGTCTTCCACGGACTGTTGCACTCTGAAAAGGAGAAATGACTGAATGAAGAACTTTTTTCTATCTATTAGCCAACACCTTAGCAATGATCTTATAGGCCCCATTCAAAATACTGATAGGTCTGAAATCCTTGACTGTCCGCATTCCCACACATTTAGGAATAAGCGAGATGATAGTGGTGTTCAACCGCCAATCCAGAAAATTTCTAGAGTTAAAATTTTCAATAACTTTCAGAAAATCAACTTTGATTACCTCCCACATTTTCAAATAGAACACTATTGAGAAACCATCAAGACCTAGAGAAACTTCAGATTTTAGCTCTTGCATTGCCACTCTAATTTCCATTTCTGAAAAATTCTCAACCAAGGAGGTAGCCATAGGCTAAGAGATTGACTTAAAGGTAATCCCAAAAAGAAATGGCGTCACTCCTCATTTTCAAAGAACCACTCCTTGAAATGAGAAATCATGAGTTCTCTGATGCTGACTTCATCCACCACCAACTCCTGCCCCATGCTAAGAGCTTCAATAGAGTTAAAAAGTCTGCGTCTGTTAGCCAAGATATGAAAAAAATTTAGACCTCTGATCCATATGACAAACTTAGTTGACCCCAGATCTGATTCTCCAAAACTCCTCATCTCTTTTGGTTAATGTTGCCCACTCCTGATGCAGCTGCACTCTACAAGACCTCTCTGATAGGGGCATAATTAGGCTATTTTTAGTACCATATTTCTATATATTTTTAGCTATTACTTGTTAATTATGGTACTAATTGCTATTTTCGTGTTTGTATAGGTTTCCAATTACAAAATTTTAAAATGGAAGCTAAGTGAAACAAATTAGCTACTAGTTGCACAAGGAAACTGCACAAAAAGAAAATACAAAAACAAGGAAACCACCAAAGAATGAAACAAAACAGAAAATAATTATAAAAATGATGATACCTTACTTTGGAGGAACGAGCAAGCCATCCAGCAACAGCCTCCCCATCCATTGCATCCACAACAAGTCCTAACCCATCATCGCAGCAGTCCCTCAGCCGTCTTCTTATTTTCCTTCACAAAATCCACAATGCAAACCCCCATCTCTGTCTCAGTTCATCATCCAACACAACCTACTCGCCAACACCCATCATCAACCATCGATCGACCCTTCATCGTCCTCTCATCACCATCGCAGATTTTTCTTCATCATCATCCATGCTTGCAACCAGAGCCACCCACATTCATCGTCCTCTCATCACAGTCACAGACCACCACCGCAGGCCTTTGTTCATCTCCTCCTCCTTACAACCACAGTCCCTTCTTCCATCCTCTTTCCTCATCCCGTCGTCCTCCTTCACAACACCCATCTGATTTCCCTCTCTCTCGCTGTCCCTCATCATCCCTTTCTCTCTCACACTCTAATTCACAAGCAGAAATCAAAGAAGAAAGAGCAGTGAAGCTAGCGTGAGGAAGGAGTAGATCGCGAAGAGAGCAGATCACGTGAGGAAGGAGAAGGAAATATCTTTTCCTTCGCGCTATTCGCACCCCAACTTCTACTCTCTACCACCACGGATCAGGCGACAGTGTTTTGTTTCATCTCTTAACTCTTTCTCTTATTTTTAGTTTGATATTTAATTATGTATTGTTATTCGAACATGATTAATATGTCTAGCTAAACTTCTCTTAGTAAGGGGTGGATTCGAGGCCCCGAACATGTGTTTTATAAATTAATTGAAATTAATCTTCCTTGCTATTAGTGATTGTGTTTTGCTTAACTGCTTTATAGAGAACTTTTCTTTGTATGTTTGTTAAGGTGGCCAACTTAGTAAGCATGTTAGGATCTGGGGCTAGAGTATAGGAGAGTTTCACCTAATTGTTATAATCTTATACTCACAAGTAGTAAATACCAAGGAACGCTGGTAAGGTTAAGTAAAAACCCAGGTAAGAACAAGATGTTGATCATACTTGTAATTGCCTAGTCAGTGTTCATATTTTCCACAAAACTTAATGATCTTAGATTGTTATTTAACTTGCGATTCCTGTTTAGATAGCATGATAAGAATAGTTTGAAAGCGACGCTTAGTTTAATTCAACGAACTTGGGAAAATAATAAGATTAATGCAGTGCAGTCACGGTTAATCTTGAGCATTGTCTCTCACGAGTTAGCAAGTGGTTATTGAAGATTGATTTATAAGCATATGTTTGGTGTGTGGAGATAAACCCTTAGCTAATTTCTTATCTTTGCCATCCCTTTAGTTTTATTATCTTTATAGTAATTTTCGTAGTTATTTTCATAGTTTAATTTAGAAAATCCAATCCCCCATTATTTAATTAATTAGGTTGTTAGTTGTCTTTCAGTTATTATTAGTGTTAATTGACAAGCCCTCTAATCCCCGGTCTAGAACGATCCCTACTTATTCTATACTACAATCACAAAGCAGGGTATTAAGTTGTGTGCTACTAAAATAGCGCACCACTCTCCTCGGTAGTTAGGTCTCGGATCTCTTCCTCAGCATCAATGTTAGCAATTAAAGCAGAAATATTTTGAATACATAAATTAGTCTTACCCCAAACTTTAGTCCTACAACTTTTAAGGTTGCATCTGATCACCTTAAGTTTACACCATAAGCAGTAGCCAGGGTGGCCAGAGACTACTGAGTTGTTCCACCAAGATTTCATCTCCTCTGCCAAGGTTGGGTGATCAAACCAACCATTATCAAAGGAAAAAAATGAGTGTTGCCACCAATAGACGAGTTCGCAAGCAAAATCGCGTGATGGTCAGAACCTGCTGCACCCATGAGCCATTCGACTTTATCACCAAATTTATCAATCCAATCCACCGAAGCCAGAAATCGATCAAGCCGACAAAGAATAGGGCGATCTCTTTGATTTGACCATGTGAACTTTCCCCCTTTTAGACTGAAATCAGCGAGTTCCACCTCATTAATGAACTGATTGAATTTCTGCATGCTCATGGACCTCCTTTTGCAACCTTTTTTTTTCATTCATATGACAGACAACATTGAAGTCTCCTGCTAACACCCATGGCGATTGCACTCAACCAGTAGTGTCATAAAACTCTTCTCAAAAGTGTTATCTAAGCGAATGATCACACATATCATAAATGTTAGTCCCATACCAAAAAGAGTTGTCCGAGATCATTTGAAACTGAATAGAAAGCGAAAAACTCCCTTTCAACACTTCCCTCATTGCAAAATATCAGCACCCCAGATAGCTAAAAGGCCTCCTGAGCTGCCAGTGGATTCCAACATAGCCCAATCAAAAAAACTATCACCCCATAATTTTCTGATAGATTCTCTAGAGCATTTCTCCAATTTTGATTTCTGAATGAAAACAAGATCTGGAATATTATCTGAAATTAATCTACGACAACCCTTTTGCCTCTCAGTATGCCCGAGCCCCCTACAGTTCTACGAAAGAATTTTGAGGTTCATGAAGAACCTTCGACCCCGAGGTTGCTGCACTTGTCCATTGCTTTATCAGATACTGAACCATGCGCCGCCGCTAGAACCATACCTAAAACCCTTTCTTCATCCTGACTGAGGTCCACTGCCAAGCCAATTTCTTTGAAAGCCGAACGATCTTATGCATTTTCTTGAGCCGAATGGCAGTTAGAGACAGATAGCTCTGCGCTGTTATTGACCATAGAAAACACCCCTGAAGACTACCCAGAAAATTGTTCGCCAGCAAGAACAAAACCAAGATTGTTCGTCCAAGGGACCTCGAAGCCTGGGGGAGCACCTACGTGGTCTGGTGTAAACGAGCAACTCTCCAAATGAGAAACACACAGTTTTGTGGACAAACCATGGACTCCAACACTTTGTTCTGCTGGTGGCTCGAAACCCGACAGGTAAGTAAGAGATAACGAACACTTCTGTGTCTGGTTTGAAAACTCGCTTATTATCAGCCCAATAGAGGCACTAAAGCCCTTAAGTTCTATCTGCCCTGCTTTGTTGGTTGAACCTGATTTGGTGGATCTCTGTTAGAGCATGAACCTGAATCTGGTTGGAAAAACTGAAAATTTAGCCCATTCAGCGGCTTTGTCACGCTGGGCCTTTCTATCCAGCTTGCGATCCCTGTTGGCCTGCATAGACATCTTGGTCAATAAGGGGTCCAAGTTGAAGACATCTTCTACAACTTCTAACACCTTCAAATAATTGTCAGAAATCTATTGATCATTTTGCCCCTAATGTTCAACATAGACACAAACATGTGATCCTTAGGGTTATGGGCATGAGAGTTGTGAACCAAAAAGAGAAATATTTGGGCCTACCCTTGATCCTCACTATGAACAAAACTAAAGAATTCACATATTTGATTGATAAGGTAAAAAAATACATTGCTGGTTGGAAGTGCAAACTCTTGTCCCAAGCTGGTAGAACAACTTTGAATAAACATGTGTCTTCTTCAATTCTCATTTGCCCAATTTAATCATTCCTTCTCCCAACTTCCATCCTTTTAAGAAGTTGGACATTTTAAGAAGGTATTTTTTGTGGAGGAGTGCCAAAATAGTAAAACTCTGATTTTAGCTAAATGGGACCTAGTGTCTTCTCCAAAAACATGGTTTGGGTTAACATCCAACTATCCAGGCCTAAAAATCTTGCTTTGTTGTTTAAGACTGTGTTTAGAATTTTGGAGCATCTGAACGATATTTTGCTAACACTTCTCAAGTCTATTTACTTCACTAAATGTAGCATTTTCCAAGCTTGATTTACCAAATCGGACTCTTATTTCCCTTGGAGGCGTTTGGGGAAGACTATCAACACCCTAAAAAGAATTTCTTTTGGACGGTTGTCGATGGGGAATCATTTGTATATAGGACAATTGGTTATCAAATTTATTTCCCTTTGAGGGATTATATGTCTTCTTTCTTGTTTCTGTTCGATCGTGAGCAATCTAATTGTTCAAGAAGAGGGAGGGCATAAAGAATGAGACCAACTTACTATCGAATTGTTCTTCCCATAACAGGTTGCTATGACCATTACCAACAACTCCATTAAACATTCGGAGAAGCGTGATGTGCTTATTTGGTAGCATGAAACTAAAAGAGTTTTCACTGTGAAATCAACTTATAAATCATTCAAAAGTGAGGAGGTGGTAATGACTAATGCATCTTCATCCAGAGGTGATGTTAGAAGTTGTTGCAAGGTATTTGGAAAGGCTAGGATTCTCATCGAATTCAACTGTTTCTCTATACAAATGATTACTCCCTATTGGAGATGTCCTTCAACAACACCACATAGCATATGGTAATGAATGCCCACTTTGCAACACAGAAAACGAAACATCGAGGCATGTTCTCTTTTACTGTCCAATTGTTGTTCAAGTTTGGAGAATTACTATTACACCGATTAGATGAGATAGAGTGGACTTCTCCCATGATAAAGATTTCTTTAAATTGTTATGGTTTTATGCATGATGGACTGCACGAAAGACAAAAAAGAATGGTTGGAGTAGCTGCAATCCTTGATCAAATTTGGCAAGCAAGACACAAGTTGGTTTTTTAGAACAAAAAATTCAGAGTACAGTGGGATTGGCTAATAGCTCAGCTAATCGTTGGTGGAATTCAAGTAATATGGAACAACAACAAAAATTGTTGATGTTCACACTAGCCGACTACAAGATGACAAATTGCAAATAATCGTGTTATTTCAAAAATAAAAATAAAAAAAATTAGCAGGTCATGATTGTATTGTACTTGTCACTGATACTGCTTTTCACAGGGGCAGGTGTCAGGGCGGGTCTACTAAGGGGCCAGGGGGGCTCCACCCCCTCCCCCCCACATCAAATTCAATTATATAATGTATAAGATAATATCTTAATTCTTTATTCAATTATTTTCACATGTCTTTGTTGTTGTAGTGGTTGGAAGTTTAATAATTTTAGTAAACGACCAGAGGTCAATACTCTTGGAGCTCACCTAATTTTTTTTTTATTTTTTTTTCTGTCCTGTTGGAGCGTATGATTTTTATATGACTATTGACAATTATTATTTTTGTTATTGTGACATGCTCCCACTTTTTTTTTTTTTTTTTTAATGCAGTTTTATATATAATTGCAAATATTAAAAAAAATTTGAGGCTCACATAAACCATTTTTTTTTGTGAAATTGTATTAGGATTTTATTATATTCGCAAATTTCAGATTTTTTTTAAGCTTCAACTAGATACTTATTCTAATTATTTTGTGATTTTAGTTATACATTTTTGTTTTTTGCCTTGTTAAGGTTATCGATAATGGGACCTTATTTTGGCTTAAAATTGGATTATACTGGATTCAATTTGGTATATGTAATGTACTTTTAGTTGTATTTTTTTATTAGTTACTAGCTCGAATAGAGAATTTTTTTTTGCTCCGCCCTTGATAACTACTATTATCAACTAATAATTATTTGTAATTTTGCCCCCTTGGACTAAAATCTTGGGCCCATCACTGCAGGTGTGATGGTTCTTTTGCATTCTATACGACTAAAAAGATAATATGCATTAATAAAGGGTGGTGTAGGAAAGATATGACAACAAGTTTTGAGGCTGCACTGGAAGGGGCAGGCTAGCAAGTGAATGGTTGATTGCGAAAGGGCACAACAAAATCATAATGATAACTGATAATAAAGACATTGCAGAAGTGATCAATGGTAATAGCGAACACTTATCATGGCAGCAAAAGGTCATCGGGCAACATCGTCTGGAATACAAACTAGTTTTTTTCATCTGGATTCATATTAGACTAATTATGAACCTAACAACCACTAGTTGATTGCTTCAGCCTATGTTAATGATAGTAGTAACAATAATAGTATTAGTGGTTTTGAGATGAGAAGTACTCTGAACCTAAATGTTTTTGCTTTTAAGCAATGCAATTTCATTTTTTGATAAATAAAAAAAACAAAAAATTGCTCGTTAGGGTCTCTTATTACATCATAGCTCAAAAACTACTTGATGATTGTTAATCGAAATTTTTTCTGTACTTGGTTTTCTTTTGAGGAACATAAATGCTTGGAAACCACATTTTTGGTAACAACATCTCGAGAATTACATCATCCTCCCAGATCACGCCATGTCACTCTGATTGTAACAACCTAATTCCTTGATATATTGCACCGAAAGAAAAGAAGGAAAAGATGATGAAAGGGAAACTTTAGAGCGTTTGTGGTTGGAGACGATAATATCTTTTCAATTTCCTCTCGCCAGCTTTTGTTTTGTGGGGTTTAGAACAAAACATCTAAATTCGAATAAGAGAATAAATTAATAAATTGATAAAATAAATATTTTCAAGAAATCGTGTATTTTTTGTGGTTTACCTTACTGATTACCCAACTTTCCAAACTTTTATTTGCATCAAGAGAGGGAGACAACAATACACAACTCCATTGCAATTGGACTGCACATAATATGATTTCGATTCCCATGTCAAATATTGTTCCAAATTGGGAACGAAAGATCAAGTCAAAACTTCAATGCTTCACTTATCAACTCATCCCTTTATATAACCTGAAGCCAACTACTATTTCTAATACAGGTATTGTTGAAAAATTGATGTCTGCAGTTGAAAAATTGATGTCGGCGATACAAATTGACAAAACGAAAAGGAAGAAGAACCTGAATTTCTGCTTGAATGTGGTGGATTTGTGCTGGATCTGAGTTGAACCTTCAAGAAGACAGCTGGAGAAAGAAGGAAGAAGATGGTGGAAGGTGATGGAAACTTCCATCACCGCCACTCTCCACCGCCAAAAAGAACCTATAAAAGGAGGAATCCCCTTCCTCTTTAGATAATCTTCTTCTTCCATTGAGAGAAATCTGAAAGAGATTGAGAGCTTGAGAAAAACTTTTCAACTCTGTGTTTGTTTTGTGAGGAAGAAGAAAGGGGTAAGGAGAGAGAGAGTTTTGTTTTTTATTTTGTTTTGTTTGTTTGTGTTATACGCAGCCTGCGTATTTATGTGGTGTCACTTAGACACTTGAATTTGTAATGTCCTAGACGTTTTGTAATCCTCTCCATTTGTAATCTGTCTCTCTCATCAGTAAAGTTTGTATTTGTCGTGGACGTAGGCGTGTTTGCCGAACCACATTAAATTGGTTGTCTTCATTATTTGTTAGTATTTTGTTTGTAGGATCGCATTTCGACATTTGTGGCGCTTCCGCCCGTAACAAATTGGTATTAGAGCCGCGGGTTAGTTTTTGGGGTTCGTTTGAAGCTGCGTGGACTAGTGGTTGATTAAGAGTATGTCAGATCCATCAACTTCTGGATCAAAGATGGTTACCGCTACAGTCGGTAAATTTGATGTCGAAAAGTTCAATGGCAAGAGCAACTTCGGCATGTGGCAACGCAAAGTTCTGGATGTGTTAGCAAAGGAAAATTTGGATGATACTTTGTAAGACAAGCCGGAGAAAATGAGTGAAGAGGAATGGAACAAGTTGAATCGGCAAGCTTGCGGATCAATAAGATTGTGTTTAGCGAATGAGCAAAAATACTTTGTAATGAAGGAAACCTCCGCTAAAGTATTGTGGAAAAAGTTGAAGGATAAGTACATGACGAAGAGCATTCAAAATAAGCTCTTCCTCACGAAGCAACTTTTTCAGATGAATATGAGACCCGGGATTACTCTGTCTAAGCATTTGGATGAGTTCAATAGGCTTATTGCCGACCTATTGAATTTAGAAGAAGATGTTCCAGAAAATTACAAGGCTTTGTGCATTTTGAATTCCCTTCCAAAAGAATATGAACATCTCGTTACGACTTTGCTAACAGGAAAAGAAGAAATGAATTATGATGAGGTGGCTACGGCGTTGCTCAATTATGAATTCAAGAGGAAGGATCTCAAGATCCATCGAGATGCAACGTCAGAAGTATTTGTAGCGAGGGGAAGATCTGAAAAGAGGTATGTTGGTAATAGAGGAAGATCACAGTCAAGAGAAAAATCTGTAGACAGAAGGTTTTTGCCGAATGATGAATGTGCCTACTGTCATAAGAAGGGCCATTGGAAGATTGAATGTGAGGTATTGAAAACTGCAATAGAAAAAGAAAAGAAAATGTCAGATGCAAATGTAGTGTACAATTTAGATGAAGATGAGGATGAGGATGATGTTTATTCATTGTCTGCAACTTCAACATTGGTGAGTCATTCTAATGAGTGGCTGCTTGATTCGAGTTCTACCTATCATATGTGTCCCCGTAGGGACTGGTTCTCTAACTTTAGAGATTTGGATGGTAGTGTTGTCTATATGGGCAACAATGATGAATGCAAAATTGCAGGGAAAGGTAAAATCAAGTTGAAGTTGCATAATGGACTTATTCGGGTCTTGAATGATGTACGGTATGTACCCGATTTTAAGAAGAATCTCATCTCCGTTAGTGCTTTAGAGTCCAAAGGTTACAAGGTTTCAGTAAATGGTGGAGCTCTAAAGATTGTTTCTGGTGCACTGGTGATTCTGAAAGCAGTTCGGAAGGGTAACTTGTATTTCTTGCAGGGGAGTATAGTTACAAGGAATCGAAAAGTTGAATCTGGTGGAGAAACTTGTGTTATTGAAGGCCCTATGGATGTTGCTTCTGGTGGAGTTACTGATATCTCCAAAGATGTTTGTAAGGAAACATCGAGGGTTTGGCATTTGCGTGCAGGCAGTAAATGTGAGAAAGTTCTGCACGAGTTGTTGAAGAAACAATTGGTAGAAGATATGAAGATATGCAGTATGAAGGTTTGTGCACATTGTGTTTCTGAAAAGTCTGGTTCGAGACTCCATGCTAGTCAAGGTGGAGTTGGTTTGTTAGTTTGAGCATGCTTTAGTATAAGGCTCCTTCGGGTGTATGGCGCCTATGAGCGCGTTTGGAGGGGTGAGACCCTCAATTAGTATTGGTTTGATTATGTTTATTGGAAGTCAGTTGATTGTTTTGTTTGTGGTTGTTGTTGTCGGCGTAGATTTGTGAAATCTTCACAGAAGTGGAGAATTGTTGAAAAATTGATGTTGGCAATACAAATTGACAAAAAGAGAAGGAAGAATAACCTGGATTTCGGCTTGAATGTGGTGGATCTGTGCTGGATCTGAGTTGAACCTTCAAGAAGACAGCTGGAGGAAGAAGGAAGAAGATGGTGGAAGGTGATGGAACCCTCCATCACCGCCACTCTCCACCGCCAAAAAGAACCTATAAAAAGAGGAATCCCCTTCCTCTTTAGATATTCTTCTTCTTCCATTGAGAGAAATCTGATAGAGATTGAGAGCTTGAGAAAAACTTCTCAACTCTGTGTTTGTTTTGTGAGGAAGAAGAAAGGGGTAATGAGAGAGAGAGAGTTTTGCTTTTTATTTTGTTTTATTTGTTTGTGTTATACGCAGCATGCGTATTTATGTGGTGTCACTTAGACACTTGTATTTGTAATGTCTTAGACGTTTTGTACTCCTCTCCATTTGTAATATGTCTCTCTCATCAGTAAAGTTGGTATTTGTCGTGGACGTAGGCGTGTTTGCCGAACCACGTTAAATTGGTTGTCTCCAGTATTTGTTAGTATTTTGTTTGTAGCTTCGCATTTCGACATTCGTAACGCTTTCGCCCGTAACAGGTATGGCTTGAATTTTAGGTCTACAATGTTTGGGGTTTTCGCAAAAGACATGACAATACTAGTGACTAGTGTGGCACATTTTTTTTCCAGGTATATGGATCCTATCAATGTGTTTGTCATCAAATATTATGGTGAATTTCCTCACTTGTCCATATTGAGTTTTGGTTTCGGGCTGGGTTGCTCGATTTTAAAGCTCAATTAAAGCCCTTTTCTACATTTGTTTCATATATACCCTCCATGAAATCGTTTCATTAAAATTTATAGTTTTTAATATTTATTTTTAAAAGATTGTTATATGATTTATTGACTTTGGGCCCATTTGATTTACCATAATTAAGTTCGTGGTACATTTTGAAAACTATTTGAGTTTTGGAATTCAAATTGACATAGTTAACGCAACTAACTCGCCTTGACTGGCATATGGACAAAAATACTCTTAAACTAATAGAGGGTAAATGTTTAGGAACTAATTTCCTAAATGGATCCCAAAGTAAAAAATAGTTGGGTTGGTGATCAAGGTGAGTAAACTAGGTTTGATATGTCATTCATATTAGCCCCAAGATTCAAATAGTTTCCAAAATCCCCAAAGTCAAAATAACCCTGGTTACATTGATAATTGCAAGCACATAATTAAAACCAGTGTTCTAAAAAACGGTTTAGGAGCTAGGCGTTAGAGAAACGCCCAGATTAATGGCTGGGCGGGGTGAAAAATCGGGTAGGCACCTAGATAGGTTCTGGGCGGTTTTTTTTTTTTTTTTTTTTTCTGGTTGCAAAAATTTATGTGAACAATGAGTTGAGATTGGTTGTTCTCAGGCCGATGAAAGTGGATGCTGAGACTAATTTGAATAAGGTTGATTGTGTTATAATTTATTTTTCTTTCCCATTTTTTGGAAAGAAACAATTTAATTATTTTTTATTCAGTATATGTCTGAATGTAGCAAATGATGATTACTTAATGGAATTCTCAAAGGATCTGCCGGTACCAATTTTAGTAATATAGATTTTATCAAACATGACTGAGGTCATTCATGCAATTTGAAGGAAAATAAAAGAATAGGTTTGGATATTTGTTCACAAATTCAACTTTGTATAAAATACACATCATGACCAACTTCAGTCATTTGAGTTTTAATAAATTTTGTTCATGATTGTTAATTTTTCATGTTTATAAATTTTGCATATGTATCTTGGCATTAAATTGGATGTAATTGATAAGGTATTATGCTTAACTTTTGTAAATTATTAAAGTTATAATACAAAAGCTAAAACCGCTTGGGCGCTAGGCACCTGCTCGCCGCCCGCCCACCCACCGCCTAGCGCTTTTTAGAACACTGATTAAAACTATAGTTGTAACAAATCATATGTTCATTTTACCTCTAATGTTCATCATATACACAAACATATGATCCTTATGGCTTTGGGCATGAGATTGTGAACAAAAAAAAGAGAAATAATTTAGCCTTCCTTTTATCCTCACCAAAAACAAAACTAAAGATTTCACCTATTTGACTGATAAGGTCAAAAGAAACATTGTCTGTTGGAAGTGCAAACTCTTGTCTCAGACTGGTAGAACAACTTTGATGAAAACAATGTCTACTTCAATTTCCATTTACCCAATGCAATCACTCCTTCTCCCAACCTCTATCCTTAAGAAGGTGGATTCTTTAAGCAGGTATTTCATTTGATGGGTACCAAAATAGTAAAGCTCACTTTTTAGCTAAATGAGAGTTAGCATCTTCTTCCAAAAACATGAGTGGGGTTAACATCCAGCTATCCAGGCCTAAAAATCTTGTTTTGCTGTCTAATATGGTGTTTTAGAATTTTGGAGCATCTGAACGATCTTTGGACAACACTTCTCAAGTTATTTACTTCAATAAATGTAGCCTTTTCCAAGCTTGTTTCACCAAATTGAGCTTTTCTTTCCTTTGGAGGAGTTTGGGGGAAGACTATCAACACCATAAAAGGCTTTCTTTTGGACGGTTGTCGAAGGGGAGTCATTCTTATATAGGACCCGTGGTTATTAGTTTCTTCCCTTTGAGGGATTATGTGTCTCCTTCATCCTTGTCTCTATTCGATTCCGTGAATGACCCCTAATTGTTCAAGATAAGGAAGGGCACAAAGAATGAGGCAAACCTATTATCGAATTGTTCTTCCCACAACAAGTTGCTATGACCATTGTCAACCACCACATTAGACATTTGGAGAAGTATGATGTGCTTAATTGAAAACATGATACTATAGGAGGTTTCACTGTGAAATCAACTTATAAATCGTTCAAAGGTGAAGAAGTGTAAATACTAATGCATCTTTATCCAGGGGTGATGATAAGAAGTTGTTGCAATGTATTTGGAAACTCAAGGTTTCTCATTGAGTACAATTGTTTATCTGTATAAATGATTACTCCCTGTTGGAGATGTCTTTAAACAACACCAATTAAATAGCATAAGGTGATGAATGCCCACTTTCCAACACAAAAAAGAAAACAGCAAGGCATGTTATCTTTTAGTGTCCTCTTGCTGTTCAAGTTTGGAGTATTTCTATCACACTGATTAGATGAGATAGAGCGGACTTATCTCATGAAAATGATTTCCTTAAATTGTTATGGTTTATGCATGATGATTGTATGAAAGAGAGAAGAGTATGGTTGGACCAGCTGCAATCCTTGATCAGATTTGTCAGACAAGACACAAGTTGGTTTTTTAGCACAAACAATTCTGAATACGGTGGGATTGGCTAATAGCTTTGCTAATCTTTGGTAGAATTCAAGTAATATGGAACAACAACAAGTAGATACAATTGATATTCACGGTGGCCAACTACAAGATGACACAATTGCAAATAATCATGTTATTTCACATGTTTTTTAGTAAACTAAAAAATTGGCAGGTCATGATCGTATTCTACTTGTCACTTATGTTTTTTTTCACAGAGGCGGGTGTTATGGTTCTTTTGCATTCTATATGATTGATGCAACTAGAAAGATAATAGGCATTAATAAAGGGTGATGTATGAAAAACATGACAACAAGTTTTGAAGCTGAGTTGGAAGGGGTTAAGCTATCAAGTGAATGAGCGATTGAGAAAGGGTATACCAAAATCATGGTGATAACTGATAGTAAAGACATTTGTGAAAGTGATCAATGGTAGCAGCGACACTTATCATGGCAGCAGGAAATTACAAGGCAACATCCTTTGGAACACAAACTAGCTCTTTTTTAATGTTTCAACTGGATTAATATTAGACGAAATATGAATGTAATAGCCCACTAGTTGGTTGCTTCAGTATATGTTAATGATAGTAGTAACAACAATAGTAATAGTGATTTTGAGATGAGATGTACTATGAGCCTAAATGTTTTTAGCTTTTAAGAAATGCAATTTCAGTTTTTGATTAAAAAAAAAAATTGCTCATTAGGGTCTCATATTACAGCGGCTCACAAACTACTTGATGATCATTAGTTGAAATATTTTGCTGTACTTGGTTCTCTTTTGAGGAACATAAGTGCTTGGAAACTAGGTTTTTCATAACAACATCTCGAGAATTACATCATCCTCCCCAAATCACGCCATATCGCCTTCATTGTAAAAACCTAATTCCATGATATATTGCATGAAAAAGAGACAAACTGAAAAAGAATATGAGGAGATACTAAGAGGGAAACTTTAGAGCAAAACATCTAAATTTGAATGTTAAAGAAAGAAAGTCTACCTATGTTATAAAATAGGAAAGTTTTACAGAATATGATATGTTAGGAAAGTCAGAATAAAATAGAAGTCTTAGGTTTTCCATCTCCACAATGTTAGGTCAGAGTTAGCTTTATAAGCTTGTATTCAGACAATACAAAAACAAAACAATAATATTTCAATACAATTCTTTAATTGAATGTAAGAAATAAATTAATAAATTAATAAAATTAATGAGTATATATTTTCAAGATATCGTTGTTTTTTTTTTGTGGTTTACCTTACTGATATTGCCCAACTTTCCAACTTTTATTTGCATCAAGAGAGGGAGAGAGTCATACACAACTCCATTGCAATTGGACTGCACATAATATGATTTCATTCCCATGTCAAATATTGTTCCAAATTGGGAATGAAATATCAAGAGAGGGATAGAGCAATACACAACTCCACTGGAATTTGACTATTGGAATTTGCTTTTCTTATTTTTGATTAATATCAAGTTAAGGGGGTCTTAAAACCCTCCCTTTTAAAAAAAAAAATTTTCGAAACTTCAATGCTTCACTTTTTTTTTTAATTAAATTGGGTTGTTGACCCTTTTTATTTATTTATTAATCCATGCTCGAAGGCTGCATGACTGACCCTATAGAGTTAACTAAAAAAACTGAAACAAACTCTCACAAGATAGATGATTCACCAATACAAGCCTAGACAAGCTCAACCTTTGTACCTTTTGTTTGTTTTTTTAGTTTTATTAGATTTTCAGGAACAAATGCTAAAATCTTTGGTGTGGGTGTTAGAGAACGTCTTTGTAGCCGAATCTGTAATCACATCATCATCACTAGAGAGGCCTGGCTCATGCTCTTCTTCAAGAACCTGATAATTTTTTTGTCTCAATCTATTGCGTGTGCGGTACTTATCCTCTTCCCATACATCTTTTAACCAAATGTAGACTGCCTTCACTTCTTCTTTGCCACATCTTGCAATCACTTCTTCTATTGTAGAAGAAATGCCGTTTCCCTTTTCATATTCATTTATCATCCTTAATTTTTTTTAGGCATATGGATCCTATCATTGTGTTGTCATTCCTTAAGAATTGACAGTAATAGTGTCATCAAATATTTTGGTAAACCTCCACACTTGAAAATTTTCAAATACTTGGTAAGATCATTTTCATTAGTCGAGATTGCTTAGGCTGGTTTGGATATTAGCTAATCTTGGAAAAGTATCCACGAAATTTGGAATGGGAACTCAGATACCATTTGGTTTTCTATATTAGGATTTATGTATCGTCAATTGTATCAAATCTACCAAACCTGAATGAAAAACACGAATTCCAGGATAAAAAGATATATAAACTTCATTCATTCTTCAATGCCTACTAAGCTGTAATTAAGAGTTCACTCTCCACACATTTTATGTTCGATTATACGCATATTGGAGGAAATGGTTTTTGTTGGGTGACTCGAGCTCTCTGCAATTCAAACTTAAATGAAATAAATAAATAAATAAATAAATAAATAAAAGGTATATGCAGACCTATTATTTGTGACATTATTCATCTTTTAGCTATGATGGGTGGATTAACATAAAGGAGTTTCAATAGGGAGGCTCACTAATGTATGGAATATGCTTTATCAAAGAAAAAAAAAAGTTCAAGGTACATAATTCGGTCCACTCTAGAGGGAATTATGTTATGAATTTTGTTATCAACATATGGTAAAGCCAATCTTCTCAATTCCTTTATGAGTTAGCAATTAGCAAGTCAAAATCTGTTATGTTCAGCTTCACCAAATTAAATATATATGATATTTCAATGTTTTTGAGTTGTCTAATTGGCGAGGAAACGGGTGAGGGAGGGGGGGGGGGGGGGGGGGGGGGTGGAACCATCTATCCCCCTCCCTCGCCCGTTTCCTCGCCAATTAGAATTCCCCCAAAAAAATTGGTAAGTCATGATTGTATTCTACTTGTCATTGATGTTGCTTTTCACAATGGCAGGTGTGATGGTTCTTTTGCATTTTATGTGATTGATGCAGCTGAAAAGATAATAAACATTAATAAAGGGTGGTGCAGAAAAGACATAATAACAAATTTTGAAGTTGAGCTGGAATGGGTCAGGCTAGCAAGTGAATGGGTGATTACGAAGGATACAACAAGATCATGGTAATAACCGATAGTAAAGACATTGCAAAAGTGATCAATGTTGGTGCGTGTGGATTCGTGCGCACACATTGGTCCACTATATATAGCAACAATATTGTTCTCAACTTAAACATCAACTATTAGGCCTTCCATCTGGGCCTAGGTGGTGTGGGGTTTTCTCCCCACTTCGCCAACCGAACCATCGGCTCTTATACCAATTGTTGGTGTGCGTGGGTTCGTGCGCGCATCTTGATCCACTATACATAGAAATGATATCGTCCTCAACTTAAACACCACCTATCGGGCCTTCCATCTGGGCCTATATGGTGTGGGGTTTTCTCTAAAATGTCTCGTTGCTATTAGGGAATGAACCAATTATTTATAAACCTTAGTGACGACTTTTCATTAGTTAATGTGAGACTATTCAAGCCAACTTTATCCCAACAATCAATTGTAGCTGTGAACACTTATCATGGTAGGCAACATCGTCTGGAACACAAACTAGCACTTTTTGAATATTTTAGCTGGATTCATATTAGAAAAAATATAAACTTAATAGCCCTCTAGTAGTTGCTTGAGTCTATGTTAATGATGGTAGTAACAATAATAGTATTAGTAGCTTTGAGATGAGATGCACTTTAAACCTAAATGTGTGTGTTTCTTTTTCTTTAAACAATGCAATTTCAGTTATTGATTTAAAAAAATTGAAAATTTGCTCGATAGGGTCTCATATTACATTGTGGCTCAAAAACTACTTGATGATCGTTAGTCGAAATTTTTTCTACATTTGGTTTTCTTTTGAGGAGTATAAATGCTTGGAAACCAGGTTTTTGGTAATAACATCTCGAGAATAACATCATCCTCCCCGGATCACACCATGTCACCTTCATTGTAAAAAAACCTAATTCCATGACATACTGCACAAAAAAAAAAAAAAAAAGAGAAATTGAAAACAAAAGAAGAGATAATGAGAGGGAAACTTTAGAACAAAACATCTAAATTCGCTAATAGCATGACAGCTCAACGGTTAGAGCTTGGCGGATGGTACCACTAGGTCATGGGTTCAAACCTAGCTTGCGACATCTTTATGGGTTCTGAGATCCTATAAAAACATCTAAATTCGAATGTATGAAATAAATTAATAAAATAAAATAAGTATATATTTTCAAGAGATCAGTTGTTTTTTTTTTTTTTTTTTTTTTGGTGTTTTACCTTGCTGATTGCCCAACTTTCCAACTTTTATTTGCATCAAGAAGGGAGAGAGCATTACACAACTCCACTGCAATTGGACTATTAACTCAAGCACATATGATTTCATTTCCCATGTCAAATATTGTTCCAAATTGGGAACGAAAGAACAGCAAGTCGAAACTTCAACACGTCAATTACCAATTCATCCCTTTATATAACCTGAAGCCAACTATTGCTACTACATGTTTGGGGTTTTCGCAAAAGACATGACAATACTAGAGACTAGTGTGGCACATTTTTTTCAGGTACATGATCCTATCAATGTGTTATCATTCCTTGGGAAATAACAGTACTAGTGTCATCAAATATTATGGTAAACCTCTGAGCTGTACTGAGAGCTCACTCTCGACACGTTTTATGTTTGATTACATGCATACTTAGAGGAAATGGTTTTTGTTGGGTGACTCGAGCTCTCTCAATTCAAACTTAAATGAAACAAAAACTGCAGGCTTGGGTTAAGTTGAAAGTACATGCAGACCTATTATTTGTGACATTATTCATCTTTTAGCTATCCATGATGGGTGGATTTATAAATACATTAATATATAGGAGTTTTAATACAGAGGCCAGTGACGGAGTCGGGATTTTTGTTGAGGTGGGCAGAGTGATATCATAATTAATTAAATATAATATAAAAATTAGTTACTTTAACATGAATTTTTTTTAAATACAACAAAAAGGGGAGTACAACAAAGACAGTCATTGAAGATTATTACTACTTCTAGAAACACAACACAAGAAAAGGGTTTGAATCGTTGATTACTACTACATGAAGAAAAGGAGAAGGAGATTGGATTGCTTACGATTTTTTAGTGGAGATGACCAACACAGTGATTAATGAAGGTACCTGGTACCTAGAAGAAGAATAATAAGGTGGTTTGGACCCTGCTGGATCTTGTGAAGATGAGCTCAAATAACTCAATAGTTATAGATCTTTGAAGATGATGAAATATGAGGATTTTTCTCATCTTATCCAATCGATGGAATGTGAAAAAGAAACTGTGAATTTTGATTTCTTGTTTGAATTTGATATGTACATAATTTGAAGGATGAAATCCTGAAAGTGAAAAAGTGATAATAGAAAGACAAATAAAAAAACTAATTAAAGGACAAATAAAAAAAATAAAAAAGTTATCAAAAGTCAATGGGGGCCACGTGAATCCGTGCGTGACAGAGCTTCACATACTTGCTAAGGCAGCTGCGCAGCCTGTGCTGCCTCAAATACTGTATTATATCGTTATCATGTACGCAATATGTTTTATCAAAGAGAAAATATAAAAATAAAATAAATAAAGTTGTCCAAGATACATAATTACGTCCACTCTAGAGTGAATTTTGTTATCTACATATATGGTAAAGACAATATTGTCAATTCCTTCTACGGGTTAGCAATTAGTAAGTCAATATCTGTTATGTTCAGCTACACCAAACCAATACCAAATTATCTGATTTGCTTTTACTCCTGGTCTCCCTCAATCAACTTGATGGAACCCAGACTTGCCTAACACCGCGTCCATTGACTCTTGGAACGCTACATATTATGTAAAGAATGACATCAAGTAATGACACATAAATAGTTTTTTTCTGCTTCTAATCATGATGATGGGGGCAAATATCTTTTATGTTAGTATCTATCCATGTCTGTTTATAGAAGTAATGGAGGACATGTAGATTTCCATTATCAAAAGTTTCTTCATTTCCTTCACTTTTCCCTACCATTGACCAACTGCGTAATAATGCTTTTATGTGTGTCTGCAAGCACCCATTGTTGAAAAAGAAGCTCAAAAGTTTTTGCAAAATAAGAGAAGAAAAAATCTGATTTGGAGGATTAGACAAGTGTTTATGGTTCTTAAGTGGCGGTTTTTAATCAAAACAATTCATTCATCATCACTAATTTACTATATTTCAGAATTCTCTTCATGGTTAACGAGTAGTGAGTGATACAACCCCAATTATTAATGCAAACAAACTTGGGAAGGCGCATGTGTTCACCACCATATGGTACATCAACTAATTATGGTACCTAATTTCCATTCATACCCCTAAAAAAGCAAGCTTTGAAAGAAGTCATATATTATCAACTATTAAGTGGGTTGGTGGCTTGGAGCTTCATCAAAATTGAATTGTCTATGATTACTTTTGTTGAAGGACACCACTATTTTCTACTTTTTGAAGTACACTACCATTTTTTTAAGCACATCACTAATGTAAAAAAAAAAAAAAAAAAAATGCACCACCACTTTTCTTCTCATATCTTCTTTCTTAGGGAACAACACCACCACTGCATCACTTTACCCCACCACCATCACCGCATTGCCTCAACTTGCCACCACCGTCCCGCCTCGCCATGCCCAACCGCCTATTCTCTTCTTCTCGCGACACCACCCCTACCCCCTCTCATTTTTCTCTTCCTCTTTTTTTTTTCTTTTCTTATTCATTGATTTTTTTCATGCCCTTGAGCAGACCCTCATTTGCATAGGCCTGTGCAATGGCCAAAACTTTTGCACTAGCACAGGTTACTGTGAATGGGTACCCCCATTTCCACAAATTTGCTCGAGGGTAGAAAAAAAAATAGAATAAGGAGGCGGGAGCAAAATGGTGACACATGCAATGGAGAAGAAGAGAATAAAGAGGAAGATATGAGGAGAAGAAGAAGCAGACATGAGGATGGGAAGAGATGAATGGTGGTGGCGAGGTGGTGCGGCCGATTGTGGCGGGCGGGGTGGTGTTGCTCCGTTGTTGCTGTGAAGAGAGAAGAGAAGGTGGAGAAGAAGAATAATGGTGAAAGAGAGGTTTATACTGGTAGTGTGCTTCAACACATTAAAAAAAGGTGTGCTTGCAGTGTCAAAAAATCGCTACTATTCAAAATTCACTAACATTGCCATCCTAGAAGCAAGAGGAGTGGACTTTAGATCGAAATTCACTAACTAGTTAAGAATAGGGTAATTTACACTTTGCCTCCTGAAATATATAGCCAATTCAGCTTTGCCCCCAATTAACATTCATATTGCATTTTCCTCCTCAGACTAACAGTCAACGTGCCTTGACTGTCAAGGCACGTGCTAGATTCAAAATGGTCTTATTTTACTGTCCAAAATACCTTTTACTGATCTGAAGGCCGAGATTAAAAGTTTATGCAAATAAAATCGAAGGCTGAGATTCAAACTTCCACTAATACGTTGGAATAATCGGCCAACTCCTCCTTCACCACCACCATTTCGACTTCACCACCAATAACTCTCACCTCTGCTTCTACTACTACATCTACATATTATTTCACTGTAGGTTCAATATTCAAGCATCAATAAGTGGAAAAGCTTGCCAAGTTTTGATGGCAAACTTGAGTTGCAGCTCGTCTTCATCATCTGTTAGGTCAGTTCTGTTGTAGGGGGCAAAATTAAATTCAAATTTATTTTAAGGGGTTAAGTTATTGTTAATTAACAACTCTTATTTGATTTTTTTGCAGATCCCATGGTGTCACAAGCACAATCAAACAAGTGAATAAGAAGTTTGAACTAGGCAAATTTTTGAAGGAGTACATGTACATTGGATGTTAAAGCACAATGTAAATTCATTTGATGTTCATTGAATGTTTTTGCAACAAAGTTTGATGTTATTTCAACAATGTAAATTGATTTGATGTTCATTGGATGTTAATAGCACATTGTAATCAAATGCCTTAACATCAATGTAATTCAATTGACGCAACATCATTGCAATTCAAAACCTGACATAGCACTTTCAATAACATTCAGTACCTAACAACCTTAACATTCAGTACCTAACAACCTGACATATCACTAGTAACCTGACATAACACTTTCAATAACATTCAGTAACTGACCACTACCTAACAACTTTAACATTCAGTACCTGACATAGCAACCTGAATAACACTTTCAATATCATTCAACACCTGAATTTACAACCTGAACTGTACCATACCAACAAACATTCAATATCATACCATTCCAACAAGCATTCACTACCATTTAACAAAACTTGCAACCAACACAAGTGTATATTTAGAGTACCATACCAACACAAGTCTTGACATAACACATGTGCATCACTTAGTGTACCATCCCAACACAAACATTCAATACCATCAGAAAACACATAATGACAATGTTAATAAACCAAAAAAAATTGTCTTTTAGTAACTGCTTTCATCAACTGTCTAATTGTCTTTCACTAACTGCTTTCACCAAAATGAGAATGTCAATATGAGTCACCAAAATGAGTCACAAACTGTCTAAGGTCATCTCATGGTCCCCTAGGTCTCCAACTGCTTTGTCCCCTTGCAAATAGAGTTTATCCCCTCCTGCCCCTACCATTCCCACGCTGAAACACTGGATTAAATGGTGGCCTCATTGGTGGGGGCCAAACTCCTTGTGCAAAGGGCTGAGTTGTGAACATGGTACTCCGACTGTTTTGTAAAGTTGGAGCTATAGGCATCTCAGGCTGAAAGTTTGGTAGTTGTGAAGAACATATGGGCATTTTCTTTGGAGGTTCACTGTTTCCTCTTCCACAGCAGTCCTTGCACCCATTTGTTTGTTGTTCCTTGCCCTCGCGCATTTAGGCCTCTTAGATGTTTGTCCATCCTCAGCGGTCTTCTCCATACGAGGGTTTCTACAAGTTCTACTATTGAGACCCCCCATTTCACACTTTCTGCAACTCATGTGTTCTCTGTGAACCTCATCTTCATCTTCATCTCTTCTTCTATGTCTCTTAGGTCTCCCTGGACCTCTTTTCACTAGAGGAGACAATACTAAGTATCTTGGCTGCCACATAAAAACCCTAATCAGACATGGAAATACTATACACAAGCAATGAAGATAAAACTAACTTCATCCCATTCACCCATATTTCTTATGCTCACAATGCCCCTAGACTATGCTTCCACATAGGACTTCAGAAAATGATAGGGGCTGCAGTACACATAGGTTAGCTTCCCTTCATGCATTTTCAACTGCATCTCAATTATGCTCAGGAAGGTGTATCAAGTCTGGTAGCATTCTGACTGGCAAATGTAGATGGCCAATGGAAAGAGATCATTGTTGCCATCAAAGTTGTGACTGACAAACAGTAACCCTCATATTTTGTTTTCAGAAAGCACTCATCCAAACCCACCAAGGGTCTACACCCATGTTTCCAACCAAGTAGACTAGCAGAAAAAGCCAAACACAGGCCTGTGAACATTTGATCTTCATTACTCGTTGAACATGTAGCAATGCTTCCTGGGTTTGCTGTCAACAACTCCATGCAACAAGAGGAGGCCATTTTGTAATTGTCCTCATAGCTATCAGCTATTTTGGCCTTCAGTTTCTGTTTTGCCATCCACCCTACTGTGGGCCATTCCTTCCCAACATCCAAGACCTAGTCCTCATCCTCATGGTGAGCCTCATGATCATTCTCATCACCATAAACATTCTCAGTCTCAGCCACAAAATCAGCATGCTCACCTGGAGGTGCCTCATCTTCAGTGTTATGGCCTGAATAATACTCCTCTTTTACTGGAAGATCATCTAGCTCAACAAACTCAGATGGACCAGGTTCAAATGGAACTACTTCCTCAGCAGGTCCCTATGGTACTACATCAGGTAGGTCTTCATCTAATTCTTCTTCACTCAACTCATCACATAAGTTAACTCTTGTCCTACTTGACTTTATCCCTTTCTTACTACCATTTTTTCTTGGAGAGTACAAATCACTAGGTTTACTCTTCCTTGGGGTTGGAAACTTCCTCCTGGTACAAGGCTTTTTGGTCCTGCATTTAGGCTTCAAATGAATTTTTTTAGTAGGGGTGGGTTGTATTACAGGGGAAAAGTTTACATCAACTATAGGTGGGGTTGAAATTGGTTCAGACTCCATTACAATAATCCCAGGAGTGTTGTTTTCATGTACTTGTGCTGCCACTTTAACCTCAACAAACACATGCAAAGCATTATTGTCATCAATGTCTGCATGGGTTAAAAAATACATCAAATCTTTATCATTTCTAATGCCCATCCTCACCCCATTCTCTACATAGGTATGTGTTGTTCCAAGGGTTAAGGAATGCTTATATGGGTTGGGGATAGCTTCAAGGATACTCTTATTTAACTTATCCCAATTCAGGTAATCCCCATGCACTTGTACAAACTCTATAGATATCCCATATTTATAATTACTGACCTTCAACAGACCAGGGATCTCTTCAATCTTACTCCACTTTCCATTGTAATGGATCAGTAAGTTCCAGACTTCCAGTTCTTGTCCCCACTTACCATTGCTACAAACATACAAACAAAACAAAATCTTACCATTTTCACTGATGCAAACAAAAGACTGAAAGCAGACAAACATAACAAAGTCAAACCATTTTCATTGATGCAAACAAAACTAAGCCACACTAAATCATGCAATCAAGCGTGAATAGTAAACTGAAAAAAGAAGACAAGTACGACACTAAACCATACTAAATGAACACTGTTATGAATCACCAACCACTAGCAACACTAAACCAAACTAAATCACTTTCAGAAACAACATTTTTACTGATACAAACAACAACTACCAAATAAACAGTGGAGAAACAAGAATATGTGCAAATGAACAAAATACTAACAAAATCATACCATTCACACCATCCATTCAAACATGCATTACATATAGAAGCACCGAAATGAAAACCCTAAAATAGCAAAGAAGACTTAGGTTTCACGTCCTCTTCAGTGTCTGAAGGAGTGAAATCTCGCCTCAGATTTGGCTCCTCATCGCTTGGCATCTGATTGAAGAAATCACTAAAATCACTGAACGAACTGCAATCGTCTCAGTGTATGCTAGAAGCGGTGCTCCCATCATCACCGTTGCTACTGATTGTGATTTTGACACCGAAAACAACCTTCGTCCCCTTCTTCGTTTTGGGTTTCTTCTTCGTTTCAGTATTACCCTTCTTCATTTCGGTGAGAAATCAGAGAGAACACAGGGAGAAAAAAGAAACAAAACAGAGAGAATGAAAACGGAGGGAGTTTTCCCTCCACTCTCCATCTCTTCAATGCTACGGGCTAACATAGAGTAAACCTTAGCCGTCCACGTGTCTGCTTTAGATAATAAACGGTTGGGATTGACATGCTATCACATCAGACGTGATAAGCACGTGAAAGGCATTTTCGTTATGCAAAATAGGAAGAAAGGTGGCAAGTGAGGTGTTTGACAATCAAAACACGTTGACTATTAGTCTGAGGGGGAAAGTGCAATATAAATATTAATTGAGAACAAAACTAAATCGGCTATATATTTTAGGGTGCAAAGTGCAAATTACCCTTAAGAATATCATATGATAAAGAACTAACAACACATGCAATCCACCTTTGCCTCCAATGCCATCTTGTATGAAAATGAAAACAAACATGAGTTGCCACACAATCAATTACCAAATTTGGATTCAAATGGTCTTTTTTTTAGGCTCAAGAGAGTAGCCTAATCAATTTGTCTCTTCTTTTGTCGATCCCTACACTTTGCTTTTGGTTGAAGGAGGTGCTCTTTGTCCATTACGCATTGTGGGTAGGATTTGTTCTTGTTGTATTTCAAACAAACATTAAAATAATACGTCATTTCTGGCTTACCTTCTCAGAAGGTTGATAATGATTGAAGACACTCCGAACCTCTCGATCTATCTCTTTGTCCTTGCGTTTCAAATCAGCTCACCTAAGATTCAATAGATAGATAATCTTAAGTAGTCCAGTCCTACAAAATGTGTTTGTTGATAACAAATTTCAGCATCATTTTTGTAAGTCATAAATTTACTGGATGCGCAAATCTAACCTTGAAAATGGTTGGCATCTAATAAAAAGTCTTGGAAAGAAAAATTGAGATAATGATGTAAGTCGCTTAAATGCTAAAGCAAGATTTTACAAATCTCATAACCATTATATGTTTGGCAGGATTTGAACTCTAGACATCATTTATTCATACAAGTCTTTTGACCAGAAAATTCAGAATTGTTTTTGAACTACCATAATTTTGTTCAACCCAACTATGGATCGATGTGTGCCATAACTCTTAGTGATCAAGATCCTCGATTTATGATTACAAGATATTCATCTCTTTCAAAGACATCGCTCCCTTTCGAAACCACACTTTTATACATAATACATATTCAAAATTGTTGTTTTTTCTATTTCAAGGGGAAGTAGGAGAGTTATATAAGCTGAACTAAATTACTAAATATAGCATCGATATGTACTTATCTCTTTTGATCTTTAATTGACTTGGTGCAAATTCACCGTACATTTCTAGTGATTATAGCATTGAATCCATAAGATTGATTAATGTTCAAGTATTCGTTTATCAAATAATTGAAAGCATTTATTCCACTTATAAAACTTCTTGTTTATATTCAAACTATAAAACGTGCACGCGATTAACTAATCAACCTTGTATATATGTCAAAATTTGCTCTCTTTGAAAATTTACCCAACAGGTAAAGGTAGTCTGTATTTGGAAACCTGTTATTTTCATGGATAGGTACTGCACATATTCAATGCTTTCATATTATATGCAAATGCTGGTTGATATAATAAAATCTGTCTTCTCTCTTCACTGTTTATGTTCCCAGTTTCAATTGGGGAAGGTGTAACCAAGGCCAACTTTACTTGATTAACGTTTACACAATCTCATGTCTAATCAAATCACTTAATTACTATAGACAATAATGAGAGATTCCCTATTGCAAAAATAATTGAATGTGTGTGGAGGTTTTTATTTGTTTTAAAGGTGAAAATATCAACAAAAAGAAAGAAAAGAACAAACATGTCTTTATCGCGGTGTGGAGTCTACAACAACAGTCTCATTTATAATTTCTAACAAGTTATCAATTACTGCACCGTCAAAGATGAACCCTACACGAACCACATCAAATAAGACTCGTATCAAAATTTCTATTAGATTATAGACTGTGAAATTTGAAGTAAACCAACCGTCAAACAATTGCTAATACAATGTTTCGAGTCATGTGAGTCTAGCCAATTTCACTTTTTCAACCCACTCACTAAACATAAATAAACAATTCGATCCAATTGTTTCTGCTATCTATAAATTACATAATTAACTCTTTCACCTCTATAAACACTCCACATCACATTCTCTCTTTCTTTCTAGCTTATATAGAAACCACACCGCCATCACCATGACAGGCACAGGAAATACAGCCACAACTAATGCATCCGGTGTGAACTTCACTGCCCCAAGAAGCTCTGCTAAGGTGTTCAAATCCAGCATCAAGGAGACTCTCTTCCCCGACGATCCGTTTCGCCAATTCAAGAACCAACCTCCTCTTGTTAAATCCAAAAAGGCTGTCCAGTATTTGTTTCCTATCACAGAATGGCTACCCAAGTACAGTTTTCAGTTGTTTCGCTACGACTTGCTCGCTGGCATTACCATAGCCAGCCTGCCATCCCTCAGGGGATCAGTTATGCAAAACTTGCAGATATTCCTCCTATTATAGGCCTTTGTACGTAATAATCATCTTCTCTACTTCATTTTTTTGTCGACCATACTGTCCATCTTTTTTTTTTCAAAATTTTAATCCATTCGTTTTTTTATTTTATACAGATAGTAGTTTTGTACCACCGATAATTTATGCACTTCTCGGTAGCTCCAATGATATTGCCATCGGTAACGTTGGGGCGGCTTCGTTGCTTTTAGCTGCAACAATTCGTAAAGTAGTATCACAGATACACAGCAAACTTTGTATCTTCATTTGGTGTTTACTGCAGCATTTTTTACAGGGATATTTCAGACAGCTCTAGGAGTATTTAGGTAACTTCACTTTGATATTTTTTTTCATCAGTTTGAATAAAGCGCTTCTAGGGAGTGAGGGAATGCGCGAGGGAGAGGGTGTAACCACCCATCCCTCGCTCCTCTCCCATGCGCGTTCCCTCACCCCCTAGAATTCAAATGTGTCATTAACCTCTTTATTTTTTTATTTAATTTTGATTTTTTGAATATATGTGTTTACAGACTTGGAATACTTGTAGATTTTTTATCACATTCGACAATTGTTGGTTTCATGAGTGGAACTGCGATTCTTATCACTTTGCAACAATTGAAGGGCTTTTTAGGACTGAATCATTTACAACAAAGACTAATGTGGTCTCGGTCTTGCATTCAATCTTTTCTCAAACACACGAGGTATATATATTTTATTTTTTTTAGCAATAGTTTCCATCAAATACCCGTATACTAAGCATAGTAATTCTCACAATTTTCGATCTCAAAACTCTGATTTTCTCTACTCTATTTTTGTAAATCCTTTTTTTTTTGTTAATTATGCAGTGGAGATGGGAAAGTGCTCTTGTAGGAATAACGTTCCTTTCATTCCTTCTCATCACTAGAGAAGTGGTAAGAGATTACTTGTTCTGTCCAAAATAAATACAGTTTTTAATTTTATTTTTTGAAAAATATTAGAAAATCAAGTTTTGCAACTACAGTGACCGTTGTGTAATTTTAAAAGAATGATGAAATCTCCAAAATGTTTATATGTATCTCGAATTTGTAAAAAACTTCCTCTGATGATGTCACATCATCCTGATTGCAGAAACTTAGTTCGGTAGCCTCACTCTATTTTTTTTATTTTTTAATAAACAACAAAAATGTTGCAAGACTATAACTATTTGGTGGGAAATTTGTCAGAAAAAGAGGAATAAAAGGCTATTTTGGGTATCAGCAATTGGTCCAATAATAGTGGTGGTGGTGGGATGTGTTTTTTGCTTATTGGTCCATGCAGAGAAACATGGAATCCCAATTGTAAGTTTCATTTTCCTCTTTATTTATTTTATTTATTTTAGTATAAGTTAGTAAATTCATGTTATCCCTCATTTATATTTCTGATCATGTACTTATTATCGATGACATTTATTTCCTGGATTCAAGTTCTTTTAATGTTTATGACATAGATTGTTGTATGTATTTTTCCATGTTTGACTGCAGATAAGGTTTACGACAAACTAAACATAGTTAACACTATCATCAGATAAAAACACAAAAGTCAAAATCTGTAGCATAATTATTGTTTTAGTTTTAGTTTGTAATTAGCTATAAAATATGTTGTGGGTAATTCCTTCTTAGTATAAAATAATTAATTTTTTAGTTTATTTTGCTTCACTTAATCCTATCAATTTTTTTTCATAGATTGGTCATTTGAGCAAAGGATTGAATCCTCCATCAATTCACCTTTTTGAACTTTGATTCTAAGTATCTACCAACAGTTTCTAACAGCTGGGATCGTCTCTGGCATACTTGCTTTAGCTGTAAGTAGTTCATTAACCCTCAACGTTGTGATTTTTTTATTTTAATTTTGAAACCCTAATAAATAATTGATAATCGATTTTATATTTTTGTCAAAGTGCTGTAAATTATGAAGACTTGTTCTCTAAATCCTAAATTTTGCAGGAAGGAATAGCAATAGGGAGGAGCTTTGCTGTACAGAAAAAATACCATATAGATGAAATAAGGAAATGATAGCTTTCGGAATAATGAACATTATTGGCTCTTTCACCTCCTGTTATTTGACCACAGGTAAAAAAAAAATAATAATAATAATAAATAAAAATAAAATTGATTGCTTATGAAAGAACTACCACATAACTTTTGATAACCTCAAGTTTGGTTCAATCTTTTACAGTTATATTACAAGCGACAATTGGAAATTGACAAAGGGTTGTTCAATTTACAGGGCCGTTTTCAAAATCTGCGGTCAATAATAATGCAGGGTGTAAAACCCCGATGTCCAACATAGTCATGGCAATATGCATGATGTTAGTTCTCCTCTTCTTAGCTCTGTCTTCAAATACACTCCTCTTGTTGCTCTCTCAGCCATTATCACCTCTGCCATGCTTGGCCTAATAGACTATGAAGCGGCTTATCGCCTTTTCAAGGTTGACAAATTTGATTTTGTCATTGCCATGGCTGCCTTCTTCGGCGTAGTCTTTATCAGCATGGATGTCGGTCTCATTATGTCAGTAGTGGCCTTTCTCATCATTTAAAAGAAAATACGAAGATAGTGATTCTCTGAGTCTACAACATTAGACTGCACTAGAGCTTACAAAGATTTCAATACATTCTTTTCCAGGTGGACTTGCAATAGTAAGAGCACTATTGTATGTAGCTAGGCCTCCATTTCCAATGTTGGAAAATTACCAGACAAAACATTTTATCGCGATATTGAACAATACCCTTCGGCGACTAGGGTTCCAGGAATTTTGATTTTACAGTTGGGATCTCCAATTCTTTTTTCTACAAGCTCTTATGTCAGAGATAGGTAAATGATGAACACAATAATATCAAAAACTAAATAAGTTGCTCCTTTTACACTGTCCATGATATATGTTCTTGTAAATGTGTCAAATAGGATTACCAAATAGGATTACAAGGTGGATTGAGGATGAACAAAAAAAGAGGGACGACAACAATATTGAGCATCTTATCCTAGATTTTGGAGGTAAAACATAAAAGTTTTACGAATCTACAATGCTTATTTCATGCATTCTCTAAAACATATTCTCCGGTGGCATCTCACACAGTCTCCAATTTTTTTAAAAGTTTCTGAGTTTCATGGCGCATTAAAAAGTTAATTGCTCGAGTCCCACTCGTTTTTCTTGGTTTTTCTGGGATGAATGCATCCATACCTCTTTTTCTCGGTTTGAGGTATTGGGTTGTAACAAACTTATTCCAAAAAGTCCTAACATGCTTTTATAATTTAGATGATAGTGAATCACACTAGATATATTAGCTGAAGTATATTATTGACATTGTTATTGTAGGAGTTACATCAATCGACATGACTGGTTTAGAGATGCTACAAGAACTTCGAAGAACCCTTGAAGGAAGAGGAATCAAGGTACAAAGTTGTATTTTCTTTTGCTCAACATGGCATGCTTAACAACATCACGGTAACTTTGGATTGTTGTTCATTTTTGCAGGTTTCAATAGCAAATCCTAGATTAGAGGTGACAGAAAAATTAATGGCGTTTAACCTCAATGAAATTATTGGGATGGAATCAGTGTTTTTATCAATAGATGATGCAGTCGAAGCTTGTCATTTGAAACATAATGAGTTGCAGCAAAAAAACAGTCAAGCCTTAGAGGAAGTCTAATTAAGAAAGATGAAGTGTTCTTAGCTTGAATTAGCAAAAAATCTCACTTGTCAATATATAGATTTCTTGCGCAATTGGTGATTGTACACTCTTCGTTTTTTTTGTACATCAAAGGCTCACACGGCCCTCAATATACTTTAACTTGTGTAAAGAATTGTATTGAAATATGTTGCGCCTTATTGCGGAAGCGGGTAGACACCAACAATTGCACACAAGTACTACAAGGATCCAATCAATTAAATAAAGCAACTAGCAATGAAAGTAATTAGAGAAAACCAAAAACCTACCACAAAAGACATAAGGTTTACGTGGTTCGGCGAATTGCGCCTACATCCGCGGTGAGGTGATTCCACTATATTCAAGAACAAGGTACAAGAAGATGACAATTCTCACACAATCTCTCAACAAGAGATGAAACAATTCCAGCAATTATCTTTCTCTATTCCTTGTGCTTCACAGTTTTTCTACATGCAATCAATAAAAAAACACCTACAGTTCCTAGTATATATAGGAACAGCAGTTTCCTGTTTCCTAGAATTTATTTCCTGTTCAAAAGTGTTTCCTGTTTCACAAAAAAGTTCCTGTTTCACAAAACAGGTATGTTTCCTGTTTCACAATTCTCCACCTCGGCGAATTTTTTTTGTTAAGAAAAAAATGAGCCGAAACAAGGCATAAGAATAAACTGATCAATACTCCATAATAGCTTTGTCACCTCACGAAACCGCCCTGAAGGGCAACACCCCAAAGGGCCCTCAATCAACATGAGTCAATGTGGAGTAAGTCCAAATAATGTTGGAACTTAACTTCAGGAACAACCTTTGTCAACATATCAGCAGGATTGTTTTTTGTGTGTACTTTCACCAAAGACACATCACCATCCTCAATGACATCTCGAACAAAGTGATATCGGACGTCAATATGCTTAGTCCTTGCGTGATGAACCTGATTTTTAGCCAAGTGGATGGCACTCTGACTGTCACGGAGAACCTCAACACTATCTTGTTCCACACCCAAGTCATTTACAAGACCTTGAAGCCACAATGCTTCTATTACAGCTTCTGTCAATGCCATATACTCTGCCTCTGTAGTAGAGAGAGTCACTGTATCCTGAAGCATAGATCTCCAACTAACCAGAGCACCGTATATCTGAAATACGTAACCAGTAGTAGATCTTCGTTTATCTAGATCACCAGCATAATCAGAATCAACAAACCCACGAACCTGACATGAATCTCCACCGAAGTCCAAACCCACATCCAAGGTACCTTTTAAGTACCTAAGCATCCATTTCACTGCCTCCCAATGTTTCTTCCCAGGGTTTTCCATATACCTGCTCACAACACTAACAGCCTGTGAAATGTCAGGGCGTGTACACACCATAGCATACATTAAACTGCCAACTGCACTAGCATAAGGAACATGCGACATGTATTCCTTTTCTTCCACTGTGACTGGAGATAACTTTCGAGAAAGTCTAAAATGTGAAGCCAAAGGAGTAATAACTGGCTTTGCGTTTTCCATGCCAAACCGTGATATGACCTTCTCAAGGTACCCCTTCTGTGAAAGAAATAATTTTTTATTCTCCCTTTCTCTTCTTATCTCTATACCAAGTATTTTCCTTGCAGCACCCATATCCTTCATCTCAAACTCAGATGCAAGTTGAGACTTCAATTTATTTATCTCGACCATACTCTTACAGGCAATGAGCATATCGTCAACATAGAGCAAAAGATAAATAAAATCGCCACTACGAAGTTTTTTCAAGTAAACACAACAATCATACTTACTTCGTGTGAACCCATGTTTCAACATAAAAGTGTCAAACCGTTTGTACCACTGCCTAGGTGACTGCTTTACCATAAAGTGATCTCCTCAAACGACAAAAATGGTCTTCTTTTCCAACAACCTTAAAACCTTCCGGCTGATGCATATAAATTTCCTCCTCTAAGTCTTCATGCAAGAAAGTTGTTTTCACATCAAGTTGTTCAAGCTCAAGGTCACCATGAACTACCAAGCTCAACAACACACGTATAGAAGTGTACGTTTTACCACAGGCGAAAATATCTCATTGTAGTCAACGTCTTCCCTCTGAGCAAAACCCTTAGCTACTAATCTTGCCTTGAACTGAGTACCAGACTCTAGAGTAGTATGTTTCTTCTTAAACACCCACTTACAGCCAATTGCTTTCCTTCCATTAGGCAACGACACTAGATCCCAAGTATGGTTCTTCTGGAGAGACTCCATCTCACCCTGCATAGCTACTAACCAACTCTGACTATCTGAATGGCAAGCGACCTGCTTGTAAGTAGTTGGCTCATCATCTTCCACAGAGAGTGCATATGCAACCAAATCAACTGTATTCAACTGACCATAGTGCTTCAACGGTTCTTCAAAGCCAAATTTTTGAACTTGCTTAACCGATCGTTTTGGCCTAGTTAAGGCCAAAGGTTGCTGCTGGGATTGATTATCTTCAACTGGTTGTTGTCTCTCATGGTCTTCAGGCTCATAATTCAGATCATGTGTGCCTGCTTCAACCACTTGTTCATCTACTGCATCCACAGACGCTTCAACTTCCACTTTCTGAGTGTTACTAGATTCACCACCACTATCAACCAACTCCTTAGCTTTAGTACAAGCTAATAAGGAATTCTCATCAAATATAACATCTCGACTGATCACAAATTTATTATCCTCTAAACACCATAGACGATAACCCTTCACGCCTTTTGCATACCCCAAGAAAATGACCTTCTTAGCCCTAGCATCGAGCTTATTTTCTTTCACATGGTATTAGGCAATACAACCGAAAACTTTCAGTATACTGTAATCAGCATGTTCACCTGATCACACCATATAAGGTGTTTTGCAGTCTAATGTAGAATGTGGCGATCTATTAATCAAGAAACACGCGGTGGCTATTGATTCAGCCCACCATTCTCTACCAAGACAAACATTGGAGCGCATGCACCTAGCTTTTTCAAGCATAGTACGGTTCAATCTCTCAGCAACTCCATTTTGTTGTGGCGTGTCTTTAACAGTCCAATGTCGAACAATTCCTTCCTGATCACAAAACTGTTTGAAAGTACCCTCAGTATACTCGGTACCATTATCAGACTTCAAAGTCTTCACCTTTCTTCCAGTTCTATTCTCAACCATCGCTCTCCACCTTTTAAATGTCTCAAATACTTCATTCTTAGACTTCAAAAAATATACCCATGTGTAACGGGAATAATCATCAATGAAGGAGACAAAGTACCTGGAACCTCCCTTAGAGGCGACCTTCGCTGGCCCCCACACATCTGTATGCACATAATCTAGAATACCTCTGCTCATATGCTTGCTTGTACTGAATTTTACCCTGCATTTGTTTTCCATATACACAATGCTCGCAAAACTCCATAGTCGGTTTCTGCATACCCTTCAGTAACCCTTGCTTGCTCAGTAAAGACAATCATTTTTCTGTCATATGCCCAAGTCGCATGTGCCATAACCTAGTGCTTTCCTATGAAGAAGTTCTCACTGCCATATTTCATGTTACCGTGTTACCCATCAAGGTGTACAAGTTACCTTGTTTGATCCCTTTCATGACAACCAAAGACCCACGGACAACCTTTAAAACTCCACCTATCGCTGTAAACTTACAACCATTGGAGTCTGAAACACCAAGCGAGATAAGGTTTTTTTTCAAGGCTGGGACATGCCTCACATCAGTTAAGATTCTCACAACACCATCATACATCTTAATCCTCATTGTTCCAATTCCAACTGGCTTGCAAGCGTAATCATTACCCATCAGAACAATACCACCATCAATGTGCTCATAGGTAGTGAACTACTCCTTGTTTGGGCACATATGGTAAGAACACCAAGAGTCAAGGAGCCATCTCCCATAAATTTTTGTGTTTTCACCCGCAATTGAATAACATTTTTCATCATTTTCCGTACTAGATGCATAACTTGCTTCACTAGTATCACCCTTTTCTTGCCCTTCCAACTGTTATCGTGATTACTCTTACCTTGATTTGGACAATTTTTTCTAATATGCCCCCACTTTCTACATTTGTGACATTGTGGACCTCTAGACTTTGATCTAGATTTTCCACTCTTTGAAGATGATTTCACTTGAGACCTTCCTCTAGCAACCAACCCTTCAGCTTGATCTTTCCCACTACCATTTGATGAAGTTTTCTTCCGAATCTCATTGGACAAGAGTGCACCGGTAGTTTCATCAAATGTAAGTTCATCTTTCCCAAACAAAATTGTTTGTACAAGATTTTCATATGACTGCGGCAAGGAGTAAAGCAATATAATTGTTTGGTCTTCATCCTCAATCTTCACATCCACATCTCTCAAATTTGAGATAATCCGTGTAAACTTGGCAATATGATCACCAATTGGAGTGCCCTCATCCATTGCTAGTCTGTACAATTGGGTTTTCAAGTATAACCTGTTTGATAATGTCTTAGTCATAAACTGTGACTCAAGCTTCAACCAAACATCAGCTGCCGTAGTCTCTTCATTAACTAAAAAAACTATGTCTCTATCCAGACACAAGCAAATAGCAGCACGCGCCTCCAAATCCAATTCTTCCCATTCATCATCTGACATGGTTTCAGCCTTTTTATCCTTCCCTAGTAATGCCTTGTGTAATTTCTGAGAAATAAGCAAATTCCTCATTTGTATTCTCCAATATCCGAAATCGTTCTTACCATTAAATTTATCGATTTCATACTTCCCCACATGTGCCTTGCTCACCTTGGATGCCATTGCAAACAAAATTTGTGACTTTCTAGACAAGAACCTTCACGACGGTTTTTCTTCAAACAACTTGTGCACAAACTAATCCTAGCACTTTTGAATCTTCACAATCTTGAGTAGAACAATTCAAGATCAATTTCCATTTGTGCTCTGATACCAATTGTTGCGCCTTATTGCGGAAGCGGGTAGACACCAACAATTGCACACAAGTACCACAAGGATCCAATCAATTAAACAGAGCAACTAGCAATGAAAATAATTAGAGAAAACCAAGAACCTACCACAAGAGACACAAGGTTTACGTGGTTCGGCGAATTGCGCCTACATCCACGGTGAGGTGATTCCACTATATTCAAGAACAAGATACAAGAAGATGACAATTCTCACACAATCTCTCAACAAGAGATGAAACAATTCCAGCAATTATCTTTCTCTATTCCCTGTGGTTCACAGTTTTTCTACATGCAATCAATAAAAAACACCTACAGTTCCTAGTATATGTAGGAATAGCAGTTTCCTGTTTCCTAGAATTTGTTTCCTGTTCAAAAGCGTTTCCTGTTTCACAAAACAGTTTTTTGTTCCTGTTTCACAAAACAGGTATGTTTCCTGTTTCACAAAATATTATTGTGTTGTTATTCATTGACTGGATACAAGCTTATAAAGCTATTTCTGATCTAACCTTGCGGAGATAAGAAACCTAAGACTTCTATTCTATTTTGACTTTCCTAACATATTATATACTGACTTTCATATTCTGTAAGATAGCCTAGTAGACTTTCTTTCTTTAACAACTTGTGAAATTTGCTTCTTAATTGTTTCCAAGTAAATGTTTTCATCCAATTTTTTTTTTTTTTTCAATATGTGAAGTATATATAGAGCGCTAGATCTTCAAGGCGAGGGCGAAGAGATTTGGACTTCACACATTAAAAATTAAAACACAAAACATTATTTCCAATAATCACGCACAGTGGACCAAAATTTCGTTTTATTGCGGGCATCCGCTAGCCTACACCCAAGTACAAATGATAGATTTTGATTGTGTGGAATTTTTCTGTCGCCCTGGTGACAGAACTCTACACTACATTTGTTGGAAATAGGATTTATAACATGTTTTGTTGATGTAGTTATATCCAATATATCGATAAAACCTAGACTACTTGTGTGTACGTGTTTTTTATTTGATCAACGAAAACATACTCCTGGCCATGTATTCTATCATACTCACCCCAACTAAGAAATTGTCATTGCCAAATCAAATCCATTAAAAAAAACTGAAAAAGTTGGAATTTTATTTATCTAAACCTATCATTTTTGGAAGAAGAAAAAAAAGTAAAGTAAAATATTTTGCAATAAACTGAAGAATTTGGTAGTGAGCTCCAAACTTTTAGGATCGATAACTATACATTATATTGACTTTTTATTTTTTGACAGGGATAAGACAGAATATGGACCAAATTGAGGTACCTTCAACAGCTTTTTTTAGTTCATCAACCTATCCCAAATTTATAGGTCAATTACTTGGCATTTCACATCATCAAATTACCAAATTTTGACTCAATCCAATTATCCATGATGTAAGATAATTTCTATTTTTATTCCATATTTTCAAACAGAATTATGCTCAAGATCTCTGTTTTTCTTTGCAATTTCACTTCATTGTTTCACCACATCTTATAAATAGGTCATCAACTCTTGACCTCCATACTACTCTTCACCTCAAAAACATGACAGTTACCAGCAATGAATCTGTTCACAAGGTGAACTTCTCCACTCCCAGAGGCTTTGCCACCACCTTCAAATCTGATGCCAAAGAAACCCTATTCCCTGATGACCCGTTTCGTGAATTAAGGAACCAGCCTCCCCTTATTAAATCCAAGAAGATCCTTGAATACTTTGTTCCTATCTTCCAATGGCTTCCCAAATACAACTTTCGGATGTTTCGATATGACTTACTTGCAGGTATTACCATAGCCAGTCTTGCCATTCCTCAAGGAATTAGCTATGCAAAACTCGCAAATATCCCTCCAGTCATTGGACTTTGTAAGGATCTTCTTTCTTAATAATATTTTGTCTGATGAAATTCAATCATAATTTTTTGTGCATAACTGCATTGCAGGGTTCAAATTCTAGACGCGTAATACCATTTATCACACCTTACTAACTGATTAAGCTAATTAGCATAGCCTTTGTAACTCTTATTTGATATAAAAATATGTGTGTGTTTATTCAGATTCAAGTTTTGTACCGCCAATCATATATGCGGTATTTGGTAGCTCTAAGGACATTGCCATTGGTAATGTCGCAGCAGCTTCATTGCTTTTAGCTGAGACTATTGAGTCAGTAGTATCTGAAGAAGATAATCCGACATTGTATCTTCATTTGATATTCACTGCTACATTCTTTACTGGAATCTATCAAGCAGCCTTGGGGATATTTAGGTAAGCTATTATACTGTATTGGTCATGGTTAGTACAAAATGAGGTATTTCATTGATCCATATGATCCATCCCAGATTTGTCTCAGGCCCTAAATTTTCCTGTGCTCATTGTTTGATAAGGTTTACTTATTTATCTTGGGTAAATTTTACAGACTTGGAATATTGATAGATTTTCTATCACATTCCACCATAGTTGGATTTATGAGTGGAACAGCCACTATCATCGGCTTACAACAATTGAAGGGTATTCTTGGATTGAAAAAATTCACAAAGAAAACTGATGTTGTATCTGTCTTGCGTTCTGTGTTTACTCAGACTCATGAGGTACATTTATTATTTACATAATCATGTTAGTTTTTTAGCATTCTAGTTCTTAATTGTTCATTTCAATAACAATATCATTTATCAAGTTGATTTTTTGCGTAAAATGTTTATTTGTTTACAGTGGAGATGGGAAAGTGCTGTTGCAGGAATAGTTTTCCTAACTTTTCTGCTTGTTACTCGATATGTGGTAAGATTTTATTTCTTTAAACTAAGTTCTTAAACTTGTTTTCTATGGGCACTACTATGATACTTTGCTAGATAATTATCAAACCATATATTAATGATGCATCAAGATGTATAAGACCGTGATTTCTTATATAAGTTGTGCATCGTAGAAAAAGAAGTACCCAAAACTATTTTGGGTGTCGGCAATTGGGCCAATAGTGGTGGTAGTCGCGGGGTGCATCACAGCTTATTTTTTCGGAGGAGACAAACATGGTATCACAACTGTAAGCATATATAATTGTATTTCTTGCATTTAGTTTATGTCTTACAGAAGTATTTTTATCTTATTAAGATAAAATAAATGAAGCTTTTCTTAGTGTAGGTTGGTAATTGTAGAGAAACCAAAGTTAAACTAACTTTAAATGCCATTTGTTTTCCTTTTTACACAGGTTGGTCCCCTACATAAAGGAATAAATCCCCCTTCCATTACACTTCTAAATTTTAACACTAAGTATCTAGCAACAGTGATCAAAGGAGGGCTAATCACAGGGACAATTGCGTTGGCGGTAAGATCAACAAAAAATGTTTCTTTAAGTAGGTTTTATTAAAAAAACAAAGTAATCATCTTAATATTTACATATTATGTTTTAATTTACATATTTTTGTTAACATCAATTAGCATTCAATCATTCTTATTTCTTGAAATTGCTTTAATTTTAAAAAAAAAAAAAAATGGTGCAGGAAGGAGTGGCAATTGGAAGGAGTTTTGCTGTATTAAGAAATGAACAAATAGATGGGAACAAAGAGATGATAGCTTTTGGAATGATGAACCTTATTGGATCTTTTACTTCATGTTATTTGACAACAGGTGTAGATAGTTACATTTTATAGTCTGCGAGACTTACTTCAAACATGGTTTAATATCCTGATATGTTCTAATTTTTTTCACCATTTTATTGAGATATATATGCATTGTTTATACCCTAATATCCCTTTATATATTCCAGGTGAAAAATATTGTGATATAGTATAATTTATTCGATAGTGATAATATCCTAAATATCTTTTTACTTTCGACATTGCTTCCAATCATCTCCTCTCTTAAATCGCAATTGACATTAAATTTATCCATACTAGTTTTCACTATGTGCTTTAAGAACTTAATAATTTGTTTTTTTTTATGTGCAGGGCCATTTTCAAAAACTGCAGTTAACTATAATGCTGGGTGTAAGACTCCAATGTCGAATATTGTGATGGCAATATGCATGTTGTTGGTTCTCCTATTTTTAGCCCCAATCTTTAGCTACACTCCTCTTGTAGCACTTTCAGCTATAATTTTGGCGGCAATGCTTAGCCTAATCGATTACGAGGAGGCTTATCGCCTTTTCAAGGTTGATAAATTTGACTTTTGCATCGCCATGACTGCTTTTTTGGGTGTCGCTTTTCTCAGCATGGACATTGGCATTATGTTATCGGTAAGTAATATATATAAATAAAAATGATAGTAATAAGTTTTTTCTTCAAATGACAATGTCGTCTTATCATACATACTTCCAACAAATGTTTATGTTGACTCCAGGTCGGACTTGCCATAGTTAGAACACTTTTATATGTGGCTAGGCCTGCAATTACCAAGCTTGGGAAAATACCAAACTCAACAATATATTGCGATGTGCAACAATATCCTTCAGCATCTGAGACACCTGGAGTTCTAATTTTGCAGTTGGGATCTCCTGTCTACTTTGCTAATTGCTCTTATGTAAGAGAAAGGTAAACATTAATAACAAATGATCAAGTTAACGTAAAAAATTCTTTGGATTCATTTCAGTATTAGTTTCTGATCTTACTCTTATAAATGTGTCACAATAGAATTACTAGGTGGATAATGGATGAAGGAAACACGAACGAGGGTGATATTGAGCATGTTATCATAGATATGGGAGGTAAATACATTCACCATTAAATGTGTTTCGTATCATAATGCTAAATAATTTTAAGACGTTTGCAATGAATTATGTCTTTGCATTTTTATGTATTGAGGTTCATGACTAATGTATTATGATTTTTTTTTTTATGTTATTGTTTAGGTGTTTTAGCTATTGACACGTCTGGTCTTGAAATGCTACGTGAAGTTCAAAAGATCATAGAAAAGAAAGGGATGAAGGTACATATTACAAAAACATTTGATCCTTTTCTTTTCTTTTTTACATTTCATGCTTGACAACAACAAGAACTAATCAAAATCATCTTCAACTTTGGCAGGTTTCAGTAGTAAATCCTAGGTTAGACGTGGCAGGGAAATTGAAACTGTCAAATATAGTTGAAATTCTTGGGGAGGAATCAATGTTTTTATCAATAGGGGATGCAATTGATGCACGCCATTTTCATATGAGTTATGAATCAAGGCAAACCGATTACTCCCAAAGCAATGAAGCGTGACCTATCAGGTGATAAAAAATGTGGTATCGTTGTTATTGATTGGCTAAGTTGTTGTAAAATAACAGGGGATTGAGAGCGATTTTAAATAAAGATTTACGCCTGTACATGTTTGTATCTTTGTTGTAAGCATTACTGTTTCTCAGAGCAATGTGAAGGAAGTTATTCATTGTACTTGTAAAATTTTGCAATCAATACAACCGTTATTAACAAAGGGCTTTGTAACACCATTTCTATTAAAAACCTTCAACTATTCGAATCCCAACAACATATCCAGATGATATTGGCAGAAATTCAGAGATACTTGTTGGAAATTGCCGGTAAGCACGCAAGATTTAAGAGATCGCGTGTTCAACAAGAAAATGTGTCTTTGTTATGATTATCTATTTATAAGTGTGGTCGGATGAAATAGTCTAAGGTGATATTTGCTTTTTTTGTTGCATTATAAAGTCCATTTTGGATAAGAACTAGTAGACCGCTTTAACTTTGGTGCAAAGGATTGTGATTTTGTTTTTCAAGGTAATTTTGGTAAGATGATTTTAAGAAATGTTTTGTAGTGTATAGAAAAAACGTAAAAATTTCAATTGTAATTTTGAATTTTTTAATATAATAAGCATTTTAAACTTCCACATACTATAATAAGCAGATTGCAGAGTTAATTCAATTGTTCTTTTGAGAATTTCCTTCTAAACTCTTACCCCTTTGTTGGATTCCAGTGGTGGTGAGTTGTTACTCTTTATCTCTAGTGAATTTTCCTTGCGTGGTGTCTCTGTATCCCTTGGGTTCATTTGAGTGGTGAGTGTCTTTCATATTCGAGTGTCTCTTTGAGATACTCATGTTCATTATACCACTACACCAAATTGGCACTTTTGTAACAACTCTCAAAACAGTATCACTTTTGAGGTGTTACAATCCACCAAACAATTTTAAATCAAAACTAAATTTAGTCAAAAAAATGAAAAACAGTAACACAAAAAAAATGATACAATAAGTTGGATCACCATGAATAGTATCACTTTTATAACCATACTCTTCATGGTGATACTATTATTATATCATTTTGTTTGTGAAAATGTGTAAAGTTATTAGGTAAATTGTTACTTATACTATATTGGGGGTTGTTACAAAAATGCCAATATGGTGTAGTGTACCGATCCCAGTATCACATCAAAACAAAGTAGTTTGAATCTTTAACAAAAAAAAAAGTAGTTTGATTAACAAAGTAAATGCTAGAAACGGAAAGATCAAACCGACTCCATTTTTTTTTATTGATTCTAATTCCATGCTTTCATCTCATCTTGGTCGAGTGATGAACAGGCTTCTCTCATTTCTCGTCTGAAAAAGCTCCTAGACGCCATTTCTAGCATCGGTTTTGCTTCAGCAACAAGTGCTATCGGTCAGTCTTTCCATCTGTGTTACTAAATGAGCTTCAGCAACAAGCTCCTTGATGTTCTTGAAATTTCAGTTTCGATCGATTTCGAGTTTTTTTTAGGTCTATTGAGTCTTTATCCGATTCATTAGAGGAACCACTTTCGTTTCTTAGAAAATACGTCCAAGATGCCATCGAAAATGGGGAGAAGATGGATGAAGTCAGTGTAATAAAACTGTAACTCATCACTAGTTTTTTATTAGGATTTGTTGAGTGATTTTTTTAATGTTTCAATTGATTGGTTTCCTTGGCTTCTTGATTACTTGTTAAGGATTCAAGACAAGTTTTGGTGCGATGTGCTTCTGTTTTAGCCTCTGGCAACCAATCTTGCCAAAATTATTGCGATCAAGGATGATCAGCATATTTCGCTTGGGTCGTGTTCCTTGATACGTATACTTCTGGATCATGATGATATCTCAAATCAATTTCCAAACTATGGTAATGTGACAACTTGTCTTGAGTAACTCCAAGAGTACATTGGCTTTCTACTTCTGGTTTCATGGTAGTGGGTTTTTTGTATAGTTGTCCCTTTTAGCAGTTTGGATATGATTGTTCTATTTATGCTAGATTTTATCTTTGAGTTTCTTTTCTGTTATTTATTTTTTTTTTTTGAAAGGCAAATAGTGTTTTTATAGGATCTCAGAACCCACTAAAGATGCCGCAAGCTGGGTTTGAATCCATGACCTAGTGGTACCATCCGCCAAGCTCTAACCATTGAGTTGTCATGCCATTGGCCTTTTCTGTTATTTCCGTATTTTGTTTTAACGAGTGTACGTTGAATGTAAACAAAAAGCACTTAAATAAAAGCACAGTTGCAAGAATAGGGAACATAGTTATCAGTGTAAACTAAGACTATGATTACACAACTCCTAGAAAAGGAATCAAAAGTCTGGCTGCTAAAAGTTTCCTTTCTGCGACTAGGTCTAGGTCTGCCTGGGTGAGTGATGGGAATCTCCTTCTCATTAAATTCTTTAGGATTGCCAACTTAACACTTTAATGAAAAACATGCAACAGGAGGCCTGACTTGTCTTTACCTTTCAATGTGTTAGGTTCTGTTACCAATTATCCAATCACAGTTGGAGCAGGCCATATGTTGTCATGATATACTGAAGATGAAGGGTTGCCTCTTTTCAGTTTGCACTTCTTGTGGTAAACGATCTTATGTTGAAGAATGCCATTCAAAAAAATAATAATAATCCTTTCATGTAATGCACTTAACGTTCCTCTATTGACAATATAAGAATTATACTGGAGTGTCTTGCTATGGCTCTGTGTTGATGGTGACGAAGGTAAGAAACTGATTTTTTCTCTATTTTATCACTGGTTCGTGTTACGTTTTCTTCACAACAAAATAGTCTACCAATGCTAAATGCAAATTTCGAAAAGGCTCTTTGTAAATCATCTGTGTCCAAAGCACAACATGGTTGCATTGATCATATGTGCAGAATTACAGTCTCCTCGAGTAGCCAATTATTCTAGTACAATGAGATTTGGCATTTCAACAGAGAAGTCTAATGGTTTGCTCTTATTTTCCTTAACAACCTGAAAGACTATTACCACCATAAGCATCTTTCATATTCCTTTATTTAGTCATGTTATTCGTCTGTGTTGATAATTGCAGGAAATGCATTTTCAGGGAATTCAGTGCTCAGTTGTGTGATCCAGAAATTAACAAATGATAAAAGCAAAGCAGCTGTTGGTCAGAATAAGTTGATTAGCAAATCGGATGATGAGTCAGAGGCTACTACATCAATACCTTTCTCACTTCATTTGTGCATGGCAAATGTCCTAATTAGTGCTTGCCAAAAGATCTCAACCTCTGGAAAGAAACCACTAGCTTACAAAATTCTTCCAGTTCTCATTCGTTCAGTGTAGGTACGTTTGTTTTCAGGATGAATGATACCAGATCTCTGAATATTTGTCAAGACCATATTGTAGTGATCTTCACAGTAATTGGTCTTGACTCTTGACAAAGTTGGCAATGACGCAGATAATAACAAACTCAGATATCAGAGCTGCATGCATTCAATTCTTATTCTCTGCAGTGTACCATCTCAAATCTGCAATTCTTCCATCCGCATTGGATCTGCTCAAACTTTCTGTGAAAGCTCTTAAAAAAGGATCAGAGAAGGTTTGTGGCCATCTATAACTGAAACTCATTTTCTGGCCTAGAAGTACCTCACATATTATTTGCTATGTCCACCTCACAGCTCTTACTACAAACCGTAGCAGTTTATTTCCTTTGTCCGCCTCGTACCTCTTACTGCAAACCCTACCTGTTTATTTACTTTGTCTGCCTCAAAGCTGTTTTTTCCATCAAGTAATTTGTGTTGTTTGCAGGAGAAGATAGCAGGCGTTAAACTGATGGTATCTCTCATGGAAAGTGAAGATACAGTCATGGAGAGTATATCGCGTGGGTTATTAGAAGCTAGAGCAGTTCTGTCTGATGTTTCCTAACTGGATCCTTCACTAGAGTTTCGACAACTATGTCAGAAATTAGTTGTATGTATGGTGTTCCCTTAGATAACTTCCTTGACTAGGTAGATCTTAGCTTATTGTACAGTCAAAATTTTCCATGTCGATCGAGTGATATGTTGTTTGCCTTCCCTTTGTATATATGTGTACTACACAGTTCGTTAAAGCACCAAAAAAATCTTGAATATGTAACGACATCATGCAGTTTATCCAAATAAACTGTCGTTGTTTATGACCTGAGGCTGGCAGTTATGATTTTAATGGTTTACATTATTGTGGTATAATATTGTTAGCAATCTACAAAATGTAGTAATTTGGCCTGATCTTTATGTATTTTTATTTATCCAGACTAGTAGTAGTAAATATCTTTGGGTTGGGTTCATGACAGATTTTCCCTTGGTTGCTTTTCAAACAGATTGGACGTGGTTAACATTATTAGATGAACAAATATTATGTAACCATTAACGAGCATTCAAACCAGTAAGTGTTTTTGTTCTGTGACTGGATTTTCAACTTGATTTTTCAAGAATTTTTTGCGGAGTGGACCTGGAAAGCCATCATGACTGCAACTTTGCTTATCGAACCAGCCTCAAACTCTAAGGTTCCCGGTGACTTGATAAGCATATGAACTTGGGTCTAGTCACTTACTTTCACAAAGACTTGGACTCTTTTATTTTATTTTTGTTATGATGATCTTTGGAAAAATGTTGGAATTTGACAATTGCATTATATTGTTTTGATTTGACGATTGCAAGCGCAAAAAAATTAATCATGGCGATAATGACTTTGAGGGTTTTCTTGGTGATTTGTTAATGTAATGATGATTGATGATACATCAAAATAGACTGATCATCTCGGTTGTATACGTGGCATGAAGCCTCATCACTAGAATATAGCGCCCGACCCACTAGGCCAACTCATAAAGTACAGAGGGATTGAGGCCAATTATAGAGGCCCAGACTAGGCACACTTCTAAGGAGGCATTAGCAGGATCCAAATCCAGGCTCAGACGAATCAAAGCCCAAATCCAAGCTCGTTACACGTTCTTTCATAAAGGAGAAGAACGTTGCACCAAGAAAGAGCCATGGAGGGACGTATGCATCCACGAACGTATCTCCATTAAGGAGGAGACTATTACAGAAACATCTTCATCCGTTGCGCCTCACATGCTTAAGTCACGCAGATAGTTAACTACGATCATTATAAAATGTAAAGGGAACATTTGACAAAGATGTGCAACTTTTACTGAGTTTTGTCCAGATTTACTTTCTTCTTCCAATAGAATTACTGACTTAAGCATCAGAGTGCCTTCGGTCACCAAAAAGCTAGTTCCAATAGAATTACTGACTTAAGCATCAGAGTGCTTTCGGTCACCAAAAAGCTAGTCCTTGACAGTCTAACAGTGGTTTTGCAGGTCAAACTCACAGGAGAACGATTTTTGGACGCATCAGTTTTGCACCGTCCGTGGGGAACGATGAGTTTCCTTTTCTAAAACAAAACACACGTGACAAAGTTAACCACAACCTAGCAAAAGATCGAAGAAACCATCAATAAGAATAATGCAGTCTACAGATCCCCAATCTAGTAATGATCGCGACCAATCTCCAGTCGACGCATCAATAACGGCTCAAGGAATAGATACAACCCGAATCACCGGACCAATAACATCCAATAATGAGGGTCCACCGCACGCAATAGTCCAAACAACTACTAACGCTACCATGGATCCTCGGGTAAATTCACTTATAACCCAAATGGAACATGTAACAATGATGCTGAGAAGGATCGTACAGAAGCACACTCAACTATCTGACCCGATTTAAGCACAGCCAAGCAAAACTCCTGTAATCGAACTCAAGAGAGTGGCGAAATCCCAGCAGAACCCCAACAAGGAAACTTCGAGAGCAGCGAGCTTCCTCGAGATAGAAATCCACTATATAAAGGAACGCTTACCGAATTCCCGTTCAAAATAGGAGTCACAGACGAATTGGCAAAACGACCATTCTCCGACGCCCTCATGAAGACAGCTATGCCGAAAAAGTTCACTCCACCAAAGTTTGAGGTGTATGATGGTACTTTCGACCCGACCGATCATCACATGATGGCCCTAAAGGAGACCACGAAATCAATTCTATGAAGAACATTCCCAATCAGCCTCATTTCTATAGCGATGAATTGGTTTAATAGTCTGCCACCAAGATCGATAGATTCCTTTCAAGTTCTAGCCACCGCTTTCATCACCAGATTTATCGGAAGCCAACGGATGAGGAAAGAGTCGCACTACCTCATGCATATCAGACAGAAACCCGAAGAAACAATACGGGAATATGTCACCCACTTTACCAATGAGCTGACAATGATTGACTGATGTAGCGATGACACAGCCGCAACAACCTTCGTGGTCGAATTAAAGAGATGCCCCTTCTTTGACGCTCTTAACCTGAAACCCCCAAAGGGCATGGCATTCCTGCTAAAAATAGCACAGAAGTACATCTCCCTATGAGAGATGAAGGCAACCAGGAAGAAAAATGATCAAGAAAGAGAAAATTTATCAAGAAAGCGAGAACGAAAGGAAGAAAGAATGAGAGACAACAGACAACATGAAGGTAGCAACCCATCAAAGAAACATCAAAGTAACAGAAGAAGCGGTTCACGACAACTAGAATTCGGGAGTCCGCAACCAACGCGAGGTCGACACGAACGAGTAACGAACGTAATGAAGACCGCATACAAACCATATACAACTTTGAAGACAAGTCGAGCGAACATACTAAAACATATTGCGAAGTGGGATAACATTAACTGACCACTTCGGATGAGAGGGGGCCCAGAAGGGAGAGACAAAAACAAATATTGCTTATTCCATAGGGATCATGGAACGATACCGAAGAATGTTACAACTCAAAAAGGACTACTGGACGAATTCATCGGGATGCCAGGAAAACAGATCGAATAGAAAAATGAAGCAGACAATGTTGCAGGATCAAAAGAACGGTCTGAAGAATTAATATACACCACACACTGCATGGCCAGAGGAAGCAAAGCGGCTAGGCAAACCCCTCACTTGAACCGATCTATATCGGAACAAAGGTACCAATGAGGCACTTCATAAAACATGAAAAAGGTTGCATCATCTGATCCGTACAAATAAAAAGAACTCATCAATAGTTGCAAGCTTGAATCAAACCACTAAACAACATGCGAGGAAAAAGCAAAGGAAAACAAAGCGACAAAAGTTCCAGCCTCCAATACAAAGGATAACAACAAACGAAAAAAAACAAAGAAAACCATACTTCGAACCAGTATAAGAGCCTTAATGGTCGAAACTGATGAAATACTCAAGGAAACATCAATAAAGATTACGAATTAAGGGACTCCAAATTTTCGCGCTGATAGCAAATTAAACAAGTCAATAAACTGGCCGTACAAGGCCATCAGACAATAAAAGTCGAACACACAAAACTTTTGTTTTGATCAACCACGAAGTAAAGGTCTGACACCTGAGTCACCTAAACACAAAAAACTTCGAATCAACCGAGATGCCGAATAATGAAGGAAAGGTTGGACACCCAAGTCACCTAAACCCAAAAACTTCGAATCGACCAAGATATCAAACTAATGAAGTAAAGGTTGGACACCCAAGTCGCCTAAACACAAAAAACTTTGAATCGACTCGAACTAACAAAGTAAAGGTGTGACACCCGAGTCACCTAAACACAAAAAACTTTGAATCGACTGAGATGTTGAACTAACGAAGTAAAGGTTAGACACCTGAGTCACCTAAATACAAAAAAAATTTGAATTGATCGAGATGTCAAACTAACGAAGTAAAGGTTGGACACCTGAGTTACCTAAAACACAAAAAACTTCGAATCGACCGAGATGTCAAACTAACAAAGTAAAGGTCGGACACCCGGGTCACCTAAGCATAAAAAACTTCAAATCGACCGAAATATCTAACTAATGAAGAAAATGTTAGACGCCCAAATCAACAGACCTTTGGTCGAACAGAGTATCGGAGTAACAAAAGGACTCTGAAAAAGCATACAAAAAGTCAGAGCTAAGGGAACGGGTCAATACAATCCGACAGTTACAAAGAACAACAACAACCAACCACCGAACAAGTAGCAAGCACGAAGGAAGTTATAAAATAACTTGACACAAAAACCACGACAGTTACAAAAAAAACAAAAGTTGATCTTTATTGATAAACACTACTCATGTACATCAGGAGAAGGTGATAAAGAAGTAGGAGACGAAACAACGACAGGATCAACATAAGTTGGAACTGGAGAAGAAATATTTTCAGGAGAAAGCAGCATCAACGGCTTCAAAATACTTGATGGTGCTACTGGAGCAGGTTCCTCGGCATCATCATCTTCAAACGCTTCAGGAACCAAGTGACGATACTTAGACAAGTCTTCGTCGAGCCCTTCGATATAATCAAGAAGCTCAATTCACCCATCAACAACTCGCTTCCAATCTTCAGCTTCAATTATGCGAAGCCTATCCTTAGCAGAAGCGAGCACTTTTGGCCATGGCAAGCTGCCTTTCAGTAGTGAAGAGCATACCGGAAGCATCTGCCTTGACATCACCAAGCGCAACAGTTATTTGTTCCACTCGCCCCTCAGCAGCGTCACACATAAGGGACTGTTCCAATCCAAAACTAGAAGCTTCATCGAAAATCGCTCTCTCAACGGATAATTCTTTTTCCACATCTCAAAGACAGGCACAAACCTCATCTAGCTTAGCTTTCAAGGAACCGAGATCAACAACAGACTTATCCCGTAAATTCTTCGCATTTTTCAAAGATTCCAGAGTAGTTGTGACAATTTTCTCCAAGCCTGCACATTGCATTTTCAACAAATCAAATTGGGAAAGGACATGAGAAAATACCAGCAATAGCGCTGCAAACCTCCTCTCCAAAACAGCCACATGATCACAACCAGCTCGATAAACCGAGCCCATTACCCCCACGTAAGCAAGATGATTCATCTCGTCCATTATCTGCTCAAGACCATGGTCAATATGATCAAACGGGTCAAGCACAAACATCGAAGGCCTCTCCAACAACTGCCTATACCATTCATTTACCAGTCTACGTGCACTGTCCTGCACATCAAGATGGGTAAACCAATAGAACTCGCCGTCAGACTTGATACAAATATCATTTGGCCCAGGCTCAATCCAACTAATCCGTGGATGGAGGACGCGAGGATCCGGAAGCACCAAAGAATCACCTCCGACAGCGGGAAAACAGATAGAATAGCAGTAACGATCATAAAAGCCACGATGGAGAAACATCCACGGCAAGGGAAGGATTGACAATAGTGGCAAAAATGGGAGAAACCTGCCAATCGATGGAAAAGGAAACTAGAAACCCGGCTGCTTCGCTGATAACAATGGAAGGAGAAGGGGGAATGATCCTTGAAACGTTGATCGCCAGCAATATCTTTAGACTGATCCATTGCCAACTGGAGCATTTTTTCATCAATGACTCGAGGGTCGTCGTTAGACAACTCAACAATATCCAAAACACCATAGGCAGACAAAAGCTTCTTCTCATCGGCATCTAATGGACGAGTAGTCTTTTTCTCGCTCCTTTTCAATACGAGCCTCAGTTTCTCATCCTCCTCAAAAGATTCACGATCTTCCTTTGTAGCATCATCACGGGCAGGACCCGGGAGAGAAACAATATCTCAAAAAGAACTCTGATGAGCCATAGACCGAGCAGAACTACGATTTGAAAGTCGTTTCTTCCTCGGGACATGATTGGGATCCATGGACAATCGCCTTGATGGACTCGTAGACTTCACAAGTTTTCTCTTTCGCGAAGCAGGAGCGGAAATAACAACATGAGCATCAAGATCCGTAACATCTCGGACCGAACTCACTTCCCAATCAATGCTAGCATCACTAACGCGAACATGTGCGGCATGAGCGACATGGGCCTTAGCACGAGATTCAGTAAACAAAGCTCGTTCTGCTTCACTCATAGTGTATAAACCACAACGTTCCTGGATACCATCAGAAAGAAATGCCTCCACGGGAAAACGATGAAGCTTAGATAATCGCTCACTGATCTTCTGCTCCTCAGCGGATAAAAGAATATCCTTCCGCCTATTGAGAACTTGGAATGATCAAAAAATTAAATGATCTCGCAATTGGAAGTAGCCAGAATTCACGGAAGCATAGAACCAAGACTGTGACCAGTCACAAATGTCATCACTAAGATGCGAAACAATCAGGGGAGCGAAAGAAGCAGATCTCCCTGTACACCAACAGATTAACCACCGAATGCAAAATCTTAGCGGTTAAGGGAATACCAAACAGCATAGCCCTCGCGTAAAACGAAACCATCACCTTCCAACCATTAGGGCCCATTTGGGCAAGGGGAATGCCAAAAAAATTTCAGATACACCCAGAACAACTCCGAAACAGGGAATCGTAAGCTAAAGGAGAACATGCACGAGTACAATGTGATGTATCTAGCTTTCGAGTTACAAGGGATATCGCTCTGTATGGGCAGAACAATCTCAAGGTTAGGAGAGAGATTATAATCAGAATGAAGGGTCTCCAACGTCGACTGAGAAGCTCTGTTAGGAGAGTAATGAGCCTCACACAGGGCTAGCGACTTACCACTTAACTTGTCACCAACAAACATCGTTGAAGAACGAAAAAGCAATGAAGATGAATAGAATGAAAAAGCAAACAAAACCTAAATTCAAAGGAAGCGTGAAAAGGGAAAATTTATTCGTCACATTTCTTTTGTAGAGCCAAGCAATGAAGAAATGGCTCATTGGATAGCGTGCGAGATATGATGGCTACAAGAAAACCCAAAAATGTGCGCGCAAGACGAACGTGCAAGTAAAGGATCGAGACACCAACTCGCAAAAACCAACTGACATCATTAAATACAAGGTAATGATGAAATTGAAAGGCAAACCGTCACCAAAGTTAGTGGCCACGTCAACATGCCCACTAACTAAGGGAGAGTAGCTAATGATACATCAAAATAGATTAATCATCTCGACTATACACGTGGCATGAAGCCCCATCACGAGAATAAAACGTCCGACCTACTGGGCTAACTCATAAAGTCCAGAGGGATTGAGGTCAATTATAGAGGCCTGGACTAGGCCCACTTCTAAGGAGGCATAAGCATGATCTGAATCCAGGCCCAGACGAATCAAAGCCAAAATCCAAGCGTGTTACACGTTCTCTCATAAAAAGAATAATAACGTTGCACTAAGAAAGAGCCGTAGAGAGACCTACACCTCCATGAATGCATCTCCACAGAAACATCTCCTTCCATTGCGCCTCGCATGCTTAAGTCACGCAGAGAGTTAACTACGACCATTGTAAAAGGTAAAACGAACATTTGACAAAGATATGCAACGTTAACTGAGTTTTGTCAAGATTTACTTCCTTCTTCCAACATAGTTACTGACTTAAGCATCGGAGTGCCTTCGACCACCAAAAATGTCATCCTTGGCAGTCTAACAGTGGTTTTGCAGGTCAAACTCATAGGAAGACAGTTTTTGGACGCATCAATGATCTTGGAAAAATGTTGGAATTTGACAATTGCATTATATTGTTTTGATTTGACAATTGCAAATGCAAAAATAAAAATAAATGATCACGTCGATTATGATGACTAGGATTTTCTTGGTGATTCGGGTGTCCTCATGGACAAGATTTATGTTCATACCTCATTGATAGGGACAAGTCATCATCGTTAGAACCAACCATCACATCTTGCTCTGGTACCATTTTTTGCTTGCACCAAGATCCTTTTAGCATGACTCAATATCAGTCCTATATCACTTGTAAAGTCATGCTTGGTCGATCTATCCATCCTCAAGTTATCTTGAACCTTGCTGTCGAAGCCACATAAATGTCTCAGCTTGATCTCCATTCGAGTCAGGTCTCCATTCTAGTCATGGACCTTTTGAGTTTTGTTCCTATCAATCTGACAGTTTTGCTTATCAATTCTCTTTATTCTCAGTTTCGAGATAACGCGATTATACTAGCATGTAGGATCAGGTTCGAGGCCTCTATTTTCAGCTTTCTCAGGTTCTTGAGTTTCACGGATGCATTTTTGCATGCTTTTAAAAATGTGGTAAGCTCCAATGAGAAGGACTATAAGGGGGTGAATAGTCTATTTTTTAACATCGTCTGACCTTTGAGAAACTTTGTGGAAGAATGTTTGAATCAAATAGTCTCACAAACACTCCAAGGAACAATGTTGCAACTCTCGAGGAGTTGACTATAAGTAATGATTTCTCTTTAAGTCAAACACCAGTTAAAACACTTCAAAAAAATGGTTTGGCAAAAATGAAAGCATATGTGCAAGAAATCCTAGAGTATGAAAACATTAAGGTCAACTCTAGGTCACAAGACTTGGATCTAATGGGTTGATTTTAAACCACTTTAAACTTATATCTGGTTTGAGCAAATAATAATTGGGCAAGGTTCATTTTGAAAACCCTCAAATATCACTAAAGTATGCAAGTTGAAGTAATAAAATTAAATCACAAGCAATGAATCAACAAACATAAACAAGTAAAAGTAAAGAGAAAAAAGAAGAAGATAATATTAAAATATATTTCCACAAATTAAAATCCAAAGTTTGCTTTAACGAGAGTTCCCCATTCAAAAATACAATCACAACCTCGCACGACCAAACCCGTCCACAATAGAACTTTGATATGTGATGGACAACACTTGATATTTGTTTTCTACAAATGTCTCAAATAGATGGATTAGAAAAGGTTTGAGCTTTATATCCCACTTCTTTATAAACTTTAGAAGTGAGATCTTTCACCCTTACAAATATGAAAGTTTATATGGTAAATCACTTTGTCTGCTAAAGTTTAATATTAGTCCTTGAGATACAAAAAGAGATGATCAAACATACATCATTAATGAACAAGAAACCAACCTCGATTGAATCAAAACAACATATGACTATGAAATGTTATTTGTGAATTAGTACCAAAACATTATTGGTCAAGTTTGTAAAACCAAAATAGGTTTACCGAAGAGTTATTGTAAAATTATATTGACTAAATTATAAAGTCATATATACTAGTTTGTGAGTGAGTGATAAAATTAGATCATTTAAATGTAATCGTAAAGACTAAACCAAAGGCGACAATGCAAGAAGATGAAATCAAATCACGTGCTAATTAAAGTCAAAACCAAAGTCAATCAAGGATGAAGTCAATTTAAGATACCAAAGTCAAAGATATGAAGACTAGTCAAACAATGTGAAATCTTCAAGAAGACAAGTTCAAAATGGTTGAAGTCCAAGAAGGTGAACCAACATTTGAAGACAATGCAAAAATAGCTTATCAATGGTCATATTTCAAATGAAAAGCCAAAAAACTATTTGGAGTTAAAAATGTATGGGAGCCAAACTTCAAATTTGAATTTGGTTTACCCTCTCACATGAGAATGTATATTTTCTTAAATATTTCATAATTTTGGACATGCTCATGTGCTTAAAGGAGATATTGTTGTCAAGTACAATGACATGTGATCAAGAGAAAACTTATGTTTAAAAAAAAAAACTGTCTGGGCAGAGCAAAGTCAACGTCACCCCTGAAGTGTCAATATCAACAGGCGACCGTTATGATAAAAAAAGAGTCATTTTGAAACTAGTCGTTCTGAAAAGCGGGTTTGAAAATCGACTTCACCCCTTTAGGATCAGTGTATACATAGTTGCATCCTTATTTACCTTTATCAACTTTTGGAGTTCAAGATAAACCTGTTAAAAACTATTCAAGTGTAGCAAATCCAACAATAATAGGACCAAGTTTCTCCCAATTATTCAAGATGAAATCTTTTAATCTCTCCATACTATCTTTGAGTGAGCTTAAAAAGAAAATAGAGCCTAGAGCTCAAGTAGAGTGTTTAACCTAGACTAAACAACTTATTTGTTTGAGATCTAAAGGTGCCTTTAGAGATAAACATTCCTTTGTTACCCTAAATTTTCATACTTGTAAGGGTGAACCTCACTTCTATTATAGAGTCGAGCTTAAACTTTATTTTAGCTATCTATTTGAGAGACATCCTTGGACAAACCTCTTTGAATGTTAGCTTGCCTAAATTAACCAACTCCATGTATGTTCTCGAATCTGTGGAGTGGATTCCTACAAGTATCAGAAGGTCCCAAGCAAGTGGTAAGGCTTGGTTGTATCGCATTCCATAATTATGTGATCATTGTCCATTCAACAAGTTTCGCAAAGCACGAACATTAGACCAGGTGGTATCTCCGAAATCCCAAACACACATCCATAAGACTTGGTTGTGGTGCATCTCACGCGACCGCCAAGGTATTCATAAGTCTCACGAAATGGAATACTAGGTTCGTGTAGGTAAGTATCAGAAGAGCACGACGACTTGACTAAGCAAGGTTGTGGAACGTTATTTGAAATGTTCTTTTTTAATCAAGATAATAGAAGCTTGAGGCATGCGAGCCCTTTCCACCAAGGAAGTAACTAGTCGAGGCCAGTCAAACCCTGACTTAGGTGAACCTCGTTATATTTGTGTGTGGTATTGTCTCTTATCTTATTTTTACATTGTTATGCATGCATGTTTATCTTACTGTCTTTGATATCTCATATTACACATTTTAAGTTATATTGTTTTTTACAAATCATAGTTTAGCTCGCTTGGTTTACACATCAAGTCTTGGATCTACTTTGCAAAAGTATTTCTTTAAAATTGTGTTTTGGATTCCAAGAATTGTGAGACCACATAAACCTAGAAGTGAACCATTTCATTTTTTTCCCTATTTTTGATTGTTTTATTGGTACTAAGGACTATGAGATTATCTTGAATACAAAATTTATACAAAATGTTCAAATAGTCTACTAACATTTGCATTCTTCTGCAAAAGTTTTTCAAAGAAATTTTTTTTTTTCAAAAAGAGACTATTCATCCCCTCTAGTCTTGCTCATCATATCGTAGGACACTCGTCAGTGGAACTTTAGTGTTACAACTGCACTTTCAAACTAGACAAAATAAAACCTTCATATGTGGTCTTGAACACTAAATTGGTAATTAAGCAAATAAACAAAGAAAAAAGTGAGTTGAGAGATCAAACAAGCCATATCATACAACCAATAAGGTTTTCTCTTCTATCTCTCTCAGATAAAATCATAAATCATTTTTTTCGAGAGAATTGGAGACTCGATGTTTTTCCAAAACTTGTTAAATGAAAGTTGTCTCTTTGTCATATAGGTAATATGGTATGTAGGTAATTTAATGAAGGCCTAGTGTGTTTGCGTGGTGGAAGCAGAAAGACTTTTCTAGGTGGTGGACTTCATGAGGTATGATGACATTATTTATTCTATCTCACAAACACCTTGCTAGTATCCCTTTATTAGACAACAAGAGTCGAAGGGAAACAACTTATTAATAGGCCACTCATAGCTAACGAGTTTATTGATGCTAGAGTGAAGAATGAAAACTAAAGCCTGACATAGTCGATGAATTTGTCTTCTCCAAAGCCTATGATACCATCAATTGTGATTTTTTTATTTTATAAGTTTAGGTACACACCATAATTTTATCGATGAAGCCAATAGTAAGTGAGAAACTGACCATGCAAGGATCAACTGAGAATTGTTGATTATGTATATTTTAGAATGAGATTTGGATAAAAATTGAAAGTGTGATCTATGCACTTTTAAAGATACAATATTCTTTGTCAAAACAAATGGGTGCCAAAACATCTAGGGAAATTAGAGAAGGTGTTAAGCAACTGATTCATAGTATATGCATAAACAATAAAAGAGAAGAAGAAGACAATTTGTTTATTAACTAACTCATAGCAAACTCTTGAGATGTTAATTTCTTGGATTCTTAAACCCACATACAAAGATCCAATACATATGCTAAATAAGTGATAAGCTCGCCATACAAGGATTAACTGAGAATTATTAATTATGTCTATTCTAGAATGAGATTTGGATAAAAATTGAAAGGGTGATCTATGCACTTTTAAAGACTACAATACTTTTTCTCAAGACAAATAGATGCTAAAACATCTAAGGAAATTAGAGAAAGTGTTACGCAACCGATTCAAAGTATATGCATAAATAATAAAAGAGAAGAAAAAGACAATTTGTTTATTAACTAACTCAATAACAAACTCTCGAGAGGTTAATTCTTGGATTTTTAAATCCATATACAAAAATCCAATATATAAGCTAAATAATTCCAAACCAAATAAGGAAACCTACTCCTAATAGGAAAGTGATTCCCATTTCGCTTTTCTTGTCTAGCAATGAGAACTTTCATCTCTCATGTTTCCAACAAAATCCTGAATTAGAAGTTTTTATTTTTTTTAATTTTGTAAATCTTTCGGGGCACTGCCCTGAAACCCACTTGCTAATCGGGTAACTCAAACCTTGTGTCGAGGCGAACCCCAAGTTCCCAAATGAGGATACTCTTGTATCAGAATGGACCCATTTTCACACATTTTTTCTTTTTAGTATTTAGGCTTTAACCCATATGGTGCTTCAAGCTTACAACTATGTAGAATTACATGACTCACACCTTGAAATTGAAAAGATGTTAAGAGACTTCCTATATCAAGAACCTACTATAGATAATGATCCAACTCCTACTTTAGACTTTGTTTTCATCCCTTAACCATTCTCACCCCAAATACCGCCAGCAGGGTTCAAACCCTAAACTTGTGATACAATTCGCCACAAGCCTACTAGTTAAGCTTATACCCCATTGGCTCCTATATGATAGACTTTGATGGAGCTTATATGCTCAAGTTTATCATTTTGAACTACCGTATAATCTATGACTTTATAACATGTATAATAATAACCATCGTTGTTTTAGAGTAGTGTTTTAGCAAAACTAAAGATTTGCCTTTGAGTTGAGTGTTATGTCGATGGGTATCATCATTTTGTTTCACCCCCCCCCCCCCCAGCCGCCATCGCACACACACCCACCCACCCTAAAAAAATGGTATAATAGAATAAAGTGAATAAGACTCCTTGTCGGGTAAGAGATAAGAGATTGCAATGTGAAAGAGTTTGGCAGTGTTCTTTGCCCTCTAAAGAGAATCTATCAATGCTCACAAAAGAGAATGGGTGGTTAAACTTATATTGTAGACATATATCGTCGGATCTTTAAATTGAAATTCAATCTTAACTATTGGGTATATTGTCCCAAAGACAAACCTAGTGTGACAAATCAAATAGACAATGCACATGTTAACTTTCATTACATTAGCAACAACCCAAATATTCTCTCAAAACATAATGTGCATTAAGTTGTCGTCTACTTTAAAAGCCTAATTTGTTACAAGAAGGCAAATTTTTCCATAATCACAAACCATTACTTTAAACAATAAGTGGGAATAGACTTTTATTAAACTCATTATCGGGTAAATTTATCATTTTCCGAGTACTTTAATATAAAAAAAGTCATATTTTTCATCATAATCTATCTTACAAATCAGCTAGGTGTTTCACTATGCATAAGGATTTAGAGATAAAAGATGGTTAAAATTGAAAGTTGCGGAAGTTATTGAGGGTTGAGATTTATTCTCTATAATAACATGTTTGTAAATATAACACATGTATATGGGCAAATAAAATGAAAATTTTGTGAAAAATTGGTGGAATATACATGTGGCAGAGAGAGAAAATTTTGTATTTTTTTTCAAAATTAAAATTGTCATAACTATCTACTTAGTTGTCGGATTTTAACAAAGTTGATATTGTCGAGTGCATTTTTGAAGATTTTTCCAATGAAATTAATAATCAATACATACGTTAAAAGTTATATTTATTATAAATATATATAATGTATTTCATGTTGTTAATATTTTTCAAATAAATAAGACGGGCCGATCATACTAAGAACAAAAATGAGATGACATCTTAATGCACATTTAAGCAAAAAAAACTCAGAATGTCATGTTTTGGTGAATTCAAAGTTTGGGAAAGAACTCGCTCTTTGTGATTAATTTTTTCCCCAACTGATTCAAATTTTGACTAAATATAATCTTAAAGTTTATCATATATATTTTTATCTTGAGGGTGAAGGTGGGGATTGTGGCGGGAGTATACAGTACATGATATTTAGCAATAATAATTTCCCTTATGATTCTTCTAATAAAATGGAACGAAAAATACCCTAATCTAATATAATGGAACAATTCTACACGGCCCGCCCTTGTGGCCCGCCCGTGGTCCGGATCCTCCCAGGCACGTGCCATAGGGAGGGTGTTTGGCACGTGAACCCAACACCTCGGCTCCCGCAAGAAGCTCTTAAGTTCTTTGATACTCTTTCCTCCTGCGCAAGCTCTTTCCTCCTCTTTAGCAAGCTCCATGTCCTGCTCCTCCTGCGCAACAATTAAAATCCTGATCTGGGGTGACATGAAAAGGATCCAAATCCTTGCAAAGATGAAGGTCAAACAGATATCAAAACCACTACATTACAACCATGAAACTATGAAATCTCAAAGGGGGTCATACAATTTTGTCAAAGTTCTGCTTAGATCAAACAAAATCTCAAATACCCAATTGAAATTGAACCAAGTAATCGATGAATTCAAATCAAAACGAGCTAAAAAAAATCAGTTTTGAACCCAAATGAACAATTTTTGTCAAATCAACAAAACCCCATCATAAAAAACACTCAAAAATCCAAACAAAGCATATGAAATCAATCAAATAAGCAAAGAAGGTCCACTAACCATGATATTGGCATCTCCGAAGGAGACCCTCCAGGACTTTGAGACAGGTGACATCATCATCAACAGCAAGAACTCGCATCCCCACAGGGAAGTTGTCCCTCTTTGATTCATCATCACCAGTAGTTCTTCGAACTTCCTCCACAGTCATTTTCAGCCAATAATCTCCAAAACCCATAAAGAAAACAGCCCAAAGAGCTCAAAAAACCTTGCAAGTTTACAACTTTACAACACCCCAAACCCAATCAAGCCCAGAGAACCAGAGAAGAGAAGCATAATAGAGACAGACAAATAGAGAACAGGAACAAGAACAAAACAAAAGCTTTTAAAGACGAATCGCCTTTGTAGAGGAGGAGGAGGCTCTGAGGTCTGAGGAGTCCTTCGTAGAGGAGGAGGCTCTGAGGAGTTGGGTTCACGTGCCAAACACCCTCCCTATGGCACGTGCTTGGGAGGGTCCGAACCACGAGCGGGCCACAAGGGCGGGCCGTGTAGAATTGTTCAATATATTGGGACGTAGTATGATTCTTCCTACGCAATTGCTTCTCAATTTTGGGTAAAGAAATTTCAATTCAACTCTCGCAGATATATGATGTAATCCAACCAATATAAAACGTAGATCTATAAACCCAAGTGTAATCTTTAAAACTAACACGTTGGATGCTCCTTTCAACGGTGTTGATTGCTCTCCAAGCCTTCTTCCCACAGTGGCAACACCGTAAATAAACCGCTAAATTTTCCTTCGACTAGAAAGCCAATATCGACTGTTTTCTCTCTACAAATGCAAATAACCTCCCTCTTCTTCCACTCTCTCTCTCTCTCGCTTGCTGTGATCTCGATTTCTAGGGTTCTCGATCGATCGCTGATCTGCGATTCGCGGTGGCATCTCCATTGATTAAGATCAGTTTCTAGTCCTTCAGCCGCGAAAATGGTAGGGTCCGACGACCTCCTTATATTTGAATCTCTCAACACTCGAAACTCCATTAGATCTGATGAGGTTTTGCTTCGGTTTGAGTTTATGAGTTTGAATTGTTTCAAAATTTCCACGAAATCGATCAGTTGTGGAGTTTTTGAATTGAAATTGGACTCAGTTTTGTAGATTTGTGTAAGATCTAGGTTTTTAGTGAGGATTTATTGATACTGAATACTGATCTGGTTTTCTTGATTCTCGTGTGTGTTTCTTGTTGGCAATGGTACAGCCTCTCAGATTGGAAATCAAGGTACTGTGTTTGTTAAAATTGTTCGAAATTTGGTTCATTTGTTGGTTTAGATCTTTTGGTTGTGTAATTTATGTGTTTTGAGTTTGCTGATTGTGTTTGGTTGGTGTATCAGAGAAAGCTCGCTCAAAGATCTGAAAGAGTGAAATCAGTGGATCTACATCCCAGGGAGCCATGGTAATTAACAGTAATTTTAGTGATTGATTCACATTTCTGTAGAGCATTACTAGTTTGTGATATGTACTTTACGATAAATGTTTGTTCGTGCAGGCTTCTTGCGAGTCTTTATTCAGGAAGTGTCTGCATCTGGAACTACCAGACCCAGGTAACCGAAAATGTTGCTATCTTTGGTGCGTTTTTGTTGCTTTAAAATATGTGTTATTGAGATGTATTGAGTTTGAATGCTCTGTTTGTTTAAATTATGGTTAAACGTTCCCATTTCGTTGTTGGAAAAATCAATTCAAGAGACCCTTACAGCCGCTCACAAACATAGATAATAACTAGCCTCGTGTGTTTTCGAAGGCAATGGTACATAATGTGCCCCTTTTGATAGTCTCGGCGATCCTCATCTTTGCGGCATTGTCACAATTTGGACTGCCATGTTAGTCAGCCACTTCACTGATTGAGGATGGTTCATAAGAAAACAGACACCCTTCTAAACTTTTGACTGTGCACTATTAGTAATCTGGGACTAGGATAACTTCCTTTTCGTATTCCTTAAGCATGGAGAATATATCCTTTGACAATTGATGTTGCTCTTTCCATCATGTCTTAATCTATGTAACAATGACACTATTTCTACAAAAAAAAGGTGTTGAGACATAGTCGAATACTCGTATCAATACTCACGGATATCCACATTGAATCATGCTTAGATCAACAACTCACAAAATTATGACAAGTTAGTAAAACATGGGTAGCAATTGAAAAAGTAGATAATGCTAAAATGTTAGGCGTGTCCCCAACATATCCCGTATGTGTTTTTTACCAATGTGTCCGATACCTTGTGTCCGCTTTGGATACCGATACCCGTATACATGTCGTTATTACATAGGTCTTAACCTAAAAAGAAATGATATTATAAAGTCTTATTTAATAAAGCTTTTAGAACAATATGATATGTCATATAATGCACAGAAAGTTGAATTGTTGTAGAGTAAAAAATATAGGTTCTTCTGTATGCCTTGAATTAGCATAAAGGCCTTGACCTTTTACATCCAATGCCTAAGAATCATACAAGTTCATAAATGCTTAAGGCTTGAAACACGTACTCTGAATGGCACCTTTCTGATTGCCATTGTAAGACGACTCTGAAAAAGTTCCAACCTAAATATAAAACAACAAAAACTTCAATTCATGTTGGCGACAGTTCCTACTACCACTTTGGTAAATTCATAGGTTAGATGATTCTTAGGATCCATTTTTGGTTTAACCAATTGAAACATCTCATAACATTACTTTCTTAATAATTTTGTGATCCATCCTATTAGGTGGTCTATTCCTTGTGAGGATATTTTGTAAGCTAAAAAGGTTTGAATTGCTTAAATATCTTGCTTCCCTGCCACGTGTTTTGTCTAGTGCTTATTAAGATTTTTTCTTAATCTTATTGCAGACCATGGTGAAATCTTTTGAGGTCACTGAATTACCAGGTAAATTATGCATATTTACTGGCACAATCTCTATTCTTTTCAGGTTTCCATTATGATTAACTTATTTTATTGTATTTGGCTATTTGCAGTCCGATCAGCGAAATTTATAGCACGTAAGCAATGGGTTGTTGCTGGAGCAGATGACATGTTTATCCGTGTGTACAATTACAATACAATGGATAAGGTCAAAGTTTTTGAAGCACATACAGACTACATTAGATGTGTTGCTGTTCATCCAACCCTTCCATATGTGTTGTCATCATCTGATGACATGCTTATCAAGCTGTGGGATTGGGATAAAGGTTGGATGTGTACTCAGATTTTTGAGGGGCACTCGCACTATGTGATGCAAGTGACGTTCAATCCAAAAGACACCAACACATTTGCAAGTGCTTCTCTTGATCGTACCATAAAGGTATGATTAATGTGTTGCTATTTTAGTGCAGTCTCCCCCTTTTGTTTGGAATACTGCAATATGTTAATCTCATGACCGGTCTGTGAAATTTTCTGTTTCTAGATTTGGAATCTTGGCTCCCCCGACCCAAATTTTACTTTGGATGCTCATTTGAAAGGGGTTAATTGTGTGGATTACTTCACTGGTGGTGATAGGCCGTATCTAATTACTGGGTCCGATGATCACACTGCTAAGGTCTGTTATCCAGTTGGCTGCTGAATTTTGTTCTTTTATTTGTGTGGAATCTGTGGATTGTAGATTGATATTTTGGTATTTTTGAATTTTGGGGAGCCAGGTTTGGGATTACCAAACCAAAAGTTGTATTCAGACACTAGAAGGCCATACACACAATGTTTCTGCTGTCTGTTTTCATCCTGAACTTCCAATTATAATTACGGGTTCTGAAGATGGAACTGTTCGCATATGGCATGCCACCACCTACAGGTAATCCTTTACTCTGTTCTAATCAGTTTTGAATTTAATCAATTCAAAAGTGTTAAATACTCATTAGTTTTTGCATATATAACTTTGATGAAAAATCAACACTTGGATTTCCTTGTTATTCCATATGCTCACCTAACTTTGGCGTAACTCAAGTTGACTGTTTATGTTTAGAAATGTTGCTTTAGTATTTTTTGCAGTTCAACTTACTTGCAAGAGTTTTGCTATGATAAGTGTGTTCAGTGATTATTGTAAGATAATAGATGTGATTGCCTGAGTTAAGGTGGTCTCGCTGATTAACCCTGAGGTCGATTAGCGTGACTATAAAAAGTCTTGCAATGTATTCATTTTGTCAAAAAAATTTAACTCAGCATCGTATTCAAAATATACACTATAGGCTGTGATAGTGGAGCTCAAGACAACAACATTAGGCTTCAACAACCAAGATATCTGAAACAAATAACTTGGCAGGATAAATCATGAACTAGTTCCATTCTAGAAAATATTTGGTCACTGCAACTTTCTACAAATTACTGAAACACTCTTGAATAATATATATATTCAAATACTAGTAGGATAGGATTAATCATATTGAAAAATTGAAGAGAAATTGTAGAATAGGCGAAAATAGGGGGAAAGTTACATTGCTGATCATGTTTGATATTTGGGAAGATTTGGAAAAGAAGACGACACATCATTGAGCATCTCAGTCACCAAGTGCTCCAGTTGTATCACTATTTCCTTCTTTTTTTTTCCAAAGTATCCGAGTCCCCATGTGAATGAGTCTTTCTCAAGGATGAAACTCTGACTATTTTGCGGATTCTAAATTATCTCAAGAAAAAAATTTAGCCCAGCTAGAGAGGTTCCAGACCCTGCAAAAATTTTGGACCAAACTTGCACAACAGATGGACAAAGTTATGAACACTATCAATAGATTTTTTGGCTTGACACTTAAAGCACCTGTTTGGGATTTGTAAGCCTCTTCTGACATCATCAGTGAGGACTCTGTCGTGCACACAATCCAAAGAAAAACGCAAGCTCTTGGAGGAGTGGGTTGCAGCGAGATAAATTTGCATCATTTTCCTGGAAGACAAAAGGTGCATCTTTCCACTTCCAGATATCTTCATTATCATCATGTGGGATAGGTTTAAGCTGTAGATGGTACAGTTCGAACCATGAAACCTTCATCTGAAGTGCAGGCTCCAAGCATGATGACAGTTCTCCCTGTTAAAATAGTTTGGAACTGTGCCCATCTTGTTACTGGAGATATCTAGAGGTCTGAAAATGATTGCTTCAATGGAGACACCCAACCAGTGATGTTACAAAATAGAATCCTATTTCCTTTATGGGCTTCAAACCGGATGTGGTGTTAAAGAAATTGCTTGTGCTTTGTGATATCTTCCCAAAGAGCAACCCTCATGAGAGTTTCAAATGCATGTTCTTTGTAGTCGCCAGAGCATGGAAGAAGATAGTGGACGCCAAGAATTCGAAATGATGGTTAAAGATGGTGGAAGAGGAGCCACCTGCTGAATTGCTTCTTCCTCATCCAGCTTTGAAGCTTCTGAAGTGATGGAGTCTACCAAGAAAGTGTTAGAATTCATTATAGCAAAGGAAGTAGAGGATCATACTCCTACAGGACTAGGACTGCTTGAATGAGAGAATAAAAATGTTTATGGGAGGGGGAGTAGGGTCAGCATCTAATGTAGTATTTTTGTTTTTATAAGGTGGTGCTCTTCATTGTAATTAATTTAATTGCAGTGGAATGACATTTGAAAAAATGCACATTGTATACCAATCCATAGGAGATGTTCCATATTTGGCAGCAAAGATTTTCCAGCCTTTCCGGATCTCAATGAAACCATCCGGAAATGGCTGCTAGTTCGTGAATAAAGGTGGTTGGGGTTTTCAGATGCGAGTCTAGCCTGCCTTAATTCAAATTTAAAAAATGTGTCTAGCTTTTCAGTCTTCATCATCCAAGTTTGTGCCCTTCACTCTATTAATGTTGAAATCCAGTTGAGTTGGTTACCTTCTCTTTGGAGTACTTTCAAACGTGGTTTGTATAGTAGCAGTTGAGGTGTTCTATAACAAGAAATAGCAGTTCAATCAATCAAGTCAAATTGAAATTGTACGGAATTAAGAGATTTTATTCATAAGTTGCAAGTTTGGATGGATTGGGAAGCACTGTAGCTATATGTCTATATAGAGATGGATGAGCTCATTGAAGCCATTTTCAAACTTTGTATTTGCTCGTCACAACTAGTTTCCATGCTTAGCCATTGGGACTTGGTGAATAGCAAATAAAGTACATCAAACTTTGGGGAAAGTAACTTAACTTTTGGATATTATGTGGGATTTTTTGGACAGAAAATTACGAGATTAAAACAGAGACACCTGCGACAACAAAATAGATTATTTTAACACCTTATGAGTTATGACCTTCCTTTATGGGAGTCGATTATCTCTGGATAATGCTTAATAAAAGATCTCGTCGCAAGTTGTAAGATCTTTCTGTTTCAACATCTTTTAGTTTTTATGTAACGCTGGATTTTATTTTCAGTATTTCTCATTTTCTACCATTTCTCGTCAGTGTCAAGTAGCAAATACATTTATAGTCCCATTAACATGGTTTCTCATTCATATTGATAAATTTCCAGGCTTGAGAACACGTTGAATTATGGGCTGGAGCGTGTTTGGGCTGTTGGTTACATGAAAGGTTCACGCAGGTACTGATTATCTTCTTGTTATCTTTGTTGGTACATAAATCAGTTTGTTTTCTTCATGGGTTAAAAGTTACTTGAAGATTTGATTCTTAACTCCTAATATCATATACATGTGAGTGTGGCCTTTTTGTCACCAATTTTACTGATCTTATCAGAACTGAACAAGTGAAAGAGGATAATAGCTATACATATATGTTATGCATGTAACTTATTTGATTATGATCTTTCATTTTGTCTTGTGTTCAGGGTTGTAATTGGATATGATGAAGGAACCATTATGATTAAGATTGGACGTGAAGAACCAGTTGCTAGCATGGATAACAGCGGAAAAATTATCTGGGCCAAACATAATGAAATTCAAACTGTGAACATCAAGAGCGTGGGCAATGATTTTGAGGTTTGGCTAGCTGAACTTGCTCTTGTCTGTTGTTGCTTGACAAGGATCTATTTGTTAAAGGATTAGTTTGCTTTAGTAGATAATTAGATTGGTATTCTCTTTTTCTTCTCAGGTTACTGATGGAGAAAGGTTACCTTTGGCAGTGAAAGAATTGGGCAGTTGTGATCTTTATCCTCAGGTGTGTGAGTATGTTGCTTGTAGAACTAGAAGTCAGTGGTATTTTTAGTTGTTTTTTAGTCGTGGTTTTCATTATACTTTGCACCGTCTCAGTCTGCCACGATTAACTACATTTCAGGTGAAGATTTACAAACAATAATTCCAACAAGCTAACATGATCACCTCCATCAGTTTGATGACGATTTCATTATGGTTTAACTTTGAAGAGTAGTCCTTTTACTTTAATGGAAAGTCGCATTCATTAGAAACTAGTATATTTGTTTCCAAAAAAATAAATTTTTGTTGCAAATCTACTAAATGTAAAAAAGAAAAGAAAAGTGCAATGGTTCTTCCAACATGAAATTCAGGGCTTGCACACTGTTCTTTGATAGGGTTTGCTGGGTACCTCTCATAGAACCTTTCTATGGATTGGTCTTTTTATTCCCGACTTAAAATCTTTCCCAAACTCTGCAATATTTTCACACATCTCTTAGAAGTTATGACTTATTCTTACAATGGTTAAAAGGGAGTGCAATTGCACATAAACATCTTGCAATTGGTGCACATGCATCTCACCAATCAGTTATTTTTAAAAATTTGTTCAAAGTGTTTGTTTGAGTTAATTTTTGTACCATGTTTTGTAAAAGCATTCAATATGATTTTCTTTGGTTGAATGGACCAACATATTCCACGTTTTGCAATCCGAGTTCTTTTGCTTTATTTCACCAAGCATTTTCAGACAAACTATAATATCTTTGGTGGTATTTGGCATAGAGCACAATCTCTTGTGGTCCCCAGAATGTGATATTTCATCCTCATAATCCCTATCGTTAGTTTGAGAATGATTGAACATCAACTTGAATCTAGCATCTGGCCCTTCACCAAATGTAATGTCATGATCCTGTGCAGGATTCTGTAAACCATTGCTTTCCTTCTTGGACATATTGTACAGCAAAGAAATTGAAAAGAAAAATGTGGATACCAGAGAGAAGCTTAAAAAATCAACAAGATTCCCACCAAGCTTTTTCTGCTTGGTATCTTTTATTACACTTTCCTAAGACTACCAACCATGTTTAGGCTACTACTCAAAGATGATCATTGCTTGTAGAAACTAAAAGGAAAAAATCTTGAAACCCCGTCAAAAGTTTTGGCTTCGTGTAAAGGGCCTTGAGGGAGTTTAATGATATGTGATCCATCTTGTACATTTTTATGACAGACATGCATTAGCATGTGTGACTTGAACTAGTTATGTGGCAATCATATATTGCTTGACCATATATGTGCCAGTCTATGGTGTAAGTTGTATCTGTTATGCTTAAGAATACAATATTTTTCACTTGCAGCAATTTGCTTCTTTTTCCTTTTTATAGATAATTCTGACATTTTCCTCCCCATTTCCTTTTTACCAACTTAAATTTCAGAGCTTAAGGCATAATCCCAACGGAAGATTTGTTGTTGTTTGTGGGGATGGTGAGTACATTATATATACAGCACTGGCATGGAGAAACAGATCATTTGGGTCTGCATTGGAATTTGTGTGGTCATCTGATGGAGAATATGCAGTCAGAGAAAGCACATCAAGGGTCAAGATTTTCAGTAAAACTTTTCAGGTTTGATTCCTTTCTCAGAAAATTGTAAATTGGAAATCTAAGGCTTGGATGCAGGAGTTAGATTACTCCTTTGGTTACTCTCTCTGCTGTCTTATGGAACCTTTCTGCTAAAAAAAATTTGAATGTTTTAGTGCTGGTTATGTACTATCCATTGATCTATTTGAGACATGTAACTTATTCATCATTTTGTAATGAATGTTTCAGACTTTAACAAAAGTGGCATCTTTCAGGAAAAGAAGAGTATACGACCAACATTTTCAGCTGAGCGTATTTTCGGAGGAACCTTACTGGCTATGTGCTCTAATGACTTCATTTGCTTTTATGACTGGGCTGAGTGCAGATTGATTCGTCGCATTGATGTCAATGTTAAAGTGAGATTGACATGCAGCTTATTTTGGTAAGGTTTGACTGGTAGTAGCTACATTGTGGATGATTCTAATTCCTTTGTTTCTTAACTATTTCAGAATCTTTATTGGGCTGATAGTGGTGATTTAGTGGCAATTGCTAGCGATGCATCATTTTACATCCTGAAGTACAATGTGAGTTTTGTTTTTTTGAATCCGGATAATGCTTTCGTGTATTTAGTTAGTAAAAACTTTTCCATCCAGTAGCTCTCGTGTAGTCAGATTAGGTTTTTAGGATTACAAGTTGAATAATCAATTTTGCAGAGGGATGTCGTGTCATCTTATCTGGATAGCGGAAAGCCAATAGAAGAGGAGGGTGTTGAGGATGCCTTTGAGCTTCTCCACGAGACTAATGAGCGGATCCGAACTGGACTGTGGGTGGGAGACTGTTTCATTTACAATAACTCCTCTTGGAGACTGAACTACTGTGTTGGTGGTGAGGTATACAGGATTATAATCTTATGCTTGGGAAACTTCATATCTCCATGCTCATGGGCATCAACTGATCTTGGTATATAAATGATTTCTCAGGTGACCACCATGTTCCACTTGGACCGGCCTATGTATTTGTTGGGATATCTTGCCAGTCAAAGTCGCGTGTATCTTATAGACAAAGAATTTAAGTGAGTTGGTTTGATCCATCAATAACCGATGGGTGCTTTTACTTGTGATTGGTGATGCTTATTGATTCATTCTTCCTCTCCCTGCAGTGTTATGGGATACACGCTTCTTCTCAGTTTGATCGAGTACAAGACCCTTGTAATGCGAGGAGACCTAGAACGAGCGAGTGAAGTTTTGCCATCAATCCCAAAGGAGCATCATAATAGGTACAACCCATACAAGTTACTTTGTATCGTCTTTCAATGCTGGTTGAGATAAAAAGGGGGTATATTCATGCTGATTGTGTCCTTTCAATATGATGAGCTTATTTAATAAGCGCTTTTCCTGCACCATTAGAAACACTTACTAGTGAATGAGAAGGAACTTTTTAAATCCTCGTGGAGCTCTGTTTACCAATTCCTAATACAATGTGTCAAACTTCTCGATATCACCTTGCCACACATTATACACGTGTCAACATCCTTGTTTAGATGTAAAATGTGTGTGGCGGGAGGAATGAATTGATATGACCAAATGTGTGGGAACATTAATATATGGATCTTTCTAATCTTTTTATTAATTTTTATTTTGAGGCTTTTAATTTCGTGTCATAATTGGCTCTGAATATTCTTTTGAAAATGTCCTCTGGTTGCCAGTGTTGCTCATTTCTTGGAGTCCCGTGGTATGATGGAGGATGCACTGGAAGTTGCTACTGATCCCAATTATAGGTTTGATCTAGCTATACAGCTTGGCAAACTAGATGTTGCCAAGGTAAGATCTTCTGTGGATGATCAGAATCATTGGCCATCCTTGAAATGCCAAATAGTTTTTTAATTGTCATAGGTTGAAAGTTCTTTCCATAATCGCCTTTTCCTTTGATTGTATTCAGAGTTTCCTTTTTTATGATGAAAAAATTTATTTTCTCTGCAGTCAATAGCTTCAGAGGTACAAAGTGAATCCAAATGGAAGCAGTTGGGAGAGTTAGCCATGTCTACAGGAAAGGTATCTTGTTTTTTTTTTTTTTTGAAAAAATGGTATCTTGTTTATATACGGTGAAGTACTATTAGTTAAAAAGAAACAGAAAATAGAGGCCAAAACAGTTTATAAAATCAGTAATGACAGAAAAATTCGTTACATAGTGGGGTATTGCATAATTTCCATTGAAGCAAAATTTAAATGTTCTTTCTACTTTCTGCGATCCCCTGGGCAATTTGCAACTTTCTTCGATCCCTGGCAATTAGAAGTTTCAGGTTCAGTTAATAGAAGCTAAGCATGACCATTTACTTAAAACAAACATTCTTGGTGCAGTTAGAGATGGCAGAGGAGTGTTTACAGCATGCAATGGACTTGAGTGGTATGTTGCTTCTATACTCTGCACTTGGAGATGCAGATGGGATAAATCGACTTGCATCTCTTGCAAAAGAGCAAGGGAAGAACAATGTTGCATTCCTTTGCTTATTCATGCTAGGAAAGCTAGAGGAATGCCTCCAATTATTGGTGGAGAGGTAATTCTTGAAATGCTATATGTGATCATGCTTTGCATCTTTTGCAGCTTAAAGATGGTGCTGATTATATTGGATGATACATTACTGATGTTTTGTCATGCAGCAACCGGATACCTGAGGCCGCGTTGATGGCACGTTCCTATCTTCCTAGCAAGGTTTCCGAGATAGTAGCATTATGGAGAAGAGACCTTAATAAGGTTGCTTACTCTTTTCTTATTTGTTTGTTAGCCTTTAATCTTAGTAGTTCATATTCTGTTCTTGTTAGTTAAATTCGTAAAAATTGAATGCTTCTTTGCAATTCCAGTTCTGTTAGACTTATCAGATACTCGTCTTGGATTTGTGATTCATTTGACAGGTCAACCAGAAAGCTGCAGAATCCTTGGCCGATCCTGAAGAGTATCCTAATCTCTTTGAGGACTGGCAGGTTGCTCTTGCTGTTGAATCTAGATTTGCAGAGACAAGGTATTTGTCACATGGTTGTCTATTTTCTACTCGCCCTCTCTCTCTGATGATTTTTTTATATTGATGCTATCATGTTTTTACTATTTTGGCATTGGTATTAATGTTGAGCAATCTATTGAATGCATCTCAACACTCTGTGTTCTTTTCATATGTGATGTAGACCAGCAGTTCCCTTTTCCCCCTTTCTTCCAGGATATTATAAATACTACTGCATGTTGGACCTTAAAGTTTGCATAGTGATTGTCTTTGGGTTTTTTTTTGGGTGTCAAAATGTGATTTACACAAATATCGTTTGAGCAGTTCAAAATTGGTACATCCTGCAATTTATGGGTTTGGATGCAACATATTATGCTGTCGATGAAGTGCCTTTAACGTCTATATAAACCAAATTGGTTCATGTAGGGATGCTTCCAGTTATTATATGACTTTGCTGAATATGAATGGGTATTCGTTGTCATGCTTGACTGGAGCGTTCTTCCACGATATGGATGTTTTATAATAAATAATGTGCACCCCTGCTGCCTAAAAAGAAATGGAAAAGAACACTGCACATGATCAAAACTCAATGTTCATGTAAATTCTGTAGAAATTAAACAAATCATATGATTAGACACGTAACCACTAACCATAAGCAAACTGTAGACTTTGGGAACCTTGATGTGGTTGTATCCTTGAAGTTTAAATATATTTCCTATATGCAATTTAGCGCTATGTTTGTGCGGAAGAGTTTGTTTCATTCGTTGTTCCATCCTTGCAGAGGTAGTTACCCTCCTGCAGCGGAGTATCCAAACTATGCCGGGAGATCAACAGTCAACCTTGTAGAAGCATTCAAAAACATGAAAGTTGAAGAGGAAGAGGTACCCCTTGAAAATGGAGATTTGGGTCATGAGGTATTTTGTCTTTCAACAATATAACCACATTTGGCATGTTTAACGTACCAGACTGCATAAAATTCTTTATATTAATGAAGAAATTACCTAAATGTAGGCATGTTTAACGTACCAGACTGCATAAAATTCTTTATATTAATGAAGAAATTACCTAAATGTACTTGTCAAACTACAGGACAGTTTCTGTCCTTTCCCCAGCAGTTCTAATAGGAACTAGGTTTAAGTATAGCTGTTCCTATTACTAACTTCTCTCAGTTTATTATTAAGTTTACTGTTGACTTAGGGATTATATATGCTTGTTTGTTTCAGGAAGTAGAAGAGAATGGAGAAGAAGAGGGACATGACGAAGAGGAACATGATGAAGAGGGCCAAGAAGAAGCTGTCATGGTGGATGCCGATCCTGCTGAAGGTGCCATCCTTGTTAATGGAAATGAATCTGAAGAACAGTGGGGTACGAACAATGAGGGAACTCCGACAGCCTAAAGCAATTGGTTGGGCGAGTGTAGAAATCCAAATTTTTTCTCTGGTGATTAATTGATTTTCTCTAGAATGCCCTCTCATGCGACTCCCCTTATTTTTCCTATTATATCGTTATTATTATTATTATGATTCTTTGTTATTATATTAAAGTTACTATATTACTACCATTGTCATAGTCATATTTTCAAACATCGTTTTCACTCCTATGTTTTTGCCAGTATTGTCACTATTTACTAATATTACTACCATTGTCGTAGTCGTATTTTCAAACATTGTTTTTACTCCTATGTTTTTGCCAGTATTGTCACTATACTAATATTACTACCACTGTTGTAGTCGTATTTTCAAACATTGTTTCTACTCGTATGACTATAAATTGTAGTTGTGATATTTTTGGGGTAATATCCTAGAAGATGGAGGGTTATAACATTGTCTGGGTTATTTCCAATCTAGGGAATCTATTTTTCAGAGTTTAGACACATTTCATTGAACACAATTTGGCTTAAAGCAGTATTCACTTTTCAATGAGAAATAAAGTTTTTGTTTGCCTTACAAAAAACCACCTATTGTTTTTGTTTAGATTCTGTGTTTTTCATATGTGAAAATTCTTTAAAAATCCCAAGGGTTTTGACAAATTGTTCAGTTGTGATATCATATCTTTTATGAACTTAGGTGTTCTGTATTGAAGCGCACACACTTTGTAATTTCTCATTTCATGCTTTTTGTTCTAAATTATACTTTTTAACATGTGGTTGGCGTTAATATGCTGAATGTCTCTTTTTGCTGAGTTGGCAGTGCTTGCGCCATCTAACTAGGTCCCTTCAAGACAGACGGTTCCAGCTGTTATGCACCCTCTTCCCAAGGTGACAAAACTACACCTACTTTTCCATCATTTTATATGTGAAATTGGGTCCTCATATCCTAAGATCAGTATTCAGATCTTGGGTGTAAGGGTTAGAGCTCTTCGCTTTTGGATCGCAGGATACATCTGAATCTTGAGGCTGCTCCTAAGTGCTGCCTTGAGATATGTGAGATCAGGTGATCCAGCGTTGAAGACCTGATTTTGCACCTTCATGTTTATTTTATGTAGTCTCCTAAAGGGTTTTCATCCTTTGAACTGTCTTCTGTTCATTAATGATGAATGGACGAACCTCGTGATTTCATTATAGGGCCTCTCATTTAATGATAACTCCAAATAGCATGTTCAATTTCATCTACTAGACAGCTTGTTTAACCTAAAATGAAACAAACTAGTTATACTTGGGGTTCCTTATGGCTATGATCAAGTGGTTGAGTAAACAGTTTTGTTAAACTCTTCAGTGACTGAACAGCAAATGAAAGAATGCCATTTTTCTGTAGAAGCTTTCACATTTTTACAACTTGTTCTAATACTTTCCTTATCAGGCCTGAATGAACGATCAGGGACCGATTGTCTACGAAGGCAGTGTTGTGACGCCCAGATTTTTTGTCAAAAGAGGCATAATATGATAAACAGATACCAGAACATGAAGTTGTTTTAAGCACATAATGGAAGCGTCTTTTCTTTCTTTTGATTTTTTTTAATAGTGTACCATTTGAGAGAACAATAGAGATATAATGTTAGGAGATGCTCTGTCTGTTGTTGCTGATGAAGATGATAATGGTGAGTTGTTTCAAGTCTTACCTCTTTTCTTCTTTTTTCTTCCTTTTTCTTTTTCAATATTCTTTTCCCCCGATTCTATGCTCCCATTTCTGAATGTGGTTGTGATATGGAAGACTGTTTGCAGTTGTTCTTGCCTTTTGGCACGATTAGTGTTGATAATTTTTTTTTAATTAAAAAAAAAAAAAGAGGCAAAGAGATTATTATATTTGTCAGCTAACCTAGATTGAATGTAGATAAGGGGTAAGGTTTTTCTACTAATATGGGGGCTTGTTGGATAAGATTAGAGTATAACACAACCAATCCATCCTAGTTATATATTGGGAGTTGTTTCGATTGAGTTGGCTTAGATGCTATAGTTGGTGGAGAAGGGCATATGTTAAGGTTAAGGTGTGATGTTGGGTGGGTTTCTTGCAAGATTCCCCCAACCCACTACGCGTCTTATAAAACTCCTTACAGTTGGGTCCAATTATATGAGGGTTTTTTGTTCTTACTTGCCGACGATTCTTCAGCAGTACCCGTGATGTCTACCCTTTCTCTATTATAATGATGGAGACATTCATTGGACCTGTTAGACTTAACTGTTATCAATGGCCCTTCCATATGTTTTCTTCTAACCATCTATACTGTCCGTTACAAAACTGACCATGTAAATTAATTAAACAAAGTACTTGTATCTGAATGTCAATGCCAATGATAATGCGAGATTGGTTTTGCCGAAAACAAGACTTTGTCAACAAATGTGAGACTGAATAGCATTAAGAATTTGTAAATTTTCAATCGTTAATTGACTTTGCTAATTGATGACTGACTATTTGTTGCAACATAAAGTCAGATGTGGCAGAGGTTCCGGTTATGGGTCCTTATCAACGGTTACTTTGCTAGTAAAATAAAGTGAGAGAAAATGTGAGAAGCCAATAGTTCAGAGGGGCCCGTGAGCACTAAATGTGCTTCGACCAGAAGGTGAGCGTTCAGTCTGTGCACCTGTCGACTCAGTAATAGTCAGCACGACATTAAATATTTGCAAACCACAAAAAAAGAAAAAAGTTGGAAATCTTAATTTCAGGGGTGTACATATGGCCATAATTTGCGTTCCATCACACATTTCTCGCACTTTAAAAAAGGTCGAGATGGTGGGATTCCACTACACAAATCTGTGTAGCCAATATGAGCAATTTGGCATATTTTTCCTTTTTAAATGAAAAACTCCTAAATAGATGAAATTGATTGATGCCCTACTTTGAATGGTTTACATGTAGAAATCCCACAAACTTTCATATTTTCTCCCTTTGCTGTTCAAACTTGTTTTTTCCCGAAACCTTTCATCCATTCTCACTTTGTATAAGTATTATTTTTTTTGTTAAAATACTCTGTATAAGGTTGGCCTTTTCTATTTTTCTTCCTTGTTTATCGTTCAAAGCCTTTACTTTTTGTCCCACCGAATTTTGTGTCTTTATACTGCAATACATCGATACATTTGCGACGGATTACACAATGAAAGTGGTTTCCTTTTGAATAGAAAGGTGCATATTATATTTCTAATGTAATCGAAATTAACAAATCAAGATGACCTCCTAAGTTATGGAAAAATAACCACTTTTTTTTTTTTTTTTTTTTTGCTTCAGCGCAAGTATTTGACATGCAGTATGCATATAGTTTTTGTTTATATATTAGCCACGGAAAAGTTTAATCAAGATGAATTAAGCGTGCGAGTTTGTAACTATTGTGTGGACAGCGAAACAAAATTGTCTGTCATTCAAAAACAGTAATTTGTACGTCAAAATTAAAATGCCATGGTAGGTGATATAATGCACGTGAACCCCAATTGGCACGAATAAATGAATGAATTGGGAGTCGGTAATTAAACGATAAAATACTTAACGCGTTCATTTTGTCGTTGCTTTTGATGATGGAAGCAAGAAAATAGCTGCTTTATAAACCAGGAATTCTAAAGGGCGAGGGGGAGTGTAACCACCCATTCCCTCGAGATGCGCAAATGGCTCCTTATAAACATATTTTTCTACTGTTGGCTTTCAGGTGTGGGTCAAATACCCATTTAAATTCCTCTTGTGCTTTGAAACTATAAACAAAGAAAGCCAGGTGGACACAACCGGTAACCGCCATGTGGCGGTCATCGCCAATTTTGTCCAAACTCTGTGGTCATTCTCTTCTCCACAACCCTACTTTTAGAGTTAGAGATAGAGGTTAAATCCCTCAAATCTCTCAAAGAACAGAAATTCTAGCGGGTCTTCCCTGCCTGGGGGGCGAAAATACATTTTTGCCCCCCCCCCTCCATCTTTAAACACATACTCCAAAAAGGTGTTTTAAAGAGGAGGGCAAAAATGTATTTTCGCCCCCCAGGCTGATTTCCCAGGCCAGCTAGAATTGCTTCTCAAATAAACCAAAATCCACAGTTTCTTCTTCACACTCCATCGATTGGATAAGATGAGGGAAACCCCCATATTTCATCATCTTCAAAGATCTATAACTATTGAGTTATTTGAGCTCATCTTCACAAGATCCAGTAGGATCCAATCCACCTTATTCTTCTTCTTCTAGGTACCAGGTTGAAAGATTTAGGGTAATTGTTTTTCTGTATTCTCATTAACCCAATGAAAGATATTTATACAAGAAGCACAACAGTAGCTTCCCTAATTGCGCATAATACCTAGCAATAGTTTAGGAAATATTAAACTTCTTGAGGAAGTAGTTTCCTATAACAAAGCAAGTACCCATATATAGCTATCCTAGAATAAAGGAAAGAATAAAGGAATAAACCACCTAAATAATCTCCTAACACCCCCCTTCAAGTTGGAGCATGCAAGTCTAGTATGCCCAACTTGTGAAGGAGAAAATCAAATTGCTTCTTCCCCAAAGCCTTGATAAAAATATCCGTCAATTGGTCATTCGTCGGCACATAAGACGGAGCAATAAGACCTTCCTGGATAGCATCTCGCACGAAATAACAATCAACTTCAATGTGCTTCGTGCGTTCATGAAATACCGGATTCTGCGCTATATGCAACGCGGACTGACTATCACAAAAAAGAGGAATCGCCTTTGGATGATGGATGCCCAAACTCAAAAGTAGACCCTTCAACCATTTTAATTCACAAGTAACAGAAGTCATAGAGCGATATTCGGCCTCTGCCGAAGAACGAGCTACAGTATGCTGCTTCTTAGTTTTCTATGAAATTGGCGAATGCCCCAAAAACACAAACCACCCAATGAGAGACCGCCGAGTAAGGGGACAGACTGCCCAATCCGAGTCACACCAACCTGTCAAAGATAACTCACTGTCTGAACGTAATAGAATGCCTTGACCCGGGGATTTATTTAATCACTGTGTTGGTCATCTCCACAAAAAAATCGTAAGCAACCCAATCTCTTCTTTCTTTTCTTCATGTAGTAGTAATCAACGATTCAAACCCTTCTCTTCTGTTGTGTTTCTAGAAGTAGTAATCATCTTCAATGAATATAGTAGTAATCATCTTCAATGACTGTCTTTGTTGTACTTCCCTTTTTGCTATATTTTTAAAAAAAATTCATGTTAAAGTAATTAATTTTTATATTATATTTAATTAATTATGACATCACTCTGCCCCCTCAACAAAAATCCTGGCTCCGTCACTGCCTACAAAGAGCCGTTCATTCTAGTAGGGTATCACCGCGATTATCCCTCGTTTTGTATCACAAAAGTCCTGTCTCGCATTTTATCCGTCTTGATATGTGCCACGTGTCATCATTCCCCTTTATAACTTTGATTGCACGGTAGGTAAAATTACATCTCAATAATAATAAAAAAATTTTTGTTAAAAGAAAAAAAAGTATATAATCGTACCATCGACAATAGAGAGTTTAAAACAAACGGCGAAGACGCGGAGAGAGGTTGAAAGTCACGGGACGCGGTGTGCCATCACAAAAGGCCGATTTACTAGTTGTTTGTGGCTGTGTATGTGTGGTGTTATCAAGACTTTTAGAGAGAGAAAAAGAGAGTTTAAAGACGCGATGATCCAGCCGTGTGAGACGTGAAATGACGGGCCCACTCACATGGCTTAGATCATGTCCTTCTCAGTTTCTCTTTCTTTCGCCGAGAAATTGATAGGAGAATATGAAGGAAAAAAAAAAAAACAAAAGTGTGGGACCCAGAGCACCCCCATGAGCATCAGCAAGTTGATGTCCCATTCATACATCCATATTATATTCTAAACACATACAAACGAATACGGCTGTAATTCGTTAAACACCGTTAATCAGTCTAATTCTAAGTTGGTTATTACCAAGTTACCCCTTGAAATGGATTTAGAATATCCCCTTAGAATTCTTGGTTTTTAATTCACAAATGAGTCATGCAAGCAAAATTCTAGGGAGCGAGGGATGGAATGGGTGCCCCCTCGAGATAAGTGAAATTGCCTCAAGATGTGTAGTATCACTTATCTCGAGGAATTTTTCACTCCCTAGAATTCATCCATCATGCCTGAAACCAACATGGATTATTATGTTGATTTAGAATATCCCCTTAGAATTCTTGGTTTTTAATTCACAATTGAGTCATGCAGAAATTCTAGGGAGTGAGGGATGGGATGGGATGGGTGGTCCCTCGAGATAAGTGAAATTGTCTCAAAATGTGCATCATTACTTATCTCGAGAAATCCCTCGCTCCCTAGAAGGACTCTTGAGTCATGATTTCATCCATCATGCCTGAAACCAACATGGATTATTATGTTGATTTAATAATCAGTATTAAAAAATATTGGAACGTTGATACTCAAGGTTTTAGGGTACATTATTGTTGGATGCAGGATATAAAATGTCAAACATTTTATTTTCTTAAAATATCAAGGCTTGAAATTTCTCCAACCGAATGTTAAATTATAACATTAAGATTTTATGATGCAAAACTGTCACAAAAATGCTAGAGAATCATGTTTTTGCAATCATATTTTGTAACTAGGATGACGTGTCATGATCTGGAAAGAATGATGAAATCTCCAAAGATTTTATGTGTATTTTGAGATTGTAAAAAACTCCTCTAACGATGCCACATCATCTTTGTTGTAAAACATGTTTACAAAACCTGATTTCCTGGCATAATTGTGTTGATTTAATCTTTTTTTTTTTTGTTAAACATTGTGTTGATTTAATCAGTGTTCAAAATATCATCCCGTGTCTTGGGGATAAAAATTAGGATATTTTGTCAATAAAATGGATTTATGATTTATCACAACCAGATATTTCAAGATACTTTGGACACTAAATTTAGTTAATTAAACTAATTCGAGCTTACTACATTTGCCGTGTAGGGCAAACCGAGTTTTGGCAGTATAGTAATTACGCGTAAGATGTTAGTCACGACAAATGCATATCTTGTGAAGTAAAGACACTCAGTAGTCCTAAAATCGGGTCAAAATATCGCTGAGATAAATGAAAACAACTGTATTAGACAGATTAAACCGGCGACCATTCCGTAATTTCAGTTCACTTAATTAGTCAATTCTCCCATCACTCATGATTACAGCACTAATTATTTTAGTATTATTTTAATACGCTTCTTTTATTTAATTAGATTATTAAATGTACCAACTATTAGGTAGAAAAAATAAAAAATAAAAAATAAAAATAAAATAATTAACTAAAAATTAGGGAGGGAATGGCATTCAAAGCAAGAATAAAAACACCACCCCTTTCGTTGTTTATTGATAGAGAAAAGAAAGCCACCACAAAACAAAAGAGTAGAGAGAGCACAGCAAAGAATGACTTACTAGTGGCATTTGAGCTGTGTTTTAGCTGTATATTGATTGATGTTATTTCACACACCCTCCCAAAACAACAAAAGCACAAAATAAAGAGAGGAAAGCAAAACTCCATACCCCCATCTCTCTCTCTCTCTCTCTTATCTTCTTCCTCTTCTTTGCTTTCTCTCTTCTCCTCTTTTGAAACTCAGCAAATTAGTAGAAGAAGAAATCATAAACACTCAATGTTGAATGTGAAATGAAGAACAAGTGCAATTATCTCCATATTTTTTATCTACTTGTTCAACTTCTTCTATATTCAGGTGTTTCTGTTTTCGCTGCATTTAATCATGGAAATGAACTTAGTGATGTTGAAGTGAAATACATTCAGCACAGGCAGTTGTTGTACTACCGCGATGAGTTCGGAGACCGTGGCGAGAACGTCACTGTGGATCCATCTCTCGTCTTCGAGAACCCTAGGCTCCGAACCGCCTATATCGCATTGCAGGCTTGGAAACAGGCTATCATCTCAGATCCATTGAATCTGACCGGAAACTGGGTTGGATCTGATGTCTGTAACTACACCGGCGTGTTCTGTTCATTCGCACTCGACAATTCGTCGATTCGGACTGTAGCTGGAATCGATCTGAACCATGGTGACATCGCTGGGTACCTTCCGGAGGAACTGGGCCTTCTTACAGATCTTGCATTGATCCACATAAACTCGAATAGGTTTTGTGGAACTATTCCGAAGAAATTCAAGAATCTGAAGCTATTGTACGAGCTGGATCTGAGTAACAATCGGTTTGCTGGCAAGTTTCCGAGAGTTGTCCTCAAACTACCGATGCTTAAGTTCTTGGATCTGAGGTTTAATGAGTTCGAAGGGAGTGTGCCGAGTGAACTGTTTGATAAAGATCTCGATGCTATTTTTATCAACCACAATCGATTTGTGTTCAACATTCCGGATAATCTTGGAAACTCGCCGGTGTCAGTGATTGTTCTTGCTCACAATAACTTCAGGGGCTGTGTGCCGGCCAGTCTAGGTAACATGTCGAAAACATTGAATGAAATCATTTTAATGAACAATGGTTTACGTTCGTGTTTGCCTGCGGAGATTGGATTGTTGAAGAACCTGACGGTGTTTGATATAAGCTTCAATGAGTTGGTGGGACCGTTGCCGGATTCGATTGGAGGGATGGTGAGCTTGGAGCAGCTGAATGTAGCGCATAATATGCTTTCGGGTTCGATTCCGGGGAGTATTTGTGTGTTGCCTAATTTGCAGAATTTTACATTTTCTTACAATTTCTTCACTGGAGAGCCACCGCAGTGTTTGAATGTGGATGACTTTGATGATAGAAGGAATTGCTTGCCTGGTAGGCCTTTCCAGAGATCGGCCACGCAATGTAAGTCATTCTTGTCTAGGCCTGTCGATTGTAATTCATTTAGATGTGCTCCGTTTGTTCCGTCTTTGCCTTCTCCACCACCTCCCTCGCCACCAATGACTGTGCCTTCACCACCTCTGTTGCTTTCTCCGCCTCCTCCTCCTCCTCCTCCACCGACACCTGTTAGTCCCCCTCCTCCCCCACCACCTGTTATGTCACCTCCACCACCACCACCAGTGAGTTCACCTCCACCGCCACCTCCAGTTTACTCACCTCCACCACCACCTCCACCCCCACCACCATCTCCACCACCACCAGTTTACTTGCCTCCACCTCCACCTCCACCGCCACCTCCAGTTTACTCACCTCCACCTCCACCGCCACCCCCACCACCATCTCCACCACCACCAGTTTACTTGCCTCCACCTCCACCTCCACCTCCGCCACCACCAGTTTACTCACCTCCACCACCATCAATTTCGCCTCCCCCACCATCACCACCACCACCAACAATGTCCCCACCGCCACCCCCTCCACCGACATCTTCACCACCCAATCCACCATACTGTGTAAGACCACCACCACCTCCTCCACCGCCATGTGTCCGCTCTCCACCTCCACCACCACCAAATTCACCACCCCCACCTACTCCAATGCATTCACCACCACCCCCTAGTCCATACCACTATAATTCACCACCACCACCACATCATTCATCACCACCACCCCCACCACCTCATCATTCACCACCTCCACCACCACATTCACCCCCTCCACCACCACATTCACCACCTCCACCACCTGTTTATCACTCACCACCACCCCCTCCAGTATATTCTCCACCTCCACCACCCAATTCACCACCACCTCCTCCACCCAATTCACCACCACCACCCCCACCATGTATAGAACCACCTCCACTTCCACCTCCACCCCCATGTGAAGATTATTCTCCACCACCTCCCCCACCTGTTCACCATTTACCACCCCCATCACCATCACCACCTCCACCACCGGTTTACCAATCACCACCGCCTCCAGTAATGTACAATTCACCACCACCACCTGTTCACCATTTACCACCCCCATCACCATCACCGCTTCCACCACCAGTTTACCAATCACCACCACCTCCAGTAGTGTACAATTCACCACCCCCACCACCTGTTCACCATTTACCAACCCCATCACCATCACCACTTCCACCACCAGTTTACCAATCACCACCACCTCCAATAGTGTACAATTCACCACCACCTGTACACCATTCCCCACCTCCAGTCTACCAATCACCGCCACCGCCCACTCCGGTATATGAGGGCCCATTGCCACCAGTAGTGGGAATACCATACTCATCACCACCACCACCTCCCTATTATTGATTCTTTTGAGAATTTTCCTCCTACTTTCCTTCCTTGATCAGGAACATAGAAACATTCCAGTTAATTTATCAGCCATTACTTCTTCCTCTTCTTCTTTTACTTGTCCATCAACTGTTGCGTCCCTATGGGTGATTCTCGTCGCTGGAGGAGGAACATCAACAGATCAAGATGCAGGATTGTTAGTACAATGTGGATGCTTTTGCCACACAGGAACTTCTTTCATTTAATTCGTTAGCTTGGAAGAGAGGAAGAATTGGAGAAGAAAGATAGTCGGAGAGGACGGAAAGATGGAGAAAGTCTCTCCATATTTAATTTGAAAATTGTTATGGATAATTTGAGTTGTGAATAAAATGTTGAGAGACAGAGACAGTAGATTTCAGGGAAAGTTATGTATAGGTTGAAGAGATGAAATTCAAGAAGAAGAAATGATGGATCAATGAATGATGATGATATTCAGGGCTTTAGAGAAGAGGTAGCTGCTGCTTTGTGAGTTATTATTATTATTATTATTATCTTTTCTTTTTATTTATCACACTTTGTTTCTTTTAATTTTTCGTTCTATAGTATGTTCATTATCATTCACTTCCATTACGATGTGTTATTACATTGATTGATTTCCAAGTTGTTCCAATTCATTGTTGTTTATTCATTCTCATTTGTGTTCTTGTGTTCTTTTGCATGTTAGATCGATAGAATAGAATGGAAACTAAACTTGTTCAGATTTTGAGCTATTTCACATTCTATATGTTTGGCGTACAAAGTCGTATCTCTTTGCGTTAGGTAATTGTTGTAGCGATCATGTTGTCATTCAACTCTGTTTCTTGCCATTTGACACTGAATGCACCATTCCAGACTGGTTTCCAGCTCTTGTGACAGAGACCCTCAATATTTCCATGCTTTCTTTAATGACTATTGACGATAGCACAACCTCTTGTTAGCGAAGATTAGGTCCCTTCATATCATCAAATTATCGCAATAACTATTGGTGTGGACTATGCCTTTTGTATATTGTTTCTTTTCTCCGTGACGACAAAAGGAGTGGTGGAGTTTGTCGTGTTTAAGTTGGATTTGTTTCTTAATTGCTGATTCTGATTTGTAAGAAATTGACTAATTATATGCGATGGTAAGTAAAATCATTTGATTTTTAAAACATCATTGTTATAGAGTTGTATCACTATACTAGAATAGATTTCGTCGCTGGTTTCCAGCTCTTGTGACAGAGACCCTCAGTATTTCCATGCTTTCTTTAATGACCATTGACGACAGCACAACCTCTTGTTAGCGAAGATTAGGTCCCTTCATATCATCAAATTATCGCAATAACTATTGGTGTGGACTATACCTTTTCTATATTGCTTCTTTTCTCCGTGACGACGAAAGGAGTGGTGGAGTTTGTTGTGTTTAAGTTGGATTTGTTTCTTAATTGCTGATTCTGATTTGTAAGAAATTGACTAATTGTATGCGATGGTAAGTAAAATCATGTGATTTTTAAAACATCATTGTTATAGAGTTGTATCACTATACTAGAATAGATGTCGTCGCTGATAAGAAATTTCAACAAAAATATTGTTATCCATTAATTAAAATGCTGTTAGATGGTGAGCTTGGGGTTCTATAGAACTACCAACAACGAGAACATCTATTCTCCTAGGAGTCTTTATCAGATCGGTTAGATGGTGAGCTCGCGGGGTTCTTTCTCCTAGGGATAAACCTGAGCTATATAACTATCAAAAACTGCTCCCAGAACATGCTCTGCTGCCATGAAAACCCCTATGTCGTTGGCGATCCTGGCTTTATCAGGTTCGTTGAATCAGATGCGAGTTGTATTTTAAATTCTGCTGCTAAAAGTTGAGTTGAGACTGAAGAAGCATTATTCCATTGTTGTTGAGAATTATAAATTTCATCCAGAATCTTACAGTGGAAAACCTTTATTTTGAGTTGCAACATTCAAACCAAAAATATTGTTGAGAAATGCTAAATGACTGTCAGGAAGGGTACAAATGAGGGTGCTTTGAGTCCACAAAAACCTAGATTACTGCATGAGATTTACATTCTTAAATTTTATTTTTTTTACCCCCTTCCTTTCAAGGAGCTGCAAATTATCTTGGAATATATATATATATGTGTACCTTCTTCAGAGTAAGGTGAAATAGTTAAGATGTGGGCCTGTACTTACTGAAAGCCCAAAAAGAAGTGGTCACTTCTTCTCTTCATGAACACTTTCATCTCAAATTATGTCATCTCTTCATGACCCACCATAGTAACCTCTCTTTACTTTCTTCTTCAGTTCTTTATTAGTGTTAATGGTTGGTGGTTGTTAAATCATAACTGCTCAAATGTACATCATCATCTTATATATGGTCCTCAAACACATTGCCTCCATTTTGATCTGTGTACAGTACTTAAATGTGTGATACCCAAATGAATGAAAGCACCCCACTCATTTTTATGTTTTGAATATCTACTGGTTGTATCAGATATAGAAGTTTAATCAGGATTAATTTCTTCCAGCCTAGCTATAGAAGTATATCTTTATGGGATCTATACTTGCACCATCCAAGAAATGCACCCATCTCAAAATTCATTGGAGTTTCTTATAGTTTTCGTGTACAAATTTCGATTTCTCTTCTGGAAAATTGATTCCTGGAGATTGCACAACCATAAATGCCAACGTTCAAATTCAAATTTTCATCGATGAAGGCCCAACCAGAGCATTTCCAATCTTGTTCATTGAAATGTGTATTTTGAATCTCTATTTTTTGTTAGGGTCCCTTGTTGTTTATGTGGTTTACGGTCTTTCCTTAGAGATGCGCATTCCCAATTGATCCCTCAAATTCTTGTCGAAGGATCCTCATTAGTCTTTTAGGTAACTAAATGTTCCGAAAACTACAATTTTTATAAGGATGGCCCTAAAATATGACTTTTAGATTGGATATGCTCATGGAGGGCTTCAACAATGGGTGAGTCATATGTTTTTGAGTACTATTAACTATGAAATCTCAGGTGTGAACACTAGAACAAATGGAAGCATGAATGCATAGGGTAGTGAAATGTAATGTTAACCCCACTTTATTAATAAACACTTTGGAGTACATGTAATCTACATTAATAAAGTATAGAATTAAAAGAGAACATGCCTTTGCCTTTCATTCAATTCAATCCAATCCAATCCAACCACAAAAGCCTCCTGACAAAGGAACTCCTCCCCTCCACTACTATTGTTCTTTCCAATTTGCAATACTGAACTCCACTCAATGTTTCTCTTATTTAGGGCTCTACATTCCATACTTTCTTTTTCATGCCTCAATTAGGGTTTTTTTTTTCCTCTCTTGGAACAAAAACATTGTGTAGCACCACCACAACCAACTTTTCCATCATTTTTATGACATTTTTGAAGAAAAATATCTTCATTCCATAACCATTTTTTATGGAAGTCATGACTTTTTGGACATAACATGTTAGCCATGAACTATTAACAAAATATTTTTTTGATTAGAATAAATAAACAAAAATGTCAATTTCAACGACAACCCATGGCCGTCTCTCGAATTTTTGTAATCCAAACCCTTTGTTTTGTTTTATATATTTGATTTTGTCGCATAGCTAACCGTAATGGTCCACGAAAATTGCATGTTTCTAGGGTTTATCAAGGACCATTAGCCTTAGATTGATAATATTATCAGCTTCATACTCTATTTAGAAAACTATAAAGAATGGTTCCCGATTCATTTTCGATGTGGCTTGTAATAAAAGAAATGGAAAAAGGTGGCACTTGAGAAAGAAAGAAAACTTGTGATATGTTACTTGGAGAAGAAAAATTAATCACAAGTGATTGGGCATCACATATGGGTATCTTTGGTTAGTTTGCATTTGGAAATGGAATCTATGTCCTTGTTATGCAGATATCCTTTGTTTGATTGTCTATTTACTAATAGGAAATTGATTTTTTATAAGACTATTTTTTCACTACTCATAGAAATTCAAGTTTGAAGAGGAGACCTCAGAATCAAATTCACAAAAACGATTTTAACTTCCATGTCTATTTTTCATTTTTCATGCTAACCAAACAGACTAATAGAGGGGAAAAAAAAAAGCATGCATCTGATCTATCACCAAAGATAAATAAATTTAATGAATGAAAATTATTAATTTTCTGAGACCTTCTACAAGTCTCTTTCAACAGTAACTCAATTTCATGAAATGCTTTATTGTTGAAGAAGGCCCAAGCTAAGTTAGGGGGACCCAAACTATTTATATACTCACATGGGATGTTAGGGTTTATATTATACAACATTAGTGGAGCTAGTTGACTTTGATTTTATTAATGAAATCCAGATATTCAAGTATAATTGAGTGAGGACCAAATGACAGGCTGACAGAACTTCTCCCATCATTTTCAATTATCATTATTTACTAATATTGAAATTTTTTTTTTTTAACCATATAGAAGATTAAATAGGGAATAAATGACCGGCCAGACCATTAAAGAAGAAAACATACACATACACATACACTAAACTGAAACATGGCTTCCACATGGAAGTATATTTGTTTCAAAAAAAGCAGGTAGAGGAGATTCACCAAAGTAGATTAGAAGAGTTTATAACGCTAGTTAATAGGTTTTTGTACAACAAATCATTCAATAGGCAATAAGGCGATCGACATTACTAATGATCATCTTATATGGTTACCAGAATATCGTTGTTATCTTCATTCCTGCATTAGGTTTAGGAACATAAAATGTAGTAACTTGGGCTGAAATTTTAGGTGCAGTTCCCTGGTATTTGAGGCATTACTAGCTGCTTTGAATGCCTGTAAGGACGTACTAATAAAAGCATTATTTGTTTTGTGGTACCATGAGCAGATTTCAGAGCATTAACATTGTACTTTTTTGCAACAATATGATCATGAGAAAGGGATAAATCCTTGTTAAGATAGTATTTGATATGTGTTAACATTGAGACGATGTTTACTGCAACCATTTCAGTCTATTTATGTTGGCCAAGATCTTCTAAATGTATAGTACAATCTGTATTTTCAAGGACATGGGAACTGATTCTACTGAAGTTTATTGCTATCATACTGAAGTTTGAGGTGTTCAAGTATTAACAATGAATATAGAAAAGTAATGACAAGGTGGAATCAAAATGTTCACCACGGATGTTAGTAAGTTACAAGCTCTTCTAATGGGCACTATGAAATTGGTTCCATTTAAAAACATCTGAAGGTTTGTGTTCAACAAGAATGAAACCGTCGTTCTCAGGAAACCTCAGAAAGTAGAGGAGTGAGGCTATCTGTCATTTGAAGGTTTCTTGTTCGAGTCTAGTTTGCATCACAAAAAGAATTATCTCAAGAGTTTAAGACAGACAAATTATGAAGTTTGTGTGTCAATTTACAGTTGGATGGAGGTGAGCGCACCTGATGATGCATAAGCTGCTAATTTTAGACGGGCTTTTGCTGCAGGAGTTGGCTAGGCCCTGCCTTAGCAAATCAACCCGTAACCTGCTCGAAGAAGTTGAGCTAGGCCAAGTCAACCCATGGACTATCCAAAATGAGCAGATAGTTCCTGGCTGGCTCGTTGAAATCACATCGAAATCTAAATGAAATGAATGATCTCCCAAACAGATTGGATGAAATAGTGTAGCCAATGCGAAAATGTTGTTTGCCCAAGCCAGTTTCATCATATGATCATGGGCCAAAAGTGCATGTTGGACTTGCTTTAGCCCCTTCAAAGTAAGGGATTCCCTTGGAAAACCGGTTTTTCGATATAGACGGTTGAGATGTGTCCGTCATGTTACGATTCCCATAAAAATTTTCGCTGGTGGGATGTGCATTGATAGCAAATGCTATGAACTTCACTCTCTGAGGGTCATATGGAATTACTGCTGCATGCAGAAGGCTATGGAATTGAATATGAAATATAGCTCATATGGAAGTAGGACTTGTATAATGCCCAAAACCAGTCCTGACTTCCAACAGACCTATAAGTTGAAAATTATAGCTCAAGATGAACAAATGGCATTATGAACCTGAGGAACCTGAACTTGCACATCAGGATATAATAGCATAAAGAAAAGAGTTGAGTGTGTTGGGAAGCAAAGATGGCAGTGATGGAAGTAGCAGAGTTTTTACCCCACTGTTTCAGTGTGTTGTTACTCATTGTACAGAGATTTATTAGCTTGTGTCGAAACTCCAAAAACTCAAATCTTTAATAGTTGATGTGGATGACCATTAGTATGCATCAATGTATATCGAAACTGAATGAACTAACTACTGAGCACACCTATTTCGAGATTTCACATTGAATAGTGGTTTGTACCGAGACAAAGTTGCCATGTGTTAATGAGTTTTTATTCAACCTTTGATTTTTCTATCTCAACTATTTCTCTTTATCATTTCGCAATATGTACTGCAATTTGATTATCTGAAATGTTTGAGCTGTTACAATCCAACAAACAATTCCAAGTCAAAACTAAATTTAGTCAAAAAAATGAAAAATAGTTACAAAAAAAAAATATGATGAAATAAATTAGATCACCATGAATAGTATCACTTGTAGGGCCATACTATTCATGATAATACAATTATTGTTTTGAGAATATTTAAAATTGCTTTGTGAATTGTTATAGCTAAAAAATGTTACTATTTTAAGAGTTGTTACAAAAATGTCAATTTGGTGTAGTGATTGCTTTGAAATTTTTTCATGTACTGCGAGAAATGTCCAGTGCTCTGTCTCACTATGTGAGAAAGATATACCGTGGCTTCAACAGTAGGTGCCCAAGATTTGCTAGGGTTTTCACTAGTAAGTGACGCTTGCAGGTAAGTGACATAACATGGTTTACAGACAGCATATCTTGCTGGATTACTTGCATTTGCAGTAAGAACAATATTGCATGAACAGAAGTTGAGATGCAAGGAAAATTTGTTGTAAAATTGACGGCATCAATACTGGATACTGTGAAATTCAATGTCAAACTTTTTGATTTCATACAAACAAAAAACATAATTACACATGAAGTTCAATATCATATATTTTTACTTCATACAAACAAAAAACATAGTTATTACAAAGATCATATCAAGTACTCCTAGAGAAATCTGTCTGTGCATTCACAAAGGGTGGGAAATAGAACATGATGAGATGATCATAAAGCCTGAAAGGAGCTTAAAAAGAGTCATGTAGCTCTTATGGGGTTGCGTGCATTTCTATCCTCAAACAAGCCTTGTTTCTGCCCATACTCCTTAGCTTTAGAAGAATGTGTACTACAATCCCACAAGTGAACCCAAGTGCCGCACTTGATCCTACCAAAGAAACTGCAGTGCACACAAGCATCACCAAAACGTCCTCCTTCGAATTCATGTCCCTACAAGTCATAGCCAGTTCAAGCCCCGCAAACAAGAGAAGAACACCTAACAAGCCCACAGGAAATTGAGTCAAAATCTTCACCAGTGAACTACCCAAGGTTACACCCAATACCAATTTCAAGGCGCCAAGGATTGCAACACAACCACCACTCCTTCCCCCAAATTTATATTGACCAGCTAGCCCTCCTGCACCATGACAACACGGCATGGCTCCAAACCAACACCCTACCAAGTTCATTAGTCCCACGGTCACCGACACTGATGTAGCTGAGATGTCCTTCCCTGGGAAAAGATCCGTAGATAACTTACACACCCCAATCACTGAATTCAACACAGACAGTGGTAACTGAGGGATTGCACCCTTAATAAATCCTTCTTTCCATTGATGACTAGATATCTTTATTACTTCGATACTAGATGGGCCAAAGCTGATCCCTTTAACCACACTAGGCTTCCTTATGATGGACAAAACTACACCCAATATGAAAACAATCAAAGCTGAAGGGAGAGATACGAAAATCCTCCAAATTCTACTCTCTTTTTTATGGCCTAATTCACTATTATGGCCAGAATCAACACGTTCCTCATCTTCATTAGCTTCCTCACCTGCACCACTAACAACAACAATAAAACAAGCACAGACAATAGCTAATACCAATCCATCCAAGCCTAACCAAGGTCTCTCTTCTGTAGACTTCCCTTTAGAAAAATTCTGAACTTTCCGTACGTACTTAACTGCACTTAACGCGAAAGATAAGCCTTGTGAGAGCTGAATTCCTCTAACAACAGATAGAGGAATGAACTTATAAACATACTTCATTAGTCCAGTTACACCAAGTAAGAACAATGCCCCTGATGTAAGAATCCCGGCTGCCATGATCTCCGGGATGTTGAAACTAGTACTCGAAATTGCAGCAGCAGCAATCGACTTCATAGGTTGAACAGGCATTGGAACACCATATATCACACCAGTAAGTATATTGTAAATACCGGTGAAAATAAGAGTCGTACCAAGATTTAGGTCCTTGGCTAGAGTTAAGGCCAAGACTATAGGTATATACGTGCCTAAGTCACCCATGGCGCCATTCAACTCACCCCATTTGGACTGAAAAAACAGATTTTTCTTCACGTTACTGAACATATTCTTCTGAAAACCAGATAAAGGTATATGGTTTGAAATTTGCGATGAGTTTTGAGCGGTTTCCCGACGTTGGGGCTCATGGTTTTGATTATTCATGGTGCAGAGAACACTGTGATGGTATGGTGTTTTCATACATCCTATATCTAGTTACTTTATTGTGTATTTCTGAAAGTCAAAAGAAGGGTTGATTGCCCTTTTGTAACATGGAAGGCCATTAGAGAAGAGTAAATTAGGGCCATCATTGGTGGATTTAAGAATCAGTTCTGCAATGATAATGATATAATGTTTATTCCCATGTGTTATATTCTTGTAAGATTAGCTCACTTAAATCTCCCCATTTCATGGCAAATGATCCTCTTGGTTACAATTTTTTTTCTTTTCTTTTAATAATCAATAATGTTACTATCTTTCTAACTAGATATTCTTTTGAATTGAGTAATCAATAATGTTTATTTATTTATTTATGTATTTTTAGCGAGGAAGCACAAACTCTTTGAAAAACTTGTTGTACCCGTATCCGATACCGAGTCTCGCCTGACACGTGTAAGACACATGGTCAACGTGTCGGCAGGAGTCAAACACAATGGTCAGTGTAGTTAACGTGTCAGATACGCCTTCGACACATCAAAAACTTGACAACCAACTTTATTTTATTTTTTACTTTTAGGTGGGCGCATATGATTTTGTTGAATAGGAATACCTCGAATTCCTTTTACCTAGTACCTACAGGAGATCTATTTTGATTTTTTTTATTATCTAAAACTCTAAAAATAAAATATTAAAAGAAAGAGAGGAAAAAGGATTAGTGAGAGAGATAGAGGCTGAGAGCATTTTGGCAAATCCTGTTGATATAGAGATCCTAATATCCTATTATCATTATTATGTATATATTGTTTCATTGTGAATGCAAAATCTAGTATTTTTCGATTCCCCAAGGGGTTTTCAGACCTTATAATAAAGTAGCAACTTATAATCGAATAGTTAACAATTGTGTCAACAACACTTATCAAATTAGCGGAGAACATTTTTCATAAGTGATGATACATCAAAATAGACCGATCATCATGACCGTATACGTGGCATAGAGACTCATCACGAGAATACAACGTTCAATCTATTGGGCCAGCTCATAAAACCCAGGAAGAATAAAGTCAATTACAGAGGCCCAGACGAGGCTCACCAATGAAGAGACGTAAACAGGGCCAGAATCCTGGCCCAAACGAATCAGAGCCCAAATCCAGACCCGACAAGAGTTCTCTCATAAAGAAGAGGAACATTGCACTAAAAAAGAGTTGTGGAGGGAATTACACCTCCACGAACGCATCTTCATTAAGGATGAGACTGTTATAAGAAACATCTCCTTCCATTGCGTCTCACATGCTTAAGTCACGCAGAGAGTTAATTGCGACCATTATAAAAGGTAAACATAACATTCGACACAAGTATGCAACTTTAATTGAGTTTTGTACAGATTTATTTTCTTCTTCGAATAGAGTTACTGACTTAAGCATCGGAGTACCTTTCGGCTACAAAAAAAATGGTCTTTGACAGTCTAATAATTGTTTTGCAGGTCAAATTCGCAGGAGAACGATTTTTTGATTCATCAATAAAGCTATTTGCAATTAGTACCAAATTCCCCTAGGGGATTTCAGACCTTATAATAAAGTAGCAACTTATAATCGAATAGTTAACAATTGTGTCAACAACACTAATCAAATTAGCGGAGAACATTTTTCATAAGTGATTATAGGGGTGGGCATCCCATCCCGCGATCCCGTTCCCGTCCCGATTTTTTCGGGTCTTAATGGGATTGAATAATTTCATCCCGATCTCATCCCGTCCCGATCTAGAATGGGATGGGATGAAGATTTTCAATCCAGTCAATCCCGTCCCGTCTCGAGCTAATTTTTTAATATTTATTATTAATATTTTTATTTATTTATTTATTTTAGGATTGCAATATTAGTGTAATTGAAGAAAAATGAATTTAGTTGAAATCAGTGTAATTACTATTAGTCTATATCTGCAACTACTTGATATTGGTTTATTTCTAGAATTCGAAATGAATTATTTAATTGCAAACTCTTTAAAACTCAAAATGGGATTGCTAACTACATTGGAGATTTTATTTCGTGTCAAGACAATGAAATTAATGACTATTTTTTTTAAAGCAATAATGAAACATTCTTCTTAGCACCCCAAATCTACTCATCCTTTTGTTCACTCTTCGAAACAGTAGAGCAGGTCCACCATTGCCATTATACTGTCCACATCTTAGTCATTCAAAACTCTGCAGAAATCTTAATTACAGGGTGAATTTCAGCTATCATTTATGGTAGTTTATTATGATGTTGCATATTCAATCCAAGGCTATCATTTATGTGTAGTTCAACGAATTTCCTTTGCCTATTTTCAACTAAGCAAATTGGGTCTTGGGTAAGTAGTAATTTGTCAAAAAATGAGAGCACGCTAATCCCGTCCCGATCCCGTATGAACGGGATGGGATAGGGATCAGTCTATCTCATCCCATCCTGTCCCGTGCCCACCCCTAAGTGATGATACATCAAAATAGACCGATCATCATGACCGTATACGTGGCATAGAGACTCATCACGAGAATACAACGTTCAATCTATTGGGCCAGCTCATAAAGCCCAGGAAGAATAAAGTCAATTACAGAGGCCCAGACGAGGCTCACCCATGAGGAGGCGTAAACAAGGCCAGAATCCTAGCCCAAACGAATCAGAGGCCAAATCCAGACCCGACACGAGTTCTCTCATAAAGAATAGGAACGTTGCACTAAAAAAGAGTTGTGGAGGGAGTTACACATCCACGAACGCATCTTCATTAAGGATGAGACTGTTATAAGAAACATCTCCTTCCGTTGCGTCTCACATGCTTAAGTCACGCAGAGAGTTAATTGCGACCATTATAAAAGGTAGACATAACATTCGACACAGGTATGCAACTTTAATTGAGTTTTGTACAAATTTATTTCCTTCTTCCAATAGAGTTACTGACTTAAGCATCGGAGTACCTTTCGGCTACCAAAAAAATGGTCTTTGACAGTCTAACAATTGTTTTGCAGGTCAAATTCGCAGGAGAACGATTTTTTGACTCATCAATAAAGCTATTTGCAATTAGTACCAAATTCCCCTAGGGGTTTTCAGACCTTATAATAAAGTAGCAACTTATAATCGAATAGTTAACAATTGTGTCAACAACACTTATCAAATTAGCGGAGAACATTTTTCATAAGTGATGATACATCAAAATAGACCGATCATCATGACCGTATACGTGGCATAGAGACTCATCACGAGAATACAACGTTCAATCTATTGGGCTAGCTCATAAAGCCCAGAAAGAACAAAGTCAATTACAGAGGCCCAAACGAGGCTCACCAATGAGGAGACGTAAACATGGCCAGAATCCTGGCCCAAACGAATCAGAACCCAAATCCAGACTCGACACGAGTTCTCTCATAAAGAAGAGGAACGTTGCACTAAAAAAGAGCTGTGGAAGGAGTTACACATCCACGAACGCATCTTCATTAAGGATGAGACTGTTATAAGAAATATCTCCTTTCGTTGCGTCTCACATGCTTAAGTCACGCAGAGAGTTAATTGTGATCGTTATAAAAGGTAAACATAACATTCGACACAGGTATGCAACTTTAATTGAGTTTTGTACAGATTTATTTCCTTATTCCAACAAAGTTACTGACTTAAGCATCGGAGTACCTTTCGGCTACCAAAAAAATTGTCTTTGACAGTCTAACAATTGTTTTGCAGGTCAAATTCGTAGGAGAACGATTTTTTGATTCATCAATAAAGCTATTTGCAATTAGTACCAAATTCCCAATCAATCGATTTTCAAAATTTATTCAAAATTTTGTCAAACACCTAAAGAATATTCTAGGGGTGATATTTGTTGGTGCCACAACTGTTGAAGAACAGCCTGTGAATCAGTTAGACAATGAGGTCAGAACATGCCATTTTAAACAAGTTTACTTTCTCAAAACAAAGCACAGTCCTAGTAACAGTATTAGTTTGGTGGTGAATGGCTCGACTAATGCTCCAGCATGGTCGAAAACAATGCCTCCAATGAGTGAAGAACCTGGATTACCTTGAGAAGTGCTTGTTATAACCTGCTAAGGAGTATGCTACAAAATGAATGTAGTAATTCAACAAAAACTATAGCTAGAAAGAAACAACAATAAATGGAATATGAAATAAGAATCCACATATGGATAGTATAGGTCTATATGTTGTTCCTCAATTTGTCTAACTGTCGAGGAAATCAGCGAGGGATGCTCCCTCACATGTGCTCCTACCTCGTTTAAAAAAAAAAAAAAAAAAGGAATCAAAATTTTGGGGGAGAAAAGGAGGGAACCTCTCCCTCTCCCCATTTCCATCTCGACAGAGACAGAGAAGAAAGCAGCTCCCCCTTCGAATCCACCGAGGAACAGAGAAGCCACTTCCTCTCTTTCTCCCCCCGAAGACCGACAGTCCCTCTCTCTCCCCATACGAAGCTCGACAGTCCCTGAGAAGATGAAGACGAATAACCTCTCCCAAAAGGTAAAGCTTCTACCTTTGTTTTAGTTTATTTTCCCTCTCATTCTCTCCCTCTTTGTGTGTGATTTCTTGTTGGAGATTTCTACATCTACGGTTTCTACTAAATCTAGGGTTTCTTTGCTTTGATATTGAATTGAAACTCTAGATCGAGCAAAAAAAAAAATTGTTTCATATTCTTCATTTATGTGTTGAGACAATATTTTGATGGGTTTATGGATTTTGAACAAATGGGGTTTTTAGATTTGTGGCGTGGACTGCTATGGTAGAGATTCCCCTAATCGATTTCATATTTCATATTTTTCAATCTTGGCAGAGATTCCCCTAATTTGAACTATGTTTGTTCAACTATGTTTGTCTATCAATATCAAGTTATCAACTATGTTTGTTGTTTACACTGTTGTTCTGTAAAAGTTGTCTCTTTGGAGGTATGATGAGTTGGTTTAGGTTTATGCCTATGAAGTTGTTTGGTTTGGGATTTTGTTCTTTGGTTCATTCATGAATGTTCACTAACCAACACGAAAAGTTCCAATACAAAACATTTTCCTCATCCACTTACATAACAAAGGAAAAAAACTTTTGATGGAAAAAAGAAGAAGCCATTGTTAAGTACAATGTTGAGGTGTCCATATAATACAACAGAGATTATAATGGTATTGTGTTTGTAAATGGTGATTTTATTGTTATGGTGCTTTTACTGATTAAATGTTTGGTTAGTTGTGTAAACGCGTTGTCTTTTACGTTTCTGAGTATTAGTTTCATCAATTTTGTGGGGATGTTGAGTAGATGAAGTGGAGTGATTGCATCTCTAGGTTTCATTTTTTGCACTTAAATCCATTTTGCTAGGGCTACAAATTTTTTAAATGCAGGAATGGCATTCACAGCGTATGTTGTGTATCGAGGTCGTCAACCTAGAGTATACCTGAGCTGGCAAGCATGTCTATCTGCGGTATCAGGGTATAGGGGTGCTTGTTATAAGGGGTTTAGGTCAGTCACTGAAGCTGAAGAAGCGTATGCATTGTGGGTTCGCTCAGAAGCGGCGAGACAAGATTCAGAGGAATTCAACAACAACGAAGATGTCAATGATAACGAGCATGTTTTTGACGATGAAGCCGGTCCATCCAATTATCAAACAAATGACACCCAAGGGAACAACGATCCTTGGGCTGTTACGAGGGACTTAATCAACACTTTGATAACAGTAATTATTATCTTAGTTGTACTATTTATTTTTAAGTTCTTGGCCAAATGATGTAATGTAATATATACAGCTCTGATGTAATATGTACAGCTCTTATGTAAGGATAACGATCATGTTTTTAAGTTTTGTTTTTGCACAATCAGTAACAGAGTTTTGCAGCTTCGTGAACTTTAAGAGGAAAGCTATTCGAACCTCTGTCCACAATCCTTGCAGGAAAGCAAATATAATGTTATCAATGAGGGCTGTCAGAGTGGGACTTCATAGATACAACTTCAGCAAACCCTTTGAAGCAACCATGGAAAATAGCCTATTATACATCCAAAAAGAAACAACTTCACCAGGCTCTTTATCAACCAGAAAATCTAGTTTCAGCAACTCCATCAATACCAAAAATAACAGGGCAACGGACTTTGTGATTCAGAACAAAAACAACTAAACTTGTCATAGACACCCCCTGTTTTAACAATTCAAACACAACAGAAAAACAGAGTAAAACAAACTCTGTAATTTAGCACAACAACAAATAAACTCAACCTTGAAATAACATGTAACAACAATCCCCTTATGGTGCATTTCACCAGCGAATACAGCACAACGCCATGCTCTGATTTTTCAAACTGAACAGGTAGCACTAAAAAAACTGCTCCAAAAAATTACATTGGCAGTGTAACAAAAAAACTGCCATGTTCAAAACTGCACCAAAAAAACAAACTTGGCAATGGACGCCCACTAGGTGGAGAAGTTGCTGCAAAAGATTGCTGACTCAACGAGTACCATGAAGATGAAAATCCAGTTCTTCCTTCATATAAGATGTGGCACCAAAGGTCATTTTCGAAGATCCAGCAGCAGAGTAGCCTCTAGGGGAACCTCCTGTGGATACCAAATTGTATGACACTGAAAAAGCCAAATTGAATTTCAACTGATCAACTTAGCTATAACATTCAGAGAGGCTGAAACACATTGAACAATATAACAAAAGCAGGTAAATGAAGATAAACAAGATTAACCAACCTGATCATAACGTATAGTTTGTATACTCCATCTCGTTGCTTGAACCTGGCGGCTGCAACAATAAATAATAAACAAGATTAATAACAAACAAACAAACTCTACAAAGATAAACATACAAACTACAAAATATTTACCTGTGAGAGGATCGAGTAGAATTGACCAATTCTTCCAGGTTGTAAAGCGTGAGGCATCACATTGCTTTCACGAGGCATAACATAAGGCATACACTCTAAACCCTACAAATGACATTTGTAAATAAAATCACTATTCTTGACTTAAGAAAATATACATTCATAAAACACATTGCAAAACATACCAGATTTGTGTCAATGGCCTGATTCTTTTGTGTGTCATTCTTTTTTTTCCTTTGTATCCTTTTACATAACTTTTCGACAGTGGATTTCATCCTTGAATTAGACCGTCGTCCTTTGCTACGAACCGCTAATGGACTACGAATCTGGATTCCAGAACTAGAAGTAGTAGTGCCCACTTCCAAATACCTCTGTGAATCAACATGGTCATCACAACCAACAATTTTAAGTTGGTCCATCTTCAAAGTGATCCATTCTTGAACTTGACATGTCTTCTTTTCATCCTCAGCAGCGAAGTCAACCATTTCATAGAAGGCATTGCACATCTTTTCAAATCGCACATTTTCAGGCTTCATTCCCCAATTTGAATAAACAATCTTAACCTTCATATGAGCCCTCCTAACATCTTTCCTCCACCTCCGAAGAACATACTTATCAGGTATGATAATCACCATCTCTTTCAGTAGTCATTATTTTCACTGAAAATCCTTTTTTATTACCATAATCATGATAATAACGTTGGAACTCATCAAGGTTGTCGAATTCCATCCCATCATGGGGTTCCCTCATATCTTCTACATATTCTTCCACCAACATACATTCATTATCTTCTACACTATCCATACCTGAAATATGTGTTATAATATACAACAGTTAAAACATAGATGCATAATTACCTACTTTGGTAAAGTCGGTCCAATTTATTTTTAAACTAAAGCAATAGAAACGACATACAAAACATGCAGTACAATACAGAAATTCTCTAAACTATACTAGAGATCGATACAGCCTCAAGCCAATTTCTTGGTTTACACTTGGAGATTAACTGTAAGATCAAACCAGATAGTTTATAAACTTTTCCATATAGTTTTTCTTGGTATGCAATATATATCAACAACTTTTCCATATAGTTTTTCTTCTATGTGGAGGCTATATATCATCACTGAGCAATGCATGAAGTAGGAGCAGTATTATGGCTAAACAAGAGTAAGCACAACAAGAAGTCTGGTTGACAATTACATACGGAGATTGATGTAGTCATGTAAACATAAGTGGTCACCCCTTCTCTTGCTAAGATGGTTTTCGAAACCCTCCTCACAACACTAACCAGATTCAGAAATTAACATCTCCAGAACCAATAAACAAGCACAAATTTTAGAAGCAATAGAAACGACATACAAAACATGCAGTACAATACATAAATTTTCTAAACTATACTAGAGATCGATACAGCCTCAAGCCAATTTCTTGGTTTACATTTGGGGATTAATTGTAAGATCAAACAAGATAGTTTATAAAATAAAAAAGATAATAGAAAGATATGGTTATTAAAATGTACAAGAAAAGAAAGATAGAAGCTTACATGATAAAACTATTATATTTTTAGAACCTTGGAAGTAGTCCAGTATATTTTTCACATTTACAAATGGGAAACAAAAATAAAACAATTTGTGCTTAAAATACAGATTAACATTCGGTATTAAAGTTCAGATCAATTTCAATATACAAAATGGCACCCAGTTTTACAATGCATACAATTCATGCCTACAATTACCAGTTTTACAATGCATACAATTCATGCCTACAATTAACTAAAAATGGCACCCACTTTTACAATTATACTATATGCTAAATACTGTCAAAGAACAGAAAGGGGTAGTTACCAACTAACTAAGAAGTCTGGCTATTACAAAAAAGCTCGACAATTTGTTCGCACCAAAGATACAAAACAATAGGGTCAGTACCTGTTTTGGCTACCAGCTCTTACCCCCTGCTTTTCTAGAAACATTCAAATGAAAGGAAAAAAAAAACAAGTATTAAGTAGGTACCGATATAGTGTTTGATCCAAAAAACAAAGAGTTTAGATGATCCCAAGCCACTGTCATGGAAAAATGAGGAGCCAATGCATGAGCATATATAAATATAATTGCAGTGAACAGTAGGAATTTGCAATTTGCAGTGATATAACCCAATGAGAAACATGAAGTTGAAATGATGCAGTGAAAGAAAGAGTCATCTTTTCAAAGAAATAGACATGCTAAATCATCACTTCAGATTGTCGGTGTTTTCTTCTACAAAAAAATGAAGTCGAGATGATGCAGTGAAAGAAAGAGTCATCTTTTCAAAGAAATAGACATGCTAAATCATCGGTGTTTTCTTCTAAAAATGCCTCATTCCTGATTTACCATACAGGAATGAAGCAAATCATCACTTCAGATTCTAAAAATGAAACCATAGTTCAAATTAGGGGAATCTCTGCCAAGATTGAAAAATATGAAAGATGAAATCGATTAGGGGAATCTCTACCATAGCAGTCCACACCACAAATCTAAAAACCCCATTTGTTCAAAATCCATAAACCCATCAAAATATTGTCTCAACACAGAAATGAAGAATATGAAATCGAAATTTTTTTTTTGCTCGATCTAGGGTTTCAATTCAATATCAAAGCAAAGAAACCCTAGATCTAGTAGAAACCGTAGATGTAGAAATCCCCAACAATAAATCACACACAAATAGGGAGAGAATGAGAAGGAAAATAAACTAAAACAAAGGTAGAAGCTTTACCTTTTGGGAGAGGGTATTCGTCTTCGTCTTCGTCTTCTCAGGGACTGTCGAGCTTCGTATGGGGAGAGAGAGGGATTGTCGGTCTTCGGGGGGAGAAAGAGAGGGAGTGGCTTCTCTGTTCCTCTGTGGATTCGAAGGGGGAGTTGCTTTCTTCTCTGTCTCTGTCGAGATGGAAATGGGGAGAGGGAGAGGTTCCCTCCTTTTCTCCCCCAAAATTTCGATTATCTCTTTTTTTTTTTTTTTTTTTTTTTGAAACGAGGCAGGAGCACGTGCGAGGGAGCATCCCTCGCTGATTTCCTCGCTGTTTTCCTCGACAGTTAGACAAATTGGTTGTTCCTATATGACTTCACATCCACAAAGTTAACATTGTGCAATCAATCATTACTTTTGCAGCAACAAAAGAAATGTGGAATTAGAACTAGATGTTATTCTAGTACTTATATAGGGGAACCAACAGTTCTTATTATACATCATTGAAGAAGATAGTTTTTCAAAACCTTTTTCCTAGATCCATAAAGGAAGCCTTGAATGCTGCTCAATTGGGCAAAAAACCGTGGCTATTTTCACAAATTTGCCACAGCCTTTTCAACCAAAACATTCTCTTTGAAATTAGTTTAGCGATGGAATTTTCGCAACTTATCGACGGTTTTTAGCTGTTGCCATTTAGCTACGGAGGTTATACCGTTGCTGATTCAAATAGCAACGATTCGTATAGCCACGGTGTTGTGACGGCCGTATAACCGTTGCTAATGCATTTTAGCTACGATTTTTTTGATATTTAGCAACGGTAAACCGCCGTTGCTGAATTTGTTTTTTTTGTAGTGCCAAGTCATGTCACCCTCTCGGTGGCTCCACTGAACCTTCACTAACTTCACTGTCCTCAGACAAAGTTGTTTCACATCATCATCAACAATGGCTACTGGCCTCACTGGATACATCAACTCATCAGAAATCTCCAACTCAGCGGGCTCTATAATCTGTGACGGGTCTTTCAGACACTTCCTCAACATGGATACGTGAAACATGTCGTGGAGACCTGACATACTCTGCGGCAAAGCCAATCTATAGGCCACTGGTCCAACCTCTCAGTAATCTCATATGGCCCTACATACCTCGGTGCAAGCTTCCCTCGACTTCAGAACCTAACAACTCCGCGCATCGGGGAAACTTTCAGAAAAACCCTGTCACCAACATCAAACTCTAACTCCTTACGCCTCCTATCAGCGTAACTCTTCTGTCAACTCTGGGCTGTCAACAAACGCGTTCTAATCAGCTCAATCTTCTCAGTAGTTTCTTTGATCACATCCGGCCCCATCACAACTGACTCTCCAATCTCTGCCCAACAAACAGGGGACCTACACGGTCATTCGTAGAGTGCCTCAAACGGTGCCATGCCAATACTTACGTGGTAGCTGTTGTTGTACGCAAACTCGCCTAACGGTAGATGATCTTCCCAACTGCCCCCAAAGTCTAAAATGCATGCTCTAAGCATGTCTTCCACTACCTGATTCACTCGCTCAGATTGGCCATCTGTCTGTGGATGATAGGCTGTACTCATGTCCAATCTAGTACCCATAGCTTGCTGAAAGCTCTGCCAGAAGTGGGCTGTGAAAAGCGGATCTCTGTCAGATACAATCGAAACAGGCGACCCATGAAGGCGGACTATCTCCAGAATGAACAACACCGCTAGACTGTCTGCCGTCTGATTCATACTAATAGGAATGAAATGTGCACACTTCGTCAACCGATCAACAATGACCCATATCGACTCATTACCTTTCCTTGACCGTGGAAGTCCATCGATGAAATCTATAGTGATATATTCCCACTTCCACGTCGGGATATCCAATGGATGCAATAACCCAGACGGTCTCTAATGCTCGGCTTTCACCTGCTGACAAGTCGCACACTGTGCCACTAACTCTCCAATGTCTTTCTTCATGCCACGCCACCAGAAAGATCGTCTCAAATCTCGATACATCTTTGTTCCACCGGGGTGAATGGTGAAACGAGATCTATGAGCTTCATGTAAGATATCTCTTCGCAACTCCTCATCAGACGGAACACAAAGCCGCCCACGAAACTGCAACCCTCCATCTGAACCCACCGACCAATCGGTAGGGCACTCATCCAATGTGTCCACTACCAAATCTGCTATCTGCCTCATAATCACTGGATTGGAGGTTTGTCTCTCTACCACTCTACTGATCAACGACGGATAAACTGCTAAACCCGCTATCATGCTGCCTTCTGTACTGAAAGTAGGCTGAACTGCAAATGAAACTAATGTCTCAAGTGTTCGGTACTCCTGAATCATCATGGTTGCCATCACTCCATGTCGCCTACTCAAGGCATCTACAACCACATTGGCCCTACCAGACTGATACTGTATCTCGAAGTCATAGCTGCTAAGAAAATCAACCCATCGTTGTTGCCTCATATTCAACTCCCTCTGAGTGAATTGGTATTTCAAACTCTTGTGATCTGTGAACAACTCGAACCTCTCACCATACAGATAATGTCTCCAGATCTTCAGGCTCCCAGAAATGACATGCCCAAGAAATCGAACTTCAGGCTCCCAAAAATGACACTTACTGAACTTCGCATACAACTGATTTTCTCTAAGTGTCTGCAAAACAATGCGAAGGTGCTCTCTGTGCTCCTCTAAACTTCTCGAGTACACTAAGATATCGTCAATGAAGATTACCACAAACTTGTCCAAGTACGGACTGAACAATCTATTCATCAAATCAATGAAGAAATCTGGTGCATTTGTCAATCCAAATGGCATGACTGGAAACTCATACAAGCCATAACGGGAACGGAATGTTCCTCAACTCTCATCTGATGATACCCGGACTGCAAATCTAATTGTGAAAACACTACGGCTCCCCTCAACTGATCCAATAGATCATCAATTCGAGGCAATGGATACTTATTCTTGATGGTCACTTTATTCAGATCTTGATAATCTATGCACATCCTCAATGATCCATCCTTCTTGGACACAAATATTGTTGGAGCTCCCCAAGGTGAATTGCTCGGACGAATTACGAAGCAAATCATCAAGTTGCACTTTCATCTCTTCCAATTGCTTAGGTGCAAGCATGTACGCTGATTTAGATATAGGTGCAGTACCAGGAACCAGGTCAATCTGAAACTCTACCTCACGACGAAGAGGGATACCAGGAATCTCCTGAAAGACATCAGGAAACTCACACACAACCTCTACAGAGCTGGTGTCGGGACAAGAAATCTCAAGAGAGCTAAGAAAACTCGACATCATAGAAACCGAATCGGGCTCACAAGCCAACACACGAGGCGAAGCATCAGGTGGCGCCAACATCACTGACCTATGCAAGCAATCAATGATCACCGGATGACTGGACAACCTATCCATCACTAGAATCAAATGATAGCCCTCAAAATCCAAAACAATAAAGTCAAACACAAAGTTGTACCCCAACAAGGAAAACTCGAAACGAGGACAATATTCCCACAACCAAACCAAACTGCCCAAGGAAGACACAACGCACAAGGGCTCCGGCAAAGGCACTACCTCAAGGTTGTCTCTAACAACCAACTGTCTAGAAATAAAAGACCTAGATGCTCCTGTATCGAAAAGAGCCCTCAACTGGGAAGACGACGAGTGCACAAAACCTAGCACACAACACACTAACATGCAATTTTTCCTACGCATAATGCACATAACACAAATCTTACTACATCTGGCACACACAACTACAATAAAAAATAATAACATACCCTCAACATTTCCCTGACCGGGAATAGCTGCTAGGCGAACAGGCGGTGCTGGGAGAGGGGCTCTCTGACCAACTCCAGGCGCAGGTGTTAACTGTCCCTGAGACGCCCTATGTTGTGCTGGTCCATCCCTATTCTGAGGACAAACTCTGGAAATTGCCCCAATTGTCCACAAGTATAACAAACTACATGCTCCCATCAATTTGTCTGACCTCTTGGACAATCACGGGCTACATGTCCCTTCTGACCACAAGTAAAGCAACCGCTCCTAGTTCTTGTCTGACCACCCCACCTAGGTTGTCTTTGTTGCCGCTGTTGTCGATGATCTCCTCGGGAACGTCTGTCACCTATGCGATCTCTGCCAGTCCTAATTGGTCCCCCTTTACCAGGGTCTCTCTGCTGGACAGCGACACGCTCTGGCTGCTGTGCCTGCTCAATTGTCTGGCTTCCTCGGCCAAACCTCTGACTGCGTTCTGAACCTCTAGCTTGTCGAACCAAAGTCTCTTGTCTACACTCGGCGTCCACTCGCTTCTGACTCAAAGTGACTCAAAAGGACGATTGATCATCACCATCAACTGTTTCCTTAGGAACGGGTCCAGACCACTCAAAAACTTCCTGTTCTTCTTATCTGGAGTATCTATAAAACAAGTGGCATAGCGGCTCAACTGTGTAAATTCGACCAAGTATTCAGAAACAGATCTAGAACCCCTGCTGTAAATGTAGAAACATGTCCACTATCTCAGCTCTGGCAGAATCAATAACAAAATGTTGTTCAAACACCTGGCAATATGTATCCCACTGCATCTCTGACACATCACGGCTCTGCCTCGCTGAATCCCACCAATACATAGCCTCTCCGTCAAACTGGTGTGTTGCTAACTCAGTACGCTGTATAGGTGTCAGCACCATCATCTCAAATATGAGCTCTACCTTACGAATCCACCGATCCGCAGCTAGAGAATCTCCAGTACCATCAAATCTTTCACCACCCAAGCTGACGAAATTGTTGTTGCGCCGAGTAAACGGATCCTCTGACTGATTGCTCTGCCTCATATTATGTGCCCACTGTGTCATCATTTCCATGAAAGCCTGAAAGACATCCTCTCCAGCAGTGCTTGATCCCTCACCCTGGGATCTCTTACCACGCGCCATCACCACATTCCCTCTACGTAAAAGAAAACACACATACAATACATCAAACAACACAACAAAAGTCCTAACTCCTCTACCCAATTCACTCAATAAAGTGGTATACGATGATGTTCTATGTGAACCGGTAAACAATGGCTCTGATACCAAGCTCTGTCACGCCCCGACCCGCCACGGAAATCGCAGCGTGCCGATGCGTGAACTAACCCGTAATACAGGCGGATCGTAATCGACCACAACATCATAATATAACACATTCTTGACACGAAAATGAAACGGAAATAAAAACTACGATAAAATTTTGAACAAAATAAATATATATTTGATTCGCCCCGCCAGAGTCATAGCGACAAAACTAGTATACAAGCATCTAGTATAACAAGATAATACACCTGATAACACAGAGGAAGCAAAAATACCCGTACAGGGTGGACACGACCAAACAGCACAAAACGCGCCTACAACGGAAAACGGGGCCTAAGCGCCACGATCAGCAGGAACGCCAACACTGCTTGCCCTCCAATAGAAGCACACCCCTTGCGGGGTCAACAAAGCACAAAGCTAGCTGGTGCGAGCGAACTAAATACAAATAATAGAATAATAAACAAGGAAAATTCATGCCACACAACAATGGATAAGCAACAAGTTCTAAAGTCTAAATCACACCGTGTCTCTAAGGATAATGTTTCTAAGTTCAAGCAACAACACAAACATTTAAGATTCAACAATAACTACAAGTTTACAATATATGCCGATCATTACACGTGATTCAAACATGGTAAATATCAAGCGATGAAAATAAAGACAATCTCATAATTCTTCATAGTCTCCTAGGTATAACAATCAAGTCGAAACCAAAAATCCTGTAAAATTCTTTATAAGTGTCTCATACCGTAGGTATCCGCATATCCTACGAATGTGTCTCACCCAGACACATCCCACAACGTGCACCAGTACCACTTCGGGCTTGTTTGTATCCTAATGGGGTGTCATCTGCCAGGATACAAACTCAAACATCCTGAACGACTGGCCTAACACGGCCAACCTCACACAATCAAACTCAAGCGCGTTGGGAGGGAAAGCGAGTAATCTCCAAAGCACATCCTCCGGGACCCATCCTACTGCACTCTCTAGTGGCAAGTGCGTGCGGGAGCTCACCGCACCTCAGCAAGCTTGCCACATGCAATAGCATCCTTAACGTCAGGTGCGAGTCATCTCAAGCACCATCCAACTCACGATGCGAGCAAACTCCTAAGCATCGACACAACAGGCATTATAGCAGGGTAAAAACACTTATACTAATATCAACATGCACAAATGACAAGTCTGTACATAATCAAAGGTAATAGACGAGCAATCATAATCAATTCGGCAATTTTTATAAAACCGCGACTATGCCAGGGTCCCAACATGACCCAATTCATCACGATAAATTTATTCGAGTCGATTATCATACATGCTCAAGACTCGGCAATCCACGATAAAACATGACATACTATGCAAACTCGAAAACGAAGCATACAAGTCCAATGTCATTACACTAAAGCCTAATCACACCCAAATTCATCCACTATACGATTTCATTCAAGTATATCATGCTTTCAGAAAACTCAATGCGTAATTCATTCACAAAGAAACAACACAACCATCGAAATCTCTAAAAATTTCAAATTTTGGACTTACATATTCAATTATACACAATCGACGATATACTGTAAAAATTAAATTCAGGATTTAAAATACTTATTTCTCAAAATAAATATTATAATTACATTCACCTGAGCGAAATGGGTTTTCAGAACCCAATTCCTACCGGTCGAAGCTCCTAACTCGCAAAACAACGAATGCGGGACCACAAAAATTTTTAAAACTGCAAGGCTGACTCAAAGGTGAGCAAACTAGCCGAATACTGAAAAAATAAATAAATTACAAGCGTCGAGTGACTGAAAGAAAAACTTGCAGGCAATAAAAATTCGGCAAACACCCCGCCGAAACCCAAAGTTTGGTGAAAACTCGCTGAAACCCTCCCTACTCCGGTTTGATCGCCTCCAAACCGCACAACAGGCCGGAAATAGGTCTAAGAACACTCAGAGTCACGAATGTGCGGCTCACCCACGCACCCAAAGTCCGGATTCACGCCGAAGAACTCTCAAAACGAACATGCACCCTGATTTTTTGAAAAAATCGGCCAACACCGAAATCACCCTTGCATGTCGGGTCTACGGACTCCAAATGATGCCACCAAGGCCCCTCAACGGCTGATCAGAGCTATAAAAACCGGTAAAACAAAACCAACACCAAATAAGCCCACACAAAACTGAAATTTTGATTTCTTAAATGAAAAACCGAAACAAGAAGGAGAGGGGAGAAATAGGAAGAAAAATGAGGAGGAGGAGGAGGTGAGATTTGGGGAAAGAAAATCGACAAATCCGTCGAAGTTTTCGCTGGAGAAGAAGGGTCGAGAGTAGAACTCGCTCCCTGAAAAAACAAAAAAAAAAGAAGAAAGAAAAGGGGGGGAAGGGTTTTGTCTCTTAAAGGGTGGGTGGCTATGTGCCCCCATCACATTGACTGAGTACAACCCTGACCAAGATTTTTTTTAAACAGATATTACAATAGGCATGGGCGATATGGAAAAAAATGATGAGAAACCAAAAGTGAATCGAGGAAGAAAATGAATCGGAGAAGAATGAGAGATTGAAAGAGAAAGAGAAAGAGAAAGAGAAAGAAAGAGAATCAGAGAACGATAGATTGAAGAGAGAGAATCAACGGATAAATTTGGACATTAAATGGAAAGTAGTATTAATCTAACTTAATCCAGGATGAGTTTGAGAGTTGACAGCCTCTATCACGAGCTCTAGCTTGTGGGTTTCATTTTCTCTCTTACATCCATCCACTATTTCAAGCTGAAACAACTTTTAATAGTGAATAAAATGCGGATTGAAAATAAACTCAAATCTCACCTCAACTCAAATCATCTGGGTTTCATAGATTCAATTCAAATTTTAATTGTTCGACGAAGTGGAAGCTCAATGGTCGGGCATTAGTTGATTGATCTTGCCTTCTTCCGTAGACATTCCCGGTTCTGTAACTATCAATCACACATAAACAATCACAAATCTAAGAACCTAGCTAAGAACTAAGAAGTAATCTCAATTTTTAGTATTAGTCTTCAGGAAGTTTGGTATCTCAAAAGATTTTGGTTTAGTTTGAGACCGAGACGGTATGGCATGGTTTAGAGTTGATTTTGGTTTTCCAGTATGAAACAAAGACCCCTAGGTTTTATAATGAAAAAGAGACCCCTATTTGTTTTTTTTTTTTTTTGAAAAAGGCTCTTGCTTTTTTGACACCACCATTTTTTGCTGAAGAACGCCACCACCTCATTTTTTTGGATGTGCTGAAGGACACCACCAAACCTCTTTCTCACCACTATTCTTCTTATCTTCCTCTCTTTTCTCTCAGGAACAACAACCACCACCACCACTGCACTGTCACTAGCCCCACCATCTTTCCTCTCTTCATCTTTTCCTTTGTTGTCGTTGTTGTTGTTGTTGTTGTTCTTCTTCTTCTTCGATTTGTTCTTCTTTTTATCCCTCTTCCTCTTCTCTTCCCTATTTTATTCTCTTATTTTCCATCGCCGACGCCACCACCCCACCATGCTTCTTTCTTCTCCTCGATTTTTTAGCCCTTGCAGCAGCTCGTGCAAGGGCAGGAAAAAAAAGAGAAGAAGAGGAAAAGAATAAGGAGGCAGGGGAACATAGAGAAAAAAAACAGAGGAAAAGAAGAAGAAGAATAAGAAATAAAAAGGAGAGATAAGATGAAAATGTGCCAGGCAAGGCGAGGCAATGCATGGTGGGGCGAACAGTGCGGTGTTGGTTGTTCCCTGAGAGATAAGAGAGGTGGTGGTGAGTTTTTTTTTTTGTTAATAATAGTGATGTGCTTCAGAAAGATGGTGATTTGCTTTAAAAAGTAAGCGGGAGTGATGTCCTAACAAAATTGATACTGTCAAAAAGTCCATGCCTATGAAAAGTAGTCTTTATTTTCTCTGCACAAAATTGGTCTTTGATTAGCATTGACTGTTCTTTGACCAAAAAAACAAACCATATTGACTGTTAAGCTAAACCCAACCTGCCAAAAAAATCCATACCTTATCCTTAACAAAAGTGAAAGATCATTAAACCTAAACCTTAGCTCTCAACACCTAAAACCTAAACGACCCAGATCAAAATATTTCATGAAACCTGAAAAGCCCCACAGACACCGCTTTCGGCGCATTTTGGCAAGATAAAGGCGATAACATAAATGTAGTACAAGCGAGGTAAATGTGCGTGTTGTGTTAGAAGAAAATAATGGACTTTTTAGATCTGTTTTGCTCTCCTCTTTCGATTTGATTCTTTTTTACATATTCTATTCTCTTTAAGTAAAGGACAAAGGGAAAAACCCATCTCTCCAAATCTACCTCTAGAGAGTGAGCTAAAGGAGTGAAACCCATTTCGTCAAGTAAGTTTTTCTTGCTTCCAATCATGCCTTTTGGGTTCTTTATGTCCAATTACTTGTTTATTTCGAGCTTTATAGATGTTTTGCTTAATGGGTTTTTCTCTTTGAGCTGTAATCATGGTAGATTTATTGAATTTATAGAGATTTGTGTGCTTAGGTCTTGTTATTAGTGACCCAATTCTAGGTTTTAAGAAATTAGTCCTCAGTGTGTTCTTACTTCTAACCCTAAAGGTTTGGATTTGGAGGTTTTGTTATTTTATTTGGGGATTTTAGGTTTGTTTTGGGGTTTTTAGGTTGTGTTAGAGAAACCCATTTAGTGAAAACGTCTGCCACTTTGATTATGGAGATGCCTATAAATGTTCTTATCCAATTGATTAGGGTTTATAGACTACTCTAGTTTCTAGGCCTAAAGAATAAGTTACTTCGAATGTTTGCTGCTTTTCATGTGATGTTTGGTCATCTTGTTTTTGCTCTTTCTGTGTTTTGTGCTATTCATTTTTGTAGTGTTAGCTTGTATTTTTTTATATTGATTTTTATGCAATGATAGTTATGTACTTATGTATGATTGAACTGTGTGCGGTGTGTTCTTTTTCCTTAATTTTTCACTTACCCTTTGTTGTTTTGTCTGATTTCCGGAGTTTGACTTCTTATAGGTTTTCATGCCAGTTACTTTTTATTTTATATTTAGGAGCTGAATGTTAAAAGATTCCGTATAGTTAGTAATTTTTTGAGAGCTTTAGACTGGCCACATCTTGATTATGTAATGACTTATAATGTATGCACTTTTTAATGAATTTTTCACTACATGGACATTGAAGGCATGCAGTAGGTTTTTGTTTTACTTTTGTTTGTTTGTTTGTTTGTTTGTGTGTGTGTGCGCGCGTGCACACGTTGGGCGCTTTGGGGAGGGGATTCATAGTGCCAGATGATCAAGACAAGGCTCCAATGCTTTGAAATGTATCTTCAAACACTTATGTCGAAGCTTAATAGGAAGACTATAGATACCGTGAGCTGGCATTTGAGTTTATGGTAGGCATACATTTCATGCGATTACAGTAATGCCTCCTAATGATATTTTTAATAATCTGGTTGCGTATTTCATTTCTTTGTACAGTTAGATAGTGACATGCTTACTTGGTATGTATCAGTTTGTTAGTTTCAGGTGATCCGGATTTTGGGAAAGTGAAAACTATTAACTTTTGTGATGATTTCAATTGTAGCAAAGTATTGTTGAGAAGAATAAACAATTGAGAATACAATATTTTATGTGGGAAAATAAAAGAGAAGGGAATAGCTTCAAGCCAATGGCGGAAAATGATCCACTAATAAAAAAAGTTCAAGATAAAAAACTTATGACTTCGTGATTGATTGAGCCAAATTACAATACAATAGTTATGAGTAAGAGAAGGATAACATTTTAATGAAGCTCTCATCTCTGAATGGATTAGGACTTAGGAGATTTGATGAAGAAGAGGAACTCTTTAGAGAGCAATTATTGCAGAAAAGTATGGTTTGCAGGTGAAAGGTTGGTTCACAAGAGTTAACACTCTGCCTTATGGGTGTGCTTGGTGGAGAGCTATTATGAATTTTAAACACAGTTTTCAGGAAAAAAAAAAGACTTTTGTTGTAGGCAAAGGTAATAGAGTGGGATTTCGGGAGGATGTGTAGTGTGGGAAACTACCCTCAGAAATAGATTTGGCACCATTTACAGTTTGTGCCTTAATAAGGCAATGACTGTTGCTCAAGCTCACATTGGTTATCAGGGTGGTTCTTCTTTAAGGAGAGGAATTAAGGTTAATGTGTTACCTCTTCTCCTTCAATTAATTGTGTTGCTTCAAGAGGTGTATTTGAATTATGAGAATGATAATTGAAAATGGGATGACAAATAAGGGCTCTATTTTGTCTGCAACAATCATTATAAGATTTACAGTTCAAGCCTAGCTGATTCCAATCAAGGTTGCCCTCTTTCTGCGTTTGTGCATGACACGGATCAAAGAGAATCCCTTGAGAGTCAATTTCTTCATTTGGTCTTAGGCTTATGGTAAAATGCTCATAGTGGATAATCTATAGAGGAGGGGTGATCCAAAACCCCTAACACCGAGACTCCTAACATCGCCCAAGCTGGACTCTCCATCATACTACATTACTTTGGTAAAACTGCCCCAACAACCCTTTTCGCTAACCACTGAGCCCACACCACACCCCTGTTAGACTTTCTTTTGAAGGATTTGTCACTCGGTTAATCCCACAATCCATGACATCTCCAAGCCCAAGTTGTGTATGAAGCGGAATTTTAGGGTGGAGGTGAGAAAGGAGATGAGAAAACCAAGAAACTGAGGAAGCTTGGGGTCACCATTGACTACCACCCTCTGTCGCTCCTTGAAAAGGGTTCTCTCCCCCTTTTTGTATCGAATATTGATGCAAAAAGAGGGTTCATTGTACAACCATCTTCCCTTTCTTAGTAGGTTTCTTGGACGAGGTTATGACAAACCCACTTCACCCACTACTTATTCCCGTCTCAGCAATAAGTAGCCAAGATCAGCAACACCTTGATGTCCCAACCCATTTCCGTTATAGTTGGATCTATATGCAGTTTTCTGTTTATTCAGTATGATTTATATGATCTCCATTACTGATCAATTTGGGACATTTTTTGGCGTAATTTGCTGCGGTGCATTTTACTTCGTTTAGCACATTGCAGTTACCGAAATGGTTGTATTCTAACCATGGACTTCATCGTCATTTCAAGAACTCGCTAATGTGTTCCCAAAAGCATCTTTACTCGCAATGCTGATGCCTAAGTTATTCTCCTAATGCATCCTTCCCAAAAATCAACATTGCTACAAGCCTACAATTTATCCCATGTCAAATTTATCCATTGTTACATAATGGCAAACAATTTATGCTACTGTATGGAAAACTGGGACACAATCTTGTTGCACTACCAAGTACACATGACACAAATGCTTCGTCGAGTCAATTCTAACTTTCTTGATAAAAAAATAAAAAATAAAACAGTGTGATGGATATGGGAATATTGATAGTACTTTAATTTATTGTCATTTCCATTGAATAGTTGGCCTTGACCCGACAAAGTAGAATTAGAGCTTTTATTTTGCAATTTTTTTTTTTTTGATAAGGAATTTTATTTTGCAATTAGAACTAGGAAACTAGTTGATTGCTCAGCAAGTTTATGTTGGTTATAAACAAAGGCCTTTTTGGTTAATGTAATAGGTAGGTTTGGAAGAGATTTGTGATGAATTGAATAAAGATGTAGTTTCTTTGATTTTATTGTGTGATTAGGGTTTTGCCTACGAACCCTAGGATTCATGTTTTAGTTGTTTGATTATTCCACTGCAATTACCATCAATTACTGCCAGTACTTTGTATCAGCTCCACCATGTGTATTTGTCTTTAGAGAGGTATAAATACTTGTATGAACTGATATGTCTGATTCTTTGATCACATACTCATTGCTCGTCTTTTATGATTCGAATGCACTTGAATTTGTGCCCCCTACATTCATTTCTCCTTGCCCTTGGGAATCTCGTATGTGGTAAAAATGAGTTAATGGTAATTTACAAACTAGCTCACCATGGAAAAATGGCGGGAATGAAGATAAAAAATGAGGGTGGGGTAATGGGGGTATTAAGAAGAGATTCTTCTTTGTTCAATGGTCTAAGGACAACCCGTACAATGGGGATTTTGCGAAGGGCCACAATTGAGCACTAGTGTGATAATGCCATAGAGACGTAGATTTTCTGAATAGATGACTTTTTGTGCCCACCTGAATTTTTCTTTGGAGTGGAGGCTATGTGTGCTCCCACGTGTTTGGATATCTTTGGTAATTGATTATTTTTTGCGTGAGGATCATGGATTGGGTACTTTCCAACATCATTTATAGTGTTTCTTTGGGTGGAAAGTCTATCAAAGGCTATCATATAACGGGATAAATAATTTTAATTACTTTCTCTATACCAAGTTAGGGAATACAATCAATGACCACTTTGCTAGATGGTTTTTCCCCCTCGAGCGAGTATAGGGTTTAGGTCAACTTGTAATGTATGTGACATATGAGAGGTCTTGGGGCATTGAAAAATCTATGGTATAGAACACTGTTTTAAAAGACGATTGCTGGAAGCGGTCAAAAATCGCTTTAGTGCATACGAGTTAAATGTTGGCTATAATGCGCACGATGATTGTTCTTATTATTTAACACCTCAACTATTTTAATGATTGGTTTCATTTTTTCTCTTTCATTTTTCATATATTTTTTTTAAAATGTTTTTATGATTTTTTTTATTTTATATTTTTCATCATTTTTCTTTTTCCTGAAAAGTCGAGGCGTACGCTTTGTTACGTATCAATACACCTCTTCGCATTGAGAAAAGCCTAATCACCTCAATAGTTGAAAACACATTTTAAAACATTAGTATAGTTCACCCTAATCCATTGTGGTTGTGGTGACATCTTTTGCTTGAACTGCAACATTTGGGTTACACCAATGTCCATTTTGATGAATGCTTTTCCATTTTGATGAATGCTAGAATTTATTTGAAAGTGTAAAGTAGCGCCAAATAAGAACAATACGGCGTTGCAATACATATTATAGAATGTGGAAAGAAGCCTTTGGGGTTGAAAATGGAGAGAACACAAAATGACGACTGTAACTATTGGCCTTCAGAATTTTAGAGAAATCTTAGCTCGGTGTATGGGTATGATAAATGTGAGGTTTGGTGGTTTTCCAGTGCTATTCTGGTGTCCTTACTTGGTAGGGGAAAGGTGTAAAATTTCTATATGAGGTATAAAGATGGTGTGAATGATATAGATGGGGAAGGTTAATCTTCACTCGGAAGGGATCTTATGAATGGGAAGAGGAGGGAAGAAACTTGATGGTGTTTCTTGGGTTTAATGGTCCGGTAAGGACAAGAATGGGTGGAAGTGGTCTAAGAGTGGGTCCATCACCGTCTCTTCATTTGATAATCATTTGGTTGATGAAAAGCCACCTTTAGGGGTTAGAGATAAGTTTCCCTTATTGCTTGTTTGGAGGACATGGACCAATTTCACCCCAGGAACATGATGGAGAAGATAACAGGAGAGAAAGAGATATACAGAAACAAGAAAATAATCAACCATAAGACAGAGATATACAGAAACAAGAGAATAATCAACCATAAGCATACAAACAGTACAATTTTTACAGATAATTCTTTAGACAAGTCAAAAGATCGATACAGCTTCAAGCCAGTTTCTTGGTTTACACTTGGAGATTAACTGTAAGATCAACTAAGAATTGTCTTTAGAATTAGTTTGAAAAACTAAAAGATAAGATAATATGCTTTTGTTGAAAATAAAGATATGTACAGGAGACTTACTGAATAGGAGAGGAAAGCTTACAAAAATAACTCTTAAGGGTACATAGCAGGCTTGGGGTTCTAGTTTCGTCTGTCCTACACAAGAAACTTAGATGCTTATTTATAGTCTAATTAAATGAGAAGGGATAAAGCTTCTCGATGCTTGAGTGGAGGATGAGCTGGATGTTTATCCTTTGCTTGGCTTCTTGTGATGATTGAAGGAGAACAGTTGAAGATGCTTTACTATTCACCTTTTGGCTTTTTGGATGAGTGGATCCACTGTAGATACACGCGTCCTCTTGTAAACAGTAAAAGAAATATGCTGTTGGGTACTGTGGCCGAAAGCATTTTTGTCTGCTGGCGAGTGCTGGCAAATGCTTGGAATAATGGAGAGACACCATTATGATTGTAGGGTCAGACTGGTGAGAATGGCGGAAAGATGCCATAACAGTCGTCTTCATTGGAGGGCCCGCTAGAGGACTCTGCAGCTTCATCGTCTTCCTCAGAATTGTCTGAAGCTATCATTGTTGGTTCCAACACTCATGGTGGAATCATTTCGGCGCTGAAGATGGAATTCTTCCTCCTCCAGTCAACGAAGGATGGACCATTTTCAAATCCAAGTTCCAACCACCAACTCCAGTCCCTCAACAAGTCCTGTTGCTGTGGTTCTTTATTAAGTTCAGTCTGACATAAATCTCCTGTTGGGATTTCTCTGTCTCTGCACTTACTACTATCAATTAGTCAGTTCAACCGCCTCTCTGGTTTTGCCGGCGTTTCAAGATCAAATGGTGGCCGACTTTTGACCACAGTCATGCTACAAAAGGAGTCTTAAGGTTCTTCTATGGACAGTCCATTCCTGCTGCTCCTATCATGAAGCCCTCTAAGGTTCCAACTCAAGCAAAGCTTCTTAAGGATCATATTAAGAAGCAACTTCAAGGTAAACCAACAAGAGCTTAGCTCATTGAGACTCTTTCTATGATAGCTTCAGACAATTCTGAGGAAGACGATGAAGCTACAGAGTCTTCTAGCGGGCCCTCCAATGAAGACGACTGTTATGGCATCTTTTCGCCAGTCTGACCCTACAATCATAATGGTGTCTCTCCATTATTCCAAGCATCTGCCAGCACTCGCCAGCAGACAAAAATGCTTTCGGCCACAGTACTCGACAGCATATTTCTTTTACTGTTTACAAGAGGACGCATGTATCTACAGTGGATCCACTCATCCAAAAAGCCAAAAGGTGAATAGTAAAGCATCTTCAACTGTTCTCCTTCAATCATCACAAAAAGCCAAGCAAAGGATAAGCATCCAGCTCATCCTCCACTCAAGCATTGAGAAGCTGATCTCTTATCATGTAATTAGACTATAAATAAGCATCTAAGTTTCTTGTGTAGGACGGACGAAACTAGAATCCCAAGCCTGCTATGTACCCTTAAGATTTATTTCTGTAAGTTTGCCTCTCCTATTCAGTAAGTCTCCTGTACATATCTTTATTTTCAATAAAAGCATATTATCTTATCTTTTAGTTTTTCAAACTAATTCTAAAGACAATTCTTAGCTGATCTTACAGTTAATCTCCAAGTGTAAACCAGGAAATTGGCTTGAAGCTGTATCGATCTTTTGACTTGTCTAAAGAATTATCTGTAAAAATTGTACTGTTTGTATGCTTATGGTTGATTATTCTCTTGTTTCTGGATATCTCTGTCTTATGGTTGATTATTCTCTTGTTTCTGTATATCTCTTTCTCTCCTGTTATCTTCTCCATCCTGTTCCTGGGGTGAAATTGGTATTAGAGCCAGCTTTTTTTCCGGGGAGACAGTGGTGAGTCCTAGGTGTCGTTGATAGCGTTGGTAAACTAGTAAAAGTATGTTGGTCAGCCATCATGAACCCTAAGTAAGTCGCCATGGTGAGCGCAGTATGAGAGGGTGAGGTGGTCCCATACCGGCGTTCCAGCTGTAGGTGGTCTAGGCACAGTGTTTCCATTTTAACCCCAAGAAATTGAAAAATGTCTTTGTTTTCAAGATTTTCCCGTTCTTCTAGTTCTAGGGCAAACAATCCAAATTTACAAAATATGATGGAATGCAGAATTTCAGAAGTTGAAAAAGATTTACAAAACTATTCTATACCAGCTGTTCCATATAAGAAGATTTATGAAATTTCTCAATCCCTCTTTTCTCAAAAAACTGAAGATCTGATTGACATAGTCGAACAAACTGTGCCTCTCAATGGATCTTTAGATTCAAAACAATTGTTTTCTGTTCAAACGCTTGACTATCTGCATAGTCAAGATTACAAGTACATCCATATCGGGTTGATCCAGATCGGACAAGAACAAGGTTAGACATCTGTGCCTTAATCACACTTCGCGATTGTAGACACAACAGGTTTCACGATTCTCTGCTTGGAATCGCAGAGTCAACTCTGTCAACGAAACGAGTCCAATTTATTTTAACTGCTTCCCAAATTTCTCAGTATCTCTCAAGGATCCAAACATCCTTGAAACACCCACTCTCAATATTCAGACCTCTGGTTATGATATGATTGAAGGTTCTGAACCATTAGCTCTTATCTACAAGATCACCTTTAAGGCTATAAAGACTCAGTTAAGCCCAAAAGCATTACAAGAGTCTGATAAAGGATACACAATCCTTTTTCAAGCCAATAAGGAGAAAACCAATGTTATTGTTCCAAAAACAATTCATTAGAATCAAGTCACCCTTCCAGAAACTTGGAAGGTTCAAGGAGTTACTGTTCCTAGGAGACTCCCTCCTAGTCAGCTTGATCATGTTTTTACTTTCCCTGATGGGTCAGTAGAATTAAGATTCTCTGAAGCTAGAGTTACAAAACTCAATCCTTCAGACTTCCAATCTGGACGCAGATCTGAATCATCCTTCAAGACTGCCCCCACTCATCTCACCAGAGCAACTACTCCAGATGCTCAACCCCATCTTGATCTTGCGCATATTAGGCCAAATCCCTAGTATCCGCAGATCCCTCAACCCATGTACAATCCTCCTGATCCTGATCAGGAACAAGACCATCAATCTCCTACACAATCGGAAATGATTTTCCACCTCAACTCAATTGTCTATCTAAACCTTTTTAATTAAACAAAGAAAAGATTAAAGCAAAATTTATGCAAGAAGATAATAAGCAAAGACGTCAAACGTTTTATGCTCAAACATCTGAGTCTCAGAGAACAGAACTAGGAAAAAAATTTTATGACTGTTGTGAAGAACTGAAATAAAATTTACCTTTCTTAGATTGGTATTTTAATGTTCATCTTCAAAACGTTCATGTTTTAAATGTTTCTTCCAAGCTTTGGAATTCCTCTGAGAATCAAACAATCAATTCAATTTTACCTCATCTTAGCGAATTCACATTTGCTACTATGGGACAAAATCTTGCTGCTTCTCCTCTCAAAGATTATTCTTCTGAGAATCCCATGAAAGGAATAAGTAAAGTTATTCAACAGAATAACTATACCAATATTTTACTTCATGAAATTGGAGATAAAATGGTTCAAGATCAGTTATTACAAAATGCTCTTAAAGAAAAAAGAATACAAGAAAAACATGCGGAAGAAACTAAGCAAACCTCATTTTTCAAACCCACATCAGTTTCTCAAAATGTTTTTACAAACTCAAACCAATTAATCAAGGATATTGATGCAAAACTAGCAGCTTTAAATCTTGATTCAAAACTCAGAATTAACACCCTGTCAAATCCTGACATGTCTGTTGAATCTGATATAAGTGAGGATTTTGATCCAATGGCCGAATTGGATAGATTAAATATTATTCAATATCAGGTTAATCCAATTAAGTATGCTAAGACAGCAAAATCTTATGGACATAATCAAAATCCTTTTCCCACAACAAGAAATTATTATCTAAGACCTTCCTTGCCAGATATGCAATATGAAGAAAGATCATTGCAAACATTTGGTTCGTTTTCTACAAGGAATCTCTATATTTGGAATATAGATGGCTTAACTGAAGAAAACATCATTGAATTAACCCAAGAAATGATTATGATGGCTTCTACCCATCGTAGTGAGAACAAGGATGATAAGACTATCGCTCAGATTATCATCGCTGGTTTCTCTGGGTTGATCAAAGGATAGTGGGATAATTATCTTACCATAGGTGAACAACAGGCCATTATACAAGCTATAAAAATTGGTCCTGATGGTCAATCTATGAAAACTGAAACTGGTCAATTTATTCCTGATTCTGTGATAACTTTGATTGTTAACATTTTGAAACACTTTATTGGGGATCCAAGTGAATTTCAAGGTAAATCAAAAGATTTGCTTATGATTCACAAATGTCCAACCCTTAGCCATTTCAGATGGTATAAGGACATTTTCCTCAAGAAATTTATGCAACAAGCAGAAGCAAGTAACCCCTTCTGAAAACGAAAGTTTCTTTCAAGATTACCTGCTATCTTTGCAAAAACAGTTAGGAATAAACTTCAAGACATTTATCAAGGAGATATTCCATATGAACGTCTTACATATGGAGATCTTATCTCTTTTATTAACAAATGTGCTCTACAAATATGTAATGATCTTAGGCTAAAACATCAGCTTAAGAAGCAACATATTCATGGGCCTAAAGAACTTGGTGATTTTTGCCAACAATATGGATTTGAAGACTTTCGGATTTCCAATCAAAAATCTCAATCCAAACAGTTGTACAGATCTCACCCTGCAAGACAGTACAAATCAAAAAAACCTTATGGACCTAAACAACCCAAGAATTTAGATAAGTACTACAGTAAGCCTAAGAGGCATGGGACTCATAAGCCCAAGCCCAACCATTTCAAACAACAATACAAGCCTAATTCCACTTCAAAGCCTGTTTGCTTTAAGTGTGGACGTTCAGGCCATTCTGCAAAGAATTGCAGAACGGCCTAAAAGATTCAAGCTTTACATGCCCCAGAAGACATTAAATATATGTTTCTCAATGTTCTGATGGATTCAGACGCTGAATCTTCAGATGAAGAGCTTCAACTCTTCAATATCAATCGTTTCTCTTCAGATTCAGATGTATCTGACAATTCTGATGTATGTGCAGAAGCCTGCCATTGCAAAACTATCAATATGTTGTCCAACAAAAAACAATCTAGCATCCTGTTAGATTTTGTTGACAAAATTGAGGATCCTAGTCTTAAAACTGAATATCTTCAGCATATTAAAACTTCAATAACCAAACCTCAAGAAGTTCTTGAGGTTGTTAACCCTTTCTACAGTCACAAGGAAGTTATAGACAGATTCAAAAGATCGTCTTCTACTTCAATCCCAGTCAATATTTCTGACCTCCAACATGAAGTCAACAATATCAAAAAGGATATTGCTTTGCTCAAGCAATCTCAACTGTTATTATATCTTAAAGTCCAAGGTCTCCAAACAGTTCCTCAAGAAACCTCTTCTTCCGAACTTGTTTCTCAAGAATAACCCATATCTCAATTTTTAAACAATCTCAAGCAATGCATACCACACCAAGTAACAATCCAGAAGTGGTACGTATCTATCCATTTTTTATCAAGAAAGAAATCTTGATATCAACCATCACCCTGATTGACTCAGGCGCTGACATAAACTGTATCCAAGAGGGTATTCCAGCCCAATATTTTACAATCACAAATCAAAAATTGTATACAACAAACAATTCACAATTGAAAATCCAATACAAGCTTACAAATGCACACATTTGTAAAGACAGTTTGTATCAAGCAACATTTTCTCCTTGTTCAAAACATGGAACAGAAAATGATTTTAGGAACACCTTTTATAGCTGCAATTTCTCCTTTCACAGTTTCCAAATATGGTATTAAAGCTACCTATTTAGGAACCGACATAGAGTTTAAATTTTTGTTTAAACCTGAAATATTTGAAGTTAATCAAATGAATCATCAGATTCAATTTCTTAATTTCATTTATCAGAAACAACACTTAAATTCTCTCAAACAAGAAATTGCTTATAAAAGAATTGAAGAACAAATTCAAGATCCTAAGTTACAATCACAGATTGTCCAATATCAAGAACATCTTACACATGAGTTATGTTCCAATTTGCCTAATGCCTTCTGGCATAGGAAACATCACTGTGTTTTTCTTCCTTATGAACCAGGTTTCAATGAAAGCAAAATTCCAACCAAAGCCAGATCCATTCAAATGAATTCTGAGCTTATGGAATATTGCAAACAAGAAATTCAGCAATTGCTAGATAATAATCTCATTCGACACTCCAAGTCATCATAGAGCTGTGCAGCTTTCTATGTTCGCAAGGCTGCGGAATTAGAAAGAGGTAGTCCTCGTCTAGTTATCAATTATAAGCCTCTCAACCAAGTCTTACAATTGATTAGATATTCCATTCCTCATCAAAGAGATCTTCTCAAGATATTACACTCTGCATATGTCTTCTCTAAGTTTGATCTGAAATTTGGATTTTGGCAAATTCAGATTCATCCTCTTGACAGGTATAAAACTGCCTTCAATGTTCCCTTTGGACATTACGAATGGAACGTAATGCCCTTTGGTCTCAAGAATGCACTGAGTGAATTTCAGAACATCATGAATGAAATTCTCTCTCCTTTTTCCCATTTTACAATTGTGTATATCGATGATATACTTGTTTTCTCTGAGTCGATTGCCACCCATTGGAAACACTTGTATCAATTTGCCAAATGTATTCGCAAAATGATTTGGTTTTATCACCTACCAAAATCAATTTGTTTCAAACAAGTGTTCGATTTTTAGGACACAAGATTTCTCATGGAATGGTCACTCCCATTTCAAGAGCAATTGATTTTGCAGACAAGTTTTCTGATGAAATTCGGGATAAAATCCAATTGCAAAGATTTATTGGATTCTTGAATTATGTTGCTGATTTCTATGAAGGCCTTTGTATTTTGCTTAAGCCCCTTTACAACAGACTTAAGAAAAATTCAGGTCCATGGACTGAAGCCCATTCTCAAATAGTGTGTCAAGTCAAAGCCCAAGTCAAGAGTCTTCCTTGTTTAGGAATTTCAGATCCCAAGGCTTTCAAGATTGTAGAAACAGATGCGTCTAACCAAGGGTATGGTGGTATCCTCAAACAGTGTCTACCTGATTCTACAACAATCCAATTGGTCCGGTATCATTCTGGAATCTGGAATTCTGTACAGATCAATTATTCAACTGTTAAAAAAGAAGTTTTATCGATTGTCTTATGCATCATGAAATTTCAAGATGATTTAACAAACCAAAAATTTCTTTTACGAGTTGATTGCAAATCTGCCAAAGAGATTTTAACTAAAGATGTTTTAAATCTCGTTTCAAAACAGATTTTCGCCAGATGGCAATGTTTGATTTCTGCATTCAATTTTGACATCGAATATATAAAGGGAGCAGACAATTCTCTTGCTGACTTTCTCACAAGATAATTTCTCCAAAAATGAGTTCGCAAAACTCATCTTCTTTACAGGTTCCTTCTGCAAGACCCCAATTCAAGTCTCAATATGCTATGCTGCCTTCTGCGACACAGCAAAAACCTCATTTTTCTTATGCCACAACCCTTACCAATCCTTTTCAGCCTCTTCAGGAAGCTGAATCAAGCTCAACAATGGCTTCCTTCCAGAAGCCTCAAATTCATGCCAATCAATATGTGACAAAGACCTGTCTCGAGCCTCTTCTCATGCTCAAACATAGTCTTTAACCTCTCATCAAGGACCCTCAAGCAATAGCCCGTCAGGTCTTTTCTTCATAGATGCTCTATGAAGAAGCTGATGGTCTCAAATCTCAAAGATTCTATGAGTTCATCCTTGTTGATACCGACTCTGTGGTGATCACTCATAACAAAGAGAAATGTAATTCAGATAAGTTTCTTATTCCAAGTGTCAGATCTTGAAGATCATGACAGAAGCAGACTGGAAGCAACATCCAAGCTCCCACAAGAAGTTTTCTGTCAACTTTCTTCCTGCATCTTTCAACTACCAAGACTACAAGCAAGCCTCGAATAGAGCTTTTCTCGTTCCCTCACAGAATTGCTCACATTCATGGTTTTTCTTTTTCTGTAAGAAATTAAACAAGCTACAATTCATTTATGGTTCCAACAGGACCAACACTCATGGTGGAATCATTTCGGCGCTGAAGATGGAATTCTTCCTCCTCTAGTCAACGAAGGATGGACCCTTTTCAAATCCAAGTTCCAACCACCAGCTCCAGTCCCTCAACAAGTCCTGTTGCTGTGGTTCTTTATTAAGTTCAATCTGACATGGATCTCCTTTTGGGATTTCTCTGTCTCTGCACTTACCACTATCAATCAGTCAGCTCAACCGCCTCTCTGGTTTTGCCGGCGTTTCAAGATCAAATGGTGGCCGACTTTTGACCACAGTCATGCTATAAAAGGAGTCTTAAGGTTCTTCTCTGGACAGTCCATTCCTGCTGCTCCTATCATGAAGCCCTCTAAGGTTCCAACTCAAGCAAAGCTTCTTAAGGATCATATTATGAAGCAACTTCAAGGTAAACCAACAAGAGCTCAGCTCATTGAGACTCTTTCTATGATAACTTCAGACAATTTTGAGGAAGACGATGAAGCTACAGAGTCCTTTAGCGGGCCCTCCAATGAAGACGACTGTTATGACATCTTTCCGCCATTCTCGCCAGTCTGACCCTACAATCACAATGGTGTCTCTCCATTATTCCAAGCATCTGCCAGCACTCGCCAGCAGACAAAAATGTTTTTGGCCACAGTACCCGACAACATCTTTCTTTTACTGTTTACAAGAGGACGCGTGTATCTACAGTGGATCCACTCATCCAAAAAGCCAAAAGGTGAATAGTAAAACATCTTCAACTGTTATCCTTCAATCATCACAAGAAGCCAAGCAAAGGATAAGCGTCCAGCTCATCCTCCACTCAAGCATCGAGAAGCCTTATCTCTTCTCATGTAATTAAACTATAAATAAGCATCTAAGTTTCTTGTGTAGGACAGACGAAACTATAACCCCAAGCCTGCTATGTACCCTTAAGAGTTATTTCTGAAAGCTTTCCTCTCCTATTTAGTAAGTCTCCTGTACATATCTTTATTTTCAATAAAAGCTAGTTTTTCAAACTAATTCTAAAGGCAATTCTTAGTTGATCTTAGAGGTGGGCATTTAGGACCGAAAGCCCGGACCGAACTGACAATCGGACCGATCGGGTCGGTTCGGATCGGCTTTTATTAATAAAAAATGTTTCGGTTGTAAAAGCCCGGCCCAGCCCGAAGTTTCTGGTCCGGGCCTCGGTTTCCATTTTTGAAACCCGTCGGGTAACCGGCCCGGCCCAGCCCAGGTTAAACCCATCTTGATTTTTAAACCCCATGTGAAGGCATATGAAGGCTCCTCTCTCAGCTCAACCCTCCCTCTCTCAGCCCTCCTCTCTCAGCGAAGCTCCCTCTCTCAGCCAAGGCCGCCTCCCTCTCTCAGCGAAGCTCCCAGCCCTGCTCTCAGCGAAGGTGGAGCCCCCGCCTACTCCCAGCCCTACTCTCAGCGAAGGCCGCCTCCTTCTCTCAGCGAAAGGAGAGATCGAGCCCCTCCCTCTCTCGGCGAAGGCGGAGGCCGAGCCCCTTCCCTCTCTCAGCGAAGGGAGCCCTACTCTCAGCGAAGGCGGAGATCGACCGCCTCCCTCTCTCAGCGAAGGCGGAGGCCGAGCCGCTTCCCTCTCTCAGCGCCTCCCTCTCTCAGCGAAAGCGGAGATCGACCGCCTACCTCTCTCAGCGAAAGCGGAGGCCTACTCCCAGCCCTACTCTCAGCGAAGGCGGAGGCCAAGCCGCCTCCCTCTCCCCTCCCTTCCCCGCCTTACCCTAGATCTTGATCTTGATCAGATCTTGATCTCGATCTCAGATCAGATCTTGATCCAGATTACAGACGATAATCTGATCTTGTAATTGTGGTATGTTTTTCTTGTAATTTGTTGTATGGTTACAGACAATATATATGAATGAATGAAGTATTTTTTTTTCATTTTGTCATATGATGAATGAAGATTATTTTTTTTTGTACGGTTGAAGTTTTTTTTTGCTTAGGACCGAAACCGGCCCGTAAATCGGTTAACCGGGACTTCGGTTATCCGGTCAACTCTGTCCGGTTTTGGGTTTCATAAACACGGGCTCGAATTTTTTTGGGCCGGTTTTCGGTTTTTAGTTTTTGGGCCGGTTACCCGTACTTGCCCAACCCTAGTTGATCTTATAGTTGATCTCCAAGTGTAAACCAGGAAACTGGCTTGAAGCTGTATCGATATTTTGACTTGTCTAAAGAATTATCTATAAAAATTGTACTGTTTGTATGCTTATGGTTGATTATTCTCTTGTTTCTATATATCTTTTTCTCTCCTGTTATCTTCTCCAAGTCCTAGTTGTTCGGGTGAAATTGGTATCAGAGCCAACTTTTCTTTTTTTTCAGGGAGACAATGGTGAGTCCTAGATGTCATTGGTCAGCCGTTGATAGCGTTGGTAAACCAGTAAAAGTATGTTGGTCAGCCATCATGAACCCTGAGTAAGTCGCCATGGTGAGCGCAGTATGAGAGGGTGAGGTGGTCCCATACCGGTGTTCCAGCTGTAGGTGGTCCTGGCACAGTGTTCCCATTTTAACCCCAAGAAATTGAAAAATGTCTTTGTTTTCAAGATTTTCCCGTTCTTCTAGTTCTAGGGCAAACAATCCAAATTTACAAAATAGAATGGAATGCAAAATTTCAAAAGTTGAAAAGGATTTACAAAACTGGTATTTAAATTTTGGGGGTGTAATCAACTGATAGTGAGGGAACTTGAATTCTTGACGCCCAATGAGATGGAAGGCCTCTCTGATATCATGAGCAGGGGTAGCTATCTGCAAAAGTTCTGCCTCGAGCATAAATCCACGAATAAACTTCAAGGGTTGCCTTTGCAAGGGACAGAAATCCCTTAGATTGTGGAGTTAACGAGCTCTGATTTTCTTTGAGGTGTTGCAATGCACTATTTGTTGCGCTGCTTGCTAGTTGAGTGCAGTGTCTGCTGCTGAAACCTGTTTAATCATGCCATCAGAACTCTTTGGAGGGTTTTTAATCTTCCTGAAACATTTCTAATGTAGGTTATGTGGTCATTCCACCCAATTTCAAAACCTTATGCAATCTACAAAAGCACCTCATGATAGGAAGTTTGGCTCTTGTTTTTAATATTGCCTCATAAGTCATAATTAGTAGCTGTTCCCTACAATTCATTGTTGGAAATTGTTTATCTTGAGATTATGATTCGTTTTTAATTCTCCCTTTCCGAGGTAGCTAAAAAAAACATGTCAGCATCTCCTTTTTCTTTTCTATGTTTTTTGGTTCTTTTGTGTTTATCCTCCTTTATAATTATGTTTGGTATTCACATCCCTGGACTGAAATATGACACTTTTCATGCAGCATAGCTCCTTTTTCTTGGTTGATCGAGGACACAGTATTTGGAGCTTTAACTTGTGCTCTTTAATTATCAATAGCTTTAACTTTTGCTCTTTAATTATCAATGGGGGATACAGAAAACGCTCCTTCTAAAAAGAGAGCTGCAGGGAGAGAGATCTCTCGGGACAATCCTGGTCTTGATGATGATGAAGATGCTCCTGAACAAGAGAGTGGGACTTTCCAGAGAGCCAGCGAGGAAGTGTTGGCAACCAGAAAAATTGTTAAAGTTCGCCGCCAACAGACTCCAGCAGCTGCATCATCCAATCCCTTTGCAAAGATCTCTTTGGTCCCTCCTTCAAATGAGCCTGTGAAACCAACTGATGTTGCCAAGGAGGAACTAGGACAACCAATCACTGAAGAACCAGCTTTAGGTGAGGTGGACAGAAAGAGTGATGGGGACAATGAAGTTGACAAGGTCCCAGCAATGACTGACCTGAATGAGCATGATACAAAGTGTGAAGATAAGACAGATGAACCAGGCGCTGTATCTACTGTCAGTGAGGAGAACAGTGATTCTGTAAAAAAGGCTACTAATCCTGATGGCAGTGATGATAAAGAACTAGCTGGGGATGAAGAAACAGGAGAGAAAGATAAAAATGATAATGGCAAGGAAGATCCAGTTACGTCTGAATTTAGTGCTCCGTTAAGTTCCTTCCGGCAATTATCTAGCAGCCAAAATGCTTTCACAGGACTTGCTGGGACTGGATTTTCCAGTTCGACATTCTCCTTTGGTGTTGGTTCTGGGTCTTCTTTTCCTAACTTTAATTTTGCTACCTCTGGCAATGGGAGTACTTCCCTTTTTGGCACTGCAAGGGCATCAGATGCTACCAAGAGTGGAAGTAGTGCTATCCCATCCATGCAGGAGGTTCATGTTGAGACAGGTGAGGAAAATGAGAAGGCCGTCTTCTCAGCTGATGCTGTGATGTTTGAATATCTTGAAGGTGGGTGGAAGGAAAGAGGAAAGGGAGAACTCAAAGTGAATGTTTCTACGACTGAGGTTGAGAAAGCGAGACTTGTGATGAGAGCCAGAGGCAACTACAGATTGATCTTGAATGCGAGTCTTTACCCAGATATGAAGCTCACTAATATGGAAAAGAGGGGCGTCACCTTTGTGTGCATGAATAGTGCTGGAGACAAAGATGGTCTTACTACCTTTGCTTTGAAGTTTAAGGATGGTTCTGTGGTAGAAGAGTTCCGTGCAGCTGTGTCGGCACATAAAGGAAAGAAGACTGCAGTGCTGAAGACACCAGAAAATTCTCCAAAGGCCTCTGATGATTAAAATGAAGAATCGCTGCAAAAGAAATCTGTCGTTATAAAATATTTGCCTTGGTACCTGCTGCTGATATCTCGTTTTTGTTCTGGTTTACAGTTTAGTTGCTCTGCAGTCTTATAATATAGTCTAGAGTTACAAAGTATGTTTAACTGGTTGTTGTCTGCAACCTGCCCATTTTCTGAGAACTTTAGCTCCTAGTACTATTTATCCAGATAAATCTTTGATTTACAGTATAACTTGTTTGGGGAAAATGTTACCATTTTTTGGTCCTTATAAGACATCTTGAATGATGGGTTTGATAGGTGAAATTGTTAGGGGCGCATGTCTTATCCTTGAACCTAGATTCTTTAATTCACATATTTATATGCGATAGTATTTTAGCATTGCCTCCAGGTTGTGTTCAAAAGAATATTATTCGGAGCTCAACGTGTTTAGGATTTATTTTCCTGTCTTTTCTTCTTGTCCAATGCGTATTCCTAGTCTATATCACCTTTCTCCCTGGTCTTCTGCAACAATATTTAGTACCACTAGGTCATGGGTTAGAGCTTGGCGGATGGTACCACTAGGTCATGGGTTCAAACCCAGCTTGCGGCATCTTTAGTGGGTTCTGGGATCCTATAAAAACCTTGCTTGCATTTCAAAAAAAAAAAAAAAAAAAAAAAAATTTAGTACCACCACTCACTTTCTCTTCGTCTGACATCCTGTCTTCTTCCTTCCTCTCATCTTTAGAGGGGGAGCTCCATAAAGACATGAAAGTCCATGCACACCGAAAAAGGGTGGTAAGTCACTCCTGTTTTTCCTTTGATGCTAAATTAATCACTCTAAATGGGTGGTGGTGTTTTCTGTTGGTGGTGAGAGGTGAGAACAGTTCATCTATAGACAGTAGCACAATTTCATGATGTGGTCAGACCTGAGATGAGCTGGTATCAAGTTGATGTTGTTTAAGGGAGGCATTTAGTCAATCCTAACCATTTAGCTAGAGACAGTATAGGAGGTTAAGGAGTAAGTCCTTGGATACCAGGATGAAAAAGATTGAGAATGCAACAGGGCCATGGTATTTACTAGTTTGTGGCCTTCCATACTGGATTGACAAACTTTAAGCTGAATTGATGTTTTGGAGTGTAAACCCCTTTGCCATTTTCATAAAAGATTGACACCTGGCAGTTGTTTTATTGTGTTTCGTCTCAAGCAGCATTAGAGGATCTGGTTTCCTTCAGTTTTTTAAAGTTCTTTGGAAGCTTTATGTTACTTTTAGGAGAGGGGATTTCAGGAAGAGATAAGTTGATTTGGATACTTCCACCTTCTGCCTCAAATGTTTTCCAAGAAGTCTTTGAGGCTTGCTAGACGCGGTTGTAGAATGATAAAAAGAAGAAAATCCCAAAGTTTTGTTTCAACATGCTCAGAAGCTATCATCTCTGAAGAAGTTATTTGATCAGTCTGAAGCTCATTTTGGGACATGTCATGCAAAGTAGTGGTCATCAAGTGTTTCTAAAGCTAAAAAAGGTCCATGATGTCGTAGTTGTCAAAGGATGCTTGGAGTTGTCTCGGTTCATACATGTGCCTCTCAATATGAAGAACACACGAACAGTCGAAATCATTAGAAAATCTTAACATTAACTCGACCAAGGTAAGCTATATCAAAATGGACAGTGTAGCAAAACTCACTTTTATATGACTAGAGGAAAAGGGTAGCTAGGGCTCAAAAAGAGTATTTCAATCTGCCTTTATTTTTTTTTGAGCCCGTCTAAATGGTGAGGAAACCAGCGAGGGAGGGGGGTGCAACCCTCCATCCCCCTCGGGACGCATGAAGGGGATGGAAGGCATGCATCCCGAGGGGGATGGAGGGTTGCACCCCCCTCCCTCACTGGTTTCCTCGCCATTTAGAATTTTTTTTTTTTTTTTTCCATCAGTGAATTAGTAACTTTTCTTTAATTGGTCGTCTAGCCAAGGTGGTTTCTAAATTTGGTTTTTAGAAAATAGAAACTAGGTTATGAAAAGAAAATAATTGGAGAATTATATTATTTTTTATTGAATACAAGTTTAACTAACTCTGAACTAACCTTATGAAAACAGGAAACCTAAGATTTCTTATTCTGTTATGACTTTCCTAACATATTCTATACTAACTTTCCTATTCTATAACATATGTGGACTTTTTTTCTTTAACACTCCCCCTCAAGTTAGAGTGTATGTTCATAACAACCAACTTGCTAAGAAGATTATCAAATTGATAAGTGCTCAAAGCTTTAGTGAACAAATATGTCAGTTGATGTAATGTTCCAACATGCTTAGTTTGAATAGTACATTCTTGTATTTTCTTTCTAATCAAATGACAATCAATCTCGATGTGTTTCGTTTGCTTATGAAAAACCGGATTAGATGCAATATGGAGTGCAACCTTGTTATCACAAAACAAGAGGGCTACCTGAGGATGATTAATATGCAAATCATTAAGAATGTACCTCAACCATGTTAATTCACAACATGTGGAAGCTGTGACCCTATATTCTGCTTCAGCTCTAGATCTTGCCACTGTAGTATGTTTATTAGCTTTCCAAGAAATTGGTGAATCGCCAAGCATGACACAATAACCTATAATGGATCTCCTAGTATCTCTACATCTAGCCTAATTTGCATCACAATAAGCTTTCAACTGTAATGAGCTGGTGGAAGAGAAAAAAATACTCTGTCCTGGTGAAGCCTTGATATACCTCAAGACCTTGTGTGCAGCATCCAAATGTGGTATTTTGGCCTTGTCCATAAACTGACTTAGGACATGTACAGAATAAACCAAATCTGGTTTCGTGATCGTTAAGTATATCAACCTTCCAACGAATTTGCGGTACGTTGCGGGATTGAGTAGTAAACCTTCATCATCCTGTGTGAGCACCAAGTTTTGATCCATAGGATAACGTGAAGGCTTTGCTCCAAGATACCCAGTGTCCTCCAATATTTCAAGTGCATACTTCCGTTGAGATAAAACAATCCCTTTGGATGACCTCGAGACTTCAATGCCAATGAAATATTTCAATTTTCCTAAATCTTTGAGCTTGAACTTTGCAGCCATAAATTGTTTTGTTTCTTCAATGTATTGGAGATCATTACTTGCCAATATTACATCATCAACATATACGAGAATTGCAATAAAACTGTTATACTTGGATCAGACAAATAATGAGTAATCAGCCTTAGACTGATTGTAGCTTGCTGATATGAGAACAGATGATAACTTAAGGAACCATTGTCTCGAGGTTTGCTTGAGACCATATAAATACTTGTTCAACTTGCATACTCGAGTCTCCCCATTTCGGCCAAATCTAGGAGGAAGACTCATGTACTTATCCTAAAAAAGATCACCATAAAGAAAAGCATTATTGACATCAAGTTGACATAAATGCCAACCTTGTGTGGCTGCAAAAGCAAGGAGAAAACGAACAATAGTCAATTTAGCAACATGAGCAAATGTCTCTTTGTAATCAATACCTTCAACTTGACTGTATCCTTTAGCCACAGACGGGCTTTGTAGTGCTCAACACTATCATCTGGATTAAGTTTGATCTTGTAGACCCATTTACAGCCAACCGGATGTTTCCCAGGAGGAAGAGGCTATAAAGTCCAACCGTTATTGGTTTCTAGAGCATCAATCTCACCTCTCATGGCTTGACGCCACTTTGGATCCCGCATGGCCTGCATAAAACTGGTGGGTTTTTTTTTACTAAAGAAAGAGAAATGGTGTAAGCCTTGTAAGGAAAGAAAATAAGAAAGGAGATAAACAATACATGTAGAAGGCCCAACGTTCGAAGCAGATGAGTGGGACGATCAGGAAGGCAATCGAACATCAAGATGATAATGTTGAAGATAAGATGGTTCACGGGTGGCACAAGTGGAGGTGCGGGATGGGAGAGGGGGGTCTAAGGGTGGAACAGGGGCAGGGGTGGCCGCTTGGGGTTTGGGTTTTGGGGTTTTCGATCGATCGGTGACGGAGGGGTCAGATTGGGCAACCGATCGGTGGGAGTGGTCTGACCGGTCAAAGAAAAACACCGTTGGAGGATTAAAAAAAATGGAGCATGGGCGACTGATCGGGGAAGTGTGTCAGACCGGTCAGCGAGATGATTGTGCATTTTGTCAGAAAAATAAGGAAAAGTCTCTTCATGAAAGATGACGTCACGAGAAACAATGACATTTTTGTGGGTGAGATCATAGACTTTGTATCCCTTTTACCCGTAAGGGTATCAAAGAAAGACACATTTACTAGAACGAGCATCAAATTTGCTAGGACGTTGGGCGTGTGTGGAAGCAAAACATAGACAACCAAATACTCGAAGGTGAGAGTAGGTGGGTGGTTTGTTATAGAGAAGTTCAAAAGGCGTTTTGCCTTTAAGAACTGAGGACGGTGTGCGATTAATGAGATAGGTAGCGGTGAGAATTGTTTTTCCCCAAAAATGTTTAGGGAGATGTGCTTGAAACAAAAGAGCACGAGCAACATTCAAAATATGTCTATGTTTGCGTTCTGCCACTCCATTTTGTTGGGGCGTAGAGACACAAGAAGTTTGATGGGTAATGCCTTTTGAAGCATAAAAATCAGTGAGAAAAATTTCAAGTCCATTATCACTGCGAATGATTTGAATTTTGGAAGAAAATTTATTTTTAATATAATTAATGAATGAAATTAAGAGTGTGCGTATGTCAGACTTGTGTTTAATGAGATAAATCCAAGTACATCGTGTATAATCATCAACAATGGTGAGAAAATAACGCGCTCTAGAAAGGGAAGCAACGTGATATCCTCCCCAAATGTCAACATGTAATAAGGAAAAATGAGTAGCACTCGAAATATGGAATGAAATAAATTCATTTCTAGTTTGTTTGGCCAAAGGACAAATAACACATTTATTGAAAACACAAGCATCGCGAAAAGAGACAGGAAGAAGATGAAGAGTTTTGACCGAAATGTGACCTAGGCGGTTGTGCCATAACACAGGGTCATTGTCTTGAGTGATGTGACAAGTGGTGGTGTCGTTCAGATAGTATAAACCATCAAGCTCAGTTGTTGTCCTAATCATCTTCCCCGAACGAAGGTCTTGTATCAGACAAGAATTGTTGAGAAAAACGATGAGAAAAATAAGAATGTTTGGTGAGTTTGCTAATTGAAATTAAATTAAGATTAAAAGAGGTAACACAAAGAACATCATGCAAGGATAAAACAGAAGAGAAAGTCATGGTGCCAATGTGTGTAACAATAGCGAGTATACCATCAAGGAGCTCAACAGTGACACCGCTATCAAGGATCCATGATGAACGAGAGCTATGAGATTTGAGATAGAGTACTTTACCTGTCAATTCTGTAATAGAAAGGTCATTACCAATATTGTAAGCTTTGGACTTGTTGTTGGTCAACAAGGCCATGATTTGCTTGCACTGTTCGGAAGTGAATGGAAAATGATTGGACCCTTTATTGTCGCCCATGGTGGCGGTGGCTACGTAGTGTACTGGTGGCTCTGACTGAACCTTGGGTGCTAATAGCCTGATCCTTTAAAATCAATTTTTTTTCCTTAAAACTGGGTCTTCTAGTTATTTAAAACAGATCAACCCTGCTGCTGCTGTGAAACAAGGTCTTCTTCATGAGGTCTTCCTCCCTGTTGTTGTTTGTTGATTACTTATTTGTTGCAAGATCCGACTGAAGGTGAGGAAGGCGGAAGCTTATTGGAGTTTGATTGGGGTGAGGATGGACGATCGGTGATGGTGACGATCGACTGTTTGTTGGTTGTGGCTATGTGATGAGGGTGTGGTTGTTGTTGCGGCTAGGGTTTATTTCAACAGAGAACTTGCTCTGATATCATGAAAAGAAAATAATTTGAGAATTGTATTATTCTTTACTGAATACAAGTTTATAAAGCTAACTCTGACCTAACCTTATGAAAACAGGAAAACTTATTATTCTATTTTGATTTTCCTCACATATTTTATACTGATTTTTCTATTTTGTATCATATGTAGACTCTTTTTCTTTAAAAGTTTATCCATGAGTAAATAAGAAGCTTTCCTAATCCTTCGTCTAGCCATACTCTATTCCGATTTGGAAACTATCTTTTTCAAAGCTGCGCTGCCCTGCTTTTAGAAGGTGGTTTCTAAATTAGATTTCTGATTCACTACGGCTACCTCCAAATTCCATCCAGTTATATAAGTTTAAAGCAATAGCAATGCACATCTGAAATCTGTTTTCCATAGTTTTTCCAAGTTTTAGTTACTTTCTTGCATTAGTTTCAAGAAGCCAGAGTTGCGAGGCAAACATCATCACATCAATCATCCACTTGGTTGGTTTCTTGCTCCTTCTTGTGTTGTGTGTGTTAACATCATTACATTATGTTGTCCAATCGAAGAACACGTTCGTCTCTCAGTGTCATGCAACTTGCTGATCCAAATTGTCGAGAAGGTGATCCAAAATTGTTCTTCAACTTTGCTGTCAATGAAACGAGTCAATTGGTTTCATCAACAGCAGCAGAAGATGATGTTATCGATGAAATCTATCATCCTGGTATAGCCAATGGCTATACCCAATCCCCTTGGGAGATTTGTTGGTCCCTCATCGGTTGAAATCCAAGCTCGACTGGATGCTCTCCTTGATCACTCTTTTTGATGGATACACTCTTCAGTTTGTTCAGTCAAACATCGTGAATATGATCAACCTAGAACGTATCTTGTATGCAAGCAACAACAAGAGTGTTCATCAGATATGGATTGATGTTCAAATAGACGTTGTGAATATGGTGTTTGCAAGTGTTAATCAGAATATCAAGTTACCTGCATCAAAAGAATCAGTTCAAGCCTTGGAAAAGATGGAATTCAACAAGGGAGGAGAGCACACTGATTGCATGGTGTGTATGGAGGCCTTCTCGAATGGAATTTGGGTTACCAGCATGCCTTGCGCGCATGTTTTCCATGGAGAATGCATTCTTGAATGGTTGAAGGAGAAGAACACCTGCCCCTTGTGTCGGTTTCAATTGCCCATTGATTCTTCTTCTACTACCGATCATTATTAGGTCATTGTATTTACTTGTAAATAAACAGAAATTTTGAATGAACTTGTTCCCTTTTTTGTATTCTGATTTATGCACTTAATTTTTCAACTAACACAAAACAAGTCGTAATCACATGCCGATCATAATGAGAAAACACATCATTGTTAGTTTTAGATCATCAAGTGTTTCTAAAGCTCAAAAGGGGCCATGATGTTGTCAAAGGATGCTTGGAATGTAATTTTGCACGTCGATATTGGATGAGGGATTCTTATAACACGACATCTTCATGTATCTCCATCCATTCTGCCATAAAGCCAAACACCATTAGAGTATCCAAAAATTCTACGATGTCTGGTCTGGCATGCCTGGATGGTACCAGGCACGTGCCTCTTCCCCTTTTTTAGGTTCAAATCAGATCCTTTTTTTTTCCTAGCCATTCACGTGACTGGTACCATGCGGTGCACCAGTCATGCCAGACCAGATACCGTAGTCTTACTATAGTATCTCTATTTACTTGAGTGTCAAACAATCACATAATTCACAATGAACCATTCTGCACTCACACCCTATCCACTAAATCATTCAGTAGTAGGTGAGGGAAAAAAATTTATATATATCAAACTGGAAAAATATGGCAATCTGAAACCACTAGGAAAAGGTCCCCACAGGCACGGGCTAATAATAACAGATTCTCCTGTCACCAACTTTTAACACCCGTGACCTCTCCAACTCTCAGTGCCCACTAATACAGACGAATTAAATTCATGGCACCATTTCATTAACAAATACACTTCTTCAATAATCAAATCACTTAAACACTAGCTAGATCAATATTACAATAAGATAATAATCTGTATATTGGACATCCCACTTGTTTCTTGCTTACTGAAATGAATCGAATCAAGGAAAGACTTGGTGTTGTTTAGTGAGTAGTGCAGTTGTCTGAGCATGAATCAACACAGTGTTCCACCGCTGCGGCACCTACACATTTCAGTACCAAATCTATTTGTAAATCAAATCATTCAGAGATGGATGAAACGTTTACAAGAACACAAAAAGGAGACAGTAATAAGTCTAGTTTTTTTTTTTTTTTCATGTAATGTTTAACCATTAAAACACATCGCAGATGTGTAAACAATAAAGACATAGGGATACCTGGGTTTTTCCGAGTGCTGATACTGGTGCACTTAGAAGTAGCACAACCCAATTTGCAGTAGTATTGAACATCTAAAGGAGAAAAAGAAGCTACATGCAGAGGTGGTGGAGGGAAAAGGCAGGTCCTCAAACACTCAACAGAACAAGAGAAAAGAGTAGAGTTTGGCCTAAACATGCAAGTCAGAAAGCACAATCCATAGCAGGCTTGGAAGTTGGATGGTGTTGTTTGAGCTCTGATCATCATCTTCTCTCCCACCATCCCCATTACCAAAACCATCACAACAAGTGTTCTTAAACCTCTGCTCTCCATTTTGTCTCTCAAAGTGCAAATTTCTCACTCATACAAAGACAAATTTGGTGGATTAGTGAGCCCAGACACTCACTCACACTAGTGGCTGAATATATAGTGCTCATTATACCATCGATCGGTTGGATACATTATTTATGTGGGGATACCATGGTGGGTCATGGAAGCCAATCGAAAGCCACCATTTGGACGAAGCCCCTTTGCAAATTCACATGGATACAATACCCAATAGGTCATGGGTTGTAGTCTTATAGAGGTTTCTAATCTAAGCCAACCCACAGCATTACTGCTAGTTTATTATGTCAAGTAGGATTAACTTATGAACTAGGGTTGATGTAATAAGGATGGTTGGTGGGATGAGTGGTTGATTTTGTCATACATGTCTGAGAACAAGCAGTACTGATTGCATGTAGTATTTAGAATTCTATACGACTTATTGTTGTACAAGTTCAATAAAATGAAAATAGTTCACTTTCTTTATAATTCACAATATTACAGAATATTGACAATATAAATTGATCCAATTCCTTCCCAGTCCCAGAAACATGAAATTTAGATCTCCTTTATTCATTTAACTAACTCAAAATGGAGAAATCAAGCACACAAACTTAGGCACGACAGGATCAGAGCTCAAAGTTCGAGTTAACATATCCTTCCACTGCAACTTCATCTGCAAATAAAAACATAAACCATCATAAAAGTTTCATTATTCCTAGTAATATAAATATACACAAACATACTTGGATTTCATAATAATATAAATATAAACAAACATAATGAGAATTTAAATATAAATATAAAAACATACTTGGATGTCATGGTGTACTGATGTTCGTGCACTTTTGAAGCCGCACAACAATTTACAGTAGCAGTGAGAGACTAAATGAGAATCAACCATAGGAGGAAGGCACTCCCTCATACATTCCCGATCACAATCTCTGCCTTTTAAGGACATCTTGGCACACCTTCAAGCAGGGAGGATAACATTTTCTAAGATCGAAATGTGGTACTATTTTTTCAGAGCCTGTTGTGTGGTGGTGGTGGTGGTGATGATCAACCCAGCCATCACTATAAGAATCACAAGAAGAGGCCTTACAAGTTTGTTCTGCATATTGCATTAAACTCGATCGTTTTCATAGAACGGAAAAACTTTGATAGGATAATGAGGCCATCCCATTTGCTTAATTTATAATGTTCAAATCTTTAATACAACATCCTTAATACCACATAGGAAATGGCGTACATATGGAAGAAATCCAGAAAGGTGTAATATACTTGGTAAGTTACGTACAAGTATAATAGAGAAAATTTCAGTGCATACACAAGTAAAATATTGGGTAAAATAGAACAATATTTCGGTACAAGATAAATATACATGCTATAATGTTGTGTTTTAATTTGCCCTTTCTTTGGATATACTTCCATCCATCCTTCATACTTCCTTCCTCCACACATGAACTTTCCTCTCACCTTTTTGTTGTTCATCTATACCTTATTTTTGTTGGTTGTCATTCCTTTTAGATCTCCATATCTTGATTGCCGATTTTTGTACCACCCCACATCTATTACTAGTATGCCCATATTGGCAGCATTTTGTGCACCTTTGTGGTTTCTAAGAATACTCGAGCAAGATCTCAAATCATTTTCCTTCCTCGGAGACAAGTTTCAAGGTGTCTTGAAGCTCTTTACTAGCTTCAACCTCTATGCATATGTTAGCAAACACTAGTCTGCTTCTTTCCTCCGTTGTTTTATCCATACAAATGGGAACCCCAATAAAGCTGGATATATAGTTGAGACCTTTAATTGTCCAACATGTTTAGGGATATTATGGAACCTCACCTAAATTGGAATTTTGTTAAAAAAAATTCTTCTTCTCCATTTCCTTACCCCAAGGCCTAATCATCAATGATTGGCCTCTACTCACATACATATTTCCTCATTCTAGAGCATCTTGTCTATCTTGTGCAGAACTTAAATGGAATTGATCTTCATCAGTTGCGATCTCAATTGTATCTTTATTTTTCTATTTCCTGAGAATAATATCTCTTACTATTGGAAATGGAGTTTTCGATCAATAAAGAAACCTACCAGTCCCTGCTTACTTTCCAAAAAAGAAAAAAGAAACCTACCAGGTAAGAGTTCCAATCTATATACCTTCTTGTGCAAATTCATCGGGGAGGATGCCTACCCCTGCATTGTAGTTGGATTGGAAAAACTCCATTTTGGCACCACTAGCAGAGCCTTTTCCTTAGGAGAAAATGGCTTTCCATGGTTTAGGTGTGCCGCTTTTTTTTTTATGTTTCCTTCAACATATCCATCTCGCACTCAATGAAATCAAATATCATTTATTTGTAGTGCATGCACCTCTTGTTTCAATATACATAGCAACGAATTGTCCCCAACTTAAACACCATCAATCGGGTCGGGCATCGGGCTTTCCATCTGGGCCTAGGTGGTGTAGGGTTTTCCCCAAAAGTTGTTATTGTCCCCAACTTAAATACCACTTATCGGGTCAGGCCTTAGGTGATGTGGGGTTTTTTCCCAAAAAATCATTTATTTGTAGGTGGTGTGGGATTTTTCCCAAAAGGAAAAACTGGGGAATATTTTATTTATGGTGCACGCACCCCTTGGTCAAATCAAATATCGTAGTTATTTGTAGTGCATGATTTTATTTGTAGGTGGTGTGTAAACCTATTGGGTGGGGGTGGTGTGGGGTTTTCCCCAAAATGTCTCGTTGCTATTAGGGAGTGGATCATCTCCTTATAAACCTTTGTGACAACTCTTCCTTACTTAATGTAGGACTATTCAAGCCAACATTTTTCCAACAGAATCTACAATTAGATCACATTTTTATGAGATTTTGCAATATATCATTAGATCTCCCTTTTTTTAACCACTTTTTAGATATTTTTTGCATCAAAATATTTCAATGGGTTTGGGAACTATAAATTGAAGTCAAGTAGCTATGTTAAGTCATAAAAGATGGAGAGCAAAGTGTTAGTATCTTCTTGTGATAGTTTTCATGGTGGGGATGATTGCAGGTGAGATCAACACAACCTCCCAAGTAAAACTTGAATCCATTGCATTTGAATTCAGCTATCCAGTAGTATGCTTTGGTTATTGCATGTTCACAAAGCACAAAGTCCTCCCCTGCTCGTTGAAATGTTTAGGGAAGTGCATTCGAGTTTATCCACAGCAATATTAGTACCCCGTAAACAAATTAATCCCACCTCTCCCCAGTGTTAAAACTGGAGCTATATTGAATAAGGGAATTCTCAAGATTCATCTTTGAGAGAAGAATTATGCCATTCAGATTTTCATTTTAGGTAATATAAAACAAATAAAAAGTTTTTTTTTAAATGCCATTCTTTGAATGTAACCTTCTTCTTAAATGTGGCTATTTGGCATAATTAGAGTCCTCTTGACATCAAAGTTAAAAAAAAAAAAGTCTTTTAAATATGCCATAAAGAAGATTTAATTAATTTTTACCAATAAGTATTTATAGCTTTGACCACTGTTTAAGTGAAAACCTTCAAAGATTTTATAAGAAAGACAGAGAGAGTTCATATTCTACAGAGAAGAATTACAAGATGGAGAACAAAGGTTCAAGAGCTCTTGTGGTGATGCTTATGGTGGTTGGGTTGTTTTATTTGCAAACAATATGATGAGTACCACCACAGCCTCAGAAATAGAATTAGAATCCAATGGCTTTAAACAATGCTATCCTGGGTGCTTTATTGGGTGCATGCTTACTGAACGCAAGTTATGGCATTGTGGTTTGTCATGTATCAAGAAATGCATATTTCATCCTTCTTCTCTAAGCGCCGCTCCTTCAAATGGCATGATCGGTTCTGATTCACAATCTCATTACTATTGCAAATTGGGTTGCGCGGCTTCAAAGTGTACAAACATCAGTACACCCAAAAATCCAAGTGCGCCTTTTTAAAACTTTTAGTTTCTGATTCTTACTGTATTTGCAAATGAAGTTTATATTTTTTCTGACTTTTATTTTATTTGCAGATGAAGTTGCAGTGGAAGGATGTGTTAATTCATGTGGTGGATTTTGCTCCATCCGTTACTAAGTATGTCATTTGATTTATTGTTTTAGTTGGTTGAATAAGTAACTGGTTACCATAGGGAACATATCGTGAATATCTATGAATAATTTAAATGTCGTGTGTAATCATGGGGAGCAAAGAGAGAAGTTGATTCAAATTAAATTAAACTTTTTATGATTTCATAAGAAGCACGTATTTAACTCTCATAAAATAGAGCAAGTTTGTGCATAGTCGTCATTTTTTTTTAGATGTTAGAGCATATTGAATGGAAAGTTCAACCTCAAAATAAAAAAAAGTTGACCAATTTTAGGTTGAGGATGAATGATTTCAGTGGATCATTCAACAAAATCTCAAAAAAAAAAAAAGCTAAAAATTATTTTCAGGGGGCAAATACTCTTTTAATTTATATTTGCCTATGAGAGCTTCTACAGTGCACTGGTTTTTTGCACTGGTTTTTTGCCTGGTGCAATCAGCCACCGTTAGATTGCATCGAGATAATAAATAATACTTATCTCGATGCAATCCAACGGTGGTTGATTGCACCAGGCAAAAAACCAATGCACTTAGGAAAAACTGTTTGCCTATTGCATTAGAGCCAAAATACTCCCTTTTTTTGGCATTTGTTTGCGCTGAAACTTCAAATCCATTGAATTTGTAGGCTCTCTGTTGGAGCATAAAAATTCACTCTCAAAGCTCAAATAGAACTCATATTTGGTTTTCGAGTTTGTCTATTGGTGAGCGTGTCACAGATGGGTATCAAATCCAAGACGTGAGGTATAAACCTCCGCCGCCTTAACCAACTAACCAACCTATCATTGGCAACCTGTCCAACTTGATCACCATGAACTTGAGTTTAAACAAATAGTAATTTGAATTCAGTGTGAGCTTGGACTTAGGCTTGGGCTTATGCTCGGGCTCGGACTTGGAGTGGGGTGAGTACTTTTTATTTTTGAGTTACGGTTGGACTGGGCTTACCTCAATCCGTCCTACATGGTTTCTGAATGCAGGGCAAAAGCAGAAAATGAGGTTGTAATTAATATGGAAAACAACTTGCAATAAATAATATTGAGGATGAATTAATGTTATCATCGATGTGGCTTTCAATGGGAGGGAGGGGTCTCATTCTACTCTCTATGCAACCCGACGTCATGCTTGTAGAACTCTATTATAAATTCACTCTTTGTGGCAATTTTTAGCAAGAGAGAAGAGCAAGAAGTGAATTACAAAACATGGAGATGAGAAGGGTACTTGTGTTGATGTTGATCATAATGGTGATGGTGATGGCAATGGCTATGGTCGAAGGAACAACCACAAAAGCCTCGACTATCCCCATGAGCAGGAGAAGTTGCAAAACAAGGTGTTTTTGGCTATGCTATGAGAATCCAAATGAAGACTGTTATTCAAAATGTACACAGAAATGTGGTTCCCCTTTGCAATCAAATTCATTTTCAAGTATCAATGTTGCCTCTTCAGTCGACTACTACTACTACTACTGCAACTTGGGATGTGTGACTTTTATGCGCAATACTAAACAAAACACAAGTATATATACCTCTTGCCCTCAATTTTATTTCTTTTAGATATAGACGCATTTATTAAAATCTAATACTTGGTTTAATTTTGTGCTAGGTGAAACTGCAATTAAAGGTTATCTCAGATCCTGTTCAGAGATATGCAACAACCATAAGTAATCCCTCAGGATTTGCTTCGCAAGTTCTATTTAGGGTGATTGGGAAATATATGTATGGTGATAGTCTTGGTATCTAGTGAATAATTGTTCAACCTTTCAAATTGTTGTTATAATAAGTTGGGTTGCATCTCCTATTGAGCCTATTAGCATTATGTAATGACTTTGTGATTTCATTTTATTTGGAATCATGAACTTAACTTTGAGAAGTGCATTTTTTTTCAATTATTTTTTCATGAAATATGATGTGCCTATAGCCTCCTAAAGACTTTTTTTTAAGGGGCATAGAACCCAAGACATGGGGTTAAACCACCATAACCTTAACCATCCAACCAGACTACCAGTGGAGTACATTGGCTTCATCATACTACTATTAACAGTACTAACACTAGATCATTAATATTAAACAATAAGGTTTGAACTTTTTTGGCCAAGTCCCTAAAAACGGGTCTTCAAAACCTTCGGCCTATTACACTACTGGTTCATATACATACGATCACAGATTATTTCCAAGACCCATTCTATTGGCATGTTCGAAAATGTTTTTGGAGGTAATCATTTGGTTAATGGATCTGCTGTCATAAGGTTAGTACTAATTTGCTCTATAGACACTATTTGTTTATGAACTTCTTCTTTGACAACAAGAAACTTTATTTCCATGTGTTTTACTCCTTTAGAGTATTTGTCATTCTTTGGGAAGATGACGGCTGTAGAGTTGTCACAATAATTTTCAGTGGCCTAGTAACGGTGTCGACAACCCCAAGCCTTGAAATAAAGTTTTGCAGCCATAAACCATGATTTGTGGCCTCATAGCATGCCACAAATTCTGCTTCCATAGTGGATGAAGCAACGATAGATTCTTTTTTACTTTTCCATGAAATGGCTCCCCTAGCAAGCATAAAGAGGTAACCAAAAGTGGACTTTCGATCATCAACACATCCAGCAAAATCAGAATCTGAGCAGCCAATAACCTCAAGAATCTCAGACCTCCTATAGGTGAGCATATGATATTTTGTTCCTTGCAAGTATCTCAGACTTTCTTTATAGCTTTCCAGTTTCCAATGATCAAATCCTAGATCCTTTTGATATTAGCCTTACATACTAGTAGCAAAACTGATATCTAGCCTCGTACAGGTTTGTGCATAAGCTCCCAACTGCAGACAAATATGGAATTCCCTTCATTCTTTTACGTTCCCATTATTCTTTCCATGATGCAAAAAGGCTTAATTTATCCCCTTTCTGAATGGGAAAAGGACTTGGTGAGCATTTTGACATTCCAAATCTCTCTAAAACTTTTTTCGATATATGCCTTTTGAAACAAACCCAATATTCCACGTGCACGGTCCCAGAATATTTCTATCCTAATCACGTATTGTGTTTCACCCATAGGCAACGACTACCTCGCACCACCAATTCCTCTCTCTCACACCATTCTACTCTCCCACACCACCTACTTACTTTCTCACACCACCATACTCTCTCACACCAACTATATAAACAAAAACCTCCATTTTTTCCCTCACCATTCAAATCTACAATGGTTCCTCCCTCCCTCCCCCATTTGAAATCTCTTCTAAATCTCTCCCCACACTCAAATCTCCTCCATCTCCCTCAAAAACTCTCAAAATCCCCTTAAAGTTGGAAACCTTAAACCCAAATTCAATAAATATGCATAACTTAACATAACAGATAAATCCAAACTCAAGCCGAAAAAATGAAAAATATGGTAACTTTCGAACTAATTTAAATCCTCAATTGAGACTGATTCTAAAGCTCATCAAACATGAAAGTTGTAGTACTCTGAGTTATCTAATAAATACAACTTGAATCACTTGAAAATGTTTTGAAATGAGCAAGTTATGGTCATTTTACTAAAGTCGCGCAAATCTTTCTGAAAAATAAAAACGGGATAGTGTTCCTGACTTTCGGCCAACTTATGTGCTTGATTGAGACCGATTCTTTTTTTTTTTTTTCGCAGAGTGCACTGCAAGGTATCCCAAATACCTCGCAATTCACTCTGTGAACATAATTTTTTTTCTGTTATGCGCGACTTTACTAAAACAACCATAACTTGCTCATTTCAAAACATTTTCAAGTGATTCAAGTTGTGTTTACAACTTTTGTGTTGATCAACTTGAGAATCGGTCTCGATCGAGCATATAAGTTGGCTGAAAGTCAGGAACACTGTCCCGTTTTTATTTTTCGAACAGATTTGCACGATTTTAGTAAAATGACCATAACTTGCTCATTTCAAAACATTTTCAAAAGATTCAAGTTGTATTTATTATATAACTCAGAGTACTACAACTTTCATGTTTTTATGAGTTTGAGAATCAATCTCAATTGAGGATTTAAATTGGTTCAAATACCCTGTTTTTCATTTTTTTCGGCTTGAGTTTGGATTTGTCTGTTATGTTAAGTTATGCATATTTATTGAATTTGAGTTTAAGGGTTTCAAATTTAAGAGAATTTTGAGAGTTTTCAAGGGAGAGTGGGGAGATTTGCAAGAGATTTGTGTGTGGGGAGAGATTTGGAAGAGATTTCGAATGGGGGAGGGAGGGAGGAACCATTGTAGATTTGAATGGTGAGGAGAAAAAATGGAGGTTTTTGTCTATATAGGTGGTGTGAGAAAAAAAAATCAATGGTGGTGTGAGAAAGAGGATATGGTGATGCGAGGTATTCGTTGCCTCACCCATATCTTTCATTTTAAAGTTTTTAGAAAGAAAATCTTTGGTTTTATATAATAACCCAAGATAACTAATTGCAAATAGTATGTCATCAACATACAAAATCAAAAATATGAACTTGTTCCCACTAGCCTTTAGATAAGTACATTAGTCAACGATGTTTTCTTGAAATCCAAAAGAAGTGATGGTATCATTAAACTTAAGGTACCATTGTCGAGAAGCTTGTTTAAGTCCATAGATTGACTTCTTAAGCTTGCAAGCTAAATGCTCTTTTCCTTTAATAGAGAATCCTTCAGGTTGATCCATATAAACTTCTTTATCTAAACTTCCATTCAAGAAGGCAGTTTTCACATTCATTTGGTGCAACTCTAAATCATAATGAAGGACCAATGCTAACATAATTCTAAGTGAGTCCTTCTTGGATATAGGAAAGAAGGTCTCTGTATAATCAAAGCCTTCTTTCTGAGTAAATTCTTTGGCCACAAGTATACTTTTATATCGTTCTATATTGCCCTTTGAGTCGCACTTGGTCTTAAAGATATATTTGCAACCCACTTTCTTGTATCCCTTGGGCAATTCAACGAGTTCCCAGACTTAATTTTGTGCCATTGATTTTAACTCATCATTCATGGTTTCAATCCATTTAGAAGAATTTGGACTTTCTATGGAATGTGAAAATGAAATCGGATCCGTGGAGATCCCAATATCAAAATTAAATTCATGTAGATAGATCAAATAATAATTAGAAATTGTAGGTTTACTGATCCTTTGGGATCTTCTTGAGGCTATTTGTTGCTGATCTACTACTTCATTATTAGTGACAATCTCATTATGAAGTGGTGGTTCATTATCTTGTTGTTCCATGTCATAATGTTGATCGACAACTGGCGGAAAAAGCAAGTAGTGGCTCACTAATTTGTTGTTGTTGATTGATAAGACATATATCAACCATGGGAACTACAATTTCTTTAGAAGTTGTGGGTAATTCTTGTATCACCATGTTATGAGTTGTAACACTTCCACTGACTTCACCATTCTCTAAGAATTTTGCATTACTGGTTTCAACAATTCTCGTACTATGGTTAGGACAATAAAACCTATACCCTTTTTTATTTTTCAAGGTAACCAATAAAGTAACCATTGATCATCCTTGAATCCAATTTCTTTTCATGTGGATTATAAATTCTAACTCTGCTTGACAACTCCAAACATGCAAGTGTCTTAAACTGGGTTTCCTTCCAGTCCATAACTCAAATGGAGTCTTTGAAACTGCCTTACTAGGAACCATGTTTAACAAATAAACAACAGTCTTTAGTGCATACATACACATTGATAAGGGTAAAATAGAATTTGTTCATACTTCTTATCATATTGATAAGAGTACGATTTCCCTCTCAAGCACACCATTCTGTTGTGGTGTGCTTGACATTGTGTATTGAGCACAAATGCTTGTCATTAACAAAGCTACGTTTAGCACCAACATAAGTATGCAGAGAAAGAAGTGAATTGGAAAAATAATCAACAAGATTTAACTTATACAAGCCATCACATAAAATTCCAGAACCAACACAAGAAGCATTCTTAAATATGCTTAAACATCCATGCCCAAATTTAAAAGTGTAGCCATCAACGTCAAGTTTCGATAAAGAAGCTAGATTTCTTGAAATTGAAGGCACATAAAGAGTTTCAAGCAAATCTATATAATATCCACTATCAAGGAACAAGCGATAAGTCCCAATAGCTTTAATGGGAGTTTTGTCCTGATTTCCCATGAACGGGAATTGCTCCTTTAAGTTTGTGGTTCGGGTTATAAGAAATCCTTGCAAAGTGTTGAAAGCATGAGTGGTGGCTCTTGAGTATACTCACAAAGTGTTCAATACCATTAACTTTTGAAACCATGCTTTCCATTTCAGACAATCATTCTGGATGTGGCTTACTTTTCGACAAAAGTAGCACTTCATGCCCCTTTCCTTTTTATGATTGTCGTCTTTATGGGTAGCATCATTTCTTAGAGAAGTTTTTCCTTTAGAGCTTTTGAATTGTCTTTTCTTACTTTTGACTTCTTGAGTAACCATGTGAACTAACTTTTGTCCTTGTATTTTTAGCCTTGCCTCTTCTTGCACAAGCATGTTGGTTAGCTCATTTACTTTCTATTTATCTTTCTTGGTATTGTAATTGATTTGAAATGGCCCATACCGTTGTGGCAAGGAATTTAAAATAAATTGGACAAGAAAGAACTCATCCACTGTCATTCATAAAGTCTTAAGCTTAGCTGTCAAATTTGTCATCAAAAGAACATGTTAATGCATACCACGAGAACCATCATACTTAAGCGTGGTTAGCTAGCCATAAGAGTCCCAACAAGATATTTATATGCAGTCTTAAAATGTTCTTCAACCATTTTGAGAAATTCTTTGGCATTTTCAATTGGAGGGAGTGTGGTCTTAATGTTGTTTTCAATTGTCATTTCATAAACATAAGTCTTAACCTATTAGACCTTTCCCATGCATTAAACAATGTTTTCTCTTAAGTGCTGTTATTTACAGTAAGAGCAGCAGGTTTTTCAATCCTGAGAGTTACATCAAGGTTCATAACACCAAAGTTAAATTGGACCTGTTTTTTCCAGTCTAAAAAATTAATGTCATTGAACATGGGAATTGAAGAAGCATGAGAATGCAGGGAAACAAGTGCAAATACTGCAATTAAATAATAATGCTCAATACATTAGTGTTATGAATATAACATGATCAAAACACATGGACTAGACATTATGAATAACATAGCTTTGATCTGCCTTGGGGAATAATCTAGTGCATGCTATTTTACTACTATGGTGTTCCATGTCACCTTGTAGAACTAAATAGTCAAGTGCACAAATTAAGTAGGTTTGCTTCCTTTGGGTAAGCATTCCAACTTAACAAAGAACACTCACTATTTATAATACTTCAATTCAATGATCAGTAGAAAGATGATGCACCTTTGGGCCAACTGTAATTTTCTAATAAACAAGGAATTGTTTGCTGTGAAAAAATTATTCTTATCACTAAACACATGGGAATCTATGTTAGGATATCATGAATAAACTTGTTTTCTAAACACATTCCAGTTGAGCTACTTTAGTAGCTACCAAACCGTATCTTAATATAGAAAACAAGTCATTTGAATATATATATATATATATATTTCATAACCATCATAACTAAGCACTTGTAGCCACATTCACAAGTAATCTCTAATTCATAGGCATTTACATTAAATAGGCAATTACATGTAATAATAACAATAATGCCCCTTTCAATTTCAATAATTCAGGTCAATTATCATGAAAAACATCATAAATAAGTTGAATCGCTTACATGGGCTAACAAGATTTATTGGTGTGAATTAGGGGTGTTAATCGGTTTGAAATTAGATCAAAATCAAACCGAACCGAATTTGAGATTCAATTTTCAGTTCGGTTCAATTTTCTGATATTTCAAATAGAAAATCTTAACCAAACCGACCAATTTGGTTCGATTTCAGTTTGTTTCGATTTTTCCCTTTTCTTTTTTTCCATCCATTTTATTTTTCTTACTGAAACAATTCTGTGTTGCCATTACCATTCCCATACAGCTAGATCTAAACACAAAGATAAAACCTATTTACACATATAGATTTCAAATAAAATTTGAACCTCAACAAGATTATATTATAAAATAAAATAAAACAAGATTATACTAGTTTTTCTATTATGATAAAAGATATTAGCATTATTGCATTCTGATTAATCAAGCTCGAATGACCATATAATTCGACAAAACCCCCAATAGTGCTAACGCAAAGAAAATTAGTCGAATAAAAAGAAAAAATAGGCTCAGACACACGGTGTCCAACGAGTTCCCGAACCTCAGACCAACCTGGTCACCCGAATTCAAGACTTGATTTAGCCTGAGCTTCAAAGAATCACGTTTCTCGGCCGATTTGATCCCCTCTACGGAACCTTTGGCGGCACTGAGAATGGCGCCGAAGAGGTACCCGATGCCTTTGTAGTAGTTGATCTTCTCCGACCATGTGTGGCATTGCACGGTGACTTCTTCGACGAAAAGGAACTCTGGCGACGTTGGGAGATTTTTTACTACATATACAACAAGATGACCAATATCACATGAAGATCATTTGTACCCAGATGTTATAAAGCAGAAAGTCTTGAAACAAAATTCATTTACAAGATTATCAATAATGGATCTTAGCACACCAGGTTCACCTATATCTATGATATCTATAGAGGACCTTTCTACTTCTCTGGCTGGATCCAATCTCTATATATTCACCTTAGCTCAACTAAATGGGGTAGGTGTGAATTAAATGAGGGTGGGTGGGTTGGGAATTGAGTTGTTTGTGGTGGTGCTGAGAGTTAAAAAACAAATTAAATGTTAATATGGTTCGGTTTATTCGGGGTTAAAAACTCAAACCGAAACCGAACCGAAGTAACTCGGTTCAGATCGATTTTGGCAATTCAATTTCATTCGGTTTCGGGTTTTTTCGGCTCGATCGGTTTACATGGAACAATTAAACACCCCTAGACTATGAATCATATTAGACCCAAAATATACATAAAATGTAACAACCTATTGAATTCACCTTAACATGCCCTATAAAATAAACGAAAAATAATTTTTAAGACCTACTTCTTCACAAAATATACCATTTAGATATCATAGTTGATATAATGGCTAATTTTATACTTGTATAACTAACAAGGACTCTTTTATTAACTCAAGTTAACTCATAAAGTTATAGAACATCTTGATTTTTCTTAAACAAATAGAAAACCTAATTTTATACTTTTATGACCAACAATGATTATTTTATTAATGATTCTAATTTTTTATTTTTTGTTATTTTTACTCTCTCTTTTTACCCTTAACTTGTCACGCCCCGATTTTCGAAGGAAACGAAAATCCCAAAAATCCACTTAGGATTATCCGTTTCCCCCAAAACTCGGGACGTGAAAATTCAATAATAACAGAAACAAATAGCAGCAACAACTAAACAACTAAAACGAATAAAAAGTCTAACCCGGAGAAGACTGGCATGGCTAGCTCACTAGCGGAACTCCAGTAATGCAGCTCAAAATCTCTAAACCTGAAAGACTACTCGGCTACATTCCAAAAGGAATGTACCCAAGAAGCAAAAGCTCACTCGGGTCAGCAATAAAGCTGGTGTGAGAAATCTTCATCCCAAAAATCAATAAACCCGCACATGATAAAAATAAACCAAACAATAAATAATCACACCATCAGGTAGTTCCTCAATGAGGCAATGGTGTTATTATCCTAATAAATAAATATGCATCATTTATCACTAATAAATAAAGTTTATGAGTTATCAATCCTCATAAATGCAACCACAATACAATTCATAATCATATTAGACTACTATTGAAATATTAAACAAACACATTTTTCTTTCTACCTTTAGGAAGACATGTAGTTCTCATTCAATGTTCGAATGAGCTGTTAGTTTCTTCCCTCAAGGCTAACCTAGTATAAGCTAAAATAATCTATACACAATTTCATGGCATGCTCAATTCAATGGTTTAATTTAATTATTTGTTTTTGATTTCTAATCCTTGGCTCCTTTTTCCACAATCGCACTCTCCTCCTGTGCCGAACACACCTCACCCAAGTGTTCCTCCCTTGCCATCGAAGCCACTCGGAGCGTACATGACCCAAGTGGGGTGCCACCTCGAGTGTCATGTCATCTCACCCGAAGTTCGATCACTGACAAGCATTCTACACGTACAACCGAACTCACATGGAACGGTGCACTGATATGCAAGCAAGTCTGCATACCCATAATAATATCACACGTATACAAGCAAGTCTGTATACAAAATTTTCATTTCTTTTCACATTTTTTTTTTTCTTTTCTCTGGAGTTGTGGAAAAAAGAACATTTACCAAGGATTTTATTTGAGTCGTTATTTTTCCAAATCAATTAACGTCACATCACATTCCCTTTACAAGAACCATATATACATAAAACATTACCAATGTGATAATCACAACATGACAAAATCTATTTTGCCATCTCCTTCAGAAAAGAATGAAAAACAAGTGTGTCGCAAGCACAAACATTCTTTTAACATAGTCACAAACGCGTGACAAGAAAACAAGTTCCATTACTGGCTATACCTGACTATCCTTATGGAAATCCACCTTTTCTTTTGAAAACCACCTATCATGACCACATCTATTGATTAGACAGTGACAATCAATATAGAACATACACTGTCAACATACATATCCATACCCCTTCGCATAACAATACAAATACTCATACTAAAAACAAGTGTTCAGTTATATATTAGCCAATATCTATTACTAGAATATTTTCTTCTATTTTATGTTATGCAATTGGGATCAATCTCGTCAGTTATGTAAATAGGTCCAAAGAAATACTCCAAAGATGATGTTTAGGTCCCACATCAACTATGGGAAAGAAGGGACGTAAAAGGTGAAAACCAAAAGGTAATCAAGCTTCAACAAGAGTAAGGATAACAAGAATTCAATCTCTATGTGATCATGAATCAAGAACCATACAACTAAAATAATCAATTTGAAAAGAAAACAAGAACTCAATTTCCCAAAGATAAGGCGTCACTAATGCTTAAAATAACTAGTGACTTGGAGTAACATATAATCAAACAAGTGGATGGCATTTCCAGTTTCCAATTCACACAAAGTATATTTGATGTTCAATATACTAAATATTGAAATCAGTGAATGGGTTTTAGCTCTATTGATTTCATTCGTGTCTCCATTGACTTTATGTGTAAAGCTTGAACTCATACCTATAACTTAAATCAATTGAGGTGGAATTCCATGGAAGCAACAAAATGACGGAGGTACTCATACGTCTAAAATACTTTATGATGCATGGTCTAAAATGCATCAAACCAAAACTAGTCCAAAGTAAGGATGCAACTCAGGAAAGCTAATCCGACCCCAGAATGAACTAGTCCATTATCTGGACTACTCAAAGTCTATATAATTTTTTTTTTTAGATTAAAAAGAAAGCTAATTGTGTCTTTCTATAAGATTCCAGTGAAGATTCCAAGGAATGTCAGTTACTGTAATGATAACAGTACATTGATACTGACACAAACATATAGAAAAAAATAGTAGAAGTCCCCAATTAAATCCTACTTATAAAGTTTATGTCAAAGCCAACAAACTCAAGAGCAAGAATAAGCTAATTGAGAAAATATATACAGTAAGTCGTAATCACCAAGACAGAAAATACTAACACACAAAATCCACAGCATTTCAATCTCTGTAAGAAACACAAAATACAGCACTAGTTCATAGCTCCCATTTGCCTATACACATTTTCATACAACAGAAACATTTTCTACAAAAATCCAGTGGTAAACCCATTAAACAAATGGTATGTGTGGACGACAATGGCTATCGAGATTGCATATAATAGAACATCTATGACAATGGTTATAGGCATAGTAGATGCATAAGGAGATGTCACGCCCCAAATTTTTAATCCCAAACCTCCCTAAGATGACAATACCAATCACAACATCAAACCCCTAAACACACTAAATCGCCAGTAACATCAAACACACCAAAATCAACAAACAAAGATATGGGTATTTCAAAAAGAGAAACTCATAAAGAGAATGAAAGAAGACTCACCATCGTCTCTGAAAACCAGACTCAATCAAAGACACCATCGCATGCTCCCTGCTGCGGCATCCTCATCATCCAAAGCTCGCCCGTCTTCCTCAGGCTGAAGATCATTCACTCAACACATCTCAGATCCTTCTTTTTTACCCACAACAACAACATCATCATCATCCAAACAAAAACAAAAAAAAACAAAATGTTGTCTACTTCACAGATTCACACCTCAAGTTGCCCAAATGACCAATGTCTTCCTCTTCTTCTTCTTCATCTTCCATCAATCGAACAACCCCTTTCCCTCTTCACCTCAATTGGACACACAGTCCCTTCTCGCCAGCCACGACCACAACGCTCGCCTAATCGCAGGTCCAACACCACATTTCCAGCAGCCTCGCCTTCCATTTCTTCTTCGTCCGCCATTGATCGGGTTGATGGATTCTTCTTCTATTGGGTTGGGTTGAGCAAGGATCTGAAACCCTAACTCTATGTGAAGAACAAGAGAGGAAAATAAAACAAAGGGTTTTGTTTCTTTTATATGGTGGGTGGCTATTCGCCCCCACCGAACTTCCGAATGCGCCCACCCTATTTCACAAAATAAAAACCCTACTTATTAATTTAATAAAAGCCCCAAAATCAAGCCCAAATACAACTTAGTAGCAACCCATCAACATTAGGGTTTACAAAAGAAATTTTTTTTTATATTTATTTAAATTAGGCGGGTATTACAATATATACAACTCAAAAGAATCTCGTCCCGAGATTCGGTAGAGGAAGATAAGTAGGAAATTAATTCTTAAATAAACAAACTACACATCACATGGACAAACAAATAGCTCATACGTATGCCCATAACTTAATGAAGACAATCACACAAAAATATAAATATTTTCAGTAAGTAGAAAAATTACGGGGTGCTACAATATATACAACTCAAAAGAATCTCGTCCCGAGATTCGGTAGAGAAAAGAAAGTTAAGTGAATTTCAAAAATGCAACTTGTCAAACGAAAGAAGATTTTAAAATAAAAATTTTCAATTGAATTTTAGTTGCATAAATTTTTATTGTCATTGAGAAAGTAGGGGTGTTATAATATATACAACTCAAAAGAATCTCGTCCCGAGATTCGCGAAAGTGTTAACTAAAGATTCAAGATAACCAACTACTACAAGAAAACGACACGAAATAATGTCATCCACTATTGACGTTAAAATCAGTTAGTCACAGAAATCTCATCTCGAGATTCACGAAGAAAAAGAAACAATAATAAAAGTTCAAGGTTCACCCTTATCACTTTATCTCTAGACAGTCACACTATTACTCTCCCATATCCACATTCCGAGGATCACCTAGACTCTACCCCAGCCTAGGCTAACCAAATGCTCTGATACCAAAATGTCACGCCCCGATTTTCGAAGGAAACGAAAATCCCAAAAAAAACCACGTAGGATTATCCGTTTCCCCCAAAACTCGGGACGTGAAAATTCAATAATAACAGAAACAAATAGCAGCAACAACTAAACAACTAAAACGAATAAAAAGTCTAACCCGGAGAAGACTGGCATGGCTAGCTCACTAGCGGAACTCCAATAATGCAGCTCAAAATCTATAAACCTGAAAGACTACTCGGCTACATTCCAAAAGGAATGTACCCAAGAAGCAAAAGCTCACTCGGGTCAGCAATAAAGCTGGTGTGAGAAATCTTCATCCCAAAAATCAATAAACCCGCACATGATAAAAATAAACCAAACAATAAATAATCACACCATCAGGTAGTTCCTCAATGAGGCAATGGTGTTATTATCCTAATAAATAAATATGCATCATTTATCACTAATAAATAAAGTTTATGAGTTATCAATCCTCATAAATGCAACCACAATACAATTCATAATCATATTAGACTACTATTGAAATATTAAACAAACACATTTTTCTTTTTACCTTTAGGAAGACATGTAGTTCTCATTCAATGTTCGAATGAGCTGTTAGTTTCTTCCCTCAAGGCTAACCTAGTATAAGCTAAAATAATCTATACACAATTTCATGGCATGCTCAATTCAATGGTTTAATTTAATTATTTGTTTTTGATTTCTAATCCTTGGCTCCTTTTTCCACAATCGCACTCTCCTCCTGTGCCGAACACACCTCACCCAAGTGTTCCTCCCTTGCCATCGAAGCCACTCGGAGCGTACATGACCCAAGTGGGGTGCCACCTCGAGTGTCATGTCATCTCACCCGAAGTTCGATCACTGACAAGCATTCTACACGTACAACCGAACTCACATGGAACGGTGCACTGATATGCAAGCAAGTCTGCATACCCATAATAATATCACACGTATACAAGCAAGTCTGTATACAAAATTTTCATTTCTTTTCACATTTTTTTTTTTCTTTTCTCTGGAGTTGTGGAAAAAAGAACATTTACCAAGGATTTTATTTGAGTCGTTATTTTTCCAAATCAATTAACGTCACATCACATTCCCTTTACAAGAACCATATATACATAAAACATTACCAATGTGATAATCACAACATGACAAAATCTATTTTGCCATCTCCTTCAGAAAAGAATGAAAAACAAGTGTGTCGCAAGCACAAACATTCTTTTAACATAGTCACAAACGCGTGACAAGAAAACAAGTTCCATTACTGGCTATACCTGACTATCCTTATGGAAATCCACCTTTTCTTTTGAAAACCACCTATCATGACCACATCTATTGATTAGACAGTGACAATCAATATAGAACATACACTGTCAACATACATATCCATACCCCTTCGCATAACAATACAAATACTCATACTAAAAACAAGTGTTCAGTTATATACCAGCCAATATCTATTACTAGAATATTTTCTTCTATTTTATGTTATGCAATTGGGATCAATCTCGTCAGTTATGTAAATAGGTCCAAAGAAATACTCCAAAGATGATGTTTAGGTCCCACATCAACTATGGGAAAGAAGGGACGTAAAAGGTGAAAACCAAAAGGTAATCAAGCTTCAACAAGAGTAAGGATAACAAGAATTCAATCTCTATGTGATCATGAATCAAGAACCATACAACTAAAATAATCAATTTGAAAAGAAAACAAGAACTCAATTTCCCAAAGATAAGGCGTCACTAATGCTTAAAATAACTAGTGACTTGGAGTAACATATAATCAAACAAGTGGATGGCATTTCCAGTTTCCAATTCACACAAAGTATATTTGATGTTCAATATACTAAATATTGAAATCAGTGAATGGGTTTTAGCTCTATTGATTTCATTCGTGTCTCCATTGACTTTATGTGTAAAGCTTGAACTCATACCTATAACTTAAATCAATTGAGGTGGAATTCCATGGAAGCAACAAAATGACGGAGGTACTCATACGTCTAAAATACTTTATGATGCATGGTCTAAAATGCATCAAACCAAAACTAGTCCAAAGTAAGGATGCAACTCAGGAAAGCTAATCCGACCCCAGAATGAACTAGTCCATTATCTGGACTACTCAAAGTCTATATAATTTTTTTTTTTAGATTAAAAAGAAAGCTAATTGTGTCTTTCTATAAGATTCCAGTGAAGATTCCAAGGAATGTCAGTTACTGTAATGATAACAGTACATTGATACTGACACAAACATATAGAAAAAAATAGTAGAAGTCCCCAATTAAATCCTACTTATAAAGTTTATGTCAAAGCCAACAAACTCAAGAGCAAGAATAAGCTAATTGAGAAAATATATACAGTAAGTCGTAATCACCAAGACAGAAAATACTAACACACAAAATCCACAGCATTTCAATCTCTGTAAGAAACACAAAATACAGCACTAGTTCATAGCTCCCATTTGCCTATACACATTTTCATACAACAGAAACATTTTCTACAAAAATCCAGTGGTAAACCCATTAAACAAATGGTATGTGTGGACGACAATGGCTATCGAGATTGCATATAATAGAACATCTATGACAATGGTTATAGGCATAGTAGATGCATAAGGAGATGTCACGCCCCAAATTTTTAATCCCAAACCTCCCTAAGATGACAATACCAATCACAACATCAAACCCCTAAACACACTAAATCGCCAGTAACATCAAACACACCAAAATCAACAAACAAAGATATGGGTATTTCAAAAAGAGAAACTCATAAAGAGAATGAAAGAAGACTCACCATCGTCTCTGAAAACCAGACTCAATCAAAGACACCATCGCATGCTCCCTGCTGCGGCATCCTCATCATCCAAAGCTCGCCCGTCTTCCTCAGGCTGAAGATCATTCACTCAACACATCTCAGATCCTTCTTTTTTACCCACAACAACAACATCATCATCATCCAAACAAAAACAAAAAAAAACAAAATGTTGTCTACTTCACAGATTCACACCTCAAGTTGCCCAAATGACCAATGTCTTCCTCTTCTTCTTCTTCATCTTCCATCAATCGAACAACCCCTTTCCCTCTTCACCTCAATTGGACACACAGTCCCTTCTCGCCAGCCACGACCACAACGCTCGCCTAATCGCAGGTCCAACACCACATTTCCAGCAGCCTCGCCTTCCATTTCTTCTTCGTCCGCCATTGATCGGGTTGATGGATTCTTCTTCTATTGGGTTGGGTTGAGCAAGGATCTGAAACCCTAACTCTATGTGAAGAACAAGAGAGGAAAATAAAACAAAGGGTTTTGTTTCTTTTATATGGTGGGTGGCTATTCGCCCCCACCGAACTTCCGAATGCGCCCACCCTATTTCACAAAATAAAAACCCTACTTATTAATTTAATAAAAGCCCCAAAATCAAGCCCAAATACAACTTAGTAGCAACCCATCAACATTAGGGTTTACAAAAGAAATTTTTTTTTATATTTATTTAAATTAGGCGGGTATTACAATATATACAACTCAAAAGAATCTCGTCCCGAGATTCGGTAGAGGAAGATAAGTAGGAAATTAATTCTTAAATAAACAAACTACACATCACATGGACAAACAAATAGCTCATACGTATGCCCATAACTTAATGAAGACAATCACACAAAAATATAAATATTTTCAGTAAGTAGAAAAATTACGGGGTGCTACAATATATACAACTCAAAAGAATCTCGTCCCGAGATTCGGTAGAGAAAAGAAAGTTAAGTGAATTTCAAAAATGCAACTTGTCAAACGAAAGAAGATTTTAAAATAAAAATTTTCAATTGAATTTTAGTTGCATAAATTTTTATTGTCATTGAGAAAGTAGGGGTGTTATAATATATACAACTCAAAAGAATCTCGTCCCGAGATTCGCGAAAGTGTTAACTAAAGATTCAAGATAACCAACTACTACAAGAAAACGACACGAAATAATGTCATCCACTATTGACGTTAAAATCAGTTAGTCACAGAAATCTCATCTCGAGATTCACGAAGAAAAAGAAACAATAATAAAAGTTCAAGGTTCACCCTTATCACTTTATCTCTAGACAGTCACACTATTACTCTCCCATATCCACATTCCGAGGATCACCTAGACTCTACCCCAGCCTAGGCTAACCAAATGCTCTGATACCAAAATGTCACGCCCCGATTTTCGAAGGAAACGAAAATCCCAAAAAAAACCACGTAGGATTATCCGTTTCCCCCAAAACTCGGGACGTGAAAATTCAATAATAACAGAAACAAATAGCAGCAACAACTAAACAACTAAAACGAATAAAAAGTCTAACCCGGAGAAGACTGGCATGGCTAGCTCACTAGCGGAACTCCAATAATGCAGCTCAAAATCTATAAACCTGAAAGACTACTCGGCTACATTCCAAAAGGAATGTACCCAAGAAGCAAAAGCTCACTCGGGTCAGCAATAAAGCTGGTGTGAGAAATCTTCATCCCAAAAATCAATAAACCCGCACATGATAAAAATAAACCAAACAATAAATAATCACACCATCAGGTAGTTCCTCAATGAGGCAATGGTGTTATTATCCTAATAAATAAATATGCATCATTTATCACTAATAAATAAAGTTTATGAGTTATCAATCCTCATAAATGCAACCACAATACAATTCATAATCATATTAGACTACTATTGAAATATTAAACAAACACATTTTTCTTTTTACCTTTAGGAAGACATGTAGTTCTCATTCAATGTTCGAATGAGCTGTTAGTTTCTTCCCTCAAGGCTAACCTAGTATAAGCTAAAATAATCTATACACAATTTCATGGCATGCTCAATTCAATGGTTTAATTTAATTATTTGTTTTTGATTTCTAATCCTTGGCTCCTTTTTCCACAATCGCACTCTCCTCCTGTGCCGAACACACCTCACCCAAGTGTTCCTCCCTTGCCATCGAAGCCACTCGGAGCGTACATGACCCAAGTGGGGTGCCACCTCGAGTGTCATGTCATCTCACCCGAAGTTCGATCACTGACAAGCATTCTACACGTACAACCGAACTCACATGGAACGGTGCACTGATATGCAAGCAAGTCTGCATACCCATAATAATATCACACGTATACAAGCAAGTCTGTATACAAAATTTTCATTTCTTTTCACATTTTTTTTTTTCTTTTCTCTGGAGTTGTGGAAAAAAGAACATTTACCAAGGATTTTATTTGAGTCGTTATTTTTCCAAATCAATTAACGTCACATCACATTCCCTTTACAAGAACCATATATACATAAAACATTACCAATGTGATAATCACAACATGACAAAATCTATTTTGCCATCTCCTTCAGAAAAGAATGAAAAACAAGTGTGTCGCAAGCACAAACATTCTTTTAACATAGTCACAAACGCGTGACAAGAAAACAAGTTCCATTACTGGCTATACCTGACTATCCTTATGGAAATCCACCTTTTCTTTTGAAAACCACCTATCATGACCACATCTATTGATTAGACAGTGACAATCAATATAGAACATACACTGTCAACATACATATCCATACCCCTTCGCATAACAATACAAATACTCATACTAAAAACAAGTGTTCAGTTATATACCAGCCAATATCTATTACTAGAATATTTTCTTCTATTTTATGTTATGCAATTGGGATCAATCTCGTCAGTTATGTAAATAGGTCCAAAGAAATACTCCAAAGATGATGTTTAGGTCCCACATCAACTATGGGAAAGAAGGGACGTAAAAGGTGAAAACCAAAAGGTAATCAAGCTTCAACAAGAGTAAGGATAACAAGAATTCAATCTCTATGTGATCATGAATCAAGAACCATACAACTAAAATAATCAATTTGAAAAGAAAACAAGAACTCAATTTCCCAAAGATAAGGCGTCACTAATGCTTAAAATAACTAGTGACTTGGAGTAACATATAATCAAACAAGTGGATGGCATTTCCAGTTTCCAATTCACACAAAGTATATTTGATGTTCAATATACTAAATATTGAAATCAGTGAATGGGTTTTAGCTCTATTGATTTCATTCGTGTCTCCATTGACTTTATGTGTAAAGCTTGAACTCATACCTATAACTTAAATCAATTGAGGTGGAATTCCATGGAAGCAACAAAATGACGGAGGTACTCATACGTCTAAAATACTTTATGATGCATGGTCTAAAATGCATCAAACCAAAACTAGTCCAAAGTAAGGATGCAACTCAGGAAAGCTAATCCGACCCCAGAATGAACTAGTCCATTATCTGGACTACTCAAAGTCTATATAATTTTTTTTTTTAGATTAAAAAGAAAGCTAATTGTGTCTTTCTATAAGATTCCAGTGAAGATTCCAAGGAATGTCAGTTACTGTAATGATAACAGTACATTGATACTGACACAAACATATAGAAAAAAATAGTAGAAGTCCCCAATTAAATCCTACTTATAAAGTTTATGTCAAAGCCAACAAACTCAAGAGCAAGAATAAGCTAATTGAGAAAATATATACAGTAAGTCGTAATCACCAAGACAGAAAATACTAACACACAAAATCCACAGCATTTCAATCTCTGTAAGAAACACAAAATACAGCACTAGTTCATAGCTCCCATTTGCCTATACACATTTTCATACAACAGAAACATTTTCTACAAAAATCCAGTGGTAAACCCATTAAACAAATGGTATGTGTGGACGACAATGGCTATCGAGATTGCATATAATAGAACATCTATGACAATGGTTATAGGCATAGTAGATGCATAAGGAGATGTCACGCCCCAAATTTTTAATCCCAAACCTCCCTAAGATGACAATACCAATCACAACATCAAACCCCTAAACACACTAAATCGCCAGTAACATCAAACACACCAAAATCAACAAACAAAGATATGGGTATTTCAAAAAGAGAAACTCATAAAGAGAATGAAAGAAGACTCACCATCGTCTCTGAAAACCAGACTCAATCAAAGACACCATCGCATGCTCCCTGCTGCGGCATCCTCATCATCCAAAGCTCGCCCGTCTTCCTCAGGCTGAAGATCATTCACTCAACACATCTCAGATCCTTCTTTTTCACCCACAACAACAACATCATCATCATCCAAACAAAAACAAAAAAAAAACAAAATGTTGTCTACTTCACAGATTCACACCTCAAGTTGCCCAAATGACCAATGTCTTCCTCTTCTTCTTCTTCATCTTCCATCAATCGAACAACCCCTTTCCCTCTTCACCTCAATTGGACACACAGTCCCTTCTCGCCAGCCACGACCACAACGCTCGCCTAATCGCAGGTCCAACACCACATTTCCAGCAGCCTCGCCTTCCATTTCTTCTTCGTCCGCCATTGATCGGGTTGATGGATTCTTCTTCTATTGGGTTGGGTTGAGCAAGGATCTGAAACCCTAACTCTATGTGAAGAACAAGAGAGGAAAATAAAACAAAGGGTTTTGTTTCTTTTATATGGTGGGTGGCTATTCGCCCCCACCGAACTTTCGAATGCGCCCACCCTATTTCACAAAATAAAAACCCTACTTATTAATTTAATAAAAGCCCCAAAATCAAGCCCAAATACAACTTAGTAGCAACCCATCAACATTAGGGTTTACAAAAGAAATTTTTTTTTATATTTATTTAAATTAGGCAGGTATTACAATATATACAACTCAAAAGAATCTCGTCCCGAGATTCGGTAGAGGAAGATAAGTAGGAAATTAATTCTTAAATAAACAAACTACACATCACATGGACAAACAAATAGCTCATACGTATGCCCATAACTTAATGAAGACAATCACACAAAAATATAAATATTTTCAGTAAGTAGAAAAATTACGGGGTGCTACATAACCCCTCTCACCCCATGATGCTGGTAGGTACCCATATTAATGATTCTAATTATGACCAACCAATTATAATTTTTCATAAGTTTTCATTGACCGACAAGTTAATCAAATTATTAATTATGCTAATGTTTAGTAATTTTTTCATAATGTATTTAATGATTATTACAAATTTGGTTTTAATTACTTAATAAAATCAATTTAATTAACTTGTCGTAAATTTGATTAGCATTTCATCTTATTCCATAATGTAGTTAATAAATCAATTTTTCCACTATCGAAATTTGATTTCCTATTCTTCAATGCATGCAGGGGCGGATCTACAGCTTGGGTAAGGGGGGTCAATTGACCCCCTTAGGTTTTAAAAAAAAATCTATCAAAGTGTATACAATTTCAATCTTGCCCCCCTTATAAAACCAACAATTACAATAACTAATTACATATCACAATTGAAGGAAAAAAAATTAAGTCGTCGCATCTAATCTCCGCCTCCACACCTTCGGTCCTCAACAATAGCTTCTTCTCCATCCCTGCAAAACAAGGTGAGTTTGTTTGATTATGGGTTCTAAATGAAATCAACAGGACAAGTGAACAACAAAATCACCTTACCTTGGGTGAGACTCTGTCTCCCTCTTTGGTGATCCAAAATTTAAACAACGAATCAACTTTGAGAGATCAGAGAGATCAGAAACTTGATCTCTCTCTGATGAAACCGAGCTCAATCTCTCCTGGATCCGCCTCGGATTTGATGAAACAAACTCAAAATCTTTGATAAAAACTCGATCTCTCTAAGTCTCTGATGAAAACAAACTTGATCTCTCGATCTCACTGAGTCTGATGAAAACAACTCAATCTCAGTCTGAAGAAAACAAGCTCGATCTCTCTGAATCTAATGAAAGCAAACTCGATCTCGATATCTCGATCTCTCTGTATTTGATGATGAAAGCAAACTCGATTTCGATTTCTCGATCTCTCTGAATCTGATGAAAGCAAGCACGAATAAACTTGATCTCGACCTCTCTGAGACCGATGAAAACAAATTGAGAAAAAAGATATATCAGATACAAGAGTCCCTTGTTTTCTCTGTTCTTCTCAGAGATGAAGATTGCTTTCTCTCTGAGATGAAGAGTGAACTGAATGTGGGCTGTATGGGGTTTGGTTTGATAAAAAAGAAAAGAGAAAGAGAGAGATGAAATGACTATTTTATTAAATTTATTTAAAATATTATTCTAATCAAATAAAGAGATAGAAAAATTCAAGGGGGTAAATTCGTTTCTTGTGTTCCATATTTGTTTAAGCTTTGATGTGGTATCTTATGTTTGTGTAAGCATCTAATTTATCATCTTTATACAAGAGAGTTTCATATTTGATTTTTAATTTAATTTAATTTTTTATTTGTTTAGGCTTTGACAAAGTGGGTATTTGATCCTTGAAGCTTAAGTGAGTATTTGATTTCATCTGCTGAAAAGGCCATTATCTCAAGTTCTTAGTATTTGGTGAAGTTCCTTCTCTTTCATGTATTAATTATTGATTTACATTATAAATTTGATAATTTAGGAATTTGGGAATCTGGGATAGCATTTTTAAATATGAATATTGGGATTGTTTGTTGTATTTGTGTAGTTAAATATTTGTGCACTTGTGCTGACGAGTGATGGATAAATACTTTAAAAGAATAAATTATGTGAGTTCTAGTTCTACTGCTCATGTTGTCACTGATAGGTCTGATAAGGAGCTTCCTAGTTCCAAAATGAGTTGTATTGAGACTAAGTTTGATCCAAAAACTCTTCTACCAGAACATGAAAACCCGCAGAGAGCTTTTACCTAAATCTACTGCGCATCTACATTGACTCATTATGTATGTTTATCTTGTAACACTTTTAAAACTCTATTTTAATCATATTTGTCTATTATTTTAAGAATTAAATTATCTATAATTCCCCCCCCCCCCCTTTGTCTACAATCCTAGATCCGCCCCTGAATGCATGGGTACCTGTAAAGTAATAAATTTTATTCTCTGTCATTATTTAGTCACAAGCTATCTACCACAGAGCATGATCATAGCCTCATAAGTAAAATGGAAACCAATATTGAATAAGATAATTTCATGTAAATTAAATAGTAACAAAGAATTGAAGCAACCATTAATTGAAACGAAAATATTGCTCTTCAACTCAGATATACCTCACAACCTATCAAAAACAAACACATTCAGAGTGACAAAACATTCGTGAATAAAAAAAAATGCTAACATGAAAATATTAATAATGTCAAAATAATTGCTCAAACTGCAGTTAAAGAAATTATTTGTAGTCATCTGTTGTCTATAAATAATGGGAAGGGTTAAGGTTAAAAAAAGAGAGGTTAAAATAACAAAATAAAAATAAAATCATTAATAAAAGAGTCATTATTGGTCATAAAAGTATAAAATTATGTTTTTTATTTGTTTAGGATGGGTAAATATGTCCTATAATTTTATAAGTTAACTTGGGTTAATGAAAAAGTCTTTGTTAGTAATAAAAGTATAAAATTATGCACAAATTAGCCATTACATCAACTACAGTATCTAAATTGTCTATTTTGTTAAAAAGTATCCCTTAAAAGTCATTTTCCGTAAAAATAAACATGTCTAATTAAACAGGTCTTGTGAATAATTACAGGCCACAATGAACATGAATAGTTACATGCCATAATGAACAATACAACAGGTCCATACAATAGCTAAGTTTGCACCGCTAATTCTAAATGGCGAGGAAACCGGTGAGAGAGGGGGTACAGGCCCAGTAAATAGTGCAAGCCCAATAAACAGTAATAGGACCAGTAAATAGTAATATTCATATCCGACCGGAGCTGGATCGGTCGAATAGGTCTTGATTTGAACCGATCCAGCAGGAAAAAGGACCTAATGTATTTAATTATCAACTAGGCTCATTAACACAGGATTGCTAACTTTAGACAAAGATAGATACAGACATGATAAACGGATGATATGCAGAAAACATAACAGAAATGAAATACAATAAACAATCAATACAGAAATTATTTATTTAATCTGTTAAAGAGAACGGTGCCGATACTAGGTTTTAGCTAGTATAACGAGATGTTCAAGACAATAACAGATCTTGGAAAGATTTGAAGAGAAGAAAAGATTTATTTATATATACAAAATGCAAGAAATAAAGGAAGGCTTACATGTAAAAGGCGTAAGGCTTACCCTAACCTTGAAACAAACTGACTTATATAGATAAATTCCAAGTGAGGATAAGCCTTGCTGGAGGATAGGGTTGGTGGACGATTTGTCCTTTGTGGGTGATTGAGATGCGAATACTATTCGCATGTGATTGTCGGCAGGTACTATTGAAGATGCTTTAGCTTTCAACTGTAGCTGCTTTGTAGTGGATGAACAATGGCTTCACGTTGATGCCTTTGAGATATGTTGTCGGGCTGTCTGGACCTCTTTTGTTTTGTAGTAATGCTAGCAGATGTTGCCTTTGGAGATAATGGACTGTGGGGCCATTAATTGATTGGAGAGAAAACGCCGTAACAGTCGTCTTCGTTAAGAGGGACTGTAGGTTCGTCTTATTCATCTGACTCTTCTGAGCAGATCTTCGATAGTGTCTCAAATAGTTGAGCTTTTGTAGGCTTTCCCTGAAGCTGCTTTCTGATATGTTGGTGAAGAAGCTTTGCATCAGAGATTGGTTCAATGGGATTCACCTGGGGAGTAGGGGAATGATCTTTACCGGAGAAGAAGCGGATAACTCCTTCTTTTGTAACTTTGGAGTGGTCAAATTGTGCCCACCATTTAACTTTAAAACGGCGACAGAACCACATAGGAGCATTCTTGGACTGGTAAGGTTTGCACAATGCTGAGCAGGTATAATCCCAACATAGAATCCATGACAAACCGAACCTGATGAAGAACCAAAGTGACAATACCTGTTCTGTTACAGGAATTGGAGGTTGGTACTTTTCTTGGAAAATCTTCCATCCTTCTTGGACAGCAGGAGGAAGAATATCTTGAATCGAACCAAAATGGCTCCACCAGATGTGCTGGAACCAAAGAGGAACAAATTTCTATTTGAACTTTTGGTAGAATAGGAAGAACCACGAATGGCCACAATTCTGTGATTGTATGAAGAAGGCTCTTGACCATGCTAATTTGTAGTCAAGATAATTGTAAGTATGGGGAACATAGTTCACTGAGAACTTCTTGTGGTAATAGGGAAGCTGATTCCAATCAGCTTCTGAGAGGACTTTGAGGATTTGGCACTTAGAAAAGGCGATCTTTTCTGGGTTGTCTTTGTCATAGTGATGAGTGACTATCACTGAATCTGAGTCTACGAGGAACTCATAGAATTCTTGGGATTTTTTACTGTCTGCTTCTTCAAACTGTTGTTGTTGAGGAAATAGATTCTTGGCTATGAGCTGGGGCTCTTTGACAAAAGCATACATGGAGGGCTCGATCATAGTGATATAATCAAGGCATGCTTTCAGAATGTATGGATTTGGTGCCGAAGTTTGCGGCTTTGTAAAACTAGTCATGGTGGAACCAGTTGCTTCTTCTTGGTTCAACGGGGTGAACTTTTGAGAAAGAGAAAGGGCATAAGAAAGAGGGGCTTGATGCTTTGAAGCATATTGGGATTTTGATTTGGGTTTGGAAAAAGGAGGACGAGACGAAGATGAGTTAAAAGAACTCATATTTGCAGGAATTCTCTGGTTAAGAAATCTGCAAGAGAATTGTCAGCTCTTATCAAAAAGATGAATATGAATTTGCCAAAATTCAGATTTGAGATCAAACTTAGAGAAAACACAAGCTGAGTGTAATCTTTTAAGAAGATCTTTCTTGTTTGGAATAGGATATCTAATCCATTGCAAAGCCTGATTTAAAGGCTTGTAATTGATGACTAATCGAGGACTTCCTCGTTCTAATTCAGCTGTTTTATTAACATAAAAGGCTGCACAACTCCAAGGGGATTTGGAATGCCTAATAAGTTGTTTGGAAAGCAAGGCTTTGATTTATTTTTTACAATGTTCCATAAGCTCTGAATTCATTTTAATTGGGCGAGCTTTTGTTGGAATCATTGGATCTATGGAATCAAAACAACTATTTTCAAATCAAACTTTGGAATTCCTTCAAAATAATGAATACAAATATATCCATATTGGATTAATTCAAATCGGGATAAAACCCCTTACAAGAACAGGGTTAGATACCTGTGTTTTAATCGCTCTTTGCGACTGTCGGCACAATAGGTTCGATGACTCGCTCTTAGGAATTGCAAAGTCAACCCTTGCAATGGGTCCAATCTATTTTGATTGTTACCCCAATTATTCAGTATCTCTCACGGATCCACATATCCTCGAGACACTGACTCTCAATATCCAGACCTCTGGATACGACATGCTTCCTGGATCAAAACCATTGGCTTTGATCTACAAAATAACATACAAAGCCATGAAGACTCAATTGAATCCTAAGGCATTGATGGAGTCCGCAAAAGGATATACAATCCTTTTCCAAGCAAACAAAGAAAAAACAAGTGTTATTGTCCCAAAGACAATTCACTGGAATCAAATCACCCTTCCAGTCACTTGGCAGGTTCCCACTGAACTTATACGACCTATTCCAAGCCGATTGAGTCAAATCCTGACTCTTGAAGATGGAACGGTTGAGTTACAATTCTCTTAGTCCCAAAAGACAAGTTTAAAATTGTCGGACTCGGGAAGAAAATTAGTATCTTTTTTCATAACAGCACCCTCACAAATCCCAAGGACCCAGACACCTCCTAAAGTCCTTCTCCATCTTGATCTTGCTAGTCTGAGAAATAACCCACAATTTCCTTAGATCCCGCAACCTATATACAATCCTGAGTCTCCCACTCAGTCTGAGATGGACGAACATCCTATTTCTCACCCTCAATTACATGTCTTACAAACAGAGTTTATCCTAGACAAATAATGGATTAAACAAGAATTTGTAAAACCTCACAATCATAAAAACAAAGCACAATTGTATGCTCAAACCACTGAAGAACAAAGAAATGAATTAGGAAAACAATTCTATGCTTGCTGTGAAGAAATGAAACAGAACTTACCTTTTTTAGATTAGTATTTTTCTGATTATCTTCCTAGCATAAATGTTATCAAAACTAGTTCAAAGTTTTGGCATACAACAGAAACAAATTCGGTTAAAGAATCAATTTTGCCACTTTTAGAAGAAATAACATTTTCTATGTACTCTAGGTTGTGATGTTTTAGCATCACCATTCAAAGACCCTCAGGTCGACCATACATTCAAAGGAATTGGAAGAGTTATTCAACAAAATAACTACACCAATTTATTGCTTCATGAGATTGGTGAAAAACTGATCCAAGATCAAGTCCACCAAGATTTGTTGGCTAGTACCCTATTAACTCATAAGCAATCTTTGAATCTTCCAAAACCAGTGGCGTATTTTGTACCCACATCTGTTGAAAAAAATGTTTTAACAACCCCAAATCAGTTAATTAAAGAAATTGATCTTAAATGAGCTGTTCTTAACATAAATAATAACCTTCAAATAAATACATTGTCTTCAAAAGCAATGAATCCAGACAGTGATTTTGATCCTATGGCTAAATTGGATTGTTTAAATTACATCCATTATGAAGCCAATCCCATCAAGTATGCTAGAACTTATGGGAAAAATCAAAATCCACTTCCTACAACTAGGAATTATTATCCAAGACCATCATTCCCTGACATGCAATATGAAGAGAAACCTCTTCAAGTCTATGGGTCATTTTCTACTAGTAACCTCTATACCTGGAATATAGATGGTTTAACTGAAGAAAATATTATTGAGTTAACCCAGGAAATGGTTATGATGGCTTCGGCTCATCGTAGTGAAGGCAAAAATGATAGAACTATTGTCTCTCTTATCATTTTTGGCTTTTCTGGTCTTCTCAAAGAATGGTGGGATAATTACCTAACAACTGAAGAACAACAATCAATATTTAACTCAGTTAAAGTTGATTTATTAGGTAATCCTATAAAACAGAACAAGGATTAGAGATTCCTGATTCAGTTCATACTCTAATTTTCTGTATCTTGAAACATTTTATGGGAGATCCTAGTGAGTTCCAAAACAAATCCAAAGATCTTTTGATGATCCACAAATGTCCGACTTTAAGCCATTTTCGATGGTATAAAAATATCTTCCTAAAAAGGTTATGTTTCAGGCTGATGCCAATAACCCTTTTTGGAAGAGAAAGTTCATTTCTGGTCTTCCACCGATCTTTGCAGAAATAGTTAGAGAAAAATTACAAAATATCTACACTGAAGACATTCCCTATGAACGTCTTACATTTGGAGATATTATTGGTTTCATTAATAAATGTGTTTTGCATATTTGTAATAATCTTAGACTCAAACACCAACTCAAAAAACAGAACATCAGTGGACCAAGAGAACTTGGTGATTTCTGTCAACAATATGGCTATGATGATTTTAAGATTCCTCATCAAAAGCCCTCTCAATCAAAGCTTCATTACAGGTCTCATCCTGCTAGACAATTTAAGTCCAAAAAATAATATAGACCTAAACAACTTCAGCCCAAAGACTATAATCAATATTATAGTCAACCCAAAAAATACGGTACACATAAACCCAAGCCTACCAAACCATTCAAGAAATATCCAGCCCAAACCCATTCAAAGCCTATCTGCTTTAAATGTGGACGTCCTGGTATTTATGCAAAGAATTGTAGAACAACCCAAAAGATTCAAGAGCTTCAGGCTCCTGATGATATTAAAAATATGTTTCTACAAGTCCTTATGAATTTTGAGTCAGATAATTCATAAGAAGATTTTCAGATTTTCAATCTGAATAATTCTTCAGACTCTGATCAATCTATACAAGAAGATAATGAGGAATGTGCAGAAGCTTGCCATTGCCACAATATTCAAAGCATCAATATGTTTTCAAAAACAAAAGAATCTAGTATTCTTTTAGATTTTGTTGATCGCATTGAAGATCCTAAATTAAAAACAGAATATCTTCAACACATCAAAACAAATTTAACCACAAAACCAACCCAGAGGTCATAAACTCATTCTATGACCATAAACAAATCATTGACAGATTTAGAAGACCTTCTTCTTCTATCCCTGTCAATTTATCTGATCTTCAGCAAGAAGTCAATCATATCAAAAAAGATATCATGATTTTCAAACAAAATCATTCTCTCATTGATCTTCGAATCAATGGATTGCAAAAACCATCTTTATCTGATATGCCTTCTTCTTCTGAACCTCCTATAGAAATTAATCCTCCATTATTTCTAAATGAAATTAACCAAGTTACTCATCAGCGATGGTTTTGTAAAATAAACCTTGTTATCAATAAAGAGATTACCATTCCATGTAAAGCTCTAATTGATTCAGGCGCTGATCTTAACTGCGTTGCAGAAGAATTAATCCCTACCAAATATTTTGAACTTACAAAACAGAAATTGTATACTGCCACTAACTCTACACTAGCTATACAATACAAATTAACAAATGTTCATATATGCCAAGATAAAGTATGTATCAAACAAGATTTCTTGCTTGTTCAAAACATGGCCCAGAAAATGATTTTTGGAACCCCATTTTTTGCAGCAATTTATCCATTCTCTGTTACACCTTTAGGCATCAAAACCCAAATTCTGGGAACAGACATAGAATTCCCTTTCATTTACAAACCTGAAATTATTGAAATCAACAATATCAGAAATGATACTTGTTTTCTTAATTTCATCACTCAAAAACAGCAACATTTGCAATCTTTCAAAGCTGAATTAGACCGAGGAAGTCCTCGATTAGTCATCAATTACAAGCCTTTAAATCAGGCTTTGCAATGGATTAGATATCCTATTCCAAACAAGAAAGATCTTCTTAAGAGATTACACTTAGCTTGTGTTTTCTCTAAGTTTGATCTCAAATCTGGATTTTGGCAAATTCAGATTCATCCTTTTGATAGGTACAAAACAGCATTTAATGTTCCATTTGGTCATTATGAATGGAATGTTATGCCTTTTGGCCTCAAGATCGTTCCTAGTGAGTTTCAGAATATCATGAATGATATTCTCTCCCCTTTTTCAGCCTTTACAATTATGTACTCCGAATCAATTCCAACCCATTGGAAACATTTGTATCAATTTGAAAGAATATCAAAGAAAATGGTTTAGTTCTTTCTCCAACCAAAATCAATCTTTTCCAAACAAATGTCCGATTTCTTGGACATAAGATCTTTCATGGGACTATCACACCCATATCTAGGGCAATTGATTTTGCAAACAAATTTCCAGATGAGTTAAAAGATAAAAATCAAGTACAACGGTTTTTAGGATCTCTTAACTATGTTGCAGATTTTTACAAAGGCCTTAGAGTTTTACTAAAACCTCTGTTTGCCAGACTTAAGAAAAACTCAGGCCCATGGACTGAAGCCCATTCACAGATTGTTCAACAAGTCAAGTCTAAAGTCAAACATCTTCCTTGTTTAGGGATTTTCAATCCAGATGCTTTCAAGATTGTAGAAACAGATGCATCTAATTTAGGATACGGGGGTATATTCTACCATCCAATTGGTCCGATACCATTCTGGTATTTGGAATTCAGTCCAATTCAATTACCAATTTCTGGTATTTGGAATCCAATCCAATTCAATTACTCCACAGTCAAGAAAGAAGTTTTATCGATTGTTTTATGCATCATGAAATTTCAAGATGATTTAACAAATCAAAAATTTTTATTACAAGTTGATTGTCAATCTGCCAAATAGATTTTAACAAAAGACATTTTAAATATCGTGTCAAAACAAATCTTCGCCAGGTGGCAAGGTCTTCTTTCAGCCTTTGATTTTGAAATTAAGTTTATAAAAGGAGCTGACAATTCTCTTGTAGATTTCTTAACCAGAGAATTCCTGCAAAGATGAGTTCTTCTAACTCATATTCCTTTTGTCCTCCTCCCTTTTCCAAACCCAAATCAAAATCCCAATATGCTATGACGCCTTATGCTTCAAAGCATCAAGCCCCTCTTTCTTATGCCCTTTCTCTTTCTCAAAAGTTCATCCCGTTGAACCAAGAAGAAGCAACTGGTTCCACCATGACCAGTTTTACAAAGCCGCAAACTTCGGTACCAAATCCATACATTCCGAAAGCATGTCTTGATTATATCACTATGATCGAGCCCTCCATGTATGCTTTTGTCAAAGAGCCCCAGCTCATAGCCAAGAATTTGTTTCCTCAACAACAACAGTTTGAAGAAGCAGACAGTCAAAAATCCCAAGAATTCTATGAGTTCATCCTCGTAGATTCAGATTCAGTGATAGTCACTCATCACTATGACAAAGACAACCCAGAAAGGATCGCCTTTTCTAAGTGCCAAATCCTCAAAGTCCTCTCAGAAGCTGATTGGAATCAGCTTCCCCATTACCACAAGAAGTTCTCAGTGAACTATGTTACCCAGACTTACAATTATCTTGACTACAAATTAGCATGGTCAAGAGCCTTCTTCATACAATCGCAAAATTGTGGCCATTCGTGGTTCTTCCTATTCTGCCAAAAGTTCAAACATAAATCTGTTCCTCTTTGGTTCCAGCACATCTGGTGGAGCCATTTTGGTCTGATTCAAGATATTCTTCCTCCTGCTGTCCAAGAAGAATGGAAGATTTTCCAAGAAAAGTACCAACCTCCAATTCCTGTAACAGAACAGGTATTGTCACTTTGGTTCTTCATCAGGTTCGGTTTGTCATGGATTCTATGCTGGGATTATACCTGCTCAGCACTGTGCAAACCTTACCAGTCCAAGAATGTTCCTATGTGGTTCTGTGGCCGTTTTAAAGTTAAATGGTGGGCACAATTTGACCACTCCATTTTATGACTTAATTTAGTCCAATCAGAATAGACCCAAATAAAATTTGAAGTCATAAAATGATAAAATCCAGTCCAACGACAAACAAAGCCATTATCATTAGTAAAAGAGATTCATTTTCACGCACGCTACGCGTGTCCACATTTGGGTTCATGATATTACATATAATTATCATAAAAAAAATTCATTTCAATACTTACAATATGATTTATTTAAAAGAATAATAATATATAGTTAAGCATGTATCAGGAGAGAATATCTCATACGAAAAATGGCTTACTAAACCCTTCTTATTTTTAAGCAAAAGGAAAATATTTATAAATAATATATTAAATTGTTTACAAAATGATAAGTTTCTATGAGTATGGTTACAAAAATACAAAAGTAAACAAGAAACTATAATAGTAATTTTAAAAAATTATGGAATTTTTTATTGTTAAAGTGTAGGAGATATAAGTGGCCATGGGGAAGAATGTAACAAAAGTAAGGAGAATGTACAAAATTAAGAAGAGATTCAATGCATTTCGTTAGGAGAGGACAAAATCTGCAAATGTTGAACCCCAATGCATGATAACCAGGTGGGTCCCATCACTCCAAACCAAAATCTACAACCCACAAAAAAATCCAAACCTACATCCCAAAAAAAAATCCAAGCCAAAATCCAAACCTACAACCCACCTTCCTCTCTCAAGCATTTCAACAAACAAACACCGAAAGGGGTGGGCAAGAATCTCGATCCCGAACCGGTTCAGATCAGAACAATTCGGGATTCACTGTTTTTATCCCGATTACGGTCCCGGACCGGTCTGAACCGGAACGGAACTGGTTTTAACAAAAATAATCCCGATTCGTCCCGATTACTGTAGCACTTAATATCTAAGTCCAACTCCAAGCCCAGTTAGGCAGTTATAAGCAAACCAAACCCAACCCAATATTTTACACAGCCCAACCCAATGCCAAAATGCCCAAAATAAACACTCAAAACAGGGTTTTGAGTTTTGTTTGACCAAAGCAAATTAACAAGAGCCAACACCCCACAGTAGGAAAGCAGAGCACTAGGGCAGCCTCGCCTCTCGCCTCCAACCCTTCTTCTCTACTCATTAGGGGTGCTATCAAATAGCTCTTTCAGCTCTGGCTGCAAGAACAAAGATTTCAGAGCATATGCAAGGAAATCTACATCTTCAGGTGACCAAATCTTTCATCTCTTGGAACATTTGGGTTTTTTTTTTCAAATCTTTTCCCTTTCTTCTCAATAGACAGGCTCCATATTTTCAACATGTGTTTAATATACTAATAATTATTTCTCAACAAAAAACAAATCAAGGTTTGGTACCTTACATAGTTTTCATTCTCATCTTTCTTTCTCCTTGGTGGGTTCTCTATGTTCACGGTGTAATGTGTGTAGTGTGGACAACAAAACTACTACTACTGAAAACACACACGGTACTACTAGAACACGCAGTCGAAAGTTACAAAAACTGTCTCTTTTGGATGCACTGACTAATAACAATTCATCCTTATTGAGGCTTTCGGTTGATTTTGAATATGTGTTGTATCTACTACTACAAATTGAAGAAATGCCCATGTTAGTTTGGATGACAATTTTCGTTTTTTAAGTCACGTTCAATGGACAAAAGCACACCATTTTCATGATATTTTCTTCTTTTGAATCAAACACAGCTGGAGTGTTTGTTCTTTTTCTCCCTAGTAGAAACATAGATTATTGTTTGTACAACATTTCAACAAGCATAAATGTTAAAAGCTTTGGATGAAAGATCATATCAACATGTCATATGCATGACTTAGAATTCCAGTGATATGAAATTACAAAGCCATTATCACTGATGTATGAATTATACTGATGTTTATCACTGATCAGAGTGTTAAAGGTAGAATCATGTTCGATTGTTAAAGATATGAAATTACAAAGCCATTATCACTGATTCACCGGTCGTTTTTTAGGAAAGTAGTTCAATAACTTCAATTATTGTATGTGTATTTGATAGTGTGAGTAACCAACACAATTAGGATGCACAATTAAACTGTTTTTTGTTCAATTAACTCTTGAAGAATTGCCCTTTATTGTGGTTTTATTGTTAATCTTTCCAGTCTTTGGTCGTCTTCCTCCCTTCTCTGCATCTTCCTCTCTCAATCAGTCTGTGCTTTAATCCGTCTGTGCTTTGATTTCTGTTTCAATCAGTTTTGTCTACTGTAGTAAAGTGACAATGTTGTTTTGATCAGTGAATAGGTTATCCTGCATTATAGTGGATATTATTTATGCTTGTAAAACCACTTATTTAGCTTCTATGACTTTTTCATTTATTGGTTTGTAAACATACTATTGAATCACTATGTGACATTTTACTTGATCTCTATTGTGTGAACAACTAGGTCCATTAGGTGACATTTCAAAGAGAACTGATGAGAACATCAGGGTGTTCTACTTTGGTGAAGCACTGTTTTTGCCCTAAATTTGTTGGGAGGATGATGAAATGATTGATGAGAACAATAGTGACAGTCCCAAAAAATGATGTGTTGGTTGTTTGATTTGTTGGAAGCACTGTGTAATTTTGTAAGATGTTTAATTTGTTGGCAGCACTCTGTAATTTATTAATTAAACAACCAACAAAATATATCAGCAATTTTGTTGGTTGTTTAATTTGTTTTTAGCATTGATTTGTTGGCAGCACTATTTGTTGGTTGTTTAATAGCAAGTATGTTTAAAAAAAATGATATGTAAGTACTCTTTAGTTTGTTGGTTGTTTTATAGACCGATGAGATGACTAATGAGAACAAATACAATAGTCAAGTCCAAAAAATGATGAAATGAATCATTTTGGGCCTCTAGCAAATCAAGCCCAAAAAAATTGGTTGTCTGAATTGGAAAATGAACAAACCGGGTAGGCATGGTCCCGACTCGAACTGTCTCGGTTCCAAACAGTCCGGGTCCAATCGGGTCGTCCAAAAAAAATGACTTTCCCGACCCGGACTGTTCTTGGTTGGCTAAACCAGGACTGGGACCGGGATAGGCCTCAACCAGGACCGACCCGGACTGTGCCCACCCCTAAATACAGACCCAAAAAAAATAAAAAAAAATTGGTCGTCGCAACACCACCCACCAAACCCCCAACCCTTGAGATGACCCAAAACCCCCGTGGGAAACGTACACTTCATCTGAGTTTGCCTTGCTTTCGAGAGGAAAACTAATAGGAGGGTTACGGTTTGGGAATGAAGAAAAGAAATGCCTTTCCGATGAGGATCCAGCCGATCGATCCTGACACGGTGGTGGTGGGATCACTGATTCGGACCGATAAACCGTTGGGGGAGGTGGAGGTTTAAGAGGTTGTTTGAGCGACAGTTTTCGAGGACTTCATCCAAGGAAAAAGCTTCCTTGAGGTGGTGCTAACGAAACCTAGTACAACAAAGATGGTGGTTATTTGAAGCCGAATTCGGTTTGTTTAGCAAACATCGTTCAAAATCTTTGCAAGTGGGGTGGCAACGGAGTGGCGAGGGACTACAATCACGGTGATGGAAAGAGAGCACGGAATATGATGGAAATTATTTAATTTGTGCGAAGGCATTTTAGGAAATTAAAGTTGGAGTTGACGACATACACAATTCATTGTTCACTTCAGGAATGCGCATTATAGTAGTTGAGATTTTAAAACCCATATTCTCTTTTCTCTTTTCTCTTTTCTCTTTTCTCTTTTACAAAACCCATCTTCTCTTTTCTCTTTTACAGAGTCATACAAATAATCTTCTATTTTATCCAAACAGTTCATCATGACGCCAGTCGTTGATCGGAGAAGACCAAGTCGGGGTAAAATTAAGGGGAGTCATTGCATGCGGCTTAAGTCGACTTGATTCCACCGTAAAGAAATCAAGTCAGTGTTTTATGTTCATTGTATGTTTCATTTTCATTTCATTCTCTTTCACTTTTATGAATAAAAACAACAGAGAATGAAGATTCCAAACACTTACTTCAATTTCAATACTGAATGAAAACACAAACACTTCTTTCAATTTCGTCATAAACTTTCAGAATCAAGAAACTGACAGATTATCCCCAAATCTGTTAGGATTGCTCTGATACCATTGTTAGATTTACAGACATACAACATAATATAAAGTATGAGTAATTTATAGTGATCGAAGACTTACCTAGATCCATGATACACAATTGTGTGAAGGTAAGTTCCAAATTGCAGCTTCTCTTATTGCCTCAATGACACTCGTCTCTCGCCAATTAAACCGTCTAGGGGACTCCGACAAAAAGACCCCATTTCGCCTATCTTTTCATCCTGATTGTTGAAACCTTATCCCACCTTCTTTGGTCGGGCAGAATCGTAGAACATCATTAACTGCATTAAAATCAGACGTCACTCCCCTTCTCTCAGCCATCTGTTGTATGCGGGCGACCTCATGTTTTTTTGCTGAGCCTTTTTAGCCGAAGCTCACTCGGTTAAAGACATTCTCAATCAATATTGTCTTGCATCAGGCCAAGGGGTGAATTTTGATAAATCTTTGGTATTCTATGGCTCTAATGTGCATCAGAAACATGCTAAAATGATCAATAGAATATCGTGGACAAATCTTTACAATCCCAAAGATAAATACTGTCACGCCCCGATTTTCGAAGAAAACAAAATCCTAAAATCCACGTAGGATTATCCGTTTCCCCAAAACTCGGGACGTGAAATTCAATAACAACAGAAACATTTAGCAGCAATGACAAAATATAGTTTAGAAAATAGAACAAACTGAAATTTTTAATAAAACTCTAACCAGGAAAAACTGACGTCGCTAGCCCGACTAGCGAAACTCCCGTAACGCTGCTCAAAAGTCTCTAAACCTGAAAAGCTAATTGGCTACATTCCCAAAGGAATGTACCCAAGAAGCAAAAGCTCACTCGGGTCAGCAATAAAGCTGGTGTGAGAAATCTTCACTCCAAAAATCAATAAAACTGCATTTGATAAACATCAAGCTAAACACAAACAACAAACCATCACACCAATAGGTAGTTCCTCAACGAGGCAAAGGTGTGATGCAAGAAAACACAGTCCAAAGAAATTTAGTTCCTCAACGAGGCAATCATATCATCATCCTAATATGTAAATATGCATTTACCTGTACTTACCATATAGGAGTTGACTATGGCAAGTCGGACCTGCAGAAATATTAGTGGACTTGCCATCCTGCATAAAAAGAATTAGAAACAATGCAACGTCATTTATTCTTTTTATTTGAATTCGGTTCATCTTTTTAACGGATTGATCACTTAGACGATACCACATTCGCACCACCTCCGTGCCGAACATACATGCCCGTATGCCTCTCTCATATAAAGGAGGACTACTCCGTCATCCATGCCTAAGTGGGGACATCACATACAGACATGCATCGCGGATACCCCTAACTATATGAGTACCAAAAGTCACCCTTGGGCTATCAATGCGCATATCTCACGTCACATTTTTGACGGATAAATATCAAAGCCTATTTTAGGCATACAAACTCACCACATTTCCGCAAGACTAACCCGAAGGTTATTTTAGTTTCTCTAGTAAGAAATGGGTGCCCCAACTCCGCAAGACGATCCGCAGGTTATTTAGTTTCTCTAGTAAGAGAGGGAAAATCATAAACAAAAGAGATGTGGTAGTTCTAAGTGATACAAGCCCAAGTGTTTTATATTTTCAGAATTCCAGGTTTACCAATATCATTTATTTTTCATAATTCAGAATTCTTCCACAATGACATTTTGTCATACCTGAATTGATTCACAATCTATTCACCCACATTTTTGGGGAAAACATAGCATATTCATTAATCATGCTATGTAACAATATGGCAATCAAGCCACCCCTTGATTCAAATATCCAAATTCTTCATAATGCATAAACAAGTCAATATGCATACAAATCTCCAAATTTATCACAATGCATTAATATTCATCAACCATTCAAACACCAACCAAACAAAGTCACACCCAATCAATAAAATGGTAAACATGGGTGACCCCAAACATGAACCCAGCAAGCTAGGAAAATCTCACACATCAAACAGATCACAAATATTGGAGAGCAAGCGTTTGCAACACAAAACATCACAAATAAGGCAACCTCATTCTCAAACATGCCTAAAATCTCACAATTGGATTTCCTGAAATGAAACCCGTCATTTCCATACAAACAATATACATACAGTATACAGAATTGCTCATCCAAAGAGATAAAGGACTAAGAGTTTCACTTACACCTTACACCCAAAACCTTTGAAATGGAATTTAAATCAAACAATATAACAAGCCTAAGAATCCAATCCAAAATCATCAAGGACACACAATTACCGGTCATCACACCGCCAAACCAAAATCCAAATCATAACCACATATCCTCGCAACAAAACTCACAAACCCCATCATCAAATCCTCACAAATACAATCACTAATTCAGTCAAGAAACAAAGATTTGCAAAATATAGAGAAATAAGAAAACTCACAGTAAAAGAGAAAGAATGAAGAAAACTCACAGATTTTGCAAATCGCAAAGGATTGCGCAGCCAACGCCATCATCTCATCATTCACCTCCATCGAATCCTCCTCAACCCTCGCAAACACCAGTGTCAAAATCTGAGCCAGTACAGCCTTTGCACATATCTGATTAGTATTATTCTGGCTACCAAGATACACATTATAACAAGTCTCAATAATTTGAACCAAACAATCCCCTCGAATCAGAACACACGGACACCTCAACGCCGAAAGGAACACCTTCAACACAGCAAGCTCAATCCCATCATCACCAAGACCCCCACACTTACAAATTGAATCCAAAATCCGAAACTCAATCGAAGGGGTCCCTTTATTCCCCTCTGGCCGATCGATCTCGCCATGAATCAAGCTCAAAGAGAACAACTTGAACAAAGATTCAAGTGCGGGTTCAACCACTTTAACCGAAGCAGTATACTCAACCCAAGTGCTTCACCATCAACATGAAGCACCGCCAATTAATGGGTGGTCAAAAGCTATTCTTCAATCAACTGATGGTATTGTTTTCTCAAAATGGGTATTCGACTAAATCACACTTAACAAACAAAAAGAAGAAGAAGCAAAAGTTAATGACCAAGACCCAGACTTTGTACAGAATCAAAGTGACAACATGTTATAATCATGTTTGAATATTAGAACTGAAACTAAAGCAACAAACTTCAAGTTCCAATAGTATCTCACCAAAACCCAAATATGTATACAATACATAATCGAATACCCAAATATAGCACTCTAGCTAAAGCCATTATCTTCTCCTTCAGTGCCCACTGGATGGCTCAAATATTGTATAATTGTCAACTCCACATGACTGATTTGCATACTGTGGCATCTGATAAGGGTACACATCACCCTCTGCATTCCTCATACGAGGCAAAGAAAATTGAGAAACACCACCTGGCCACTGATTATGCATTGCTCCATCATAAACACCAACAAAGGTAGCATCGCGACCAGTCTCAAATTGGCTATGATCTTCAAGAAGCTCATTGGCTTGAACGACAGCGAAAGAGAACTCACCGGGAGAATGGCGATCAAGGTCTCGAGACCAAAGGAGCGAATCGTCCAATCCAAGACTTCCGATTACTGTCGCTGTCTCTCATCGTGATCTCAATCTCTTTCTACGCCTGTCATCACTTGAAGAACTAATATCAGATGATGAGGATGAATCTGAATCAGAATCGCTATCTGATTCAGAAGATTTAGAATCAGATGAACTATTTGATTCAGAGGTATAATATCTTCTCCTCTTTCGATCATGTCCCCTTGGCCTTCTTCACCATGTTGTTCCTCTTCGCCTTCACACACAGTCCCATCGCCACCATTGAGGAGAAAAACACAAGGAAAGGAGAAGGAGAAAAAGAGGAAAAAGAAAAGAAAAAATAGGTTTTCTTCCCCTTTATAGGGTGGGTGGTTATTCGCCCCCACTAACATTCTGAGAGCACCCGCCCTTTAACTCACCAAATAAAACCCTAATTTCGAAATTCACATTAATTAAATGTAACCCTATTTTATTTAATTAAAAATAAAATAAAATTGTTTTATGAAATTGAGGGGTGTCACATTATACACACGTTAAATGGAATCTCGTCCCGAGATTCGGAAGGTAAGAACGTTAACTGAATTTCGAAAAATACTAGTTATCAAACAAAAGAAGATTTTAAAACACAAATTTCAATTGAATTTTTGAAACATAAATTATTTATTGTTATTTGAAAAATAGGGGTGTTACAAATACCTTGGCTCCTCTCTTCTTTTATCCAAAAACAAATGTAAAGATTCTCAGTTCCTTGTGGACAAAGTTAATGCTAAACTCTCAGGCTGAAAATCTAAAGTTCTCTCCCAAGCTAGGAGAACTTTCATGATCAAAGTTGTGGTCAATTCTATCTCAGTAAACACTATGCATACTTTCCTATTTCCTTATTCCATTTCCAAGAAAATTGATAATCTGGCTCGCAATTTCTGATGAAATGGAGTGGTGGAGAGTAAGGCCAAACATATGTTCACTTGGGATCTCATTACTCAACCTCGGCTGTCGGGCGGCCTCAATATTACTAACATCAGGAATAAAAATCTTGCTCTTATGGCAAAGGGTATGTGGCAACTCTTTTCTTCACCTCTGAATGCCCGTGTCCTCCAACTCAAAGCTTTCTATTTCAACAGAAAGAGCATCTCTCAGATTTTCAAAGCCTCGTCCACGACATCCTTCGCTTGGAGGGGGAACATATAATTGAAGGATATATTTTCCTTCAAAAGAAGTCTAAAATCGCAGCCTATAAAGAAGTCTTCAAAAGAGATAATGTGCTCTACTCCTTGTCTAAAATCGGGTCCCATATAATTGGGATTGTGAGAGTCCTTGTGGAAAAGCTACTAAAAGATTGAAGGATATATTTTCCTTGCCTAACACGCCCCTCTAATTGTGACCCACAATTTGACACCACCATTATAACTTTTTTTATTTTTTAATTTCTTTCATTCTTCCTCTCTCAAGTTGTAAAGCAGGGTGTATTTTCAAATGCTTCTTTTCATTTCGTAAACATTGCTCGCATGAATGTTTAGATGCATGTGATGGTTTTTTTTCCTCCTCCGCGACCCAAACCCGCTTCTTCAAGCACTAATGTTAACTTACCAAGCTTCTATTGCAACTTGGGATGTGTAAATTCTTTGCTTGATGCTCAACAAAAATCAGGCATCTCTTTCCCTCCTCTCGCTAGTACGCATTCACTTAAATGAGTACTTATATGAAACTTGGTTAATTTTGTGTTAGGTGTAGCCGTAGTACTGAAAGATGGTTATGACACATTATGCAAGGAGATATGCAACAAGACATAGTAATCACTCGATAATTTGTTGTATGCTTGTTAAGACATGTATGATTGTCTGGTTTTCTTATTTGAGAATAGCAAAGCATCGACCTTTCACATTGTTGTTGACTTGGTTTTTTTTTTTGAATGTCATTGTCTTTGATCAACCCTTTGAAGATGAAGAGATTCTATCTCGTACCTTGAAAAGTTTAAAAATAATAGTATAATAATTAATTTTTAAATAAAAAAGTTGATGCATAGGGTTCGGTATATTTTGGGTTAACTTTTAACTAATTCACATTTATACTTATTTCTAAGTAAGTTGTACCACTAAAATTAATTAAGAAATGGGGCATTAGGAGTTTAATTAATTGCGGATTTACTCGACTAGTATTGCATTGGGTGAAACAGAACAATACACAGCAGAAAATGTATTTTTACTTGAACGATAAAACAACTCCAATCAGCCTATTTTCAGCACCAAGATATGAAGCTTTAGTATGCCCTTGCACAAGTAAATGAAATTTTCCATAATTTTTTTGGTCAAAACCTCCCACTAATCAATTCGAACTGAAATTTGGCAAGAAATAAAAATTACATGTAGATCATTGTTGGGAATAACATGCAAAAGAAATGCATGATAGATTATTGTTAGGAATGACACGCAGAGGTTCCAGCTGACTGAGAACGAAATATACTCACAAAAATGTGTAAAATCAACTGTAAGTTCCACCACACCAATGGAGCTTAACCAAACCTATCAAAGCCTTGAGCTTTTTGTTAGAAAATTCTGTCCCATATTTGAAAATTTAATTCAGTTCCATTTCTTAACCAAGTTTTACGAGATTTTACTTTAAAGAGTCTGGAATAAGTCACTGCAAGTGGAGACAGTTAAAGACTTGAGAGAAACACGGCAATACCAAATCCACGTATCAAAATCATATTTATGAACTTTCTGATAACAAGATACAAACTCCAGAGATAAAAAGTCTTTAGTTCTCACATTGCCTAAAGCAATAACCACACTTGTGAAAGAACTGGTCACAGCAATCAGTGACCAAGAAGACTCCAGGGCAGAAAAGAAAAAAGAAAAGCAAACAAACTAATAATAGGATACAATTCCTGTCACCAAGGTGGGATGGGGTAAGATACAAGATACCCCAATGAATCGCGGAAATAAAACCAATAAGATTTACAACAAACACCGCAACTACGAAAATAGCTTCATATCTATGAGGTGTTCATGCCTATTATACACTTACTTTCTTCTGCCTTCACTCACCTCAACCCCGGCTATTGTGCCTTTGCCTCAAGTAGAACTGATTCTTACAGCTTTTGTCGATATATCACCTTGGCCAAAGATGTACTCCAAAGACATCTGATAAGCTGGATCATCACTGTTTGATCTTCAACTTGAAAGAAACCAAACTTTTCCATACAGACTGGGGAGGCAAGATTCCGAAACTAATATCGTACCAATTACATTTTAAATTTGGAACTATCCAAAGGGATTTCCACCAAGGGGGGAGAACGAACTTGGAGTAGCAGGTTGAGAAAATCGGTTGGCAACCTGTTGCTGATTAGTATTTAAGTTTCCAAAGAATGATGTCCCGCCACCAAAGCTGCTGTCAGTTCCTTGATGTCTGCACCACACATGCATTAGTTTTGTTGCAAAATCCAAGAAAATACATCTCAGAACTATACTCAATGTTTTTAAATAATCAACACAATCCTCCACATTCAGAAGGGAAATGCATTCTCAAGAGAAGAATTTTATGAATCAGCAAGCAAAACTTGATAAGATGAAAAAATCCAAAATATGGACCAGATTACGGTGATTACCTATTGTAATTAAGCTATGGCATTCAATGGATTAATAGAAAATAAAAATACATAGAGATCATGACATGGGACATCGCCAATGATGCACAAAAAGCACATGTATGATAATCCTGGAGTTTGTGGCTTACTGAATCCCAATGCACCCTCAGAGAAATTTAGGAGATTCAAAATCAAACACACTCAAACTAAATTTTGGAGCAAAATCCCAACTTTTCATCCAGCTCCAGAGAATAAAATGGCAATGTAAACATTCAAAAGAACTATCTTCTCTTTGCCCAAGGGGCCTTATTTATAACCAAAACAATCCTTGCTTACCACGAAATCCTAAAATAGAATTACAAAAAATTGAGAATAAAGTAAGCCCAACCACTGAAATAATTATTTATCTTCTTGCACATTATAAAAGTCCTCGAAATATTAACGCACATGGGGGTCAGGTAGTGGCATAATGTTTTAATCTAATAGCTTAACACAAATGATGCTATTTTTTGCGTACATCAATTATAGGGCTAAAACATTATGCCAGGCTGACCAGCACATGCATCAAATTGTGCCCCTACCATTGCTTCATTCCATATATATTTTGCTTCTTGTTACGAGGTATTACCTACCATCGTTTGTGCTTAATTATTATTTCTCGAATTTCGAGAACCTCTGTCAAAAGCACAGATTACCACACTTATATAAGTTTCACTCCACCATAAATTTTCTAAATAAATGACAAAAGCCAAAAGTTTACTTTTTCATGTTTGTATATACGGAGCCGAACTCAAACCTTTAGCAGAAGCCTAGCATTAGGTTTCTCATCACGCAATCAATTCTCAATGGTACAGAAAGCGGGGGGTCTCAAAATTTATATAGCACAGATAGATTACCCTGAATGTGGCATGTTGCCATGCATTTGTTGAACCATATATGCGCCTGAAATTATTGATAAACACTGCTAAGTTGAAGAGTTTATGGAAAATCAGACAAAAAGCAAAAAATCACAATAGAAAATTCAAGTTCCTTACCTGGAACCAATCCTGATGCATAAGATGGTGATTGCGCAGATGACACATATGATGGTGATTGCATAGATGACACGTAAGATGGAGATTGGGTAGGCATCCATTGAGGAGACATGGTGCCAAGGCTGGAACTACGAAGTAATCCAGAAGGCGCCACTACGTTTGGTAGCACTCCTTGCAAAGATGACATGGATGGAAACTATTTTTACAAAAGAAGAAACATAGGATCAAGCCAATCTTCAACTTCATGAGAAACTTATTCAATGATGTAATAAGTTGTTTAATTGATAACACCAACAAGAAATATGCATTGCTGGTATTCAGTAACTGTGAATTCAGTAGTAGCACATAAAATCATTATAGACCAGAATTCTCTTACAGAACATGAGATAAAGTTCAAGTAATGAGAAGAGGTTGAGAACTAATCATCTCCTCTGCTTTATGTTTAAGGACTAGGTGGAAAGACATGTATGTATGTGGCCAATGGGGTATCCGCTCAGCGGTATCCTTGTGATGAAATCACAAGTCCAAGGTTCAAACCCTGCTGGCGGCATTTGGGGTGGGAGGGGTTAAGGGTTTTTTTTTTTTTAAAGTATGTATGTGTATAAGCACACACCTAATAATATTTTAAAAGACTCAAGGTCTGTTCAGTCGGATCTCTTAAAACCATTTATTAATAAATAAATAAATAAATAAATAAATAAATAAATAAATGGCACTTTTTTAGTATCTTTGTCCAAATCCAAACTGCGTTGCTATTGCCCCACTTAACTGAAGTATTTGTTGATGTTTTTATTTAAAGAACCACAAAATATAATATTGGGAAGGCTTAAGTTAATATTTCAGAATATTTTCATTGGAAGAAATACCCTTTATTAACTCGGGTTAAGAAAGACAGTTTTGATCAAACTCTTACAGATGAGAAACACGAAAGAGATGATGGACAAACAGGTGTGGGGCCTCTTCGACTCGGGGTTGTAGAAAACAGTCTGACAGATTCAGTTTGGTGAAGAGACTTCAGCAATCAGGTGAGCTTCCCTAAACTGGCTGCTTGATTCTTCTTCTTTTTCATGGGTCGACTTGCATGATTCCTTTTAACAATAACGGACCATGGCAAACAACTTAAAAGGATTTTGTAAATGATTTTATGACAAAAAGATTCAGGAAACAATTGAAAGTGATGCATGTACAGTTCGCTCTAAACCACAAGACAAATCGGCAATTCGTAACTAATCAAATAACACTCAGCTATCATGTAGTGTAATTATACAAATCAACATTCCAAAAGGTAAATGAGAATAAGTTCAGGAAAATAAATCTTTTGAATTAAATAACAGTACCGATGGGGAATGAACTGGAGCCGATTCAGCACTGAGATCAAATGGATTTGCTGGTTTTGATGATTGAGGAAAAGTCGGCATTGGCTGCGAGAAAATTTATGATCACATTTGTTAGTAGTTGAATATGATTAATTATGAAGACAGAACTAAATCACTAAGGATTTCGAAGCAGGTGAATACCACTGCATTAGGATATTGCATTCCATATCCTATGCCAGGAGATAGACCAGGTTGCCAACCTCTAACTGCGACAGGAGCTGCTGAATAGTTTACAGCAAAGAGATCCTGCAGAGCATTTAAGGAGCCTTTCAGCGATAGAAAAGCAATATATACAATAAAGATAAAATAATATTAATTAATTAAATTAAAAATAAATCAAAAATAAAATAACAAACAGAAAACTAGTACCTCAGGGAGTGCTTTTCTTCCGGCACTTTTCACTTCGGAAGCAGGAGGTTGTGATGCAACTCCACCGCTTGTGTCAGGAGTGGGTCGAGATGCAATTTGAGATACTTGTCCAACTGCACTATTTGGCCCTTGAGCATTTTGTGCAAGTGATGAATTCCAAGACTGAAGAATGCACAGGAAACTTGTAAATAACTATTAAGTATTTATCACCAATATAAGACAGGAAACTCCTCTTTCACCTGACTGTTTGAGGCCTGAACAGACGATGGAGTATTCGTAGGAGCAAATAATGAGGGCTGAGGCTGCTGCATGTTTTGCCACTGACCTCCATCATTAGCTTTGGCCGAAGCACCACTAGTAGGTGACATTGGCAACACTTTTACAGGTGCAACAGCTGAAGCATAACTATTGTTTGGATAGATTGACATATTTCCCAAGGGTGAAGCTGCTGAAGCACCACCACTAGAGAGTAACTTTGAAGAGTTGCCTACAGCAACAGATGGAGGAGCAGCAGCACTTGTAGGTAATGCAAGCATGTAATCTACAGGTGCAGTTGTTGGAGCAACACTAGTACTAGCTGGCAACATGTCAGTGTTTCCTACAGGTGCAGGTGCTGGAGTAGACAATTCAAATAGCAAAGATTCCAGTGTGTTTGTTTCAGAATGACCTCGAGAGGAAGCGGGAGCAGAAGCAGGAGCTGGAGCAGATGATGGGGCTGAAGTCTGTGAGGAGAAATCGAAATTTGCCCAGTTATTATCATCAACAGATGGACCTTTTGGCTGCATGTCAGGTTGAATATCTGGTTTTTTTGGGGGTTCAGCTGATGGCCCTGTTGTGGCAGGAGGTTCAGGATCAGCATTGAAGTCAATCAAGCTACTAGAATTTGTTTTTCGGAGTTCAACTGAACTACCATCAATGGACCCCAGATTGCTAGAAGATGCAACCCTCTGCAACATGAACGTTCAATGGATAAGCACTACAAAAATAATACCTCAGGAACTTCTGCAAAGGATATCATAACCCAATAACTCGATAAATCAAACAGATTAACTAACGCTCTGTTTGGTTGCAAATACGAAAATTTTCTTGGGAAAAGCCTTACATGTTCACTTGCACATGCAAATTATGGGGAGGGGTCCAACACTTGTACAATCATAAAAGTAGTCTATCCTCATAACATGAATTCAAGTCGAGACCAACTATCATAACTACTCGTTTCAATAATCTGTAAACTTGAAATCAAGTAAAAATTCAATATAAAAAACTTGCACTGGTTAGTGCATTAACAACCAATCTCTTTCGCTTGCCCTTTGTTCATTCTTATTCCCTAACTTTGTTTGGCTGGTATAATGGACAATGGTGACAAATGAGTTTTAGCATCTCCTTATTCCAACTTATATTGTACTTCAGTAGAAAAATGATACCTGTGTGAGCGTGGAACCATCAGCAGCCTTGCCACCATTTGCTCTAGGAGGTTCACCTATACGAAGAGGAGGGGTATCCTTTCCAAGAATCTCTCTAACAGGGCGTACCATAGGAGGACTAGATGTATCTGTCTCTTTTAGCCGGTTTGGTGAAACACCCGCTACCATATCACCATCAGAGTATCTGCGATCTTCATGTCTCCTACGATCTCCAAATCTATCATCTCGACGCCTGTCATCAACCACTTCAAAACGGACAGGACTTTTCCTAAACTCGCCGCGAGCAGAACCAGGACTTTTTCTTTCATCATAACTGTATCGGTAACTTCTATCATCATTGCGTTCACCAATACCAGGCCTTTCATTGTAGCGTTGATTCTCAAAAGGTGGGCTCCTAGAATCACCACGATACGGATCAACTTTTCTGCTTTCATAAGGATCCTCTCTGTCGCTCTGTAGATCACAAACACATAATTCCATTAAATTTTGAAACAATAACCATTTGGAAATATTACAGCAGAAAGGAAAGGGTGAGATATACCATCCTTATCCTTGGAGGCTTGTCAACAGGCCTCTCACCCGTGTATCTTCTATCCACATAGACATGCTTAATGAAGTCCCGGAGTCTCATAACATTACTGTGAGTGAACGTTTGAATCAGAAAGAACTCAATCATTAAGAATCCATACTAGATAATAAGGGCTATGAAATAACCTGCTATCAGGAATAGACTGGCGTTGTGGATCCAATTCTTTCAAATAAACCTCCCTTGCACGCTGTGTAAGACAAGAAATACAGAGTTCATAACCTGACATTGAGGGGTTTATTGACGAGCAATGTACCAGAATATATGTGATAGAACATGCATCTATACCTCATTTCCACCAGCTTGAAGTGCACTAACTTCTGGTGTAGTAAATTTTGCCATGGACACTGATTTTACTCGATGTGTGAACTCTCGACTGGAATTGATTTCAACATAGAGAAAGTCAGCAAATTAAAATTATATAGTGTATGACCTAGATTAAATAATATTTTCCCTATCCAATGCAATCTCATCTAAAAGGATCGTGACTGTTGCAAATGGTGACACATAAACTACAACTTAGAGCATGTTGCAAGCATAGAAAAGCAGAATTGATGATAAATCTGTTGCTCATGGTGGCACCTAAAACTACAACTTAGCATGTGGCAGGCACACAAAAACGAAATTCACGATACACCACTAAATGCATCATGAAAGAACCATGCGTAGATTCAGTTGACAACCATTAGTGGCGTTCAACATTCAGTTGACAACATTAGTAGTGTTCATTTTCAGCACTCACCGCATACCATTTGGCCAACTGATCCATGATTTGGACCCAACAAATGGTTCATTGCCGAGGACACTAAACACCAAATGGATGCAAGGAAAACAGAAAATAAACAGAAATCAAAATAATATGGAAATAATATGGCACTTACTGTATCCCACTACAGTTTGTACAAACAAATGTCCAGAAATTCGTGCAAACATACTGGGGTCCCTGCTTAGAAAGAAAAAATTGTAAATTCCCACAACATAATGTATATGCTCTCATGCTAAATTTACAATGCATAACTTCAAAAATAATAATAAATTAAAGAAAATAAATTTGTTGAAAATGACATGGCTTATTAGACATGATAGTACGATGACAGACTCGCCACAAGATGAGAATTACAATGTCTAACTGAAACAGTATTGTATAGTAAACTCATAAGAAATTTTTAAGAGCGAGATCCTTGAGGTTAACCGTATTAGAGAAATGACTTAAGTTTCTTAACATTGAACTCGACCACTACAAAACTGCAAAGCATGGTATACTAACGCATGCAGACTAAGCAGGCATGCAATCCTTCAAAGAAACACAAATAAATCAATTATACAAGACGACACATCAATGCCAATTCTAGCAAATGATGATAATGGAATGGCAAAACAAAGATGTTTAAAGCCACTAGCAGTTTGGAGCACATGAGGACACATCAATGCTAAATATACGCAGCCGTTGCTCTTACGACCAAGGATGGCATAGGATAAGCTAAAACCACATTAGTCGGTTTGGTCTGACTAAACAAGTAGAGTACCCTAAAATCATTTTGTTAGATTTTACTTTCTTAAAAATTGTAAGTGTAGCTCAAACTATTTTTATGTTCTGGAATCATTGCGCTGACTAGAAGTGCCCATAAATCAAGATTCTGCTAAACTACAAAGAGCTAAGCAAGTCAATCAATTTAAAGCAACATACTCGGTAGGAAACCAAAAATGGTGGCAAACAAAGAGTACAGTGTAGTTCTTCAGTCGATAGTGTTGCTCAACTCAAAGAACACCAATTATAAACAGCAAACTTATTTATTGAGCCAGTATGAACACGGACAGGTTGAGACTCATTTCATTTTCAAGCCAAGAACTTCATATCGACATCTACTCTTGATATTTCTGAAGATGAGTAAGGCGACCAAGGCTGTGTGTTGGTTTATGCCTGAAAAAGAAAGGGAGAGGGGGGGGGGAGCACTTGACGTAGAAGATAACTATATCTGTAGTAGTTTCCATGGCAAAAATTTTACATAGTACGTCCCGTCTCTCAACCCTCTTTCTCCCCTCTCCCTTCTCCTTTATGCTTAATTTCATAATTTGACATAAATCGTGATCTTCAACTTCAGATTCCCCCTTTTCCCCTATACTATCTCTTTTTTGTCTATTCTCTAAAAAATTTCAAAACTCTGTTTGAAACTCCACCACAACAAAGCATAAAATGTCCTAGTAAATTCCTCTAACTATACATACCACAGTTCATTTGAAACAATATTTTAATTGATAAAGTATATTAAGAAACCTGCCAATGCCAGCTAGTTCAGCTCAACGAGTCTCAACATCAACATTTAGACTCATGTTGTCCACAACTCGCACACTTGAATGCTGCTCTTTTTACATATCTCTCTGACTATTCTAATTCTTTAGATATGTCTTCTGAAATTTCACTAAATCAATTAGCACATTCACAAACATCTTCTCGTGTCACTACACAAACTCCTAATTTTCAAGCAAAAATAGTTCAGATTCAAATGTACACAACGACTACTCAAAAAAATTTACATGCCACCAAGAAAACAAAGAACGTATAATTGTGCATAATTTCCAATCAACCAGATTAAAAAGAGACTATTTGTGCAGATATCGAAATGTAAATCAACAAGATTTAACAAAAAAAAAGTCCAAATTTGAGGAAGAAAAATACCAGGCTGTTACAATTGATGCATCTGCGATTCTCCGGAAGCTTGAGAAGACCTCGAATGATCCTCTCATTCTTCTCATCTTCTTTCATCCGACTCGCCATTTCTCACACAAAACCTCCTAATCCTTCAACACAACACAAACATTTCAACAAATTGGAGACAATAAACCACTCAAAATCAAGAATTCTGATCAAACTATCGAATCGTACATCAAACCCTAGATCTGGAACCCTAATCATTCGAATCAGCTATTGCAACCGCAATTAACACACACACATACACACACACAAAAACCCCCTAAAAAACTCACCTAACGAGCGATTTCTGAACCCTAGGTCGAATTCCAGCAATGGCTAAGGCGAAGATGAGATTCGAACGGAAGCATGAAATGAAAATTTGCAGAGAGATTTTGCGATTTTAGGGTTTGGTGGCAACAAAACGAAGAGATCTGTAAAGCTAAGCAAAATCTGTAAGAGAATGGAAATGAAAGAGAGAGAGAGAGAGAGAGATTTTTTTTTTTTTTATTTCGTTTGGGTCAATATGTCGCCGGTTTTGACGGTCTGCTACCGGTTATTGCCGGTGGTCTGAATTTTGGAATAATTTGTTGAGGTGATATTACAGATCTGTCCCTTCTTCTTCTTCTTACTGCGCGCGTGCTCAGGGTGGAAGAATCTTTTGCAAAAAACTGTGTAAGAAGTTACGGAATTGTCCTTGTAGAGAATCTTCTCTGGTCCCTTGATTCTCCAACAAAAATGGTAAAAAAAAAATGAAAATTCAGTCGGATGAATTCTGGAAATCTTTTTTGCAAACAAAGTATTTCTAACCAATTTTATATTGTCATCGAAATTGCATGAAAATAATATAGTTAGTTTCGGTATATCGGAGTTATAACAACGTTAATCAATCTTACACCTGATCACATCTTTGCAAGTTCGTAAGGAAGTGTTTGTGAACAATATTTGTCATTTTAATTTAGATTTAACCAAAGTTATTGGTTACGAAGGACTACATGTTGGATGTGGCTCACTCTTTTTTTTTTTTTGTCGTATAAGGCTTAGTATGCACTACACCAAATTGACATATTTGTAACAACTTAAAAAATAGTAACATTTTTTAGCTATTACAATCTACCAAACAATTTCAAGTCAAAACTAAATTTAGTTAACAAAATGAAAAATAGCTACACAAAAAAAAAGTGATACAATAAATTAGATCATCATGAATAGCATCACTTGTAAGCCCATACTATTTGTGGTGATACAATTATTGAATCACTTTGTTTGTGAAAATATTTAAAATTGTTTTATAAATTGTTATAGCTCAAAAGTGTTACCATTTTTTGGATTGTTACAAAAATGTCAATTTGGTATAGTGATGAAACATTTGAAAGTAGTCCTTCCATCTTGGAGAAAGATGCCCTTACAACTTTAAAGTCTTTCCTAAAAAAAACTAAACACCACTATCAAAATGCAAAGAAAGGGTTCGAAATTGTATTATCAATGATGCGGACATCCTTATCTTTGAAATATACAATGGGAAAAGGAGGGGAAGAATTGGGCATCATTGTCCCGTCCAAAATAGGTTAACATGTAAGGACCCTTTTGTATATCCCCGAATAAATTTATGATGCATAATATTTAATGAGATACAATGGATACCTAAAAAGAAATTTCATGCCAACACACTTGAGGTAGAATGTGATTGATACTTGATATGCACTGTAGCATTGCTAATGTTTTTTTAGTTTACTTCACCATCAATGGTATAAACAAACAACTTAGAAGACAGCTTGAGGACCACATATAAAGTAGCCAGTAAGATATTGGAAATCCTAGGCTTTTGGAAAGGGGTTCATTCATTACATTAGGTGGGAATGGCAACTACTCTCATTTGATGCATTAAAGCTTTTTCTCCTCCTAATGGTGAATATTGTAGATCATAATAATGCTCACTAACCAGCCTCAATCATGCCATGCAACTAGGATTTGGTTGTGGCATGGTTCCTCCTACACCAAACCAAAACCAACATTCCATTACCTGCAACAATTTACTCATGTGAAACCAAAATTTGAACTAAACGAGTGTTTTTTTTTTGTTAAATATCATATGCATTAATAAAGACTAATAGTATTACAATAATGAAGTCTTGCAGAAGTAGCTAAGTTATGAATTGAAGTGTTGAGAGTTCTATCAATAAACGTATAATGCCAGTGAGAGTGAAAAGAAAACAAACGTTTGATATTACTAATAATACGACGTCAAATCCAATGGGTTGGTGTCGTAGGGTCTTGCAAAATGGAATTCAAAGTCCCCGAATCTCCCAGAAGTAATCATGCCCGCTGTCACGGACTAGTAATCCGTGCGGCACTAGCTATCCAATTCACTAGTAAGCCTATGAGTAGTTACTTTGACGGGCACAAATATTAACTTGAGAATGCACAATATCAATCTGTAGACAATATAACAATGCACAATAGTCATTAAAAGCTCTCATTCACATTCAATAGATTACAATGGGGAGGAACGTTCAGAAGGACGTTGCTCAAGACTAGTTCGATGCTATCGATCGATGAAAATACAAGTTTGAAGTTGAAAAGCAATGCAAAGAAAACAATAAAAATGCTAGCGGTACAGTCTGGCCCGACTAAGCAATGGAGGCAACACGTCCTCACAGTCAAGAGTTCAAACCTTCCCCCTATAATATAGATGCTAAGCATTTGGGCACTTTTCAAAAGGGAACATTGAGTTTTGAGACCATTAGAAAAGTCTTGAAAGGCCTCTGAACCTTGATTTCCCTAACCAATGGTACTAGTCCTGACACTCTCCCACACTCAATTCGCTGACGCCCTCGCAGCGAACTTTTCCAAGTACTCTTCCAGCTTTGAGAGGTATGGCAGCAGATGCTCGACTGGCTCCCAACTGATCTCTGAAGGAGGTTCATCCTGCCACTTGACCAAATACTATCTATCCGGGCCTGTGTTGTTGATGAGGCGGTCAGCTAAGATTTCTTCCACTTCTCGATCTGGCTTAGTAGGATGCTTAGGCAATGCTCGGGTAGATACATTTCTTGTGGGATCAGCGGCATCTGCATGGTAAGACTTCAAGTTACTTGCATGGAAGACAGGATGGGTGAAACGGAGCCAATGTGGTAACTTGACGCGATAGGAGACTTTGCCTACTTTCTCAATAATCTGTACCGGTCCCTCATACTTGCGAAACAGATTGTTGTGTGCTCTAGCTGTCCGTTTATACTTGTTGAACATATCTAGCTTCACCAATACCAAGTCCCCGACTTCAAAAGGATCGATTCGTCGTTTCTTGTCGACCCATTTCTTCATGTGACGGAAGGCTTTCTCAAGATAAGCTCGAGCAACTTCAATGTTTTTCTGCCAGGCTTTGACAAATTCAAGAGCTCTTGGGCTCGGTCCTTGGTATCCGGTCAGCACTGTATGTGGTGTCAATGGTTGCTGACCAGTGACTAACTGAAAGGGGCTGGAGTGAGTAGCTGAGCTCTTTTGTAAGTTGAAACAGAATTGTGCAACATCAAGTAGTCCCACCCAATTTTTCTGGTTTGCACTTACAAAATGACGAAGGTATTCTTCAAGCATAGAGTTAAAGCGCTCAGTCTGTCCGTCAGATTGGGGATGTTGGCTTGTCGACATATTAAGTTTGGATCCCAAGAGCTTGAACAACTCCTTCCAGAACTTTCCTGTGAATCGAGCATCACGGTCGCTAACAATGTTTTCGGGCAGTCCCCAATACTTCACTACATGCTTGAGGAACAATTGCGCCGTATCTTCGGCTGTGCAAGTTAGTCCGGTCGGCACAAAGGTCACATACTTTGAGAATCGGTCAACAACTACAAGGATACTCCTGAAATCCTCCACTTTCGGTAACCCAGTAATGAAGTCCATGGAAACACTTTCCCAAGGACGAGTTGGAACAGGCAGGGGCTCTAGTAAGCCTACTGGTCGATCTCTTTCAACCTTATCTTGCTAGCAAATAAGACATGTTCGAACATAGGTCATTACATCCTCCTGTATCTGCGGCCAATAGTGCCCCCTCTCTAGCAATGCAAGTGTCCGTCTCCAACCTGGATGTCCCGCCCAATGGGTGTCATGGCATTCTCTCAAAAGTTCTTTCCTCAAACCAGAAGTTCTCGGAACATAGAGGCGATTACCAGTTGTGAGTATTGCTCCATCTTTTATCCAGAACCGTCGAGTTTTGCCCTGCTTGATCAACTCTGTAATCGCCTTCGCTTGTGGATCTGTCTGTAGGCCTACTTTGATCTTCTCCAAGATGGTGTGACTCGGACCAGTATGGGTTAGCACTGCAAGGTCTGCCCTTCTACTGAGTGCATCAGCTACATTGTTAGTGCGCCCTGGCTTGTATTCCAATACTAAGTCAAATTCTGCTAATTTTTCCTGCCATCGAGATTGCTTGGAGGTTAGCATCTTCTGAGTAAGGAAATGGCTTGCTGCAGCATTATCCGTTTTAACAAGAACTTGAGATCCCAAGAGGTAGTGTCTCCACACCCGTAAACAATGTACAATGGCTAGCAATTCCTTTTCCTGAGCTGAGTAACGAGACTCTGTATCATTCAACTTTCGACTCTCATATGCTACCGGGTGACCATCTTGAAGTAAAACTCCCCCTAAGGCATAATCAGATGCATCTGTTTGTACTTCAAAGGGCTTGGTGATGTCTGGCAAGGCCAATACTGGATCTTTCATCACGGCCGATTTCAAGTCTTGGAATGAAGCTTCACACTGCCTATCTCATTCCCATGTTCGGTCTTGTTTCAACAAATTTGTCAGGGCAACAGCTCTCTTAGAGTAGTCCCTTATGAAGCGACGATAATAGTTTGCGAGTCCAAGGAAAAAATGTAGTTGAGACACGTTCTTAGGAGAGTTCCAATCATGGATTGCCTTGACTTTCTCCATGTCCATCCGAATCTTGCCATTGCCAATAACATGACCCAAGAAATTGATCTGGGTCTGGCCGAATGAGCACTTTTCCTTCTTAACAAAGAGATGATTATCCTTAAGGATTTGAAACACTTCTCGCAAATGATGTAGGTGTTCTTTTATAGTCCCACTATAAACCACAATGTCGTCAAGATAGACAACCACAGACTTGTCCAGAAGGTGACGGAACAGGCCATTCATAAGGGTGCAAAATGTAGCTGGAGCATTGGTCAAGCCGAAGGGCATTACTAGGAACTCATATGACCCATATCTATTAGAACAAGCAGTTTTGGGTTCGTCACCAGCAGCAATGCGGACCTGATGGTAACCTGATCTCAAGTCGAGTTTTGTGAAGTATCTGGCGGATCCAAGTTGGTCAAATAAGTTTGCAATGAGCGGCAGCGGGTATTTGTTCTTTATAGTGACTTTGTTCAAGGCTCTATAATCAACACAAAGGCGAAGACTGCCATCATGTTTCCGCTGAAAAAGAATAGGTGCCCCGTAAGGTGCTTTAGAGGGCCGAATGAATCCTGACTCCAACAAGCCATCTAGTTGTGTTCTCAATTCGGTCAGCTCTGGAGGGCTCATGCGATATGGACTACGTGCGGGTGGCTTGACACCAGGGACTAACTCAATTTCGTGATCAATGAGCCTTCTGGGAGGTAGATTCTTTGGCAATTCATTCGGCATCACTTCGCTGAATTCAGCAATAACTTGGGCAACTTCCTCAGGGATTTTGCTAGTATCATCTTCCATCTCTAGCTTTGCCACAGCTAAGTATGTATCTTCTCCTTTGGCCAAGCCCCTCTTGACTTGGAGCGCCGACAATATTCTATCATGAGTTGTTGGTCGAATTGAGGTTGGTACAATGCGTAGTTTGGGTCCGAAAAACCCCAAGGAGTCCATGAAAGGTAATGGTCCTGCTGCAGCTCCTCGGAAGAATTCTTGGCCAAGAATCACCTTAAAATCATCAAGTGGAACGACCAAGAAGTTTGATCTTCATTCCCATGGACCAACCTGTAGTGGCACAGCTCTAGCCATACCATTAATAGAGATTGCCTCAGAGTTGACAGCTTTCAACTTACCCACATCTCCTTCTAAGTTCAAACCCACACGTCTAGCTTCATCTGGGGCAATAAAATTGTTTGTCGCTCCGGAATCCAACAATGCTTGGGAAGGGAACCCATTGATAGTGATGTCGATGTTTTGTAAAGCCTTCTTGTGTGGGTGCTCATACATTTCTCCTTTGACAGCATTGAGCTTGCGTAGAGCTCCCATTTGGGAGGTCTCACTGTTGGTGGGGTTCGAGCTCGATGCGGTCGGGTTAGAAGGTTCTGCTTGAAGCAAGGACATTAATGAGTGTAGAGCTGGTTTGGATGGACATTTGCCTGTTGGGTGATCCCTGCTATTGCAAAGAATGCATGGGACAGGGGCAGATGGTCTCCACTGCCCATAGTAGTTTGGCCCTCCTTTGTTGTTGTAATTTGAGTTGCTAGAGCTGGCATTCCAAATTTTGTTGGAACTCCAATTCTGGTTGGACGGCCGGGAATTATAGTTTCCTCGGTTCTGACTTGAGTTTCCCCAGTTTTGGTGAGCTGAGCGAGCATTCGACCATGAGCTTAAATTGGTACTGCCAGTTCTAGCTGTGGAGTGCTTGAGCGAAGTGGATCCAGTCATGGGCATATAATCGCTAAACCTTTCTGCTGCCGCAATAGCACTTGTAATATCTGTCACCTTCTGCCTTTGCAATTCTGCTTGTAGAAGCGGCTAAGCTTGTTCCATGAAACAGAAAACTTTGTCCTTCTCAGACATGTCTCGAATATCTAGCAAGCAAGTTGAGAATTGTCGGACATAGTCTCGAATATTGCCTGTCTGTTTGATGGTGTGGAGCTTCCTCCTTGCTAAGAAATCAGTGTTCTCAGGCAAGAATTGATTTCTGAGTTCCTTCTTGAGGTCTGCCCAAGTTCTAATAAGGATGCGACCTTCTTCCATATCTGCATATTTGGTTCTCCACCATAGTTTCGCATCACCTGCTAAGTACATGGTCGCAATGGTAACCTTGGCTTCTTCTGATTCGGGGTTCACCGCGCGAAAATACTGCTCCAGATCAAACAAGAAGTTCTCTAACTCCTTCCCATCTCGTGCCCCAGCATATGACTTTGGCTCGGGTACTTTCATCCTAGGGTGATCAGTCGTCCCTGTGGCCTTAGTTAGCAAGCCAACCCTTGCAAATAAGTCCTCCAACTGTAATTGGAAGTCACTCATCACCTGAGCTGTGGGGTGAGGCGACTCTTCCATTGCGACTGTTCGTCCCTCTAAGTTATCAACGTGCTCAGCCAGCGAATCCACTCTGTCTGCCAGTGAAAAGAGTCCATCCAACCGACTAATCTGTTTTCCCAAAGTGTTCAACTGGTCCATTCTGCTTTCCAGTCTATGCATTCGATTGGCCTGTCGTTCCTCCATAGCGCTAAGGCGCTCATTTATTTCCTGCATCTTGGTTTGCATTCAACAAGCTCTGGCTCTGATACCAACTGTCACGGACTAGTAATCCGTGCGGCACTAGCTATCCAATTCACTAGTAAGCCTATGAGTAGTTACTTTGACGGACACAAATATTAACTTGAGAATGCACAATATCAATCTGTAGACAATATAACAATGCACAATAGTCAATAAAAGCTCTCATTCACATTCAATAGATTACAATGGGGAGGAACGTTCGGAAGGACGTTGCTCAAGACTAGTTCGATGCTATCGATCGATGAAAATACAAGTTTGAAGTTGAAAAGCAATGCAAAGAAAACAATAAAAATGCTAGCGGTACAGTCTGGCCCGACTAAGCAATGGAGGCAACACGTCCTCACAGTCAAGAGCTCAAACCTTCCCCCTATAATATAGATGCTAAGCATTTGGGCACTTTTCAAAAGGGAACATTGAGTTTTGAGACCATTAGGAAAGTCTTGAAAGGCCTCTGAACCTTGATTTCCCTAACCAATGATACTAGTCCTGACACCCGCCACATTCTAGCCTAGATCGGAAGTAAGGCTACCTCTACTGCATATCCTTCAACCATGGTGTTATCCAGTACTACCTGTAGTAGGACTGACCACCGTAGCAATCACCTCGCCTTGAAGATTAACCGCATACACCCAATGGTTATCTATTTAGAAATCGCCAAGAAGCTAGCATCATAAGTAACGATAATCAAGTCATGGGGAAGTGGGAAAGGAAAATGATTGGAAAAGTTAAGGGAATTGTTGATGGTATGTTGTTGTGCACAAAGGATCTGGGCTTTGGAGAGTTCCAAGCAAATATGATCAAATTTTGTGAAAGGGTCGAACTGGAAAGAGGTGAGAAAACCGAAAAGTGCTCTAGGATGGCAATGATGAGATTCCGTGATAGTATTCTGATGGATAGTAATGGGTTCTGAGGAAGGACATTAAGGAGTAGAAAATCAAACATGATGCCATAACATTCAAATGTGTTGAAAGTCAACAACAAATATAGTTGGGCATAACATGTGTTTATTGAACACACAATTATTCCCAGTGCGGCAGATGATGCTAAGAAATGCGGCGAATTGCAAGAGCATTTCGTCTCTAGCTGCAGGGTGATATTTAGCTGAGTGGGCGATGTGAAATGGTCAGCTTGCAAGTCAACAGGGGTTAGCGATATACGCCAAAGACGAAGGATGATCGGGCAAATGAAGAAAAAATGGACAACATCATCATAATGGTTGTCGCAAAATGAGCATTGATTAGTAATTGCGGTATGAAATCTAATCAAATTGGCTTTAGTAGGTAAGAGATTTTGGAAAATCTTCCAAAAGAGAAAGAAAGCGCTTTGCGGGGCTTTGATCCTCCAGAGATCAGTCAGTAGCTTATGCTGAAAATTGTTAAGGAGAAGATACGAGGTAGAGGCTACAGAGGAAACCTATCAAAGGTTTTGGTCGCACTCTTGACCTAGAAATTCTCAAGTTTGTCAGGTAACCAATAATAGAATTCGAGGAATCTGAGTATCAGATAACAATCTGAGAAATATTTGTGGCTACTGGACTAGGGAATAGAGAGAATAGCAAATAAGAATTCCATCTGGGTATGTGTTCCAAATCAGTAGTCCAAATATCGTGAATACTTATGGGTAGATCCAATAGATAAGAATCTAGAATGCATTCCGAGAGGATAACACCAGGCTTAATCCAACAATTTTTCCAGAGATCAATAGTAGAACCCAAACGAACTTGCCAGAGCAAGTGATGAATCATCATCTTCAGAGAAGAGATGTTACCCCTCCAAGCAAAAGATGCAATGGCAGGGGCTTTAGTAAGGAGAGACGCTCTGATTGCGAAAGTAGATAGATTTCAGTTGCTTAGCCCGGGCAGTAGAAGGGGAAGAAAGAAGTTGCCACTGACTTTTAGCAAGAAGAGCCAAGTTTTTTGTTTCTTGAACTAGAAATATTGAGACCACCCAATTTACGTGGTTGAGAGATAAGCTTCCATGTACACAAGTGTTTAGCATGATTGTCTGCTTTACCATTCCACCAAAAATTATGGGCCAAATTATCCAGTTGAGTGGAGATAGAGCAAGGAAGAAGAAAAGTCTGCATGGTATAAACTAGAATCAAGTTTAACACAGTCTTAACCATCACTGTTATTCCCGCCGCTTGGGATAGAACCTTAGATTTACAAGCACAAAGTTTGTCATTAATTTTGTCCATTATAAATTGGAAGTCAGTACCCTTACGCTTGAAAAGAATGAAAGAGGATCCTAAATATCTGTCTTTCAGATTGTAGAATTTGGATCCCAGGATCCTATTGATCATCTTAGCATGTCTTTGATGAACATTGGAACTATAAAAGACAAATGATTTGTCGAAGTTAAGACCTTGGCCGAGGCAAGACAATAGACTTTAAGAATGTCTTTGACAGCATGTGTTTATGCGAGAGAGGCTCGACAAAATAACATATGATCGTCGGCGTATAAAAGATGACTGATTGAAGGGGCATTGCGCCTTATCTTAATACTTTTTATGGTTTGATTTAATTCAGCTCGCTCAAGGAGTCGGGAGAGAGCTTCAACAATCATAATGAAGAGATAGGGAGATAGAGGGTCCTCCTGTCTAAGGCCCCTAGAAGTATAGATAGGGGCGAGGGGGAGCCATTAAGAAGAATTTGCAGAGAAGTGGTAGAAATGCATTGGGAGATCATCTGAATCCAACCCGCTAAAAAACCCAGCTTTTCAAGATTTTGGAGCAAGAACTTCCACTTTACTCGATCGCAGGCCTTATCCATGCCAATCTTAATTGCCATTCAACATTGTTTTTTATTGCGAAAATTGTTTCATTTAAAAAAAAGTTTCACGAGCAAGATTGACATTATCAGAGATAAAGCGGCTGCCAAAAGTTTTTTTTTATTTGGAGAAATAATGTTATCTAACAAAGGTTTAAGGTGGTTTGCAAAAACTTTTTGAAATTACTTTGTGGATAACATTGCAAAGAGATTGCCAATGGTAACCTGGTTGGATGGTTAAGGCTATAGTGGTTTAACCCCCCACGTCTTGGGTTTTATACCCAGCTTTTCAAGATTTTGGAGCAAGAACTTCCACTTTGCTCGATCGTAGGCCTTATCCATGTCAATCTTAATTGCCATTCAACCTTGTTTTTTATTGCGAAAAATGTTTCATTTGAAAAAAAGTTTCATGAGCAAGACTGACATTATCAGAGATAGAGCAGCTGCCAAAAGTTTTTTTTATTTGGAGAAATAATGTTATCTAACAAAGTTTAAAGTGGTTTGCAAAAAAAATTTGAAATTACTTTGTGGATAACATTGCAAAGAGATTGCCAATGGTAGCCTGGTTGGATGGTTAAGGCTATAGTGGTTTAACCCCCACGTCTTGGGTTTTATACCCACCGACGACACGTTTGCCTTTAAAAAAAAACATTGCAAAGACTAATAGGTTTAAACTTGTTGGGAAAAATAGGATTACCGACCTTGAGGATCAAAGCAATAAAAGTTTCATTAAGCTTGGGATCTAACATATGAGTGACAACAAAAATTTGGACCACTTCCACCACATCTCCTTTGACAACTTTCCAATGGTGTTGAAAAAAGAAAGCGTGAAAATCATCCGGGTTTGAAGGGGGGATTGTATTTCATGTGACTAAAGTTAATTTTTATATCAAATAGACAAATAGAATATGGTTTGGTTCTTACAAATTCACTGATAATCGTCTTCAAAGTTATCGCTGAAAAAATTAATCAAAATTAAGTAAAATAAATAAATAATAATGCTACTATTGTGGATAATAAATAATAATATTAGGGCTTTTATGGTCTCATACCCAATTAACATTTTCATTGGATTAGGTCTAGCATACCTCATTCAAAAAGTGGATGCATAAGTTTGTGCTTATGAAATGTTGATATCAACCTCAAATGCAGAGTTTTCAAATTTCGCACTTTTTATTTATTTATTTCTAAAATACTTAATCATTACCCATGATACTTTTTGACTTTTATGTTACAAGTGTTTAGTTTATGTTATTTACTTATTTAATCTTACAAACCCTTAGAGTATCTTGAGCTTAAAGAGTTTAGCTAACTTAAATTTTTTTTTGCAAGAACAAGATACTCTTTTTGTTCATGCAACCTTTTTCTTATCTATGGCAAAGATAAAGCTGAAAGAGATGAATTGGAGTTGTTAAACAAACAAGAAGTTTTGTTAACTAATTAATTGATTATTAAATTAGCATCTATATTCTTTGCACACTTAATAACTGATGATGGTATCTAATACTATTAGATGAAAGGGAAATGGCATTTATTTTGTTGTCGATAAGGTTTCTCACTTCATGCATGCCCCAACAAAGGAATATTGGAGTTTTTTTTTTTTTTTTGAAAGGCAAGCAGGGTTTTTATGGGATCCCAGAACCCATAAAGATGTCGCAAGATGGGTTTGAACCCATGACCTATTGGTATCATCCACCAAGCTCTAACCGTTGAGCTGCCATGCCATTGGCGAACATTGGAGTGTTGTTAAAAAAAATCTTGCAACACCTAAAGGAAACAATTCAGTTTGAGGTTTTTTTTTTTTTTTTTTTCCATCACAATCAATTTTCCAAATCCACTCATTTGCTAATGCAGATTGAGCAACCTGCCTAACTGATAAAAAAATCCACCAACAATTATTGTGTTTATTTTGGCCTAAACTTGATTTCTTGTAGCTCAAAGAAACAAGAAACAATGGCATGCTCTAAGCATGGAATCTGACACTACAAAAAAAAAACTTCAATAGCTACAAGAACTAGAGACGACATAAAAAAAACCGTCACTAATTAAAAGCTTTGCGACGGCAAAAAACCGTCACTACATGTTTTCGTAGCTTTCCACACATAAAATTTCAAAAACTGTGATTGTGACGGGAAAACCGTCGCTAAATTCAGAAACACCGTCGCAAATTACATAATTAGCCACGGTAATGAAGTCGTCGCTAAGCTTTAAAAATAAAAATCTATTAGCTACGGTATTAGCCGTCCCTAATGGATTTTGAAAAAAAAATACATATATAAAAAAACATTTAGCCACGGCAAATCAGCCGTCGCTAAGCTTTACAAATAAAAATCCATTAGCTACGGTATTAGCCGTCCCTAATGGATTTTGAAAAAAAATTAGCTACGGCATTAGCCGTCCCTAATGAATTTTGAAAAAAAAAAAAAAAAATATATATATATATATATATATATATATATATTATATATATATATATATATATATATATATATATATATAAAATTTAGCCACGGCAAATCAGCCGTCGCTAAGCTTTACAAATATAAATCTATTAGCTACGGCATTTGCCGTCCCTAATGGATTTAAAAAAAAATACATATAGAAAAAAACATTTAGCCACGACAAATGAGCCGTCGCTAAGCTCTACAAATAAAAATCTATTAGCTACGGTATTAGCCGTCCCTAATGGATTTTGAAAAAAAATACATATATAAAAAAACATTTAGTCACGGCAAATGAGCCGTCGCTAAGCTTTACAAATAAAAATCTATTAGCTACAACATTTGCCATCCCTAATGGATTTAAAAAAAATATACATATATAAAAAAACATTTAACCACGACAAAGGAGTCGTCGCTAAGCTTTACAACTAAAAATCTATTAGCTACGGCATTAGTCGTCCCTAATGGATTTTGAAAAAAAAAATACATATATAAAAAACATTTAGCCACGGCAAAAAAACCGTCGCTAAGTTATAGAAATAAAAATCATTAGCTACGGTGTTTGTCGTCCCTAATGGATTTAAATATATATATATATATATATATATATATATATATATATATATATATATATATAACATTTAGCCACGATATATTAGCCGTCGCTAAGTTTTACAAATAAAATTTGGTAGCTACGGTATATTCGCCGCCCCTAATTTTTCTTTTGGTATCAATCTATAGGATAATCCAATGGATGTGATCTAATCTAATCTTTTCTATTTTCTTTGTTGTGATCAACGGATGAGGATAATCCAAAGGATGAGCCCTGATTTTTGCTTTTTTCTCTATTTCTCTTCAGAATCAGAAAAGGAGAAGGAGAAGCCAATAAGGAGCTAAAGGAGGGAAGATAAAAAGAAAATAATAAGAGGAGGAGGGCAATTCAGGCGAAGGAGGAGGACGGTGGTGCCGTGGTGGTGCTCTCTGTCCCTTATTTTCTACTCTCTGTCGCCTCCGCCCACTCCAGCCCCGCCATCTCCTGCGTGCGTCTTCTTCTTCAGGTGAGAGAGAAGCTTTAGTAATTCATAAATAAGGCTAACATTTGTCGAATGTTAAAATTGCATACATTTGTCGAATGTTCTCTTTACCTTATATAATGGTGGTTGTTACTTCACTGCGTGACTTGAGCAGATGAGGCTCATCGAGGGGAAACGTTATTTGTAACAGTTTCTTTGAAAGAGAAGCTTTAGTAATTCTTTTAGCTACAGGAAGATGTGAAGATAATGAAGAAAATGAACGTGGATACTTACAGGTTCTCTGTTTCTTGGTAAAAAATTATACCCAGTGAGTAGTAGCATAAACATAATTTTGATGTTGATGAATTGCTAATAGGGCAATTTCGAAAAGTTAAAAGAGTCCTTGAAGACTTTGTTACTATTCTAAAGGGCCTCAATTTGTACGATTATAAGGTTAAAAACAATAATTAGTTGGTGACAATTGTTTTTTGGCTTTAGATGGGAAAAAAAGGGATGAAGTGAACCAATGAGGCGTAAATTATTACAAAATTATGCAGAGGTTTGTTTCAAGGAGTTTGGTGACATAGTGAAGCATTGGATCACCTTGAACGAACCATGGACCTTTGCGAGTTGTGCTTACAACCTGGTGATTTTTATGTTCAGCCTTCAAGGTGCACTGAAGAGCTCAAGCTGAGGAGGATAAAGAATGACAAGCTGAAGGCAGAAGCAAAGGCTCGTGGTGAGAAGATTAGCACAAAGAGGCATCCTCTGGGTCTGAAGCCTGGGTTCATGGTTGAGGGAGCTATTCTTGAAATTGTGACTCCCATTCCTTATGATGTTGTTAATGATCTTAAAGGAGGTTATTACAGGTTGTTTGTGTGCCTGGAAGATTATTGCAGATGCTGGGCCTAATTTTTCATCTTCTTCTATTGAATCAAACTTCATACAGAGGAGAAGTGTCAGTAACACAACAGGGCAGATAGAAGAGAAGAGTCGAGGTTCATCCTGGATCATATATACATATTTCATTTAAGGGAGGTTAGCTCGTGGTTGAGGGAGCTACTCTTGAAACTGTGCACTGCCAGTAACCACAACAGGGCACTGTAAGTCTCATGTTTTCTCTGAGAATTAAGGTTGTTCTCGATTGTTGATATCATTTAAGATTAAGGTTCAGTGGGGTGCGTAGATTCTTTATCAGATGGGAATAATAAATAAAATTTTGATAATAGGAATCCTTTTCATTTGTGACTTGATGAAAATATGAATAAAGTTTGAGAATATCATCTACCAAAAGAATATTTGACTGTGTAATGGCTGTGACTAGATATGTGTATGTGCATCAGCCAAATCCTTCAGTGCCATGTGATTTTCAGATGCTATACTTGGTTGGTTCCTGCAGAACTTTATATGAATGTATTTTTCTCTCTCCGCCACATGTATATTTCACCAACTTTAAAAAAAAAATCATTATTTTTGCCCTTTTACATGTTTTAATTTACCAATATGTCATCATAGAAAATGAATCTCAACCTTCAAATTCAATCTTAACCATCTTTTATCTCCATTGCTTGTGATTTGACTTTGTCCCAGTCATCAGTGAATAATAAAACACATATTATCTATTTTACAGTTCAGATATGTGTTTTATTATTCACTGCCGACTAGGACAAAGTCAAATCATTTTCAATTTGAGGTTGATAGAGTATAAAGTTGTTTGAGATTGTATTTTTATAATGGACAAATTATTGATTATACGAAAAATAATATAACTGTGTTCAGGTTTGAAACGTTTATTTTGAATGACAAAAAAATGCAATGAAAAATCTGAAAATTAATAGAAAGCACTAATTTCAATATAAAAAATGAATTTGAATTAGTAATTTTTTGTGCTACAGCAAGTTATAAAAAATGTCGTCGCTAATGAATTTTTTTGAATTTGATTTGCAACTTAGCCACGGTTTTAGGCCGTTGCTATTTTGTGAATTTGATTTGCAAATTAGCCATGGTTTGTAACCGTCGCTAATGATTTTTTTTGAAAAAAAAAGCGCGAATAGGTTTGGGAGCCGCGAATTAAAACGCAGAGAGATTTGGGGAGAGGGAGAGACCACACAGGGAAGAGGGAGGACGCCGAGAGATTTGGGGAGAGGGAGAGGGAGGACGCAGAGAACGATTTGGGGAGAGGGAGAGGACGCAGAGAGATTTGGGGAGAGGGAGAGGGAGGACGCATATAGCGAGCGATTTGGGGAGAGGGAGGACGCAGAAAGTAAGGGTTTATGAGATCAGTGCTTTAAATTTTGATGGGATACTTTAGCAAATTTCGCCAGGAACTCTCTCTGCTCCCACCCCCACCCCCACCCCCTCTCCTCCTCCCTCATTTTCACTACAAACTTTGTGAGTTTTTTTTTGAGTATTTTTCACCCCTCTCCTTAAGATATTAGGTGAAGACTGGAAAATTTTATAAGCTTCTAGACTAGGGATCTGAAGTAAACTGTGGCCTTCAAGAGTGGAACATGTGATCTATCAGGTTCTGTGTTTAATACATACTTCTTCTTTCTTCTGGATTGGTAAAAGTGGTACAAGTACAAATCTAGTTGCGAAAATTTTCCTTATCAAACTGTAATGCTAAATATATGTATAGCAGAGATTTAGCCTTCAGTGCTTTTGAGGCATCAAATTTCAAAGTGTTTCGTATCAGTTGAATATGTGAGTTTATTCATTAAAGGTAGGAGTGTGAAATTAATCAATTATTAATATGTGAAATATCTGAAGGTAGTCATTTGCTATTGTAATTTCTAGTTGTGAATTTTTTTTTTTTTGTCAATCTGTAATGCTAAATATATATATGGCAGAGATTTAGCCTTCAGTGCGTTTGAGGCATCATATTTCATAGTGTTTGGTTTCAGTTGAATATGCGACTTTATTCATTGAAGGGAAGAGTGAAATTATTAATATGTGAAATATCTGAAGGTAGTCTTTTGCTATTGTAGTTTCTTAAATAATGGGAGCAAGTTTCTTGTTTCAAATTGAATTCTCGAATCAAATGTTCTGTATTGTTACATTCCAGTGTCCCGTATCAATGATAATATTGTATGAATTGAAAAAATAAAATAGCCACGGTTGCTAAACTAAAAGTCGAATCAAGTCATATATTATTTCTCCGTGCTATGCAGGTTCGAATGCACCTTCTCACTGCAGTGGTAAAATGTTTCTTTAGAAGACCACCCGAGACCCAAAAAGCACTAGGAGCTGCACTTGCTGCAGGTCTTTTTGATTCTCATCAGGTGAGACTTTGATTAAATGTTATATTGTTGGAAGTACATAGACCTTGATGCCTTTGTCTTAAAACAGTTTATGCTTGGATAATGTATTAAATGGTGAATTCACTGCAGGGTGTTCATGACAGAGCCTTATTCTACTACAGGCTTTTGCAATATAATGTATCTGTAGCAGAATGTGTCGTGAACCCTCCTAAGCAAGCAGTTTCAGTCTTTGCATACACTCAGAGTAGTGAAATAAAAGACCGCATATTCGATGAGTTTAACAATTTGTCTGTTATATACCAGAAGGTGACATATTTTTCTTCCTACCCATTTGTTAAGGAACTGAAAAGAATGAATTGATATGAACTGATTACAAGGTTTATATAGACAACTTATAACAATGCAAAGCAATGCTAGTTGTCAAAACTGTCTAACATAATTGCTAACACTAAACTACATAATACATTGGCTTCTATCATGACTAATTACATATCATGACTAATTACTCTTAACATCCCCCCTCAAACTAAGTGTAGATGCATCGATGACACTTAGTTTGTCACGTAGAAGCAGAAACCTGGAACTACCAAGTGCCTTAGTGAAGATATCAGCAACCTGATCAGTTGCAGAAATGTGAAGAACATGAAGTAGTTTGCGAGCAACCTTCTCTCGAACAAAGAATATATCCAACTCAATGTGCTTGGTTCTTGAATGAAGAACAGGATTAGCACTTAGTAAAACTGTACTCTTGTTATCACACCAAACAGTAGGGGTAACACTTGGCAGCTTGAGTTCATAAAAAAGTGAATTGAGCCAAGTAAGTTCGGCTGTGACTGAGGCTAAGCTCCTATACTCAGCCTCAGTGCTGCTTCTGGAGATAACACTTTGCTTCTTCGATGACCAGGAGATGAGATTAGGACCCAAGTAGACACAGTAACTCGAGGTGGATCTTCTGTCATTAGGATCAGATGCCCAATCAGCATCACAAAACCCAGTCAATCAGAAAGAGGGAGTAGGTGCAATCTGAAGTCCAAAGGTGGGTGTGGCTTGAAGATATCTCAATATCCTTTTTACCACTCTCCAATGAGATTCAAGAGGAGCTTGCATGAATTGGCAGACCCGATTAACAGAGTATGCAATTTCTGGTCTTGTTATAGTAACATATTGTAAAGCTCCCACTATACTGCGATAGAGATGCACATTTTGAACATGATCACTCCCTTGAGCAAACAACTTCTCACCACCACTCATAGGAGTTGGCAACCCCTTGGCAAACTGCATCTTGGCACGACACAACAAATCATGAACATACTTAGATTGGTATAGGAATAACCCATTATCAGTGTGTTGAACTTGAATGCCCAGAAAATAGTGAATAGGTCCTAAGTCTTTCAACAAAAAATGAGAGTTTAATTGCTTGACTAACTGAGAAACATCAGACTGATTGGCACCAGTGACCAAGATGTCATCTACATAAACCAGAAGAAGAATTGGAGAAGGAGTGTGTTTGACAAATAAAGAAGAGTCAGACTTGGTGGATGTAAAACCAAACTGTATTAGAGTATGTCGTAGTTTATCAAACCATGCTTTAGGAGCTTGTTTCAAGCCATATAAGGCCTTGGCAAGTTTGCACACAGCCTTGGGTCTTGAAGGATCAGCAAAACCAGGTGGTTGCATCATGTAGACTTCTTCAAGCAAATCACCATTTAAAAATGCATTGTTGACGTCTAACTGTAAAACTGGCCATCCAAATGTTATAGCTGTCGAAAGCGCAATTCTAATTGTAGTGGGTTTAACTACTGGACTGAAGGTTTCATCAAAGTCAAACCCAGCCACCTGTTGAAAACCTCTAGCTACCAAACGAGCCTTGTATTTATGAACTGAGCCATCTGGATTCTCCTTCACTTTGAAAATCCACTTGCAACCAATCACTGATCTGTGTTGAAGAAGATCCACAAGGGACCAAGTATGATTTCTGATTAAGGCCATGTATTCTGCTTGCATTGCTTCAAGCCAATGGGGGTGTGTCCAAAGCCTCATTCAAACTCGAGGGTTCTTTAGAAGCCATATACACTTTTGGTTTGTAAGTGCCAACCTTGGACCTAGTGACCATCGGATGACCAGAGATAGTATTAGGGACAACACTTACAGTAGTAGCACCAGCAGTGGTAACACCATCAATAGCACCATCAGTAGCCCTATCAGTAGGAGCACTAGTAACACCAGTGTGACCATCAGCATGAGCACTAGTATCAGTAGGAGCACTAGTATCAGCAGGAGCACTAGTATCAGTAGGACCATCAGCAGAAGAATGAATAGCACCCATAAAACCATTATTAGGAACACTAGTAAATGTGCCAGTAGGAACTCTATTTGTACCATGAAGATCAGAAATATCAAGAGGAATACTAGGGACACTGGGATTGGCAGAGGATACTACTGGATTATAAGGAGAACCATGACTGGTACTAGCAATAGGACTTTGATGGACATGAGTATTAGCAGGAAACAAAGATATAGAAGCTGGACTAGACCCAGGAGAAGAGGAAACAAATACTGAAGACTGTGACTATGACTGTGATTTTGAGTATGGAAAAGAAAACTCATTGAAGAGGACATCTCGGGAGATATAAATCCTACCATTGGGAGACAAGCATTTGTATCCTTTGTGTTGTAAACTATACCCAAGAAAGGTGCACTCGACTGACCTGAATTGCAGTTTGTGAGCATTGTAAGGTCTGATATTTGGAAAGCAAGAACAACCAAATACCTTGAGAGATTGATAATCAGGAAACTTCTTATAGAGCATTTCAAATGGTGAGATACCATGTAACACAGTGGAAGGAACTCGATTGAGAAGATAGACTGAAGTCCTGACAGCTTCATCCCAGAATTTCATATGAAGTGAAGCATGAGCAATGAGTGTTAATGCAGACTCAATGATGTGTCTGTGTTTCCTCTCAGCAATGCCATTTTGCTGATGAGTAGTGGGGCAAGGCAACCTATGACCAATACCATGCTGAGATAAAAACTTAGAGAAAGATCTATATTCACCTCCCCAATCAGACTGAATACATTTTATAGGGAGACCAAACTCTAGTTCAACCTGAGATTTGAACTTTATGAAAGTAGAGTATGCATCAGATTTATTTTTTAACAGATATACCCAAGTGAACCTACTATAGGCATCAATGAAATGAATGTAATATCTATATCCATTAGAAGAAACAGTAGAAGCAGGACCCCAAAGATCAATATGGATTAGTTCCAAGGGTTTGTTGTATACAGTGGAAGAACAAGAAAAAGGAAACTTGTGTATTTTTCCTAAACAACATGAAGAACACAGTTCTTTATCCTTATTAGAAACAGGAATGTGACATTTAGTAAGTATTTTGTGCACAAGAGGAAACGAAGAATGCCCTAAGCGAGCATGCCAAAGAGAAGATGACTCAGAAGTGGTTGTAGCAGTATGGACTAAAGTTGTGGTTGTAGTAGTATGGACTGAAGCTGCTTGATAGCCACCAGAAGAGCTTGTAGCAGATGACAAAGAAACTGGATTTCTGGCAGCAAGAGTCATAGAAGGAAACACATACAGACCCTTGTTAAGCTTGCCTTCCAGGAGAACTTGACTGGTGACCTGATCCTTGACAAAGCATAAGTCAGGATGAAACTCAAAAAACAAGCCATTATCTCTAGCAAACTTTGAAACACTAAGTAGATTTTTAGTTAGCTTAGGAACTTGAAGTATGTTCTTAAGAAGCAAAGTTCTTGACAAATTTGAAGAGTGTATGAAAGACTGACCAATATTCTGAATCTGTAGAGCAGATCCATCACCAACATGAAGCTGATCATTACCATGATATGGTACTGAAGTTGCCAAATTATGAGCAAAAGGTGTACAATGATCGGTTGCTCCAGAGTCAGGGTACCACCGATTATCAGCTGATGAAGAAGCACCATAAGAAGCACCATATGATTGTATTGGCATCTGAGAGTCAGAACCCCAAGTTGGATGACTAGACTGACTAGAAACAGCGGAATAGGCATGTGGAGAAGCCAGATTTGCTGACTGAGAAGGTGTGCTGGATGACTGATTTTGTAGATTAGAATTCCATGAGTTTAACACATTTGTATCAAACCGATGATAGCATTTGACAGCAAGATGGCCAATCTTGCCACATATTTGGCACTGTGGCTTACCAGACTGATATCCAGATTGCTTAAAACCTCGCCTAGATCCAAATCTTCCTCCTCCTCTTGTTGATTGAGTGTATGAATTGAATGGATACCTTGCACCTCTAGGTGAATTAGAGACAAATGATCTTGGGGAAGGCTTGTATGAGGTTTGAGCAACATTTATAGAACTTGAAATATCAAGATCTAAAATGTCTTTCAATTCTTGTTTCTTGAGCTAGTAACAAAGACTTTATCTCTGCTATGCTATAATCATCAGACCTTGAACTGACTGAGACTACAAAAGTGTCATATGCTTGTGGTAAGCCATCAAAGATAGCATTAATGTGATCTCTTGTAGACAATAGATGACCAACTGAGGCTAATTGATCAATGATATGCTTCAACTTCAGTAAGTAATCATTGATGGAAAGATCTCCTTTCTTGAAACTCTGCAATTGAGTTCTGAACTGGGAGATCTTGTCTACAGTTTGGGAGTTGAAGTAGGTTTCAAGAATTTTCCAAACATGTTCAGAAGTTTCACAGCCTACTAACCTTGTTAACAACGGTTGAGTCATAGAAGAAAGAAGCCATGAAAAAAGAAGCTGATCTTGCTGCTCCCAGTTGATGAACTCTGTATTGACATCTCCATTTGCTTGGTGTTCAGCCGATAGAAACTGAGGTGGAAATGAACCTTTTGTAATAAATTTATGAAGCTTATGACCTCTAATTGTTGCCAACACTTGTTGTTTCCACAACAAGTAGTTGTGTTCATCAAGTTTGACAGACATAACATGAGTAAAAGCAACTGGTTTGTGCTCTGTCATTGCTGAAGTTGTGAGTGAAGCAACATTTGAAGATGTTGAATCCACCATTGATATAGCTATGAAAGCTTGAAAACAAGAAAAAGATTGAAAAGACAAACAAGAAAAGAAAATGGGAACCGATATGGCTCTGATACCATGTTAAGGAACTGAAAAGAATGAATTGATATGAACTGATTACAAGGTTTATATAGACAACTTATAGCAATGCAAAGCAATGCTAGTTGTCAAAACTGTCTAACAGAATTGCTAACAGTCTAACAGAATTGCTAACACTAAACTACAGAATACATTGGCTTCTATCATGACTAATTACTCTTAACACCATTATATTACTTGGTTCATGTCTATGCCCCATTCATTAAATTGTAGTTCCTTTATAGAGATGATTGGCTTGTGATTTTGTCATTCTTAGGGAGATGTAGACACAGAAAGAAAAGAAATTTAGATATGGTTGTGACACAGTCCACTGCAGAAGAAAGTGTTGTTACAAAGAACGTGGGCTACTTATTTTTGCAACCACCCTAGGATCTTCTTTATTCTCATTACATGAATACCAGGATCAGGGAATCCTCCAATGGACTAGTTGATTCCCTCAAAGAAAATATGCACATAGGCATCTATTTTTCTGTTCTGTATATTCAGGACATCTATCTCTTATTGACCCAAAAAATGTGATGTTTCATGCTAAAAAGTTAAACAATACGAAATCAAGCTTCAAGCCCTGATCACAATAAATGCTTTCCTAACAAATTGGAAATTGCAATAAAAATGATCACATCTACCAATAATATTAATCCCTGACTCAAAATTGTAGAAACTATTTCCATAAGACAGTTAGGACTATTGAAGTGCCTTGAAATTGTTTTCCCTAAACCTTCGTAAGTTTAATGTGATCTCTCCTACTTATGGATTCAAAACAATATGTATATATGACAAACTCACCACAATTGCTAAAGCATAAAGAAGATAGACATACTTGTTGGGGTCTGCTTGGTGAAACATCGCAACATCTTTCCTGGAATTTGTCTTACACTTTCATAAGGAAAACGTGTTCGTTGAAGTTTCAGAACTCATACATATCATGGAAAAAGAAATACTGCTTTTCCTAAAAATCGGACCATAGTGGCAATGTAACATATAGAGCTATTTGTTAACTGCTCTCTGACTGTTTCTGTGAGCTGATTCTGTTTATTCATTAATTACTATCAGCAAGCACTGATATTATCTTGTATTCTTAAAATCCATATTTCAATTTCTGAAATATTTGGAATGGAATCATTCTTTTTCATAACCAAGGCTTGTTTAAATGTTGCAGCCATCATACATGTTTACTGATAAGGAACACCGGGGACCATTTGAATTTTCTGAAGAAATTGGAAATATATCTATCGGAGCACAAACTGTAGATAATGTTATGTCAGTCCATAGAGTTGAAGCAAATGATAATGATCTCCTTCTAAGTAGTTCCGAGAAGGAAGACACTAAAGGTCTTAGCAACAATGGTTCAGCATCATATGATGCTCCTGCATATGATGCTTCCAACATAGCTCATGTTGCTTCACAGACAATCAGAAACAACATTTCCAACTACCACCATGCCAGCATATTGTCACGTGCTGACCTTTTTCCCTTGGCTAACACGCTGCCTACTAGCGTCACACTCCCGTCGGACTAACTAGTCAAGGCACTTCGATGCTTGGCTAATGCTAAGTGATACTTCGAAAGCTTAAGTGAGGAAAATGCTAAGGCACAAGTGTTTGGGCTTTTGAAAGAATGCTTTGTATTGCTTGAGAGAGTTGTACAAGTGTTTGATCTCTACAAATGAATGCCAAGGCCTATTTATAGGCCCTTAAAGTCCTAGAGGCTTCTAGCCTAGAACCTTCCACAATCCTCATTCAAAGGAGTATTCTCTATGCATCTAGAAAGTTCCCACCTCCAAAGGAACTAGAAATTACAAGGAGGCTTCTAGAAAATACTACACAAATTTGTACAAGGGTGTTCTAGACTTATCCATGCTAGAACACTCTAGATAAAGCTAAGCTAGAATGTCTGAGAGCACTCTAGAACCTTCCGGAGGCATCTAGAGAAAGCTATGCTAAATGGCTCGTGACATTCTCCCCCACCCAAGTCCTTGACGACCTCGTCAAGACTGTGCCTCGAACTCCGCGATCTTGTCCTGGAATTGCCATAGGTCGTCCTCTTTCTCCCATGAGGCCTCACTGTTCGGTAGTCCCTTCCATCGAATGAGATACTCATTATAGCTTGGCACACCCCTCCGTCGGATGAGCCTCTTTGCCTCGATGCTCTCGATCTTTCGATCAAAGGAAGTCACGACCGCGGTTGGTGCCCGATGTGACTCGCCCCTCGTTGGATCTTCTTTATCACCATGGTAGGGCTTGAGCATGCTCACATGGAACACCGGATGAATCTTGAGTTTGGGCGGCAACTCAAGCTTGTAAGAAACTCTCCCGACCTTCCGTAGGACGGGAAATGGCCCCTCGTACTTCCGCACTAGTCCCTTGTGCACCGAGCGGAAGACCTTGAACTGTTGTGGCAGCAACTTGACCATGACCATGTCGCCCACTTGGAACTCGAGAGGGCGTCTATGCTTGTCTGCCCACTTCTTCATCTTCTTAGACGCCTTGTCCAAGTACGCCTTCGTTATATCAAGCTGCTCATGCCACCCTCGTGCAAGCTTGTACGCAGCCGGGGCATTGGTGAGACCAAAAGGCATCACCAAGAACTCATAAGACCCATAGCGAGTGACGCATGCTGTCTTTGGCTCATCTCCTTTGGCTATGCGCACTTGCCAATACCCCGAACGGAGATCTAGTTTAGAAAAGTACCTGGCTTTACCGAGCCTATCGAAAAGATCGGCAACCAAAGGAATTGGATACTTGTTCTTGATGGTTACTTTGTTAAGTGCTCGGTAATCGATGCACATACGCAAGGACTCGTCGTGCTTGCGTTGGAACAATACTGGTGCACCGAATGGGGCCTTGGATGGCCGAATGAACCCTGCGTCCAGCAGCTCCTTGAGTTGCTTGCGTAGCTCTTCCAACTCTGGCGGTGCCATCCGATAAGGCGCCATGGCTGGAGGCCTAGCCCCTGGCTCCAGCTCGATCATATGATCGACTTCCCTTCTTGGAGGAAGTCTCTTGGGTAGCTCTGGAGGCATGACATCTTCGTACTCTTTCAAAACCGCAGCTACCTCCTTCGGAACCTCGCTGGGTTGAGGCCCATCTTCGATCATCGTGGCCACAAATGTTGCTTGCCCTTTTTGCACGCCTTTCTTCACTTGAATGGCTGACAACATCTTGGCCTCCACGATCTCCCGAGTGACAGGGACAGAGCATGCTTCTCGATCCTTTGCAATAGTCATCGACCCGTCCCTTTCTAATGTCCATGGCTTCACCGTATCCATGAACTCCATGCCCAGCACCAATGAGAAGTCGTCCATCGTGACGACAGTCAGGTCCACCGTCCCCTTCCATTCGCCCAAATGAAGGGAGACGCCTCGTGCTACACCATGGATAGGCACCGGTGCTGTGTTGACGGTCTTCAAGGTGCCTGGCTCCTTGGTGTACTGCACGCCCAGCCTTGTTGCCTCCTTCAAAGCAACAAAGTTGTGCGTTGCACCCGTGTCGACGAGTGCCTTTGAAGCCTTGCCATTTACCTTGGCTTCCACAAACAAAAGAGCGGATTTCTTCGAACGGGGTAGCGTACTTACCTTAGCCACGTTGCTTTGCTTCACCGTAGCCTTGACGCTGCTTAGCAAGCGCAAAGTCCCCATTTGCGCCTCGTCCCCCGATGATTCCCCGGATGATCCACTCTTGCCAGCGATCATCGCATTGAGCTTCTGTCGCTGTGGGCACTCCCTAGCCCAGTGCGGCCCTCCGCACAAGAAGCAGTCGCGGTTTTTCACCTTGCTATCCGAAAAGGTCTGCTTGGCTTTGTCCTTCCTCTCGAACTGCTTGCCGCCGCTGCTACTGCTGCTTCTTTCAGTGGGTTTTGCTCCCCCACCTTTTCCCTTGTTACCGTCGCCACTCTTGCTGCCGCCCTTGTGGCTTTTCGAATCAGCCTTGTATTCGAACAAGGATTCGGCAACTGCGATGGCCTCGGCAAGTGATTGAACATTGCGTCTCTTTAACTCTTGCTCAGCCCATCGTTGTAGTCCATCCATGAAGTAGATGAGTTGAGTCTTCTCCGGCATGTCCGAGACTTCAAGCATAAGAGAAGTGAACTGCTTGACATACTCTTTGATTGACCCCGTATGCTTCAGTCCACGCAGCCTCTTCATAGCAACTTCCTCCGCATTCTCCGGATAGAATTGCCGCTTGAAATCCGCCTTGAACTCGTCCCAAGTCTTAAGCGAGCAAAGACCCTTCTTGATATCCAATTCACGCCTCCTCCACCAAAGGATGGCATCATCACCCAAGTACATGGTGACGGTGGTGATCTTGGACTCATCGTCGTCCAAGCGCATCGCGTTGAAATATTTTTCAACACTCCATAGGAAGTTGTCGAGCTCCCTAGCATCGCGCTTCCCATGGTACCTTGGCGGCTCGGGCACCTTCATCCTTGGTCCCTCTCGTACAGTAGCGCTACCTGCCACCGCCGCCTTGCATAGGTTGACGTCCGATTGCAAGGACTCAACCTGCTCCCGGATGGCTTGGAGCTGCCCCATCAGCGTGTCCTTGAGCTGGCCCATCTCGTTGCGCATGGCATCCGCAACTTGGTTGACGAGAAGTTGAGTCTCGTCCTTGGCTTCCACAGTGCCAAGCTCAAGGTCATGGACGCGGCTATCAAGTTGCTCAATATCCATAGTGACGTTAGCCAATGTCCCATTGAAGGACTCAATCTTCTGTTCCATCTCCCCAACGCTGTCCTGGAGATCGCCCACGGTCAGCTCCACCTTGGCCATACGATCCTCAAGCATGTTGGTCCGACTAGTCTTTCTTCCAGTCTCCTCAACCACGGACCCTCCAACAGCACTCTCTTTGTTTCCCGACATTATCAGATTGCTCCGCACCTAACCTTCGTACACACAGCAGCTAGCACAACGCAACTTCAGCAAGACCGCCCCTATGATCGTCACTGCTCTGATACCACGTGTCACGTGCTGACCTTTTTCCCTTGGCTAACACGCTGCCTACTAGCGTCACACTCCCGTCGGACTAACTAGTCAAGGCACTTCGATGCTTGGCTAATGCTAAGTGATACTTCGAAAGCTTAAGTGAGGAAAATGCTAAGGCACAAGTGTTTGGGCTTTTGAAAGAATGCTTTGTATTGCTTGAGAGAGTTGTACAAGTGTTTGATCTCTACAAATGAATGCCAAGGCCTATTTATAGGCCCTTAAAGTCCTAGAGGCTTCTAGCCTAGAACCTTCCACAATCCTCATTCAAAGGAGTATTCTCTATGCATCTAGAAAGTTCCCACCTCCAAAGGAACTAGAAATTACAAGGAGGCTTCTAGAAAATACTACACAAATTTGTACAAGGGTGTTCTAGACTTATCCATGCTAGAACACTCTAGATAAAGCTAAGCTAGAATGTCTGAGAGCACTCTAGAACCTTCCGGAGGCATCTAGAGAAAGCTATGCTAAATGGCTCGTGACAATATGGTGGGCTTCCTAGCTTGGCTATTGATGGTCTACTCGGTTTAGGCCAACCCGATGCACCTCCACCTGCACGTGCGCCTTCACCTCCTCTTTTGAAGCTCAATTCAAAAGCAGTTATAGATCCTACCACTTTTCAGCGAAAATGGGGCCAGTTACCAGTGTCTTTCTCACAGGTTTACTTTGCTCTTTATTTTCCTTCATCCATTCATTTAATATTTTGAGTGTTGTTGGTAAATATCTGCTATTCCTATCATGTAAAATTTCGGGAATCCTCTAGTGTTTTAATTTCTTCAAACAATTATTTGGCAGGCATCACCAGCATGGAAGATGGCAAACGCGCATTGGCAGGGTTGCAGGGAACAAAAACCGCTACTTGAAGCTTTAATTTCAGTAAGATACTTGAAGCTTTAAGATATTTGAATACTTGAAGTAAGGGTCGCAGGTACCTTTATCTTGGGACATTCAGTAAGATACTTGAAGCTTTAATTTCTTCAAACAATGATTTCCTGTTATCATTATTACCATCATTGCCTTTATGCAAGCATCTTCATCAGATATTCATTTTTGAGATATTAAAGAGAGAGCTCTTAAAGCATATGTATAAGGCACTCCATGCTCTTGGAAGACCATCTTTTTAGTCACTAGGGATGCTTTTACAAGGCTGAGTTTCAACCCAATATAAGACTGTACAAGTTCCATTTTTCAGCAACTAGACTTTTATAAGGCTGATATCTCTTGGATCATATTAAAGAAAGAGAGAGGATTTCTTTGCGCATTTACGTGCTCCACCAAAGACTAACTTTAACGATTTCAAATTCTTTTTTTCTTTATTTATTATTTATCGGTCAAAGTTCTTAGATTCTAATTTGAACATGATTTTCAGGTAACGAGCCCAATGAGTGTCGGGTTCCTTTATGCAAGTAAACTCATTGTACAAGATTATTCTCACTTAGCATGCTTATCATTTGGTTTATCAAGCGAAAGCAAAGGTTAATAGATGACGTTGTCATTGCAAAAATTTCAAGAACAGGTTAAAGCAGCAGAGCAAAAAGGATGAAATGAAGTGGAAGATATTTGTTAGGAAAATTGTGAGAGCGAAGAACATTGCTGGAGCACCATTTTTTTGGTCAGGCATTGCTGTTATTTCCTGACAATAAGTGACTGATCCCTCTGATTATTAACTATAATCATGAATCTAGGAGCCATTTTGGTACAAATCGATCATAATGTTCCATTGTATCTCACAGTTACATTAATAGAGAATTACTACCTTTCAAGGTCCTTCATTATGTTGGTATTTTTGATAGCTGCACATTACGGGTTTGAGGTCATGTAATTGTGTTCGGGTTTGAAATATTTTTTCTGAATATAATTGTGTTTGGGTTTGAAATGTTTCTTCTGAATGACAAAAAAAAAAAAAAAAAACAATGAGAAATCTGCAAATTAATGGAAAGAGCTAATTTCGTTATAAAAAATGAATTTTCATTTGTAATTTTTTTAGCAACGGCAAATATCGTCACTGTTTGGTCAATTGGATTTGCAACTCAGCGGCGGCTTCGAAGTCGTCCCTAAATAGCCACGGCAAATACTATGGCTGTTTTATCAATTGGATTTGCAACTTAGCGACGACTTCGATGTCGTCACTAAATAGCCACGGCAAATACCGTGGCTGTTTTGTCATTTGAATTTGCAGCCACGGCAAATACCGTCGCTATTTGTCATTTTGCGACTGCCTTAACCAAAATTTTAAACAGCTTTAGCGACGAAATTTTTCGACTTAGCGACGGTTTTTAGCCGTTGTGAAGTAGCTACGGGATAGTTTACCGTTGCTGATTCAAATAGCGACGATTGAAATAGCTACGGTTTTGCGACGGTTGTTGAGCCGTTGCTGATTCATTTTAGCTACGATTTTTTGATAATTAGCCACGGTTTTTAGCCATTGCTGAATTGACTTTTTTTGTAGTGTGAATACAAAGGAATTGTCAATGTTACAGCCTTGAGTGGTACGTTAGAGTTGACCACTGCACTAAGGCGATTGTGGTCAAACTAAGAGTTCCTAGGTGCTTGGACTTGTCTTAGTACGACATGAAAATGAAAATGTTAGAGATTAATGCTACTATTAATCCCAAAATCTTAGAATTCAATGCAACATATAACAAACCAAAATAAAACAAAAGCAACCAATTCATCCAATTGCAAGAAACAATTAAATGAAACCTCATTCCATGTGTTTCGACCAATATTGCCTACATATTTGTTGAATTTCTACTTTATTGTATCTTCGAAGTCTCGAGATCTCATCTTCTACAACACAAACTAGTAACGGGTACCTACGTGCTTAGTTCTTTGATGAAATGTACAGTTAATGGCAAAACTAAATGCACTCTAACTATCACTATACAGAGCACATTTCTCCTACTTTAAATATGTATAAAATATCAATGAGTAAATAAACATTACATATAGATCAGCAAAATTAACTATTAGAAAAAAAAAATAATTAAATATTATAAACTATGAACTCTTATATCCAAGCAAACCTTCAAAATAATTAAAAAAAGAGAGGAGAGGAACATATTTGATCGATAAAAAAAGTATCATAAAAATCTTGCCTCAATATAATGTTAAAGACATAGTTTGAAGAAAATATCTGTCCAAATTCATGAGACAGTAAAAACAAGAGAAAATGTCTGATAATCTCCGTAGCTTTAGGATTATGGTTGATCATAATCTCCTCGTAGTTTTTGTATCATGGTAGAAGAAATGGAGAACTGATGCTATAATTGGATGATATTTGTATGAGTTTTTCAATTGGAAAAAAATGACTTTGTCCACCACTTTCCAAATTTAGGAGCAATTTTGGAAAAGTTAATAATGCATTTGAAAAGTTACTAATGGTAAACATTATAGAAAGGTGAAGAGATTTGGGCGGTTATGAAAATATTGCAAAGGAAATTGGGAGAGGTATTATGAATTGAGGAATATACGAGGGGAAGCTAGTGATGGAGAGATGTAAGAGGAAATTATCTCAAATGTTTGTTCTAAAAAGGAAATGAAAAATTCTTTAAAAGGCTGTGAGATACTTTCAATTTTCTCACAACTTAAAATAACAATAAAACCAACAATTATGATGGTAGAAGTTAGGGATGGGCATTTAGGACCGAAAGCCCGGACCGAACCGACAACTGGACCGATCGGGTCGGTTCGGATCGGTTTTTATTAATTATAAATGTTTCGGTTTTAAAAGCCCGGCCCGGACCATAAACTCCATTTCTGAAGCCCGTCGGGTAACCGGCCCGGCCCGACTCCTCAACTCCTTGTGCAACACTGTGACGTGTGCCTTTCTTTTCCTCTTCATGCTTCTCTTTTTTTCCCGACTTAAATGAAAATATAAATCGCTTAATGTGGGCTTTCAAAGATGAAACCTCTAGAAAGCTTATTCTCCTTCTCTTTTTATCAGAGAGCTTTTCTTTGCCTCCTCCTCTTCTCCTTCTCCCATCCTTCTTTTTGCCTCCTCTTCCTCTTCTCCTTTTCTTCTTCTCAGAGAGCTCTTATTCTCTCCGCCTCTGCGCAGATTCTCCCTCCTTGCAGACTCCTCTCCGCCTCCTTCCTCTCCACATACAAAGCGAGATCCAAAGAGCTCTTCTTCACATACAAAGCGAGATCCAGAGAGAGAGAGAGAGAGAGGCGGGAAGATGCATATCTTCGTTTGGTTCTTCGTCTTCCTCATCGTCATCAAAACACAATATCCAGAAAGAGTCGACACTCCATTTGGTTCTTCATCTTCCTCAACTGGTTATTTCTCTTCCGAAAACTGGATGAATGTCTGATTCAGTAGATGAAGAACCAAAACGAAGATTTGCATATTGTGTCGAAAGATCTGCATATTCCAGTTTCCAGTTTTGCAGATCTGCATATTCCAGTAGATGAAGAACCAAAATGAAGATCTGCATATTGTATCTCAACTGGTTCTTCGTCTTCCTCAACTGGTTCTCAACTAGTAGAAGTAATGGAAACTCTCTCTCCCTCCCTCTTTCTCTATTTTCCTGGAGTTTTCTCGGTTTTTTCTTTGTTTTTGAAGCATGCCACATCAACAATGGAGCCTTGAGAATGTGACATATAGACTTATAGTTCTTAATCTCCTTTATATTTATATAGAGATGGGGTTTTGGCATAAAAAACATGCTTTAAATATTTCAAAGTGGTAATACTTAATAGTAAGAATTGCACGAGAAAAAAACTACATTGGCTTGACCCCTTTAGTCGTTCCTATGACAACATTAATTAAAATGATAGAAATCAGGAAAAAGTTTATCGGGCTACCTCGCTATTTGAATTACTTAATAGCTACAACTACTAATTACCATATCCTTCAACTCCACAACCATGTCATTGCTAGCACCATACCGTAATCACCACCACCATCTCCATCATCATCATCATCCATCACCATTACGACTTGCCATGGCTTCCTGCACCATCACCTCCATGACCATTGTTGCCACCACCTTAACTACTACTACCACCATGCAACAACCATTGCCACCACTACAAATCACCATAGCATGACCATTATTACCATGCCACAACCATACTATCACATCGCAACCACCTCCAATACCTCCACTATCCACAACCACCAAAGCCAACTCTGTACCACATTAAAATCAGTTAAATACTCGATAAACTTTGTACTAATTTTCTTTAATTACCACAGAGCCGGTATAAACTAATGCTATATATTCCAATGTATCAAACATAACCTCGACGTATCACCAATTCACCATTATTACTCCTCCATGATTCCATACCTAAGACCGTGATTTTGTGAGCATAGACCAAATAGTTTCAAATTAATTGACCCTTGGCATCTCATAGCAAATGAAGAAATAACAACGGTCGAGATCCCTTATTCCCACTCCGAACGTATTTTTCATGTACATCATCGTTGCACCGAATCATGGCCATCTGACTCCAGAGAGAGACTTTGATAGATTTGAAATGAGCTTTTTCTATTTAAATTACAAAACTACCCCTACACTTAGAGATAAATCCATTCCAAGTTTTGCCAATTCCAAGTTTTGCCTCCAAAGCAAGTCTTCTTTCGTTACGAAGAAGATCGACAACGAAGCATTCATCCATAAGGAGAAGCCCATTAAAAAATAAAAATAAAAATAAAAATAAAAATAAAAAATACCAATTCTCTCTCTCGATCTTGATCTCGTTCGAGTGTCGAATTTAGGGTTTTTGCGAGAAAACCTAGAGAGAGATCTGAATCCAGTTCAATTTAGATCTCAATTTCCGTTTGAAGTCAGCAATCTAGGGTTTCGATTCTGAGTTGCAGTTACAATATGGTTGTGGAGGAGAAAGAGGAGTCGTCGATGGCGGTAGCGGAAGGAGGAGGGGAGTCAGAGGAGGAGTACGAGAGTGATACAGAGGAGGTGGTGGTTAAGCGGAGAAGCCACGCGAGTGATGACGAAGAAGGCGAGAGGGAGAGGGAGGAGAAGAGGAGGAGTGATCCGAGGGTTGGAGTTGGGTCGGATTGTGAATCGGATGGGCAAGGTGGTGTTGAAGTGTATGATGATGAAGAATCGGAGATAGAAGAAGAGGAGGAGTTTGTAGAGAGGGTTACTGAAGAGGGAGATAATGTGGTGGCTGAGGGGAAAGTTGGAGTTCAGGTTGGTGTGCAGGAATCTGATGGGGACGGGCAGAGATCTAATGAGGAGCAGGGGGAGAATGAAGTGAAGAGTCCAGTTGAAGGGGAGAAGAAGGAGAATGAGCCGTTTGCGGTGCCGACTGCTGGTGCGTTTTACATGCATGATGATCGATTTAGAGACAATGGCGGTGGAAGGCAAAGGTACATTGGGTTTCTGTTTCATTGTTTTTGAGGATTGTTAAATTTTCAAAATGGTGGAACTTTTGATTGCTATATTACTGTTTGAATGCTGAGGTTACTGAAGGAAATTTGGGTTGCATTTAAAAGAAAATGTACTTCTAGCATAGTGCTGCAAGAGTAATTTGAATCTAGACAAGTTCAATTGGTGAAAGTATGACTAATAACAATTTTAGTAGCTAACAAGATCTTTTGAATTGGCTTCTAATTTTTCACTATGGATGAGTTGCCTGTTGTTTGAGGTTTTAATGAACTGGTTTCACTTGAAAAGATTCATCTTTTGTTGATGCTAGTAGAGTATTTAGTGTCTTATATCACATGGGTAATTAGGCAAAAAAATAAGTCATTAATTTTCCTAATTGAAGTTATATTTTACATAATTAAATCTGTCCCTTGAATGTCATAATTTGAGGAGTATGCGGTAATAGGATCGTAACTAAATCAAATTGCAGAGTGTATCATATCCAAGTTCTTTTACTTCTTATTCTCCTCTACTAAAACAAAAAATTGATAAATTTCAATCCTCTTAAACTGATGTAATTAAGATATTTATTAATATTAGCAATAATAGTATTTTAACAATATTAGACATTTAATTATTTTTCTAATAGGGATTTCAATTAGAATTCGCAAATTGGTTTTTCTATTAGGTTTAGAGTTTGATTTAGATGATATGTTAATTATAAATAGGAGCGTAGGTTGCTCATTGTTGATCGGTTGACTGAATAAAAGTTATTTGTTTATTAGTTTATCCCGTTACCTTTGTTTATTGCAATTTCGTTTATGTACTGTCCGAATCTATCAATCGGTATCATAGCAAATGTTTCTTTACACGACGAAGACAAAATCAGACGTTTATGCATAAGAAAAGGCTAGTAAGAAGGCGGAGGTAAAATTATCGAAGGCAACTGAAGCCATGGAAGGGTAGAAGGCTTCAACTGATATTTTGGATGCAAGATTTGAATAGGAGAGAACCCGTAGCGATGAAGAGTTGAAGAACCAACTCGCAGAATTGGAACATAGGATGATGGAGATAAATAGGAAGGCATTGGAAGAGATGATGCAACAAATGATGGCGATAATGGACAGAGGGCAGGGTGACACATGGCCCCTCAAACACCTTGGCCCTCCTCGTTGACAACCAACCCGTGTCAATTTGTCAAACCCCTGTCGAACCATTCCCAACCCCACCCTAGGATGATCGCAACCTTGATCAACTCTCCATCCCTACTTCCACATTGAGCCGACAACTTCCTCCACCTCCACAGTTCATCAACGACCAACACCTCCTCAGATCACAAACCAACTCACTCGGCAGGGTCACCAAGGTCAGTCGTCTCTTCAATCTAATCGACTAGATCAGTCGCCATTTCAGGTCGATCAACAAGGTCAGTCAACACTTCCAGTCGATTGCCCGACCCTTTCGATGCATCCTACTCATCGACCCTCACTCTTTGGTCGACAGCCCATAGACCCCTCCTTCTCCCTCGATCGACTACATCACCTATCAGCAGACTATCGACAGGCTCAGTCGACGCTTCCCATGGCCCGCCTCCCTTAGTTGAGGCTTTCGGTCGATCGCCTCCCTCAGTCGCAATAGATGGTCGATCACACCTCTCTACCTGCAATAACAACTCTCTGCATTAACAACAGTCCCTCACCCAATTCCAACCCCCAGTGGCTTTGTGCACCCCCTCTCTTCCAACCTTACCACCCACACTCAGTCTGACTATTTGCAACCTCATAATTCTACTAAGTACTAACCTCAACCAACCTCTTGCAGGTTATTCCCGCCCCACCCCTTCCAGTTGCTCTCCAAGTCACCTTCGATTATTAACCACCTTCTCGCCCTCGCTTAGAGATGCTCTCTTTGAGCCCTTATGCCACACAACAGCCCAATAATTCTCATCAAGCTGTGTATGATCCCAATTCTGGTAGTTATTGAACCCTAATTATCTTCCACAATACCAACTTCCTGCCAACTTCAGTTTTCCTACACATAATCCTCCTTTTCGATCACCTAAATTAGGCAATCCGAACTTTGGTGGAGGCACTTATTTTGATCAGGATCAATTGAATCGACTTATTACTGTCCTATGATATAGGCAGTGTTCTAAAAAGCGCTAGGCGCTGGGCGGGCGACGAGCAGGTGCCTAGCGCCCAGGGGCCTAGGCGGGGCGCCTAGGCGGTCCTAGGTTTTGTATTATAACTTTAATAATTTACAAAAGTTAAGCATAATATATTATCAATTACATCTAATTTAATGTCAAGATACATATGCAAAATTTTAAAACATGAAAAATTAACAATCATGAACAAAATTTATTAAAACTCAAATGTTTGAAGTTGGTCATGATGGGTACTTTATATAAAATTGAATTTGTGGACAAATATCCAAACCTACTCTTTTATTTTTCTTCAAATTGCATGAATAACCTCAATCATGTTTGATAAAATCTACATTAGTAAAATTAGTACCGGTAGATCCTTTGAGAATTTCATTAAGTAATCATCATTTGCTACAATTAGACATATACTGAATAAAAAACAATAAAATAGTTTATTTCTAAAAAAGAGGAAAGAAAAATAAAATAAGAACACAATCAACCTTAAAAAAAAAAATCACCTAGACCGCCTAGACCCCGCCTAAGGCGCCCAGAACCCGCCCAACCATTAATCTGAGCGGTTTTCTACCTTCTAGCGCTAGGCGGCCGCCTAGGCCGATTTTTAGAACACTGGATATAGGCCTAAAACTCGATGTGCCTTCTTATGATGGACTTGGTGTGGGTAATGCTTTTATGGATTAGTCCCTGAAAATTGACCGCATACTTGATTTCAAAAACATCCGAGGTCCGAAGGCGATACAGTTAGTGGTTACAAAATTGAAGAGTACTTCAAATTTTTGGTGGCAGGAGGAATGTGCACGGCAAATAACATTGAGGTTGCTTCCTGTTAACACCTGACCTGATATGCGAGAATTGATACGATTTGTTTTGTGCTTATGGATTATGAGTGCGAACTGTTTGGACGGTTGATGAGAGTTTCTCAACATGGGCGTACAATTACTGATTATGCTTATAAGTTCTGTGCTTTATGTATGCATGCTAAACCTGACGAACCAGAACGACAAACGACATTCCATTTTTATCATGCGCGACTCTAGTCTGTCTTAGCATTGGAGGGTTTGATACTTTTGTGGCCACTGAGAACATGGCTAAACGAGCAAAAACAAAGTTAACAGTTGCAAAACCACCTGAGAAGAGACATTGGCGCCATTTCCACTACTTACATTCCGCGATCTGCTCCTGAGGGCCTTTTTAAGTGCTTTGGGTATGGTCAGACTTGCCATATCCTAAGTAATTATCCAAAAGGGAAATTTGTGCTGCTGACGAATGAGATTGATGAACATGAATCTATGGACTAGGTTCCTCCGGTTGGGGTGAGGGCGAACTCATTTCTTTAGTGGCAGAAGGCACGGACTTCACCTTTTAAGCTCGAGGAAAGCTTCGTCAATCCGGAGCGGTTAATGTAATTAGGATATTTATTAATATTAGCAATAGTAGTATTTTAGCAATATTAGACATTCCATTATTTTTGAAATAGGATACCAATTAGGGTTCTCACGTTGATTTCCTCTTAGGTTAGAATTTGATTTAGAATGGAGGTTTTAATTATAAATAGGGGTGAAGGTTGCCCATTGTTCCTCGTTTGATTGAATAAAAGTTATTTATTTATTAGTTTATTTCGTTTATTGTCTATTTCGTTTCCGTCCCAAAGTAGACAGACCATACAACATGTCACCATCCGATAGCTAGTCTTAACCTGCCAACATTGGACATGTGTCATACCTTGATATGACTCTGACATGGTCTTATAGTGTTGGACCGATAGACTGGATATGACAAGGACACACCAAGGATACAATTAGGACATGTTTTGATTTATTACTATTATTATTATTATTATCAATACTACTACTATTGTTACTATTATTATTTTTATTTTGAAATGATTAAATAATTTGGCTTATTCTCTCATATCACAAGCCGACCCCGAAAATATCGGGAATGAGCTTCCCGAGAATATCAGGAATGGACTTTGATGACGACTCTCTCATATCAGAACAACATGACATATATAGGAAGTTAGGCAAACAAACCCAAACAATCGTGATTTCAAATTTGGCTTGGATTTTGTTTGATTTTGGAAGATGTGGATGTGGCTGAAGATGAGTTAGTTTGCGCTTGCGGGACTTTGACAATGAATGATCAAATGACTTTTGTGTTTGTGATGATTTGTTTTGACAATATACTCTTAGGGACTTATGGTTCATGACTCATTGGCTGTGTTAATATATTCCATAATAAAAATTATATATTTAAATATATATAATTTAATGTCGTTTCCTACGTGTATCATAGTTTTGGAAATTTGCCATATTGCGGTGCTTGTATCGTCTTCGTATCCTTGTCACTCACTTTGAGTGGTTATACATCCAAACTATTTGAAAGACCCCAAGTGGCAAACCCATCTTGCTTTTCCTTCATCTATGGATTCAAGTTCTAGGAAATCCCCCAAATCTTGTACTTTTCGCAGGTTTTATAGCCTTGTAAATCAAATATTCGCACCCATCAATAGGAAATTTTATGATAGACACTCCTCTAAATTCCAATCTACTTGGTTGCCATCTCCGTGAAGTGAGTTGTGGATCATTTTGTACCGGTGGTGGGCATTATTTCTCTTGTGTTTGCAAATGGTGCCCACCATGGACGAGGATAAATTTTTTTCTTTCTTTCAGGAGACTGTATTTTCATTTATTTATTTTATGAATAAAATAATGCAAATTGATAAATGGCTAGAAAATCTGCTAGTGAGGTATTCTGATGCAGGAGGATCCGAGTCAGATGATGCTGAGCTGTCAGATAGCACGTTATTAGCACTAAGGTATCTCGAATTAGCTGATCAGCGCAAGAATGACAAGAAATCATAATTTTATTTCAAATTTGGCAATTTAGGGTGCGTTTGAGTATTTTGGCCATAACTTTGGCTACGAGTATAAGAATCGCGCAAACGACCCCAATTCGGAAAGCTCTTTTCAACGCGAACGTAGTGGTCAACAAGCTATGCTCGTTGCACATCTTTTCGAGGCCAATATCCACCGTTTTCCCTTCCGAATCCACAATTTTAGCAGTTTATTTCTCTTTATAGTAATATTTCAATTATTGTTTAGGAAGTGGTTCTGAATCCAATTTGGGCAAGATTTTTAGCAGTATGTTCTTTTATTACGTATTTTGTTTTAGCATGGTTATTGGGGTTTTGCTAATTTTGGTAAAATTTTAATAATCGCGAGTTTTAGCTATAAAGCTCGGCTTGTGGGCTGATTTTAGAGATACCTTTGATTTGAGTAATTTGATTAAACATTAGAGTTATTTTCTCTGTGTTTTTGGGTAATCTTCTTGTGTTCTTCCCTGTCAATTATCTGTTGTTATTAGGCTGCAGAATAATCGCTATGTTACAAAGCACACCCATGCTCATGTTCCTGAGGAAAAAAACCCTCCCTAATTAAACATTCAATATGAGTTTTTGTGTATTTAAGAATTCCCTAATTTGATCTCCCTAAAAATAGTATCCCGGTCGCTCTTCTTTCCTTTATATCTTAGAGAGTTTATCTCCCTCCATAAAATCCAAATGGTTGCTGAAAGTACCTGATCCCACAACCAATATCCTTTTGAGGTAGCCCAATGAGAAATGTCTATAGCTAATGGCACAGAGCCACCAGAAACCCTAACCAATGTATCCTATATTTTCCTTGAGAGAGCAAACGAAAAGTAAGTGGGCCTGATGCCAATTAGCATAAGCTGCAGTGGTTGGCAAGTATCAGCCCTCTCCTCCTTTCAAGGTTGTCTATTAATAATATTCCTCCATGGCCTATGAAAGGACCTGTTTTAATCAGAATTTTATAGCTGCTGATTATGGGAGGATCTCAGAGACGGTTCAAACTGAAAATCATAGCTGCTAGTCTGCTACTAACAGTGAACTTCCCAACTGAGCTATCCCATTCGCACGAGTCATTTTCTGACTGCAAAGTAGCCTGCTTCAAAGTTTATATGAGGTTCATCAGACTTTCCATTCACCTTGCCTAAGACCCCTTCTAAGAACCAAATCCCAACCACCCCCATCTTGGTCATTCAGAGCGAAAAAATTTTGGAGACTGCCTCATTTTTGCGCCGTGAGATGTTGAAAATGCCCCAAATGACTCTTTGAGGGGCTTTCCATTGCACCATGGATCTCCCCAAAAGTCAGTGTTGCGATATCGCCACTTTTGTAAGAAACTCGTTTCTCAAATCGCATTTGAGATTCATGACCGCCTCCATAATTTGCAGCTATATGAAGAAGTAACCTTGTTTGTGAACCATCTCCTGCGGTCATTGGTTTAGATGTGGTAACGCACCAATTGAAAACAAGATTGACTTGTGGAAATTCACCTGCCAACCCTATTAGGGCCTCAAGATTGACTTGTAGTGTTATTACTTATTCTGCGAAAGATTCAAGGATTGGAATCGTCTCATTTGCAAAAGTTGAACTGTTGTACCATTCTCACATACATAGAACCAGAAACTAGAAACTAGAAACCAGATAGAGAGATTTGGATCTAAGCACAAATAGTGTGACTCTGTGAGTGCTTCGGCCTCCAATGGGAAAAGAAGCGGAGAAAGGGGTCTCCATGGCGTATGCCCAAAAAGCATGGAAGAAGCCATATGATGAACCATTAACTTTGATAGGGGAAATTTGCGGTTCTGAGCAAGGTAGGTGTCACGACTCGATCCACAGAGTACTATATTGTCCGCTTTAGACTCAAGGCCCACACGACTTTAAAATGCGTAGTACTTTGTAGATCCAACCTCGTACATATATAGCACATCCCCTTTCCTCACCTAAGTGATGTGAGACTATAATTTTCCCTTGGTAGCTCGCCTACACGGGTCTTTTGGGCTTCGCCATCACGGGCCTCTCACGCACCCTCTTCCTTAGGTTCGCCCACACAAGGGTATCACAGTCCACCCCCATAAGGGAGCCCAACGTCCTCGTTGGCACACTTCCGGCTAGGTCCGACTCTGATACCATTCTGTCACGACCCGATCCATAGAGTACTATATTGTCCGCTTTAGGCCCAAGGCCCGCACGGCTTTAAAATGCGTAGTACTTTGTAGATACAACCTCGTACATATATAGCACATCCCATTCCCTCACCTAGGCGATGTAGGACTATAATTTCCCCTTGGTAGCTCGTCCAACCCCTATTGGGATCTACGGGCCTATTAGGCTTCGCCATCACGGGCCTCTCCCGCACCCTCCCTCTCAGGTCCGCCTACACAAGGGTATCACAGTCCATCATTCTGTCATGACCCGATCCACAGAGTACTATATTGTCCGTTTTAGGCCCAAGGCCCGCTCAGCTTTAAAACGCATAGTACTTTGTAGATCCAACCTCGTACATATGTAACATATCCCCTTCCCTCGCTTAGGCGATGTGAGGCTATAATTTCCCCTTAGTAGCTCACCCAACCCCTTTTGGGATCCACAAGCATATTGGGCTTCGACATCACGGGCCTCTCCCACACCCTCCCCCTTAGGTCCGCCCACATAAGGGTATCACAGTAGGATTCCAACTCTTCCATTTTGTACCCAATTCATATCTCCCAAATAGTCTATAAATCTTCCGGTGATTGAATGACATGCTTTTGAAAAATCAAACTTACAAATCAACCCTGGCCGACGAGACTTCACCCATTAGTCATTGACTGACCATTCCGCTGCAGCTTGAAATGGAGACACTAACTCAGGCATGACCAGCTTCAACCTACTTGCTGTCACTTTCGAAATGATTTTTGAAACCAAACTAATTGGCCTGAACTCCCCAATTTACATTTTTTCCTCATGCTTTAGGCACGAGTGAAATGATGGTTGAGTTGAGTCTCCAATCTAAAGTGGAATTGCAGTTAAAATCCTCCAACACTTTCGTGAAATCCTCTCTAATGAATTGCCTACATTTAAGAAAAACCATTATCCAGTACCCATCTATTCCTGGAGCTATCTCACTATCCAAAATCTTCATGGCTGCCACAATTTTTCTGTAATGTCACGATACGATCCATCTGATTTTTGGTGTATAGCTTTTACTATTTATTGTTAATTTGAATGATATAGCCGTATAGGCATGTGGCTGATGTGAAGCAGATACTTATGGTTTATCTTGGGTTGTGTAGACACACAAATTGCTGGAATTGCTAAATGACCTGTTCCTAATGTGAAGGAAATAATATTTTTAGTTCAACATACCATTGTTTAGGACGTGCTTTCGAATTCCACCTACTAGTTCTATTTAAATCATCTCAGAACGCATGCTTCCCTTTCGTTATATGCATTTCATCCACTGTCATCACAGTATATTCAATTCTCTCACTTGTGTGATTGTGGACCATGTTTATCACAAGTGCACACCCTTTTCAGTTTCATGGTTCTGTGCAGCTTTTATTGATTTTTATAGTGCATTAACCACTGTTTGCATTTTACTCAGGCGAACTCCTGGTGGACGAAAATTGTGGGAATCCAGGGACAATCGAAAATGGGGACATGATAAGTTTGAAGAGATGAACATGCAAGAACCTCCTTATGAAAAGGTTCAAGTTCACATTTGTAGTTATGTTAATGTGGGAGTGGCTACATACACATACTAAGACATAACTAAATTATCAACCTAACACTAGCAAATGTACAGTTATATGTTATCAGCCCTGTTTTCTACTGGTTCTGACCTTATATTGATATATTTCTTCTCATCTTTCAATGTGTAAAAAGATATAACTCCATCTTTTCTTCATATTAACAACCTACCTTTTATCAGGAAAGGAGAAATTCGAAAGGCCAGCACAGAGGTTGGGGTAAGAGTCGAGGTTTCGACCGTGGGGGTGCAAGAAGAAGCAGATCCAGATCTTACGATGATAGGAAGGATCAAAACCAGACTTCAAGGAGTGTAAGAGGGAGAGGCCCAAGAAGGTATGAGCCTCCTTCTAGGAATAACAGGGAGTCTCTGCCAACTCATCAGAACAAACAGTAAGTATAGATCCCCAGCCTGCTTAAGGATCTTCAGGCTTTAAATATACTATTGGGTTCATTTTCGCTTTATGAATAATGTGCTGATCTACATTTTCAGGTCTGGGAAGGCCACTGAGAAAACTTCACATGCTAGTTCAGGGCGAATGTCCACGAATGTACAAACTTCAGATGTACACTCTGATCCTGCTCCTCCCAGGAAACAAGTCTTTGCATCAAGCTTAAGCTCAACCTCACCTCCCTTTTATCCCTCAGGCTCCTTGAATCAAGATGTTTCATTGACCCAAAAAAGGGATTTACCGATTGGAAACACCAATAAGTCTCCACCAGTAACAGCTGAGGATAAGTTTTCTGCACCTTCTGGTGCGTTTATGAGAGGAAAGGCAATTACTGATTCTTTTGGCCAGGACAGGCTTTATATTGATGAATCTATTCGTCCTGTCATGGGTAAGTTAACCAATCTCCAGTTGCAGTCTTCTGGGCCTTCTCCAATCACTATAACTCCACCTGCACAGAACAAGCCCAAGGGAAGGGCTCCTGCTAGTTCTGGACATGTTTATCAGCAGTCTCTGCCTATTGATCAAGTCAGCAAAGTTTCCCAACAGTTACAGCCTGCTTTTAATCAAAGACCTCTTCAGAATACACTTCAACCTTCTTCAAGATCTTCTCAGCAATTGGTTCAGCATGCTGGAAATGGATCTCAATCTTCTTCCCCATGTAAAGTTTCACCAAGCTCATCTGAACCAGGAGAACTGGATTCTCCACCAGGGTCTAGTAAATCCAAGAGTGCATTGATTGGAAAAGGGAAAACCATTGTTCAAGGAAGTGGGCAGGGTAATTTTCTGTACAGTGGAGCCCAGCTTATGGGAGCTGCTGGGAGCATGGGAGTTTCTCATGGCGATCAGAACTTTCCTGGAACCCCAGCATTTTTGCCAGGTATATCCGTCTGAAAATTGTGACTCCATTTCCAGTATTTCAAATGGTGAACTTGTGTGTTTCCATTTCCAGTATTTCAAATTGTGAACTTGTGTGTCTCCATTTCCAGCATTTTGAGCGGTGCTGTTCTTGCAGTTAATTTACACTTTGCAATCATCTGATTAATTCATGAGGGTGGGAGGGAAGGAGAGAACCCCAAATTTGAAAAAAAAAATGCACATAAAATTTTAAGTTTAACCGAGAACCGGCTGTTATAGGGACATGTGGGCTGGCCACACTAAGCCCAGTTTGATTTTATTTAATACTAGTCAACTCGTAGTCATCTTTGAACTGATTGATGGTTCTCATATTACAAGATAATCATCTATGAACTGAATTGATTATCTTTTAAAGAATAGATAATTTAGTCTAATTAATTGGATGGAAACAATAATAGTTGCTGATTGGCTATTTATTTAGCATAGTCTTTTAAATCCAAGTACAAGTAGTACTGGAATTGTTCCAGTACTGTATTTTACTGTATCCTGAATTGCTAACAAGGTTGCAGAAAGTCAACATGAGACTAGAGTTGAAATGCTTAGTACTAGCATTATTTTGTTGATTTGATTAAGTAGAACATGACTTAACTTTTGTATGCATGGGTGTGCAGTGATGCATTTCGGGGGTCAGCATCCTGGTGGTCTTGGAGTTCCTGCTGTTGGTATGGCACTACCTGGATATGTTGGTCAACCGGGAATCGGAAATAGTGAGATGACCTTGTATGTTAATTTACCTCAGAATAAGTGTTCCTCATTTAATTTTTTGTTAGCTCCATGGTTTTGATTTCAGTTACATAGAACATTGAAGTACTCGGTATGTTGATCACTGCATTTTATTTCCTAATGGTCAGCAAGTAATGTCCTAGGGTTCTAAAAGCAAGTTTGTATTGTCCTGCGTAACGTAAGACAACCTTTAAAAGTGATTCTAACTTATAAAATATCTGATGAACACATTGAAAAATTAGGATTCTTCTTTAGTATGTTAAACACGGAACTGAGTATAGTTGAGAAAAAGTATTTTTCTTCGTGAAGAAAATGACATTTAACTCTCTTGAACTGTCAATTACATTATACTTGCTTGAATACCAAAGTTTCAAGCTTATGAAATTATCTTCATGAATTAAAAGTCCCACAACGTCTTCTAAATTTAGTGTCATTCAACTAGATATTGTGTATGGTGGTACTTTTTGAATGTCTGAGCAACTACCCAAATTTCTTTTGGTGTATAGGAACTCTAATAACATGTTTCAAACTATTTAACAATGACACGGATGCAGGTATCAGTATTTGACACAAATACAAAGTATTGGACTCATTGGCCAGAAAAAGACCATACTACAAGGATGCATGGACACGGACACACGCGCCGTGTCAGATACAGACATGACACTCTGACTCGACAATTTCGCAAAAACTAGGACTCGGAGGCGTTTTGACATGTCATACTATTTTTTTAAAGTCATAATTATAAACAATAATCTAATAAAGTGCCTTCCTAAAGCGTCTTCATCTTTGTTGCAAGTAGAAAAAACGTAGAGAACAAGAAGAAGTGCAAAGGTGGAGAAGAAGACGACACTCTCGAGAAAAAAAAATATAGTAGAGAAGAAGTAGAGGAGATAAGAAGCAAAGATTAAGAAGAAACATATATTATCTCTATGCTTTAGTGTCTCTTTGCCTTCGTTATCTTGAATCTCAATTGAAAGAGTCGTTCACTTCAAATGGATCAACAACCATTAAATTAGGTGATTATTTGCACATATCTAAAAGTAAAAACTAAAACGAAGGCGGTTGCCGAGTCTTGACTATGTCCTAACCAAGTTTCGGGTGTATCAGAGGTATGTTCGACACGTTGACCACATTGACCATGTGTTTGACACCTGCCAACACGTTAACCACTTGTCCGACGCATGTCGGAAGCGTATCGAACGAGTGTCGGTCTCGGATATGTCAACACTGATACGGTAAATTTTTGAAGAGTCTGTGCTTCCTTGCCATATGAGATACGCTACGAAATGGGACACGCTTGTACATTTTAGTTTTATTTACCTTTAAGCAATTTTAGTATTATTTACCTATAAGCAGTTTAATATTATTTACCTTCAGCAATAAGTTTTGAATTATTAGTCATATTCATTCAATTGCAGGTCAATATTACTACTAACTTGCCATAATATACATGTAAATTGTGTAGAATTGGAACTTTTTAAAGATATGTGAAAAAGTTTATGATCCAAGTATGGAGTGTCCGATGGAGTATACAGGGGTGTGAGTTTCGACCCGAGTATCCGAATGGGATACGCATCGACACACCTTCTTTTGTAGAAATAGTATCGTTACATAGGTTTGAAACAATTTTTTTTATTTTTATTTTTTATCAACTGCAGTTTGTTAAATCAGAATTTGTTCTATAGATATGCATGAAAGTTGACCTGATGTATTTGAATTGGAGTTAGTATGGCACTGTTAGTTCATTTTGAATTAAATAATCATAATCATCCTCACTTCAAAAAATTTTGGTTGTGTTATCATGCTGTTCTTTGTTTCTCACACTGAATGACCCTTCACATGTACTTTTGTGCCATAGAAAAAAGTAACAGTGGTAACCATTTTGTCAATCCACAGGTTACCACTCCTGGCAGGTGCTCCTGGTTCATTAGGAGCTACATATTGTTCCCCTTACTTGGCGGTTGATGGTGGCTTCTATTCTTGCCCTGCAGGACAGACAACATCCTCTGCTGGTTCCAGGTTAGTATCAGTCTATTCATGTAAGCTCCAAATTATTTTTATATATTTATTTGATTTTCAAATCAATTTATTATAAATACTTATATGTTATCCCTGTCTTCTGTAAGGAAAATTATGTTGATGAATACTGCAATAATGCCATAGTAGTTTCTGAAATAAGCTCAAATGGTTATGGTTGTCCTCTCAGCTTAATATGCTTTGAGGATGAGAAGAACCACAAAAAATAAATATATAAAATAAAATCTGATAAAAAAGGATATAAATATTAATGGATGCATGTTAATTTTGTGTTTGTGTTGGGGCCGCAATACTTTTAACCTTTATTTTGAGAATTGATCATTGGTATGTAAGATATTCAATATCTTTTTTTGCCAATTGTTGTGCTTTCATCAGAATCATTATTTTTCAGTATTTATTTATATATTTATCTATTTACACCATTTTAACAAACTAAATTCTCGTTCTCTCGTTTTCATAACTTCTTAATTTCACACTCATTAATTTTGATATTCATTTTGACTATTTTTGCATACTTACATCATTAATTTCAGCTTATGAATGAATATTATTAGGGATAAATATGATCCATCTAGTAGAAATTGGTATCCTAGACACCATAATAACCTTTGGGCTTTGGGACTAGCTTGGGGAGCATTTGGAATTTTAATGATGGGTTTCTTGATGGAGTGGAAGTCATCTTCGGTAGAAAAGATAAAGTAAAATTTTGATGGGATGTGTGGAGTGGGGACAAGCCTCTCAAAGATAGATTTCAAAATTATACACTAATTACTCGAAGAAGAATGATTGGGTATTTGTCTTAGAATATAGCGAGTTTCTGGTTTTCTCATCATTCTTAGAGGATGTTCATCTTGAAGGGATAAAAGATACTGGGCGTGAAAGCCAGGGAGAAAGGATTTTCAGTTTCATTGTGTTTTGAGAATCTGGCTGGCAGTTTGATGCCTATGAATCATTCTGAGAACATACTGTTGAAATTAGGGAGCCGAGAGAGAGTCTTTCTTTTATGTGGACTTTGGTTTGGGATCGGATACCTTTGAAAGAGGATCTGATCAAAGAGGGATGAAATAAGATGCCAATTGTGTTATGTGCCTAGTTATCCTCTGCCCCACGTTCTGGGAACTTCAACCCATAACGTGGTGGACTCCCTCATCAATTCACCAAAAGTTGCATACTGAAACTATATTCAATCATAGGACTTGTATTGTCCAGTATATATACCGAAGAGAAAGATAATCTACAGAAGAGAAACAATGCTTTGACTCCCCTGTGCCCCTCTCCCATTTACTTATATTTCTCGCAATTGGAGCTTCTGTAGTTTATGTGTTTGTACACTTTCTTATTGTTTTTCATTTGTGGTTGTTCTGTGTGCAATGGTACTTGTACAAATTTTTAAGTATCTCATGTCACAATTCCTTGCAGCAAGGAGACCAGCAAACCGAACAATGGGTTGAAGCCTCCAAAATCTGGTAATGGTTTGTATTTGATCTTTCTGATCATTGTGTAACAACTTTCAAAACTCAATGTTAAGTTCCGTGTATTTTATGCTTCTCATATTATTCTAAACTAATTGTGCCTATTTGTGGACAGAGCTTGTAAATGATGAATTTGGCCAACGACAGAACAAACCTCGCAGGCAAGTCAAACTTTTCGCATTTTCCAACCGAGTGTATTTTAATATGTTACACTTATCAAATATGTTTTTACTTGTGCGCTGCATGGAGTGATTGACAGTGGCAAGGGTATTCCTTTTTGCAGATACTCAGAAATGAGCTTTGGCCAATGATATAGAAGTTGAGGTCGAGTGTATTTGAATAAGCAATTACAGGTAGGTTGTTCCTCACATGTATGACTAGAAGTTTTCCCTCTTCTGGCTGGCTATTTGAAAGTTTCTTTTTAATGTTAACCTCTGATGCTTCAGGCTTTACTCATGACCCACTGTGCCGTCCAGCTTTTGCTCAGGAGCACTATGGGCAGTGGAATGTCTCAATAGAAACTAGGTAACTACTAGCATTCTAGTTTTTCCCTCTCCTGCCCATTGTTGTACAATGTAAACCTTAATTTCTGTTGCACCCAAATATTCAAATGTTGCTCAGAATATAAGATTGTTTGACAGTTTTCTCAATCGTTTTTACCCTTGAAGCTATATTTCGAAATACCTGCTCAAGCTACGATCGATGTGAGAAGAACATTGCAGCTTGACAGGGGGCAATTCCATGTTTGAATTTATGGTAGGATCATTTAATCTGAAGTTTCTCTAAAAAAAAATAAAAAATCTGTGAACGGCTGTTAACTTGCCGCTTTTGCTTGTTCACAGGTTTTTCGTAGCTTGTTGATTTATTTGAAGCTTGTGAGAAAATGGAAGAGAGCTTCTTTTAGAGTGCGAAAAAGAGAGAAGGGAGGGCAATAGCGTTGCTCGGTGAATTCTTCTTGCTCAATGTTGAGAGGATTCTTGATCTGTTTATGCCTCTCTCCCTGTCATTTTTTTATTTATATCCGATGCAGACTCTGCAGCATCTGTCTTGTTTTATCTGGGGTTTGGTTGATCACAGACTTTGCAATACACACAGTGATGTTATGTTTCTTATGTATTGCTTTTTAAAGTTAACAGACTGGACTGATGACTGAATAAAATATTATATTGTGCAGTTTTGCTTTGCCATTTAAGATATAAGCAATGCATATCTTGGGATTAAGGTTTCTAAAAGTCTTTCTTTGCCAAGTTCATTAGAGTTAAACTAGAATTGGCCGTAGATATTGGCAGTATTGTGGTTGCCATGACTGAAACATTATTCCAGGCAGCAGGGAGCAGTGACAAATTATTGGATTAATGCTTAACATTGCCTTTCTTAGGGTTTGTTACTCTGTTTGATGAATATACATGGAAAGGTGTTAATGTCTCAATTAGATTGCGACGTCATGTTCTCGTGGATGTGGTCTGTGATCTTAAATTTGCCTAGCAAACTATCCATTAGAAGAATCAGATCAACATGTATTGTACTAAAGTATGCATCACTGAGCGGATGTTCGGGAGTGTTTAATCATAAGATAATGGTTAGCTTGCAAGCTTTATACAACTTATACTAATAATGTGCATAAAATGTTAAGATGCACATAAGCATATTAGTTTTAGTGCACAAGTCCATAAAAGGAAAACTTGAGTTCATCCAATATTTTCTAGGGAAGTCTTGAATGACTGTCTTCACTGATTTTGTTTACTTCAGTTTTACTCATCCTTGGTCAACCGTTTACCTCCTTCAGGGTAGCAGCTGAAATCTTTGTTGTTATCTGTTGAATCAGATTCTTATCCCTTTCACATTATTCGGACTATGGAAAACCACAGTACTTGATGTGGCATGTTACTTGTGCAGTCTCTGCGCCTCCGCACAGTTTTTGTGATTTTTTTTTAGAAAGAATTGGAGAAGGGGGATACATGAAAGGGATGATACTACGTTTAGTCACGTTTTCTCTAAGGGTCTGTTTGGGTAGTCATTTTTAATGAGAAATGAAATTCATTTCCCTTGTTATGCAGAATCCCGCTATTTGGGGTGCTCAGAATTGAATTCACGGATATGATTTCAATTTCCATGTCTGTTTTCAGTGCAATCAAACAAATCATACAAATATTGTATATTACCAGCGCCAAGGAATATTTGTCATAAAAAGGATCATTCTCGCACTCTTGCTTAACCTTTACCCCTCCTCTTGGCTATATTTTTTCCTGATTTTTCTTCATTCTCGCACTCTTGCTCAAACACCATTGGATGACATCAAATTCTCACTGCAGTCAATCAAAATTTACAATTTCTCATGGAAACTATTTTCCCTAAATTCTCCATGGATTGGAAGTGGACAACTTCGAACTACATAGATGTCACCAAGCTTGGTGACATGTACACCAATGCATCTTGTTTGTTCCATCCAGCCAATAGTACTCACCCACATGAAACACTGGCATTCCAACAAAGCATGCTTTAATTTCTTCTTCTTCTTCTTCTTTGCAAGCATCATGTGTCCCACACGTGTCTAACATGACCTCTCAAATTTCTCTTTTTTATTATGTTTGTTTTATTTTTTTCCAATAATTCTCACCACCCCCCCTTGACAAGAACTTCCATCACATGGGCCAAGCTGTGGGAAAATAGACATCCTAGCTTAAAAAATTGTCAAGGAGTCGATGATTGGAGAAGAGCTCACTCACTCAGTCACTCATACGTTCAATAATACTCTATAGCTGTGTTCACTTCACTATTAAAAATTTTAAGGCAACGACAAGTTTGCTAAGCGCATCTATCTAGTCTCACTGGCCTTCAGTGATTCCCTTTGCTTTTCAGCATTGCAGGGCAGTCTAATCCCTAACAACTGTTCCTACAAAAGAAGGCCTTCAAATATCAATCAAAATTTTCTGTCTCATCCTGAATCCTGATCTTTTCAATACCTTACATGAAATGATATGGCATCTGCTCTTAAAGATTTATCTCTATATATAGAAGGTGTTGTTTGCCACTAAAAAAAAAAAGACGATTATGCTAATTGTCAAAAAACCGTTGCTAAAATGAATTAGCAACGGCACAACAACCGTTGCAATACCGTGGCTATTTTAATCGTCGTTATTTGAATCAGTAACGGTAAACTATTTCGTCGCTAATTCGCAACGGCAAAAAACCGTCGCTAACTCAAAAAATTCCGTCGCTAAAGTTGTTGAAAAATTTGACCAAGACTGTCGCAAATTGAAAAATAGCGACGGTTTTTGCCGTCGCTATTTAGCGACATTTTTTTGCCGTGGCTATTTAGCGACGGTTTTTTGCCGTCGCTAAATTGCAATTCTAATTAACAAAACAGCCACGGTATTTGCTGTGGCTATTTAGGGACAACTTTGTTGCAAATCATATTGACAAATGAAATTTACAAATTACAAATGATAATTCATTTTTTATAATGAAATTAGCTATTAATGATTGTCCATTCTGAAAATTAATATCAACTACCAGAACTAAACTTAATTGATCAAAATTATAACAAAAATTACACAATCTCTAGAATATCATACAAAAATTACAAAAAAAAAATAAAAAAAATCGATCTATAGAATATCTGAGATCTCCGAGATCTCTGAGATTTCAGATCTCAGATCTCAGGAGATCAGAGATCTCTTTCATCTAGGGAGGCGGCGGAGGAAGGGAGAGGAGAGAGAGGCGGCCGGGATCGGTGTCAAGGGAGGCGGCGAACTTCTCCTCTGTGGGTTTCTTCTCTGCAGGTTGAGAGAATTTTTTTGTATAAGTTGGTTTGTAGAGAAAATTTAAATTTATATAGAGAGAGCTAATTGAAGGGGATTGGTTGCGTTAGTTTCACGCGGATCGGTGACGTGGTTTGGTTTAGTGCGTTGGATTGAGCTGAATTTTTTGGTGTTATTGACGGTTGAGATGAGGTTTCACGCGAATCGGTGTCGTGGTTTTTTTTTTTAAATATTAGCGACGGTTGTTTGCCGTAGGTAAAATCTTTAGTGTAATTTTTTTTTCAAAAAAACCAATTAGCAACAGTTTTTTGCAGTCGCTAATAAAAAAATAATCTAAAACTTAGCCACGACTTTTTGCCGTAGCTAAATTCTTTAATTTATAATTATTTTTTCAAAAAAACCAATTAGCGACGGTTTTTTGCCGTGGCTAATAAAAAAATAATCTAAAACTTAGCCACGGCTTTTTGCCATAGCTAAATTCTTTAGTGTAATTTTTTTTTTCAAAAAACCAATTAGCGACGGTTTATTGCCGTCGCTAATAAAAAAATCTAAAACTTAGCGACGAGTTTTTGCCGTAGCTAAATTCTTTAGTGTAATTTTTTTTTCGAAAAACTAATTAGCGACGATTTTTTGCCGTCGCTAATAAAAAATCTAAAACTTAGCCACGGTTTTTTACCGTAGCTAAATTCTTTAGTGTAAATATTTTTTTTTCAAAAAACCAATTAGCGATAGTTTTTTGCCGTCACTAATATAAAAATAATGTTAATTTTTTTTTTCAAAAAATCAATTAGCTACTGTTTTTCGCCGTCGCTAATATAAAAATAATGTTTAATTAAAAAAAAATTCAATTAGCGACGGTTCTTTGTCGTCGCTAATAATAAAATATTTGTAAAAAGTAGCGACAGCTCATTTACCGTGGCTAACTATTTTTTTGTATATATATTTATTTTTTCAAAAAATCCATTAGCTACTACCGTAGCTAACGAATTTTATTTGTAACGCTAAATGTTTTTTTTTATATATTTAAAAAAAAAAATCCATTAGACCGTAGCTAATGAATTTTATTTGTAAAGCCTTTTGCCGTCGCTAAATGTTATATATATATATATTTTTTATTTGTAAATCTTAGCGACGGATGTTTATAAATATGGGTTGAAACAGTGTCAAAAGCATTAGCGACGGTTTTTTGCCGTCGCAAATCTTATAATTAGCGACGGTATAAAAAAACCGACACTAATTTCCGTAGCTATTAATGTTTTTTTTTTGTAGTGTGCGTAGAGTAATACAATGTACTTCACTGCATGTATCAGTAGTAGTTTGCCAATGTAACATAACTTTATAGAAAAAAAAAAAAAAAAGATCATTAGAGCATCGAAAGTTGGCCTAACACATATTTAGTAGACCAAATTGTAAAAAGGAAAAAATGTGAATTAGGAGTGTTGTAGCCAATCATGGTCCATAACTCCCAACCGCTCCCTCTTATGTCAAACCTCAGTTATGCATTATGTCGCTTCAAAAAGCATATGGCTTTGAATGCCTTCTCGCTCTCTAAAAAGGCGTTGAGAGGCGTACACTTGGGCCTTCGAGATCTAGAAGGTCGCTGTATTTTCTAGCAAAATCTGTGAATTATTAGTAGATAAACAAATCTATAAGTTTGGTGGTTGAGTATGGATGCCTTTGAAGGTTTTGGATTTTATTAGTCATAAGATCATTTAACAAATTTGATAGATAACCCCCTATGTGTTTTTTTTTTTTTTTTTAAAGTTGTGTGCATCTTAATTACTTGAAAAGACTAAAATACCATGTTTGAAGAAATTAAGTCAATGAGACTTGAAAAATCTAGAGCATTGGATTAAGCACCTATGTCATTATCATCAAGAAATATTCACCTACCCCATGTTATTTTCACAAATTCCAACCAAACATTCAAGTAGTTAAATAGACACCCCACCATATTCACTATGAAAATTGAAGGTAACCAACATAAACATATGTTCAAATGCTTATCCAATGCCATAGATATCCACAACCATGCATCTATAAAAAAAATATATACTTGGTTTGAAAAGCATAGCCATGAGAGGTTCTTGAATTGCTAGTGTGACCTTCACTTGTTAACCACATGGAAGAGACTCATCTCCATTGTTAATACCTTTATTGTTCATGGTTTTTATTCTTTTCATAGTTGGGCACAGGTGCCAGGTTCCCATTTGTCAGGTACTACCTTATCACAAATGAAGTGACCTTGTCTCAGCCATTATTATACAAGAAGTGTTCTTTATTTAGTAGTTGGTTGCTCACATGAGCACAATTTAGTTGGGTCTATTTCACAGTTAAGGTTACCATTTTTGGGTTACTGTGTCCTCCTTTCAGTTTGATCTCCTAGAAATAAGGGTATTGTGCTCCTTTCCTTCTTCATCAAACCTTCTCAAAGAGTACTTGAGATTTCTTCATCTTTTTGGGTTTTTAGTCTCTCTGGCTAATTCCCTTTCTATAAAGCAGTGTTCTTTAAATAGCGTGTGTCAGACTTTGTGGTCATATATATATATATGGGCAGGTTATGGTGTTTTGTGTAAAGAACTCTAGCTCATTGTTTTAAGAAGTTTTACAAGGCACATGGGGAAGTTAAGCTTTGGCAAGGTGTTGGACTCTTTTTGTCTCTCTTCTGGTTCAAACTCATCTTGTTTTTGCATAAACTCATTTGAAGCTCCTGATGGTGGTATTGAGAGAAGACCACTCATTGGAACTGAAGGAGGTCAGTTGGTGAGACTGAGGGATGTTCTTCATCATCATGCCAACCAAACTCTTGCTTTTCAACTCAAACCCAAGGTCAGGTTATTCAAATTTCTTCATTTCAACCATCTTTATATATATATATGCATATATAGATAGATTGGTTTGCCTTTGATGATCCTTTCAAGCGACTGACTCTTTGTTTTTGGATGAATGTGCTTTGATGGATGGTGTAGATGGTGGAGCTAAGGGTATCTATGCATTGCAATGGTTGTGCAAAGAAAGTTGAAAAACACATCAAGAAGATGGAAGGTATGTAAGCAATCTTGTAGTATATACACAAGTGATCACCTATTTCAAATTTTTTTTTCTAGTCCTCTAGATGTGTATGAAGACCACTCAACCTAACTAAGTCAAGATCTAATGCATAGGTACATGCATTCTCACATGCTGGGGCCATATTTTCATCATAAATGAAGTGTAAGCTTATCCTGTAGCCTAGGCAATAGACTAGCTCCCTACTCCACACCTCAATGCATGCATATTGGAAACATTCCCAATTTTCACAATTTAACAAGTTAAGCAATTTTGACTTTAGGTTTCATCATTTGTACCAGCTTTGAGTTCGAGTTTTAGATTTGCTCTAGTTAGAGGTTTAAGTCCCGGCAATTATATATGTATTTATTGAACTATTTACCAAACATCTACCTTTCTGTCTTCATCAGGTGTTACCTCATTTGAAGTAGATTTGGAAAGCAAGAAGGTTGTGGTGATTGGAGATGTTCTTCCATTCGAAGTGTTGGAGAGTGTTTCCAAGGTCAAGAGTGCAGAGCTATGGACCTCTAAAATCCTATAAGTTCATGGTTACCATTTAATGTACATGGCAATATATATATAATATTAATTAAGTTTGGATTGATTACTAGATTAATATAAGCAGAAGGTGAAATACTCTGCGGGGCTTTGTTTTTTCCTCCATAAGCTTGTATTGGATTGCTTTTGTTAAGTGAAATCCACTAATCAAAATATATAATTAGTTTAATGAATTGTATAGATATTTTTCTCTCATTAGTGATGAAGCCACTGAAGTTATAACCTTATTAATAAACTGAGATATTATGGTTGCTAGCTACCTAATTAAGTTTAGTTGTGTTTGAGATGGAAAACTTGTATACATGCAAGCAAGAATTGGGTGTTATGAATGGTGCAAATTAAAAAATTAAAAATTAAAAAATTTAAAAAAAAAAAAATGGTGCAAATTAAGGTTAATCTTGAAGTATTAAAAAAAGAAATTATTGAAATATTTGAAGAGTCATAAAAAAAAAAAAAAAAAAAAATCTTTTGTTGCATTTTGATTGCCGAATTGTTCAATAGAATTTCTAGACAAATATTGATATGTATTGTTCTTTGTGTTAGCTAGAAAGTCCTGATATAACAAGCTCAAGATTCTCAGTTTGATCCACAGACAAATTTATAGCGTGCAAATAGTCTTTTCCAAATCTTGCATAGTTAAGAATTTCAAGTAATTGGATTCAACAACACTAGAAATCAATAATGGTGGTTGCAGTGCTTATGGTCGTGCTTGTTGGTAGAGTAGTTATCATAGTGATGGTCATCGTAGTGGCAATAATGGTGGTTGCAGTGCTTATGGTCGTGCTTATTGGTAGAGTAGTTATCATAGTGATGGTCATCGTAGTGGCAGTGATGCTGGTAGTGGTTTTCACGTCACGTGGTTGTGGTTTTGATGGTGGTGGTAATGGTGGCGATAGTGATGGTCCAGCCTTGAGATTTTGGAGACCTGATTCAGATTCGGAAAAGTGTGGCTCGGGTACAAAGAACTTTAATTTCTCCGGGCCCAATTAATAAAAAAAATTTAGGGACCCTTTAAAAATTGAGGATTTTCATGGAGGCTTGATTCAATTGCCACAGCTGCATGTATCCAGGGCCTGGTTATGATGCATGGTAGTGTTAGGGTGGTTTGTTTACGATTGATGCTGCAAACTGATTGATTGAGGTGCTAGAATAGTTTATAATTATCCTCTCTACTTGCAAACCTAATCTAGACATGCTCCTCCTAAATATATCTAATGGAGAACTAGAAATATAGCTGAGTTGTTGTGCCCAAGAGTTTGATGATAAAGAAAAAAGAAACACTTATATGGTAGGAATTTCAGAAGAAATGTAAGTCTTAAAATTTTAAGCGCAAAACCTAATATAGACTCGTGGCAAACCCAGGATTTTAGTCAAGGGGGGCGAAATAGCAAGCAACAAAAAAAAAAAATTTCAACCCGAGCTAGTAAAATAAGAAAAATACAATGCATATACCAAATTAAATCAAGTGTATCCAATTTTAAGCCAAAATAAGGTCATAATATCAATAACCTTAGCAAAGGGCAGACACATATAATAACTAGAATATATAACTAAAATCAAAAAATAATTAGGATAAGTATCTAGTTGAAGCAAAAAATAAAATCGAAAATTTACGAACATGATAAAATTGTTTCATTAAATTCTATAGTTATTATTTTAGATATTAATTTCAAAAAAAATTTGTTAGAGATTTTACACCACTTGTGACACAAGCAATTCATTCTTTTAATGTTTCAAATTATATGTAAAATTGCGTTGAAAATAAAAAAAAGTAGGGGAAGGTCACAATGATAAAATTGTATAGACATAAAGAAATCATACGCTCCGAGAGGATCAAAAATAATTTTTTATTAAACTAAACAATTTTTTTAATGTTTGCAATTACTAATAAATTGTATTGAAAATAAAAAAAAATTATGCGAGTAACAATGATGAAAAATGGTAATTATCAATAACCATAAAAATGTATAGTGAATTGTCATAAAAAAAAATACACGCTCGAAGAATATCGAACAATAGCTAGGATTTGGGTACTCTAGGATTATTGTATAAACACATTTTTCACTCTTAAATATTTATAAAAAAAATTTATTTCATGATCTAAATTAGTATGCTCATTTATTAAAATGTCGTATAAATGCGTAAAGAACATATGCAATACTCGTCCAAACCACTAGTTATAATAGAACTGATGGTTACTACTGTTGGTCATGGCGACTCTCTGACATTGTTTATTTTATGGTATTGTTTCATCTCAAATAACATCCCTAGTTATTACAAAGTTTCATGCAGCCATTCTAAAAGCTTGAGATTGCTGACAATTTTGATCTTGGGCATCAACCAGAGGATGAAGAACGTACGTGAAACAACCCTGTTGTATGGAAAAAAAAAAAAAAAAACTATAGGAAAAATGTAAAAGTAAAAAGGAAAACTATATGAAGAGAGTTAAGAATACAATGCCTTCAATTTGTTAATTCATGAGAGATTTTCATCATCATCCACCACCTAAGATGCGTTTAAGGTTTGCCCGTTTCTCAGATGACAATCTGTTGGAGCACATTACATGGATCAGCACATATTATGTCACAGTAAGACATTTCTAAGTATTTTGCTAGCATAATGTATAGGATGTTCTACTCAAGTAATTTCTAATATGCAATTATAAGCATAATTTTCATCCAAGCATTAAGCATAAGGTAAGCATACATACTTTGACAAACAAATGTAATCTATGAATTAAATTCATACGTAACATACCTGTTTGTCGTAACTGCTGTATAAGATTCAACTGCTGTAAATAAATCCAAAGAAATAGTTAGGAACAAATGTACCAGTATTTCTTGGGTTGAGTCGCGGACTAGGTCGCTCTCTTTAAGACGTTTCGCGGCTCTGCCCAAGATTGTGCTAGCAGTTACGTAGCCCCGCCGTCCCCAGGATAAAACAGCCCAGAATCTTCTCTGTCTCGTTCAAATACGCACAATATATGAACGGTATACTATTCACCCTCTCATCATTTGCTCGGAATCAATAATTGGCATAAACAGAAACACTGTTTTCAAAACATGTTCTGGATGCACTACTGTTTTGCAAAAAACGCAAGAACAGTTTCTGTTTTGCAAAAAAACGCTCTGTTCCACGTTGTTGTTCAAAACTCTGTTTTTCTGATTTCGAAAACTGATATAAAAACTTCGAAGAACAGGAAGAATTCGAAGATGCAAGATCAGTTTTTGTAAAAACTGGAAGTTGGACTGATTTCGAAGATGCTCTCAAGACTCTGTTTCTTTGTTTCAAGAACTGTAAGAAACTCTCTGTTTTATGGTCTTGAAGAACTGTTGCAAATAACTGATACAAAACTGACTCTGCTGTTTCTCTTCCTCATATCCAAAACTCGAAAAACAGTGGAAGAAGCAAGATCAGATTTGTTCAAAAATTGTCTTCGAAGAAGCAAAACTAAATCACTCTGTTTTAAGAAACTGTTTCGTTTTGGCAAGAACTGGAAGACAAGAATCTGAACTGTTGCAGCTCTAATGTTTTGGCAATGAAAACCAGGAAGACTGGACAGTAGAAGAAGCTCTCTTAGCTGCTCTCTGTTTTCGTTTTGAAGCAGCTCTACCAAGAACTGGAAGAAGCTAAAATCACCAAGATTAGGAGATGGAATGATCGAGCAACAGAGTGAAAGAGAAGAGCAATCCATGAGCTGCAAGTGGCTGTGCAGATTTCGCCACTCTTCTCCTGCTACTCATCGTCCTCCTCCTTTCAAGCAAATAACAGCCAAAACTACTACAACCCCTTCTCTATTTCCTATATTTTTATAAGCTCTGATTGTGATTGCAATTATTGAATGAGAATAATACAAACGACAAGAGCAGGAAATGTGGAGCAGGAAATGCGGCATAAAACAAGGAGCCGTCCTGTCCACTCAGAATTTTTAATGTTTTAAAAAAGCCAAAAGTTCCAACAATCCCCCACTTGGATTTTTAAAACAATTTGACAATCCTCCACTTGGATTGAAAAAACAATTTTCATCGAGCAATCTTTCAAATATAAGATTGTGCATAAACAAAAGTGTCTTTCGACTTGAACTCTTGCGTAGTGTTAATGCTTTAGAATATACTAGAGTAACTCGTAGTTTTGAACTCTATCTCTAACAGACATTACACGCACAACCTTTTCCTGGGTGAAGTCTAAAAAGCCCGTGCTTTACGGCCATGCACGTATATCCCAGTAAGTGAAGGCTCTAGGAATTTTGCCCACAAATTCCATAGGAAGCGGCCAAACTTCCACAATCACTTAGGTGAGTCTATCAAGAGTACTCCTGTAGCTAGGTACTCCACTCCACATAGAGTATAGACATCATTAAGAGTTTTTTAACTCAACCTACTATCGCTTCAGGAATTCATGCTGTATTCTAGGAATGAGATTATTATTTTGTCAGCATGATTCACATCATATCATTCACGACTTGTTATTACCCATTGAACCTATTTCTTGGGATCTCCAGTCTATAGGTTGGGTTACCGTCATGAATGACTCATCCATCTAAGGGCTTTAGTCCCATTCCTTTCGAGGTTTTGAAAACCTTTTCTCAAGCTAATCCTTTCGTCAAAGAATTAACCGAGTTCACATCAGTTCGTACTTGATCCGATCTCTCAGCACCAGTACATGGAATTCTCTATCCTTACTGTGCTTACGACGTATTTGTCGTTTCTTGCCGTTATCATAACGGTTCTGTATTTTTCTTGCAATAGCCGCGGAACTATCGCACTGGATCAAGACAACTGGAATCAGTCTTTCCCATAAAGGGTTCTCTGCTAGCAGGGTTCTCTACCAACCTGCTTCTTCACTAGCCGTAGCTAATGTTCTAATCTCTGACTCCATCGTGGACTGTGCCAACATGGTCCGTTTTTGTGACTTCCAAGAAACAGCTCCACCAGCTATATTGAAAATATAGCCACTGGTGGCTTTGGAGTCTCATCTGAAAGGGTATTCCAATCAGCATCGCTAAATCCTTTAAGGACAGCGGTAAACTTCTGTAAGTCGAGGATCGTAGTCCTCTTAAGGTACCTCATGACCTTTTCATTTGCATCTATTAGGCTCCTTGAAATCTAAGGACAACCTTCTTTACTGAAAAGACATAGTAATCGGGGCCAAGAAGTTCATTTCCATTTACTTCTCTTAGGCTCAGATTTTATGACTTTATCAGTTTCATGCATACTTATCATAGGCACGTTATTTGAGGATATACCCCCACTATTCCTCGAAATAACCCCCACTATGCCTTGAAAATAAATGCAATTTATCTTTTCATGAAAAATTTCTTGAGAAACACAAAAAATCTTTTCACAAAAAATCAGAATCCACAAAATTATTTTTAGCATGTATAAAAATATACGTAAGCTTCCCATTAAGGGACTTTTGAACTTCGGTCCTTCTCACTTTTGTCAAAAACAGGTTTAACTACCTTTTTGAATGCATATTAAATGACGGTCTTCTTGCTATCTGAAGCGGACCATGCATTCAACTCTTAAGGACCCATAAAATGAGAATATCGAATAAAATACTCATTCTATTCATCTCGTTATTCTCATTTTTTCTTTTAAGTTCAAGGATCAACTAAAAATATCATTAGAACACGTACCTTAAATTCAGCTTCTGAATTTTTCAAACTTTGATATAAACATCAAGCTTTCTGTGTTCAGCCTCTGAGAATTTAGTTGCAGACTTTGAAAACAAAGTTTCGCAACAAAATCAAGCAATAGCTTCAATTGATCTATATTGTCATCAACATCATCATCATGAGAACATATCCTTTCCATAAGAATACATGTCCTCATGTGGAAGTCCGACCAACTTATGGTCTAAGCATAATCATTTATTTATTGACATTAAGAACAAAATCCACAAGTCAATCTTTATATAAATGATTCCTTATTGCCTCTTTATGTCAGCTTAACATCAACTATAACATTAAACACAAGGTTTTTCTTTCCATCAATAGTATTGATAATTAGAGGCATTCTAATTTTCACAATAGATCAATTATTGTTCTCAACAAAATAGACTGAATCATCCATAATTATCATAGAACTGCATACTCATTATCTAAAGAGTAACATGCATAGATGATATTATTCACTTCTCATGAAATGTTCAATTGGAATTTATTGATTCAGATTTCATGATATTCCTACTCAGAAAGCATCAATTTCATAGTTACATTTCTATGAATGGTGTTCTATTCCTCAAAGGTTTAGAGTTTAGACTACATTTTACATCTCATCATGTGGATCTTTTAAATATAATCCTCTTTCTAAACTTTTCAAGTACTACCATGGATTGTGTCCTTGCATAGATTCTACCATAATCAATTTATAAAATAAATAAATGGAGAAACATGCTTCCATCCCAATTTCACAACAAAACACTACTACCCAAGGATACATAAAAGCATCATAGTGTAAACAAAACTAAATTCCAATCCTTTGAACAAATTTTGTTTAGATGAATGGGATCCATAACAAACAGACACATTCAAGCAACATGGCAATAACATACATTTTTCTCATCAAAGTAATGTTTGCCAACCTATCCTTGGATCCCTTTGAATCAAGGAATAGTCCATAGCTAAAGTCAGTATCATAACTCAACTTCACTTCTAGTGTGATCACATGTGTGCATTCTTGTATTACAAATATATGCAAACTTTGTTTAGCAAATTCAGTATTTGTAATCATGGCAGAAAGAACAACGTCTTAAAATTGTTGGAGCACATTACATGGATCAGCACATATTATGTCACAGTAAGACATTTCTAAGTATTTTGCTAGCATAATGTATAGGATGTTCTACTCAAGTAATTTCTAATATGCAATTATAAGCATAATTTTCATCCAAGCATTAAGCATAAGGTAAGCATACATACTTTGACAAACAAATGTAATCTATGAATTAAATTCATACGTAACATACCTGTTTGTCGTAACTGCTGTATAAGATTCAACTGCTGTAAATAAATCCAAAGAAATAGTTAGGAACAAATGTACCAGTATTTCTTGGGTTGAGTCGCGGACTAGGTCGCTCTCTTTAAGACGTTTCGCGGCTCTGCCCAAGATTGTGCTAGCAGTTACGTAGCCCCGCCGTCCCCAGGATAAAACAGCCCAGAATCTTCTCTGTCTCGTTCAAATACGCACAATATATGAACGGTATACTATTCACCCTCTCATCATTTGCTCGGAATCAATAATTGGCATAAACAGAAACACTGTTTTCAAAACATGTTCTGGATGCACTACTGTTTTGCAAAAAACGCAAGAACAGTTTCTGTTTTGCAAAAAAACGCTCTGTTCCACGTTGTTGTTCAAAACTCTGTTTTTCTGATTTCGAAAACTGATATAAAAACTTCGAAGAACAGGAAGAATTCGAAGATGCAAGATCAGTTTTTGTAAAAACTGGAAGTTGGACTGATTTCGAAGATGCTCTCAAGACTCTGTTTCTTTGTTTCAAGAACTGTAAGAAACTCTCTGTTTTATGGTCTTGAAGAACTGTTGCAAATAACTGATACAAAACTGACTCTGCTGTTTCTCTTCCTCATATCCAAAACTCGAAAAACAGTGGAAGAAGCAAGATCAGATTTGTTCAAAAATTGTCTTCGAAGAAGCAAAACTAAATCACTCTGTTTTAAGAAACTGTTTCGTTTTGGCAAGAACTGGAAGACAAGAATCTGAACTGTTGCAGCTCTAATGTTTTGGCAATGAAAACCAGGAAGACTGGACAGTAGAAGAAGCTCTCTTAGCTGCTCTCTGTTTTCGTTTTGAAGCAGCTCTACCAAGAACTGGAAGAAGCTAAAATCACCAAGATTAGGAGATGGAATGATCGAGCAACAGAGTGAAAGAGAAGAGCAATCCATGAGCTGCAAGTGGCTGTGCAGATTTCACCACTCTTCTCCTGCTACTCATCGTCCTCCTCCTTTCAAGCAAATAACAGCCAAAACTACTACAACCCCTTCTCTATTTCCTATATTTTTATAAGCTCTGATTGTGATTGCAATTATTGAATGAGAATAATACAAACGACAAGAGCAGGAAATGTGGAGCAGGAAATGCGGCATAAAACAAGGAGCCGTCCTGTCCACTCAGAATTTTTAATGTTTTAAAAAAGCCAAAAGTTCCAACACAATCTAGTTGGGAACTTGACTTCAAATTTTACCTTCAGGTTGCCCCGATTCTTTGGCTCCTTTGTAATTGGCATCCCTTCACTTGCAATCACAAGTTCATAGCTAGGATTCACAACGTCTGATACTGGAATTGAAAGGTCTCGCCCATCAAGTGTTGTGAGGTTCACAGTAGTGCCAGCCAGTGCCTCTGCAAGAGTGATCTGCTGGGTAAGTATAATATCATTTCCGTCCCTTTTGTAGATATCATGAGGTTTCTCGTCGATCACAAACACAAGATCAGCAGGAAGATGGTTTACTTGTTCATTGCCCTTATCTGGGAATGTAATCTTTGTACCCCTTTTCCACCCAGGTTTAATATCTATAGTTAATATCTCGGATTCTGGCACCAGTCGCCTGCAAATATTTACACTACTATTGAAACAGAGGCACCATTTAAAAAAAAAATAAAAAATTATACATGTTGTGCTTATGCAAACCTATGCCGCGCCTCAAGAGACTGATTGAAAAATTACGAGGTGAAAATATTTCATTGTTTTAAGATCACCATTGGTCACGTCTCCAGCTCGTGTTTCAACTTATTTTCATTTTGTGTGTGTGTGTACTATACTAAAGGTGTACCAGTTCAAGAGTTCGCTTTGGGCAATCTAAATGTCAGGGCCGGCCCCTGTTTATATCTGATCTTGTTCTCGTTGTGACATTGTTACAGAAGCTTCTACAATCAATATTGAGTCAGAAATATAACAACTATGACTTTATTTCTCTAACCATCAAATGAAAATGAATGACTTGAAATTTTATAGAAGTCATTTCTTTGAGTTGTATTGTAATCACTGACAAACATGATATGAATCAGCCTAAGAGCACTCACCGAAGCTGAATGTAATTAAACTCAATTAGTTAACAACATAACAGGAGGGCGAGAAGCAAGGATGCACGAACACGAGTCACACGACACGCCGACTCGACAATTTTTAAAAAATTAGGACTCGGTGACACAGTGACGCGTCATACCTTATTTTTCAATAAAACTAAATGAAGATAAACAATAATTCAATAAAGAAACATTTAAATAGAAAATGAGTCCTTCTACAATGTCTGGTATTTTGTGCCCGGGCTTATGTCTGGAGTCATCCACATGTTTTGCTGATGTGGAGTTTAATATCTCTTTTGCCAAACTCATTATCTCATTGATCCAAACAAATTTTAAATCACATCATTCTATCCCATCATCCCATCCTATCATCTCATCCATCATCCCATCCATCTTCTCATCATCCCATCCATCATCTCATCATCTCATTCCATCCCATCCCATCCCATCCATCATCTCATTATCCCATCATTCCTAATGTTGTTTGCCACGTCATCAACCTACACGTGCCTTCTACCATCCAGACATGAAACATGCAGCGTAGACTTATTGATAATAAATAAACAATGCATCCATCTTTTTATTGCAAGTAGAAAAAATAAAATAAAAAAGAACATGAAGAAAGTACAGTAGAGAAAACGAAGAGGTATAAAAATGAAGAACAGAATAACATTCTATAAAAAAAAAAAAAAAAAAAAAAAAGGTAAAGTAAAGAAGATGAAAGAAGAATAAACAAAGATTAAGAAGCATAGACTATCTCTATGCTTTAGCGGTTTTTCATCGCCCTTTCTATCTTGACTCCTAAATTGTAATTGAAAGTTTCTAACTTCTGATGGACTAACAACCTTTTAGGTGGTTATATGAGTCTAATTAAAAAAAAATAATAGTAATAAATTTGGTTGTCAAGTCTTGACCAAGTTTTGGGTTTGTCACAGGCGTGAACGACACGTTGACCACATTGACCATGTGTCTGACCCTGCTGACACGTTGACCTAGTGTCTAATACTTATCGAAGGCATGTCGAGTGAGTGTCGGTATCGAATACGTGTCGGACACGGATGCAACAAGTTTTTCGAAGAGTCCGTGCATCTTTGCAGAGAAGTGTTTAGCCCTCAGTCAGCACCATTTGCACACCTTTGTATGTTCGGGTCTTTCTTAATATGCATCCTTGGCGTTTGTAATAATCTTGGTGAACTGTAAGTTCTACTCAAATGTTTACATTCATCTAAATATCACTATCAAAAACCAATGACCAAAACATGAACTCATTCATACAGACCTCAAAATTGTTTGCAGAAAAGTCGAATGAGGGTCATATATAGTGCGTACAATTTTGATAATTATTTTGACAGGAAAAAAATGCAAAAAAGTTCCAAGGAAAAAAATGCCCACATCTACCTAGCAGCTAACAAGAACATTCAGGAAATAAATGATTTAGTTTTCAGTTAATAATAAGAGAAGAATTTCCGTACCCGTTTCCATTGACGACATTTCTGGAAATTCTCATCTTCCTTGTTGAACCACTATATAACTCCTCAAGAGTGCAAGGCAACTTGCTCTCCACAGGTGGGGGTTTCCGCAAAGCACCCTTTCCTTCGCTATGTGATCGAAAATTATCAGTAGCAGGAGCAGCACCACTACTGCCGGCACCAAACCCCCCAAAAGTCCCTCCTCCATCTGATTGGTACCTTTTAGACTTCCCAAGTCCTGATGATCCAAATCCAAAAGGGCTACTTCCAAAAAATTCTGCAAAAATGTCTTCAGCATTTCGAAATGTCGAATCACCATTGGAAGCTGCCGCTGCTGTTCCAGGAGGAGGTAGTCCTCTAAGCCCCTCTTCTCCATATTGATCGTAAATTGATCTCTTGTGCGGATCACTCAAGACCTGAACACACACAATATATATATATAGCTAAATAATTGAAGTCCATTCTCATAAAATTCATGTAAATTGGAAGTCTTATAGAAAACATAGAACTTACATCGTAAGCTTCGGAGATCTGCTTGAATTTGGCCTCGGCTTCTTTCTTATCACTTGGATTCTTATCTGGGTGCCATTTCATAGCCAATCTTCTATAAGCTTTCTTAAGATCATCATCGGTTGCATTTCTGTTCACCTTCAGTATGTTGTAGTAATCTGTCCCCGTCATATCACTCACTCAGATCTCTATTACAAAATCTTCAAAATGTCACCTTTATTCAATCTTTAAAGAGAACAATAAACAATGTCTTCACTTTTTGATTGAATGAATCAATGGGGTCTCTTCAATTCCTGATTGAAAGAACCCCAGTGGAGATCTCTGCATATTTCTTCCCAAATCACATCGAACACCCCTGTTGTGCCATGAACTGATCAAACTGTCAAATTTCTTGAACAGAATCCGCCAATGTAGGAAGAATTCAGGGACCTCAAAGCAGTGTTTAATCGTTTTAAGTCGAATATGGAGAGAGAAATCGATGTTGAAATCTCTGGTTTTTGTTGTTGTTACGTTTTTGAAGTTTCTACTTTGTGTAAAGGGTAAGGGAAGGAAGATCGGAAATTGTGGAGAAAGGAAGGTCGTTAAATGAGGGGAAGAAATGGAGGGTAGGTTAGTTTTATTTTTTTTCCTGTTCTGATGGTTCAGGTGCCATCAAAGATTCGTATCCCGGGGCACGTGGCAACTGCGCATTGGTTGAGAAGTAACAAAAATGTTACACTAAGAATAAAATTCCACAAAAATAAACAAATATTGATTGTACGAGATCTTTAGAATCCTGCAAAGGTGGCGACTATACCACACCATTATTTTCTCTCTCTCACACCACTATACTTTCTCACACCACCTGTATAAATAAAAATTATTCATTTTTTCCCTCACCATTCAAATTGACAATGGTTATTCCCTCCCCCATTCGAAATCTTTTTGCAAATCTCTTTCAAATCTCTCCCCACATTCAAATCTCTTACAAATCTACTCCATCTTTCTCAAAATCCCCTCAAAGTCGAAACCCTTAAACCCAAACTCAATAATTATGCATGACTTAACATACACAGACAAACTCAAAACGAAAAAAATGCAAAACATGGTAACTTTTGACCAATTTAAACTCTCAATTGATACAAATTCTCAAGTTGATCACACAAAAGTTGTAGTACTCTGAGTTATCTAATAAACACAATTTAAATATGTTTTGAAATGAACAAGTTATGATCATTTTACTAAAGTCGCGCACTCTGTCCAAAAAATTTTTTGTTCGCAAAGTGCACGGCGGGATATCTGGTGTCAGGACTAGTACCTTTGGTCAGGAAAATCAAGGTCAGCGACCTTTCAAGACTTTCCTAATGGTCTCAAAACTCAATGTTCCCTTTTGAAAAGTGTCCAAATGCTTAACATCTATATTATAGGGGGAAGGTTTGAGCTCTTGACTGTGAGGACGTGTTGCCTCCATTGCATAGTCGGGCTAGACTATACCGCTAGCATTTTTATTGTTTTCTTTGCATTGCTTTTCAACTTCAAACTTGTATTTCCATCGATCGATAGCATCGAACTAGTCTTGAGCAACGTCCTTCCGAACGTTCCTCCCCATTGTAATCTATTGAATGTTAATGAAAGCTTTGCTGACTATTGTGCATTGTTATATTGTCTACAGATTGATATCGTGCATTCTCAAGTTAATATTTGTGCCCGTCAAAGTAACTACTCATAGACTTACTAGTGAATTGGATAGCTAGTGCCGCACGGATTGCTAGTCCGTGACAGTTGGTATCAAAGCCAGAGCTTGTTGAATGCAAACCAGGATGCAGGAACTAAGTGAGCGCCTTGGCGCTATGGAGGAACGATAGGTTAGTTGAATGCAAAGGCTAGAAACCAGAATGGACCAGTTGAGCTGTTTGGGAGAACAGATCAGTCGCCTTGATGGACTCTTTCACTTGGCAGACAGAGTAGATTCGCTTGCTGAGCATGTCGACAATTTAGAGGGAAGAACAGTCGCTATGGAAGAGTCGCCTCACCCCACAGCTCAGGTGATGAGTGACTTCCAATTACAGTTGGAGGACTTATTTGCAAGGGTTGGCTTGCTGACCAAGGCCACAGGGACGACTGATCACCCTAGGATGAAAGTGCCTGAGCCAAAGTCATACGCTGGGGTACGAGATGGGAAGGAGCTAGAGAACTTCTTGTTTGATCTGGAGCAGTATTTTCGCGTGGTGAACCCCGAATCAGAAGAAGCCAAGGTCACCATGGTGACCATGTATTTAGCAGGTGATGCGAAACTATGGTGGAGAACCAAATATGCAGATATGGAAGAAGGTCGCATCCTTATTAGAACTTGGGCAGACCTCAAAGGGAAACTCAGAAATCAATTCTTGCCTGAGAATACTGATTTCTTAGCAAGGAGGAAGCTCCACACCATCAAACAGACAGGCAATATTCGAGACTATGTCAGGCAGTTCTCAACTTGCTTGCTAGATATTCGAGACATGTCTGAGAAGGACAAAGTTTTCTGTTTCATGGAACAAGCTCAGCCGCTTCTACAAGCAGAAGGTGACAGATATTACAAGTGCTATTGCAGCAGCAGAAAGGTTTAGCGATTATATGCCCATGGCTGGATCCACTTCGCTCAATCACTCCACAGCTAGAACTGGCAGTACCAATTCGAGCTCAGGGTCGAATGCTCGATCACCTCACCAAAACTGGGGAAACTCAAATCAGAACCGAGGAAACTACAATTCTCGGCCGTCCAATCAGAATTGGAGTTCCAACAAAAATTGGAATGTCAGCCCTAGCAACTCAAATTACAACAACAAAGGAGGGCAAAACTACTCTGGGCAGTGGAAACCATCTACACCTGCCCCATGCATTCTTTGCAATAGTAGGGATCACCCAACAGACAAATGTCCATCCAAACCAACCCTACACTCATTGATGTCCTTGCTTCAAACAGAACCTGCTAACTCGACCGCATCAAGCTCGAACCCCACCAGCAGTGAGACCTCCCAGATGGGAGCTCTACGCAAGCTCAATGCTGTCAAAGGAGAAATGTATGAACACCCACACAAGAAAGCTTTACAATACATCGACATCACTATCAATGGGTTCCCTTCCCAAACATTGTTGGATTCAGGAGCGACAGACAATTTTATTGCTCCAGAGGAAGCGAGACGTGTGGGTCTGAACTTAGAAGGAGATGTGGGTAAATTGAAAGCTATCAACTCTGAGGCAATCTCTATTAATGGTATGGCTAGAGCTGTGCCACTACAGATTGGTCCATGGGAAGGAAGATCAAACTTCTTGGCCATTCCACTTGATGATTTTAAGGTGATTCTTGGCCAAGAATTTTTCCGAGGAGCTGCAGCAGGACCACTACCTTTCATGGACTCCTTGGGCTTTTTCGGACCCAGACTACGCATTGTACCAACCTCAATTCGACCCACAACTCATGATAGAATATTGTCGGCGCTCCAAGTCAAGAGAGGCTTGACCAAAGGAGAAGATACATACTTAGTTGTGGCAAAGCTAGAGATGGAAGATGATACTAGCAAAATCCCCGAGGAAGTTGCCCAAGTTATTGCTGACTTCAGCGAAGTGATGCCGAATGAATTGCCCAAGAATCTACCTCCCAGAAGGCTCATTGATCACGAAATTGAGTTAGTGCCTGGTGCCAAGCCACCCGCACGTAGTCCATATCGCATGAGCCCTCCAGAGTTGACCGAATTGAGAAAACAACTAGATGGCTTGTTGGAGTCGGGATTCATTCAGCCCTCTAAAGCACCTTATGAGGCACCTGCTCTTTTTCAGCGGAAACATGATGGCAGTCTTCGCCTTTGTGTTGACTATAGAGCCTTGAACAAAGTCACTATAAAGAACAAATACCCGCTACCGCTCATTGCAGACTTATTCGACCAACTTGGATCTGCCAGATACTTCACAAAACTCGACTTGAGATCAGGTTACCATCAGGTCCGCATTGCTGCTGGCGACGAACCCAAAACTGCTTGTTCTACTAGATATGGGTCATATGAGTTCCTGGTAATGCCCTTCGGCTTGACCAATGCTCCAGCTACGTTTTGCACCCTTATGAATGGCCTGTTCCGTCACCTTCTGGACAAGTCTGTAGTTGTCTATCTTGATGATATTGTGGTTTATAGTGGGACTATAGAAGAACACCTACATCATTTGTGAGAAGTGTTCCAAATCCTTAGGGATAATCATCTCTTTGTCAAGAAGGAGAAGTGCGCATTCGGCCAGACCCAGATCAACTTCTTGGGTCATGTTATTGGCAATGGCAAGATTCAGATGGACATGGAGAAAGTCAAGGCAATCCATGATTGGAACACTCCTAAGAACGTGTCTCAACTACGTTCTTTCCTTGGACTCGCAAACTATTATCGTCGCTTTATAAGGGATTACTCTAAGAGAGCTGTTGCACTGACAAATTTGTTGAAACAAGACCGAACATGGGAATGGGATAGGCAGTGTGAAGCTTCATTCCAAGACTTGAAACTGGCCGTGATGAAAGATCCAGTATTGGCCTTGCCAGACATCACCAAGCCCTTTGAAGTACAAACAGATGCATCTGATTATGCCTTAGGGGGAGTTTTGCTTCAAGATGGTCACCCGGTAGCATATGAGAGTCGAAAGTTGAATGATACAGAGTCTCGTTACTCAGCTCAGGAAAAGGAATTGCTAGCCATTGTGCATTGTTTACGGGTGTGGAGACACTACCTTTTGGGATCTCAAGTCCTTGTTAAAACGGATAATGCTGCAGCAAGCCATTTTCTTACTCAGAAGATGCTAACCTCCAAACAATCTCGATGGCAAGAAAAATTAGTAGAATTTGATTTAGTATTGGAATACAAGCCAGGGCGCACTAACAATGTAGCTGATGCACTCAGTAGAAGGGCAGACCTTGCAGTGCTAACCCATACCGGTCCGAGTCACACCATCTTGGAGAAGATCAAAGCAGGCCTACAGACAGACCCACAAGCGAAGGCGATTACTGAGTTGATCAAGCAGGGCAAAACTCGACGGTTCTGGATAAAAGATGGAGCAATACTCACAACTGGTAATCGCCTCTATGTTCCAAGAACCTCTGGTTTGAGGAAAGAACTTTTGAGCGAATGCCATGACACCCATTGGGCGGGACATCCAAGTTGGAGACGAACACTTGCATTGCTAGAGAGGGGGTACTATTGGCCGCAGATACAGGAGGACGTAATGGCCTATGTTTGAACATGTCTTATTTGCCAGCAAGATAAGGTTGAAAGAGATCGACCAGTAGGCTTACTAGAGCCCTTGCCTGTTCCAACTCGTCCTTGGGAAAGTGTTTCCATGGACTTCATTACTGGGTTACCGAAAGTGGAGGATTTCAGGTGTATCCTTGTAGTTGTTGACCGATTCTCAAAGTATGTGACCTTTGTGCCGACCGAACTGACTTGCACAGCCGAAGATACAGCGCAATTGATCCTCAAGCATGTAGTGAAGTATTGGGGACTGCCCGAAAACATTGTTAGCGACCGTGACATCTGGGATACCCTGCATTGCACAATGCAAACATGAATTTTTTTTTCATGTTCGCATTGTACAATGCTGATACCCCACAGTGCACTCTACGAACATAAATTTTTTGAGACAGATTGCTCGACTTTAGTAAAATGACCATAACTTGCACATTTCAAAACATTTTCAAGTGATTCAAGTTGTGTTTATTAGATAACTCAGAGTAATACAACTTTTGTGTTTCGATCAACTTGAGAATCGGTCTTGATCGAGCACATAAGTTTGCCGAAAGCCAGGAACACTATTTCGTTTTCATTTTTCGGACAGATTTGCGCGACTTTAGTAAAATGACCATAACTTGCCCATTTCAAAACATTTTCAAGTGATTCAAGTTGTGTTTATTAGATAACTCATAGTACTACAACTTTTGTGTAATCAACTTGAGAATCGGTCTTGATCGAGCACATAAGTTGGCCGAAAGTCAATAACACTATCCCATTTTCATTGCAAGACAAATTTGTGCGACTTTAGTAAAATGATCATAACTTGCTTATTTAAAAACATTTTCAAGTGATTTAAGTTGTGTTTATTAGATAAATCATAATTCTAAAACTTTCATGTTTTGATGAACTTGATAATCAATATCAATTGAGGGTTTAAATTGGTCAAAAATTACCCTATTTTGCATTTTTTTTTTCATTTTGAATTAGATTTCTCTGTTATGCATATTTATTTGTAGTGTGAAAAAATAATAAAAAAATAAAATAAAAAACTCAATGGTGGTGTGGTGTAGTCGTTGCCTTATGCAAATGTGGCCAAGTTAGAAAACCACCAGATTTGATGTGATAGGGATGAATTGGAGGCCTCGAGATACAAACTCCAACAACAGGGAAAAAAATAATTATAAAATAAAATGAACAATAATGATCATAATGGATTGCTCCCAACTTCAAAATAATCCCTTTTATCATATTTTAAAATGTCTTAGCATTATGACCAAAATATTTGGACCTTCAAAAGGCAAATCACCAGAGAAACATTGAACTTCAAGCATCTCTACGGCTACGCCAAGGAATATTGATTTGGGTTCTGAGAACACTCACCTCCACATCCTAAATTTCCACGGAAACATGAAGTTGGATAGCAGGACATTTTTTGTTGTTGTTCAGATCCCAGCAAACCAAAAAGAATGCAGCCTAATTTGTCACTTTCTGTGCTTGGATAATGTTAAGACAGTTCAAGGGTGCTCATTCAACATGTGCAACCAGAACATGCAAGGCTGGTGTATCATATTGCATTGCGTCAACTCCTGCTCCAAAGTACAGAAAGTTTTGTAATTGATCTCATCTTTTCCTCACTGTACAGCAAGTTTGAGGGAGTTCACATCTGCTAAAGTTAAAGAACTTCACATCCTTCTCTGGCTTCGTAATGGCAACTCTTTATTTCAAGGTCATTTTCATAAACCAGAGCTATGAGAGGAGCTTGTAATCATTACTCTCAAACAATGATTCGTACTGTGAAAAGATCATCCAATAAAGAATTAATTAAAAAAAATAAGGCAGACAAAAAGAATATAATTGTCTAGTAGATCGCTTTCATATGAAAAGTTATCTGCAGATGATATTCACATCATCATGATTCATGATCAACAAAATGAAACATGGCCAGAGCAGGAAGAATGAACACAAACAACTAAACACTAGACAACATAATCCAGAAGTGAACCTTCACTTTCAGCAATTGCACAAAAGGACCCTGTCTCTAACTTCATATCCATACAAAACAAACAGAAGGTTGCTCAAAAGTATGTAATCTTCATGTACTTAGTATCCAACTATGATCTCATTTTGAAGCGACTGACGATGAAGAACCACTAGCCTCGCCAGATACAGTCCTCTTCAGTAACACAGTTGTACCCTCAGCTGGAGATCCATATTCTGCTGCTAGGTTACCAATGTCCAAAGTGTCTGGAAGTTTGTGATAAAATTCGGCAGGTGACTGTAGAGATTAAATATACCACAGAAGAAACACAAACAAAGACATTGAAACAGGTCAGTTCAATCATTACACACTGTTAAGAAGCTCTATCCCTTCAAGTTATGCTATATAGAATGAACTTATGATCTATTTTCTTAAAGGGGATTGGGCTAGGAGTCTTTCAAACTCCTAATTCATACTAAGCAAGATACCTTTCATAATTTTACATTTTGGATCTCTAGCAAACTAACAAAAATAGCTTTTTAAATCGTTTTGCTCCATTCAAACTGAAATTTTCAGGAAAATTATACATTACCAATAGAAACGTGTAAAAATTTTGAACCATTTTGACACCATTCTTCAAAATACGTATTTAGATCTCCGCTATTAAATATCTTGATAAACGGTCTTTATGAGTGTTTAATGACCGATCTTGTCGCTCCCAAGGTGAACCATCGCTTGCTTTGTGATATTTATAGATAATTCCCTTTATCCCACTTAATGCGGATCTCGAGGCACACGTTTCGAAATGAGCTGAAACTTTAACACGTTGTTTATGATGTTGGCATTTAATTTCTCAAAATTTCAGCTCAAACAGAATAGTGGAAGGCTATAAAATAAAAAACGTGTTTCGCCCAATGCAAAGCATGTACAAGGCATGTGCAGTTTCAAGGACTTGAATTGGAAAAATTAGTAAGTTGTTCTGCAGAGTGCATATTAGAGCAAATGAGGGACTTGAGGTCCTATTTCTATTTCTTAAATTATCTAAAACAATTGTATACCCTTCTATAGCTTACATACTGCATTATCGCGAGTGATTATCGCAAGTGAACATCAGATCCTTCATACCCATCTTAGACTCCTATATGCTTATCAATGTCAAGCCAATTATTTCCAAATGTTTAAGTTAAATGAAGATCTTATGCTTGATAGATCTATTACACAATTTCCTTGTGATGGCTGATTATCACAATATAATCTAGTAATTTAAAAAATGTCTGAGGCGTACGTCTGGAGGTGCGCCTTGACACATAACGCTTGAGTCTAGCGTGAAAAAGTCCTTTGAGGCCTTTTTCTGGTGTGAGGTGTACGTTTTAATGAATCAAAACATACGGGTTTTTTTTTCACCTTTTTGCTTTTCAAAATGTTTCAACAGTTTTAAGGTATTTTTTGAAAATGTAAAAAAATAACCCTAAAAACCACAAACTTGGTGCAATTGAGTCAAAACCCACAATGTCCTTAGTGCGGCTCCAACAGTTTTTCTCAAAATTGGATCAAGACTAATTTTCTCCAAAGCCCAAATCGATCAAGCCTTCAACATGTTTTTTTTCTCTTTTTCTCCAAGATGATAGTTATCAAGATGCTCTTCTCCATGCTCTTTTTCTCTTCTCCTGCTCTTCTCCCAGTTGATTAGATGTTTAGCTTTTTATATTATACTTTGGCCATGAATACATGTTAATGATGTTATGGGTTGCAATTTGAGTTCTAAATGGGTGTATTCTAATTATTTGGCTACTTGACTTAAATTTGATCATGGAAGTATGACACTTGCATAATGCAACTATGTTTTTGGACGTGGAATTACAAGTTACCTTTTTTAGTTATGAATTGCATTTTTATCTTTATTATATTTTAAATAAACATGAAAACGAGGCTTACGCCTCACTTGCTGAAACTTAGGCCTTCATGTTTTTCTTGAAAAAAAGGCATTGCGTCACACCTCCACATTTAAAAACCTTCATATAATCTCTTCGTTACATCTCATGTAAGAACATAGTTGCCACTTTAAGTAAACTAAAATAGTAATTTTTCAAAGGCCTGGCAGATCACCAAAGCATATCGTATCAATTCAGTCTACTGCTTAAGATGTGGCCTAAGAGAGGAAAAAAAAAAATTTGGGATCTAAACGAGTACCTCAAGTTGGTTAAGCATTTCAATGGAGGCTTCCATATCTCCCCCACTTGCATTGTAGACATCAGCAAGGGATTGATCTGACATACCAGGAAACATGGTAGCCAGATAATCCAGTTCCATTTCAGCTTCTTCATCCAGATTTAGCTTTTGCATAAGCTCATTTGCGTTTCGTGACTGTGAAACATGTAAACCAGGAACTCGGTGTCCCTTGGGCATCCAATCACCAGAATAGTCATATTGCATTTGACCTGCCCCAGAAATATGGTTGTGTCTGGCCTCCACATGGCTCTCTGAAGGAAGTTTGGTCAAGGTGTTCTTATCAACTCGGTCTGAATCTCCAGAACCGGTCTTCAAATGTTTGATTTCACTCTCTTTTCCTCGTTCAGAGAGTGGTATGTATGATGACGCATATGGATTCAAAGAAGACATTCCCATTCCTCGTCTTAGTTCATTCAAAAGATCCGTCTATCCAAAAACAACAAGCTGTAAGTAAAAGCACAAGATAGATATTACCACTCAAGTCGATTGCATCAACTTGTACAATAAAATGTGGAAAGCTTATCAAGATAATCTACATTAAGTAGAAAAGCTCAATTCTTAATATTTACTGCAATCACAATGCGTATTTAAATCTAAGTGGTATGCGTAAAAAAAAGTAAGAAACTAAACAACCCCTAATGGGTTTGATTCAGAAGAGCATGCGCTTGAATTAGATGTTCCAAAACTCATGGGGCTAGATAAAATGATCTTTTGGCAGAAAATTGATTTCTCTCAAGGTCTATGTAAAGATGGAATAAAAATTAAGGGAATGTATATAAGTTAAAATGTTCCAAACATAACCTCTTAGTGGCATCATTCTCCTCAGGTGACATCTACTCTCAGATCTCTGTCTGAGAAGGCTAGCCTTATACCGACTGATTGATATAACCTTGGCACAATATGGGCTTATTAAATGGACATGGCCGTGTCTTGCAGGGTCACCCACCTCCCATCACTATTGATTGTCATCAAATCAGTCTACTAAACTTTTAACCAGAAAATGAAAAAGTAATGTTCATCCACATTAAACATCATTACTATTCGATATGAGTTTGCTATAAAAGGAGTTTTGACAAAGATACATGGTGGAAACACAATTGTCTGAGAACGACTAGTTGACTACGACACTGATCAATCTGCCTTGATCTAGGCATACTATATACATGAATATGTCTCAAAACAGATGATCAACTTAAACGGATTTGATTCTACTTAACCAGTAAAACCTATGAAAATTGTCATGATGTCACCTTCATTTGACAATACTTGGATTGAATGCTCGGGCTTATGTTATGGTCTTACTTTCACTTTTATATGATGAAACTCGTCTTTTTGCACTCACCAACAAAACATCTTTGTATGAAGAAAATGAATTGTCATGATCACGACATAAATTCCCCAATCAGTATGTTCAACCACTTATTTCTGCATATTCTGAAGTATAGAATGCAATCAACCTACTAGCACATGCTTGCATCAAGAGGTGAGAAGAAAGTTCAAAGTATTGACTTGGAATAATGTGTCTTGGTTCGGCAGATAGAGGGGTGAACATCAGAGCTTGCCTAAATTGGGCAAAACTTGACTAAGGTTAAACATAAGAAGTTTGAAGAAAAAATTACATATACCATCATATACATCTTTCAAGAGAAGAATCAGACCAAAAACATAAGAAACAAAGTGGCAGCAGTAGTCACTTATGAGCAAAGATAAATACAAGGAAAGTTGACATTCCTTGAAAAAAAATCATTTAAACAGAGCAAAGGAAATGGAGATACCTCCTTACATTCTCCATGTAAAATCTACAGTCTTTGAAGTGTACACCTCTAAATTCACTACCAACAGTACAAAACTGCTTTGTATGTCAAAAATAGCCTTCCGTTTTCAACCTAATCTAAACCCACCTACCAAATCCCTCTTACTGCACCAATCCCTTTTTCCTAAGTGGAGAAAGTATATATGAAGTCGAATAAGATTACAAACCCATAGTTTGCATTAAAACACCAAATACAATCCCCAAATTCAGTTGGCCTTCATCATAACTACGAACCATAACAAACCACACACAGAGAATGGGTTTCCTACTCATTGCAACATGGATATCAAAAGTTCTTGTAATCCCCTCTTCTTCCTCTACCAACACAACTTAAATAGCTAAAATAAAACAAAATAAATGTTAACCACAGTGCATCACGAGGCTGTGTATAAAAAATATAGAAAATAAACAACTTAATAAAAAAGATAAACAACCATAAAGTACCAATCAGATAATTCTAAAAATATACCAATGGATATTTTATTAACAAAGACACAAGTAAAGATGGGTATTTCTCCTTGTGAATCAAAACACAACAATCACTTCAATTTGAACCAATAGAGAGATACACAAGTCAATAAATCAAACACAAACACCACATAAATCAAAGGCGGTAGATCGAAATTAACAAAATCTCCATAAAGAAATCAAACGAAACAAGAAGAAATCACAAATAAATCATAAATATGATTACAAGAAACTTATATCCACATCAAGTAAAGTAATAAAGAAAGAAACAAAAAAAAAAAAGTTACCCCAACTATGATGAGAAACAAAACCCACAACAGAGATGAAGGAAGGCTTGATATGAGAAGTAGATCGAAACCCACCTCAGAAATTACCAACAGAACAAAGGGGTGCGCGCGATAGATCAGAGACACAGAGAGAACGCGAGAAGAAGGTCTTTGGTTTTGAGAGAAGAAAGAAAGTTGAAAAGTAATTAAATGAAACTGAATAAGAGAGAGATATAGAGTGTGATGATTTAAATGACCTTACACTGCCCTCTGATTTTCCTGATACAAGAAAAGGATGAGGGTAAAAAAGTCATTATGATCCGACGCAATCCCATTTTTTGGTTTTGTGAACATTTGTGATGTGGACAAAATTAGGTCAAAATTGTTTTTATTTCACCCACCCAAGTGATGTTATGCAAAATTTGGAACAAATTATTCACTTCCCACATATAAATTGATTCTTTTTTTTTGTTGATAAGGCATGCTGCTAATATTAATGTAATTAAATAAGGTTAAAAAAAGTTTGTCTTGCAAAGGTAGCTAACTCGTGAGCTTCCTGATTGAGAGCCCGAGAAGTACAATTACAAAATCAGTGGGAATGAAGAGAAAGAAGTGTCTAAATATTACAAATTATAGGTCGCCACATCTAGCAGAGGTCTTGCTGGTTATCTAAATTGCTAGTCTGAAGAATTGTATTGAGAGTATCAGAGTCACCAAGGATAAAACCCTTCTGCCAGTTGCGAGCTTGAATAAGGACAAGGGCCACCTCTGCCATGGTATTGCCAAAGACCCATTCTGGTATAGCATTTGCAATCTATGCACAAATCCTACCAGGTCCATCGACCGCAAAAATACCAATTGCACAATGTTGAGAAGAGGTAAATAAGCTGGCATCGTAAGTAACAATGATCATATCCAGGGCTAACACTGAGGGAAAGGGTGTTGGGTTTCTGGAGAGAGAATTCAGGTGATGGGATTTGACACTCTGAAGTTGGATTTCTATGTGTCGAAGTCTTGAGGTTTGAGTGTCAGTAGCTAAATCAAGCAAAGAAAATTGGCTAATGTTGGGACTAGGTTGTAAAATTGAAACTTGGACCGCAGAACCAATAACATCATGTAAAGATAAAGGTTTTGGTGATACCAAGATCAGATCTAGGGGGTAAACCATTGTTTCTTCCAAGTGGACTTGGAAAATATGCATGAAGAAAGTGAGATTTTGGAAAATAATACCATTACAAATATGCCAAATGGTGTGAAGGACGACTGTGAATTGGGATAACATTTCATCCTTAAGTTGGGGATGCGCAGATGCAGACTCCCACATGAAATTAAAGATCCTGGGGGTTTGATGGCTTGGTGTCAACGACTCTAATCCAAGAGATTGGAAGAGGGGACAAAAGCCAAAGACGAGCAATTACCGGGCAAAGAAAGAAAAGATGGGTGGCCTCTTCTTTATGACCTTTACAAAAAACACAACAGTCGTCTAAAGGCACATGGATCTTAGCCAAGTTTGTCATAGTGGGCAACAGGTTTTGAGAGACTTCCAAAGAAGGAATTCAGCATTTGCAAGGGCGAGAATTTTCCAGATTTCACGAGCTATTTTAGGGAGGAGTTGTGGGGCAGCAAGGGACGAGAAAGAAGTGGAGGATTCAAGAGCTTCCAGTACAAAGGCCTTGGTGGTGCTTTTAACCGAAAATTTGCCTTTCTGTTAGAGAATAGAAGTATGTAACATAGGAAAGTGTCACAGAATAGAAATCTACCTCTGTTACATGTTAGAGAATAGAAGTATGTAACATAGGAAAGTGTCACAGAATAGAAATCTACTTCTGTAACAGAGGTAGATTTCTATTCTGTGACACTTTCCTATGTTACATACTTCTATTCTCTAACACTTTCTTATCAAAGATCCAAATGAGTCTATTTAGCGAGAGCGAGTGACGAATGATGAATGACAATATCTATAATATCTTTCGCTGCTGACCTGGGGAATAAAGATTGAATGAGAGGTTGATTCCAAAACACCATATTATTCGTGGAAAGGTGCCAGAGAGCAGGGATTGTACTAATAGAGTCAAGAGAAATATGATGAGACAAACAATGTCCTAGAATCAAACCTGGTCTCACCCAGCTATCTTTTCAAATATCCACCTTGTTACCCGACATGACTTGCCAAATGTGATGACGTTTCATTTAGTTAAAAGTTGTCATGTTAAATATAAATCGATTCTTAAGGAACAAAACCACTTCCATCAAAACACATACATATTAGCTCTATCAACTGTGATTTGTGAATCAATGGCGAAATTGAATGGTTGATGATTATCTTGTCATCCAGCTTCGGTGACATATTTCAACCATCCTATGAATTTCCCCAAATGTAGAGTTTTTTGACAAGTGATCTCATGAAAATCAAATTATTTTTGGAGTTTCTTCAGGGGTAAAAGAAGTTTTGAATCTAAAAATGTTGAGTTAATGAATTTTGATGCTCATTCATATTGATATTGTTATTCCTGTTGTTTTTCTTTTAAGGTGTGCGGGTTTAATAACCTATCAAATCGTATCGGTTGCATTGTTGGTAGCTCAAAAACCCATTCGAATGGCAAACTCTATTTTAGAGTTGTTCGAAGTAACCATGAATGTTCTTACCCCCGGATCCACTGGCTCCCATGTATCCCCAAGCTCTGCTTATCACTTCCGGTGGATGTCTTCTTATTGTATGTTCATTTTTAGCTCCCATTTGCCATCTTCCACTAGATAATCAACTAAGAAACCAGCAAAGACTCTGACCATTCTCATTGTTCGCCACCATTCTCACTGATTTTCCTCGTCAGTGCAATCCTGCCTTCAAAGGCTTGTTATGACACCCTAAAAGTAATTATGTACAACTTTGGTAACTAAACATAGGAAGTATAAACTTTTGGCCGAAATGAAAATTTACATTATTTCAGTGAGTTGTTTTCTGTAAAAATGCATCATTTTTCATAAGTTTCGATAATTTCGTCCAAAAAAACAAATAACATTGAAATAAATTTTAGTTTTTCCATGAAACTTTTCGCAAGGTGGAAACTCTGGGCACGGGTTGTCTTGAACCTCATTTTGCTCACGACGAAGCTTGCACGGGTTGTGTTCAACTACTAGGAGATCTCCAAGGAACACTAAAACGTTCTTCATTGTAAGTTCTAATCGTTCAATCATAACCTAGATCCATCTTCTCCTCTCCAGTGTTTGTGTTTGTTATTTGGTTCTGAATTGTATTTGCTTGTTCTGGTTCCTGGAGACTTCAACCTCTCACTCTCTCAAATTTGTTCTTGAAAACCATCTATGAGAGTTCAAGCCTCATTTTCATCAAATTTTGGGCTTTGTATTTTCATATTCAATTCAAAATTTCTAAGGTTTGTTACTTTATTTATTGAATTTATATGGTTTGCTCTATTGAATCAAGAAATATATTCGAAACTTTACTTAGATTTCTTGTTGTGGTGTATTTGCAATTTGATTCACAGATGGTGATGTAATGTGAGCTTGTAAAATCAAACAAGTTGCTTAGTTCATTATGGATCACATCTTGTGAAATCAAATAAACTGTTTTACTTGTGGATATATACCTTAAAGGCTTCTAGCTTTATCTTATGGATGTCTTGGATTGGTTGTAAATTAATTATTGAAAATAAAACGAGTGAGTGGATGTTTTGATGATAATATGGTTGTTGATTGGTAGTGCTAGCTTCTATCAATAACCAAGGGGTGCATGTTAGTGCACTCTTCGGCTTAATTTTTTTCGCATCCTAGCACAAAACACCTACAAATCAACAAAACTTCTAAATATACATGAATTGAGTTAGATTGAAACCTTAAAACGAACAATATGAAGAGAACTTATTGTTTATTCCCTCCCACAACCATGGTAGATTCCAAACTCCACAGTGTGTTAACAACTTGATCTACTCATCCACCTCCGAAGCAAGATCTATTCCAAGAAGAACACCTTTTTTTTTTTTTTGGGAAGGCGAGCAGGGTTTTTATAGGATTCCAGAACCCATTAAAGACCAGAACGGGTCAACACACCATAAACTGATAAAGATGCCGCAAGCTGGTCTCCTCCCTCTCTTTCTCTATCTCCGTTTTGCTCGATAGACAAGGGAAATGAAGGATTGCGCAACAACTTATTTCACATTTTCTGACATTTGAGTCCTGGTGTCCATGTCACACTAGTTTTTATTTGGATTACCATAAAACACTTGCTTTTATTTGGGCAATTGGATCACATATGGCTATAATTAGTATTTTCTGACACGAGCTATTAGAAGATTTGTTGTGATGAAGCTATTGGGTGTTATGTGCATGTCATGTGCGCCATTTAACAGGTAGGATGGAGAGATCGCGGTGGACCCAAAAAGTGGGTGACGAGGGGTACATCTCAGTTTTTTTTTTTCTTTTTTTTTAAATGATTAATTTGGGGTTGGACACTAGTTCTTCATTAACATGGGGGAGTTGAAACAACACCAACTTCAGAGTTTTTTTAAGAGAAGACAAGATAATTTTTTGAGTGGAGTTTTCTAGAGAAGTTGAGCTTTCTCTAGATAACTTTTTTACCTCTTAAACATTCAAACTCTCTAGATTTCTCTTTAGAAAATATCTCTAAAACTACCCTTTCTCTGGAGTTTTCCTAGCTTAATCTATAAATAGTCATTGGCTCATTGTGTATGAGGCATCCAAGTTAGAGAAGTCTAAGTAGTGTTCTAAAAATCGGCCTAGGCGGCCGTCAAGGCGCTAGAAGGTAGAAAACCGCCCAGATTAATGGCTGGGCAGGCAGTCTGGGCGGTTCTGGACAGTCTGAGCGATTTATTACTGCAGTTTGAGGGTGGCCCACACAACCCTCACTATTGGAACTGGAAAATCTATTGATAAATCAAGAGACATTGGCAAAGAAAATGGCAAAAATTACAATCAATGATGATAACGAGGAAGCCCTCTACTCTGGTAAAATGAAGGGCGGAAGGCCAATAGACTTTCGATAAGATAACTTCAAGGGGGATACTCAAACAATAATGGTGACGTCAAACAAGAAAATAGAGAAATTAGGACATGTTATAGATGTGGAAAAACATGTTACATAACACCTTAATGTAGAGAAAATATCTTAGAAGAATGCACCAACTGTGGTAAGAGAAGTCACTATGCAAAAGACTATTGGTCGAAGAATAAGACTACTAAAGGTAATTTGGTGACATCTTGCAATCACTAAGATAGTGAAGGTGAATGGGATTTTGCAACGTTCAAAACAACTGAGATGGAAGATTTCGTTGAAGAAGAGATAGACTTCAAGGATATGAAGATAGCGACGCAGAATGGGGGAGCTACAAGACCACATAGCACTATCGATGATTAAAGAAGAGATCGCTTATTAAAGTGACTGGGAAGTTAATTCTGATTGGGAGGGTCAATTCTGAATGTGAGAAGGAAGACAAGGAATGTGATGATGAGATTGTGGAGTCGCCTGCTAGAGCAAAGACACAACCGGAGGAAGGAAAAATTGAATTTGTGCAACAAGAAGCTACTGACTCTGCCATGAGTGTAGAGGCCAAAGAAGTTTATGAGACAATGAAGCTTGCAAAAACAAGTGATGAGGTTGGAGACTCCTTCGAGCAGTTGAAGATCACCGCCAAGGATGTGATTTACTTTTAGGATGTCGAAGGAAGACACAAGGAAGACAAATCACGAAGCTATAGAACGAAAAAGGAAATTGCAGCGAAAATGATGGGCGTGACATCAAAGCTCACATTGCTGGTTGAAGAAACAAAAACACTTGACATGATGTGGAATAATAAGAATAATGATTCAATGAGTATAAGGCACCACCTTGGAAGATGGAAGATGGAAGATGAAGTACAAGTTGGTGTTGAGGGGGGATGTTGAAACAACAACACCAACTTTGGAGTTTTCTAGAGAATACAAGATAATTTTCCAACTGGGTGGAGTTTTCTAGAGAAGTTGAGCTTTGTCTAGATAACTCTTCCACCTCTTAGACATTTCAACTCTCTGGAATTCTCTTTAGAAAATATCTCTAGAACCATCATTTCTCTCGAGCTTTCATAGCTCAATCTATAAATAGCCATTGGCTCATTGTGTATGAGGCATCCAAGTTAGTGAAGTCTAAGTATTAGGCTTGGGTCACTGTATGAGTTTTGAGTGTGTATGGTGAAAGAACACTTGTGTGTCGGAACAAGTGTTGTGAAGTGAGAAGTGAGTTGTATGTGGTGTACACAAAATAGGTGTATACAAGTGTGTTGTAATTGTTGTTGTTCGTATAAATAAATTGTGAATTTGTAATCGATGCGATGGGTCAGATTCTCAACAGGGGGTACACTTAAAAGATAGGATTTTTAGACTTTAGGTCTCATCATTGGTATTAGTAGAGAGTTTAGGTAATTGATTTGTCTATGTTAGAGTTTAGGTCCTTTTATCACATTGACTTGAAGTTCCATCCATCTTTGGTTATTTCAAATGAGGTGTTATCCATCGACTAAGTTGACTTTCGTTAATCAAATGAGCAAAAGATATTCTTTATATTCAAAAATACTTTCGTTTAAGTAACGGTTAGTAATGGTCAACATGGTCAAGTTACCCAAACTCTAACATGGATAAATTGAGGACCTAAATCCTCAACTACAACAAACGATGGGACCTAAAGTCTAAATACCCTAACTTGTTATTTAGGTCCTCAACTGTAACAAATAATGGGTAAAGTCTAAATAACCGAATTTATTATTATTTTTATATAATGTTTTATGTTGCACTGTTATTTAAGCATTAATGGGCACTCTTTTGAGATTTTGTATAAGAGTGATTCTACGTGACGAGGAAACCAGCGAGGAAAAGGAGGTGGCAGGGGGTGAACCATTCACCCCCTCGGGATGCGCGTGCCAAAAAAGTGGGCACACATCCCGAAGGGGGTGAATGGTTCACCCCCCGCCACCTCCTTTTCCTCGCTGGTTTCCTCGCCCACTTCCTCGACATTTAGAATTTATGTTTGTATAATGCAAACCTTATTTATTTTCTTGTTGATGCAGCACTTTTTTTTTAAATATGTATTTTTCATTAAATCTATTCTCAAAGCCTATGTTTTAGGAAATAATCCCATATCGACCAAACCCAAAGGCCGGTTTTAGTGGGTGCCTTAAGAGAAACATTGTGTGAGAATAATTGTCCATGACTTTCTTCTATAAATCTGAACTAATAAAATCCAACGGCAGCGACAACTCCACACCACCATATCATCTTTCTCACACTACTGGTTATCCCAAAATCCCCGCATTGTGCTCTGCGTGCAGGTTATCCCAAAATCCCCGCATTGTGCTCTGCGTGCAGGTTATCCTTATTTCATCAAATGAAGTGCTTTGTATTGTTGTTGCTTTTATTATATGCACACGCGCATTCGTCTGAATATTACACTATCATATTCATAACTTAACATGTATCCTTACTTTTTTTTTTTTTTTTTTTTTTTTTTTGATAATCAGATATATCCTCACTTTAAGTTATAAAGAAGCTTCCCTTGAATTCATCAACCTGTGCTAAGTTATAAAGAAGCTTCCCTTGAATTCGACATTATTTGGTTTCTCTCTGCACAACGCCTTGCAGAAAGCTCTGTTATTGATACACATTCTAGCAACGTAAGTTACTGGTTTATTTGGTTTCTCTCTTTTTTGTCCAATCATTATTGTAAGTGTCTATTGAATAGAATTTACTGCATCCCTCTTCACATAGAATAGAAGTTATTCTTGGAGCTTAATTATGCTTTTACAAACAAAACTCATTTTGATTATTTGGTGGCAGATTGATGGGAAGCCTTACTGGTACTATGAGTACCTTGTTAGAAAATCACCTACAAATCTTGTAAGTTTCTCATCTCATGAAATTTCTTAGTACGCTTTCAATAAGTTGTAATTATCTATTATATTTGCTAAACTATGTAGGCTCAAGAACCAAATCTTTTCCGACACTAAGTGGCTTCTACTGCTGAGCGAGATGGTAAGCTTTAATTCCTTACTGTTTCATCCTTGATACAGATCATACTATGGTGCATGTCACATGTGCAATTTATCAATTTCCTATACCAACATAATTAAACTTGTTATAAAAAGTTAAACAGAAAATAATGCTTACGCCAATGATTTATTTGTCACAGAATGGAGATCATGATAAAGCTTATATGGATAATCTTATCTTAGGATTAGATTCTCAAGATTAGTCTCGAATTATCTTTAAATGTCAGTTTGAACTCTGAGTAGTGGTTTGTCTTTCTTTAGCTTTTTAATTCACCCATTAGATAGCTTCTGATTTCTTCGAAAGCATTTCCAGTTTATATTTTTTAACAACTGTAAGACTTATTTGTATTTATCAGTCAGGAAAATATCAGATATTTTACATGTTCAAAAGCTTATATATCCACACCTGTTTTTCCAGAGTTGCTGATTTAACTATAATTTCATTTTCGGAAAAAAAAAAAAAAAAACCAAATACCCGAGTTTTGCATCCCAAATTGATGTATGGATCTCAGAGTAAATATATCTCTGTTTTTATCTGAACCTAATACAAAAATGTATCTTCCATGTGATACAGATGGGACCTGTTTTAGAAAAAACAGTGGCTTCGTTTCACCTTCTTCCGCCAACGGATAAATATGTCCCGCCCTTCAAAGATCCTTGGAGATTTTGATGATATATAGTGCCATTTGTAGTGGGTGCATTACGGCAAGGTTCGAACTCTGGACTTGTAATTTCATCCGCCACAAGTCTACCGCTGAGTTGAGAAATATATGTTGTGTGTACTTTACAAACCATCAAACCTACGAATATTCCATGAACACGCCATTTAGTTATCTTCATTTTACAAAAATAAAAATAAAAATAAAAAATGAGGTTGTGGTAAAAAGATTATCGTCACTGCTTCATGAGTTTTGAGTTAATCTCAAATTTGAAAAGGCTTTCTAATCCTATGTAAATTTGTACACAAATTTGCTCAATCCTACATTCCCCAGATCACGAAATGCCACTGCTGCACGCTCATTTAACTTCCCTACCTGCTCTTTGATGCTTTCTTTATGAACCCAAAATTGAAATCTGGAAAATGCTAAATTAGCATTCTGGGGAATCCGATGTGTATACAAGCTACATTGCTAAAATTTACAAACTGCTCCAATTTTGAGCGAAAGAATGATACTGCTACTATTTACATCTACTAATTTTACATTATTAAAACACAAGGAGGATGTGCCCGTATAATACATTTGATCTGTGATCTGAAAGCTACTTTTCACCAATCAAAAGCAAAGGAAAAGGAAAAGAGAACAAAAACCATGGCGCCTTCAATCATTTTGAGCAGTCAGCTTATGGGCAAACTGGGTATTGTCTACTCTTCCATGGATCAATCCTGGGATGTCGCAGAATACTCAAACAGGAGGCGTTTGGATGGAGCAGACTGTAGAAGAACCCGCAAGCGGCTTGTCAGCTGATAGATTAAAGTCCACTGAGTTGCCATTTCTGAGTCTTTCATCTGTCTAACCATTGAAGCCTGGAAATTCCAAAAGAAACAAAATGACATTGGTGGAGCGTGCATCGCACAAAAAAAAAAAAAAAAAAACTAGTGTACTAAATTATCAATTAGATCCAGGTTGGTCAGTTCTTATATGAAGTAGCTATATCCAAATTTCTTGGACATTGTCATTCTAGGGAAGATCCTTCCTCGTAAGTTATCGTAAAAGGAAAATTTCATTTCAGATGAATACAAAATATACTAAAATGAAGATTATTAAAATGTAAAATTACCTGGAGACGCTTCCCCAGCTGGACTTCAACTTCAGTACCAGAAGAAATATTATTTGCCAGTGATTTGAGACGATCCACTGTAGGATCAAGTGAGAGCAAGCTAGGAATCTGGGGAGCATACACCAGCCTCCACCGAGCCTGCCCAAACTCCCCTTTCCCTTCTATTCTTGGCATTAAGGTCTCAAGTGTTGCAGTTGCAAGTTTCTTGAATGCAAGCTGTCCATCACCTTCCAAGATAGATTCTGCCAGTTGACTCTCAAACACTCTAGCAGCCTGTACACAAGGAACTGAGATCAAAACAATGTAGATTCACAAGCTCTATACATTCTCAGATGCCTGCATAACTTATCACTACAAAGTTAAAAGGGAGCTATAGTAGTACCTCAGTAGGTGATAAGACATCCTGTTCTACGGAGCGGGTTGAGGTCACCACCAGATTATCCTGCCAATTACTTGCTCGACCTTGGATCCTCAATAGCCATTCAGATCCAACCAACGCTAAGTCCAGTGTTGGATCTAATCCAAGATCAGGCTCAAATTTTGCTACATTTAGATGTTCTCGTTTAAGCCTCACCTGCAATTGTACAGGTTATTATGATCAGAATCAACAAAATAACTGACAGAGAAAAGGGGAAATTAAGAAGTGTCAACAGAGAAGACAATCTTACCTGTGTGGCAACAAGATTCACATCACCATTATCAAATGTTAAGACTCCTTTAGGCTTTATCCATTTGGGATGAGCCACGCCATTTAGCTCAAGCTCTCCACTAACAGCAAAGTTGAGAATTAAAGGATATACTATCCTCAACTCTGGTCCAAGAAGAAGCTTCAGGTCACTGAGGCGAACATCAACTATTGGCTTACCGTTTGCTTGCTCCATTTCCTGTATAACACCAGCTTGTTCACCTGTAATAAATTAAGATAAAATAATCATCAAATGTAGCTTAGATGTTCATAAACATCCAACATCTTTTGGCAGCTCATTAAATGCCACAAAATTGATTGCCCACAAAGGGGATTCGGGGGGGGGGGGGGGGGCTCCTGTGCACAGATCTGGGCCGTCGGATCTGATCCAACTGCTCAGATCGATGGATTTCAAACAAAATGGATTTCAAAAAAAAAAAAAAAAAAATTTGTTTGAAATCCATCGATCTGAGCCGTTGGATCAGATCCGACGGCCCAGATCTGTGCACAGGACCTCGTCCTGTGCTTCCTGCGCAGGAGCCCCCCCGGATCCCCACAAAGGTCTACAACAATATCGCAACCACTTCCTCTGCAACAATAAATACAACGCATCGCTGCTTTCTTAAAAAGGTTTTATAGAGATATCATGGAGTGGGAAGACTGCCGAGCAGAAAATTTTAGTACAGATAATCAGTCAACTTAATTCTACATGAATATTATTTCTGACATCATTAGTATGCTTATCTATAGCTAGAAGTTCCCAACTCCAAATAGTGGTATTTGGTATACAAAAGATCAACGTACACAGTACCTGGAGGCTGAGAAAATTTGGCATGTGAAGCAGCAGGTTCTGAACCAAAAAACCTTGACAGATAACCCGGTACGCCCATTCTATTATAACCACCAGCAAGAATGTTAGAGCCATTTGATGCCAATCTATTCACAACAGCAGCTCCACTACCCTTATCATGGGGTAAATATGCTTCTCCACGGCTCAACTTAATCATCCCAGAAATATTTGGTTGCAATATAGAACCAGTTACTTGCATCTGACTGTCAACCTGCCCACTGGTTCAATTTAAGTAAAATGATTCCATTAGATTTCATGGAAAAAATGGGAAAAGGAGAGGGAGGGAAAAGGGAATAATACCACTTAAAGAGGCTATACCTTAAAATATTCTTTGCACGCACTTCCAAAACCTCACATTTCAAATCAATTCTGTCACCAGGAGTTGCTTCACTTGTTTTAAGAGGCAGGTTCCCTTTTACAAGTATCTTTCCTCTTCTGCTCACTCTGCTTTCCAAGGAAGTGATGCATAACCTATTTGATTTCACTCGTACTGTACCACCAAGATTTGTTAGTGGCTTCCGGAGTACAGGAGATGATACAGATGCCTTGTGGAAAGATGCATTCCCATCTATAACTGGTTGTTCAACCGTGCCTCTCACCTATTTCATTTGAAACAATTAATGCCTTAGAAAGTGTGAATCCTGTAAATCTCATTCAGTATCTAAAATGTATAACACACAGGAAAAATGGAAAGTAAATCCCATATAAGAGATTATGTAGAGCTAGTACCTGGAGCATAATGTCCGCGTTGCCATGAAGCCAATTAGCATAAGGAGATAAGGCTGTCAACAACATCATGCCCCCATCTTTAATGTCAGCATCAACTCTAACTTCTCCTACATCCAATAAATTCCAATTTAAACCTTTGAGGCTTTCTGCCAACTGAACATCCCAACCTTCCTCATTTCTGTCTCTAGAAGCCTTCTTTTCACTAGTTTCGTCAACTGGTTCTCTCACATTCGCCCATCCTGGGATCCATGGAGCTTTTTCCTTGCCCGTCTCTTTATCTTCTTCCTCCAACGTGGCATTTTGGATGGAAGTTATAGGAACACTTCCTTGAATGTGTACATGACCACTTTGGATAACAGGTTCAAAGTTAGCTTTGAAGAGAAAACGACTAGTTGAGGTTAAGGAAGCTACAATTTCAGCCCGCCTAAGATCAATACCGCCCACAGCACCATCTAGCAGCCTTACTTGCACATCACATTCTGGCTTTGCAAGACTTCCTCGCAGATCCCCTTCCATATGCAATATACCCTTAATGGACGTCAAAACTTGTCGTAATGAATGTAAAGCATCAGTTGCAGAAGATTCTATGACCTGCACCAGTGTTGGAACAAGACTAACAGGAAAGTTCAGAACAGCAAAATGAAGGTTGGATTTTGGCCCCAGTAAAGTCCCATCTGCATGGAGAGTGGCATTGTCTCTTTGGATGAATATCTTTTCAAGGCGCAGACCATCATTATTGCTGTATGCACCAACTGCAATAACACGCTGAGTTTTGTAAGCTCCCCATTCCCAGTCCTCCCCATGAAAATCAAAGTCTGCCTGGAAACATGTAGAGCAGTTGTTAACTTAAATATAAACTGTGTCAATTGCAAAATAACAGAATCTGTAAACATGAACACAACTGCCAGCGAAGAAATTTTGACGACTTTTTCTTTCCTAATATTCATAGAAAGAATACATCAGAGAAAACTACTTTCTGCTTGCATTATTGGATCATTGCAAACATCCATTAATCATTATCAGTTAGTCCTAGCTCAACATGAAAATTAGAACCCACAAGGGAGAGAGGATTTATTCAACCACATAGTTTGGGCTCCTAGGATATGGCGCCCTTGGAGCAATCTATTTGATTGTATGGGTCACTTCGGGGCAAGCCAATCATTGATCATGAATATGAGGAGGATGAGCTTGCTGAGACGATTCAGAGTTCTTACACAGTCGAACCATGCAGCATCAAACACGAGATAGATGGTCCAAAGAACAATGCTTTCTTCAAACAGGCCAATTCATTTGGACCCTTTGGACCCCTGCGGATCCATTATTTTTCTTATGCAAAGATCATCCATTTGCCTCTTTGTTTTCACATCAGAAATTCTTTGAAGACAGATGATAAAGGGGCTTCTTACTTCCAAACACGAATCCTTCTACATTTGTGTCATGCCGATTTGACAACACAGGTTATGGGACCTTAAATCTCGTCATGCTCTTTCTCCTTTTCTAGTTAGCAATTTCGAGCCTTTCAAAAGGTTAGAATTGTAGATGGCTAAAATTAGCAAATACATTCAATAAGAAAATCATAGGACCTAATGTCTTCTTCATATTGATAGGCTTTTCTTGCATGGAGAAAAGAGCATCATAAAAGAGTGCATGATATGCAAGACTTTTGGATGCCTATATTCGGAGGTAAAAGTAAATCAAATAAGAACGGTCTTAAATAATAATAATAAATAAATAATATTAAACAAGAAAACATGGACAGTTTCCAACAAACTATTCAAAGAGAAAAGTAGAAATGAACAAAAGCAACAGAAACTACATCAACTTAAGATCAAATAGTAACAGGTAACTCAGTTAGAGTCCTAATGGCAAAAAAATAGCTAAAAATGATGTAATATTTAGGTGCGATGACGACGTGTAAAAGTCTAACTTTGTTAATATGTAGACAGATCCATGATATAGAAAAATTTACAAATATCCAGAAACTTACCATTGTATCTCCATTGCCTCCACCACTAGCATCAAGAGAACCAAGCCAACGACCCTTTAATTCGGCTAATCCTGGAAGACTTACATCTTCAAGAACAACCTCGTCCAATGGAGTGTGATGCCTTCGTATCACCTGGAATTCATAAAGCTACATTGACAAATTTCAGAAAAATTATAGGTTAGCTCAACCAGAGTCTGTAAGCAGCACAAGAGTCACGAAATATGATTTCTTAATATTCATCTCAGGTTAGCTTTATGATAACAAAAGCCAAAACGTATGAAACTAGCCCCTTTCACACAGAAAGAGAACTACATATAGTGCCTTGTGGACAAGAAAGTACCTCAAGCAGGTCTGAAAGTCTTTCAGCACTTAATCCCACAGATTGCAGATTACGAATAAAAAGGTCCTGCACTTGGTAGAACAGCCAAAAATCAGCTTTGCCATGCGTAACAAACAAAAACCATGAACATTAAAACAGGAAATATGTGATCATGTGAAAAAATCAGAACTTAGATCTCAAACCCATGCAAGAAAATATAAAATGTAGTTCTCAAGCCCACAACCTGACGAGTTTGCAATGAGGAGCAACTCAATCCAATATCATCTTATGCACAAAAATGTAACTGAACCTCGGAAAACATAATAACCAAAGTCTGAAAATAACATGTTATCCCAATTTCTGAATACGTGAAATTGCTATGCCAAATCAGGAGAATATTCCACAGCTGACCAAAAATTACTAAATGGACTAAGAAATAAGTAACATAGAAGTACAGCCAAAACTACACTGTTCAGAAACTTCTTAAGAAAATTGTATTGCTTGACATTGACCCAATAAAACCTTGCATCCACTTTATATAATGAGCAACAGAATATATTACACGTGCCATCAGGGTATATTCAGCTTTATATTGGATTTCAATAGAACAAAGTGCACCATATAGAAAATCTTCAACTAAATGTCCTCAGTGCTAGGATTTCAATACACACGTGTGGTCAATGATAAATAATATTCAATGAACAAAAGAATACTAATTTGTAGAGCTTGAGAGCATAATGAATGCTAAAAGAATTGCACTTCCCACAATGCTGATGAATAATACAAACCATTACCTAGACATTTAAAATAGTACAACATGCTCTCAACCCACAAAGAGAAACACTTATGAGATAGCAGTGACCAGTTCCTTGATATGGAGAAAGTACTACCTTTGATCTAGATCTTACAGCAGGGTCTGTGCTTCGAGAAAGAAGCCGTGCAAGTGGAAGCATCTCAGAAATCTCAGCACGAGGAACCTCTAATCTCATGCGCCACCTCCCCATAGATGATATCACACTACCCAGATGTCCAGTCATTGCCCTCTCTAACAAACCACTTCTCTCTTTACCAGTAGAATGCCGGTCCCGCGTGCCAGGTAGCACATATTCACCTTGAAGCTCATATCTACTGTTGGTTTGTTCCAGAATCGTCTTTTCAACTGTTATCTGGAAATAAAGGTTAAGAAGCATACTTTATACATGCACACAAAAGGCACAACACACACATATCTATTCCAATATGTGTAACATGTGTCTTATCAATGAGTCTGTAAGAGTCTGTAACCAATGAATAACAAGTTGTTCTTAAAACTTAAAGGGGGGCAACGCAAAAAGTCTGTAATTAATGAAGGGAAAATCACTTTTAAAAAGAGAAAAACAGAAAGAATGACAAAAATATCAAGTATAAGATGACATAGAGAACCTCCATGGGAGTATCCCAAGAAGAATTCATCTTCTCTAGAGGAGAGGAATTGTGCGGGTTCGCAGAAAAAGGATTCAATTTGAGTATGAAAAAGCTAAAGCCATTGTAGCTTTACGTATGCTAGAAAATCCAAGCCTCTTTCCAACTTTAATGCGCCTGACTAGTCCTATATCTCGACTAATTCAGATATAAGTCATCATCAAGATCCTTGGATGCTATTCTAGAATGGATGAAAAAAATCAGATGAGCTGAGCCTAAAGGCAGTAAGATAAGAGTCTGGTAGTAGAAATGAGGGAGATGTCATGTAATGTGCGGGCACGACCTTGCCTAATTGCCAGAATGTAGTCTTTATTTTGTTCTTTTGGGGTCTTGCATGAAAGGCTTGCTTTTCTAGCTTGTGGGGTCTTCTGATATATTTCTGCTCTTTTGGCTTGGATTAAGTCAATTATGCTAATAATAACAAAATAAAGAAATGAAAGACAATATAAAGATTTATCATTGAAAGGATCCAAAAATTGCAAAACAGAGAACTCGGTAAGTAGGTACTTACAACATCCCCACTCCATCGAGCAGACACATCAAGGGCTTCACCTAGCAAACCACTGAACTTTGGACGAAGTACTGACAATAAGCCATGGCCCCTCCTTTTCTGGAAATTTAATTGGACTTCTGCCTGAAAGTACCGAGTAACCAATGCCTAATGAATATTTTGGGGCTTGAACTGCTAGTGACAAAAAATGAAAAAAAGACGTCCTTTTATCTTATGGTGTGGGACACATCGCATTTTACATGGTTTTGTGCATTAAATTGGGCACATGCACGAGTTCAAGGAGCCAACCACAATGAAAATTTTGGTAATATAGCTTCATTTCTGTCTATAAATGCTAATGATTATTCACGAATTTACAAACATGTGACATCCTACTTAATACGCCTCATAACCACTGGTGTATAAACTCGTGCACCCACTACATGGGCTTTGACTTAAAGCTAAGTATCACAGAATAAAATCGAAGACAAACAAGGTTGTCATATAATCCACAATTTTATTTTATTTTCATTTTTTTTGCCAAGGTTTTCATAACAATATTGGGGAACATTTTACTATTTGGGGTATAAATTATTATAATGTCTTGATAATTATAAACATGTACAATCCATACACAACGCAATAATAAACTAGAGAAAAACATACCTAGAATTTTGAAAGTAAAGTATAGTCATGAAAGGAGACAACGCATAAGAGATGCATTTCATTTTCGATGTTCCCTTCATGTCTTATGCTCTTTGCGTCATAGCATTTTACCTTAGAAAATATGCATATTATTTTTCTCAAGTTTCCATCTCATCAAAAAAATTAATTGTTAGGGGAGGCAGAACTATCATGTAGAATCAAGCGGTTAATGCAATGATTAATGGAGAACGGGAGGAATTCTTTTCCCCTTCCTCTCCTATTTCTTCTTTCTTTTTTGTAATTTTCCCATGGCAAATTTTCATTGGAATCAAATACTTCAAACTCTCAGCACTCCCCTAGGTGCATGTGCTAGAAATTACTTGAAATTCTTAGGGTGTGTTTGGTTGCATGGAATCCTTGCCATGGGAATCCACGAGGGTACCCCTACATTTTAGGCTAAATTGATGTACCACTCCACATCCACCATTTGATTTTGTGATCAATGGTGGGAATGGAAGTCCCATGGACATGGGAATCACACTCCTTGGTACCCCCAAGGCATGTGATTCATATGTTCATGGGACTTTCATTCCCACCATTGATCACAAAATCAAAATGATGGAAGTGAAGTGATACCTCAAATTAGCCTAAAATATAGGGGTCCCCTCATGAATTCCCATGGCATAGGATTTCATGCAACCAAACACACCTTAGATGATTACACTTGGAAAGAACCAAAGCCATGACCTCTAATGACCAATGCTTTGAGACCATGTTCAAATCACTATTTACTCTAAAAGCTTAATCTATCTATTAGATTAGGCAGATCTATCATATCAAATTTATTGTCAGAGCACTTAGCCAACTTAACTTGAGCGGGCTTGGGGCACAACACAACAAAATAGAAGTTCCAAATTTCGCTCATGTGAATATGGTATCATCACCGTAAAAATCACTACCGAAAACACTCATACTATTTTGATATTTGTATCTTAGTATGAATTAAGAAATGGATTCTTCATTATGTGAGGATCATCAACCATTCATTTTCATCACCAATGACTTGAGACTATGATGATGATGTAAGATTTTCTTGTAATTTATACATGATGCCGTGATCATCCTCACATGAATGAATACATTTTCAAATTCCTAATTGGGTTTACGGAGTTTGAGTTAAAAATAAATAAATAAAACATATTTAAGTGTAAACTAACCCTTTGTATTGTTCCTCGAAGTGAAGCCAACTCCAATTCATCAAGTGGTAAGTGTCGCACCTACCAACAATGTAAAGAAATGTTAAAGTTCAACCAAGAAAGAGATTCACAAAAAATTTAACCAATAGCTGACAGCAGGACAATATACCTCCAAATTAGCTGACTTTTGAGGTTGGTAGCAAAAGTTGGCTTTAAGTTGTCCTTTTTGAAGAGAAAATGAGAACATTGTTTTCTTTTGTGAGTTCTCTTCTGTTGTAGGCTGTAAAGGTCCAACAACCTCCACTGCCAAATTTTCATCTGGCCTACCTGCAGCATCCAACTACAAAACTCGAAATAGTAGAAAGTTAAGGATCAGATTACTTCTAACTTTTAAGCATGAACAATAGATAAGAAAAACACCAATGAAATGGCATTCAGACTACCATAACAAAAATAAAGTCGCAAGTGCATTTTTTGAAGTTATACCTTTATATTGCCAGGTGAAATGATCAGAGATCCAACCAGCTGTGGTGCTAACATCAGCTGATTCAGTTTGATACCTGAGATTACGACCTCCCCAACAAGACTACTATTTTTCTCACTGCCAGTTTTCTGCATCCCTAACACATCCTTCTCAGGGTCCAAGATATCCATGTCATTTGTACTAGAAGGTTTCACAACCTTTCCCTGAAACTTGAACCTTCCTGTTGCTTTCATATGTACAGGTCTAGGAGAATCCAAAGAATAAGATGTCAAGCTGAAGAACTCAAAACCACGCATTCGCAAGTCCAGGTCAACTCCCTCAACAACTAAGGGAACAGCATTATTTTCAAGATGACCATCACTGTCTAATGATGACAGTTCATTACAATATGATGTTTGAACTTTCATATTTAAGTCAAAAGCAATTGAGGATGAACTGACAGTAATAGAATCATGTGAAATAATAATATCCCCACGTGCATCACTAAATGATCCTTCAGCTTTTGGTGCAGCCCACTTGATGTCAAATCTCCTATATCCAATTAAGCTTTTTTCAATAATAAGTTAAGGATGCAGAAAGAAAGGAACTTTCTGCAAGTACTGAAGTGCATCAATCACAACTAATATCTCAGAATCTTACGGTTTTAAAAGGGATCCTGATAGCTTAGTTTCTCCATTTAGTTCACCTAGTCTGAATGGAATTGGTTGCATTTCACAGGGTAGATACCGATGCATAACATTGTCGAAAGCCAAATTACCAGAAAAGTTCACATCTATTGCTGTCTCATCTACTTCACCCTGTTTCAAATGCAAAAGAAATAGAACATTTGGACTTACCACATATACAAATATACCCAAAAAAAAAAAACATTAAGAAAAAAGAATAGTGAAAAGGAGTTAACTTCTCAATCAACGAACCAAAAGGTATAATAAGCAATCTTTTGGGGAAAAGAATGGAAGAGAATGCACAAAGGAAACAATGAACACCTTTCTTTGGCTAACACTAGCGTATAATTATATAGATCATAATGTGTACCACTTTCTAGCATATAATTATATAGTCCATTTAAGAATATCAATAAAAAATAAAATAAAATAAAAAACAAGTTATAATCTGTGTTACTGACGATTAGGGTATGTCTGGATGAAGGGAACATGGAATGTAACCCGTCTCAAAGCCTTTTGCAATAGTGAGGTTATTATAACCGTAAGTATATGAACAAATAGAGGAATCACCCTCCCATGTTTCCCATAAAACATGGGAACTGGATTATCTATGGGGGTTGGGCGAGGCGTGTGATTCTCACATAGGAATTGGAATGTCTTAATTTCGGTCTTCTCATGTTAAGAAATATTTTGTTGTATGTAGAAAAAACATAAAAATTTCGAGAATATGTCAAACATATTATGAAGCCTAAGTACACAAGTATCCCTATAAATGTAATTTTCTTCATAGTTTTTTGGGTTTTACATGAAAATATCGAAACCTAAAAATATACAATATTTCGGCCCAAAAAATTATAATTTGCTTCATAACTTTTTAGGTTTTACACAAAAATGCCGAAATTTTGGGAAAAAAATGAGATATTTCGAAATAACTCGTCGAAATAAAATGCACTTTTCAATTTCGATACTTTAAATTTCGAGATCTCAAAAAACGAAATATTTCGAGATATTTTGTAAATTTTCGCAAAATCACAGTCCTTGGTCCTAACCTATGTAGTCTCGAGTGACGCTTTGGCACACAAAAGTAGGATAGCCTTGCCTTTGCAAGGCGAGAGACTTTCAGTTGTATTCTCGGGCGACTGCCTGAGACTAATTTTGTTTTCCTTGATCAAGGCAATTCACTTGACCATGTTTTAAGTTGAAATCCCTAAAATCTCCCTCCCCTCTTGATCGTTCTCAACTCGCCCCACAATGCAGCAGGCAGCGGCAACAAAGAGAAAGGAGAATGCAACTTTTTTTTTTATTGATATTGGATTATGACTATGCCATGCTTTGAATTTCATGATTTTAGTCCAACTTATGTAAATTACTTGTTAAAATGATGTATAATTGCATGTATAAAGATCTTATAGTACATATAGAAGATGAATGGGAAAAAATAATAATAGAATGTTGCTTGGTCGCCTAGCTTGCCCAGTGCCTGAGGCTACATAGGTCCTAACTTCCCCTTTTCATTTCTTATCTCATCGTATCCACTCCTCTTTTATTCCTCTTCATTCCATGGAATAAGATTTCATGCAACCAAACACACCCTTAGTTTTTAACATGCAAAAAAGTCAAAGTCCCAATCATCTATCCCTAGTATAGAAATCCAATAATTCATGCCTATTGAAATTTTATCATAACGTGTGAAGAGTTTAAACCTGAAATACATGTTTTATGCTCCTTTAGTAGGTACTGCGTTTGAACCGAAGTTTACTTGGGCATAGTTATTGAAACGCGTATCTTATCGTGTATTCAAAACCTAAATTTACGATACACATATCTTAAGCAAGGAGGTCCGAAGAATGCTTCATTTGATATCACAAGTACGCTATTACCTATCATCCATCCATCCATCCATTCATGTCACCTATACCCCAAGGAAAATCTATGTATGACCTTAAGCACCCAAAATATAGCTCAATGCTCCACGTCTAGAGAGTTGAGACACAGTATCAAAAAAGTTACTAAATACTGGTCACTTCACAAAAAGTCAAAAATTATCTATGTACCATCAAGTATCTACCCTCAAATTGTAGGAAGCATCCCCATCCGCGTCCAATTCCATTGTTTCTTTTTTTTTCCTTTATCAAGTTTGTTTAGTTTAAACCCTAAATGAGGGTAAATGAAAATTAAAGAGGAGTAAAATGGTGAAAATAAAAAATTAATATTTTACACCTTGGCCCCGTATACACCGGATTATCGTTGTAATGTTTTGATGTTGCTTAGATAGAAAAACATATCATGCGTGATATACAGATAACTATGCTTTTAGACCATCTCCAATAGCAATTTGAAAATGAGGGCAGGTCCCTCTTTTATACCACCTGAGCCAAAGATTGGTTCCACAAGGTGGTATAAATGAGCAGCATCAGCTTCTACCACCTGCCTATACCACCAAAACTGAGTATGGACAGACTCTGGGAGGCCGTTGAATTTTTTTATACATATACTGAGGTCTAGGGATAGAGTTCATGAGATTTGTGAGTAAGAAGTAAGGACTCGGGTTCGAGGTGCATCACAAGCATTTTTAACATGACCTCCCAAAGGCCATCCGACTTCCATTTTTACCCATTTGCTTGATTCTGTCTATATTTTATACATTGTTGTTGGAGAGAGGGAGAGTGTAACTTTAGACCATGATCAAAACAGCCACTTTGCATTCCCTTATACATTTGGCCTATTGGAGATGCTCTTAGGGTATTGAATGCTAGACCTCTACACCCGAGCTCAATGACAGTGATCTACAAGTGATCAGCATTCTGTGGGATCACATAGTCATAATTGAAGTAGTGTTTAGTTTAGGATTATCCAAGAGTATTAGGTTATTTAATTGTCTGTAATTAGAAATAGGTTTACTTGTTTGCCTATTTACAGCCTCTGTATGTGTTTTGTAACTTTACAACTTCATTTGTATAGAATTTAGTTTATCTCATATGTCCTTGAATGCTAACAACAACATGCTTATTGAAACACTATGACCATGCCTCTGTTTCAAAATTTAAATTGATCGCTATTCTAAGATATAGATAGGTTGGGAACAAAAACAGAATAACCAAGACAATGTCATGATACAACATTGTACCTAGAGACATATGGACTAACAATCAGACCAGCACCGATGTATCTTGTGACACCCAAGTTGTATACTTTTTGTTCGCTTCTCCGATATAAAATACTTTCTGTCTTGTTGATTAAAAAAATGTACCTTGTGGCAGAAGAAAACACAAGAAAAATACCAAATAATAGGAGAAATATTTGTAAAACCATAAATCTCTCAATTGTTAACTCAAATCAACTCATAAAAAACTGATTAAAAAGAGTGCCTTGAGGCTTATTAAATTGTTTTTTCAGCAGTAACTTATAATCCTATATATGCAATAACCAAATCATCCTAAAATGGAAATAACGTGATTGAGATTTTGTGGCTTTCTAAATATGCACTGCACCAGGCACACGCTGATTTATCGCTTCAAACAAAAAGGACATAATTACTCCATTGACAATAGTGTACCTCAGGGCAGATCCATGCATTTCCAGCACCCCGGATCTCACCACCATCCAAAAGGGTTGCCCTAATTCCATACAAATCAGCAACCTGCAACCCCAAATAAGAACGTGATCCACAATAAATAGACTATTAAGGGTTTAAACATGCAAACTTCATAATAAGTAGCTTAAGAGAAACATACATCATTGTCAGTGTTAAAAGTAAAGTTGGCGGACACATATGAAAATGGAATACGATCAAATGCTGCAACTGCCCCAGATTCTTTACCCTTCATCACTGCCTCAGCCGCAGAAGATGTAGGAAATATCGGGGCTGAATAAGCTGTCTTCCTAGAAACAATTCCACTTCCAACAAAAACAGGAGCATCCAAGGGACCCTGGCAATTGAAGACAGCAGTTACTGAGCCTGCCAACTGCATTCAGTTGAAAGTAACATTAGATATGTATAGATAAACCACAAGAAGAAAGTTATGCATCTAGAAAGAGCAAATGAAAGAAAAAGAATAAGAAAGGCAAAATTTATGGTGCAAACACATGTAAGAATGAGTTCCATCTACATCCCGATCATGAATCTTTTGTATGGTTAAAAACTTGGGAATGACTTGATCTATTTTTGTGAGGATCTCTCACATTGTAGAGTGGTCCCATAAAATTTAGCCCATTCCAAATATTTGCAGCCCAATAAATAAATTGAATATATATATATATATATATATATATATATATATATATATATATATATATATATATATATATATATATATATATATCCATTGCCATTGTGGTTAAAATTCAAATTTGATGGGACTAAAGTTTTTAGAAGTTACTGGTTTTCTGCAGAGGTGCTGGGATCATCTTAACAAAAAAAATCCAGCTACTTGAAGTTTCCTAACGCACGAAGTTTTGTGCGTACTTCAAACTCAACTACGCTTTCTCTTACAATCTTCTAAGAATAAGTGTGTTAGCCTACAAATCACAATTTTGAAACTTATTTTAGGTGCACTCATTTGGGGCTTTTTTCCATTTTTTAAATTAAGAACTTGTTTTTTGGTTTCATTTTCATCTTTTTTTTTATTTGAAAAATGTAACTAATGTGATCTTAAGAAGCAAATTTGAAGCATTCAAACTTATTTTTCATACATCTTTCATCAATCAGAATCTGGATCTTCTGCAAGCTTCTTTTCTTTAAATCTTTTACAAGTGATTGAGGTAAACCCGTGGCTTCATTTGCTTTTATGTTGAAACAAAATTTCTTTTTTTTCTATTTGGATTGTGGAAATTTTGGGTTTGCTACCTGTACCACCTCTAAGCTACGTCTCACATTTTGGAAGCAAAATGCCTCAATTACTGCCTCCACCTTTTTAAACATTTCATGTATGGACTAAGGAGTTGTATGTACCATAACAAATTAGTTTCAATGTCGTAATTCATGTTAATGCAAGAATAAATTATGATACATTAAGCGTGGAAGGAATACTTATGCAAAGCGCCTAGGAACACGGGGTCTGATGGTCACGCTTGTGTATATATAATAACTGCAAGGCTACAATACCGCGAGACAGTCATAAAATACCCTAGTTTTACAAATGTTCGACGAGACTGTAAACAGCTAGTATACAGAAATTTGTTTCTCACTGAAACTGATTGCAGAAGTAAGCAGTAAGCACAATGACTGTAAAAGTCCAACGCACTTCATGCAAATCAGGTCCAAGTGTAACTCGGCAGTTTTCAACTATGGCATCTATAGTAAATTAGTCGAAGTAAAGGTGTAAAATACCGGAAATAGCAAAGGTTTCATCTTGAAAGTCTTCATAAGTGCATTCACTTCAACGCTGGGAACCTTGAATAAAAAGCACCAAACATAAATTAAAGGTTAGGTGTAAGTATGAACCGAATAACAAACTAAAAGGAACTATCATCCAGCAGAAGTAAATGTATATATGAGTACATAATTGGTGTCAGTGTCACTGACAGAGAATAATGCATGAGAACAAATTTTTCAATGGAAAAAATATTGGACACTGATACAAATTAGGAATCAAGGAATGAAACCTGGCACATTAGATGAAACTCTCCATCCTCGGGGTTGATTCCAAAGTCTCCAGAAGCTTCCAAAGGAACATCACCAAACCATCCCCTAGCATTGTGCAAGAATAGTCGTTGACCACGGAAACATAAACTTGCTGCCATTTCCTGCCATCCAAGCAGAACTAATAAACCTTAATATACCAAATCTGTTGTTAGAGAATTTGGATAACCACATTCATACATTGAGATGTAATTTTTGTGACTACAAGCAATGTCCTTGCTAAAATAGGTTGCAGAAATAAATTAGAAAGCATTATATTCGCTGCAGAAAAAGAACATCTTAAAAAAAAGTGCTTAAGCTTAATTATGCAATTTCATGTCTCTGGATCAAATGACCTATATCTCAATAACTTGTAATATAATACATATCACCTTTTTGTAAATTGCAGAGTGTTAACATAAATGAATGTATTCTACATAACAAAGAATTCCATGCTCTGGTAATGGTCGTTACTACGACTAAGAAAAAACACTACACCATTCTTCGTTGTTGTCCGTAAAAAATGATTACAACAGACTACGAGAAGATTAAAGGAAAACCAGCAAAAAAAAAAAAACGGTGGCTCGAGCATTGATTTCACAAATAAAAAAGGAACAAAAAGGTTCAAATAATAGAAAGAGCTGGTGCATTACCGAAAAACCTGATGGTGCATCTAATATCTTGAAAGATAGCCCCTTCACATCGAGCTGCCCATGAATATTAGGAAAGGTCTCCCCTTTTGACATACATATGAAAACCTAGGAAAAGAAAAGAAAAGAAAAAAGGCAAAAGAGCCTTATAAGTCATAACAATACCTACTTTAATCCAGACAATTATATATATATGACAAACTCCTTAAGGACATGTAATATACTTGATCGTCCTTTAAACCATCATTTGGTTCATTCCTGAGCCAAAAGCTTTCTATCCAAGGCTTCACTGAGGGTCCATAGTCAAAACTCATAACTAACATTATGCAGGCCTCTATGACGACGAGTATTTTGCATATCGTCCTCTCATGCTAAACTAAAACATTAGGTTTATGCTTTATTTCCACACCATATTTATGTGTTACAACTTACTGGTTTAACTTGTTGGTTTGATTATTTCTAATTCTGTTTTCCAACAACATTTCTGATTTGTTGCTGGCTTCTATAATGTTTTCACGAGTCAGTGATATAACCAGATTTTGTAAATTTACAAAAGGCAGCAATAACACTAAGATCGAAAAGCACCTCACCACTAGCTCTCCCCTTAGACCACATGATTGGAATCTCTAATAACCTTTCAACAAGCTGCAGAGAAAACAAGAAGATGACCAGGCATTTACAATTGAGAATCTGGCAAGCATAGAGCTTAGAAGTTTCGTAAGAGTAAAACAAGAATATAAACAGGCACTTACAGTTAAGAATCTGGCTAGCATAGATTTTAAAAGTTTTGTAGAAGTAAAGATCGAGGCTTTAGATTTCTTTTACTTTTAACTAATGAATTATTGCATCAGGAATCAATATAGAGTACCTTACCGGGGCAAAGAGGTTTGCAATCTTTAAATTGGCATGCCAGGTCTGCTCGATGCAGTCAACAAACACATCTGTAGATAACCAACCACCATCATCAGATGCTATATCTGATCTCCATTCTTTACAGCTCCCGCTCAGCTGAACATACACACGGCTATAATGGTTTTGGAACTTCACATGTCCATTGACACCATCTATCTCTCTGTCAGAGAAGTTCACAGAAAAGCACATCCACATTAACGAATATCAAAAATATGAAATAAACAAATCATAATATATTTGAGAGCATTAGAAAGTCATTAGCTGTCAAAATTCTTACAGATTGACTATTTTTCTACAATCATGACTCCACCTGCTATACATATAAGCTGTTTGATACATTTGTTCATTTATGTTTAGTTTGCATCTATAGCTAAAAAAAAAAAATGAATTGGATAAAAGCAGACAGCACGCGGCTCAGCGGCCGGCTGCAATGGAAATTTCAGAATTTTAGTTGACAGTACAAGGTTTATGAAAGAAAGGGTTTTGAACGTTTTACTATATTCATTTCATGGAAAGCATTTACATAGCCCTTACTGATCAATCGGTCAACTACAAATTATCATAAACAGTTAAATTAACATTTAATACAATCTCTGAGGGCAATAAGAGATTAGTACGATAAACGATGAGAGGCATCATCAAACTCAACCTCCCATATCAGTTAGGTGAAAAATAATAATAATGCAAGGAAGCCTGACCTTGATTCTCGATCACCATATCCCAGTAGCATCAATGTTCCTTCTGTAAAATGAATAGAATCCAACGTGACTGGAAGTAATTTCTCAATTCCTTCAGGCTGGACTACATCTACCTCTTCAGCAAGTTCAGCAACAAGATCTTCAAGCTTTAGATTCATGCGTGAGTTCACTTTCTGAATTTGACCAGTAAAATACTCAGACAACATTGCTCTCACACTCCTAGACAAAAAGGGAAAAGGGGATTTAAGACTCAATGGCCACACGGGAACTGAATGGCGAATCACTAGCCACGGCCCATGCTTTGCTGAAGCCACACCGCGGGTGGAAGAATCCTTGCAGTTCTCAGATCTGTCATCTAGAGATTCCACAGTCTGCACGCTGCTAGAAATGACTGTGGAACCATTATTGTTGTGATTGTTGTGACAGTCATGAACTCCATCTGGATCCATATGTTTTACATGACAGCTATCTGTCTGTCCTGTGTTTGAAACACTGTTACCAGTTCCAAGTTTCCCAAGGAATGATTCGCATGCAGAATCAAGCTGTCCAGCGCTATCTTTGTCCCCTGTGGGCTGGATTGGTGATTTATCATTGTATCCAACATTAACTTCTGTGTGATTAACTGAGTGTGTTTCTCCCTTGTTTCTGCTATACACAACACCAGAAGTTTCAGGGGCAGCCTGCTCCAGTGTCTGTGCAATATTTATATCAGTTGGCACAGGTTGACTGTCTGATACAATTTTTCCATCATCAGAACTTGTTTCATTCGCATTATTATGATCACCCTCACCTGTGACGACATGAGTCTCAATCCGAGTAACACTTTGGCTTCCATCTGAATAGGGCCTCTCCCATGGTGAAGAGTCGCTGAACTTCCTATTGGATAGACACCTGAAATATGTAAGTGCAGCTACCGCACTACGCTCAAGAATTCTTTTTTTGGCAGAACAATCAGCCGCAGTGGTTTCTTTCCTATTGGACTTTCTTTTAAATCTTTGCTTTAAAGGACCTGATACCATTCTAGACCATAGATTAATCCCCAAATTAGGAAATTTCAAAGCAGGCGATTTTTCTTTATTTCCATGTTTCATACTATCACCAACCTCAATGTCCATAAAATTATGATTCCTCGAATGCATCCAATCATCCAAAGGTGAGCTTGCAACATCAAAATTTTGACCAACACCCTCCTTGAGCACACTATCCACTGATGATGTAGAACCCTGTTGTGGAACAGTATAACCCATCTCTGCAGCTTCTCTTGCTGCTTTATTCCGTTCTTTGGCCCAGCAAGTACCTGCTTCTTCTCTAGCAGTCCTTCTGACTTTGGTACGAAAGTCTATACCTTCTTCGTTTGAGGAGTGCCTCTCCAAGACAATGTCAGATGAAGGGATCCCTAACCAGGTAAAATCCTCCTTCTGTGCAACCAACAGACTTGGTCGAGATAAAATTGCATCAATAACAATTTTCCCCCTCCTTAGACTTGCAAATGGTTTGACTCGCAGCTTCATTCTGGGGACTTCACCACATGAGAACTCCTCGTGATGAGGACCGATTGAAGAGGATTCAAGTGTTATACTCAACGGAGAAATACCTCGAACGTTTCCAACACTAATCTCACGTTGAAGATATTCACTTAGAACTGAACAAACTGATGGCAAAAGCCTGGTCTCAACATAACCTTTTGCTTTCAATTGTCCATACCATACCAACACTCCCACTGCAGAAATCACTGCAGCAAACACAGAGCATCTAACTAATAGCAGACCCTCCTTCCACAAAGGAACAAATGATCTAACCAGAGCCTTGCTGCGAGAAAAACTCTCCTCTATACAATTCATCTTTACACCATTTTTCAATCTAGAATCTCTTGATGAAGGCTCATCGTTTCTCCCACCAAATTTTGAAAATGAAATCCCTTGACCCTTCTGACGATTTTGCTTTGCACATACAATCTTGGGAAGAGTTCGAATTCCAAACTTTTCTCTTTCTACAAAAGCTAAATTTCCATTGGTTTTGGTTTTTCGACGAACAGAGCCTCTGAGAGGAAACCCAAAAAATGGAGTATGCAAACCTTCAACGCTCATCATCTCCACTTACATACCACCAACAATAAAATTCATATATTGGGGACTGAGAAAAAATATTCTCAGACCCCCCAGAGTTTCATAAATTTACAAGATACTCGAACATCCAAAACCTATAACAACAAAAACTCAGTTTATTCAATTTTTTCACCCAATAATAAAGAACACCCATCGTTTAAAACCACCATTAGAACATAAATTAATCCTTACTAAACTCATTCTTCAAGGAATTTAACAAAAAACTGATTGTTCTAAAACCACAACACTCAATGAAGTCGACATGATTAGGGCATTGAAACCAAATTCAGGTTTAAAGAAGGAATAACGAGATGGGTAAAGCTCAATGAATTTGAAACACTAGTACTAATATTCAAAACCTAGAAAGCATTCGAGATAATAATAATCTGAAAGGAAAAAGAGTCAGAAAGGGTCGAACCTTTAGCGATGGAATCCAGGTTTGAGAGAAGAAAAGCAGTTGAATTTGATCAATTTCTAGGGTTTTGCACGCTCTTTGCGTGTTGAGAGACAGAGAGGATCGACGAGAGAGTGGAGTGTCGTTGCCTTGTTGCTTGCTTGCCTGGGTTTTCTGCGCTAAATCTACGAGAGGAGGGAGATTTTGTAAGCAAATTACCGGAATGTCCTTGTATGAAATTTATGGATCCAATTGGCGAAAATGCGCTCCAACGTTATCTGGACTTAGTGTATCAGGCCGCACACTTTCCATATAGTAGGTACGGCACGGGTACCTTGTCAGGCATTCGTATCGAAGCGGAGAAAATAGATGGAGGAGGAAGATAAAAGACTTTAGTTCATTTTATAAATTTAATTTGATATTGGTTCTAGCGATCAACCTTTATCTTATATATATGTTTTTCACGTGATGAAAAATGACTCCATTTAATTTGGTCTGACTCACACAAAGTTTGTGTTTAAGAGTCATGAATGCTACTTTAAATGGTTAACTTAAGCTTTTATTTAAACACTTGAAGCTTATATCGAGTAAAGAAATTGTTGCAATCATTTTTTTTAAAGTAATGAGGCATTCCCCAACGACAATAATAGCATGTCGAAGACATGACATAATAGTTGTGTAGAATGCACGAATACACGCTATGAGAGAAAGTGTTTGTTCGTGACAACACCGATATACACTAGTATAAGGTGTACTAGCAATATAAGTTCATGTTGATCATGAGCATCTTTATAAACTTATTCTCAATTAAAAATTTTAAATGTTTTCAGTAATTAGTTATAGATATAAACTTTTGAAGATTTGGAGGAACTAATAAATAGGTGTCAAATAATTTAATCACATATGTGTAACCAAATCCCAAATCCACTTGGTTTTGCTAGTAAGACTTTTGGGCAAGGTATAAAGTAGAAAAATATCAAAACACTATATTAAGTAATGTAATATTTTTTAGTTGTAAAATTACCTTTATTGTTAATAACCAAATAAGACACTCATTGTCATCCAGAGGTCTTAAAGGAGTTTTGCAAATGAGATTATCAACATTAACAGGGAAAACATATTATTGTGTGTGTCCCAAGTTCATCAATCATATAGAATCTTTAAAAAAACTAAAAAAAATAACCTCGAATAGAATAAAAGGAGACATAGTACTAGAAAGAACATGATTGATATGAGGGCCCAAATCAAGTACCCACTTATGCTTCCATATGTCAAAGTTCACTCAAAGTCCACGAGACCAAATGGAGTTTTGGTTACCAAATTGACCAATACTTATCTACAAAAGAGTTTCAAACTACTTTCCCCCCACATAATTTAAATTGGTATTAGAGCCAAGGTCCTTTGGCCATTAGTAATAGTTAATAAGTAATTTGTAGTTAGTTTTAGTTTATGAATAGAAAATTAGTAGTGTAAGAAGGGGTGTTGGTGGAGATGAGATGAAAAATGTGGAGAATAAATCTTACGTGCTAGTGTTTTGAATTTTTTTAAATGGGTATTGAATTATTAATAAGTTTTTTTTTGTAATAAAGTAGAAGAAAATGTTTTAGGTATCATTTTGTACTTTACTTTTCTATTGATCATCTTTGGTGTTTATGTTTATTTTGTTTAATCAATTACGATTGTTATTTTTAATAATAATTTTGGAAAGCGATTACAATCCTTTTTTTTATTGTGCATGATAAATTGATCATTTAATTATTCTCGAAACAACGGGTAGATTAGGAGCAGCGATTCTTAGAAAACATTGTTTAAACATATGAGGAATTGAATTTGCTATACATATGTTTTGATAAAAACAATGTTTAAACATGTGGGGAATTGAATTTGCCAATTACACTTGCCCCCAACAGAGCCCTGACTACAATAAACGATCTCAAAACGGTTGGACATCTAGATGTAGCAGAAGTATAGACTTTATAGAGCTCGCCAACTCGGATAAACAATATTTTCCTATGCAAATAGATGGTGACATTGACCTCAAACTGAGCTCAGTGGATCGAGTGGGAAAACATGCAATCACAAACATTTATCTAGAGAAGTTTGTTGAGGTACATCACACCAAACTCCCATTTTATTTTGTTTTCTTTATGCCTACGAGATGAATGTTCTTAATATTGAGTCACATAAACTTTCCAACCATACCAATCCCAGATTAACTCACAATTACATCACCAAATATTCACAAATGCATTGTCTGGTTTAACAAGGTTCGAGTGGTGGCTTTCCTCCTAGAGCCACCACAAACCAAATGATGATTTGCTCACGGAATTGTAGATGTTTGGGTTCTACCACTGCAATTCGAAATCTAAAGAACCTAGTCAAGGCGAAGAATCCTGACATCATCTTCTCTATGAAACCAAATTGTCAAACAGCAATAGAAATAACATCAGTGCAAATAACATTGATTTGGTTAAAAAGTTCATTAGAATGAACAGGAGGCATTGCATTACTGTGGAAATTGAACATTGACCTTGATTTATTATTTCCACTAATAAACTCATTCATGTCCTCATTAAACAAGACCACTATTCCATTCCTTGGTCCATCACTTTTGCATATGGTAATCCTAAACCTAGTATGAGAAATTTGTTTTGGGAATACTTCGCCACCATTGGTAATGTTGTTTTGAATCTTTGGCTTTTAATTGGTGATTTTAATGTTATGTTGTACCATCACGAGAAATGGGTGAAAGTCACTTCAATAATAGGCAATCTACTAATTTCCACAATTTCATTACCTCTTTTGGCTGGATTGAACTTCCTTATTTTGGAAAAACAAAAGAATTGACACTTATCTCATTAGGGAAAGACTAAATAGTGATTTAGTTTGCACTGATTGGATTAAACTTTTTCGTATGACATCTAAATTCACAATGCATATGCATTCATCTGATCATAGAGTTGCATTCATCAACCTTTCTCACCAATGTGAAACAAGTCATAAACCTTTCAAATTCATATTAATGTGGTATAAGGATCCTTCTTGCTAGGATATCGTCAAATCCACTTGGAATGATCTTCATTTAACTTGTGGACTGGATCGAAACGATAACAACACCTCCAATTCTACCATCTTAACCAATAAATTGAAATAAACAAAAAATATATATATCATTATCTTGAATAAGAATCACTTTGGAAATATTTTTCAACAACTCACTGAAGTAAGGAAATATTTTGATCAATTTACCTCAACTGTTCCCACCGTTGAATATACTTCCAAATTGACTGAGCTCAATTGCTTCATTGAAAACTTCTCCTTATGTAAAAATCTTATTGGGAGCAATTATTTAGAACTCTTCCATTTGGTGTTAAAAATATTTTTTTTTCATACTTTTGCCATCTTGAAGGGAAAAAAATCACATAACAAAACTCAAGAAAGACAATGGAAATTTGGTCCATAGCTCTGGTGAAATATCTAGTTTTTTTTTTTTTTTTTTTTTTTTTTCAAGTTGTGATCTCTTTACCTCATTAAGACCTTAACATGATAATGACATTTTGAATTTATTTCAACCTTGTAACAGTGATGAAATAAGTGACTATTTGACTAGTATTCCCGATGAAATGAGATCTAGACTACTCTCAAAAGTTTTGGTAACTTAAAAACTCCTATCATTTCGTTCATCAATTTTACTTACATCTCTCTCATACCCGAGAATTCCCACCCTTCCCTTGTTTCTTAATACATGCCCATTAGTTCTTGTGGTAGAGTAGATGCTGCTTTCAGTCTGCTTCTGACATAATCTTCAAAATCTGACACTTGGAATGAGAAATCTTTTCTGTATTAGATTTCTCTCGACTGTGAGTGATCACCACTGAGTCGGTGTCCACTAGAATGAATTCATAAAATTGCTGAGTCTTGAAACTGTCTGGTTCTTCAAACAATACCTTGGGAGTGAAAACATGTCTTGCTATTGCATGCGGATCCTTGATAAGAGAATACAAGCTTGGTTCGAGCATGAACAGAGGCTCGAAACTTGATTTGGTAACATAAGTGTTTTGTGGGGGTGCTTGAGTCTTCGAAACGAAGTCATTGTAGAACTTGATTCAGCTTCTTGGAGGGGCTGATAAGGATTGGTTAGGGAAAAGGCATAAGAAATAGGAGGCTTATGATGTGTAGCAAAAGGTTCTGCTTCCAAGTGTCAGATTTTGAAGATTATGTCAGAAACAGACTGGAAGCAGCATCCGTTCTACCACAAAAAGTTATTTGTCAACTATCTTCTTCAATCCTTCAATTATTTAGACTACAAGCAAGCCTGGTCTAGAGCATTCATCGTTCCCTCTCAAAACTGCTTTCATTATTGGTATTTTTTCTTCTGCAAAAAATTCAAGCAAGCTTCAATCCCTCTCTGGTTCCAACACACATGGTGGAATCACTTTGGAGCTCAAGATGGTATCCTTCCACCTCCAGTGAGCGAAGGATGGCAAGATAATTATTACGAGACCAATATTTTATAAGATTTTTTCCTTAAACTTGAGTTCTTAAGCAATTCGTATAATATTGTCTAATATTTCCTTTTTATTATATCCCCACTTCTTTTTTGGTTTATTGAAGAAAATATAATCTGTAGTAATTTTGCTTAAATTTACTGTTAATTTTTTTATAAAGGTCTTGATTGAAATTATAAGTAGCTTATTGAATAAGCATTTATTTGTTTACAAAACAACTATTTGGATTGTTACTATCACAATCAATAGCTTAAAAAAAATATTTGTAGTAGTAGTCCCACCACGCTTTTGATCGCACTATGTATTTGATGAAGGTTTTCCGTGTTCAGGATAGTCTTTATAAACAACGAGATACTTGTCTTTTGGAGTTGTAGCTCTCATACCCATAGACCTGATGATCATGTTTTTTGTGCCTGTGATGAACATCGAGGGTAAATTGGATGGAAGATTCATCTGTGTTTACCATCATTGGATTTTGGCTCCTAAAATTCCATTTAATTTATCGATCAAAACAGGAACTATAACCCACATAATTTTATAAGTATGTTGTATTCTGGCTCTTAAACTTCCATTTAATTTATCTGGTAATTTATTCCATTATTGGATTATCACTTCTCCTAAGTGCACTGGAAGTTTTCGAAAGAGTTTCTCTCCTATTTTAGGTTATAATATTTTTCCATTTTTTGCAGCAATACTAAAGTAGTCATTACATAATTGCTCGATATAATCCCAACTTTTAATTTGCATCTTGTCTAGATCAGCCAGAACATAATTTTGTATTTAGGTATCACCCATAGAAGGATCTCGACCTAAGAGTAAGGTTCTTATAATGCTAGTAAAATTACATGGTTATCACCCGATCCTCTGAGTTGATCGAATTCGTTATGATATTCTCTTTTCCAATTATTATAAAGAAGTCCAACACTATTTCCTAATAATGTTTCTATAAATGGCCACATATCATTTGAAGTAATATTGTGCTAAGCTCTAACAACATCAGCTTCCCATTTGTTTATTACATCGGACCAGTCTTGAGGGTTATATTTTGCAACGTCTAATATGCTTCCATACGTTAGATCATGTGATAATTTTTTAGTTTGATCAGAAAGTTGTATTTTTCCCATGAGTTTATAATTAACATTTTTATTTATAGTATTATAACTACCTGGTGGTATAAGATACCGTCCTTGTAACACTCCTAAATTTCATAAATATAATTTATTTTATTTTTAATTAAATAAAATAGGGTTACATTTTTATTGGAATTAAATTTCAAATTTAGGGTTTTATTTGGAGAGTTTAAAAGGTCGGTTATTCAGAATTTCAGTGGGGAAACGGATAATCCTACGTGGATTTTGGAATTTTCGTTTTCTTCAAAAATTGGGGCGTGACTGTTTGGTATCAGAGCCTTTGGTTAGCCTAGGCTGGGGAAGAGTCTAGGTGATCATCGGAATGTGGATATGGGTGTGTAGGAGTGTAGGGGCCTTAAGATGGAGTGACAAGGTTGAACCTTGAAACTTTAGTATTGTTTCATTTTCTTCGTGAATCTCATGATGAGGCTTCATTGACTTGTGTGTGTGTGAGTAATCTTATTTATAATTTCTATATTTGCTTGACATTATTCCGTATTATTTTATTTTTAGGGGTTTGATATCCGTAGTGTTCACTTAACACTTTTCGTGAATCTCGATACGAGATTTCTTTTGAGTTGTATATAATGTAACACACCTACTTTTCCAATGACAATAAATATTTATGTTAAAAAAAAATTCACATTGAAATTTGTATTTTAAAACATTATTTCGTTTGACAAGTCGTATTTTTCGAATTTCAGTTAACTTTCTTACATTCCGAATCTCGGGACGAGATTCCATTTAACGTGTGTATAATGTAACACCCCTAAATTTCATAAAGATAATTTATTTTATTTTTAATTAAATAAAATAGGGTTACATTTTTATTGGAATTAAATTTCAAATTTAGGGTTTTATTTGGTGAATTTAGAAGGTCGGTTCTTCAGAATTCCAGTGGGGAAATGGATAATCATACGTGGATTTTGGGATTTTCGTTTTTTTTGAAAATTGAGGCGTGACAGTCCTCCTGGTTCATGAGGTTTTCCTCTAAAATATTCATAAGTTTTATTTATTTATTTTAGGAGGATCGGAAGTAACATAACTGCTAGGTTGTTGTTCCATATATACTTATTCAAAAAAGGTTTTCTTAATAACATATACGGAGACAATTCTTCTTCTAATATTGGCTATTCATATTGCATATTAAACTATTTATGTAATAATTTTTCTCATATCTGGAATATGGCAATTTTCCAAGTATTTTTTCTAATTCCAACGTTCTTTTATCTATGATATCGAGATATTCCTCATTAATTGCCAGTGAGTCTCGAGACCGTCTTGGACATTAGTGCTAAATTTGTGTGTTTGACACTTTGGATGTTGAGTCATCTAAGGGTGTGTTTGGTTGCATGAAATCCTATGCCATGGGAATTCATGAGGGAACTCCTACATTTTAGGCTAAATTGATATATCACTCTACATCCATCATTCGACCACCATTTGATTTTGTGATCAATGGTGAAAATGGAAGTCCTATGAACATGAGAATTTCAATCCTTGGTCCCCCAAGGTATGTCATTCTCATGTTCATGAGACTTCATTCCCACAATTGATAACAAAATCAAATGGTGGATGTGGAGTTATACCTCAAATTAGCCTAAAATATATGGTCCCCTAATGGATTCCATGCAACCAAACACACCCTAAGATGTTTAGGTTTACCAATGGTATCCCATCTAGCAAGAAATGGAGTTTTAGTTCCATCTAAGTCTCTTCACCATAATTGCTTACTAATACAATTAGTTTTGTTAAGGGTTTTATTAGGAAGCGCCCATGTTTCATGGGGTAAATGGGCAGAGAACAAATGTCTGACTTAATCATAGTGGTTATTCTACTTGGGATGAGAGTTTAGCTTTCCAAGCGGACAACAATATATTTTTGCATTTTGTCAATGATGCAAGTAAAATCCTTTATTTTATATATGGTAAGAAATATGGGTGATCCCAGATACTTGTCTTTTGGAGTTGTAGCTCTCATACCCATAGACCTGATGATCATGTTTTTTGTGCCTACGATGAACATCGAGGGTAAATTGGATGGAAGATTCATCTGTGTTTACCTTTTGTCCTGATACAACACAACATTTGTGAAGAATGTTGTGAATGGTGTTACATTGGGGGAAGGTTACTTTGCAAAATATTAGCAAGTCAACTGTGAATAGAAGATGACTCACTTCAGGTGAGTGTCTTGTTGGTTTTACACCATCACTTTGGGCCTTATTAAATAATTTAGTGATACACTATGCCACGGTAATGAAAATAAAAGGTGGAAGTGGATCACCTTGTCTGATTCATTTTGTGGGAGAGATGTAAACACTAGGTTTCCAATTAATAAGAATGTTGTAGGCCACTGAAGAGAGACATTGATGGATAAGGTCAAGCCAAGACTAAGAAAACCATAGAGTTCTAAAAATATCAATGATAAAAGACCATTCAACTCGATCATAATCCTTTGCTATATCTATCTTCACAGCCATCCACTTCCGTTTTTTGCAGTTTTTGAATTGGTCCATAATTTCACATGCAATTTCAGTATTGTCACCAATCAAATGCTCTAGAATGAAGGCTCCTTGGTTAAAGGAGATGAAGAGATTAAGATGAGGCTTTAATCTATTAGCCAAAATCTTAGAAAATATCTTATATATGATGTTACAGAAACTAATGGGCATGTATTAAGAAACAAGGGATGGGTGGGAATTCTCGGGTATGAGATAAATGTAAGTAAAATTGATGAACGAAATGATGGAGTTTTTAAGTTACCAAAACTTTTGAGAGTAGTCTAGATCTCATTTCATCAGGAATACTAGTCAAATAGTCACTTATTTCATCACTGTTACAAGGTTGAAATAAATTCAAAATGTCATTATCATGTTGAGGTTTTAATGAGGTAAAGAAATCATGACTTAAAAAAAAAAAAAGTTGGATATTTCACCATGGCTATGGACCAAATCTCCATTGTCTTTCTTGAGTTTTGTTATGTGATTCTTTTTTCCCTTCAAGATGGCAAAAGTATGAAAAAAATATTATTTTTAACACCAAATGGAACTGAAGAATATGAGGTGTTGTTATCGTTTCGATCCAGTCCACAAGTTAAATGAGGATCATTCCAAGTGGATTGGATGATATCCTAGCAAGAAGGATCCTTATACCACATTTATACGAATTTGAAAGGTTTATGACCTGTTTCACATCGGTGAGAAAGGTTGATGAGTATCAGATGAATGTATATGCATTGTGAATTTGGATGCCACAGGAAAAAGTTTAATCCAATCAGTGCAAACTAAAGTACTATTCAATATTTCCCTAATGAGATCAATGTCAATTCATTTGTTTTTCCAAAATAAGGAAGTTCAATCCAACAAAAAGATGCAATGAAATGGTGGAATTAGTAGATTGCCTATTATTGAAGTGACTTTCACCCATTTCGCGTGATGGTACAACATAGCATTAAAATCACCAACTAAAAGCCAAAGATTCAAAACAACATTACCAATGGTTGCGAAGGATTTTCAAAACAAAATTTTCATACTAGGTTTAGGATTAACATATGCAAAAGTGATTGACCAAGGAATGGAAGAGTGATCTTGTTTAATGAGGACATGAATGAGTTTATTAGTAGAAACAATAAATCAAGGTCAATGTTCAATTTCCAGAGTAATGCAAGGCCTCTTGTTCATTATAATGAATTTTCTAACCAAATCAATGTTATTTGCACTGATGTTTTTTACATTGTTGTCTGACAACTTGGTTTCATAGATAAGATGATGTCATGATTCTTCGCCTTGACTAGGTTATTTAGATTTCAAATTGCAACCTAAACATCTACAATTCCATGAGCAAATCATCATTTGGTTTGTGGTGGTTTTAGGAGGAAAGCCACCACTCGAACCTTGTTAACCAGACAATGCATTTGTGAATATTTGGTGATGTAATTGTGAGTTAATCTGGGATTGGTATGGTTGGAAAGTTTATGTGATTCAATATTAAGAACATCATTCATCTTGTAGACATAAAGAAATCATAGACAAAACAAATAAGAAAATAAAATAAAATGGGAGTTTGGTGTGATGTACTTCAACAAACTTCTCTTGATAAATGTTTGTGACTGCATGTTTTCCCACTCAATCCACTGAGCTCAGTTTGAGGTCAATGTCACAATCTATTTGCATGGGAAAAGATTGTTTCTCTGAGCTGGCGAGCTCTATAGAGTCTATACTTCTGCTACATCCAGATGTCCAACCGTCTTGAGATCCTTTATTGTAGTCAGGGCTCTGTTGGGGACAGGTGTAATTGGCAAATTCAATTCCCCACACGTTTAAACATTGTTTTTATCAAAACATATGTATAGCAAATTCAATTCCTCGTATGTTTAAACAATACTTTTTTAGAATCACTGCTCCCAATCTACCTGTTGTTTTGAGAATAATTAATTGATCAATTTATCATGCACAATAAAAGAAAGGATTGTAATCGCTTTCCAAAATTATTATTAAAAATAACAATCGTAATTGATTAAACAAAATAAACATAAACACCAAAGACGATCAATAGAAAAGTAAAGTACAAAATGATACTTAAAACATTTTCTTCCACTTTAGTACAAAAAAAAACTTATTAATAATTTAGTACCTATTTAAAAAAATTCAAAACACTAACACGTAAGATTTATTCTCCACCTTTTTCATCTCATCTCCACCAACACCCATTCTTTATGATTTAGCCACCACCACCAACCTGGATCATTTATGAAGTTAGGTTCATTCCAACGAGCCAACTTCGATCATCATCATCATCTCTGGTCGCTATCACCACCTCATGCCATAGATTTACAAAAAAAAAAAAAAAAAATTGAAGCCATATATTCAACTTTTCTTTTTCAATTTTTCTAGAGAGCCATGCCTGACTGTCTAGAAAAGTCGTTGTTGTTGTTTTTTTTAATATATTTTTTTTATACCATTTATCTTCAAATAGTGCATGTTGATTTGTGCTATAAAATGAATGTAATATCATGTTAATCCAATACATGATAGCTTGATATCCCAAATGATATGAAAAAATGCACAACATATTTACATTTCTTCTTCTTCCCATATGTAACACTCTTGTGTGGGCAGGTAGCTGAGGGGGGAGGGAGGATATGGCTGACAAGCTACCACGGGAGGGAGGATATGGCTGGCAAGCTATCAAGCGAGGGGTTATAGTCCCACATCGTCTGAGTGAAAGGAATATGTGTGAAGTCAGATCCTCTTGGTACAACGCGTTTTAAAGACGCACGGGCCTTTGGCCCAAAACGGATAATATTGTATCATATGGATCGGGCCATCAATGTGCCAATGAGGACGTGGTGCAATTTTGTACCATGTGGATTGGGTCGTTACATCATCGCTCTAATTTGATCCAATCAGCCACATCTCAAAAATACATTTTGTAAGGACCCGTACAATGTATATGATTTTAATTTCCCCTATATATGACTCCATAACATGGAAAACACTTTCCAATCTAGAACAATTTTAATTTCCCCTATATATGACTCCATAACATGGAAAACACTTCCCAATCTAGAACAACCACTTTATATTTACAGCTTTTCATAATGAATGTCATTGGATTGCAGCTCGATGTCCCAAACCGAAACAAAATGCACAACATAGTTACACATAAAAAAAAGACTTAGCAATAGAATAAAAAAAAAGTGAGAAAATGAAAATTTTAGTTGATAGCCAAAAGGAAAGTGAGGAATAAGAAAACAAAATAATTAATCACATGATAATATGAAATGCATAGTTTTCTGAAAAGTTAATTATCAAAAAATCTGAACCTTTCTACGCAGCGTGATCCTTGAGCACTGATACCCATGAAAAATGTAGTTGATAGCCAAAAGGAAAATGATGAATAAGAAAACAAAATAATTAATCACACGAGAATATGAAATGCATATTTCCTTAAAAGTTAATTATCAAAAAAATCTAAACCTTTTTATGTAGCCTGATCCTTGAGCACTGATACCCATGAAGAGAGGGGTAAAATTGGGACTCACGTATAGGACACCTCTACGAAGAGATGGGTAAAATTGGCATTCACATACTAAACACCCTCCCCGAGCATTAGGCTGAAACAAATCGAAATCTCTAGTATGTAATATTAATTTGAAATAGTAAAAAAATAATGATCATAAACAAACAATTATAATCACCACATCCATTGTATATTTGTATCTACTTTTTTTCTAAGTGTGAGGAAATGGGCTAGGGAGATGGGTCGACACTCGACAGAGAGAAGGGCTCTCGTATCTATCATCTGTCCTTTAAACCCTCTTATGATGGGCATCTAGATGTACCTCAACCATCCAGTGACGACACGTGAAATCTCAAAAAGGCAAAATGTTTTGACTTGGAGAAATTCTAAATGGTCCACAAAACAGACTTCCATAATTACCCAATCACAAACACCACAGCAGCAACACAGTAACACGCACTCAAATCAAAATGAATCGAGAGAGGTCTGTCCACTGTGTAGTAATCTCTCCACATAACGTGGCATCGTATGCGCAGGTTAACCTCTCCACACCCTCACAAATACGTTAGCTAACATCCACACAACACAACACAACACAAGACAAGACAGAGAGGGTTTTGGTTTCGCCATCTGTCCTCGTCCCTATATAAACTTCAATTCTCTCCTTCACTCAAAGAACCCCTTTGCGTTATCTCTTTATCGTCTCTTCTCTTCATTTCTCTTAGCTTCATCGACGTTAAAAACCAAACAATCGAAAATAACTAAACAAAATTTCCCAAATCTGTCGATACCAAACCCTAAAAAACCATCCGTCTTTCGTTTCGCTTGCTATATCAAACCCTAATCGACATCGATCGAACACAACATCTCCTCTGTCTTTTCCGGTTACATTCGATTCTTTAACCTCACAATCTCTCTCCATCGCGAATCGATAGTATTTATTTGTCGCTAATTTTCGATTTCTTGATCGGTTTTTTCGATTAGTTTTCTCTGTTTGTTGTTCGTTTTTTTAGCTAACTAAGATAAGACGTGTTTTACAAACCCTAGTTTTTTGTTTTTTTTAAGGAAATTTTTGTTTGAGATTACGTTAAAAGAATTCGATTTTGATCGGGGAGATATTGAGAGATTTTGTTGTGTTTTGAACGAAACCCTAATTTGTTTGTTTGGAGGTTGAGATCTAGTTTGTATAGATAACAATACGTAGAATTGCGGTGTAAAGGGTACTCGTAGTTCTTTACAAATCATCGTTCTCTTGTTTAGGAAGCTGTGGCGGATAGATTGACATCGCGAAAGAGAGATTGAGAATGGTTGGAGGTGGAAACAAAAAGGACGATGGGAACACGGGGATAAACAGCACCAACGTTTTCGCTGCTCTCGAAAGCTTAAGGAAGAAGAAGAAATCTGATAAGGATCAGGGATCTTCAAAGAAGGGATCTTCCAAGGGACAGGCGAAGGAGGCAGAGTCTCAGGTTTTTTGGGCACCGGCTCCCCTTACGGTGAAATCGTGGGCTGATGTCGATGATGATGATGATTACTTTGCGAGTACTGCACCACCTCCTGTTTGGGGGACCTCGGATCCGTCACAGCATAAAGAGAGTACCACCCCATTAGAGGTGCACAATTTTACCACACTTCTTAGTTTGTGATTTGTTGAATTTTAAGTTTTAAGTGCAAATTTGCTCTAAATGAATGGTTACACTGTTATTTTGCTGTGGAGATATCTTGTTATGATTGTGTATTTTAGTTTTGGTTATTCTGTTGCATGGCGGGTCTTTCAGTTGGAATCACAATTTGGTGAATGCATATCAAATGTTGTTTGATTTGTGTTTGAATAATTGATGCCCATCATCTTTTTTTATTCGATTTTTTTTTTCATGGGTACGTTTAGTTCTAGAATGTTGGCACAATGGAAGTTCCACTCGTCTCATGATTATATATGATTTGCAAGGTATACTAAGCTTTCTGTGTTTGAAATTTTAATTGCCTTTGATGAAAATATTAGTTTTCTTTGGTGTTATATCTATTATTTTGGAAATGCCGCAACTAGCATTGCATGATTATGACGGTGCAGTTCATTTTTATGCAGATTTGAGGGGCTTTCTATCACGATTTAGTTGTTTTGAAATATTTAGTTTGTGGCATTTTATGGCAATGTGCTAGTGTCATAGGCAAGTTGATGTCATGGCCATTAAATATTGTGGTACTCCTTTTTACACATACAAGTTGTTTCCCTTGTTGGTGTGCCATTAAAACGAACCATTAAGACGACAACTTTGTGTTGAAGCTATATGAACTAGCGGATTACAAATCACTTGATCACGCGTCTATCCATATACCATATATATAATTTAAATAGATCAATCAAAATCTGGAGACACACCTGAGACGTTTCTAGAGATAGTCTGAGATGTTTCTAGAGATAGTGGTGATATATTTGATACCCCATATGGAAAAAAGTCTTAAAATAGTAGAAAAAAAATGAATTCTTGCGATCTGATTTTTCTCCTTACCCTTAATGGTAGGAAATAATTGGAGTCCCACCCTAAATTTTATTTGTCACCTGTACTACATAATATGAAGCATTAGATTTAGATCGTCTCTTTTTTTCTTTCTTTTGTTTCTCGTGCGTCTCTTCTCAGGTAGCAAACATAGGCGTACAAAAAGAGCCAAGGAAAGAAGTTCTTGATCATTTATTACAAACTCACAAAAAAGGTCAAGCTTGACCGTCAGATCTATCAAAGACGAGGCTTAAGCCTCGTATGTTCTTGAAGTCGTACACCTCATTCACAAATGGTGTAAGATTTATACGTATATTTCTATACTTGCACACGCTAAATAATTCACAAATGGTGTAAGATTTATACGTATATTTCTATACTTGCACACGCTAAATAATCAAATACACACATTCAAGAACACTAGCACACGCTAAATAATCAATAATCAAATACACACATTCAAGAACACTAGCACACGCTAAATAATCAAATACACACATCCAAGAGCACTATTGTGACAGATTGCCAGTAGTAGATAAAAGATCCCACTTGTTTGAACGGGTGTTCGGCTAATTTAATTAAAGGACCCAACATAATCCAATTCGTCCTTGTAGGCTATGTTGTCAGAGGCGAGGTGTGAGGCGCCACGGTTTATTGAGCCTTGGCAAAGTGTAGTGAGGCGCTTCGGCGGAGCCTTTATTTTATTTTAAGGGCTTAGATTTTAGTGTGATAGCCCTCACCATGACTAGTGTATGGAGGTACGGTGATCTAAGACTGGGCTGAGCTCTTTGAAGAAAAATAGAACCTTGGCGAAGCCCCCAACAATATAGCTTATAGGAGTTAAATCTATAATATGAGAAGTAATATAAAAGCAGAAGTTACATATGGTTGACAAGTTTACAGAATTTTGACCAGTCCACATATCATGGAAGTTCCATATGGCTGATAAATTCAAATTCACGGTATTCTGACCAGACCATTTGTCACGAATTTCTACCTCTTATCACTATACTCCTTTCTCTCTCTCTTTTTTGTTGCTTCATTTTGTATGGTTTTGTTTTTAATCATCTTTTCTCAATTTTCTTTCATCAATTTTCTCTTGATATTGTTTTATCATTTTTTTATTCCACCAAAGTAGCATGAACTAGTGTAACAAGCATGTTACCTCTCTCTCCATGCCCTTTCCTTATCTACAACAAACTATTGTTTTTTTTTTCCTCTCTCCCCCTCATTTCCCTATAATTATGTTTTAAATAGAAAGTTCCTTTAATTTTCAAGAGTAATTTTTAGTGAGTTTTACATTTGAGTGTGGTGGCCATTGATGGTAGGGAATATTACAATACCGATTCAAGTCATGGTTTAGGCCTTTAGGATTTTGATGAAAGAACACTCAATTTGAAAATTGATGAGGGCGCATAGGTGCTAGTCATGGAGGTCTTAGAGTAGTGTAGTCGGGTGCAAAACGAGGCGTGCACCTAACCTACTTTTGGCGCATGCTAATTAGAACAATTTATATATATATATATATAGATGTATACATTGATAAAGTTATGTATAGCATGCAAATTCATATAAGAGAAAACAATAAATTATCAAGATTTAAAAAAAACTAGCATTGTCAACCATAAAACTTGCACCAAGATTAAAAAAAAAGATAAACATTCTTACAATTGCAACAAGTCAACAAAATAACAATCACATCAAAAATGAAACAAGTTTCATGAACCCAAGCCTCCATATCTCAACTTCTCAATCATACTCATCATCAAATGCTGCATCGTCTTTCTCCACCCCAAGGTTATAACTATCTTCTTATTGTTTTATTTCATTTATTTCATTTGGCTTAACTTCTATTTCATCTTCTTCTTCATACTCTTCGTCTCTAAGTTGAAATCTTCCCCTTGTGGTTGTGGTTTTGAGCATGAGTCTCTTCTCCACTTCTTCTCAAAGCAATACAAGGGGAAACAAATAGGTTAGGAATCTTTTGGGATTTGACAACTGCCCTTATTGTGATTTTGATTTTCAGGAGAAAAAATATTATAGAAAGAAAAAATGTGCCGGAATATGCATGTGCAAAAGGAGTGCTTTTTTAGTGCCCAACGACTAACTTACAAAACTTCTTTATTAGCGCTTCATGAACATGGGTGTGCATGGTCTGCAATGGGGCACAACTCTTTGCCTTTTTGCTCCCTGCGCCTAAGCGCTTTTTCACTACCCTGGTCTTTGAGATATGGGGTATGGGTGTGAATTGACATACAAGCCTTTTGAATGGTAGTAAGGTGGTTTGACCTGATGAGGGCTAGGGGTGAGTTTGGGATATCTGAAGTGTTTTGGAGTTGGAATTTTGGTTGGGAGGATTTATGGGCGTGAAGTTGACATTTGAGAGGCATATTGTCTATTGAGATTTAAGTTTGGAAGGTGTGTAACCATAAATCAAATGATTACTATGTAGGCTCTAAAAACATGCACGTGAGGATCATGTTCAAGTCCAAAGTGTATGTGAAGTGTACTAGGATGGAGCATCAGGCAGAAATAGGAGAATTATGTGGGAAGTGCTTTATGCGCTAGTGATTCCACCACATATTGTTGCGTGCTTGTGTAAGTCGAAGTTAGAGGTCTCTTGAGCGGAAGATGGATATTAGGGTGGAGATTGCATTGAGGTTTAACATTAATTGTTGCATGAAATCATTGGGAACCATGGAACACCTTGTTCGTTTCCAATGTCTGATTTCATGTTGGGTACCCAGGAGATGTGTGATAGCATTGTTGAACATACAGTGGAAAGGATGTGCAATAGAAATGTAGAATGTTGGTATGGAAGAAGGCATGTGATGGATGAATCTTCGTGGTTGCTGTCACCGTCTCGTTGACATTTCAAATAACACAATGATTTTGGATAACATTTATAAAATTTGTGGACACAAGTTTCCATTAAGCGGTATTTCACAACTCATAACTCTGGGAATTCGAGTCATGCACTAAACTTTTGTTTTTGTTTGGAGACGTAGGCACCTGGAATTGAAGTACAAGATATTGTTTATTGGATTTGGTACTTGCACTTCGATGGTTTTTGTCTGGAGACATGAGAGAGGTATGCAATACTGGGAAAACTAGAGTGGTACATAACATTGAGATAGTCTTTGAGCAATAGACGTCTCAATTGTTGATAGTATTTTTAAATTTCTTAGACAAGCACCATTGATATCATCATTGGTTTAGATGCATATTTTACGAGTTCATATGTTTTGCGATTATGCATATTTTTTCTCTGTTGTACTTCAAGTGTTTGCCACATTCATCTCATCACAAATGCCTCTTTCATACTACCTAACTGGTTTGAAATATCCGATATTATCAGGCAAACCACATCCAGTGCTAAGTTATTAATGCGACAAAAAATTGTTGATTAATCGCAATTCAGGGTTTGACCGAACCAAATTGGGTGAAATCGGTTGGGGTTTAGTGGATACCGATTAATCGGCCCAACTGACTCGCCGATTTATCTCTATGTATAAAAAAAACCTAAATTCAAAATTCTTTTTTCATTCGCAAGCTGGAGCTCCCCCCAACCCAAATTCTACAGAGAAGAAGAAAAGCAAGAAGAAGAGAGAAGGTGAAGATCTTTGGATGGCGATGACGACTAGATCTTTGGCTTTGGACGGTGACGGCGATTTTTGTCTCACTCAGTCTTTCTTTTCCTCCCTTCCGTCAAACCAAATAGAAAAGTATGTCCCCATCCTACTCGACCTCTCTCCCTCCTGTGTAGAATTCATATGGACTAGGGGAGCTTGTTGATTGAGGTTATTTGTAGTGATATGAATTTTGATGAAACAGTTGATTGTTGTCGGAACAAATTGTATATAAACACCCATTTTTCTGTGTATTTGACATTTTTGGCCTTCTGATTGCATAATATTAGTTATGAGTTTTGACTAGTGGGATAGGTAGGTTAGTTCTTCCTGTTAAATTTGACATCTATTTTGCTTTTGAATGTTTGTCTTGGTAGTTTGGTTGTTAAAACAGTCTACAATTTTCTTTTAGTTTCTTTTCAAGTAGCTTGGCAGATAATTAGTAAAGTTATATAATTACAAATTTATACCATTTTGATTAATTATGACTATGATTAAATTTTAAAAATATATACTTTGAAAAAATTGATCGATTAAATTCGATTAATCCTTATTAATTCCGCTTAATCATAATTCGGTCTTGAACCGCGTTGCGACTGCTTTCCGATTTAACTACATAGATCCAGTGTTAGTGTACAAATGAATGCTATTGTACAACCTAGGATGTAGTCACTCTTGTGCTGGGGGTAATCCTAGCTTGTGTGACCGATGAGCCTTAATTGTTCTGAAGCTCTGTTTGACAAGTTCCTCTATTTCAAGGAAGCTCAATGAGATGGACCATGCAAGACTAGACCAATGTGCAACACTTGACATGTCAATGAAGTGATTGGGTCTTAAGATCAAGGGTAACGAGAAATGGGCCACAAGTTTCTAGAAGATTCTTCGGTTACTAAAGAGGATAGATGTGGTTGATGACTTAAATGGTTATGATGGCAACATTTTGGCCCTAAAGAGGCGAAATCCAATATTTTGATCTCAGAGGATAGAGATGAGGTCTTTTTTTTTCCAAAGGGTTTTTGATTTGTGTGCTTCAAAGCTCTAGAGATGGAGGGTGACCAACCAAGGCTTTTAAATGTTGAGGCGTGACATGGGGCGTTCCAAGTGAACCATGATGTAGAACTTAAGACTTTTAGAAGTGTATAGTTAAGACTTTTAGAAGTGTATAGTTTAAACTTAATTGTGTATATAATCGAACTTCAAACTTGTTATTCCTATCAACAAGCTTCAGTCAAGTTTAATACACCATTCAAATTCTAACTTCAAAACCATAAACATAATTCAAGTGCAAACGTTTACCCTGTGTTCTTCACATGTTTTGCGTTGAAACTTTGAATTTCACCAAATTATAAAAAATTCAGAGCTTTTGGATTGCTTTGATTGAAATTCGGTTAAACTACTATTTTTTAATTTAAAAAGTAAAATTCTTCCAGGTGGTTTAGATTCTCTCGCTACTTTTGCTTTCCACATTTTAGATTGATTAAACAAGGCAATTAGTGCATGGAAAATATATTAAATTGCATTGTGAAAAAGATATTGGAAATGTATGCTTCTTGACATTTTTTTCATGCAGTTTCAGTTTTACCGTGTTCTTAATGTGTTTTGCTTTGAAAATTTGAATTTCACCAAATTATAAAAAATTCAAAGCCTTTTGATTGCTTTGATTTAAACAAGGCAATTAATGCATGGTGCTGGCGTAGTCCTTATGTTGTTAGGGCTAGATGTGATGTGAGATGCCAAGGTTCGCTGCTACAGATTTGGCAAGACAAGGTGCCCCGTGACAAATTTTTATTTTTATTTATTTTATTTATTTATAAGAATAGAAATTTTATTGTGGTATAATGCATGGCTCTGCATCATTCTGTGGCTGGGACAAGGGCACTTTGTATAATAAAAAATAGAACCTTTAGAGTCTTGGTAGAGCTGCAGCAGAGCCCAGGACAACATAGGATACGCCTCCCACTAAGTATGTTAGCAATTAGCATCTAGTGTGGGGGGCAAGATGTTGATGTCTGTTCGTTCTTTTTGACCACATGATTCTGAACCTAACTCATGTTATTTTCTGGAAAGTTTGTGTCATTTATTTATTTTTAAATTTTTTAAAAAAGTAGCCCTGCAGTTAAGTTTGGAACTACATCACATACACCATTTCCTGCTTGTTATTTCTTGAGATTTCACAATTGTGCGAGAATTAAAGTGTAAGCTATGGAGATTCTTTCTTATCGTTCATCCACTTAGCTGCAGCTCAGTAAGATTGATTTTGTTTATTTCTTTATTTATTTTTATATTATTGTGAGTCTTAATGGTCCCACAATGAAGTCTCTTTGTTGCGCCTCTTTGTTCTGCTCTTCTGTATCTAGTCTACTAGTAATAAATTATCTTTTCATGAAAATATATGTATTTTAAAGTTAGTTTGTGTTGCAGGTTATTTGATGCATTTGTTGTACTTTTAATGTTTCATGTACTGTTAATATTCCAAAACTGAAGCATAGTCAAATTCTTGCTAGCAAAGCTCAGATGCATCATGATTTATTTTCAGTTATAATGTTTATGAAATTTTGTCTTGTTTCCTTTCCCCCTCTTTCTTATGGAATACGTTCAAACGATCTTTCTTATGGAATACCTTCCTATGTGCATGCAATTTTGTGGAAATGGCTGTGCAGCAGATTGATTAGTTAGTTGTCAAGATTGGTATATTTGACATTAAGTTAAAGTCGTAGTATCTTGTCTGTGTACACAGGAGAGTGAAAGTGAAGAAGATGTTCTTGATGATGGTGATGATGAGGTTGAGGAGGAGCATGAACAGGAAGAGGTTCCAGCACCAACTGAACCAGTTGCTAAGAAGCCTCCAGTGGTTCCTGCTGCGCCTAAAGAAGCAGAAAGGCAGCTTTCAAAAAAGGAGTTGAAGAAAAAGGAGCTTGCAGAGCTTGAAGCTGTTTTGGCTGAGCTGGGCATGTCCACAAATGAGAAAACTGAGCAGGATGTGGCACAAGGTAAACTCACCCCACTATTTCTTTAGTCAGATCCGAAGACTAAATTTGTTATTACTTAATAGTTTATGCAAATTCTGAATTTGAAAGAACATTGTGTGCAAGCTAATGATTACTGAAAAGATTTTACAAATTTACTCTTCCCTCTCGTTCGGGGTGGTATTTATCAAATATTTTTAATGCATTTTAGAATTGTTCTAATTTAAAACATGATTAGGCGTCTGCTACCTTACCATTGAGCTTACAGTCCAGTATAATATAGGGCTGGGCAAGTACGGGTAACCGGCCCAAAAGCCAAAAACCGAAAACCGACTTACGGGCCCGTGCTTATGAGAACCGAAACCGGACCGGGTAACCGAAGTCCCGGTTAACCGACTTACGGGCCGGTTTCGGGCCGATCTCGGTCGTAAGAGCCAAAAAAATGCTCTACAGTAAGTTTTTAAAAAAAAAAAAAATACTGAAACCATACAACAAAATTAAAAAAATTACAAAAAAAATTATATCAAAAAATTATAGCATACAATAAAAATTATATCAAAAAATTACAAAAAAAAATACAACAAATTACAGATCTGATCTGGATTTGATCAGGATCTGATCAAGATCTGAGATCAGATCAAGATCTACGGAAAGGCGGGGAAGGGAGGGGAGAGGGAGGCGGCTCGGCCTCTGCCTTCGCTGAGAGTAGGGCTGGGAGTAGGCCTCCGCCTTCGCTGAGAGAGGGAGCCGGTCGATCTCCGCTGTGAGAAGGGAGGGAAGCGGCCTCAGATCGGCCTCCGCGGCTTTGCTGTGAGAAGAGAGGAGGCGTCCTCGCTGGTTTCCTTCGCTGTGAGGAGAGGAGGCGTCCTCGCTGGTTTGTTTCCTTCGCTGTGAGAAGAGAGGAGGACGAGGAGCCATCCTCGCTGGTTTCCTTCGCTGTGAATGAGACTCGCTGTGAATGGTTTCCTTCGCTGGTTTCCTACGAAGTTGAGGGAGTTTGAGGGGAGAGAGAATTACTTAAGTGAAGGAGTCGGGCCGAGCCGGTTACTCGACGGGCTTTAGAAATGGAAACCGAGGCCCGGACCAGAAACTTCAGGCCGGGCCGGGCTTTTACAACCGAAAATTTTTTAATTAATTAAAACCGATCCGAACCGACCCGATCGGTCCGGTTGTCGGTTCGGTCCGGGTTTTCGGTCCTAAATGCCCACCCCTAGTATAATATAAAGCTCACAGTAAATGTTATACAATCCACTGAACAGTTTTGTTAATCTCATATTAAGGGTTCTTGTTTTAAGGGAGCATTTATAGCCAAGATTGTTTATGCTAATAAGATTTTGGTGGAATTTTTTTTTTCCCTGTACTGTCAATAGCCAAGATTGTTTATGCTAATAAGATTTTGGTGGAATTTTTTTTTTCCCTGTACTGTCAATAGCCGGTAATACTGTGTACAGTGGACAATGTATTCTGTTGTCATTAGGAATAAACAGCATCCGTGATACCTTTGTCATTCTTTTCTTCTTAAGACTGCATCCTCATGTTGAAAGGGAATGTTGTAATAAGTAATATTGATAAGGCTAGTGGGATCTTTTTTTATTTAAGTTTATGAACTCAAAACATGATAGGAGTTTATGGTTTGTTTCAGATGTGGGGTCCTGGTTTTATGATTGTTTATCAGTGTTTGATAAATTTTAACTTAAAGTGAAACCATTTGGCACGTCAGTATGATAATGATTTCTGTTAGGTTTGCTATTGGAAAATTTTGGAAGCTCATGCTCCTTGCATCAGAGTTACATATTCAATCCCTTGAATTTTCTTATAGGTGGCACACAGGAAAAGAATTCTGAAGAGACCAATGGAAATGCTGAAAAGAAAGAGAACGCCCCTGCCGAAAGTAAAACATCAAAAAAGAAGAAGAAGAAGGAGAAATCTGCCAAGGAAGCTAAAGATAACGATCACCCAAATGGCACAAATAGCACCAACGGACCAGTTGAAGCTGCTGCCGCTGAACAGACAGAAGAAGACGCTTCTGGTATGGATATGAAAGAGCGGCTAAAGAAGGTGGCGTCAATGAAGAAGAAGAAATCAAGTAAGGAGATGGATGCCGCCGCCAGAGCTGCTGCTATTGAAGCGGCTGCTAGGAGTGCAAGGCTTGCTGCAGCTAAGAAAAAGGAGAAGAATCACTACAACCAGCAGCCTGTGCGGTAAGTCAAATCTTTTTTGGGATGAGCATTGTATGTCTTTGTTCATTTGTCGAATGCGAAATAAACAGCACAGCCGGCTCTGGTTTCGCAAAATGACCTTTGTTGGTAGTATAGCATTAGCAGCTCTTTCTCTTTCCTTTTCTTACCGAGGAGAAATATGCATTTTGGCTTCCTTGATCTTGTCAATGCTCAATGTGATGGGATGGACAACGTCTTTAAGACATTATCTTATGTGAAGACTCGAATGTTACTTTAAAACATTTTACTATCTTGTGTTGTGTTGGTTGTTTACTTTTTGATTGGCCTGATGGTTGGATACACGCAAGTCATCTGGGATAGAACCATCTCAGTTCCATCAATGGTATTGCTATTGCATTTTCATTGATACATCGTTGTAGGGATGAGTATAGCGAGTGGCAAGTCATGAGGCCTTGTTGTGGACAGTAGTATTATGTGCTGTCATTACTAAATCATCTTCTAAGATTTGATTTACTCACACCTCTCCCTCCAATTATTAATCAAACATTGGATGTTGGGTTTACGTTAAAAAACCTGTTACAGTGTATTTTAAAAACCTGTTCAGTGATTTTGATCTGCATCAATTAGTGTCATTTTTCAGATTACTAGTTACCCGTCCTTAAATCAGATATGAACTAAACTTGTTGACTCGCCCTCCATTTTGAGTCTTAAAGGTGATGGTTCCCTCCTTTAACCAGAAGTCATTCATTTGGAAGTGGATTTTAATTATAACTTGATAGCACAAACCATTTGCCTTGCACTGCATTCATAGCAGCATAGGATTCATTTTGGTGACAATACCTTATTTATATTTCGCTTCGATCTACTTGTGGCAAGTGTGATCAAATTGCCCAATTGTTGGTCATTTTTTATTTTTATTTTTTATTTAATTTTAAGAATGTGAACGTGAGCAATGTTGTGTGTTTGTTAGTATTAGCAATTACTTAGATGTGAATCGTGTGATTACTTATGCATTATTGACAAGCATTTCTTTGGAACTTAAAATAGATTGAAACTTACTAATTCAACATTTGAATAATGGAGGTGATATCAGCAAATATTGAAATTGTTTTATAATAATATCTAAGAAAATAGTTGACTAGCTTAGTTTTTTTTTTTTTTTTTTTTGTTGCTTAGTTGCTTGTCCTTGAGGGAATTCTTTGCTTTCCACATTCCTAATGCCCCTTTTCATGGAGAAGTATCCAGTGACCTTCTTGTGTCTCTATTGGTATTGAACTATGATATATGAATAATAATAATGTATTAAGTTTGCCGATTGATTATTAGAGTAATTTATGTCTTAACTAATACAAAATGTCACACAATATCTTGACAAGAAACCAATCAAAATGTTCTCCAAATGAAATTTATGAGGATAATGTAACAATAGATCTTAGTGACCAAATTAAAGGTTACTACAATTTCTTTGCAAGTATGAGATGGATAAGATTTTAAGAATAAAGTAGTTGAAAACAAAATAACTTTGATGAAAGTGATTTAACAAAAGGCACTGATGACTTTACTCCTCGCAAGAAAACACCAATAGTGATTGGATAGGCACCAATACCAGAAAATAATATTTGATCGAACTCTGTTACCCCCCCCCATGTTCCATGCCTACAGAGGAAACAACACAAGTACTGAACTGGTCCCTCCCCTCACTAAAAACTTTTCTTTCAAAGGGATTTAGTGAAAGAAAATCTAAGATGCTCCAAAACAGTGTTGGTAGCCTGATAAATTATTGGTTTAGCTTAACACCCTAAATCTTAAGGAGGCACGGGGATAGTGCATTAGAAAGGTGAAAGGTGGTTGAGTTGTTTCACCGTGATAGTGAACATTCTTAAGTGTAAAGGACTGGAGTCCGTGGGAAGGAATTGAATGTAGACTTGCAGAATTCAAACTTTATTCACTTAAAACACTCCCATTAGGGGTCCCAACCCAGGCTACTATCTAAAATTTCATTTCACTCACGGATTGCACGCATCTCTTTCAATAGTCCTCTGTTTCTACTTTTGAGAGTCCTGGACAAGTTATCTGACTAATTGGCCACAAGTTTGAAAGAAAAACTTTCATTCTTGTTGTAAATCTTATTCATCATGCAACATTGGCTGGCTGATGTAGCCAAGTGAAGTGATCCCCCCCCTTCGAAGGACTTGGAAGAAGCGATAAAAGGCTATCGGGGCAATACATAACAAATTTTATGAAACCTTATAAAACTATATTGCAAGTATTTTACTTCTTCATGACCAACTTGAAAATTTTAATATAGCCGCCAAATGACGTCTTTTGCTTATTACCCATTCTAACAGCTTTTTTTGCGTATTTTTTACAAGTAAAATGGATTATGAATGCATACCATATGTTGATCATTTGACTAAGCGTATCGGCTTCTGAACAAAAACAGCTATTCGTATAATTTGACCAACATCAAGCTCTATTTGATTTTCCCTAGTAAACAAATTATATATAATTTAACAAAATTTGTCTCTTGAGCTTGAGTACTAATCAAGTACAAGTGACAATGCTACAAACATTTTCTAATCCCACACTGATTGCGCTAGTTTACAAGAATGTGTGTACTCTTCTCTCAAACAAATAGTTTAGATCTGAAGACTGCAAAGACTCTGCACATAACCTCTAAATCTCTCCGATCTCTTGACCTTCCTCCACTTCCCTGCTTCCAACATATAACAATGTTGGGGCCTACCGATTTCCGGTGAACCAATCACCATTGTGCTCCCCTGCCATGTCACAGTTTTCATTCCAACATGTACAGGTGGTGCTGACATGGAACCGCCTAATAACGCTAATTGGTCGCTGAAAATATTGCCTTTGTCATCTGCCACGCAATTCCCAGGGAAAATCCCCTTTGGCAATATATCTTCAATGACCTGGCTCCATTGCCAAGTGGCAACATTGAAAGCCTCAGCACTACCTTCAAATAGCCCCTGCATATTTGAGCTGTACCCACCAATGACATGGAACTTGCCACCCTGGAAAATCCCCTTACATTCATCGCGCTCTATTGCCATGTCAGCAAGTTGAATCCACTTGTCTTGAATCACGTCATAAGCAAATGCAGATCTCAATGCATTCTTATCTTCATCATGTCCACCGGCAACAAAAACCATCTGATCTTCTGAACCCGACGCACAGGCAAACAAAGATCTCGACGGACCTCGCATGTTGGCACCCTTTTTCCAGGTGGCAGACACAAAATCGTACACATGGACAGTGTTCAAGGCCTTCCAAGTGGATTGCTCCCATCCGCCTATCACCACCAATGAACATCCAACTCCTACAGATCGGCAGAAGAGTGGAAGCCCATTAGTGTATTCGGGAATTGGTGATAGTTGGTCCCACACACCGGTCTCCGGTTCATAAGTCGTAAACTGATAAACTATACTAGCTCTGTCATTTCTTGAACTAGTAGTGGTTTCCGGGTTTGGTTCAGCTTGGGTGAATACAATTATGTCTTGTGACAAACCGGATTCTTTCCTTTTCTTGTGAAACTCTTTGGACTCAAAATCAGATTTCCATCCTTTGTTCACCAAGGAAGCATCGCGAAAATGCTTATATGGAAGCCGGATTAAGCACTCCTTCGCGATATCATCAGGCAGGCCTGGAACCAATTCCATATTACAGAAAAAAGTTACAGATAAGTGGAGACTATAAGAAACCAAGTTTGGCTCAGAAAGAGAGAACTAGATTGAGTGGGGGATGGGTTGCTTCATTCAAATGGGATTGTTTGGTTTTATAGAAAGTGAGGAGGAGAGCGAGTTTTTTTTTTGTTGGCAACTAGAGGTGATTATGTTGATTAATGTTTTGCTTTTTCTAATTATTTTTGTTAAGGGACTTTGTATTTAAATACTCTGTTTCAATTAGGAGGCATGATTCATTGTACTTTATATATATATTTTTTAATTCATTAAAACGTAATCAATGTTGAGATTAACAATTTTCTTTTGCTGAAATTTTGCTTACAAAAAAAATATAGTTTTTGAAAAAATACATAGTAGGTTTTTATTAATTTTATGTTTACTAGTTCATGACTTTTCATTACTCTGTTAATGAGTTAAAATAAAGTGAAAAAATGTGTTCCATGTCCATATTGACAAAGTGAAGTTTATTGCGTTCCTTCTTCTTAACCTAAAAAACCATCAGTCTGCCGAAGCTTTTTTCTAACCAGCACACCATCTTAAGTAATTAGTTGTTTAGGATAGATCAGCGTTGGTCGCTCTCCCGAAGATGACACGCGTAGTTTAGTAAAAATATAAGTGTGATTTGCAGTAGATAAAGTTGATGGTGAAATGTAAGCAAAATCATATGTTCAACTGATCCATTATAAAGTCTGGGGGAATGAATTGTCGCACTTATTTCTTTTAGGGTCCCAACTCAAACCTCTTTATCATTACATGCATGCGTCTCTTTCGATGTTGGTGCTTCTAGAAATAATGATCGAAACTGTACATATTGTGTTATGTTTTCATTAAATTGCAATTCCAGTTCATCTAATAATTGCAATGTGTGTGCATGATTTTTAAGCAAAGCAAAAATTGAGAGGGACCTAAAGAAAGCAAAATGTGTTGTATAAGCTTTTTACTCTTCATCATGTTATTTGCTTCCATAAAGAGTACAGATTCCAGTGTACAGTTTGAGTTTATTGCACTGTATAGCTCAGGAAGTCATGAAAATTGTCCCCACTTTGTTGCCTAGCTAGCCAATCTAACTACAACATTTGAACTTTAATCATAAAAAAAAATGTAATAAAGCTGAATATTCTATCAAGAAGGCAGTGAATATTTGACGATGCTAGTTGAAGATTTTTATAAGCTTAGTAACCATGTTCATTCTCACTAGACTTCTCTTTCTTGTGAAAATTTGTTTATGTTTTTATTGTTGTTTTTGCTTTTGTTTCATTTATATAAAGTTTTGGGGTCCTTAAAACCCAACTCGCTTTCCAAAAAAAAAAAAAAAAAAAAAAAGAAGAAGAATATTTGACGCCATTAATTCTCCTTTTTATACCACACCCACCTTTCTGTCTAACACCATTTTTTTTTTCTCTCACACACCACCACCTTTTTTTTTTCAAAGAAAAAAAACAAATTTCAATTAGCCACCCGTAATAACCTTGGAGAAATGTCGCGACTTCTTTATCTTCTTCTACATGCTTCCTGATCATCTTCATTCTTTACATTGACAAGTTCTCACATGTTAATGTGACTGGAATGGCCGATTTGAACAAAATATTTTATATTCAACAGAGTAAACATCAATCAATTTGCTAGTAAGAAATCAAGAAAATCTCTCCTTTTGACCCTGAGGATTATTCTGCAACAAATCAGCAAACATTTTTCTAATAATGCAACTGTGCAACTAGTAGTAATTTCGACACTGATTACGTTTGTCAGCAATGTCACAGAGAAAAAAGAAAATGAGAAAAATGAACTAACTTCAATAAATATAGATACATGAAAGAGATGTTGTTTTTTATAATTAAGCAAACCAAATGGGATTAGTTAATTACTACTGCCCATTGTCTGTATGTTTCAACTTTTGGAGTTCTCAAAATGTTAATTGACCCCTTAATATCGATAGTGGTTCATAATCATAAATTGTGATACAGAATTACAAAAAAGCAAATACCATATGTTTATGTGACTAGCAAATCAGATTTGAATGAAATCTTGGTTTTATATTACGGGAGTAGTAAACATCAAACAAAATCTCTTTGCTCACCACTGGAACATCGCGAAAAATGCTTATATGAAACTTGATTTAAGCATTCTATCGTGATATCATCAGGTAGGCCAGGAATTAGCTCCGTAATATATGAATTGGAAGGGGTGATGAGATTACGAAAATTCAATTGAAGAGGAGAGAAACGGGACTACCCTCACTTCTAACATATGCTACTGACATAAATGGCCGAAGTTTATTTTTTATATTTTGTTTCAAGAAAAACAGTTGTTAATTGCATGAAAACTCACTCAAACCAGTGAACTTCCTTATAGTGGCTAAGTGTCCATCTAAGCGTGTGTCTCAGCTCGGCTGAAGTACGCTTAGAAATTTTTTTAGGTCATTAAATGCATTCTTAAAGACATCAGTTTATCATCGATTCACTTTTCAAAAAAGATATACAAATCACAATCTTCAATTTATGATTGATTCATTATTCAAGAAATTTCGCTAATTTAGTCTACCTCAACTCACTTGAGATACATTGAGAAAATTTTGTGGGGAATTGTAATAATTTTCCTTGTAAAAAGATCGAGTACCCTATATGGCTCACCTGAGGTACACTGAGAAAATTTCGTGAGGAATTGAAATAATCTTCCTAGCAAGAAGCCGAATGCATTAATAGTCTATGTTGGCTCGGCTGAGGCACACTAAAAAAAAATTTGTGAGAAATTCAAATCATCTTTTCTACAAAAGGCTGAGTGTTTTTATAGTCCATCTCACTTCACTTTGACAAATTTTCAGAGTGTCTTGAAATTATCATAATTGTTTATCGCATGTTTTTTATTGACTTGCTATTTCTTGGCCACTCGACTTTCACAAATCGACCAACCAAAAGGAGGCATAGTATAGTATCAGCTTACTTATTTAAGTAAATAGTGTGACTTCAACTTTAAGACGTTATAACTTTAAAGTGAGTATTAGTGGCAAGACATTTATATAAGCTCCCATAATTCAGTATTCGGCACAATCCACATTCTTTAGAAGTATATACTTGATCTCGACATTTTCATAATCTTCAGTAGTCCACTTGATCTCGGCACAATCCATGGTCTTCATAAATTTACTTAATTTCATAATTTCCACAATCCTATGAAGTATACTTGATCTCGACATTCGGTGCTCATCAGTCTCTGTCGTCTACTTATGCCCGATAATTTATGTTCAACACTTAGTCTTCAGTTTGCTCATTCTTGACAGTGTTCATAATCTTTGGTCTACCTGCTCTTGGTGGTCAGTGCTCAGATAAGTTATTGGCAGTCCGATTAACCTTTGGTAAATCTCTCAGATAAGTTCTTGGCACCTTATGCCCAAAGTCTTGGTTTTTTGGTACTCTGCACTTCATTAATGGGATTATGCATATGACCACATATTTCAAATCATCAATTTAATTTCACACGTATACAACCTCTGTAAAGAGGCAGGACATTGTACTTTCTTTGTTTAATAAAAGAAGAAAAAAAAACTCTAATATAATAAAATTCCACAAAAAAAAAAAAAAAAAAAAAGTCATTTTAAAGAATATGGTTCATTGCATTATTGTCAAGAAAAAGCCAAATACGTGTTAGTTTCTTACTAATTTCACAATAAATTATAGTTGAAGAAGATAAGGGTTCCCTTGTCTGTTTTGTTTTGTATGGGTTGCTCAAAAGGTCACCCAACAAGGGAGTGTCCCACAGATCTTCTGACATTATTTAGAAAAAATTTCCATCACACTTTTTTTCTTTTTCTTGTTCAAAATGTCCCACCATTCAAAAGATAAATACAATGGTTCCAAAAGCTTGACTTCTTGGTGAAAAAAATCTCATATTGAATCATTGGGGAAATCTAATTGGTTTGTTTGTTTGTTTATTTGTTTTTTTTTTTTTTGAAAATATTAAATAAAAAGTCGTTAAGCCTGTCTAGGTTTTTAATTTTAATTTTTTTTATAGTATTTGAATTTTGGAATGCCTTGGAAACTACTTGCAGGAGTTTACATTTACATTTGTTCGTTTATACCATTTATATCTATATTACAATTCAAAGTGATGTTTTACTATTTATTGCTGATGGAATAAAGTCAAATCGAAATGATTAGTGATAAAGATGATTAAGATTGAAAGTTGATAAACGTATTGAATTTTAAGATTGAGATTCATTTCCTATGATAACATATTTGTAAATATAAAGCATGTAAAATGACAAAAATAATGAAAAACTTTTGAAAAAGTTGGTGAAATGTAGATGTGGCAGAGAAAGAAAATATTGTGTTTTATTTTTAACAAAATGAAAATTATCATAATTATTTATATCGTTGTCGGATTTTGGTAAACTTAATATCGTTCAAGTGCATTTTTGAGATCTTTTCAACAAAATCAATGATCAATACAAGGGCAAAATTTTTAAAAATATATCTATTTTATAATAAAAAAAACGTATAATGTATTTCACGTCTTTAATATTTTTCAAAGCAATGAGACGAGTCGATCTTATAAAAAAATGAGTCAGACATCTTAATGCACATTTAAACAAAAACTCTACACTTTAAGTTTTGGCGAATTCAAAGATTGGGGGAGAACTCATTCTCGACGTTTAAATTTTTCTCCCAACTGATTCAAATTTGACCGAGTTGAAACCTAAAATTTATAATATATATTTTTACTTTAGAATAGGCTTACGCTTCAATACTGATTGATAGCGAAAATATGGATAGTGACAAAAGTGTTTAGTACAAAATATTTAACAAAATAAAAATTATGTGAAAATGCCAATGACACAGAGCATATTCTAGTATATCATAGTTCATATTGCATTGAATTATAAATGTAATTATGAACTTAATCATATGTGTTGCCTTTGCTAAAAGATAAAACTACTTTAAAAAAAAAAATCTTGTGGAGTTATCCCAATTTGACTATTTATCATTAATGGTTTTTGGACCATTTCAATTCTCAAATTTGGCTACCATTTAAGTGGGCCAAAGTGTGTACGCTAAAATGGAGATCTCAGCATCTATTAAAGGACCACCATTATATGTGTTTTCATCTCATTTTCAAAGTTGGCTTGTTTGGGTGAAGCGAAGTTTTTCAAGTATCCAATTGGACGCCAATGGTGTTATGGTCGAGTGGTTAGGGTTGTGTGGGTTTATCCTTCATGTCCTAGGTTCGAGATTCGCCGACGACATGGTTACTTTCTTATAGTGTTAACCTGTAGGTCGCACATTGTTGATAGATTATGGGATCCTATAAAAACTCAGTTCGCTTTCCAAAAAAAAAATATCCAATTGGACACCAAAATATAACAAGTACAATTTTTCAATCTAACTCTGTTTTGCAGGAAAAAAACAACAGGGGTCATCTTTTTTAAAGAGCAAACAACAATTTATTGATGTATTAAATTAGATTCATGACTTCATATATAAATTAGATTCACGACTTCAATATTATTGGGATATTGTGAAGAAGCATGTCATTGAGGCTGTTACTCATTTCTTCACCTCCAAGCAATGGATCCAACCCTTATTTATTGACCTTTGGTATTTAAAAAAATAGGGCGAAGGTCGAAGGGTCAATAATGACTAACTTTGTTTCCCTTATTTATTGACCCTTATTCTGATGAGATGATTTCCAAAGTCACTCAATAATTGGTCCCCCAATTAACTTTGTTTCTCATTATAATAATTTATGGGAGTCTTGGTATAAGCAATGGCTCCTTACTAGATCGGATTCTATCAAACCCCGTTTTCCATTGGTCCCCCAACTTTTGTAAACAATCATTTCAGACAGTCGGCTTGAGTCCCGCTATTCTTTAGCTCTGAACCCAGTCTCTACGGTCCCTTCTCCGAGTCCTAGGTATACACCTTCACAGCTGGTCCAAAACATGATTCACTTAGCTAGTACCCAAAGGCTCAATCTCAAAGCAAACCATGCTCGTCTACTTCCACTTAGTCTTGACGGAGATACAATTATTGTCCTTTTGATGCTTGTTTTTTTAGTCTACCAAACATGGAGGAGTATAGGAGTTTCAGCGACCGACTTGGCAGAGAATGAGTTGGCTTCTGTGGCCTGTCAGATAGGCGAAAAAGTTTCAGACAACACGATGGCGTTGGGATATGCAGCGGAGGTGACCTTGCTTCTCATTCAGGCTCAGAGACGGAAAAACATACTTCTTTTTGGAGACTCGACGACACTACTTGACCTCGTCTAGGATAAAGACTCTCATCAGCTTTCTACTATGAATTGGGTCTGGCGCTCGATTATTTGTAACATTAAACGCCTACTCCTTATGCTTCTTTTTTGGCATTGTAGATATATATCTAAAGACCTATGGTAAGGCTCATCGCTTGGCATCGAACGCTAACAAAATTGGTTGTAATAGCTAGTCTTACTTAATATATTGCCTAACACTTTCAAAAAAAAAAAAAAAGATTTTGATGAATGAGGAATGAAACTGAAAATTTACAAATGACCAACGGATTTTACCATGAGGAGTCAATTAGTTTGAATATTCACAATAACACTCAAAGTTGTAGATTATACGATTTGTTAGGGAAATGCTGAGTATTTCTACTGTGACTCAATTTTTTTACTAAAAAACTTGTACTTAATGATGTAGGAACATTTGTGTCATATTTTGAGATAATGCTGCCACGTTATTGGGTACAAGATTTGAGTACAAAAATTGAGTCACCGCAGAGTTTTGAAAATGACCAGCTTGAATTTTTTGTGGAAACACTTAATTCATTATTTTAATTTGCTTTATTGGACTAGCAAAACCCAGCTTTCTTCATCTACATTCATTCCCTTTACGACTTTTATCCATTAAATTTCATTTATGCATGTATTGCGTAGGCAAATCTTTTCCTTGTTTAGGCTACAATCTAGAAGCTTAGAGCATTGATCAAAACCAGTGATATATATAGACAGAGTAATGCTAGGCAGCCAGGCATCCCTATTTCATAGTTATGATTGCGATGCGCACATCTTGTACATGTTATATCAAATTAAAATGTATCAAAATGCATTGGACAACTTTTGATTAAAGCAAAATGGGGACATGTTCTTCTATAAGAAGGGATGGAGATATGTCCTTTTTGTTCTAGTGAGCTAGTCTTTATCAGCTTTTGAGCAATTTGCCTAGCTCCATAACTAGATCAGATTCCGAACCATACTAGCTCATGAAGTGGAAGAATCCATGGCATCCAACGGAAAACCATCTACGGTGACCTTGGAGATTATAATTATATCTTTTTTGTTGGGTTCGAAGGTGAAGGTTGCAAATCAATCCCCACCACCACTCCAACTTAGACACCCGCTTCCCCTCAGGTGTAGGGTTCGTGCTCAACTGAGTCTAAAAGCTCTCGTCACTTATTGAGACATATTAAATCCTTTATATACTTACATGATATTGCTCACTACTTGATGTGAAACTATGTTAAGCCAACATCTTCAACAAATTTCTTCTACATTTTAGCGTGATTTACATTTATTACTTGCATCCACAAGATCTCGTGTGTTTTAACAATAATAATAAAAAAGGATTACGAATGTTTATTGAACAAGTGATTTCCGGGTTTGGTTTAGCTTGGGTGAATGAAATTATACTTTGTGTCAAACCAGATTCTTTCCTCTGCTTATGAAAATTTACGGGATCAAATTCACATTTCCACCTTTTTCTCACCGTTGAAACATCGCAAAAATGCTTATACGGGAGTTGGATTAAGCCATCCCTTACAATATTGTGGGCAAACTCGGAATCAACTCCTTTTTACAAGGGGAATAAATAAACAAAAACCTTTGAGGGTTTGAACAAGAGAGATTTAGTAAAGAGATGTACTGAATTAATGAATTTGTTTATGTTTATAAGAAGGAAAATGTTCAGGTATATATTAACACTCGATTTTCCACTAATTCTAAATGGCCTTGGATCCAACCCTTATTTATTGACCTTTTTATTTAGTGAGATCTGGAGCAATACAAGGCGAAGGTCGAAGAGTGTTCGTCTTCTAGATCTGGTACAATTAGGGGTGGGCACGGTCCGGATCAGTTCCAATTTTGGAGGAACCTAACTCGAACCGTTTAAAATTAACGGATTCGGTCCGGTCCGGATCCCCTCATTTTGAATATTGGAACTGAACCTAACTCGAACCGTTTGGAACGGTCCGGTCCCTACGGTTCCAAACGGTTCCTACTAAAAATGCATCAATTTCTAGTTAGAAGTTGCTAGAATAATTACTGTTTTTGGACTAAATCCAAACAAAAACATCAAAACAACCAAACTATCTACAATAGTTAAAAAGCTACAAACAGAGTGAATAACCCAATCAGATACATACATCAATAGTTGAAAAAGCTACACACAGATACATCAAAGCAACCAAACACAGAATGATTACTGTGTTGGTTTCTTCATCTTCCAAATCTACTGGTGGTGGTGGCTTTCTGCTGCTTCTTCTCGAGACAGAGACAGAGACAGAGACAGAGAGGGAGTTCTTCTCTTCGACAGAGAGAGGGAGTTCTTCTCTTCGACAGAGACAGAGAAAGGAGAGGGAGATCTCGCTGATCTCTTCTCGCTGATTTCTTCTCTTCTGCTGCTTCTTCGACAGAGAAAGGAGTCTGTTGATCTCGCTGATCTCTTCTTCTCTGCTGCTGCTTCTTCGACACAGAGAGGAGAGGGCTTCTTCGACACAGAGAGGAGAGGGCTTCTTCGACGGATCTCTTATTCTCTGCTGATCTTCGACAGATTTCTTCGACAAATCTCTTCTTCTCTCCTGATCTTCGACAGATCTCTTCGACAGATCTACTGCTGCTGATCTTCGACAGATCTCTTCTTCGACAGAGAGAGGAGAGGAGAGGGAGATCTCCTTCTCGAGACAGAGACAGAGAGAGGAGAGGGAAATCTCCTTCCCCTTCTCGAGACAGAGACAAAGAGAGGAGAGACAGAGAAAGGAGAGTTTAGGTTTAGGTTTTGGTTTTGGTTTAGGTTTTTATAGTAAATGCGATTTGAAACGGTCTGGACGGGTCCAACCCGGACCGTTTCTTTTTAAAAAATAGAAACCGGGACCGGACCATTTTATAACGGATCCGGACCGATCCGAACCGTATCTAAAAATACAAAATTAAAATCCTGACCGTTTAGAGCAAAACGGTCCGATTCGGTTTAAACCCGCGGATCCTCGACCCGTTTGCCCACCCCTAGGTACAATACAGGGTGAAGGTCGTCGTCTTCTAGATTTGGTCCAATACAGGGCAAATGTTGTCGTCTAGATTTGGTGTTTGTGGGAGAGGATGGTCGGGCGAATGTCGTCATCTAGATCTGGTACTGGTGAGAGAGGTCGATCGATCGGCGTCCGAATCGTCTAGATCTAGTGAAAGAGGTCTGGTTGGTCTTCGATCCATTTAAGGTGGTGAAAGAGGCGAGTCTAGTGAGAGAGGCGAGTTTGGTGAGAGAGGTCGGGTGAGGGTCGACGTCGTCATCTTGATCTGGTGAGAGAGACGTGTCATTGTCTGGCTCTCAATGTGGGGGTTTGCTGGTCTTTGATTGATGCAAAAAATCGACATTAATGTCGTTGCATGATTTTCTACATCAAACAAAGAAATATCTATTATTTTAATTTATTTTTTCCTTCAACCTACAATACACTTGTCACGCCCCGATTTTTAAACAACATAAATTAATAGATTGTCCAAAAACCAAGGCACAACATGAACAAATTAAATGGTACAGTCATAAGGCAGAAAACAAACTAATAACCTTCCTCAATATTCTTCCTCTAAAAACGAGGTCCACAATTATAAATAAATGAAAATTACATAAATCAATCTCCAAATAAATCTCTGACTAAAAAAAAAAATCTGAGCATATATAACTAAACCCTACATCTGATTACCTAGAAATAACAATAATAAAGATCTAACAAAAACGTGTCGACTCCTCAGCTATCACCACGCAGCTAATACCACCATTGCGCTCCAATTAACCCTGATAAGTCTCTGGGGCTACGCTAATTAAGAACGCACCCAAATTTGTAAAACAATACAAAATCCGGGTCAGTATATTAATACTGGTGTGAGCAAACTTACAAATCGAGACAATTAAATATAAAAGAAAAATGCATTTCACCTTAAGGAAGACATGTAGTTCTCATTTGAGATTCAAATGAGCTGTTAGTTTCTTCCCTCAAGGCTAACCTAGTACATGATAAAATAATTCATACACAATTTCATGCTATGATCAATTCAATGGTTTTTTTCCTAATTATTGGCTTCTTTTCCACAATCGCACGCTCCTCCTGTGCCGAACACACCTCATCCAAGTGTGCCTCCCTTGCTATCGAAGCCACTCGGAGCGTACATGACCCAAGTGGGTGCCACATCGAGTGTCATGTCATCTCACCCGAAGTTCGATACCTGACAAGTATTTCCTAAATCTATACGTACTACGAAACTCACATGGAACGGTGTACCGATATGCAAGCAAGTCTGCATACCCAAAATTTATATCACACGTATACAAGCAAGTCTGTATACAAATTTTTTTCGGAGTTATGGAAAAAACTCATTTCTAAGTATTTAATTTGAGCCATTGCTTTCCCAAATCAATTAACATTATATCACGGTCCCACTACAAGAACCGTATACATATAACATTACCTCATTTCAATTCATAACATTATAAGCTTATAAAAATTATAGATATTTAATATAAAAAAATAAAATGTTGGGAACTCAACTGTATTGAACTTCCAATAATACATGCACAGTGACGTAGATTGATAAATATGTTTTATGTACCTTATACACCAATGGAAAGATAAATTATCCCCTGCGGATAAAACTAGTTTTGTTTTACTAAAAAAAATGGTCAAGAGATAGTTGTAACTTGTCTTTTCATTGGTAATGCACCATTCTAATAACTTACTCTTAGCAGGGTTTTTTTTTCTTCATAAAAATCATCATTCTGAAAGGATTCATGCAAAGGCTTTCTAAGTGTTTCTTTATTTTGCACTTTCTATTTTGATTCGTTTGACTTATCATATGGGCAAAAGTTTTTTTTTTTTTTTTTTTTTTTTTTTTTAATATTTTTATTTGGATGTAAATCAAATCAAGATGTCGAATCGATTTTTCCTCTATTAAAAATGTAAATCAAATCAAGATGTCAAATCGGTTTTTCATCCATTAAAGATGCAAATCAAGATGTCAAATCGGTTTTTCCTCCATTAAAGATGTAAATCAAATCAAAATGTCAAATCAGTTTTTTTTCCTCCATTAAAGATGTAAATCAAATCAAAATGTCGAGGGAATTGTAGTTACATTGAAAAAAAATATTGAAGAGGGATAGAGTTGTACTCACAACTTTTTTTCTTTGCAAAGATCCAAAAGTTCTTCCTTCAAAGCGCCTCCCACCTTTTTTTCTTTTTAAATGAAATTTTTTTAGGGTTTCTTTTTAAATGAATTTTTTTTAGGGTTTCATTAGCTAAACACAACCATCACTCATCTCTTACCCACTCCAGCCTAAACCTAGGTCCTAAATTAAAATCATAAAATATAATTATTTGTAACTATTGCCAATTAATAAATACTATCAATAAATAAATATTATTAACTTCTAAGATAATAAAAGTATATTGGTAAGTGAACTGGGCAGGTATTACAAGATACACACCTTAAAATAATTTCGTCCCGAGATTCGGTAGGATATGCTTTACTATGTCCTCCAACTCCCAGGTGACATCGTTCTCCTTTTCGCTCCACTAAACTTTGACCAAGTTTACTTTCTTACGTCGTAGTTGCTTCACGTCACGATCAATTATCCTCACCGACCCAATTGTATAGGTCAAATCCTCATTCAGTTCAATTTGAGTTGGATCTTTCACACATTTTCTTAGCATCGAAACATGAAAGACATCATGAATCATCGACAAACTGAACGACAATGCAAGCTTTTAAGCTAAGTGACCAACACATCCGACAATCTCGAATGGCCCAATATACCGCGGGCTCAACTTCCCTTTATTGCCAAATCTCATCACACCTCGCAAGGGAGACACCTTGAGAAAAACTAAATCACCAACCGCAAACACTACACTTTTTCGCTTTTGATCTGCATAGCTTTTCTGTCTACTTTGAGTAGTTTTTATCCTTCCTCGAATAATCTCAATCTTCCCTGCAGTATCCCTAACAATCTCTGGTCCCAACAATACGGTATCACCTACCTCGGCCCAACAACTAGGAGATCTACATGGCCTACCATACAAAGCCTCAAAGGGTGCCATGCCAATGCTCGATTGAAAACTATTATTGTACGAGAACTCCACCAACGGTAAATGATCCTCCCAACTACCACCAAAATCCATGATGCAATCTCGCAACATATCCTCTAAAATCTGATTTACCCGCTCAGTCTGTGGATGATACGCAGTGCTCATAGCCAAGGTAGTACCCATAGCACGTTGGAAACTTTCCCAAAATGCCGATGTAAACAATGGATCTCTATCTGACACAATGGTAATAGGAACACCATGCAACCTCACCACTTCTCGAATATACATAGCAGCTAATTTGTCGGTATTACGAGATGCACCAATGGGGATAAAATGTGCACACTTAGTCAAACGGTCGACAATAACCCAAATTGACACATTACCCCTCCAAGATCTAGGTAAACCATCAACAAAATCCATCAAAATGTGTTCCCATTTCCACATGGGTATTTCTAGAGGCTGCAATAAACCAGACGACCTCTGGTGTTCCGCTTTCACTTGCTAACAAGTGAAACAGTGAGAGACATATTCCCCAACATCTCGTTTCATGCCTTTCCACCAAAAACTCCTTCTCAAATCATGATACATCTTCGTACCCCCCGGATGAATAATAATTTTAGAACGATGAGCCTCATCCATAATCTCCTTCTTTAACGCTGAAATTTCTGGTACGTAAAGTCTACCATGAAATCACAATCTTCCATCTATGTCAACTGACCAATTAGTAGGGCAGTAATCCAACGTATCAACTATCAAATCATTCATTCATTTTGTTCATAAGAAATGGGTCAGTATGCTGCACTGAAATGACCCGATTCACTGTCAAACTGCAAACATAAGCTCTTCTAGTATGCGGAACAATCAAAACATCATGAGCTGCAATAACCTCGAGAATCTTCCACTTTTGCACCATAAGAGCGGTCAACACACTATATTGCCTGCTAAGGGCATCCGCCACCACATTCCCTTTGACTGGATGATAAAGGATTTCAAAATCATAACTACTAATGAACTCCATCCACCTCTGATGCCTCATGTTTAAATCTCGTTGTGAAAATATGTACTTTAAGATTTTGTGATCAGTATACAACTCAAATTTCTCTCCATACAAATAATGCCTCCATATTTTTAAAGCAAAAACCACTGCTGCTAATTCCAAATCATGCGTAGCATATCGCCTCTCATGTGGCTTTAACTGCCTAGAAGCGTAAAAACGACTTTCTGATCTTGCATCAAAACACATCCCAAACCTTTTTCGCTAGCATCTGTAAACACCACTAACTTTCCGCCACGAGTGAGAATGATTAAAATTGAAGTTGTAGTCAACCTTTGCTACAACTCCTGAAATGCAGTCTCACAGTCCTTAGTCCATATAAACTTGACATCCTTTCGGGCCAGACTCGTCAAATGTGCTGCAATCAATGAAAATTTCTCAATAAACCTCCTGTAATATCCAGCCAACCCCAAGAAACTCTGAATTTCACTGGCATTAGTGGGTTGTTTCCATTATTTAACTGTTGCAACTTTGTAAGGATCGACCGCTATCCCTTCCCTAGAGATCACATGCCCAAGAAATCTCACATCTTTCTCCCAAAAGTGGCACTTACTAAATTTAGCATACAGCTTGTGATCTCTTAAAGTCTGCAACACTACTTTCAAATGCTCTCGATGGTCCTCTATGTTTTGGAAATATACCATAATATCATCAATGAAAATGACAACAAATTTACCAAGGTACGGATGAAAAATACGGTTCATCAAATCCATAAAAAAAAGAAGCAGGAGCATTGGTCAATCCAAAGGGCATGACCAAAAATTCATATAACCCATACCAAGTCTGAAACACTGTCAGAGGTATGCTATCCTCTTCAACACCCATCTGATGGTACCCAGTCCTCAAATCCAATTGAGAAAATACAACCGCCTCTTTCAACTGATCTAACAAATCATCTATCCGCGGAATAGGTTACTTATTTTTTATTGTCACCTTATTTGGTTCTCTATAGTCGACACATCCTCAAAGTACCATCCTTCTTAGAAACAAAAATAGCAGGCGCACCCCATGGAGAATTACTTGGTCAAATAAACCTAGATATACACACCTCAAATGATTAACCATATAGTTACTCACAAATATGCACATATATATAGCTATTATAAATAAAAACATAGGAGAGAAATTTCTTACCCCTTCTGGAGTAGTTCCTTTAGTTGGACTTTCATGTCATCCAACTGCTTAGGAACCAATCGATATGCAACTTTCAAAATCGGTGTTGCCCCTGGCAACAAGTCAATTCGAAATTCGACTTTTCTCTTAGGTGGTAGACCGGGAATCTCTTGGAATACATCTACATAATCCTTCACCACCTCAACCACGTTAATATGTTTATCTGGTATATCCATAGAGTATAAAGTGCTCGTCATTGTGGAGTTCCCACAAGGTTCACAAACATGACTAACTCGCGGCAACCCTGGTGTATCTATCAAAATGGTCCTCGCGACACAATCTATAGTATCATAGTTTTTACCCAACCAATCCATCCCAAGAATAGCATGAAAAACCTCAAAATTCATAACTATCAAATCCGCAACAAATTTTCGACCCATTAAAGAGATTTCAAAATTTCTACATTGCTCAGATAATGTGGCAGGGCCTCCTATGGGTGTCTCAACACATAAAGGTTTGATAAGTGGCATAGTTTTAAGGTTTTTTTTTTTTATCATTCGACGAGAAATAAAAGAATGAGAAGCACCAGAATCAAATAATACTCGCAAGGGAAACTGAGTGCTGATGATACCTTCAACATTTTCTTGCCCTGGTAGAACCGCAAATGCACGTGCTGGAGCTGGTGGGTCCTGCCTACCCTGTGGAGCGCCTCGCCCACTGGGACAATCACGAATGAGATGCCCTAGTCGATTACATCTGTAGCATAACCTATCAGTGGGAGCCTGCCCTCGTGGTGCTGCAGGTGCCTGAGGTCGAGGATCATACGGTCGAGGTTGCTGATATGGGCCTTGTGGGCCCTAGTTCTGAAATGTCGGTCTCTGCCACTGCTACCCTTGGGGCCTGAAGCTACCCTGCGACCTGAAACCTCCCAGGGACTCAACTCCTCCCTGGGGCCTCTGCTGAAACGGACCTCCATATTGGAACCTCGGCTGGTACTGAAATCCAGGTCCTCACTGATTCTGATCATAAGGCTTATACCTGTTCTGATCTCGGTTCCAAGATGAATGCGAATTTCTAAACAACTCACCTCCCCTGCTATTCTCCCTAGCCTCTCGAAAAACAGCGTCTTGCTCTTCAAACTTGATAGCTAAGTCTAAAACTCCGTCAAAGAGTTCTTTATCAAAGGGTAAAAGCGATTTGATAGATAATGACCCAAACCCTTGATAAACTTCTGATTCTTCTTGGCAGTGGTATCAACCAAGTACGGAGCATATCGAGTTAACTCGTTGAATTTTGTTACATATTGGGTCACCGACTTTGTACCTTGCGTCAAACTAAGGAACTCCATAGCTAGCTGAGATTTCACAGCTTCAGGTACAAACTGACAGTCAAATTTGGACTTGAAAGTTTCCCAAGTCATAACAGTCGCATGCATCCTCTCCTCGACAGAATCCCACTAATAACTGGCATTACCATCCAAGTTATGAGCAGCTAATTCCTGTTTCTGCACCTCGGTCATTTGCATCCTATTGAATACAATTTCACACTTGCGAATCCACTTCTCAGCTGCAATAGGGTCAGTCTCTCCATTAAACCCCTGACCGCCTAGGTTCCCAAACTCCTTATTTCTCCTGGCAAACGGGTCACCATGATTATCCTGATGGTTGTTCTGCACAACCTGCAAAAGTTGAGTCATCATAGCCCCCACGTCCACCTGAACCAAGTTAGGATTTCCCCCTTAATCATTCGAACCATTTGGGCCATTAGTGTTATTCCGCCCGTTATCACCATTATGCCCATTGGCACCATTCGATCGAGTGTTCGCCATTACCTTCAAGCGGAAATAAATAACCGTTAATACTTAATAATCCAAATGTCCATAATCTCATTTCCACACTTTCGAGGATCACCTATACATACCCTAGATCTAGGCTAACCAAATGCTCTGATATCAAAATGTCACGCCTCGATTTTTAAACAACATAAATTAATAGATTGTTAAAAAACCAAGGCACAACAGAAACAAATTAAATGGTACAACAGAAACAAATTAAATGGTACAACAGGCACAACAGGAACAAACTAATAACCTTCCTCAATATTCTTCCTCTAAAAATGAGGTCCACAATTATAAATAAATGAAAATTACATAAATCAATCTCCAAATAAATCTCTGACAAAAAAAGAATCTGATCATATATAACTAAACCATACATCTGATTACCTAGGAATAACAATAATAAAGATCTAACAAAAATGCGTCGACTCCTCAGCTATCGCCACACAGCTAATACCACCCTTGCGCTCCAATTAACCCTGATAGGTCTCTAGGGCTACGCTCATTAAGAACGCACCCAAATTTGTAAAACAATACAAAATCTGGGTAAGTATATTAATACTGGTGTGAGCAAACTTACAAATCGAGACAATTAAATATAAAAGAAAAATGCATTTCACCTTAAGGAAGACGAGTAATTCGAATGAGCTGTTAGTTTCTTCCCTCAAAACTAACCTAGTACATGATAAAATAATTCATACATAATTTCATGTTATGATCAATTCAATGATTTTTTTTCCTAATTATTGGCTTCTTTTCCACAATCTCACGCTCCTCCTGTGCCGAACACACCTCACCCAAGTGTGCCTCACTTGCCATCGAAGCCACTCGAAGCGTACATGACCCAAGTGAAGTGCCACATCGAGTGTCATGTCATCTCACCCGAAGTTCGATACCTGGCAAATATTTCCTAAATCTACACGTACTATCGAAATCACATGGAACGGGGTACCGATATGCAAGCAAGTATGCATACCCAAAATTTATATCACACGTATACAAGCAAGTCTGTATACAAAAATAAATAAAAAAATTTCGGAATTGCTTTCCCATTTATAAGTATTTAATTTGAGCCATTACTTTCCCAAATCAATTAACATTATATCACGGTCCTACTATAAGAACTGTATACATATAACATTACCTCAATTCAGTTCATAACATTATAAGCTTATAAAAATTATAGATATTATAACATTAAAAAATGAAATGTTGGGAACTCAATTGTATTGAACTTCCATTAATACATGCACAGTGACTTAGATTGATAAATATGTTTTATGTACCTTATACACCAATGGAAAGATAAATTATCTCCTATGGATAAAACTAGTTCTGTTTTACTAAAAAAAATGGTCAAGAGATAGTTGTAACTTGTCTTTTCATTGGTAATGCACTATTCTAATAACATACTCTTAGCAGTTTTTTTTTTTTTTTTTTTTTTTTCCCCCATAAAAATCATCCTTCTGAAAGGATTCATGCAAACGCTTTTTAAGTGTTTTTTTCTTTTGCATTTTCTATTTTGATTCGACCTGTCACATGGGCAAAAGTTTTTTCTTATTTTTTTTATTTAGATGTAAATCAAACCAAGATGTCAAATCGGTTTTTCCTCCATTAAAGATTAAATAAAATCAAGATGTCAAATCGGTTTTTTTTCCTCCATTAAAGATGTAAATCAAATCAAAATGTCTAGGGAATTGTAGTTACATTGAAAAAAAAATAGTGAAGATGGATAGAGTTTTACTGACAACTTGTTTTCTTTGCAAAGATCCAAAAGTTCTTCCTTCAAAGCACTTCCCACCTTTTTCAACGTAAATTTTTTTTTCTTTTTTTCTTTTGTGTGTATGCAAAGAGAAAAGAAATACATAAGGCTAGGGTTTCTTTTTAAATGAATTTTTTTATTAGGGTTTCATTAGCTAAACACAACTATCGCTAATCTCTTACCCACCCCACCCCAACCTAAACCTAGGTCCTAAATTAAAATCATAAAATATAATTATTTTTAACTATTACCAATTAATAAATACTATCAATAAATAAATATTAACTTCTAAGATAATAAAAGTATATTGGTAAGTGAATTGGGCGGGTATTACAACACTTTAACAAATGCATAGTGGAAGTAGGGGTTATCGACTACTTCACGTGGATTAGAAGACAAATCTAATTTTTAATTTAAAGAATAAAGAGAATAGTAAAATAATGGATGGTGAAAATAGACTAGAAGTTATAGAAGAAAAAGGAACAATTGAAAAAGAGAAACAAAAATAAAACTTACTTCTTCAATGGAATTAAATTGTAGTACATGCACTTCTCTACCAAGTAAAAATATAAAGCCAATAACTACAACTAAAAAAACTATCAAAGAAAAAACTATCTTTTATAAACTTCATGTATGAAGTTTTTATAGGTAAAAAGGGTTTGAGTGAAATAAAGAAACATGGTTGAGTGAAACAAGGAAACATGGTTGGAGTTAAACAATGAAACATGGTTGAATGAAACAAAGAATGGTTGAGTGAAACAAGAAATGGTGTTGGAGTTGAATAAGGAAACATGTCTTGTAGATATTTTTTATGATAAAGTTGGCCATGTGAACGTCCAAATCTTCATACTGATTTTCTCGAGATCCATAATTGTTGTTGCTTTGTGGGTTTGATTTCATTGGTCTTGGGATTGAAATTCTTTAATCCTTATGAATGCATTTGAACTCCTATTAGGCCTTCTAGATGTTGAATTTAGCCTTATTGTGTCATTTTATGCTTGATTTGAGATTTGTGCTTGAATTTCTAAAAAATGCACAAAATACACGTAATGAGATATTTTTATTTGATAATTAGACTTAACAATTATATATTTAGGGGTGTAAAAATCGATGTTTTAGGTTTTTATCAATCTTCTTCTGGTTAGAGAGGTCCGGTGAGAGAGTCTCCGTCTGATGAGAGAGGTCGGGTGAGCTGACGTCTAGATCTATTTCGTCGCCGTTGTCTAGCTCTCAGTGAGAGGTTTTTGCTGGTCTTTTTCATCTAGATTCATCGCAGCTGGTGACGTTTCCGAATACAAGTAATATTGTTCAGTTTTTTTTTTTTTTTTTTTTTTTTTTTTTAAATTTATCTCATCATTTTCTTCCTATGATGCTTGTATGTTTGTCCAAGTATACTTAAATTTGTAAAGAGATGGGGTTAGAAAGCAGAAATTTGCGTTTGTTAAAAATTGATGAGAAAGAATTTGGGGTTCGAAGGTCAAGAAGAGGTTCGTTATTGTTTGAATCGATTTTGAGGGTTAGAATCAAAGTTTTTGTAGAATTTCATATGAGAGAGTGGATAGGGTGTTAGCTTAAAAAAGTTGTGGAATCAGGCTCTAACGTCGTCTCAGCTAATTGGAAAATCAACAATATATGGGTTATGGTGGTAAAAGAGGCCAATAGAGGAGAAATATTTCTTTCTATTATGGTGGGTTGGGGGTCAAGGTCTAAAACTCTGAGGGTGTCTGGTGATGTAGACGGGAAGGGCTGGAAACAACTCACTCAGGCTCTGAAAGAAGAAGTTCTAAAGAAGGTGCCTCAGCCAGATCCCAAGCAACAAGTAAACAAATATGGGTGTTCTTTTCTGCAAGGGCCTAGTGTTGTCCTTCCTCAGAGCAGCAAAACCTTTGTCAAGGTGGTGACCACCAATCTTTCAGGTGTCAAGTCATTTCCTGATGCCAGTAAGGGCTTAGTTACCGCAACCCCTGTCTATTTTGATTCTCCTATTGATTTCTTGGCTCAACTTTAGGGAAATCATCTTCATGCAGCGCCAGTTACAGGAGAGAATGGTACGAGATCGGTGATACAGTTGCCTGATTCGGTGATTCAATGGTCTTATGTTGCTCTTCCTGGTGGCCTCAAAGCTTTCTTGGTATTTGCCAACTCTCCACAGGTAATCCCTTATGATGAGCAGAAGGAGCCTTCAACTAGGTTTTCGACATTGAGTGTTCAGTCTCCCTTGCAAGATCCAACGCTTTCTCATTCCTCTGCTTCTCTTTCTGACTCGGTAGGTAAAGTGGGTGACCCGGACTCCAAATCAGCTCGCCCAACTCAGCAGGATAAATGTAGAGGTATTGTTGGTATTTCGCCTTTTCAAGAGCCCATGTCCAATTTGAAGCAAAATCTCGCCCAGCTTACTGATCACCAAGTTTCTCAAAATTATTGGAAGATCTTAGAGGTTGTGGATGAAGATGTCTTCAATCTGGAACCTTTATTGAATAAGATGTTCATCCAAGCCAACAGGGATCGCAAGCTAGCTAAAAAAACCCAGTGTGACAGAGCCGTTGAATTGGCTAATTTTTTAGTTTTTCCAACCAAATTCAGGTTCATGCTTAAACAAAGAACCACTAAATCAGTCTCTTTCTACAAAGTCGAGCACGTGAAACTTAAGGGTTGTAGCGCCTCTGTTAGGTAGGTAAGGACCGAGTCTTCCAACCACACCAAGGAGTGTTCAGTGTCTCTTGCTTACCCTCCGGGTTTCGAGCCACCAACAGAACAGTGTGTTGGAATTTAGGGTTTGCCAATAGAACAGTGTGCCACGCATTTGGAGAGTTGTTCATCCACACCAGACCACGTAAGCGTTCCCAAGACTTCGAGATCACTTGGACGAACCATCTAGGCGGGGTTCTTCCTGGCAAACAGGTGTCTAGGCAGTCTTCAGGGATTGTTTATAAGGTCAATGACAGTGCAGAGCTCTCTGTTTCTGATTGTCGTTTGGCTCAAGAAGAGACATCTAGCTGATCGGCTTTCAAAGAAATTGGTTTGGCAGTGGAAGTGGACCTCAGTCGGGACTCAGGATAAAGAAAGGGATTTGGGTATGGTGCAAGCTGCAACGCAGGGTTCAACATCTGACAAAGCTAGGGACAAGTGCAACAACCTCGGGGTTGCATGTCCTTCATGAACATCAAAATTCTTCCGTAGAACAGTGGGGGGCTCAAAAATTCCAAAAAACAAAGGGGTTGCCGAAGATTAATTTCAGATAATCGTCTAGATCTTGTTTTCATTTAGGAATCAAAATTGGAGAGATGCTCTAGAAAATTTATCAAGAAGTTGTGGGGTGACAGTTCTTTTGATTGGGCTATGGTGGAATCCATTGGCAATTCAGGAGATCTATTAGCCATTTGGGTTGCGAATCTTTTGCAAATGAGGGAAGTGTTGAAAGGGGCATTTTCTATTTCTATTCAGCTCCAAATTATCTCAGACAACTATTTTTTGTCAGGGTCTAAAATTTATGGACCGTGTGATCCTTCTCTAAGAGAGCACTTCTGGGAAGAGCTATATGACATTGTTGGTTGGGTGCAATATCTATGGATGTTAACAGAAGACTTCAATGTTGTTTGTCACATGAACGAAAATAAAGGTTTCGGAAGGAGATCCATGAGTATGCATAAATTCAATCAGTTTATTAATGAGGTGGAGCTCGCTGATTTCAGTCTGAAAGGGGGAAAGTTCACGTGGTCAAATCGTAGAGAGCACCCTATTATTTGTCGGCTTGATCGTTTCTGACTGCGGTGAATTGGATTATTAAGTTTGGTGATAAAGTTGAATGGCTCAAGGGAATGGCAGGTTCTGACCATCACACGATTCTGCTGGCGAACTCTTCTATTGGTGGCAGCACTCTCCTATTTTTCTTTGATAACTATTGGTTTAATAACCCAACCCTGACACAGGAGATGAAATCATGGTGGAATAACTCAATGATCTTTGGTCACTCTGGCTACTGCTTATGGTGGAAACTAATCATGATCATATGCAACCTTAAAAGTTTGAGAACTAAAGTTTGGGGTAAGACTAATTTATGCATTCAAAATATTTCTGCTTTGATTGCTAACATTGATGCTGAGGAAGAAATCCAAGACCTGACTGCTGATGAGAGGTCTCGTAGAATGCAACTATATCAGGAGTGGACAAAGTTAACCAAAAGAGATGAGGAGTTTTGGAAGATCAGGTCTGTGGTTTCCTGGGCTTGTCATATGGATCAAGGGTCCAAATTCTTTCATAACTTGACCAACAGACGCAGACTGTTTAACTATATTGAAGCTCTTAGCATGGATCATGAGATAGTAGTAGATGAAGCCAGCATCAGATAAATCATGGTTTCTTAAGGAGTGTTTCAGCGAAAAGGAAGAGTGACGACCTTTCTTCTCGGGGATTACTTTTCAATCTATCTCCCAGCCAATGGCTACCTTTTTGGTATAGAATTTTTCAGAGATGAAAATTAGAGGGGCAATGCAAGAGCTCAAATAAGAAGTTTCTCCAGGTCTTGATGGTTTCTCAATGAAGGGGAAAATTAAAGGTTTTAATATTAGAAATTTTCTGGATTGGCGGTTGAACACCACTATCATAGTATCATATCACTTATTCCTAAATGTGTCGAAGTGCGGACAGTCAAGGACTTCAAACCTATTAGTATTTTGAACGAGGCTTATAAGATCGATGCCAAAGCGTTGGTTGATAGATTGAAAAATGTTCTTCATTCAGTCATTTCTTCATTTCAAAGTGCAGCAGTCAGTGGCAGGCAGGTGGTTGATAGCTTTTTGATTGTCAATGAAATTATTGATTTTAGGAAAAAAAATTAAGGTGTTTCAGGGCTCGTCATCAAATTAGATTTTTCTAAAGCCTTTGACAATGTTTCTTAGAGATATTTGGATTTGGAAATAACTCGCATGGGGTTTGACTCCAAATTGATCCATCGGCTTCACATTTGCAGATCTACAACCAATTTCTATCTGAAGATTAACGGACAACTGCATAGGTTTTTCAATAGCTCTAAAGGCCCGCGTCAAGGCGATCCCCTGTCTCATATTCTCTTTACTTTAGTAGCAGAATGTCTAACCCAAATGATTCTTAAAGCGGTTGATGTTGGTCTAGTAAGAGGGTTTTTAGTCGCAGAGGGTAGTCCTTTTGTTTCCATTCTTCAGTATGCGGATAATACTATCCTTTTTTGTGATGCTTTTGCCACTCAGATTCTCACTCTCAAAAGAATTATGTTTTGGTTCGAAGTTATTTCGGGTCTGAAAATCAACTTTCACAAATCAGTGGTGTTGCTTATTGGAGAAGTCCCTCATCTGCAGCAGCTGGCCGGTTTATTTGGTTGTGCAGCGGGTCAGCTTCCAGTTAAGTACTTATGTATGCCTTTGGGTGCTAGATTTAAAAGTAAAGTTGAGTGTGATGAGTCAATCGAAATGATGAAATCGAGACTAGTTTCTTGGAAGCGCAAATTCCTCTTGAAAGCAGACAGACTAGCTCTTGTCCAATCTACTTTAGCTTCTATCCTTGTGTTCCTTCTATCTCTTATCAATGTTCATTTTTCAGTTGCAGCCAAGATATAATAGATCATGCACGATTTCCTTTGGGGTTTCACACAAACCTCCAGAAAAGATGCATCTATTGGGTTGGGAGAAAATCTGTTGTCCAAAAACCCGCGGTGGTTTAAGCATTTGCCAAGTGAGTACTTTCAATTTAGCATTACTTTCTAAGTGGCTATGGCAATTTGCAAAAAAAGATGACACTTTATGGAAATCGGTCATTATTGATAAATATGAGCGAAATAGATGGAATAGGGATACCATAACCATGTACACTCCCTATGGGTGTTTTATGTGGAAATTCATTTCTCGGTGTGTAAGTATTTTTTTACCCTCATATCTCGCTTCACTGTGGTAATGACAATCTCATATCTTTCTGGCATGATTTTTGTTGTAGCAAACAACCTTTGAAGGATATGTTTCCAATGTTGTTTTTCATTATCTACCAAAAAAATTGGAGAGTTAACAATTTTTGGTCCAATGAAGATTCATGGGATCTTTTTTTCGGAGACCCCTCATTAATGCAACTATTGGATATTCAAAAGCTCTCGGAGGGATCTGATAGCTTGGTGAGGAAGGGTAAATGTGTGAGTTTCTCGGTGAAAGAATTTTATGATATTCTGGTTACACCTCATTATGAGACCCACTCCAACCCCTTTATTTATTCTCACAAGAATCTGGTTTGGGTGAAAAATCTTCTTCCTTGAATTAATTTATTTTGTTGGTCAGTATTGCATGAGAAGATCCAGACTAAAAACAGGTTGAAGAATAAAAGAATACTCATAAGAAGTCTTTGTGTGCTTTGTAATGAGAATGACGAGACTCTGGATCACTTGATGCTTTATTACAAATTCTCCAAATCCTTGAAGCAGTTTGTTGTCAGAATTTGGTATGAATTTAATGTTTCAAGGTTCTCTTTTGGATTGGCTAAGTTGGTGGTCCCAAGCTAATCCATCCCGACGCGCAGAGTGGCTATAGCGTAGGATTCCTCATGTGCTCATGTGGTGTGTGTGTGAAAATAGAGAAATATGAGAGTTTTTTAAGGGCTTAACAAATCAGAACACTCTATCTTTATCAAAATTAAGGAATTGTTGTGGAAAATAGGTTCGGCTTGTAATATCTTTAGAAACTTGTTTTTTGACACTTTCATAGTATCTTGGCATTCCTTGATATATTGATGATTGTATTTTGTTTCTTATATTCAATAAAATTCTTCTTGTTTTGACCCAAAAATAAAATAAATTCTGTATTTTAAATTCAATGTAATGTACTAATGTTCAACTAGGAGGCATGATTCAGAGTACTTTATTTTGTTTTTTTATTCATTTACAACGTAATCAATGTTATTCATAATTTTCTTTTGTTGAAAATTTTGCTTATTTTCTGTAGGAATGCAAATATTAACATTCTGAAAAATATATTAAATGTGACACAAAGTTACAATGCGTAATGCGAGTCTACTGGCACCTAGTTGGGCACAACATATATATAAATTAGAAATTAATTGGCCGTCTCATTCCGCTTTTTATTTGACCCCAAGATAATCCTTTATTTTTGCGTTTAGGGATGGCAATGTACCGGGGATAGGAATAAGGTTAGATACATTTTGAATAGACCTGACCCGATATAATATAAGATGAGGAATTGATCAAACTAGAGACCCTTCGTCATTCCTACGGACACTTCAAAGGCTTAGATAATGCATGTCACCATTATGATTACTATAGTGTTCATGACTCCGTTTGAGTTGAAATTTTGAGTAAAAATGTGTTACGTGTCCACATCCACAAAGCATACTAATTATTTGCTTTTTCCTTATAAAAAAAACCATCCGCTAGATCTTTTAAACCGACCAGTCTATATATTATCCCAATCACGCGTTCCTATTTTAAGTAAATTGGTTTTATTTAGAATCGATCAATGTCGCTCTCTAGAATTGACATACATAATTCTTGTATAACCACATGTACATAGGACAAGAGGGGATTACCAAAACGAAGCGTTAATTTAGGATTGATTGTGATTTGTTGTTAAAGTTGATGGTGAAATGCTACGAAAAGTTATTTGTCTAGAACAAATGAATTGAAATGCAGAATCCAAATTTCTTCACCATCACGCATCCCCTTTCGGGTCTAACCCAACCTCCTTATATTTTTCATCACAGATTGTGCGTGTCTAGCCGAAAATGTTGATGCTCAAAAGGTTATAGTTTTTGAGTTGCGGGACAAAGTAATTATCAAAAGTATATTGCATATATCAAATTGAATCTAATGTAGTACAATTTTAAGCAAAAATAAAGTCACAATATCGATAACTTTAGTAAAGGCAAATGAACGTAATAACTGGAATATATAACTAAAATCACAAAATAATTAGGATAAGTATCTAGTTGAATCTTAAAAAATCTGAAATTTGCAAACATAATAAGGTTCTACTACAATTTCATAAAAATAAAAAATAAAAATTATCGGAGTTTCAAATTTTAAAAAAGTTTATAGAAGCTTCAAATTTTATATGAGTTGGCTAATGGTAAATATTTTAATTGAATTATATAGTTATTATTGTAGATATTAATTTCAAAATTTTTTTGTTAAAGGTTTTATATCACTTATGAACAAACAATTCATTTTTTAAATGTTTGTAATTACATTTAAAAATACATTGAAAATAAAAGGTAAAGGACAAATCCCAATGACAGATAGTAATCGTCAATTACCATAAAAAAAAATTATACGCTCTACTACTAGTTATAAGTAATCCGCAGAAAAGATTAGATTTTCTTTAAAAAAAAAAGTCTCATACAACATATTGCACAAAAATTTACTTTACTGACTTCACCCATTACATTATTGTCTATAAGAAAACTGCATCCCTTGCTGGTTCTAAGTTTTTTCTCTCCCCGTCATTTTCAAACATACCAAACACGGCTTTTGCTTCTAAACCACAAAAAAAAAAAGTGTCATTTTAAAGAATATGTCCTATTACTATTACATATTGTATATGACAAAAAACAATGACCCAAATATATATATACATGTTAGTTTCGTACACATTTCGCACCGATTTATTATCGAAGAAGATAGGGTTTCCCTTGTCTGTTTGGTATGGGTTGCTCGTAAGGTCACCACCAAGGGAGTCCCACTTAGTCAATTGCATGCATTATTTGAAATTTCTAACTATAAATTGAGTTATTATAGACAGAAAGAGATTGGCAATTAGGAATAAAATCACAAAAAACAATTAAGTTTCTCCATCAACACTCCATTTTAATTTTTTTTCCCTTTCTTGTCAATGGCATAAAAGTTCAATAGTTAAAGCTTGACGGATGGTATCACTAGTTTATGGATTCGAACTTAGTCGGTGACATGTTTATCAGTTTGTGGTGTGTTGACCAATTCTAATATTTGATAAATTATGAGATCATAAATGTGACGTGTTGACCCGTTCTGATCTTTAATAGATTATGAAATCCTCGCATTCCAAAAAAAATAAAAATAAAAACACTCCATTTCTTCCTACAAGTGCTCCGTTTCATAATCCATAGAAAAATTTTCCCTATCACACACCTTTTTTCTCTTCAAGATGTCATTACCATTCTTTGACCCAAAAGCTTAACTAGTTGATGAAAAATCTCTCATTCCTTCATTTAATGGAACCTTTTTTTCTCTTCAAGATGTCATTACCATTCTTGTCTGTACAGAAGACTTGTTTCCTCATTAAAATTTAAAACAAGCCAGATGACTTGCCCTATAATGAACTAAGATGTGATGTGTTGACAGTGTTGTAATTGAGTTTCTATGAGATTTACAGATGAACAAAGGAATTTGATCATGTAATAGATGCCATCAAATTAGAATATAGTTTTCTTAGCAATAAATGCTTACCTTGGAATGATTTGTGGAATAATATCGTATACGTATTCGATATTTTAGTAACTCTGCAATCATCTCTAAAACACAAGCTCATCATCATATGGTTGTAGATTAGTTATGAAGCTATATAATATTGAATTATAAACACAATTAGGAACTCAATAATGCATGTGTTTCCTAAATGTAAAACCTAATTAACTAAACTCTGTAGATATCTATAAGTAGTGTTCATAACATTTGACTATTATAGTGGATGATTTTTCAACCATTCAGTCCTCAAAATTATCTAACCTATTATTTAGTGGCTCAAAATGTGCTAAGGCTCCCTATTAAGTGGACCAAAATGTAGAAAAGATTGCAAGACTACTAATGTATGTGTCTCTTCTCAGTTCGCAGTTTGGCTAACTAGGTGAAGTGAACAAATACTCTAAATGAGCAAACAATAGTTCTAAATGTATGAAACTAAATCATTGACTTGCACATAGTGACACCATAAATGAAGGTTTTAAGGTTCTACATGTACAAATGTACTATACAAATTTTTTTTCTTCATAATAATCTACAAATAGCGGGTACAACTTAAGAGTTGATTCAATCAAGAAGAAGCTACAATAAATAATTAGGGTTTTAGAGAAGACAGCGACTACTCCACACCATCATTGTGTTTTTTTTTTTTTTTTTTTTTTTTTATCTTACTTACTCACACCACCAATAAATATGCTAAACTTAAAAAAAAAAACGCAAAATAATGCTCTTTCAATGGAATCATGTATCGTGGACAAATGACAATAGCTGTTTAGAGACTAAAAAAATCTAACACTTGGCTAATTGGCTTATGGTGCATGGTTATGGGTGTTAGTTTAAGTTCAAAATAATCTATTAAGTACAATTTGTCTTTCTAAAATAATTTTTTGTCACATGGTTTTGTCACCAAAGTAGGACCATAGAAACAAAAACCCAAATTTTTTTTACATATATAACTAGATAAGTTCAAACGATCAGAAGTCAACTAAATACAGAAAAGAAAACATGAATCTGTACAACAATGAACATAAATATTATAATTAGAAAATCCACAATCTATGCATTATAAATTTATAATTATATATATTTGTATATAAGTTTTTAAGTTATAATATGCAATACGTCCATGTCTACAGATCTAAATCTGCAAGCGATGTTTTTATTTTCATATAGAGAGTCTAGATTTTCTACACCGTTACGTACTATAAATTAGTAAAGAAACTGCCCTATCAATGTTTATAGTTTAAATCTTACCGCCTGAAAGTTTTTAGATTTTTTATTTTATTTGCCAAACACGAAGATAACATGAAGATGTTTATTAAAGATAAGAAAGAAAATAAAGGACAAAGGAAATCAATTCTACATCAAAAAATGCCAAGATATCATGAAAATGTCAAAAACCAAGTCCTTAAACAAATTACATGCCGAAACCATCTTTTACAATAATTCCCTAATCTCAATAATAATATAATGCTTTGATCTATTTAGCCTTTCAAAAACTCTTCTATTTCTCTCTTTCTACACACACCACATGAGAACGTGAAAAAACCCTACGCCATCTAAGTTTAGAGATGTCTGAAAACTACTTAAACCCGAAGTAAATTTCTTATGGAGTAGGCCATCTCAATATTCTTAATCATAATGACAACTCAAATTCATCGAAACCAAAACTTAGTAATGATCAAAATATTCCTCAACATTGCAAAAAAATTACAAACATTGCTCAAAAGAAAACAAAACCACAACTCTATTTACAATGTTCTTGTAGCTGCTACTTCTCTTAGACATTATGTTTGGAAGAAAGAATATTGAATTGGTGACCCTAACTGGGTTTCTGATTAGATCTCAAGTATGCAACCAGTTTGGACATGGCCTGTATATTCTTCCGGGGTGGCTATCCTTGTCCACTTGGCTCCTTCCAGCATGTAGCAATTGTGAGGGCCACCATATTTCATGGAACCAATCACGATTGTTTTCCCCTTCCATGTCATCACATTCATCCCCACCCGCACATCCAATGGTACCTCCGCGACTGATTTCCACGTGGCACCATCTGATGATGATGACACTGCCACAGTGTCACCTGCGAAATTATATATTAATCCATCAATCTCATTTATAATGTAGGATTTAGGACACGTGGCATTTTGCAAAATTTCCTCCTTGACTCCACTCCACTGCCAAGTGCCAACTTCAAAGGACTCAATACTCTTACAGAACTGTCCTTGCATCTCAGAAGAGTACCCACCGATGACATGGAACATGCCACCGTGGAAAATACCTTTACACTCATCGCGTTCCATTGCCATGTCAGCAATTTGGATCCACTTGTTAGCCACAACATTGTAAACTAATGCGGATCTCAATGCATTCTTTGCCTCATCATGACCACCCGCAACAAACACCATCTTCTCCCCATCCGATCCCGAGGAGGCGAAGAACGATCGCCGGGGGCCAGGCATGTCGGCCCCACGCTTCCAAGTACCAGATATGAAGTTATAAACATACACAGCACTGGATACTTTCCAATTACTTGGGTCCCACCCACCAATGACCACCAGTGAATGATCCACCCCAATACACTGGCAAAACAGGGGAATCCCCTTTGAGTAACCCGGCAGCGGCGGCAGCCTCTCCCAAACACCAGTCTCCGGCTCAAAAACCGTTAGATGGTAAGCCAGCATGCCGGGGTTCTTGATCGAACCTACATAATCATCATCTCTATTCAGCTCAGCTTGAGACAACACAGCAACCATTCGTCCAAACCCAGACACCTTCCTGAGCTTATGAAACTTATCGGATTCAATATCGGATTTCCATCTTTTACACACACCAGACGCTTTGAAGAAGTGTTTATAAGGTATCCGTATCATACACTCCCTCGCAATATCATTCGGCAGACCTGGAATTAATTCCATAATAGCAATTCCAAACGCAGAAAAAACAGACCACCTGAAAACAGAGTATCTCTTAAAACAGAGCAAAGGGGGTGTTCAGAAACACAAATTGGATTGAGAAGATTAGAAAAAACAGGGGATAAAGATAAAGAGATAAAGATGGGGGGGGGGGGGGGGGTTTATAGAGAGAGATTGAGGAAAAACTTTGAGTAAATCTGATCTAGTTTTACAGTGAAACAGAGGGCTTGGGCGTTCTAGAAGAAAGAGAGAGAACCGGGTTTTGGGGTTAGATTGGATTGTTGTGAGTGTATTTAACGGATTAGGATTTAAATAAATAAAAGGGGGGGGGGGGGGGTCAGAGTCTCAGCTCTGAACAAAAAAAACAAATATCTGAGTGTGTATGTGTATGTGTATGTGAATGTGAGTGAGTTAATCTGATCTGAATGAATAGCATTGCAAGCATGCTTGGAAGGTGGCAATATCATATCATATCATGTTACTTTGGTTTGGATAAGGAAGTTATCTATAAAGAGATGGGATAGGGAAGATGATGTGGAAAATTGATGGAGATGTGTGGTTAAGATTCATTAATTTTTGCGAATATTTTACTCTGGGTTATGGCCACTTCGCGACGTTGACACGCGTTATCTGGCAAAAATAATCTAGATCCTATAATTGAGAAGAGGCGGTGTACAGTGGTAATGTGAAACGATTTTGAGCATATTTGGATAGGAAGACAGCTCCTTTCGCAATTATTAGAAAGAGATTGTCTACGCAGCCAAGTTTTAAAGTCGTGTTTTTTTTTTTTTTTTTTTTTTTTTTTGGGTGTTTTTATATTTTTATCTCTTCTATTTAAAACACACTCATAAACATTATGTATAGAAAGCAGTGTTCTAAAAATCGGTCTAGGCGGCCGCCTAGGCGGCGCCTAGGCGCTAGAAGGTGGAAAACCGCCCAGATTAATGGCTGGGCGGGCTGTCTGGGCGGCTGGGCGGGTCTAGGCGGGTCTGGGCGGGTCTGGGCGGCCTAGGCGGGGTCTAGGCGGACTCTAGGCGGTCTGGGCGGACTCTAGGCGGTCTGGGAGATTTTTATTTTTTTTAATTTTTTTTTAATTTTTTTAATTTTTTTAAAATTTTTAATATGGCTAATTGTGTTTTTATTTTATTTTATTTCCTACTTTTTAATAATAAACTATTTAATTATTTTTTATTCAGTATATGTCTAAATGTAGCAAATGATGATTACTTAATGGAATTCTCGAATGATCTGTCGGTACCAATTTTACTAATGTAGATTTTATCAAATATAACTGAGGTTATTTATGCAATTTGAAGAAAAATAAAAGAGTACACATTCAAATTTATATAAAGTACCCATCATGACCAACTTCAGTCATTTGAGTTTTAATAAATTTTGTTCACTATTGGTAATTTTTCATGTTTTTAAATTTTGCATATGTATACTGGCATTAAATTGGATGTAATTGATAATGTATTATGCTTAACTTTTGTAAATTATTAAAGTAATAATACAAAACCTAAGACCGCCTAGGTGCCGCCTAGGCACCCGCCTAGGCCCCTGGGCGCTAGGCACCTGCTCGCCGCCCGCCCAGCGCCTAGCGATTTTAGAACACTGATAGAAAGAGTAGAAATATAAAAAACTCAAAAATAACTAAAAAATGGCTATAAAACTTAATTGCCTATAATTAAAATATTAAAAAGAGTACAACATTCTAATTTTGCAGCCAACATCTACCAAAAAAGCGCATTATAGTAATCATGTTGAGTCCATTAGTCACATGTGCTTAATGCTACCAGACTTCCTAATTCCTCTGAAATACAAATCTTTTACATTCAAACTAAAAGAATTTCCCACTCGTTTTGTGTCTGAAATGTTTTCTGCAAGATGATATCACAACAAATGTTCTATAGTAGATTCAAAGTTGTTCAAAATGGAAATCTAAGCGCGAAATCGTGTCAAACTAATAGTATTGTGAGGAAGATTCTCTAATATAATGAAAGCCAAACGACTTCTATAACACCCATCTTTGATCAGTTGTTTAATCTATGACCTGTAGAGTTGGAATCAAATAAAATGATATACTGATACAGATCATAAAGAATATAATCACGCACATAATGGGTCTACTACAGGTGCCAAAATGGAGTATTTGGCCAAAAGAAACTTCTTCAATCTGATGTCAACCCCTTTTTTTTTTTTTTTTTCCATAAATTAGACAATAAAGTCTCAAACAGGAAACTTTAATACTTCACATAAGGTTTTATTAACAAAGTTTCCAACACAGGACAAGTAGAATTGTTGAATTAAAACTTGAATAATATCTATGTAGTCACAGCCTTCGAATCAACTTAAGGACCTTTCAATTGATGTTGAGTTCATGATATATATATATATATATATTAGATTGATATTCAATTGAATTGGTCCAATTGACAGACACGTATATCTTAGGGGACCATAGGTAAACGTAAGCCATGTTATCGTTGTTTCTATATATCTCGATTTGGCAGCTTGGAATGACCAAGAATTGGTCACAGTTAGTAGTTTGTATGATTAATTAATTATGTTTTTGCTCGTAATTGACGCATAACTTGTTTAGTTTATTGATATTATTTGTATTACTTCTTGTTTCATAAAAAAAAAAAAAAAAAACTAGCAATCTGCATAATGATCCAAATGTTCGCAAGGGCCCGTATGCCCCAAGCCCTTTACTCGAGGATCTTATGGATTTAACAGTGAGGCCCTCATAATTTTCTCCAGAAATTCTAGGATGCTTGGTGATATGCTTGGTAGGTGCCAGACACCGTTGATCTTGCCTGAAAATGGGTGTTACACCTATTCCGATGCAATATCAACGGTGCCTGACTCTACCAGACACAACACCAAGCACAAGGCCAGGCATTGTAGTAGTGCTCAAAGCCTCAAACTAATAAACCATCTCGTTATCGGTCTGTTACCATCACTTTATCCCTATATTAGCCTCATCCATCTTCTTCTATAAAATACTTTGGTTGTGGTTCATTTAAGTTGGGCACATTTGAGGAAGCAATTTGGGAAGAAAGATGCTGATGAGAAGCATTTGTAAAGAACATAGAGAAATAAGTTGAATGAAGGCTTAGAACTTAGGATATGCACGAGCCCATGGGAATGAGATCGATGATAGCTCCAAGATGACTATTTTAGACAACCTCGAATTTGCCTTTACGGGACTTAATGTAGCCTCCTTCAGGCAAGTAACTCATATGACAAGTACCTTTGTTTTTTGTTTTTCAAAATGATACTTTACTAAAAATCTCCATTACATACTAGTGATACGAACTTTTTATATGGATATCGCGGTGCACCTAAGATGGTCAGCCAACCTATTTCCCCTGTAATGCGCACACATGCATCATTTCAAAGAACTGGAGTAATGGACTCCGGATCTTCCTAATGACTTCTTCTTGTTCTTGAGCTTGGTTCAGTAGAAGTTGTTTGGCTGAGGAGCATTTGAAGAAGACTATGAAATTTCGCATAAGCCCGTAAAATCTTCCATTAACCCAGCCTTCTGGCCTTGCACCAGTTGGGCCTGAATTTCCTTTTGAGGATTCAATATCATATACCAACTCTGCACCTTAATTAGAAGCAAGGATTGTGATTTCGTTTTTCGAGTTAATTTTGGTCTCTTGATTTTAAGAAATATTTCGTTTTGTGTAAAAAAAATAAAAAATTTCGATTGTAATTTCAAATTTAACAATATAAGTTATGCAATTAAACTCTTAAATACTACAAAAAATCACACACGACTCGTAATCTATCTTACAATTCTGATAGGTGTTTTACTATTCACTGCTGACTGGGACAAAGTCAAATCATAAGAATTGTAGATAAAAGATGGTTAGGATTGAAAATTGGGAAATGTATTGAATTTGAGGGTTGAGATTTATTTTGTATGATGGCATATTAGTAAATGTAAAACATGTAAAAGGGCAAAAATAATGAAAAAAATTTGGAAAAAGTTGGTGGAATGTATATGTGGAAGAAAGAGAAAATATTGTGTTTTTCTTTTAACAAAATGAAAACTATCATAATTATCTACATTGTTGTCGGATTTTGGAAAACTTAGTATCTTTGAAATGCATTTTTGAAGATCTTTCCGACAAAATCAATAATCAATACAAGTGCTAAAATTTTAAATATATATACTTTATAATTAGAAAACATATAATATATTTCATGTCTTTAATATTTTACAAAACAATGAGACAGGTCGATCATAACATAAAAAAATGAGTCGGACATCTTAATACACATTAAACAAAAATCCTAAACTTTATGTTTTTGCAAATTCAAAGATTGGAGGAGAATTTATTCTCGGTGTTTAAATTCCCTCAAGTATTAAAATTTAAATGAGCTTAACCCTAAAAATTTATAATATATACTGATTGAGAACGAAAATGGGGATAGTAAAAGAGGTTTTCAGTACAGAATATTTGGCAAAAAAAAAAAATTATGTGAAGTGCCAACGGCACGGGCCATACTCTAGTGTCATACAAAATACATACTACATAAGAATCACTCACATGATAAACTTTTGATACTAAAATAACATTACAGCATATTAAAATATAATGAGATTAAAATATTTATTTATTTTCTCATAAAATTTTTGACATATTTCAAATTTCGAAAGAAATTTCGATAACTTCAAAATAGAAAATATTTAAAGCCTTTGCATCAGAACAACCCAAATACATCAAATGCTCGACAATTTATTATGGAAATGGGATGAATTTTCAAGCACCTTAATAGGCATAATTTCCTGAAAACCCAAACCTAGCCGTATGATATTGTCTCGGAACCGCATCGGATCGTTCACTGTTTTACTGTTTGGAAAAAAAAAACTAGTCGAAACTTTACTGTTCGATACGATACTGGTTTTGAGTTTTGGAATACCAAAAATACCAAACCGAATAATAAATTAGTTTTTTTAAATTATTATATTTGGATGGTGAGCTTTTATTTTTATTTTTATTTTTATTTTTTATTGTATGTGGTAGGGGTCAATTTGGGAAAAATATAAAAGTTACGTTAGTGGTTGTAAGAGTTGACCCTCTTGAAACTTTAGTTATTCTAGACAGCCTGGGGGGCGAAAATATAATTTTGCCCCCCCCCCTCTCTTTAATCACTTTTTAAAGGTGTTTAAATAGGGGGCAAAATTGTATTTTGCCACCCCCCCCAGCAGCCTCTCCCAAACTATCTAGAAATTGGGCTTGAAACTTAGATGTACTTTGTATTTAATCAATAAAAAAAAGAGTAATAAAAACGAAACCATTCAGTTTGAACAACAAAGAGCGATTAATCAAGTCCGACAACGAGTTTTCCAACAAGCTTTACAATGAGCTCTAGGAACTCTGAATAGTTGTTTGAACAACGAGTTACATTTACGAACCATCAGAGTGATAACACTTATCTCGATGCAATCCAACGATGCCTGGTATCCACCAGGTGAGATACCAAGCACTTTCCCGGTGCACTTAAGAAAAAGCCATAAAAAAATTTGTTCTTGATGTCACTATTTGAGACACACCGCAATTAGTACCGAACTAGACCGGTACCGACTGATACGGTATTAACTTCATGAAACTTAAAAAACCGAACTATACCGAAAAAAATTATGCGAGATATACTGTACGGTCATGATACCAACCCGTACCTTGTCCACCTCTATTAATAGGTCAACTAGAACCCAACCTAAAAATTTTGGACCATGGATTGACATGCCCAACTTTGGTACTAACAGATTAATTAGTAATTTCAGTAGCTGTTATTGTTAACTTTACAAGTAGAAAATCTCCTCCCATTGTCGTTCACATTTCTAACTATTACGGACACAAATCAATAATATATGAACAATAAAAATAGGCATGTATGTCTTTCCAATCAAAATAGTATTTCATTTTTTATTTTTTTTCATTTTCCAATATTTGAATTTTACACATGCCCTCTGCATAGCTTAACATTTATCAGCAAAATCAACGTATAAGAAAAGTAAAAGTAAAAGTAAAAGAAGGGTGTTTGTGTCTTTTAAACAAACTACTGTTACTATTTCGCCAATTGGTTTTCCACAACTACACTCACATTTTTTAATATATTTACAAGCAAACACCCAAAATTTTATTTATACTTATTAATTTTTAGATAAGAACAAAACTAAATATACGCACACGTAAAACGCCTCGACCCCTTAGTTTAGTAATAAACTTATGCATTTGGTATACATTTTCATTTACTCGGAGATAATCAATTTCGAATGTTCGACTTGGTCTTTGGTTGTTCTGCACTTAATCTACCATTACATAGCCTTACAAGTTTCTTAAAGTCAATTATGTCACATTCAAGATTATGAATGATTTGATGTTAGCCTGTTAGGGAGAAATGGAGATAAGGGAAGCAAGTTTTTGCATACTCTAGTTCCACCAATATTCAACAATGGCCACTAATGACGTATATAATTTACTAACCAGGTTCACCCTACTGAGGTAAAAGAAACAAGTCTAATTAGAACACACATCATAAGATTCTTATAAAAATATGGCAGTAGGTCAGAGAAAGCTACACTTTATCTTCTTTATTTAAGAATATAAAGCTAATCAATTCTAATGAATTATTGCAGATTAAACTATTGGCTATGTATGGGCTACAAAAACTAGTGGAGACTTGAGTTTTTCAAAACCATGCCCAGTTATAATGATCTTTAGCTTATCTAGAGAGGCAGCTCCTAGCGTCAGATTCGTGTTAGGGGAGACTTTTTTTTGAGTAATTCTATAGGGCCTGGAAATCAGTCTGGTTTTTTTTGTCCGGGGGCTCTTTAAACACCTTTTTGAAGAGTGTGTTTAAAGAGGAGGGCAAAATTGTATTTTCACCCTTTAGATAGGGAAAATCAGGTTGATTCCCAGGCCATTAAGAATTTCTGTTTTTTTTTAGAGGAGAGAGAGATGAGATCTTGAGCTTTTGAAATGATCTTGAGGAGTTTTTGTGAAAATTTTGAAGAGATTTATCTTCTAAAAACATGTAAAAGAGCATTTCATGACACAAATTTAACACTAGGATCCTGACTCTTAAGAATTTTTGAATTATCTTTGCCCACTTCCAGTAGATGAATATAATTAGAGATCAGAAGTATAGAGTTCCATTGAGAACAAGGCATTAAGAAAATAAACAACATAAAAATAATTCAAATGTGCCCAACTTGAATGAACCACAACCAAAGTATTTTATAGAAGAAGATGGATGAAGCTAATATAGGGATAAAGTGATGGTAACAGAGCGATAATGAGATGGTTTATTAGTTTGAGGCTTTGAGCAAACACACTTGGATATGGGAAAATTATGAGGGCCTTACTGTTGAATCCATAAGATCCTCGGGTAAAGGCTTTTTGGGGCATACAGGCCCTTGACAACATTTGGATCATTATGCAGATTGCTAGTTTTTTTTTTTCTTTTTTTTTATGAAACAAGAAGTAATACAAATAATCAATAAACTAAACAAGTTAGGGGAATTCTAAATGTCGAGGAAACCAGCGAGGAGAGGGACGTGGCGGGGTGGGAGCCGTCCACCCCGCTCGAGATGCGCGCACAAAAAATTGTGGCATGCATCCCGAGCGGGGTGGACGGCTCCCACCCCGCCACGTCCCTCTCCTCGCTCGTTTCCTCGCCCGTTTCCTCGCTCTCTAGCCTCAAATTACGAGCAAAAACATAATTAATTAATCATACAAACTACTAACTGTGACCAATTCTTGGTCATTCCAAGCTGCCAAATCGAGATATATAGAAACAACGATAACATGGCTTACGTTTACGTATGGTCCCCTAAGAGATATACGTGTCTGCTAATTGGACTAATTCAATTGAATATCAATCTATAATATATATATATATATATATATATATATATATATATATATATATATATATATATATATATATATATATATATCATGAACTCAATATCCATTGAAAGGTCCTTAAGTTGATTCGAAGGCTGTGACTTACATAGATATTCAAGTTTTAATTCAACAATTCTACTTGTCCTGTGTTGGAAACTTTGTTAATAAAACCTTCTGTGAAGTATTCAAGTTTCCTGTTTGAGACTTTATGGTCTAATTTATGGAAAAAAAAAAAAAAAAAGGGGTTGACATCAGATTGAAGAAGTTTCTTTTGGCCAAATACTCCATTTTGGCACCTGTAGTAGACCCATTATGTGCATGATTATATTCTTTATGATCTGTATCAGTATATCATTTTATTTGATTCCAACTCTACAGGTCATAGATTAAACAAGTGATCAAAGATGGGTGTTATAGAAGTCGTCTGGCTTTCATTATATTAGAGAATTTTCCTCACAATACTATTAGTTTGACATGATTTTGCGCTTAGATTGCCATTTGGGACAATTTTGACTCTACTTTAGAACATTTGTTATGTGAGTGATTCTTGTGTAATATGTATTCTGTATATTTTAATATGTTATAATGTTATTTTAGTATCAAAAGTTTGTTATGTGAGTGATTCTCGTGTAATATGTATTATGTATGACACTACGAGTCGTGTGAGGCTTTGTACATAGTATTTAAGAGTTTAATTGCATAACTTATATTGTTAAATTTAAAATCACAATTGAAATTTTTATATTTTTTCTATACAAAACAAAATATTTCTTAAAATCAAGGGATCGAAATTAACTCAAAAAAGGAAATCACAATCCTTGCTTCTAATTAATGTGCATAGTTGGTATATGATATTGACTCCTCGAAAGGAAATTCAGGCCCAACTGGTGCAAGGCCAAAAGGCTGGGTTAATCGAAGATTTTACGGGCTTATGAGCAAAACTAAATATACGCACACGTATAGCGCCTCGACCCCTTAGTTTAGTAATAAACTTATGCATTTGGTATACATTTTCATTTACTCGGAGATAATCAATTTCGAATGTTCGACTTGGTCTTGGGTTGTTCTGCACTTAATCTACCATTGCATAGCTTTACAAATTTCTTAAAGTCAATTATGTCACATTCAAGATTATGAATGATTTGATGTTAGCTTTACAAATGGAGATCAGGGAAGCAAGTTTTTGCATACTCTAATTCCACCAATATTCAACAATGGCCACTAATGACATATATAATTTTCTAACCAAGTTCGCCCAACTGAGGTAAAAGAAACAAGTCTAATTAGAACACATTTCTAAACTTTCAGACTAATATTAAATGAAACAACACACACCATAAGATTCTTATAAAAATATGGCAGTAGGTCAGAGAGAGCTACACTTATCTTCTTTTATTTAAGAATATAAAAGCTAATCAATTCTAATGAATTATTGCAGACTAAACTATTGGCTATGTATGGGCTACAAAAACTAGTGGCAGACTGAGTTTTTCAAAACCATGCCCAGTTATAATGATCTTTATCTTATCTACAGAGGCAGCCCATAGCGTCAGATTTGCGTAAGGGGAGACTCCTGTTTTTAGAAGAGAGAAATGAGATCTCGAAGGGATCTTTAGCTTTTGAAATGATCTCGAGGAGTTTTTGTGAAGATTTTGAAGAGATTTATCTCTTAAAAACATGCAGAAGAGTCTTTTTTGACACTAGGAGCCTGACTATTAAGAATTTTTGAATTATCTTTACCCACTTTCAATAGATGAATATAATTAGAGACCAAAAGTATAGAGTTCCATTGAGAACAAGACATTAAGAAAATAAACAACATAAAAATAATTCAGTAGACATAATTTTCTCGTAAACGAGACAATGTCCTTGCAGTCAAAATTATCATCATAAGATAAATCAACAATATATGTTTCAGGAGTGAGGTTAGGAAATTAGGTTCTACAACTAAAATGATGTGACATCATCAAAAAAAAAAAAAAAAAAACTCTTACAACCTCAAAATACATATGAATATTTTGAAGATTTCATCATTCTTTCGAGATCAAGCAACGTCCCTTTGATTGTAAAAACTTGATTTCATAGTAATTTCGATATTTGAAAATGAGTCATCGCTGCATTGACAAGTAGATATCAATGGATTTAGTAGGTAGATTATCCCACAAGTTATGGGATTGATGTTGATGTTGTTAAAGCCTTGAATGTGGAGCTTCTTTCATGTCTTAATTAGGGACCAATGCTTCCATTATGTCACCTTTAGGAACAGAGATTGTTTTGTCTTTAAAGCAAATTTTTTTTTAGAGAGAAGACTATTTTTATGTTAAGCAAACCCCACTAATTCCTATTGAATATAACCAAAGTATGTGTCGGTAGGCCTCAAAGTGCCCTAAACTCAATCAAGAAAAATATTAGCTGCTCTTCCTTGGAAATAGCCATCCTTAACTCAGTTTTTAGACTGTTGATTAAATTAAAATGTTGAGAATTTTTTTTGTCAAATTGGCCTAATTAAATCTCTGAATTACATCGAGTTCTGTTTAATTGGCTTGAACTGAAACCATTACAGACTGGAGGTGGATCAACTTGGTCAATAAATATATTAAAGGACAAATTTGTTTTGTTGTTCATGTCAAAGGTTTCTGAATATAAGATTATATAGAGAATCAAACGAGGGTGTTTTTATGTTAATCAATTATACTATAATAATTCAAATTAGCTGGAATAAAAATGTATTTATTATAAAAGTCAGAGCCCACAGATTATCAAATACAAAGTGCTCCTTAATCACTCAACACATACAAAGGAATTCATCTCTAGAGAAAAGGGATTCCCCTAATCGATAAAGGCAAGCGCATAGGTATAGAACTTAAGATGTGAGAGTTAAATCACCACAGTTTTAACCATCAAACCAAGTTACCATCGGCAAATACTCTCATTTTGTTAGTATAAGTGAGACAGTCATATGCCAAAACATAGTCGAAACATTTGATATCTACATGCTAAGAATTTCTAGCTAAAAGCTAGGTAATCAACAACACCCACTGCCAATTCCAATTCATCTAGGGTATGTTTTGATTCCAATGGAAATTTGCCTTCAGAAAAATGATTTGTTTGAGTGTTGACATCTTGAAATTCAGGCGAGCAACTCTTTACCTCTCAAACACCATACAGAAATGTTTCGATTCCAAAAAAAAATAAGTCTCTAAAAAAATTACAAGCTGAATTCATCCTTCCTAACATATCACCTCCACTACCTCAACACACGAATAACTATGTGCTAGAACACTGGCCTTAAACCATCACATGCATTTGACTGTGGTCAACACAAAGTTGACTTGACGCACATTTTTTTTTTTATAAAGTTGGATAATTAAAGTGACAAAGTATATATTAAAACAGTAATCATAATTATTCAGACAAAATTAAAACACTCTCTCTCTCTCTCTCTCTACAACTTCACTGAATTCTTTACCTGGAGATTGAAAGAGCAGTGTCTCAACTCTAACCAGAATCTCTCTCTGTTTCTCACCCTTCAAGGTCTTTCACTCATTAAAAGCAAGAACCATTTATAGGAAAAGTCTTCTTCAGATCTCTCAAATTTTTTTCCCCTTTTATCAAACCTCACTTCTTCTCTCTCTTTCAAGTAAGATTCCCAGATTCTTCCACCAAAATCATTCTTAGATCTCAAATTCTCAGCTTTCCACTCTCCGATTCACTAAATATAAAATCTTTATGCTTTTCCTGAAGAGTATATTCAAGCTCAACAACAACTGTAGCAGCTGAAAATAACACTTCAAGACAGATCGGTGAACCAAACAGGTAAATTTTAGAACTTTACACTTCAGTTTAGATCTTCTGTAGTTCTTGAGTCTCAAAGATTGTTCATTTATTGCTAAATTAACTGTTCCTGAAGAAACAGCTAAATGGGTATCTCAGAACTAGTTTTATTGATCAATTACAGTAATTACTTGTTTGTTGGATCAGTAAAGTGAAGAACTTTTGTGGGTTTTGTGTAGGTGTTTTCAAGTGTGAAACGCAATGTTTTCGGGTTGATTTTAATGGTTTAAGTGATGTTTGTGAGTGGGTGTTTGGTAGTTCAGTAAAGTGTTGGGGAGAATTATTAATGGAGGATAGGAGAGATTTACAAATCAATACAGTGAGGCAATCGTCTTTAAGATCGAATGGGGTTATGAAATCCGCATTATTATCAGGGAAGACTACTCCTAGAGGTTCTCCTTCTTTTCGGAGAACGCCTAGAAGAGATGGAAGAGGAGGGGGAGGGCATTTTCAGTGGATTAGGAGCAATAAATTGTTGCTTTGGTTGATTTTGATTACTCTCTGGGCATATTTAGGATTTTTTGTTCAGTCCAAGTGGGCTCATGGTGATAACAATAATAAGGAAGCATTTGTTGGGTATAGAAGTAAAGCAAGTGATGAAGTTTCCGATACGACGGAGAAGCAGCCATCAGATATGGTTGGGAATGGAAGGGTTTTGATTGAGAACAATGCTACTAGTGGAAGCAGAACTTCGCCAGGGAAGAAGGGATTGGATTTAAGCAACACAAATGTGAGCTTGGGAAAAAATGGGAGTCGTGCTTCATCTCGTAAGAATCTGTCCGTGAAGAAGACAAAGAGATCGAGGCGCAGACGTGGCAGATCACGTGGGAAGGCTGTGGTGAATCATCCAATTGATAGCTTGGAGGAGCAGGAAGAGGAGATTCCTAAAAGAAATTCTTCATACGGGAAGCTTCTTGGTCCATTTGGATCAACGGAGGATAAAATCTTGGGGTGGACTGCAGAGAAACGATCCGGTACCTGTGACAGGACAGCGGAATTTGCACGTCTCGTATGGTCTAGAAAATTTGTGCTGGTATTCCATGAACTCTCAATGACTGGCGCTCCGCTATCGATGTTGGAACTTGCTACAGAGCTCTTGAGCTGTGGGGCTACAGTGTCCGCTGTTGTTCTCAACAGGAGGGGTGGGTTGATGACGGAAATCAACAGGCGAAAGATCAAAGTGATTGAGGACAAGACTCAGCTCAGCTTCAAAACTGCCATGAGAGCAGATCTTGTCATTGCGGGGTCTGCTGTCTGTGCATCATGGATCGGTGAGGAATCTTCTATATATAAGCATGATTAGTGTAAATCCTGTCTTGATATTTGGCATGCATCCTAATGCAAGTTTCTTCATTTTCCTAATATAATGCATGTCTGCTCCCGCGCCTTCTATGTGTAATATAAAAAAGAATGGGAGTATATAGTTCGCATTTACGGCACTCACGTTTCGTACTATGCCACTAACCAATAACTTCTTTGTGCCCCCTGTGTTTTTGAAGTATTTCTTTCTACAATATCCTTACAGATTTATTGCCCAAGTATGGAACTGAAACCAACCATATCCTCTACCTCCAAACTTAATCTATCTTAGAATGTGTAATCTTGTCAAATTTTCTTGGAATTGACCTTGATGTATCTTGTATGCATTATTGTATGGTCGGTCTAGAAGAGACTAAGTTCTAGCTTAGGTATGTGCTGACTCGGACTTGTTGATCTTCAATGGTTGACTTAATTTGTTCTGTTATTACTCTATGTGTGCACTTCTGCACCTTAATCACGAGTTCTAGTTCTGCCTTTCTGAAGAAATAAGCCATATAACATTACCCAAGCCATATGCAAAAACACACGTCAACACTGGTCCAGAGTGTCAGACATGCCAAACCTACAAAAACCATATATGATTCAGCAAAAATTGATTTTTAGAGTAGCCTTAATTCATGTTAAGCAAACCGCATTGATATCCATGCTACATTTAGGTAAACAGCATGCAAATTCTGTCTAGAATGAAATACTCAAATAAATCAAACGTTATTTGGGAGTTACTGTAGTGTGTTTGATCATAGGAACTCATGTAATGGCTGAAATACTGTCATAAATAAAAACAAACTGTACTCTTGTATTCCTAAGGACTCTTTGACGATATTTAGAGAAATCAGAGCAAATTTACGAGGTTGGGGTGTCTGTTGGGGTATAATTGGAAATCAACGTTTCCATGATTGTGTGTTCAATTGGGATAATTGGCTTGGTGGTCAACCAAGTATGTAAATTTCTTCTTTTTTAACCTACAAATTGCTCGCTCACTGTGCTATTTTAATAAATACTGCTGTTTTATGAGAGAATTCAGCTGAAGTCCATTTACTTTTTCTTTTTTTTGGGGGGTACCTTTTTGGTGTTTTATATCCTAACATAAACAAATGTTTACTTTCAGAACAATATCTAGCACATTTTACAGCTGGATCTAATCAAATTGCTTGGTGGATCATGGAGAACAGACGGGAATACTTCGATCGAGCAAAGCTCTTGCTTAACCGAGTAAAGACTTTGATATTTCTCTCTGAATCACAGTCTAAACAATGGCTAACTTGGTCTGAAGAAGAAGGAATTAGACTGAATTCCCAACCTGCATTGCTTCCTCTCTCTGTTAATGATGAACTCGCCTTTGTAGCAGGCATTCCTAGTTCCCTAAATACTCCCTCGTTTGGTGTAGAGCAGATGCTGGAGAGAAGGCGTTTACTGCGACATGCAGTTAGAGAAGAAATGGGATTAACAGATAATGATATGCTTGTGATGTCTTTAAGTAGTATCAATGCTGGGAAGGGTCAGCAGCTACTTCTTGAAGCAGCAAATTTGGTGATTGAGAAAAACCTTTCTAGGGAAGATTCCAAAAGCAAAATAAAAGAAGAAACACACTCTGGCATAGCTGTTAAACAAAATCAAACTAGCAAGGAGCATCCAAGGGCTTTGTTTCAAAATGCAGTACATGATAATAAATCTAATAAGTCTAGTGTTCTCTTAAATAGCCGCAAGAGAAAATCGTCAGGGTCACGCAAACTCATTCCATCTAAGAATCATACAAATAAGATTACTATGGGCAGCACTCAGACAATCAGAAAAGTGTTGTCTGACAATGGAGACACTCAAGAAAAGACGGTTAAAGTATTAGTTGGTTCTGTTGGATCCAAAAGTAATAAAGTTGTCTACGTCAAAGGACTTCTCAGTTTTCTATCCGAACATCCAAAGCTGTCAAAGGCAGTTCTATGGACTCCAGCGACTACTCATGTTGCAGCGCTTTATTCTGCTGCAGATGTTTATGTAATAAATTCCCAGGTGAGGGCATCTTTCTTATCTTCCAATTATGATGTACTGTGCTAATCTTGGAATCAAGCTCTAACATTATTTTTTCAAGGAACACATTGCTATTTCTACTTGAATTGTTACAGAATTGAGAATTTAGATCTAGTTAGAAATCAAGTTAAACTGTTAAAGGAACATCTTTGTGTCAATAGTTTATATAGAAGCATTCACCATACACGCATCATAACAAGAAATTGATCAAGATAGAACAATATTGTATATGAAGCAGCTATCCCCTTTTATTCATTAACTTATATCTCTCTTTACCTTCTTTACTCCCTAAGCTATTTGACACACAACTGCACACACAAGAAATGGTTAGTATCAAAGTCCCATTGAGTTCATCTTCTAATGATCATTCCTCATTAGTTAATTTGTTCCTGTATTTCTTTCTATTAAATGTCAATATTATCTGAAAAAATGTTGGATCAATTGGAACTTATACACAAGAATATCTCAGTGTATATGTTAAGAATTACATCTCTATTTTATCACGTGCGAACAAACCTGCATCTCGTCCTATATATGGATGGAGAAAATTTGAAAGGATTTTCGGTGTCTGGACTGTTGAGGCCACTACATCCAGACATACAGTGGTGTTGATTCTGCAATGTTTTTGTTCTTTTATGATGTCTTCAGATTAGTTATTAAAGTTTATTGTGCTTATTTTTAGTACTAAACTTTTACTGCGATGCAGGGACTTGGTGAAACATTTGGAAGAGTGACAGTTGAGGCTATGGCATTTGGACTCCCGGTAATCCTACACTTTTTTTCTTCCTTCTTTTTGTCGCATAGGATTACTGTTTAGCATAAAACTTCCTGATTATTCACCATGCTGATCGATTCCTTGCACTCGTGATTAAAATGGCACTACAATAACATTGAATAACTATAAACTATAGGATCTTTTCAGAACACCCTTACACTCTTTTTGGGTTTCCCTTTCCTCTCATGAATCCCTCATTGACAAGCTGTAAATTGAGAAAGGCCATGGCATCACATAGTGTACAAACACTGATACGAGTAAAATTCAAATATATTTATGTGATCTATGTATGAAGAACCATTTGCAGCCCTAACATGTTACCATAATTAAGACCAATGAGCTCAAGTCATGCTTGGTTGATATCAGTGTTCTAAAAATCGGCCTAGGCGCTAGAAGGTGGAAAACCGCTCAGATTAATGGCTGGACGGGCAGTCTGGGCGGGATCTAGGCGGTCTGGGCGATTTTTATTTTTTAATAAGGCTGATTGTGTTCTTATTTTATTTTTCTTTCCTATTTTTTAAAAATAAACTATTTAATTATTTTTTATTCAGTATATGTCTAAATGTAGCAAATGATGATTACTTAATGGAATTCTCAAATGATCTGCCGGTACCAATTTTACTAATGTAGATTTTATCAAACATAACTGAGGTTATTCATGCAATTTGAAGAAAAATAAAAGAGTACACAAATTCAAATTTATATAAAGTACCCATCATGACCAACTTCAGTCATTTGAGTTTTAATAAATTTTGTTCACGATTGTTAATTTTTCATGTTTTTAAATTTTGCATATGTATATTGGCATTAAATTGGATGTAATTGATAAGGTATTATGCTTAACTTTTGTAAATTATTAAAGTTATAATACAAAACCTAAGACCAACTAGGCGCCGCCTAGGCCCCTGGGCGCTAGGCACCTGCTCGCCGCCCGCCCAGCGCCTAGCGATTTTTAGAACACTGGTTGATATCACAAGCTGCAAGCATTAAAACAGCGGGTTTTTTTTTCTTTTTCAATGAGGAGATGAGAAAACATCGAGTCCTAAAGCTGTTGAAACTTCTTTTCAGCTACCGGACTGACCTGACACCAGTCAAGAACATAAATGACTGAAATAATGGACAAAATTCTTTAACATTTTTTATTTTACGATAAACTAAGTAGTATCCTTTTAACTAGGAATACTATGTCAAATTAGGGACACAATATAGGAAGCCACTTTTGATAGGAATACTATATATAATTAGGGATGAAAATTTAAGCCTAATCTGTCTAAGACACAGGTGCTTGGAACAGAAGCTGGAGGCACAAAGGAGATTGTGGAGCACAATATAACAGGTCTTCTCCACCCTGTTGGGCGCCCAGGAATCGAAGTCCTTGCTCAGAACATCCAGTTTTTGCTTGAAAACCCAACAGCAAGGGAGCAGATGGGAGTGAAAGGGAGGAGTAAAGTAGAGAAGATATATTTGAAGCAACACATGTACAAGCAATTTGCATTGGTCCTTTTGAAATGCTTGAAGCTCAGATAAGAGCTACAATCCAGTCTTTTCATGATTGTTTCATGTACAAACAATTGACTAGTTGTGTCTCAGTGTTTTGATTCAATATGGAGGTGAAAAGAGGGTCCTAAAGGTTAAAATTCAATCACTATCCTCTAGTCGGGGCATGTGCTATGATTGTATTTCACTTTTCTGAATATAATTAAAGAGCTGACATGCGAATCTCTTTCAATTTGTGATGGTGGATTGTTTTTTCCCTTATGTCTGACCTCAAGTCTTGGCTTGTAGTTCTCAGGTCATCTTAATATTTGCACCACACTTAAAAGTGTGCATAGTGAAGAGGCCATCCCTTGTCACCAAATTGCATTCTTCATAAACAAAGTAAAAATGAAAAATACATGTATATAGTTAAAATAAAAAATATATAACTCAAGAAAAGTTCTCATCACATTCTTCCTTCTGAATCTGACCTCTGAAACAGTATAGCTAGCCTACCTGCTATGTTTTTCATTCCAGTGGATCAGGGGACCCAGATTGTCTCATAGGCAAAATAGTTTAGATCGCATTGCTGAGACCCCTGGTAGCTGATCCAGTGCTCTTCCTCCTCTATTCTAACTTGCATAATCCGGAGTTTACCTACAAACAGCTTGAGAAACCTCGGGTTTTATACGATTTACCCATCTGACAAACAGGCACAAGTGTTTCAAGATCCTAACATACTTATGCTTATTTACATCACATTCATGGGAATATAATGTTGCAATTACTACACTTGCAATAAACACAACAATTTTGTAAATTCAAAAACCCCAAAAGTTGACAACTGTTCACTTTTAGCAGGTGTATACTATTATTTGGGCCAATTTGCTCCATCATTGGCAAACATTTTAAACTGGAGTCTGGATAAACATAGAACAAGGAAAAAAATTTCTGTACAAAGACCAGCAACCAAAATTCTAAACACACACCCCTTTTCCCTCCGGGAGCATGAACCAGGCCCCGAAATCTAACATAAACACCTACTACTTCAGAAAAGAGTTTGTGGGTCTTCAGATATGAAGTTAGGTGTGAAAATTGCTTCAGTAATCATCTAAAACCATATATTAACCACCATACCTCCTTTTTTGCCAAAAAAAAAAACCAGCTCGCACCAAAATGTAGATTGTAGAGTTTGTTTGTAAGGCAAATATCTTAATTCACTTGAAAGTTCTACCTATCATCACTAGGCTCCTCAGACGAGGCTTTTATAGCCTCTGCCGTCATAAGTGCGACCATGGCTTTGTGAATAGCAAGATCAGCTCTATAGAGCAACCGCTGAGCTTTTTCCCGTTTAAGCTTAGCCATGTTCGATGCATGCTGAGCAGCACTGGACGCGTCACGCAACCTGAACTCATCAAAATCTGGGCCACCCAACTTTTCTACCCTTTGCCTATGAAGCCCCTCCGGATGGTACTGCTTCCGGCTAGGCCACTCAGGCAATCCAACATTCCACCCGGAGTTTCCATTTCTTTTGTTCGTCGATCTCTGGCTATATGAAGTTGACATCATTTGTGAGTCATTGGAGGATATAACCGTCTTCATCTTTTTTGAGTTGCTCCTGTGTGGTCGTGGTTGCTGACTTCTCTCAGATCCATCACTGCTCATTGACAGATATCCTGTGCCATCGCGCGGAGATATCACCCTGGTAGAAGTGTGCCATGAGGCATATAGAGAATCATGATTCGAAGCTCCAGCAAACCTCTCTTCTCCACAAGTAAACCCAGTTGATCTTCTCCCTAAAAAGAATAGATATATAAATTAGCGAAGTTTCCAACTTAATCGGAATATTTTAATTAGTAAGGCAGGAGGGATTTGAAATTACCAAAACTATGGTTACCATCAGAATCTCTGGCGAAAGAATAGCTGTGGCAACCAGATGACAGCTTTCTGTGTGACCTTTGCTTTGAGCCTCTGCTGGGTACCTCTAAGCCCCTGGGTCTTAGACAGAAAGCGTACATGGGAGGCTTCTGAACCAATCCAGACTTCTCCTTGCCTCCATTAGGAATCTTGTTCACTGCTGATTCCCACTCTTTCAATTGCTGCTGGTATCTTTCCCATAGTGGAGGCTGAACAAAAAATACAGAAAAAACTTAAATCTGGGAAAAGGATGCATAATAAACAATGACAAGTTGAAAACAAATTCTTCAAGCAAATAATGTAAGAGTAAAGACACCATTATGTCTTCCATATGGAAGTTCAACTATTCAGGCCCCAGTGTCTTCCTGAAAGGTGCTGAAAGAAGGTAGGGTATAGGCTGTAGACTAGCTGAGATAAAAAGAAATTAAAGGCCAAGAAACTTTAATTTAAGGAAATAATACAAAACCCACAAACTCCTTTTTTTATCAGTGAAAATATATTTCATGGATTACCAAGAAATAACTGGTTGGATAGGGTCTGAAAATGAAACTTGAAAAAGTTGGAAGGTTAAATCTAAAATAGTTTTAATGATAATAATAATAATGATAATAATAATAATAATAATAATAATAATAATGATAAAATAAATAACGAATAATAATAATAACAATAAAAATTCAATTGCTGAAAATTATGCATCAAAGAGAGGAATAAAACAGACAGACATTATCTTTCAAATGAATGTCAAGTCCAAAACACAAAATTCCAAAGACAAATAATGACTCCAAAATCAGGAGCTGATAAATCGTCCGAAGCATTAAGATAGAAGAGAACCAATCAACAAGAGGGATTTTCTGCTGATGCTTTGTGACTTTAGTAGACGAATGATAGTCTTGAATTTGTACAATGTTAAATATGGATTTGTCATGTATTCAGCGAAGGCAAGACCAAGCAAAGAAGATAACATTGAAGAAGCAAGAAGCTCAAATGTTTTTACAGGCCTAGAAGTGACAAATCAGAGTAATAAAAAAAAAGTACTGTTGCCTGCTAGTAATCATATTTGTTTATTTTATTTTGAGCTTTTGAAAGGTCGGCAATATTAAAGATAAAACTATTAATTCACACAAAAGAGTATTTCTAAACAGTATCATTAACAAACTTCTTCAAATTTACGAAGAGATTGTCAAATCCTACCCTTCAAAACTTGGCTTTGAAATTCCATTTACCAGCAATTACATCAACCACTAGCACCCTAAATATTTTCTGTTTCTTGCTCTCAAAGTCGCCCAACTTGAGGCATACAGCAAGAGGCTCCATGACACCATAGCTCTCCCTTTTGAAATGGCATTATATTACCCCTCGAGACTTGTAAACATCCAATCAAGAAAGTGGCGATACCAACGAGGTCCCAAATAGCTTAAGCAACTCCACAGCTCTTGAGCAAAAGGAACATCATATAAAAAGATTAATTCTTGACTCCATCCAAATCAAAACATCACAAGTAGGTGAAGGATTCCAAACCATGCTCCACCTAACAGAGTTGATTTTGAAGGATTACCCATCCACCGGACCCACCAACAAAGAAATACATGGAAAAAGTCAGATTTGCACGGACATTTCCTAAAAAGAAGTCCTTTAAAACAACCCTTTGACAACTTGCAAAAGAATCATCCTCCACAATGGATTTGAAGGCTAAGATTGGACAAATTGGCCACTTGCTCCACCTCAAATTATTATGTAATAGGCATTCGGTGGTATATATGTTCATTCCTTTTGCTTTTTCTTAGGGCCAGTCAGCTCAATAGCCGTGTGCCTCGTATAGGAGCTGGTGGCATCAACTTTTCTTTTATATAGTCCATCTCTCTTAATCTTAACAAAATTTGAATCTTTCTTAAAGAAATTGTTGTTAAGAACTTGGCAATAACAAATATGAGAGTATCTTATGTAGTTCCATTGATCATCACCCTCTTAAAGAAAATTCCTTAACCCTCGTGTAAGCCAAGGCTCAATGCCAACACTAAATTGAAGCTTAAGGTTCGTCACGACAAAACTGCAGCGGAACCAATCATAAAGTGGTTTGTCACTATATTGTTCCCTTCAATCTAAAATAGTAGGTTTTCAAATTTTACTGCATTATATATTAATAAACTTTATCAGTCACGAGCACTTCATAGTGCCCTAGACAAGGCATTGCGGCATTTAAGGCTGAGGCGAAATGTCTTTTCTAAGAAAACAATCTCTTGCCGATGCGAAGCGAAACGCTTCAATCAATGTTGCCAAATATCATGAATACTTCGATGATAGTCTTATATTGAAATCCTCATAAGAATTTTCTCATGCATTCAACTAGGGATGGCTGAGTAAACAAGAGGATGTTGACATATAAGCTCAACTGTTTTGAGAGGCCTAGAAGCATAAACCTTAATATGGAAACGTTAGAAGTGATGTCTGATAATTGACAAATACAACTAGAAATTTGATTGGCAATCGATAATTCTAAATTACGAAGGACTTGCTGATAAGAAAAACGAGAGTACATTGTTCGATAACCTGGCAGAGAATCATCAAAGTTATTGAAAGATACTCCCTAAAGCTCAAGGTTTAGTCAAGGGCCAATACCCAAAGGGGCACCAATATTCTAGCCAAGGCCCAACATCAAAGGGAGACACCAGGGCAATCCTTGTAACACCCTTTTGCTTCACTTGAGCCCAATAACCACATATCGAATAAAAAATCATATAACACATGAATTTTTAGGAACCCTCATTAAAATTCCAGCTCTACACACAATCTTTCAGGAAGGCGATGACACTTGTATTTGACAAGTGATTCCACATAGCGGTAATGATTGGGAGCAAAACGTTATGGTTGAGAATTTTCTTCAGCATTATGAGCAATTCCACATGATTGCATCCATGCCCTCTCTACATTCATTGCCCTTACCACGACAATCAAATATACATTCATACATACATACATATATATATACACACACACACCTTGGGAAGGAGATATTTGACTGATTCATGCTTCTAAGCGAAATTTCTAAGAGTCCAACCGAGTGTCCTTTAAACTTTGCAAACAAGTTACTAATGGAATATCTCGCTTTTCTCTCCCATGACCTACCCCACCCATCATTGGCATACTTGAATTCGTCAAGTTCAACAACACTGATCAATGGAGTAGCATCCCTTTCTCTTAGGCGGAGGTTTCCAAATCACATTATTTTTTGGTGGAGATAAACTTTGAGGAAGTGATGAATAAAAATTCAAAATTAGTAAAACTTCTAGCCTCTCAAATACGATCGTGAAAAATTGATGGTTTGTGATAGCACTTAATTTTTTAGTGAACCTATCCATGGCTAGGAGCCTAGGACATCATATCCACCATAAATCATGTGATTCATAAAGAAAATAGACTATCCTGAACCTTCTTTCCATTCTAGCGCTAAATATCAACCTCACTTCGTATAAACCACACCATCACTTAAACCCCCTCATTGACTCAACCCATTGAGCGACTCATCTTCTTCCTTCAAACCCATGCCTTTTCAACCGCTTAGCCACTCATTTGTTTAGTTCCAACTCTCCCTCCTTCGACAAAAACCTAAGAAAATCAAAACAAATGATTGAAACGCCTAAGTAAAAGAATTCAAAATTGAAGCCTTCTCAAGCTTCAAACTCAGTGTTAACACTTTGTTTAAATGCTTCCCTAAATTTCCTTGATCCCTAAAGGCATTTGTAGCAAGATATACTCGTTTTTCAAATACAGAAAAGGGTGGCCACAGATTGAAAACACAATTTTTTCATGGATCTCAATATCAGGGTACAAATCATTCTCCAATGTTATAACTAACTCACCACCTACTCTTTGAACTAATTAAAAGAATCTTATTTCCAAATCTTCTCAAAAAATTGTGTGCTCTTTAGTTGATCCACGAAATGATGTTATTCTGAAAAGGAATGTAGTTGTATGTTATCGGGGGGACTCCGTCGCAGCTCGACCAAAGCTCTATTTTTTATTCAAACTGTCTCGCCTTGCAGGGCCATCCATACATTAGTTAAGGTGAGGCAACCACACAAACTTTTGTACCCTTTTAAAAAAGAAGGTTCTCCCCAGCAGCGCTTCACCAAAGCTCTAGTGCCGGACCTCAAGTATCACCTCACCCCTAACAACATAGACTATACCATTTCTCTTTGGTGTTTCACCCTCTGTACCATTTCTCTTTGACGTTTCAGCCTCTGTACCATTTCTCTTTAAGGATTCAATCGTAGAAGTCCTTAAGATTTTGGTTTCTCAGGGTAGAATTGAACCAATGTTGCCTAAATTTTAGCTATAGATCAATATAAATGGTGGAAGATTATCCAAGGTAAGTTTTTTCAAAGTCCATTAAATCTATCTGATAGATGATGCTTAAAAGGATTTAGTTTTGTTTTCAGAATATATCGCCTTTTGCTTGGATTGGAATGAGTTCTAGTTCATCATGACATCCAAAGTCCAAGGCTTTACATTCACAACTTGGAACCAAACAGAGAATCCAGTTTTTCATGCCAAAAGAACATGTTGGAATCAAGGGTCAGGTGATTGGAGTCATGGTTAGCTAAAGTTACTAGTAGATTTTCCCTAAGCTTACACGATATGCCATGTTAAATAATTTTACTATTGAGCTTAGACATTATTTAATTTCTATCATTTGTTAAGACTGAATCATACATGACTTTTTTTTTAAAGAAAAAATTTATACTTGAAAAGACATAAAATTATATTTGAAGCAAGAAGGATGTATAGAGAGCAAAACAAAGACACCTAGGGCCTGTTATATTCACAAGAGCAACAAACTAGATCTTTTGAAACACAGATAGACTGAACCCAATGCCAAACGAGAGCAACAACCTCCAACACCGACTTCCCACATCAGAGGAATGTTTTATTATACTTTCAAACCACAGCGTCAAACAAATAGCATAAGGACTTGAGGCCCAAATAAGAGCACTCATTTTGAAGTCACACAACTCCACACAACATCAACCACGTCACATTAACCCGACTGAGCCCAAGAAAAGTTATGAATGTCTTGAGACAAAGGAAGTCCATTGGGAAACAATTGTTGTGATCTTCAATCCATCCAATTTGAAGGTAGCTTCCATTTAATTATTGTAGTATGTACACATGATATAAGGAAAGGAAAATGAGCATAAGTCTAGCAAAAACACACCACCTATACCCAAGGATTGTGATTTAGTTTTTCGAGTTAATTCCGGTCACCTGATTTTAAGAAATATTTCGAGGTAAAGAAACAACGTAAAAGTTTCGAGGTTACATGAAATATATAATGAATTTCGAGGGTATATTAAATATGTGAAAAAATAATATGCAAGTAAATAAATGTATTACACACATTAGATGAAACCAAAATAACTCTAATTAGAAAATCAATGGGTAGTTTAAAAAATCAATATATAAGTAGAAGAAGCGATAATTAGGAAATTAGGGGGTGGTTTCAAAATAAATAAATAATTAGAATAAATGATAATTAGAAAAAAATGTAAAATTTATAGCTGCTTTTTGTATTTTTACTGAACAAACGAAATTTACAAAAAAAAAAAAAAAAAACCCAAAATTTTTGAAAAACCTTGAAATTTTTTCTTTCACACTTTTTCTTTTCATAATTTCAAAAAAACTAAATTTTCTGCGAAATTTTGTATAATTTTGCGAAATCAGTAGTGACCAGGGCTGTTGAAATTTAATGAAAGAACAAAAGGATTTATTTTTTGTATCCCTTTTTCCTTTCACCCTTCAGGAATCCTCATAAGCTTTTAAAAGGAGGGTTGTCTACCCTTATAATCAAGGCCCCTTAATTTAACTCCAACTAGAATCTCCCCACCCCCTCTTTCTCTCTGCTTTTCCTAACTTGTCTGACCCAATGGAAGTTTAAACAAGAAAGTCATCTGAAGGGCATAAAGGAATGACTAAAACTACTCACACATGGCCCACTCTCTAGAAACGATTAAACTTCAATTGTCATTATGTGGTAGCTTTGGCCAAGAAGTGGCTAAGTTCATCTCAAGTTGACTAACTGGCAGGGGGATTAGCTATGACAATTATGCAAAAAATGTCATAACAAGAGAACACATTCAGTATTGGATATCTAAACAAAGGATTAATATATTTTGACTATCATTTAAAGACTTACCTGAAATTGCCGAATCAAAGGCATTCCTTTCCTCTGCCTCTTATCCTGCCAATATTCATAGATATCCTTGATCACATGACTCTGCCCTATACCATCCATAAGTTCGTCTATTTCTTCACTTGTGAAGTTGTCACGCTGTTGAGCATACGCAACCTTCTCAAACATATCCATTGTCCTCTCGAACATCTCCTCTGACAACTCAGCGTAGTTGCTCACAGAGGATTCTGAAGAAGTCCGGCGTTTCAAAATCCACTCCTCGTCATCGCTTTCCATGTCATATAAGACACGTGATGGGTCCAAAGCCATTTCAACCTCGGTCTCAACCTGTCGGAAATACTTCGGAGAGCTGCGAAAAAACAATAATTCTCCAGCATTATCATCATTTTCCTCAATCAGGCGAACTCCAGGAATAGGAATGCTTTTAACAGAAACAGCCCGAATGTTCCGATTGTAACACTCTTCATGCATCTCCTTAAACAAGATCCACTGGCTCCGATCAGGAAATTCCAAAACCCAATCTTTTCCTCCTTTCCACATCATAGCATGTGTAAAACGATTAGTTGCCCCAGGCTGCAAAAATTGGTAAGCTTTATATGAATACTTTATAACACCTGAAAGTTTTACGAGGATTCGCCAATCATTACGATCAACACACTCTAGTACAACATGCACACCACATTCTCTCCAACCCTTGTCCCCTGCTGTAATCAACAAATTTGCATCACAAGACAGCAACTCCGGGTTTCTTTTAGGACTTCTAGAACTGCCAGGCACCATTTTCTCACTGTCAGTCCTCGTTTTCTTATAGGGACGTCCCTTTCTGTGATTACTTCTAGGTCTGGAGCTGTAATCACAACTCCCGAAGGGTAATAGATAAGAAAGCTGACTTCGGGGCTTCTTTGAACCATTAGCAAGACCATCTTGAGATACGTCTTCCTTCCCATCCCACATCGTTGAACGGTAACGAAAAGACAATGAACCTGAGTTATGTCTATTACGATGCCATATACTTCTAGGTGCAGTCGGATTTGGGCTACTCACATTCCAAACTAAGTCAGACCTGGACTGTGGAGCACTTTGTGGCCCCACATCACAGGATTGACTTTCTACATGATCAGCTGATGGAATCTGAACTTTGAGATCATTCAGATGAGAAAAGCACTCCAACTTGGGATTTCCTTTAGGAGAATCATTTTCGGGAATTGAAGGCCACGACCTTAGAATACATTTCTCTGACCCAGACTTATGTCTTAAATGTCTTTGTAGTTCTGTATCTGCATTACCACTATTGTCATCCTGTCTTGAATCTTGGGGACTAACAGAAGTTTCAGCAACAACAAATCCACTATTTAGGCATTTTTGGGACGACCTTGGCCAATCACCGCCATTGCTTATTGAGAGAGATTGAACCTCTACCTTTGATTCAGCACAAGATACTAATCCACGCCCAGTGACATCTTGGCTCAAGGGGAAACCTGCCTCATTGTCGACATTCATTTGGTCTGACTCAACCAACGAGCACTCATCCGAAATTATTTCCCCAGAGCTTTCTGGACCCTCCAGAAAAGAAACTGGGTTGTGAAAGCTGATAGAAGCAACGCTTTTTGCCATGAGCAGTTTGAGATGCAGACTAAGAAAGAAGGTAGGTGCAGCAGAAAATGGAAGCGCAAATGGAGGAAGTCTCTTATGCTTCTCATTAGGAATAGCAGAGAGGGCCATGTTGACGTTAGCTGATTCCTTGTAGACCCCCATATGAATGCCACCATTCCTTGACCTTCTAACTGAACCCTGGTTTACAGTAGAAATAGCTACAAGTTAAGACCCTCAAAATACATATATCAACAAACGGTAAATGTGAATAAATAAATGAAATGAACCACTGTATGGTTCTGCTAGCTTGAACATTCCTATAAAACCAGTTCAAGAATTTGTTAATTAAGGACAACCATCATGCCCAATCCTTGTGTATGTACATCAACATCAATGTCATCATCCAGACTAGCCCTCCTATTCATGCTCATTCCTTATGTACGTGTGAATACAGTATTTAATATTAATAAATCATGATCAATATTAAAATCAAACTGACGAAATAAAAATAACAAAATAAAAATAAAGGGCCTCAACAGAACCAGGAATACCTGAAGTGAAACTGGCTCCTCACAAGCTGAAGGAAGTTGGCTGCTTTCGCTTTGAAGAATCTTGATGTTGTCGTACGTGCATTCAGCAAGAGGTAGCTGCTTAGAGACTGAACAATAGTGCCTGAGTTTGCCATCTAGATACAACCACTTCCAGTTCTTCACTTCCAAGAAATTGTAAAATGTAAATACAAGCCTCCTTTTACGGTTCCAAAAATCTGAAATATCAAACCTGATTGATGTGACTGGCACTTGTGGATCTACAAGCTCCTCATATCCACTTGGCTGATTAAATGCTACCAGTACCAAACATACAAAAGCTACAGCCTGCATCAAGCACCCCTCAAACAACAGAAATCTCAATCCTACAATATTGTCTACAAAAAGCATTTGCAGTTGGACCATCGGGGAAGTAACCAGCAGCGTACCATACTGGAGTAACAACAGAGTACGATACATGCACGAAAAGTTCTCAGTTACACATGCACGAAAGACCAAATCAAGTGGGATGCACAGCTTCAGCTTCACAAGTTTCAATGTCACTGGAGAAACAGTCAACTTCAAGACCCCAAGATTGTCGCCAGACCACACTACACAACCAGGATCCAAATCTTCCAAACCCGACAACTGACAGGCACAATCATATGCCTTACATCCAACCTTATTGGCAAACAAATGGAAGGGATTAGACACAGCAATGGCTCTACATTCAGACCACTGCAATCCCTGACCTCCATGGCAAAACCGCTTCCTAATGTAAACAAACCGAAAATCTCTAACCTTGGCATGCAGGGCACTTTTCACCATAGAATTCTCAGCCATTTCCTCATCAGCTGAACGATTCGGCAATTCTAGGTAACTGGATAAATTATTTGCATCTGGACCCTCAGTCAAGAAACCCTGAGACCTGCGAACAGAATCCTCAGAAAAGATAGGTGGGTCGCCACTCTTAGAAGGAGAGTGTGCCCTCTTTCTTTTCATCACACCGACCGGCGAAGATTTAATCCGACGACTCGATCGAGCCAACCATGAGACGATGGGTTCTGAGTCCATATAGCTACCTGAATTGTCATCCTCTAAATCCATATCTCTCTTTTTCTCCACTACCTTTTTATCTACTAAATTTGATTTATCTGAATGAGACTTCCGAGGAACTTCGCTGGGGAGTAATAAGAGCTTGAATCTCTCGTTTTGGAGGTCAATCCATTCTTCATCACGATCATCATACTTAACATGATGCAACTTCCTGTTGGGGTCATAATCAGTGACAAGACCAAAATACCAGCTCTGATCCAAGGGCCAGAGGACTTTGATCTTACGATTTACAACCCAGCAAGCATTGACATCTCTAGAGTGTATCTCGTAAAAATGGCGTCTCTTTCTTGTAAGTCGTTTCTCTTTGCCGTGTTTCCTTGGACGCAGAACTCTGCCTGCAGCATCAGAGATGGACTCCAAGCCAGATGAACGGTTTTCCTGTTGACTCCCATAGCCCCCATGAACAGAAGACCCGGGAGACAGTATACTGACAGATTGTGACGCTGAAGCAGCACCATTTCCTGAAAACACTGTACAGCTAGGATCAAATCGAGATGACAGCATCCTGGCAGCATTCTCTTCAAGATTCTCCTCATCGTCTTCTCCCAAGTCCTTGTTAGGCTTTGCCAAGTCATCAACTGAAGCATCAATCCTGTGCTCATGGGGATGCCCCTGGCGTTTATATTCCTGCTTCTTCCGATGATTCCTTTGACCACTTTTTGAAATTAAATCCTTGCACCTGACAGAAGCACCGTCTCTAACTTCAGAACTGCGACCTGAATCAGCCTTACTCGAGTTACTCTTCTTAACCTCCCCCGACACTTTCTCCCGTTTACCTTCACAAGAAGAAACTGGAGCAACAGAGTGATCATTTAACTTAACAACCTGAGCATCAGGGCTGATCTTACTAGACCTTCCCTCCTCATTCGCTATGTGGTTGATTTGAAATTGCTTTCGCCTGGTCCTTGAGAAGCACCGAGGTCGCTTAGGAATTGGAACAACATTGTCATCCAAACTAGTCGAAATGTTTACACTTCCCATTTTCCGCAAATTCCCATCATCTCCTTCATCCTGATCAGTGGGCTTCTTGTCACCCGAATCCTTCCTCTCCAACGCAAACTGGCTTAACTTCTTCTTATCTTCTACATTTGAACTACTACTCCTACTCTTCTTATTCACAGACTCAAAACTACTAAGCGAAACCTCCTTCCGACTCCTCCTCCTTCTCTTCTCCCCCTGCCCATACCCCAATTCACCCAACTCTTCATCATCCCCTAATGATTTCCTCTTCCTCTTGAACCCACTACCCCCACCCTCTTCCAAACCCCTAGATTTCTCAACATACAGACTATGAACATCCAATGATCTCGGTTTCTTCGGAATTACCAGCACATCAGAGTTTTTCCCACTGTTTTCCATCTACAAAGCACCAATCCACATAGCAGAAACAAAATCCCCAATTTTTACCGACCATCATACATGTTTCCCTAATAGAAATCTAATTGCAGATCTGTAACCACAAATTCTACCACCAATCACACAAGAAACACCAAAATCAAACTTACAGCATAACCAAATCTCATCCTAAACATTTCAATCAAATAAAAACGAATTCATCAACGAAAACAGAAGAAAAAACACATACCTGGATCGAAATTAAATGAGGGGAACGAATCTGGGAATACAGATCGGACCGAAATTGATCAAAATCGAAGATGTTCTCCACGAATTTCTCGATCTAGGTTTTCACCCTCCAAGAGACGGTAGGGTTTTTTTCGTACCAAAGGTCTTAGGGTTTAGAAATCCCAAAAAATACCAAATTTCAATCGAAATGAAAACTCTCATTTCAGAGCTTTTGATTCTGACCGTTGGATTTCAAACCGACGGTTAAGATTCCCTCCCTTTCATGGAAACCCTAACAGTATTAAATGGTCCTCCAGAAAATCGGGGTAAATCGAGGACGGCCTGGACGGTGGCGATTGACTTGGTTGATGACGTGTACGGCTGAGATTGAGTAGATGGTGAGAAAGTTGTGGGCCTCGTTTGTGCTACATGGCAGGCCTGTCTAAATTTGCGAAAGTATTTTCAACTTTTTCTCTTTTGGGATGATTTCTCCAAATGTCCTTTAAGGGTAAAGTTATTTACGTAAATGCCACTGACTCTGTTTAGAGAATGACACACCAAGTGGCACTATGAGGCGTCACTCTCAATGTTCAAAATATTAGGTTTAGGAGAACATCAGAAATCCCCTGAAGACTTTTCTACAACTAGACCATGAAAAATACCCTTATTCTGAGAGATCCTACTTGGCAAAGATACTTTCATTGTTTTTTCACTTTTTCTATTTCCCTTTTCACAATAAAAAAAAATTCAATTGGAATCCGTTGCAAATTCACAAGTTTAGAATTCGATTCATTGTTTAGCGAGTTTGTTTGCACCTCTAGTTAGAGGTAAGGTTTTGAAACTAGTAAGCATCAAGGAGTTTGCAGTTGATTATGACTCATGATCTCTACCTTCGACAATGATTAGAGCTATGCTTATAGCCGTCAAATGAAAGCTAAACAAAGTTACAAGATATTTTTATATAACTTTGCAATTCTTTGTTCAAATACTTATATATGATCTAAATTTAAATCTAACTAAACATGTGAAAAGTTTAATGGTGGAACCATTCTGAAATTTTATTTAACTATTCCATAAAAACAAAAGAAATAGGTGACAAAATCTCCGTTACTATAGAAAATGTGAGAATATTATAAAAAGGAACATGTTAGTATTAGTGATTGTTTATAATGGAGAATAAGTAACATATAATAAGCCATGCCTGGTTCACCATAAATCCACTATGAATGTAAACTAATTTCTCAAGAAAATTGTAATTACATTTCCCATGTAGAGTTGAATACTTCTACTATGACTTGATTTTTATGCGCAAAAACATATATTCAATGATGTGGCAACATCTGCATCGTTATAATTAATAGTAGTAGTAAATTGTGTTGTATGCATGTTACCACATTGAGTAAAAGTTTTTTAGTACAAAAAGTTGAGCTAAAATAGAGTTTTATTGACAAACTTGCTTAGCAACAATTTTTTTATCTTGTGAAAATAAATTTCTCTCGCCATAACAAACTTCATCACCACCACCGTCAATGACTTCCACCACTACTAACTAACAAATCATCATCATATATCACAACCACATTAGAACCTAGAACTGCAGCCACCATCAGGCACCATCGTCGCAACCAATACTACTAACCACCACCACTATCACCACTACCAACCGTCAACCACCACCACCCCCACTACCAATTGTCAACCACAATCACCATCACCACCACCACTACCAACGTCCGCCACCACCACCAATATCACTACAATCACAACGATCGCAGTAACCCTCCAACAATACCCACTACCAAAAAAAAAAAAAAAAAAAAAAAACCACAACAACTGTCATTATCTTTTTGCAAATTGTTTTTATCACTTCGCCTAGTGATGAATTCAATTTGGAGCAACTTTTAACTAAAAATCTAAAATAGAATATTATGAAAATCCGTTTTGAAATTGAATTTTGCTAACAAATGCAAAACATGCGAAATTTCATTTTTAGGAAAATTATTTGGATTTGCAATGGATTTCCATGAACCAAACATACCTACCATAGTTCAAAATCAATAATAAGTCGTAAAACATAAACATGGCCATAGGTACTTATCTTGTAAGTTAACTTCATGCATGCCTTCGAATCAATAAGGTGAAATGGTTGACAAAGCTATCAAGACATTCATTGCTACCTGTAAAAATTCCATCACAACACTAATAACTTTAGTAATAATACTGAAGTTTTATTTATATTGAATAAGTAAAATTGTAAAATTATGAAACTTCACCTAGGTGTTTTTATTTCAATTATAAACTACAATGTTCGAATGTTTTCCAAAAATTGAGGATAATATTTTCCAAATTCGAGAATAATAAAGGGTAATTGGTTAAATATTGAAACTGAAAATAAAGTCTATTGTCCTGGTAAGAATACGCAATAGATGAAAATTCATCCATGATACATTTCATCATACTTTTTATTGTATTATCACTATTTTTTTTTCTATTTAAATCAAAACTCTAACAATTTGTATGTGAGATTAAAATAATGCACCCAATTTAAACACCAAACATGATTATGAGATTTTTCGCATAAATGTGAACTTGAAATGAACCGCAAGAGCCACAAAGAGTAATGAGATATACCAACACGTATACAACAACAAGAACAAACAATCAATTGTGTTGGGGCTAGACCTTGCTCATGCTTGTGTGTTTTGTTGAATAACTAAACAATAACAATAATATAAAGTGGCAATTAAAACACCAATGCCACATGAAACCCTCGTATACAAACCTTAAAGAGTTTGTAAATACTAAATGATATAATTGAAATGGAAAATCACAATCAAACTTTCCAGTGTTAGATTAAGACTGTTTTATTAACAAAATCTTGACATACCCTGATCGATGAGTATTTGAATTCAAAAATGTCAGTAAATCAATTATTTTACCTTTTCTTTTCGTCGATTTATGATTTGGATCCACTTGACCTAGCAACTTCGTTATAGATCCCCATGTTGTGTGCCTCCACGAGCGATGATTGTAAAAAATTCTACCAAGCTTCAATGATCGAAGATTAGGGTTGTCGAAAATGGCGACTTGTCCATGTGATTGGCTAAAAATGACTTTTGAATCTTTAAGCAAGAACTACAATAGTTTGCTTAGGCGAATCACACGCTTCACACTAACCCCAAACCATGGAATCGTTGATCGATAAGAAGACGAAACTTAGATGAGAAGATGAGCAGAAGCACGTATTGTAATCAAGTGAATATCCTATACACACATTTTTAAATCACTAGAATGGGGAAAGGGTTACCTGTGCACAATCACAAATTGTGTGGCGGCTCTCGCTCGAAAGACTTGGCTCGACAATGGAAAATCCCTAATAGTTTATGATCCAGCGTCGTGACATATATATATACCCCAATAAACATATACACGTGAGAGAATAAATACCTGATAAAATAGTCGCGTCATTTATTTTTATTATCATTTATTTTGTATGGAGTAGCACAAATGTGCCACTTTAGAATGAAGTCATCCCTGATTTTGATGTCAATTGTGATAACTCACTCGTGTGCTACCGATATTGTCCCCACTTAACCATTCCTAGAAAAACATGGAATTTTTTAGCTCAAAATGGACATGCTGAAGATATGCCGCTAAGCCAAAAAAGTTTCGGTATAAGCTCCCCACTTAAGAATCTCTTATCTCAAATGGATGCACAAGCAGTTAGGACACTACCTAGCGCAATCATCACCTTTTCAGATATAATTTTATAGACTTTGTTTACCACCCTAATATCCATATCATATTTCATACTAATCCATTTCGAGATTAAATGTATTTCTCTGCTTTCAACAAACCACTCACTTCTAAAATAACACATTTTTTGGATTATTTTCATTTCACATGTCTTCTTTTATTTACAATATAATGAAAAATAAAATCTCAATTATGGTTGGCAGTGGGGTGGATTTTCACGGATACCCACTTTGCCCCGCCTCGAATGGGGCAAAATTTGGGGTTTGCCTAAATGAATTTTGGGGCGGATTTAGGGATCCAAATGATATCGGTTGCGGATTCGAGAAGGATACGAATTTGGCCATATTCGCCCTGAGGATGTTCGTTTATGTATGTTATTTTTCTAAAATACCCTTATAAATATAACATTAAATCATATCCCTGACCCTAATTCCCTACTCCAGTCCCCTATTTTCTATCCACCCACAGAGAATGCAACAAGATCGTACTAAATGAGGTGGTAGACATCAACGACAGATGCGACGCTGCAAAGCTCAACACATAAGACCAAAGTGAAGACGAGAGCGAGGATTGAGTATACCAATTCGAGCACCTCTCTTGTTTGACCCTTTCTCCCCGCCATTGAAGGGCAGAGTAAATAGAGAGTGTCGAAGAAGAATATGGAAGGTCTAGGGTTTGGGGTTTTCTATCAGTTTTTTGCTCCGATATGAATAAGGTAAGTGTTGGCTTGATGAGTGAGTGTGTTTGTGTAGGAGTCCCTCTGTTTCTCTGCAAAGGGCAGTGTTATAAAAAACGGCCTAAGCGGCCGCCTAGGCGCTAGGTGTTAGAGAAATGACCAGATTAATGGCTGGACGGGGTGAAAAATCGGGTAGGCGCCTAGGTGGGTCTGGGCAGGGTCTAGGCGGTTTTTTTTTATAAGGTTGATTGTGTTCTTATTTTATTTTTTTCTTTCCCATTTTTTGGAAATAAAAAATTTAATTGTTTTTTATTCAGTATATGTCTGAATGTAGCAATTGATGATTACTTAATAGAATTATCAAAAGATCTGCCGGTACCAGTTTTAGTAATGCAGATTTTATAAAACACGACTGAGGTCATTCATGCAATTGAAGAAAAATTAAAGAGTATCTTTGGATATTTGTCGACAAATTCAACTTTGTATAAAGCGCGTACTCATCGTGACAAACTTCAGTCATTTGAGTTTTAATAAATTTGGTTCATGATTGTTAATTTTTCATGTTTATAAATTTTGCATATGTATCTTGGCATTAAATTGGATGTAATTGATAAAGTATTATACTTATTTTTTGTAAATTATTAAAGTTCTAATACAAAACCTAAAACCGCCTAGGCACCTGCTCGCCGCCCGCCCACTGCCTAGCGCTTTTTAGAACACTGGCAAAGGGTATGATGGATCGTGATTTCTTTCTCACCTTCAACAAATTTCCCGAACAACGAGCTAGGGACTTGATCAAGATCATCGCAACTGATACAAACGATCTCAATCGCTTGGATTCTCTCGCAAAGATCGTCGAATTCTCGCCAAGATTTCCCAAGAGAAAAGTGTCAGTTTCTCGCAACTGATACAAACGATCTCAATCGCTTGGATTCTCTCGCAAAGATCGTCGAATTCTCGCCAAGATTTCCCAAGAGAAAAGTGTCAGTTTCTGTCACACACGAGAGAACACAAATGAGCGAATAAGAGAAGATGGTAGTGAGGCGGTTATTTGGGGGCGTGCAAATATCCGCCAATTGTGTGGAACATGGATGGTTTTAAAAAATTATACGAGCGGATTTAGGGATCCGCAATACCTGGCGGGGCAAGGGTGAATTTTTCCAAATCTGCCCCGTTGCCATCCCTAATCTTAATATCTACGTCTACCATCCATCTTGTTTGAATTTTACATAGTCAAATAATAAAATGTGGATCAAGTAAACGCATGTGACTTTCTTAATTTGTTAAAATCCTTTATCCCCTTATCCTACACTTTGGCACGAACCCGCCAACCTAACCCGAATTTCATCCATTATAAATGGGTTATGGTTGAGGCTTCGTGGGTTTGGGGTCATTTTGGACTAGCCCACCAAGCCCGTTAAGTTAAAGGGTTGGATTTGAATTGAGCCCGTGTAACCCATCTTGACCTATTGAGTTCATAAGCAACAAACTTGTTAAGTATTTATTATATGGCAGTGACTACTCCACACCATCATAAGTGTTTTCTCACACCATTTTACTCTTCCACACCACCTACTTTATTTTCCACACCACCATACTTTTCCACACCACTTATATAAACAAAAAACCAACATTTCCCCCTCTTCATTCAAATTGAAACGCGATTCCTCCCTCCCCATTCGAATCTATTCCCTTTTCCGCATTCAAATCTCTTGCAAATCTCTTCCCACATTCAAATCTCTTGCATCTCCCTCAAAATCTCTTCCCTCTCCCTCAAAATTGAAACCCTTAAAAACCGAACCCCAAATCTCAACCTCTCCAAAAAATTTCAGAAAAACAAAGTAATCTCATGAAAACTTCAGAAATATTTTCAATCGTAAAAACAAAGTAAACTTTAGAAAAAACAAATTCAGAAATCATAAAAAAAATATTGTTCGCCTGAGACAATGCAAAACCTCGCATTGATTTGGGCGAATAGTAAAAAAAAATTGTTGAAATTTCCTGTTCGCCCAGAACAATGCGAAGGAAATTTCAACAAATTTTTTCGGACAGATTTGTGCGACTCTAGTAAAATGACCATAACTTGTTCATTTCAAAATATTATCAAGTGATTCAAGCTGTGTTTATTAGATAATTCAGAGTACTACAACTTTTATGTTTTTATCAACTTGAGTAGCAGTCTCGATCGAGCACATAAGCTGGCCGAAATTTAGGAACACTATCTCGTTTTCACTGAGACAAATTTGCGCGACTTTAGTAAAATGATCATAACTTGCTCATTTCAAAACATTTTCAAATGATTAAAGTTGTGTTTATTAGATAACTCATAGTACTAAAATTTTTGAATCAACTTGAGAATCGGTCTCGATTGAGCACATAAGTTGCCCGAAAGTCATGAACACTATCTTGTTTTCATTGCGAGACAGATTTGCGCGACTTTAGTAAAATGAGCATAACTTGCTCATTTCAAAACATATTCAAGTGATTCAAGTTGTGTTTATTATATAACTCAGAGTACTAAAAATTTTGAATCAACTTGAGAATCGGTCTCGATTGAGCACATAAGTTGCCCGAAAGTCAGGAACACTATCTTGTTTTCCTTGTGAGACATATTTGCGCGACTTTAGTAAAATGAGCATAACTTGCTCATTTCAAAACATTCTCAAATGATTCAAGTTGTGTTTATTAGATAACTTAGAGTACTACAATTTTCTTGTTTTTATGAGCTTGAGATTTGGTCTCAATTGATGATTCAAATTGGTCGAAAGTTACCCTGTTTTGTGTTTTTTCATTTTGAGTTTGGGTTTCTCTGTTAGGTTATGCATATTTATTGGTGGTGTGAGAAAGTGCTTTTGGTGGTGTGGAGTAGTCGTTGCCAATATCTCTTTCATTTTTGTAAATTAGAAAATGATTTGAACTTGACCAAATAACAATTTTAGGGAGCCTTGTTTGGTGGCCTCTTTGGAGTTTTTTTTACACTTTTACCCTTTATATGAATGTGTTTATGGTTATGTCTTAAAGAGAAAGGGTAAAAAGTAGGAGTGGGCACGGGACGGGATGGGACGAGATATACCCATCCCGTTCATACGGGATCGGGACGGGACGGGATGGGAAAAACCTCATCCCGACCTCGTCCCATCCCAAACGGGTTCGGGACGGGACGGGATCAGCGTGCTAATCTGAAAGTCTTGAGCCTGAAAGCCTGGAACAGTCTTGAGTCTGCTGTAAGGCAAATCCTGTTAAGTAATTCAATGCTGGAAATTAAGAACGATGGAATTTTCTACATGTCTATATGCTACTATAGACAATTAAAATATTTTGTTGAATGAGTTTTCAGTATTCAGTGAACGTGAATTTATGATTCAGCTAGATGCTTCATTTTTGCAGTTTTCTATTTAAGTGATCTTTGTAATGATCCCAATTTTTTTTTTGTGTCTGGTTTTGATAATTTGTATTTGTGGCTTTCCTCGCAACTTGAGCTTTTAACAAGAAATGGGTATTGGCACACTAACAGCAAATAGTGTTCAATGAAATGTACAGAAATGGGTATTGGCACACTAACTATGAAATGGGTATTGGCACACTAACAAGCTTTTAACAAGAAATGGGTATTGACACACTAACTATGAAATAAAAATATTAATAATTAATATTAATTAATTAGTTCGGGACGGGACGGGATTGGCGGGATTGAAAATCTTCATCCCATCCCATCCCATCCCATTCTAGATCGGGACGGGACGGGATCGGGATGAAATTATTCAATCCCATTAAGACCCGGAAAAATCGGGACGGAAACGGGATCGCGGGATGGAATGCCCACCCCTAGTAAAAAGTGTTAAAAAAAAAAACCAAAAGGGAGACAAAAAAGCCCCCAAACAGGCTCCCTAGACTTACTCTTAAATCATTAATCACATAATCTTTACAAACTAATTATTTTCTTAAATAAATATTTTTCATAAATATTTTGGAAAATAGGTAATAAATTGAATTCCTGCTTTGATATTTTCCTTGCAACAAAATAACACAATCTACACAAATAAATAAATTGTTGATTTAAAATATTTTCTTTAATAAATATTTCTATAATATTTCTTAATGTATGAATCTATAATGATTATTAAATCAAATTCTTGATTTGATATTCTCCTTGCAACAATTAGATGTAAAATTATTGGTTATATCATATAATAAAATTTTGTTTCACATCAAAAGGGGCATGACAGATCGGCCTAACTCATTTATAACCTAGTTGTTTGGGTTTTTCTAATAGAGACCTTAGTCACCAGATTGTGAAACACGAGAGGGAGCATGGAAACGCTTAATATCAAACTTTGTAATATTCAAAGCGTTTGAGAGCGTATCAGTGTTCTAAAAATCGCTAGGCGCTGGGCGGGCGGCGAGCAGATGCCTAGCGCCCAGGGGCCTAGGCGGTCTTAGGTTTTGTATTATAACTTTAATAATTTACAAAAGTTAAGCATAATACCTTATCAATTACATCCAATTTAATGTCAATATACATATGCAAAATTTAAAAACATGAAAAATTAACAATCTGTGAACAAAATTTATTAAAACTCAAATGACTGAAGTTGGTCATGATGGGTACTTTATATAAATTTGAATTTGTGTAATCTTTTATTTTTCTTCAAATTGCATGAATAACCTCAGTTATGTTTGATAAAATCTACATTAGTAAAATTGGTACCGGCAGATCCTTTGAGAATTCCATTAAGTAATCATCTTTCGCTACATTTAGACATATCATCATCATCAAAGCCCATTCCCGAGATTTTCTAAAAAAACAATTAAATAGTTTATTTCTAAAAAATAGGAAAGAAAAATAAAATAAGAACACAATCAACCTTATTAAAAAATAAAAAAAAATAAAAAAAATAAAAAATAAAAAATAAAAAAATAAAAAAATAAAAAATAAAAAAAATAAAATCTCCCAGACCGCCTAGAGTCTGCCTAGCCCGCCCAGACCGCCTAGCCCGCCTAGACCCCGCCCAGACCCCGCCCAGACCTGCCTAGACCCGCCCAGACCGCCCGCCCAGGCATTAATCTGGGCGGTTTTCCACCTTCTAGCGCCTAGGCGGCCGCCTAGACCGATTTTTAGAACACTGGAGCGTATACATATGCAATTTACTGCGAAAATTTAATGAATATATATTCTAAAATATTAACTTGAGTTTCACCAATTTTATTTTGTTAATATCAAATCACAAAATAATAATTAATTAAGATTAGAACATGCATACGAGATATATATATATATATATATAGAGAGAGAGAGAAACTTGAAGTCTATTACTAATAATATACGTCAATATATAATAATTAGTACAAAATCAAAAGGTTGATGATATACAAGTATTTGCGATGATTCAAAATTTGGAAGTGAAGTTCCATAAACTACAAAGTGAAGATGCGAATACAAAATGGGGATCTAAATTTTGAGAGCATGGTTTTGTAAGCTTTAGAATAGGAATTTGAGAAAAATTCACCCAAAAGCGTCAAAAGTGGGGATTGAGAGCGTGAGCATTATCCATAACATATGGTTTATGTGCGACTAAGAGTGACACTGTACCTAAAGGGGCTAGTCGGGACTGGCTTATCTGACCTACCAGCCCACCTGGTCAGCATGAAACTAGTATGACCCAACCCATTATAAGATATGCATATACATATATGTGGGTTTTTTTTTTTCCTTCAAGCAAAGACAATACATATTATCCAATAATGAGAATTACGTAATTTTTTATTCATTTATTTTTGTGTATATGTAAGGGCAGTTTAATTTCAGTTTGTTTTGCTACAAGAAATTTAAAATACCATGATTACATAAATTTATTTTAATAGAATGTCTTTTTGATCTTCAATGTACAATAGTCGAGCAACAAAATTGACATTTTCAAGAGAATGTAAAGTGGAGTGCTAGAAATTCATACCTTTTTACTTTATTTTTATTTTTATACATCCATTACATACATGTTTGAAACGATTTGTGAGTGGCAATTAGCTATTGCATACTGAGCAATATTTTTCTTTGCACTTTCATTTAACTTCTGTATCTGGCTTTTCAATTTGCTTTCTTTGGGCCCATTTGATGGTAGGTCGCTCATCAATTTTGTGTTCCTTTAGAGATTGTTTTGTGCCATTTTCATAAATTCCTGAACAAAAAAAACAAAATGTTACAAAGAAAAAAAAATCAGTCAAACCCAACAAATCACATATATACCTGTAACTGCTAACATGACGCGGGATGAACAAGATGGAAGCTCCACTTAGATTCCGAACTTCTCCTACTCATTAACTTTACTTCTTTTAAAACAATGGTGGTGTCTCTGAAATGAGATCCACTTGAAGAAAGATGAAGTACACGAGTGGATAGTGCCCTCATTTGTTTGTTAGCAAGTGAGTTCATCATGAACTTCAGAGCTATGAAAAGATAAATACAACTAAGAATCGTCACTAGAAATAAGAACCAATGTTTTTAAATCGTCAATTTTTTATGAAACAAAATAGACGATGAATTATGAATCACAAATTCATGGTGAATGTTTATAAAGCATATATAATTTTTGATAAATCAAATTAGACGGTGAATTATGAATCGCAAATTCATAGTGAATGTTTATAGAGCATATAATTTTTATTTGTAGGACATATTCTCGATACATCATATCCTATACTCGTAAGAACAAGAACATATTTTTGCTACGTTATTACAACTCAATGAAAGATAATCCTCTTAGACAACTCTTAATCTGTGTTATCATGGGAACATATGATGAAGGTCAAAATCAAATAAATGTTAGGATAGATTATTTATTTTCAATTTTATTATACATGTTTAAAAACTTTTTAAATATTTTTTTTTTTAAAAGGTGTAAATGTATAAAAAAATAAGTGAAACAAAGAGGAAGTCAAAATGGGAATTTGCTTGAACTGAAAGCACACAGAATAATGCGAACTCTGCTCTATCACTCTCAACTAATTTCCTCATCTCCACTTTTCTCTGCAATTCACCAAACCAAGCCAAACCCATCATCCAATCTCTTCTCCTTTCGCCGTTTTCGACTCTTGAACTTCAAACCCTCTACTCCCAATACTCTAAGAAGAGCCTTGGCAACCATGGCTGGAGCTAGTGACGAATTCGTTAAAGGAAATGTTCTTCCTAATGGTGTTGCTGTCATCACTCTTGATCGCCTCAAAGCCCTCAATGCGATGAACCTAGGTTTGCTTTGCTTCCTTTCCAATATGGGTTTCTTGTGTTTTGTTGAAATTTTTTGATCATTAAATTGTCTGAATTTGGTGGTTGGAATGGAATTTGAGTTGTTGGGGTAGTTTGGAACCTGTTTGGATGTGTGGGTTTTGGAAATTTGAATCAGAGAACATCAAATAACAGTGAATGCATGATCGTTATGTGTTCTTTTCGCTTCACTGGGGTTTGATCGAATTGCTTATATGTCTTTGTTTATGTATGCTTTTGTGGATATGTGCTTTGTCTGTGTGAAATAGGCTAAATTTGACTGAAATATGTTTGTATGTCGGTGAATCTTTGACAATCTTCTTGGCTTAGATATTTCTTCTCGAATCTAAAACCATATTCACATCGATCATATGTCACATGTCACACACACATATCTCCAATAAGAGTGTCATATAAATCACTTATCACATATTTCTCTATTATATATGAGTCAGTTTGTTCAAATAGTCCACATGAAACTTACAAACATAGAATTGCCACGATTGGGAGTTCATGTTTCTTGGCAGTTTTGTAATGTATCAACATTGCGTTGTTCGAAGGCATTGAAAGATGGAAGGAAGGTACCGCTAGTAAAATGGAATATGGCTAGTTCAAGCATGAGTCTTAAGTTAAGAAATGCACTAGTTTCTTTTCCACATGTACACATTCACTCTCTTACATATAATTGTTGCTTTTTTTTTTTGGCCTCTAGTTGATCTAACCCATTGTAGTTAAGGCGTTGAGGTGGGGGCGAGGCGGACGGGCCTGAAAACGCCTCAGGTGTGAGGTGGTAGGCGAGGCGGTCTTAACATTTTTTAAAGATCTTTTATAATTAATTGAAACATATCAACATAATAATATACATCATCATTTTGATAAGTATCATAAGCAAATATGTACAAAAAGTGACACAACTACCTAGAATCGAAATGGAAATATAATAAAATTGCATAGTATAACAAAAAGATGCACTATATAAGTGTCAAGTAACTTGCAAACATCCACTAAATAATTAAAAATTCATAATCTTGAAAAATTTGAAACTTGAGAATATTGAACATTTGTTAGAAGAAATTGTTGGAATGGTTGGTAAAAATCCACAAGTATGATTTCTATTGGTATTCCAAAAGCATAAAAGTCATTGATATGTTTTCTCAAAAAAATATAAAAAACAGTGACATATTTATCAAAAATAAAAAACATTTTATCTTGTTTATTTGTTTGTTATTTGGGCTAGAAATGGGTTGCAAATGGGCTAGAAATGGGCTTGTTGCAACCATTTTTTGTTCGAGGCGGACGCCTCATTTTATCATACCGCATTGCCTCACTTTGAGGCGAAACTCTGTAAAAAGGCCTTGAGGCGTGCCTCATAGGCGGTCGCCTTGACTACACTGATCTGACTTCCATATCAAACTCAAGTAAAAGAATGTATAATGTACTAATGTTAATCTTTTGTTGCAGAAATGGATGTCAAATACAAAGGTTATCTTGATGAGTGGGAAACAGACCCAAAAGTCAAATGCGTTATGGTAGAAAGCAGTGCACCTCGTGCTTTTTCAGCAGGTAACATAAGGAAAAACAACATTTTTTTTTCCAATCTATTTTTTGTGAACTTATCGACTTCCATCTCCTTTCATGGGTTACCTTCTTCAATTTAGTCCTTAGATGAACATGTCCGAACCTGTTTATATACTAACATTACAATTTGTTTCAAAATTTGTCGTGTTAAATTCTTGTTAAGAATTTGACTTGTGAGGGTCATCATAATTCACAACAATGCAGGAATGGATATTAAGGCGGTTGCTGCTGAAGTTCAAAAGGACAAAAACACCCCTCTTGTGCAGAAGGTCTCTTCAAAAAGCATGTTTGGTGGTACTATTGTTTTGTTGCAGGGCTAATTACTTGCTTATTGGTTTGCATCCATGTCTCTTCTATAACTATTCACATTTGTTGTAGCTGCTCTCCGTTAGGGGACTAGTTGAATAAGTTAGAAATATGATTTCCATAAACGAAAAATTGACAGGGTTGAGGTCTAGCTCACCGGTGCCTCCTTAAGTCAATATCATTGGGTATTATCAAAGTCTGAGAACTTGTCTAGTATTACTATTTAAGTAAATTTCTAAATACATGTCTAGTTATGACTATTTAAGTAAATTTCTAATTACAGTCTAGTTAAGACTATTTAAGTATTTTATCTACTTCATGGATGCTGGTCCAACCAGTGTTGTAGTTATTAACTTATAACCACAAGTCAGGGAAGGAAACACCTGTTGGCAATGTGTCATTCTCCAAAAGAAGCAGTCTTTTCTTTGATAAATAGTTATGAACTGATAATCATTGCTGAACTGCTGGCTTTGCTAGAGTTTAAACTGGTGTCGTCTTGCTGATAACTTTGACTTCAGAGATTAAAAGGTTAATGGTGGTTTATTTATCATCAATCATAGATGGATACTGTAAACATTTGGGTTGAATAGAATCCAGGAAATGTAGATGTTCGTAGTTCTTGTGGTGGTTCCAGCAAAATCATTTTAAGGCGTTTCTGGTGAACAGAGAGCAGTTTGGTTTACATCTTTACATCGGTATGACTAATGATTCAGAGGTTGCATACCATAACATTTGATGGGTCTGAACGTGGAATTGACTGAGGCCTCACCAGATTTATGACTTGGAAATTAGTATTAACCCTAGACCTAGAATGACGGTCATCTACTGTGGATTTTCTGTGGTATATTAGAAATAAAATCAAAGAGATATGAATGAAAAGATGTTTGAGTGCTTGAGCTAGGGAAGATAAATTCTCAGGATAACTTTAATGGGTAAGACATCAGGGTAAGTTAACCAAAATGCTTTGATGTGTCACATCCTAAAGCTAGAGCCCCAGTGTTCTTGTGATCTGATTAATTTCTTAATTTTACTATATTCTAGGGGACTGAGCACCAAGGATGCTCTACCATTTCTTGCAGTTCATTTGTTTCTTATTTTTCCTTTTACTACTTTGTGTGTGTGTGTGTGGTTTTGTTGATCTTATGATGTACCTGGGACGTTCCCACATGCTCATAGATGATGGCTTCTGCTCTCTAGACTTGTGAAAACCAAAATCTGTCAGTTTGTTTTTTTTGCAAAGTGAAGTGTAATACTTTTACTTTCAGTTGAATTTATTTTCCTGTTTATATGTGATTGTGACTGTGTTATATAGTACTACTAGATTGAGTTGATGAAGTTTCTCACATGTTAAATTGAGATATGAGTTAACAACATGCACAATTGCTGGATCTGTGATGTACAACCCTGACTTATTATGTGACCTCTTTAGATTGTATGTCTCTTTTCTTTCGTTTAATAGGTTCTTGCATGTGATTTAGCTGAAGGTGCCACTTTTGATTGCATATGTTTTTCACAGGTGTTTGGGGCTGAATACTCTTTGATATGCAAAATAGCTGACTACAAGAAGCCATATGTTTGCTTCATGGATGGTATTACGATGGGTTTCGGAATTGGTCTATCTGGCCATGGTCGTTATAGGATCATTACCGAGGTGTTAAATCTTTGAATCTAGATATCTTTGTAGATGGTAATTTGTGAAGTTTTTCTTGTCACCTATTTAGTATTTTTGCACTATCTGATTGCCTTGTGTTGGACATATTTCAGAGGACTGTTCTTGCCATGCCAGAGAATGGAATTGGGTTGTTCCCAGATGTTGGGTTTTCTTACATTGCAGCACAAAGTCCAGGAGAAGGATCAGTTGGTAGGCCTTTTTACATTGTGGTCACTTATTTGTTTGGAGTTCATTTTTGGAAACTGCCATGGATCCTCTATCTGAGTTTACAAGTTGGTTGTTCTAAAGCCTAAACTAGAGACTAGTTTTCACTCCCGCTTTGTATTCATTTTTGGTTTACCTTGTGTCCATTAGTCATCTCGACTAGACTTTTTTTTTTTTTTTGAAAAGGTCAAATTGTATTGTACATGAACATGATAATAATATTATAACCTTCTAGCAATATTACCAATTGCAAGGTGTCCTCCTCTTCCCATTCACACCCACTCCCATCAACATTAGTGCCAAACTTCAGCCCTTTGAGGAATATGCCCAACCAAACATCATGCCAAAATGAATGCGGTCTACCCTACCTATTTTGAAGACCACTCTTGGGTGAATTTATTTGATAACGAAAAGAAGCTACCTCACATACCCAATCCATAATGGCATATTGGGAGCGAAAGGAGCCATCCACCTTGGTCAAGCCCATATTTAACTACAATAATTCTTCTCCACAAGGCATCTTTTCCCTTCTGGAACTGCCATTACCAATTGCTGAGTAAACCTTTTATTGGTGATTTTGCTTTATTGTATCCACGGATGCAATAAAGTTATTAACATTCAGGAACCATTGGTGCATGAACCTCTTTCTTTCTCTTTGTAGATATCTTGCAGTTTGTTCCCATCCTTTGCTTATTTGTTACGAAAAGGAGGAGTCATTCTCTTACATTGTGGACTTCTTGTTTGTTCTTACCCCTTGCTTATTTGTGACATAAATGGGGAGCGTTGGTTACGACATCGTTTGTTGATATAACCCATATGTGTCAAGTTTTTGTCTACTGGTTTGAACATATTATTATGGCAAGTCATGCTGCATATCTTTGGAAGACTCGAGTTTCGGCTAGATATTTTTGATGTAATTGAAATGAGAAAAGATTTCATTTTTGTCTATGTGACGTTTTAGTTGAGTTTAGGGTTAATATTAAGATCAATTTCTCGAAGAATGTGATGATGGGTGTGGGCAATGGAACGATTGTGTCTCAAGCAAAATCCATTATCGATTGTTACTTATGGGGCATTTTCTTATCTTATTCTTTTTTTTTTAATAAATGTAATGAGCTTATCCTCTCTTCTCTGTTCGGATTCCAAAATATGGAAACTGATAATTGATTCAAGACCATAATTTTTGGAGGACTCTTCCGACCAGAGGTCCAATCCATTCCATGTCATTATCTTGGTCTTCCGGTGCCAAGTGCAATGCCAAGGAGGTGTGGGATCCGGTGGTTGAAACTCTGGCTAGGAGATTAGCTTTGGAAGAGTAGATTGCTCTCTAAAGGAGGAGTCTCACTTTGGCGAAGAGCACCTTGGCGAATATTCCCATATATCAGTCTATTTTCCTTTAATGATTTTCGTGGCGTACAAAAAATGGAGCAACCTGTTAGAGACTTCCATTGGGGTGGACAGGAAAGGGGGGGGGGGGGGGGGGGTGGTTCCATCTTCTTAAAATGGGCGTATGGGGATTAAAACTTTCAAGAAGATGAATGTTGCTTTTTTGAGTAAATGGTTGTGGGGGTACAATGAGGGCCTGGTAGCTTATGGAGGCAAGTTATTAAAGAAAAGTACAATGGGGGGTGGTTCTGCACCTTCTAGTTGGCTTTCTAATCATCCGGCTAGTACCTATGTTTTCTCTAGGGGGTGGAGTATATACTGGGGATAGGAGATAATAGTACATTTTGGCACAAGTTGTGAGGGCATAGGCTGTTGACAGAGGTTTACCCCTGCCTTTTCTTGGTTTCCATTTTCAGTCAGGAATAGGTGGCAACTTCTATGCTATGAACTGTATGTGGGTGGGTGGAACCTCCATTTGAGGAGAGCGTTGCATGACTGGGAGGAGTATGAGGTCACTTCTCTGATAACATCACTTGAGCTCATTGAGCCGGGTCCCAATGAGGATGGGTTAATGTGGAAATGGGATAAGAAAATTAATTTTTTTTTTTTTTCTTTTTTCGGTATCATCTTTTTACCATAGGTTCTAAAAAGAGACTGATGTTCTGGGGCTCCGAGCTAACTTCCCTTTCTTCATGGAGATTTGTGCTTCCCAAAGTATCTTTCTATGTTTGAGAGTCGCTCTGTGACCGAGCACCTACTGTGACGTTTTGGCTAGGAGTGGTATGGGCTACACTTTGAGTTGCGCCTCAGTGTGAGGCATATGGTTAATGAACGCCTCATAGGTGCCATTTGTTTTCCCTAATTTTGACAAGAAGCAACTGGGAGAGAAGAAAAGAGCAGTTGCTGGAAGATTTTGAATAAAATTCAGACTCTCTCGCAAGGTGATTATCTCTGATTCTCTCTCGACGATTTGCTCTCTATTGGGTGTCGATCTGAGTTGATTTGAATTTGGGTGTTGATCCGCTGTCTGATCTTGAGTGGGGTTCAATTTGCAGAATTTGAGGAAATCATTTTCTGAATTGATCGCCATGTTTTTCTGGAAGAAAGGGGAACTATGGATCTGATCTATGAAACGGTATGCAAAAGCATATCTACTAATGAACATCATGAAAGTTTGAAAGATGATCTGTTATACCTGGATGCTAAATCCTTTGATCTGGAAAACCTGAGGAGAAGAGAAGAAGTTTTTGTATAATTATCTTGTTTTGGTTGTATGGTCTTAAATGGAGGAAAAGACTATCAATTAGTATTAAACAAGTGATTCTACTGGTCAAGTCACAACTTAGTCGAGTGGCGATATGGTCTTGTCTTCATTTGTCAAAGCTTAAAGTATTCAACTGATTGGATATTAAGTTGTTGGCCCATAGAAAACAGAGAATATCAGTGCCAATTGATCTAAACGATTTTTATTGAATCGTACAATGATTGATTGTTAAATATAAATAAAGTTTATGTATTTATTTAAGGCCATGCATTTTTTCCGCTATTTTTGTACATTTTATCAATTGAATTCTAACAAACAATGAGACATAATGTCTCAGTTCTCGATCAAGCTTTTTTAAACCTTGGGTATGGTAGTGGATATGGGCATTGTTGCATCACTAATCATTAATCATGTTTTTAGTGGGTGGTCCTATCAAGCATTTCCAAAGAGGGATGGAGATGAATAACATAATTTTTAATATGGAATAGGGTTGAACAAAAAATGACCAAATCGATTAAACCAACCGAACCGATCAGTTCGATTTAAGTTCAGTTCGGTTTTGGTTTTAAAAAATTCAAAATCGAAATGGTTGATTCGGTTTCTATGTGATTTTAACCGATAAAACCGATCCGACTGAATATATAATAAATAATATGTATTTTACATAAAAATAATATAATATGTTTAAAATAGTTGGTCGGTTCAATTTTATATCGGTTCGGTTTGAAAATTTTGAAACCGACCAAAGTCGGTTCGGTTTTCAACCCTAATATGAAAGCAGAAGGATAACAAAATTTTCAGGGGCAAAGAGTAGGATATCCCCACTTTGTGGAACATGATCAAAATAATCTTTATCCAATAGGCCATCGCCTGAACATGGCTCTGACCGAGCCCATTCCAAAGCTTTTTCGTGGAATAAATTAATATAATGAGATTAGTTGTTTGTCCCTTTGATCTAATTTTCTTTTCTTGGTTTATTTTATTTTATTTTATTTTTCTACATTGAGCAAGGCTCGTAGTTCTTTCTCCTTTATTTCCTTAATGCAAGTGTTTTATTCATAAAAAAGGGGGGTGGAGTGGTATTGTCTCTTATTTCCGACCCTATTCCATTGTGTGTTCCCTATGGCAAGAAAGGAACAACTGTGTCTTTGGAAACTCTTTCATGTCCAGGGACCATATTGCGATGAATGTCCTAGGAAAAAACACAAGTTTCTAAGACCAATGGTGGCCGTAGGACACCTTTGCAAAAGGGTTTTACAAGGTTTTTCATTTCAGGAAAATGTTTCTACTTTAGTTTAATCAAAACAGAATTGAGAAAATAACATGAACTAGAGCTTGTTCAGAGAAGAAAACTACTGATCAGTAAAAAGATCATGAAGACAATGTGTCTGTTCCCAAAGGCTCATCTATCAATCTCTTATTTTGGAAGTAAAAGGAGAAACTAATGGCTCCTAAACTAATTCAGCAGTAATTGGTGAGACAACCCCCAGCATAGTCGAACAAGACGGACACTGCCATATCAAAATTTAAACTGTTCATACATGATACACCAACAGTCTTCAAAATAGTTGGTTTAGATATCATCCATGATACATCATCACTCGAAAGGAGAGGATAAATCATCCATTGGCCAAGTTGATGGTTGATGCTTGAAGAAACTTAGCAAGAGGATCATGAGGCAAAGAGGAAACAAATCATGGGCAAAGGCTACAAGTTTCATAGGCACTCCTCAGTAGCAACGGGTATAGGCAACAAGGTCTACAACTCATCCTTAGTGAATGTACCAGGTAAAGTCATACAAATTGAATGCCACCAGTGTTTATAGAAACACCTATATTGGATATTGGTACATCAGGGGCAGACCTACTAAGGGGCGAGGGGGGCAGCTGCCCCTCCCTCAACTTTCAAAATATTTTTACTATATGTTAGTCTTACAAAGAAATTTAATTATATAATGTATAATGCAATAGCATAATTGTTCATTCAACCTCTTGAATATATCTTTGTTGGTGTAGTAGTTGGAAGTTTATTAGTATAGTTAAACGACTTGAGTTCGATACTCTTCGAGCCCAAGATTTCCTTTTTTTTTTTTTTTTTCAATGCAACTTTATTAGTAATTGCAAACAATAAAAATCGTTTAGTTTAATACAAACTTATTTTTGGTCATCTTGGTGCGAATGATTTCTTTATGACTATTAACAATTACTACTTTTGTCATTGTGACCTGCCCCTCTTTTTTGTTTTCAATGCCATTTTATGTAATTGCAAATAGTAAAGAAATGAATTGCTTGTTCACAAGTTGTACAAAATTTGAGCCTTAAGCCATTTTTTCTATGAAGTTGTATTAGGATCATGTTATATTCGCAAATTTCATATTTTTTTAGCTTCAACTAGATACTTATCCTAATTATTTTGTGATTTCAGTTATATATTCTAGTTATTACACTCGTTTGCCCCTTGCTAAGGTTATCGATATTGCGACCCTATTATGGCTTAAAATTGGGCTACACTAGATTCAATTTGGTATATGCAATGTATTTTCGACAATACTAGTTAATAGCTTAGGTAGAATTTTTTTTTTGCTCCACCTTTGATAACTATTATTATCAACTAATAATTATTTGCCATTACGCCTCCCCTCCCCCCGCGACTAAATTCCTGAGTCCGCCACTGGGTACATGAATACGATGCTCAAAATGCATAAAAGAATACCAAATGTTTTAATAAAAAAAATGAGAGACTTGCTATTTGTTCATCAAGTGAACACTCAAAGGTTGATGAAACATCATCCTTGTCAGTGTAGTGTGTTTTATCAATAGAGAAAGGTCGATAGGAATTTAAGGCAAATGAGAATATGTTGATCCACCTACCATAACACCCTGCGTAGATTTTAAGTGTAAGAAATGACTTAAAAAGAATATGATCTGAATTTTCAAGCATCATGCTAGAAGCAAATAATTCACATATGCGAGGGACACGTATAGGTGGTTACGATGTCTAAGGATTCAAATTGTCTAAGGATTCAAATTGATGTAATCTACAACTAAGCTAATTAACCTAGATCTAAAATAAACAACTAACAAGCTAAACATAAGGAAATAAAGATAAATAAGACTCACTTCATATTCATCGTTCAACCAATTATAAGCAATGGACTATATACCTTATTTCTACTAAACCCAACCCTTGATTCTATTGGAGCCCTAATCTCCAATTACTATAATAGGCTTACTTAGGCCCGACCCAACAACTAAACTAAATTAATTAAAATAAACTAAATCCTATTTTCCATCACAAACATTATACGTATATAAACAATCAGACTATAAACAACATTAAAACTTGGAGTAGAATCATCTCAAAAGTCAAAACAAATACACACGATGGTTATACAAGATTGTGAATAAGGGAATCAAAGAAGCTAGTGGCATCTTAACAAATAAACCACTTAAAACTGCCAATAATGAAAGCCAACGCAAAGGAGAAGACGCGAATCAATGAACTAACAAGGACGAAGCATGTCAAGAGAATTTGTGAAGAGATTTCAAAAATCTCTTGGTCCACCAATTGTAAAAATGACATCCAACACCCTTGATTTTTTCATAAATATGCGAAATAGTATAACGATTGTCCAAGGTTTAGGATTAAAAACTCGAGATGCAGGGTTTACAGCTGAGGTGCATGAGCAACTTGCGGAAAAAAATGTCTTGAAATTGGTAAGAAATGAATTTTTTCTCTGGCTTTTATTTCATATTTAGTATGCTTAAAAGGCCTAATAGCATTTAACCCAACATCTTTACCTCATTTTTTAAAGACATGGGCTGAAGATCCTTTTTTTTTTTGTAAAACCCAAAATAGCTGTTGTTGACAGTGACCTGCTCTTTCGTATTGAGTCAATTCAGCTTTCTAGTATGCAGGTTCATCTTGCTGAGCCAGAGAAAACAAGGTTAAGAACTTGAGAGTTAAGATCTTGTTTGCAAAGTATGTTTTCAAGATATTGAGTTTCTCTGAAAGTTTGTCCATAATGATGCTTAAGTGTGTTTTTAAAATCAGTTTTCTGCTCTCGTTTTTGCCGAAATTGTTCTCTACTTCTCCTGGTGAATTGATTCTTCAATTTGCTGAACCAAGCTGCTGAAAATCTCTCTACACTTTAGAAACCAATTCTAGCTTGTTTTCTGATTTCCTCTTGACTAATTTTCTTCAACGTTTGACTGTTTGATTGGGCTAATCTATTTTATTTGTAATAGGGCCTAGGATAGAGGAGGTTTTCCCTTTTTTTTTTTTTTTTTTTTTCAGCTAGGTTATTCTCTCACTCACTAGCTGAAAAAAATATGGCCTAGGTCAATTTTATGTGACTTAGACATTGGAGTGTGTTGTGCATTCCAAATGTCTTTTAAGTTAAAGGATCTTTTTTCCACCATTAAGGTAAAGCAATTGAATCAATTCACTAGGTATCTGGCATCCCAAGTGTGGATTTGAATACTACTTGACCATTCCCACACAACTTTAAGATGGTTGGTTCAATTATCCCTTGACCAAATGGTTCCGAAACTAGAAGATTATCCAACTTAAAAGGCAAATGGAATGAATACCAAGTGATCTAATGTCTCATAGAGACATTTATCAAACTTGAACTCATTCATTCCAATCATTTGGTCAAATACAACATATAACATGCATGAGTACAGTGTCCATCCATAAACATCTACTTAAAGTAAATAGACACATACATGATTATAATAGGAAACAGAGGTCCCCAAAAAACAATGTGGTTGGAAAATCTTCAACCATAATTTGTTTCAATAAAAAAGATAAAGGATTGGCAAGAGAGTTCAAGGACTTATACCTAGCTAGCCACCTTACTATGTCCATTTTATCGACCTTTTTAGCTTTAAGTCCACACTCTATCGATTTGCAGCGCAACCAGCCACAGTGAATTGGGAGAGGTTTTTGTATGAATTTCACTCAAACAAGGCAATTGAAGGAAATTGGTCCCCAACTGGAATGTTGTCGACCCGACGCCGTAACTTGGGTTATATGGAAGAAGCACAAGAACCATATATTTGAAGATAAGGCAAGCAGAATAGAAAACATGCTTTTTCTTTGGCATTGGGCAGACATAGCTAATGTCATTGGGAGGCTGAAAATAGACTTGATATTCTCTTGGGTTAACATATGAGATCTTTTAGCTGTTGTATCCCTGCCTCAGTGAGACCATCTCTCATTTGTGGTTTTTACCTCACTTGCCTTGACTGATAAAAAAAAATCACTAAATAATATGAGTAAGAGAGATCTTGTAGATGAGATTGAGACGCTACTGAGGGAGATCTTGCTGACAAGAGTGAGAGATATTCTCTAATTGATTTGAGTTTAGATGAACTGGTTGCAAGGATAGGTGTAAATAACCAAAATCTACAATAGGGGACGATGAGTGATGCGATTCTCTGAAAATCGTAGGGGAAGATGATGAAGTGAAGAAACTAATTGAAGTGGACCAACTCATTTCACAGACTGTGTATGGTTTCTGAATATTAAATATAATAATGTTTCTTTTTCTTCTTATCTTGTGATTGGTTCATGTTTTGTTTCCTAGTGAATATATTCTTATCTTTTCCTCAAAATATAATATTTTAATTTTTTTGAAAACATATTTTTGAATCATGTATCATTTAGTTTTACACACACACATGTATGATACAAAGACTTGACAGGGGCTTCATGGTGGACATCCACCTATTTCCAGAAAATGCCTCACCATGTGACACTCCTTAACTCTTTTACTTAATTTTTGAGTTATAAGTGCACATGTTTTTAATAAATGTGCATATTAGTTAAACCCCACTAATCTTAACTAATTTTATAATAGGTCTAGGAGTTATTTTCCTTTATTTTATATAGGATATTGTAGTTGTATTTTGTTCTGCTTAGATTTGGATTCTTTAATATTTATTGCTTCCTGGGGGAGCAATGTATGAACAGGCCTCTATGCACTTCATTGTTAGCAAGCAATAAATATTATTCTCTTTAATTTTTCTCATGTATACTGCAAAGGGAGCTATCCATCACTAGGGTAAGCACCAAACTTACCTTTTTCATTCGTGGTGTCACTTATTCTGAAATGTTTGAAGTTAGTTTATTCAGCTCGGGAAGGGTTTACACCATTAAATTTGCAATAATTTTAAGAATGAGGAACGAGATAGAATGTTGTTAAGTTTCAAAGTTTGGGCCATTCTAGGGTGTTGGAGATTTGCTTCTCTGAGTCTTACTCCGATGGTATTTGATAATCTTGTAATGAACTGGGAAATTTTGTGAGGTATTGCTAATACCTGTTTGGTGCCTAAAATATTGTACGTTTTGTTTGCATCTTTAGTTTCTTTTTCTCCAGATAGAAAGAAAATGGCCAGTCTTTCACCTGTATGAACTGAAAATCATAGAAAAGTTGAAGAGTGTACTTGGAAGGACAACTTCCAAAACTGTAGTGTGGCTATTTTAGGTACACTTATCAACTAATAAATTGGTCTTTGACCTGTGATACCGTTATTCAGACGTTTAACTACTAGTTGAATGGAGTTTCCTTAATAGTTTTTGCTTAGAGAACTGCCTAAGTGATGAGGATACATCTTGGTGCAACCACCACCTTATCTTGGGCTAGGCATTTTTTCAACACACTACCCTCGTCCTTTGGAGTCGGAATGTCATGTTTAAAAACTTATTGTGGTGCCACTCAAGACTCAAGAGAGAGTAGAAGGGTGATTTTGTATTCATCCTAGAATATCACATGTTCTAGCTTATGAAGAAACATTTCTATCATAAGACACTCCTTTTAGAAAGGGAATATCTTTATGTCTTTGCAAATAGGACAATACTAGCTTTGGCATGACTTGATGTAAAGAAGCAGCAGATGATTTTCTGTAAGCTTAATTAGGACCAGAGTAGGACTTTTACCTTTTAGATGAGTGCTTTAAGAATAGGGAAAATGACTTATAAGGCCTAACTTTTATAGTTGTAAACCATATAAGACCCTAACAATTAAAAATGCCTCAAAAGGCCTACTTTTTGTAATTCAAGACTATTAAAGGCCACAAACCTAAACCATGGCTAAAAGATATGTAAAAAGACAAATATACCCATATTCCTAAACACATTGACATGGTGTTGTTATTTATGTATTCAAATTCTAGTTACATTGAAACAAGCGAAATATGCAATTTTTAACGCAATTTGATATTTTTTCAGAGTTGTTTCATGTCACTGGGTAATCTGGAAGTAAAATAAAAAAAAGAAAATCTGGAAGTAAACTTATGATTGGTTTTAAGAAGGTGAATTAATTTTGAAAATTGATCTTAAGTTAAAGGTAAAAATGTCTTTCTAATTTTTTAAAACCATGAGCTAGGTTTGTGGCTTTAAAAGTCTTTAATTATTAAAAATAGGTTTTTTGAGGCATTTTCAATTGTTAGAGTATGATGTGGTCTATAATTAGAAAAAATAGGCCTTATAAGTCATTTTCCCCTAAGAATATGTGATGAAAGAGTTTGTTTCTATCTTGTAGTCTCCAAAATCTAGTATTCAAGGAAAAAAAAATATTTCTTGGAGGTGGAAACAGGAAAAATTGGGCCTTTTTAGGTACTCTCCATGTACAAGGATATGATGGTGGTTAAACAACGAAGGGAGTAAGGGTACGGAGAAAGATTTGTTCCTTCACTTGGAGTTTGGCATGGCATAGACTATAGAATACCAATCAAATATGTGATAGTCCATCTTGAAATTGACATCAATGAGGAGTGTGTTGGTCGTGGATTGGAAACGAATCTAGTTATAACTTTTTTATTTAGCTTGATCAAGACATTTAACATCCTCTTTTGAAGTTCTTTGGGTCTTTATTTATTCTAAAAGTTGGAATTCTTTGGTTTACAAGAAGGGGTTGGGCGGTTCCTTTGGCTTCTTACTGTATGCCATTCACGGGAATCTTTATCTGGGGTATAGCTTCTCAATTTGGGGGCCTAGAAATCCATTAGGTGAATGTATTGTCCAACAGTCCAACTATCATGCCTTGTTAATAATTCCTTATGATCCTAATTCTTCCCATTTCGACTGAGTATTATATCTTCAAGGTTCTATTGGATGATAAAATTCTGTTAATTACCTTGCAGGTGCATATCTTGGAATGACAGGAAAACGAATCTCGTCCCCTGCTGATGCATTATTTGCTGGTCTTGGAAGTCATTATGCACCTTCTGGAAATTTGGACGAATTGAAGAAGGCCCTTCATTCATTGAACTTGTACCTCTCGAACTATCCTTTTTGGTGGTCTATAATAACTTGATATTCATGAACTTTACATCATGAACTTATTTGAATACAAATTATGCTTCTGAGTTTTCAACACAGTGGTTCATGTCCCTGCATTTCAACGCATTTTTCTTCCAACTGATGTGTGCGTCTATATAAACAATGTAAATTTGGGATATGTTGTATGGATATCAATTTTCTTATATTTGATCACCTTTTTGTGATGTTTAGCTGAGTTCAATTACGTAGAAACTACATTAGTAATAGTACCAATAATCCTAATCTCTTCATTTTCACCTGTCTATATAGCAAGGCATGCAATCTTTTGCCATTTTTATTCATATGATACCTGCTAAAACTTACTTGTTTTGCACACAGTTCTGAGGATCCATACAAGGATGTTGAGGCATTATTAAGAGATTACACCAAGGAGCCCGAATCAGAATCTCAGCTGAAGTTGAATTTACCTCTAATAGTTTCATCCTTTGGCTCACATAAGTCTGTCACTGAGATCATAGAAGTGCTGAAAAAGCATCAGCAGAATACTGATGGGAAAGGTATATTATCTGAAATACACTTGTTGCTGAGTTTAGCGGTAAAAGATTTGTTACCTGCTTTTGAACCATTTAGAAAAGTGACATAGCTCGTACTTTCCAAATCAAGAAAGTTTTAAATCGCTAAAAATTAAATCAGGATACTTTTAGAATGAGAAAGATTTGGGGCAAAATTCAGTAGTGGATATGAAGGGCTGGATCATTATGTGTTGATGTCCAAAAACAAACTTTTGAATTCACAAGAGCATGAAAATGCTGTTGGACTGACAAAAATTCCATAATATAAACTTCACCTGTGCCCCCGCGCGCGCGCGCGTGCTCTCTCTCTCAACCTTATAAAGAAAAATGTCTTTCTTCTTCCTCTTCTAAAATGCACCTGTATCATAATGAGTACAAACCGTGTATCTTGCCATCCGAGCTCATGGATCCTTCTGTTCAAGTCTTAACAAGTTGTGAAACTAAAAACATCTTCATTACTTTATGATAGATGTTGTTCACTTGTTTGTAAAGTCATTGGAGTCTAAACATGGTTATGAGAAGCTAGAGCCATAGCTTACATAGTCTGTTAACTGTATTACAACCATTTGCTTGTAAGTCCCGCTTTATTTGGAGTTAATGTAACATAAAACTCTGCTAAAGTTGAAGTCTTTTGAGTTGTAAATAAGGAGTTACATATTACTTATTACCCTTTGTTACATTAAGCAAGATGTATCCTTTAAGGTAGATATAATGCTCTTTCTCTTAGAAGAATGAATGAGCACGGAAAATGAACCGATAATGGTGAGTATAGCCCTGCTTTACTAGTTTTCCAGTTGTCCCAGAGCTAAGTACCTAGTCAAAGCCTTAAGAAACCCTGTCCTCTGTTACGAAGCTGTCAGGTCTCCAAGTTAATTTTCTGAAATACCAAGTTTTTGGAGTTGGGAGAGCAATGATACTTTTGTGGAAATCTTGGGCTGCAAGGTAAGCAAATTCCTGGGCAAATATCCTCAAAGTGGGGGCTGCTTGTACTCATTAGATCCGTGTTATCCGGGCTTCCAATTACCTGACAAGTCTGTATAAAATGCCAATTTTGCTTGCGACTGAGAAGTGCCAAGTTATAGCATGGGGGACCTAATTCCAAGAAGTGCCAAGTTATAGCATGGGGTCCAGATTGCAAGCCAATTGAAGAGGGTGGGCTGCAAGTGAAAAAAAAAAAAAGAAAAAGAAAAAAAAATGCAACTGCCAAGCAAATGGTTAGGGGGTTGATTTGGACCATGACGTCCTGTGGAGAATAAAACTTTTACAAGCACGAGGATCCAACAATATGGGTGATTTTCTAAAGAAGTCAAGTTTTTGTATGGCTTTGCAACTTGAAGAGATTATGAATTTGAAGAAAAAAATTCATCTTTGCCATCCGGCAAGGGAAAATTGAGGGTCAGGTTCTGGCTAGACAAATTGCTTCGTGACCAGCCTTTGAAAAATTGAATTTACAACCCGGCTTGAAATAAAGAAGGTACTTTGGAACCTGCACATTAGGAGCACTGTAGTCACGGCGGTCGCCTAGTGTCACAACTATCTTCTTGCCTAGCCAAGTGAGGTTGGCAAGTGTAAATAATGTAGAGTATTCCACATTGTTCTAGAGAGAGTTCTCTAGAACCTCCCATAAAATTCCATAGAGTTTCATAGGATTTTAGTCCTTAGATATTTCTAAGGAAGTGTGTAGAAGCTCATTGTAGACCGTTAGATCAAATTGATCACCACCGTCCATTGAGGAGGTGGAGTTGTATAAATAGGCTAAGGCCTCATTTGTTGTAATCACCTCAGAGAATTCAAGCAATACAAGTTCTAGTTCTCTTAAGCTCTCTTGTGTGTTCTTAGCTTGTTTAGTTTTCCAAAGTCTAAGTAAGTCTTTTGTGGCAAGGCTGACTAGTTTTCTTTGATAAGTCGGGGCAAAGTTTGTTAGTGCCGCACGGGAATTACTTGTGAAAAGAAAGCCCGTGACACTAGGCTTTCCTTCATGCATGTCTAGAGGCATTTTTACAAAAAGTCCGCCTCAAGATGAGGCAATGCAATGCAATGCAATAAAATGAGGCATTCACCTCGACACACCTTTTGGTGCCTCGGTTCACATAGCGCCTCAAGCGCGAGGTAACACCTCACTATTTTGACATGGTTAATTTCATCATCTTTATTCTTACATAATTATAAGTTAGTTATATAACTTAACTCTAAAGATAAAAGCCCAAAGCCCACTCTTTGCTGATATATTAAGGTCTTGGGTCGCTTGACAAATAATACCTTATTAGCATCAAGGGTTGAAAGAGACACAACTTCAAATCTTCAATCCTTCCATCCCTTCCATCAAATCCTCAAACCTAGTTGCTAATAAGTGTTAAAGAAGGCTTTCCTTGTTTTTTTTCTCCTTCTTTATCCTCCTCTCCGTCTCTATTCTCTCTATGAGAATTGAGAAGTTTGAGAACTAGTTTTCTTATGCTGTGATGTTTTTGTTGCTGATTTTTGTGGGATAGAGTCCTTCTAGCTACCATCTGGTCATTGTCATTTGGATAGAGGAATGACAAATTTTCGAACGCAAATCTAAAGATATCGCCCAGCTCACAAACTTGATTAAATCTCTGAAGTGGCAATGGAGTATCACATGGGGAGTTAGCATTGATTAACCTTTTCGTTTGTGTATTTTTAGTTGGGATATAAATTAAGGGTTGTTAGCTTTGGTTGTGAGGTGCTTCTGTTTGCTAGCTGACTTCCTCAGTCACTAGCTTCCCATTGTATTTTCCCTTGATCTCTGAATAAATTAGCCAACTTTATTGATAAAAAAATGTTTTTGTTGCTGTTTTTTGCTGTGTATGATTTGGTGGATTCTATGTAATTGTGCAACTCTTTTTTTTACTTATTGGTTTATTTTTATTATGATATATGCATGCTATTATGTTATTATTTATTAAGAAAAGAAATTTAAAACATATTATTTATGAATTGTATATGCTAGTATGCTAATATGATTTATTAAGAAAAAAATCCAAAAAATAAGCTAAGTGCACCTTAGCACACCCATCGCCTTGTGCCTTGCACTTCCGTTATTTTCAATCATGTGCGCCTCGTGTCCGCCTCAATGCCTTAACTACACTGATTAGGAGGGTAGTGAATAACTGGAAATGGAGCATGATTCTCGTCTAGTATGTGTGGTGAAGTCAGAATCTTTTGCATGAAGAAGATTACGCATGGGATCTGACAAAATGAAGGCAACCGTTTTCAGATGAAAAATTTCCACTAGTCTTTAGTGAATATGAAGAATCCTCCTAATTTGTGGATCAGGAAAGCCTCATCTCTGTCAAAGGAAAGGCTTTATGGAAAATTCTTCCTTTTGATATTTCTTGGACGTATGCGGAAGGGCGTAATAGTCGAATTTTTTGTGACAAAGCATCAGATTGGTGTGGTGATCATTGGAGGTGCTTAGTGCTCTTTGGAGTTGGTGTCCCATCTTCCTTCTTGCAGTGGATTGTTTTTAGATAACTTGTATGCTAATGCTTTTAAGGTCGACACTATTACTCACCCGGACCCGAGTTGAGGAGCTACCTCCAATCGGTGTCCAATCAGTGCCCAAGTTGCAGATTCTTGACAACCGCGTTCACCTTAGGTTGCTATTAGGTAACTCCATTTTTAGATTCATTTGGACCGAACCTCTCCTTTAATGTTCAGAATGCAGGTTTCTTGTTCTCGAGTTTAGTATCTACCTTAGGGTCTTGATAGTGAATCCAACTCACCAGAATGCAGGTTTCTTGTTCTCAAGTTTAGTATCTACCTAGTCGTAGGGTCCGGATCAATGTTCTAAAAAGCGCTAGGCAGTGGGTGGGTGGCGAGCAGGTGCCTAGCGCCCAGGGGCCTAGGCGACACCTAGGCAGTCTTAGGTTTTGTATTATAACTTTAATAATTTACAAAAGTTAAGTATAATACCTTATCAATTACATCAAATTTAATGCCAAGATACATATGCAAAATTTAAAAACATGAAAAATTAATAATCATGAACAAAATTTATTAAAACTTTGGTCATGATGGGTGCTTTATACAAAGTTGAATTTGTGGACAAATATCCAAACCTACTATTTTATTTTTCTTCAAATTGCATGAATGACCTTAGTCATGTTTGATAAAATCTACATTACTAAAATTGGTACCTGCAGATCCTTTAAGAATTCCATTAAGTAATCATCATTTGCTACATTCAGACATATACTGAATAAAAAATAATTAAATTGTTTATTTCCAAAAAAGAGGAAAGAAAAATAAAATAAGAACACAATCAGCCTTATTAAAAAAAAAACTCGCCCAAACCGCCTAGACTGCCCAGACCCGCCTAGACCCACCCAGAACCCGCCTAGCCATTAATCTGGGCGTTTCTCTAACGCCTCGGCCTAGCGCCTAGGCCAATTTTTAGAACACTGGTCTGGATGGTAATCCAATTCGTCAGAATGCAGCTTTCTTGTTCTTGAGTTTTGTATCTACCTAATTGTAGGGTCCAGATAGTAAATCCAATTCGTCAGATACCTTACTTCTGGAAGTTTGGAATTTAGGGAAGGAAAAAGTCGGCATACTTGCAAAGGGAAAGTCAATGATCTAACGACGACTTTAATTTTCAATTCAAAACCATTTTATGTTATTCGGCTGATATGGAAAATGTCATTGGTAAACATGCTTTAGAGAAATTTGTGTTCAGATTGGATTTTTTGTTTTAGAGTAGCCTAATGCAATGTTCATTTTGTAGTCCCTCTGTCATATTTTGTATTGCCGGATTAAAAAAATAAATGTCTATGTACTTAACAAGCATCGTTGGTGATGTTGAAAGGGATTCACTCCTTAACTGGAAGACTTGTTTCTTTCAAGCAATAATTTCGTACTGTCTTCCCTTTATATTCATTTTGGTTGGGAAAACTGGTTGAACTTCTAAAAACTAATAAATAAATTATCATTGAGATACATTCACCTCAACTGGGGTGGGCACGGGGATTCAAGTGACCTCTAGTGATTATGGTTGTAATAGATTGTCAATTTAAGCTACTTTGGATATAAACTATGCAGAGTTGCGGACATGTCTTCTATATTTGTTGAAAATTTTGAATATAAATGGAAGAAGAATCTTGGCAGCTATAGTCATCCTTCCATTCCGTACTGTTCTTACCTTTGTCACGCATTGCTATGATTTGCAGTTTGTTCTATATTTCATCCTGATTGCCATCTTCTTTTGATGCAGTGACTGAGTGGGCCAATGAGGCACTTTCAGGGATTGAAAAAGGTGCTCCTTTTTCTCTGTCCTTAACACATAAGCTTTTCTCCAAAGTTGCATCTGCACGAGGACAAGCTGACAATGAGTTATCTAAAGTGAGTGGTAATTTCATATTTTGTACAGTTGATAATTCATTCTAAAAGCTCATGCTTTTAACTCTTCTGATAAAATTTGCTGAATCCAGCTAAACGGTGTAATGAGAGCTGAATATCGCATCGCTCTAAGGTCGTCACTTAGAAATGATTTTCCTGAAGGTGTCCGAGCAGTTGTAGTGGACAAAGATCAGGTGCTTCTTTCAATACCATTATGGGTCTTTCTCTTTCAAAAACATGAACATGCCTATGTTACTGTATTCCAACTAATATCAATCTTACAATATGCACGATGAAGTACTTGATATGTATCGTATCTAAGCCTTCATCGATACAATATATAATATCTTATGATTTACCACTATAGAATGATGCAAGGGTATATCGTTCTTTTATAAGTAACATGAATGAATGATAGGTGATGACTTGCTTATATGTGTTACCCACATGACAATGGAAGTGTTTTTAGGACCTCCTTCCTTAAATAAAAATCTTATTATGTAGTGTAATCTAACCTAACTCTAATATGGTTAGTGCCCTAATCTTCAATATGGGCTTAGTATACCCAACCCTATTATTAATAACTAACATATTACTGATTATATCAATTACCCAATTACATCATTATGCCTTTTATATGCTTAAATATGTAATTGCACTGTATTACGATACATGATACGTGATGATACAAATATCTTAAATTTAGGTTTCCTATACTTTATATGATGCACGTTTTGATAACTGTATATCTATGCAAGTATCCTTTACTATAATGAAAACTCACCCAGTTGATCTTTTTTTGAAATGTTGGTTAAATGAGTATCTTCTTTTAGCAAACCACAATCTATTCACAACATTGGTTCTTAGGTGATTCCACTTTCTGTTTTTTGCTTGTTAATTCTTAGATAAAGCTCATTATCCTACTAGGCGACATTGATAGATATTTGTGGTTTTGGATATGTAGAAAATTTCTTGTTCTCTAGGGTTTCTTGTGTAACTTATCCTAATAGTTGAATATTAGAAAATAATGCACAGAATGATGAAAGAGAGAACATATGGATCATAGGAAAGGCATGAACAAGTAATTCTCGTGCCTTTACAAAGGATGACATGACTACATGAGCGAGCTTCCACTACCGAAATCACAAAGGGCCTTGTTTCATGTTGGTTGGATTTTAGTCGACATTATTGTGGCTTATATCCTGAAGAAAATGAATAACAACCTTAGAGATGATTATTCTTTCATGTGGTTGAGTTCTTCTCTTGTTATAGTTTGAGCAATTGTAGAAAATCCTGGAGATCGAGAATTGACAAATATCTTTCAGTACTTTAAGAAATCAAGTTCTGTAGCTCGTAAAGATCATCTTATAGGTTATCCGACCATATCATCATTTGCAAGTTTGTTTAGAAGGAATTACTGATCTTTCTGAATTCATATTAAAGTGTATCCCGGATTTTATTTTATTTTTAAATTATTTTATCCCTTAACCCCTCCCACCCCCGATGCCGCCGGTTGGGTTCGACCTTATGACTTAGTGATACCATTCGCCATTGTTCAACCACTGAACCATCACACCTTTAGCGTATCCTGGATGTCTAGGTTGGCTTAAAGATAAACAAATAGGTTTAAGATTTTGTTTACGCCGTTGGACAAATGAAACAAAGTTGTATGTCTGGCTTGATTTTGAATATTTGTCCTATTGTATCATGTAATTGGTAAAATAATAAAGGGGCATCGGATATGGGATTAGTTGTCTGAATCTTTATGATGATGATGAACTCAGAGCTCATGTCCCTGCATGTGTAAGTTTGGAAATTCATGGTGTATGTACGTTGAGGGTTGATCTTGTAACGTTAGGTCAGTATCCTGTTTTTTTTGGGAACTTGAGATTTGGGGGCGGAATTTAGAAGGTTTCTATTTCCATTCTCTTCTTGAAGTTTGGAAGCTCTCGTTTATGGGACAAGGAAAGTAATATGGAAATACTTTTCTATTAGGAGTAGGTTTTCTTATTTGGTTCAAATAAGAAAAATCTCGGAAAAGGAAAATAATGTGGAAATACTTTTTATTTTAGGAGTAGGCATTCCTTGTTTAGTTAAAATAAGAAAGTTCTCCTTATGGGACAAAGGAAATAATATGGAAATACTTTTCAGAAACAGTTTTACCCTGTAGGGCATTGCTGAGGAAAGGTGGTATAAGTCGCAACACTTACAACTGAAGTACAATCGTAATGTACAAGATTACATGACGAAGTTCTATATTCAGGTTTTGGAGATAGATACGGAAAAGTACAAAGTGTTCATGAAGTACACCGGTGGATTGAACCAACATATTCATAAGGAGTTAAAGGTGTTTTCGGTTCAGACTTCATACTATTGGGGAAGCAACAATACATGCCATTGCCATTGAGGGCACAGTCACGAAGATAAGTAAAAAAGGGTGATAGCAAGAAGTCTAGTGGTAAGGACAGGGACACAGAGCCAAAAGGGGATTAGGACAAAGGAAATACATCTTTTGATAGTAGGAATTCAATATGCGAACACTGCAAGGTGAAAGGGACATAGGCGACAAGTGTTAGACCAATCACCTTAAACCTCGCAGATTGAAGGAGGAAAATAAGAAAGCTCTTACTTCTACAGGTGCGGTGGGGACATTTGTCCGTGCGTTGACAGAAGCTAATTCGAAACTGAATATTATGGCTAGGCCAGGTTCACCAGATGAGGATGTTAGACAAACTTTTTATCTCAGGATCCCCAGGTTAAGGACAAGATAATGGATGCAATTGTGGATTCAGGTAGTAAGAAGAATCTGATTTCACAAACCATGGTGCAACAAATGAGTTTGAAGACCGTAAATCATTTGAAAGCCGTATTCTTTGAGCTGGTTACAAAGGGAGGCGAATGAGGAAATCAACAAGCAGTGTGTATTCTGGTTTGCATGTTCAGACAATCTAATTGATGAGGTGATATGTGATGTGGTTCAATTGGATGTGTGCCAGGTGTTTTTGGGAGTTCATACATGTGGGATAGAGATGCTATACAGATAGATGATTGATGACAAACCTTATGCATCAATGCTTCGATTGCTCCGCTTACGAATTCTATTGTGTCGGCAACTCAGGTAAAGAGAATGGTGAATGCTTGTAGTAAGTTTTTGTTGTTTGTAAGGGCAGTTACACGTGCTCCACTGGTTGTATGTTTGGCATCCTTGACTTCTAGTCAAATTATAGAGCTTGGGAGGTTACGACAAGATAATGATGACTTTTTTAGGATGTGGAGGGTTTTTACTGGCGAAGCGAGATGATGAGACACAGTTGAAGAGATCACATGAAAGGTAAAAGACAAAACATAATAGTAAGATTTACTTTATTATTTGTCTTGAGTCAAATATCTTTCCTTTTGAAAGTCAAAGCAATAATATTTCTTATATTATATATAACATTTCGATCGGTTTGATTTTTTTTTTTTATTGAATTTAAACTGAAAAACAAACCGAATTTATCGGTTTGATTCGATTCGGTCAGTTTGATCGATTATTTGTTCAACCCTAATTTCCATATTACTTCCAGGATAACTTTCTTATTTTAATCAAACAAGGAAAGCTTACTCCTAAAAGGAAAGTATTTCCATATTCTTTCTTTTTTCCCTAAGGAGAACTTTCTTGTTTTAACCAAACAAGGAAACGTACTCCTAATAGGAAAATATTTCCACATTACTTTCTTTGTCCACAAAGAAGAGCTTCCTTATTTCAAGCAGATAATGGAATTTGCAAAAACCGAAATCAAAATCGACCGAGTCGGTTCGGCTCGGTCTGTGATAAAGGCCGGTTCGGTTTCAGTTTCCGATTATCTCAAACCAATGTATGCGGTTCGATTTTCAACCCTAATGGAAATACTCTCGTAATTGGAGTAGGCTTTCCTTGTTTGGTGAAAACAAGAAAGTTCCTCTCAATGAATTTGTCTTTAGAGTATTGTAATCTTTGTTGATTAATAAGAAAGCAAAGGTTGTGAGAAATTATCTTCTTTTATTTTTCTGTATATACTGCATATCGTATATTCAAATCCTCTTGCTTAGCTAGTCAGCATACTGTTGTGCATTTCAATATCCACATGGTGTTATAATTATATATTCCAGACTTTCTTCCCTTTTCTTGAATCGTCTTTGCTTTGCTTTATTGTTTTCCCCTTTTCACCATATGCAGCCTTATCTCCATATTTATTTATTTATTTATTGGACTAATACTGTTACATTTCAAAGTTGAGTTCCAACTTTCCCTCTGTACAAGTAGGCCACTTTTCTGGAATGTTATAACAGCCAAGAATCATTGTTGGAATAGTTGATATATTGGTTATACAGCCTTCTCTAAACTTGCTATCACTTAGGTTGATAAGTTGTTATTATACTTTACTTAAAATTCTGTTTGACACATAATTATGGTGGATGTGCCTAAATGTATACATGTAACATATGTGCAGAAACCCGCATGGAACCCGGCAAGAGCAGAGGATGTAAATCCCAGTGAGATTGATGCTCTCTTCGAGCCATTGTCAGAAGCTGAGGAACTGAAAGTCTGATCATAAAACAATCAACTTGGAACCTATGTCAGTAAATGCATATATATTTGAGAGATTGGAGCAAAACAAGCATAATAAAATTAAAAAGAAGTGAAACGGACAATAGATTTCGTCCTGCTACAACAAGATGCTAGGCTGTGAGTTTCATGGGGCGTATATGTTAGTGTCAACAGTAATTTTCCTTCTTAGGACTTTGATTTATGGCATACGGTTTGATTGTGTGGCTGCAGTATTTATGAGTTCCAACTCAGTATGTAGTGTCCCCTTTCTAGTAGTAGAAGCATGTTATAAGCTCCGTCTTAGCATGCATGCCATATGTCAACCTGAAAAACTGATCAGTGCAATACATGTTCAACAACAAAAAAATATCAGGGCAGTGCAATACATGGTCTGCCTGGCATCCGCACTAGAAGAGAGTTCGTATCATAGAATCTTGCTTTGAATTTTCCCCCCCCTGCTATCTTGGCACCTACGATCAGAACCCATTGATAGCTCTCAAGTCTCAACTCTCATTCTGCCACCTAGTGCTGAACCAGAAATTAACCAGAATGCCGCAGCATGTAGGCCATCAGTAGGTCCTAGTCAATCTAATGCCGGTAACTTTTTGCTTAATATCTCCAAAAGAATCGACTGACTTGACTTGGAACATACCAAGTGGGTTACACTCGATCTCTGGATTGGTGAATTCTTGTGAAGTTGGTAGAATTGCTTGAAGTGAAATGCCATCCTAAATTGAATCATGTATTGCATGAAAACTGTATTTCTTTGTGCTATGAAATTCTTGTGTTCAGCAAACTAATGTGAAGTACCAATTTGTCATGAAAACATTTTATTGCATTCAGAGGAGGGTATTTTGACAACTCAATTGAATCAACACGGCCAACATTCGTCTTGTAAACTACCATTTCACTTTGAAGGCTTCATGGAACCAACCACTCCACCACTAACTCCGAATCTTTTTGTTCTCTTAGCCTTTCCTATACGTGTCTCATGTAGGGGTTTCATTCGTTTTGAACATTTTCGGTCTTCTTTTTTCTTCAAACCTTTCATGTTTCCAATTTGGAGCACACTATTTTGCTTCAAAGCTTCTTGGGGTGCACTGTCATTGTTTATGATGACCTCTTGATGCAACCTTGTATATTCATCTATAAACCTCTCCATGTTGGCCCGTGTGTTCTTATTCAACGAATCTTGAAATGTCATTCGTAGAAGATATGATTGGATCCTACGAACCCAATCACTTACATTTTCTTCCGTACTTGAACTCACTTCATTTGATACACGTTTACCTTTCACTCCCCTTGTCCATTTATCCAATATGTACATTTTCGGAATTTCCATGATATCAAGTCGGCCAAACACTTTCAAAACATGACAACACAATATTCCCATTGTCTCAAACTTCATGCAATTACAATTTGCCACATTCAAGCTAGGGTCACAAAACTCCTTAAATTCCTTCTCTTTTGTATCATGAAAAGCAACAATGTACTCGTGTTTATTTTGATCTTCCTTTTTTATCAAAGCCATTGATGCAATATCAAATTCTTCATGGAAAAGTTTGAAAATTGAAGGTGTGTAGATTTGTGAGGCTTGTTTCAACAAGGGGGATCTAGATAATCCCAATGTAGGCACTTTTTGCTTTGCAAAAAATTCAACCTCCAACTCATTTCCTTGCTTCGAGACCCACTGGAGGCATCTTTATTTCGGGGTGGTGTTCGACCCGTAGGTCGCATCTCGGGACTAGGTTACGGATCCTAGGCTAAAAAACCGGCTTGCCTTTCAAAAAAAAAAAAAAAAAAAAAGTTTGAAAAAACATGAAATGTTCGAGTCGGATTTCAAGTGATCTTTCAAGTCACTATTGAACGATTCACTTAGTTGTGTACTTCGCATCCCTAAGGTCATTGTGTTTTTCATACAACACTTAGCCCATTTCTCCTTTAAAGCATATATGCGACCCAACCATTTATTCTCTTTTAAGTCAAAATCATTAAGCACTTTTTGCCAATTGACTTCAAATTCAACTTCATCCAAGTACTCAAACATACACCTTTTAAACTCCTTAAAAAAACCAACATTCTTGTTCTTCATGTGTCCTCTCAAATGCTTGATTCCATTTTGCATTATGTGCCAAGTGCACAATCCATGATATGTATCTGGCCATCCTGTAGCTAAAGCATTTCCTATCGCAGCATCTTGGTCAGTGAAGATGGTACGTGGTCTCTTACCACCATGTGCCTTCACAAAAGTTTCAAAAAGCCACAGAAATGACTCAATGGTCTCATCGTACAAAAGTGTTGCACCAAGAATCACAATTTTTCTATGATTATTAAATCCAGTGAACACTCCCAAAGGTCTGAATTCTCTATTAGTGCCAAAAGTGGTATCAAACGTTACCACATTACCAAAGTCCGCATAATCTGCAAGCATTTTAGAATCTGCCCAAAATATATTGGTAACTAAATCATCACTATCAAGCTGAAATGAATAATAAAATGAGGCATTTTTTGAGTTTGTTGCTCAAAATACTGGAGAATACCTCCAAGCTCTCCATTGACCATCTCTTTCTGTCTCATTGATCTTAGGTAAGTTTTTTGATCTTCTAATAGAAACCCAAGATTACTTCTATCCCCTGCTTCCCTACTCAACAGTTCTTGTGTAGCCTTTGGAGTAATACCCGAGTCAGAAGCCAATTCAATCGCTAAGGCTTGTGATATGTTTACCTCCCTATGCGACCTTAGCATATGGGTCGTTTCATTGGGCTCCAAATCATGATTGTGCGCAGTAATAAATTCTTTGACTCTGTATTTGCCAGTCACTCTATCCAAACCCAGTTTGAACATTACTTTGCAGTCAGTTCTAACATCCCATCTTTGTTGAGTGACAACACCTTTTTGTGGGTGTTTTTCTTTCTTGAGACCATGCTTACAACAAACATACACTGCATTGATAATTAACTTATCTATTCTACTCTTATTCGAGTACTCCTTCCTAACTCCAAAGCCCATTTTTTTCCCATAATTTTTCCAGTACTCCCAACCACATTCTAATGAATCAAACATCATGCCCACACTTGGATCATCAACATCCATAGCATCCATGCCAACTAACACAAATATTTTGCACAAAAACAAAAAAAATATATTCAATTTTCAAGTAGCTACATTGTTAAGAATAATCAACTATATAAAGTTTGAATGCAATAATCAACTATATAAAGTTTTCAAGTTGCCGCCCCTCTCATGCAATTTGAATGCAATATATAAAGTTTTGACAGACTCATAAAACGAATATAGTTCCATAACTGGGGACATATGGACTTTGTCACAGCTTAAATTTAACATAGAAGTTAACTTTGGAGTAAGCTCATTATACAAAGAGGTAATTATTTTGCGAAATTCATACCTTTGATTAGATTAAGAGGTAATTATACAAAGAGTTCTGTAGATATTGGTGTAACTTACTAGATGGTATAAGCCGGAATGAGAAAAAATTGCAATCACCTAATCTTATGATTATTAATTGATCGGAATCTAACATAACTAATTTCCATCAACCCCATTTGATATTCACAATTTGACATGAAAGGTAACATTGAAATTAACAAAACAACTAAAACTGAGTTTGAGGTGAAGATCCGGTGAAGAGATGACCTTATGACCCAAAGGAAATTTCCCCTTTACAGGCCAAAGCCCATCGCGAACATATCAGTCACAAGCAGAGACCCCGACTCTCTTCTTCTTTTTCACGTTCTGTTTCCCGCCCAGTTCTCTTCACGTTTTGTTTCCCTCCTCTTTGATTTAAACCCCCTCTCTGTCTGTTTGCAAAACCCACTTTCCAAGCCATAAATCTCAGCCGTCGGCTGTAAGAGATTCAAAACCTGCCAAAAGTTTTAATTAAATCAACATTTGAATTTCATCGATATGAGCCGTCGGATGAAATCCAACGGCTCACACACGTGCACAGGACCCCTCTCTGTCTGTTTGCAAAACCCACTTCTCCAAGCCATAAATCTCAGCCGTCGAATCTGATCCGACGGCTGTAAGAGATTCAAAACCTGCCAAAAGTTTTAATTAAATTAGCATTTGAATTCCATCGATATGAGCCGTCGGATGAAATCCAACGGCTCACACACGTGCGCAAGACCACCAACCCCCCCCCCCCCCCCCCCCGGGTTCGAAATTCTTGTGTTCAGCAAACTAATGTGAAGTTGAAGTACCAATTTGTCATGAAAATATTTTATTGCATTTAGAGGGTATTTTGACAACTCAACTGAATCGAGTTGTATTTTTTTTTTTGAAAGGCGAGCGTGCCGTGGGTATAGAACCCAAGACGTGAGGGTTAAATCACCATAGCCTTAACCATCCCACCAGACTACCATTGGCTTAATGGGTGGTCTTGTTTGCACTAAAAGGGCATGATACAGATCTAGAGAGTTAGAAGCAGTGAATGCCTCTCATGCTTAACTCTTTACTTTTAATCCTGCTAAGATATGCTTTTTATGCAGACACAATGTTTCCATATATATGTCAAATTGAACCTAAATGGAAGGTAGGCATCGTTACTGTCTAGAAACATTGGTCATAAACCTAACCCTAATGGAGAGAAGGCATCCAATTAGGGTCTTATTTTCTGATAAATTTATCAACTAGTCGGATTTAAGGGTTGTGAAGTTACAAAAAAGGAAGCAATAAGATACTATACACTGTCTAAAACAAATTGTTTACTACTGGCATTGAGAAGTGAGAATTCCCAAAATAAACGCTGTTTTCAAGTACATTGCTACCATATAAATCCACAATTTAATACATCGGACGCCATTATGAGACCAGCCAGTGTAACATGATAGAGATTCAACAAAGAAAGAAAACCATCGCAGCAGTCACCAGTCCTTGTGTTATGCCTCAGGTTCACAGTGCAAGGGTCATGCAACTTGTACGCATTGTAGAACTGACAAAAATCTGTGGTGACATGTTCGTAAAAAAACTGATCACATCTAGTTGCCCACTGAAAGGCATTTTGAAGAGAAAAATGGTGTTTAGGAGCAATCTCCACTCCTTAAACTCTGTAGCAGCTGCAAGTAACCACGTTGATCAGGACCTATGAATCTGCAGGAATTCACACATAGAAACAACTTGAGTGAGGAAGCTCTGAGCTGCATTTCCAAGCCAAACTAGAATTAGTTCAGTAAAGTTTGGGAAGCTAATATTTTCAACTACTCTAGCCGCATTGGTCAGGAGTTGTGAACACTATGCACAAATTTACAAATAGAAACAACTTAAATAAGGAGTTCCCTAGCCGCATTTGGGAACCAAAATAGAAATTACTTTTCAATCAAGTTAATGATTAGCCAATTTGGTAGTGTGGGAATCTAATATTTTCAATTACTCTCTAGTCTCTACTTATTTATGAATTACATCTTGTAGCCAAATTTTTTGTTTCCTGACCACAAAACTACTTTCTATCCCAAAACTCCCAATTTTCTTTTATACTCCTTCACAAGTCACATCATGATCAATCGCTCTCCAGCAATAGGCGATCTGTAAGTGCATTGTCTACCTACAATAGTTTTTTGGTTGTTAAGGGAGAATGAAGAGCAAAGATTTTGTTATTGAGGGGGAAGAATGTGCTAATGCTGATGGAGGGAAATTGTAAACAACTACAGAAACAAATGTTTGAAGCAATATCATGTGATTGCATGCATGCAGGGAAACTGGGATATGAATTGATACATCTGTGGTTTTATCTAGTAATGATTCAGTCAATGAGATACTGGCTGAATATATAAACTAATTTTTCTATGAAATTCTTGCCTGCCAAATTAACATGACTAAATTTTGAAGGGGTAATAAAACTAAGGAATGCACATTCTCATGCTTATAACATTATAGAAATGCCATTAAACATTATAACATTTTCATTTGTTTTTATTATATTTCTTCTCACTGTATGAGATTCATGTGCTATAACAAAAACGAAACAATCATTTGGCACAAACTAATTTTGCTGAAATCGAACTGATCTTAGATATTGTAAGAAGAGAAGCAAAAGATAAATTATTTTAATTGAGAGGTATGGTCAGATGCTCAAGATGATTGAGGTAAGAGGATGCTTAGTACCCATGTCTGAACAGGAAATCAATGATGACCAGATTACAGTTAGGCTTGAAAAACTCTGTTGTCCGTATGATATCTGCAACATGGTTCACTGGGACCAACTTAAAGCTCTCCACCTCTCCATCTGTACAATTATCATAAAGCATTTCAACTGAAAATGTAGTTTGAAATCGAATAAACAAGTTTTCCAACATGGCCATTGGGAAGAATTGCATGCTCAAAAATGTTATCTGAGAGATTTTTCACATGTGCAGGATGTTTGATCGGTGCAACAAACCGCCTTTATCCTTCTGTTATGTAGTTAGGCCTTTTGTCAAAGACACACCAAAGGAGCTTTTGAAACACATTTCATAAATGCTTTTGCAGCCTTCAAATTTTTCTTTGAAACAAGCATGATCAAATATCATCTTTGTTTCAAAAGAAAAAGCCATAACCATGGAAGCACAGACTCTTCGAAAACTTGTCGTATCCGTGTCCAACCCATATCCGACACACGACACTCGCTCGACACGCCTCTTACTCGTGTCGGACACTTGGTCAACGTGTCAGACACATGGTCAATGTGGTCAACATGTCGGACACGCCTCCGATACACCAAGAACTTGGTCAGGACACAGTCGAGATTTGAAAACCAACTTTGTTTTATTTTTTACTTTTAGGTGTTTGCAAATAACCACGTAATATAATGGTTGTTGATCCATCTGAAGTAAATGACTATTTCAATTGTGATTCAAGACAAATAGGACAAAAAATCACTAAAGCATAGAGGTAATCTATGTTTTTTCTTAATCTTTGCTTCTTATTTTTCTCTCATTTGCGTATTCTCTCCTATACTTCTTTTCTACTATACTTTTTATCTACTTAAATATTTTTCTTCCAACAGTATCGTCTTCTTCAAGACACTTTAGGAAGGTACTTTATTAAATTTATTATTTATATGACTTATTAAAAAAAATAGTATGACGTGTCGACGTGTCTTTGAGTCCTAGTTTTTGGAAAATTGTCGAGTCGGCGTGTCGTGTCCGTGTCCGACACGACGCGCGTGTCCGTATCCGTGCATCCTTGGCCATAACGATTAAATAGAGAAGTGTGAAAATTCAGGATTTCAATGATTAGAAATTGCATCTAAATGAGCTTGCCTTGATTTATGGGGATGAAGTCATCAGGGAGTTCTAAATCATAGCAGAAGAGAACATCTCTCTTGTATCTAAGCCCATCAATATCCATATATGAAACAGCTCCAACTGGGACAACACTGCAACCGAAGCGTTACTGCTATGTTAGTAAATTTCCACTCATGCCAATTAATTGACAAGAAAAACACACACACACACACTTTCAATTTTATGTATCAACCAACCATCCATAGTCAATTAAATACGGCTATTAAGAGATGGGGAAAAGATAAACCTACTTCTTTGAAATGGACATAGGTATTCCTGCTTCCTCTTCACATTCCTTGAGAATATTATCTTTACAATTGATATTGTAGGGCTGCATCATATTAGAAAAATTGAATTCTACAGAAACTAGAATGAACAAGATGTGATAATAATATTGAAAAGCAGAAGTTAGTTTATCACAGACCAGTCCTCCAGCAACCAGATGATCAAGCATCCCAGGAAAAGTAGGTTTCGTCTCACTTCTCTTTGCTATCCAGAGATGTTTTTGCCCACCCTTATTGATGTATCCATTCATATGAACACCATAAGCCTGTTTCAGAAGTCAAAAGGAATGAAAAGGCCAAGAAAGGGAGAGATCAGAAATAAGAAGCACAAAAAATTTGAAAGTGAAAAACACATATCTAATGTAACTGATGAGGAGACTGTAACTCCAATCTCCAAATGACTACAGGGTCTACAATCTTTGATAAACCGGCATACTAGGATAAATATTAAACGCAACATAAATGATTCATATAAACAACAACTATCTGGTATAGGACACAATTAAAAAACAAAAAACGCTAATAAGTGGAGTGCATTTCAGGAGAAAAATAACACCCACCAAGTTGGAGTTTCAGGAAACTTGAGAGAGGAGGGACATGATAAGTCCATATTCCGCTTATGACCATTCCATTAGCCGATAAGGATATAAAACCCCTATCAAATGACCTATGGGAAATGACATAAATTTATTGAAATTTATAGTCGAACTAATTTATTTAAGTACTAGATATTAGATGGATTTTTCCTGATTTAACTGTTTTAATAGTTAAAATAAAACTTTCATAAAATAAAACGTATACAATCTGTTTGGATCCTTATCGTATTGGGCAAGCAGTCCAAGAATTTTTCGTACTTGATCCTTATTGGATCTCAAAATCAAGGCTAGACCCTAACGACCCCTCGATTATTGGATTGGGACTGCTCGGGTTTCTGCTCAATCAAGATTTGGAACTGTTCAGGTTTTGGCTCCAACTCTCCATTAATTATAAAAAACTTTATGCTCAATGAAATTACTAGTTTTTTTTTATCACAAGATGAAAAACCACAAAGCTACAATACTGATCATCAGAAATGACAGACTCAAACAATAGACACACAATTGACAATTCTATCATATGTTTCAGTGGTTGCTAGATAATCAACTACAACCATCTAAAATATCTTGATTTTTATTCAATACCTGATACATCATATTATCATTAATCAATATCATCAGTTCCCACTACTACTAAGTAAATTTAATTATAAGAAATCAATTTTTGATCATATCATGTAAAGGGCACATACCTTTATCCCAAAGTAAGGAGCAGCAGCACGTTCTAGTGAGAAATATAGTGGCCTTCCATATGCTGAAGTCACAGGATACAACTGAGTGGAATGAAAACAGCTATTAGATACAACATAAAGGAAGCACAGATATAGGATTATGAAAATCTAAGATACAAATGCTTTCTGTTAGATAGGCAATGATATTTCCTTATCCAATTTTTTGCACATAGGCAGTGAAACCTCATAATAGAGTATAATATAATAAATACACTAAACAGAGACTGAAAGTAATCAGATATTAGACAATGATGTTTCAAAAAGTCTTGTTTGTTTAATATCCACATGTGACAAAGGGTCTCACAATTGTAGGACAAAGTGAAGATACAACATGGTTGTGATTTCAAAGATAACCATACAATATAGAATGGATTAAAAAAGAACCCATCACAAGCATATGGAAATCCAGCAATCATTCCCAACAGTGCGTAGAAAAACTACTTGCCGAACAGGGCTAAAAACACTTTAGATTTAGCAGACACAAATACAAGAAGAGCCATAGTTTCTTTTAAATCACTGCACAAGTACCTCGTTCCGTATACCTGGTATGAATCTTTCTCCCAAGCTTTTTATTACAGAAGCAACTGCATCTGTCCTATCTTCTGCTGATGTGAGTGATCGGTGCAATGTGACGTAACCACCAGTGCGGTTCTCAAACAAAGTATCCTTTGCAATTTCAAACACATCATGGAACTGCCTTAGATGATCGACAAATCTGCACCATGTTAAATAATATAACCATATATTCTGAGAATGATACACCACTGAGGAATTAATTAAAATAAATTCAGGAATTGAATCAGTCCAGAAAGTTCATGAATTGCTAGAAATCTTTGAGTCTAATGGAACCTCTTGAGTCAAGGAGAAAGTATAATCATTTGCTTAATCTTCGAATCTTTATCAGTGACTATATTGGGTAAAATTGGTTTTATTGAAGGTTATCTGGGATGATATCAAACCAATATTTAACAACAGATGATCCATAGGCACACATATGAAGGCATCTGTGATGGTGTGTGAGTGTAGTCATTCAATAGCTCACAACAGCACCTGTGTGTAGACTCTGTGGCCTCAAAAAATGTTTTTCATAAACTATATAATTTTTCATAAAATGCACACAACAGGGACACTCAAATTTTTCGAAAGTTGATGGAAGTCAACTAATAGATGTATATGAATTACGTACTCTTTATGTACATATCCAGCGATCTGTTCTTCGACAACGAAAGGAAGGAATTCGGATATCATTTCCTGCAAGAATCAAATTTGAAGAAGGAATAAGAGTCGATTATAAGTGAAGAAGAAAGGAAATAGCGAAGGAGACTTACGGATCCGCGATTGCAGGTTTTGATTCTTTGGAAGAAGCCTTGAAGGTTGGGTGAGCCTTCTTCTTGGGCATTGGTGGATTCGGAAATTCGAAGTGCGTCGTCCCATTTGAAACGAGTTTTAGTAGTTAGAGAGCGTGATGATGGAGATGTTAGTAGTGAGTGGTGGAGATTTGAAGAAGAGGTTCTTGAAGAGGTTAGTAGCGTTCGTAGGAGTGGAGGAGAGAAAGACGGAGTGGAAGAAGCCATTGAAGGTGCAGTGGAGAAGGAGGAGGGGCGGAGCCCGGGGCCGCGAGGAGACCACATTGTTATTGTTGGTTGGTTGGAGTGAGAGTGGTCCGTTCCGTTCCGTTGTAGCACAATTGTAATGCATTGTGTTAAATTGCAGAAATTCTAAGTGTCGAGGAAACGAGCGAGGGAAGTGAGGTGGGAGCCGTTCATTCCACTCGAGATGCGTGTGTTGACTTTTCGCGCGCGCATCCCGAGCAGGATGAACGGCTCCCACCCCGCCACCTCACTCCCCTCGCTCATTTCTTCGCCCATTTCCTCGCTGTGTAGAATCACTCTAGATTCAATCAGCTATAAATTTTTTTCATAAATTCTAAATGTCGATGAAATGAGCGAGGAAACGAGCGAGGGAAATGAGGTGGCGAGGGTGAAAGCCGTTCATTCCACTCGGGATATGTGCGTAGACTTTTTGCGCGCGCATCTCGAGCGAAATGAACGGCTTCCACCTCGCCACCTCACTCCCCTCGCTCGTTTCCTCGCTGTGTAGACTTACTCAAATTTTTTTGAGTAATTCTTCTTGGCCTGGGTCAACCAGCGAGGTTGCTGCCGGTAGGGGTGGGCAAAAACCGATTTAAATTCGGTTAATCGATCGAACCGATTTTCAAATTCGGTTCGGTTACATGAGTAGAAAGAAAATAATTTAAACCGAACCGATTATAAACGGTTCAAAATCGGTTTACGATTTTGAACCGACCGATTTATAACCGAACCGACCGATTAATTAAATAACTAAATAAAAAGTAGGTGTCAATACTTGATTAGTGCAACAAATGCATTGCAATACACCCTGTTGCACTAAATCACCCCATTCTCTCAAAGTTTTCAATTTTGGGCTAAAAATTGAGTCTATAAAAAAATTGGACCTGTAAAAAAATTGGACATGTTTTAATGAAAGTCTTTCAAATGCTTGAGCCTGAAATTTCGGTCCAACCGAACCGAACCGATCCGAAATTCGGTTCAACCGAATTCATCGATTTACAAATACAAAATTCGGTTTCGGTTTGGGTTTTGGGCAAACCGAATTAAATCGGTTCGAAATCGATTTGGACTCAAAACCGAACCGAACCGACATTGCCCACCCCTAACTGCCGGGGGGGAGCGAATTGACACTTTTGCCCTCCCTTTTTAAAACCCTTTTCAAAAAGTTGTCAAAGAGGGGGGGGGGGCAAAAGTGTAAATTCACTCCGACAGCAACCTCGCTGGTTGACCCAGGCCAGCTAGAATTTCAGATTTTTTTTTTACCTTAAAAAGCCTCTTCTAATATCTTTTTCTTTGTTTTGATTTATGGCCTTGATCATGATGGTCAAGTCAATTTAAAGGGGACTTCAGAGTGAAAATCTAAAGGAGAAATAATAGACCATTTACCAATGACTTTTCTTGTTTCTAAGGCGATGGGGCTCCTTTCCCGCTTTAGAAAGAGGGGACGAAGGTAAGCGCACTACCGGACCATGGTAAGTCGGCATCCCATTAGCATACATCCATGGGAGGAGCACCAATACAACATACTTCTTAGTAGGGATGCCTCAACACTAGAATGATAACACTGTTACTCGCCCGGACCCGAGTTGAGGAGCTACCTCCAGTCGGTGTCCAATCAGTGCCCAAGTTGCAGATTCTTGACAATCACATTCACCTTAGGTTGCTATTTGGTAACTCCATTTTTAGATTCATTTGGACCTAACCTCTCCTTGAATGTTCAGAATGCAGGTTTCTTGTTCTCGAGTTTAGTATCTACCTAGTTGTAGGGTCTTGATAGTGAATCCAACTCACCAGAATGTAGGTTACTTGTTCTCAAGTTTAGTATCTACCTAGTCGCAGGGTCCGGATGGTAATCCAATTCATCTAATGTAGCTTTCTTGCTCTTGAGTTTTGTATCTACCTAGTTGTAGAGTCCAGATAGTGAATCCAATTCACCAGATACCTTACTTCTGGAAGTTTGGAATTTAGGGAAGGAAAAAGTCTGACATACTTGCAAAGGGAAAGTCAATCATCTAACGACCACTTTAATTTTGCAGTTCAAAACCATTTTATGTTATTCGGCTGATATGGAAAATGTCATTAGTAAACATGCTTTAGAGAAATTTGTGTTCAGATTGGAAGTTTTTGTTTTAGAGTAGCCTAATGCAATGTTCATTTTGTAGTCCCTCTGTCATATTTTGTATTGCCGGACTAAAAAAATAAATGTCTATGTACTTAACAAGCATCGTTGGTGATGTTGAAAGGGATTCACTTCTTAACTGGAAGACTTGTTTTTTCAAGAAATAATTTCCTACTGTCCTCCCTTTATATTCATTTTGGTTGGGAAAACTGGTTGAACTTCTAAAAACTAATAAATAAATTATCATTGAGATACGTTCACCTCAACTGGGGTGGGCACGGGAATTCAATTGACCTCTTGTGATTATGGTTGTAATAGATTGTTAATTTAAGCTACTTTGGATATAAACTATGCAGAGTTGCAGACATGTCTTCTATATTTGTTGAAAATTTAGAATATAAATGGAAGAAGAATCTTGGTAGCTATAGTCATCCTTCCATTCCGTATTGTTCTTACCTTTGTCACGCATTGCTATGATTTGCAGTTTGTTCTGTATTTTATCCTGATTGCCATCTTCTTTTGATGCAGTGACTGAGTGGGCCAATGAGGCACTTTCAGAGATTGGAAAAGGTGCTCCTTTTTCTCTGTGCTTAACACATAAGCTTTCTCTCCAAAGTTGCATCTGCACGAGGACAAGCTGACAATGAATTATCTAAAGTGAGTGGTAATTTCATATTTTGTACAGTTGATAGTTCATTCTAAAAGCTCATGTTGTTAACTCTTCTGATAAAAATTGTTGAATCCAGCTAAACGGTGTAATGAGAGCTGAATATCGCATCGCTCTAAGTTCGTAACTTAGAAATGATTTTCCTGAAGGTGTCCGAGCAGTTGTGGTGGACAAATATCAGGTGCTTCTTTCAATACCATTATGGGTCTTTCTCTTTCAAAAACATGAACATGCCTATCTTACGGTATTCCAACTAATATCAATCTTACAATATGCACGATAAAGTACTTGATATGTATCGTATCTAAGCCCTCATCGATACAATATATAATATCTTATGATACACCACTATAGAATGATGCAAGGGTATATCGTTCTTTCATAAGTAACATGAATGAATGGATGGATGATAGATGATAACTTGCTTATGTTTGTTACCCACATGACAATGGAAGTGTTTTTAGGACCTCCTTCCTTGAATAAAAATCTTATTATGTAGTGTAGTCTAACCTAAATCTAATATGGCTAGTGCCCTAATCTTCAATATGGGCCTTAATATACCCAACCCAATTATTAATAACTAACATATTACTTATTATATCAATTACCCAATTATATCATTATGCCTTTTATATGCTTAAATATGAAATTGCACTGTATTACGACACATGATACATGTCGATACAAATATCTTAAATCTCGGTTTCCTATACTTAATATGATGTTTTGATAATTGTATATCTGTGCAAGTATCCTTTATTATAATGAAAACTCACCCAGTTGATCTTCTTTTGAATTGTTGGTTAAATGAGTATCTTCTTTTAGCAAAACACAGTCTATTCACAACATTGGTTCTTAGGTGATTCCACTTTCTGTTTTTTGCTTGTTAATTCTTAGATGAAGCTCATTATCCTACTAGGCGACATTGATAGATATTTGTGGTTTTGGATATCTAGAAAATTTCATGTTCCCTGGGATTTCTTGCGTAACTTCTCCTAATAGTTGAATATTAGAAAATAATGCACAAAATGATGAAAGAGAGAACATATGATCATAGGAAAGGCATGAACAAGTAATTCTCGTGCCTTTACAAAGGATGACATGACTACATGAGCGAGCTTCCACTACCAAAAGCACAAAGGGCCCTGTTTCATGTTGGTTGGATTTTAGTCGACATTATTGTGGCTTATATCTTGAAGAAAATGAATAAAAACTTTAACGATGGTTATTCTTTCATGTGGTTGAGTTCTTCTCTTTTTATAGTTTGAGCAATTGTAGAAAATCTTGGAGATCGAGAATTGACAAATATCTTTCAGTACTTTTAGAAATCAAGTTCTGTAGCTCGTAAAGATCATCTTATAGGTTATCCGGCCATATCATCATTTGCAAGTTTGTTTAGAAGGAATTACTAATATTTCTGAATTCATATTAAAGTGTATCCCGGATCTTTTTTTTCTTCCCTGAACCCCTCCCACCCCAGATGCCGCCGGCTGAGTTCGATTCTATATCTTAGTGATACCATCTGCCACCGTTCAACCACTGAGCCATCACACCTTTGGCGTATCTCGGATGTCTAGGTTGGCTTAAAGATAAACAAATAGGTTTAAGATTTTATTTACGCCGTTGGACAAATGAAACAAAGCTGTATGTTTATCTTGATTTTGAATATTTATCCTATTGTATCATGTAATTGGTAAATAATAAAAGGGCATTCAATATGGGATCAATTGTTTTCAAAGATGTTGTCTGAATCTTTATGATGATGATGAACTGGGAGCTCATGTCCCTGCATGTGTAAGTTTGGAAATTTATGGTGTATGTACGTTGAGGGTTGATCTTGTAAGGTTAGGTCTCTTGCACAATGATACAGGAGTATCCTATTTTTTTTTGGGAACTTGAGGTTTGGGGCACAATGATATAGGAGTATCTTGTTTATTTCCATTCTCTTCTTGAAGTTTGGAAGCTCTCGTTTATGGGACAAGGAAAGTAATATGGACATATTTTTCTATTAGGAGTAGGTTTTCTTATTTGGTTCAAACAAGAAAATTCTCGGAAAAGGAAAATAATGTGGAAATACTTTTATTTTAGGAATAGAAATTCCTTGTTTGGTTAAAATAAGAAAGTTTTCCTTATGGGACAAAGGAAGTAATATAGAAGTACTTTCCTATTAGGAGTAGACTTTTTTAGTTTGGTTAAAATGAGAAACTTCTCCTTGAGGGACAAGTAATATAGAAATACTTTCCTATTAGGAGTATTTTTACCTTGTTTAGCCTATATATAGTGTCCTGTATGTAGGTTTCAGGATCCAGGAAAATAGTCTTTCAACGAGTTTGTTCTTGACATCATGTTGTAACCGTTGTTTATTAATAAGAAAGCAAAGGTTGTGACAAATTGTCTTCTTATTTGATTTTCCCATATATTCTGAATTGTGCGTATCAAGTGGTATCATAGTAGGTTTCACCACCCTTGGGAGATTGTGGTGTATGGTCTTGACTCGCAAGCAGTACAAGTGATTCAGAAAGGTTCTTAACACGTTGCAGGAGCATCGGTTATCGAGATTGAAGAAGATGATGGAACACAGAAGGGTGATGTAGAGAGTCGGACAAAATTATAAAGCTGGAACATGAAATGAAATTGTTGAGTCGTACTTTTGAAAATTTTATTGAAGATTTCAAAGAAAAGCTCGCATCGTTCGAAAAGGAGTTAAAGGTGTTTTCAGTTCATACTATTGTGGAAGCAACAATACAAGCCATTGCCATTGAGAGCACAATCAGGAAGAGGTAAAAAAAGTGATAGCAAGAAGTCTAGTGGTAAGGACAGTGACACAAAGCCGAAAGGGGATTAGGACAAAGGAAATACATCTTTTGATAGTAGGAATTCGATATACGAACACTGCAAGGTGAAAGGGACATAGGCGACAAGTGCTAGATCAATCATCTTAAAACTCGCAGGCTGAAAGAGGAAAATAAGAAAGCTCTTACTTCTACAGGTGCTGTGGGGATATTTGTCCGTGTGTTGACAGAAGCTAATCCGAAACTAAATATTATGGCTAGGCCAGGTTCACCAAATGAGGATGTCAGACAAACTTTTTATCTTAGGATCCCCAGGTTAAGGACAAGATAATGGATGCAATTGTGGATTCAGGTAGCAAGAAGAATCTGATTTCACAAACCATGATGCAATAGATGAGTTTGAAGATCGTAAATCATCTGAAAGCCGTATTCTTTGAGCTGGTTACAAAGGGAGGCGAATGAGGAAATCAACAAGCAGTGTATTCCGGTTTTAGTGTTCAGACAATCTCATTGATGAGGTGATATGTGATGTGGTTCAATTGGATGTGTGTCAGGTGTTTTTGGGAGATCATACATGTGGGATAGATATGCTATACAGATAGATGATTGATGACAAACCTCATGCATCAATGCTTCGGTTGCTCCGCCTACGAATTCTGTTGTGTCGGCAACTCAGGTAAAGAGAATGGTGAATGCTTGTAGTAAGTTTTTGTTGTTTGTAAGGGCAGTTACACGTGCTCCACTGGTTGTATGTTTGGCATCCTTGACTTCTAGTCAAATTACAGAGCTTGGGAGGTTACGATAAGATAATGATGACTTTTTTAGGATGTGGAGGGTTTTTACTGGCGAAGCGAGATGATGAGACACAGTTGAAGAGATCACATGAAAGGTACAAGACAAAACATGACAAACATCGGGTGCCTTGTAACTTTGGAGAAGGTGACTTGGTTCGGTTACGCCTCAATAAGGAGCGTCTTCATGGGGAAAGAAAAAAGTTGAAGCCTATTCGATAGGGGCTTTTCGTATTGTGAAGCAGATTGCGAACAGTGCCTTCCAGCTAGATTTGCTTCCTTGTATGCATCATATATTCGGTTATTAATGTTGAATACTTTAAGCTATTTGAGTTGAGCCCCGTTGCTGGATGATGATAAGGTTCGGTTGCCACCGGTTGATGACTTGTGGTTTGACAGGAAAAAGCCATTGAAGGAAGATTGGATTTTGGAGCTAAAGGTGACTAAGACACGTGGAGGAGTATGCGTTTTTTTTTGCATAGGACGTGTTAGTCAGGTTCCGTCAAAGTCTAAATAGTTCAACGGGAAGAAGGGGACTATCGAGTTCTCCAACCTCCAGTTCTAAACTTGAACGAGAGTTCAAGTTTCTAAAGGAGGAGCCGTGATACAGGGGTATCCTCTTTTTGAGAACTTGAGGTTTGGGGCGGAATATAAAAGGTTTTTAATTCCGTTCTCTGCTTGAAATAAGGAAGCTATTCTTTATGGGACAAAGAAAGTAATGTGGAAATACTTTCCTATTAGGAGTAGGTTTCCTTGTTTGGTTAAAACAAGAAAGTTCTCCTTACGGGAAAAAGAAAGAATATGGAAATATACTTTCCTTTTAGGAGTAGGCTTTCCTTGTTTGATTAAAATAAGAAAGTTATCCTTATAGGGACAAGGGAAGTAATATGAAAAATAAAAATAAAAACATGAACCGACCGAAATGTTATATAATATAAGAAATATTATTGCTTTGACTTTCAAAAGGAAAGATATTTCACTGAAGACAAAGAATAAAATAAACTTTACTTTATGTTACTTCATTGAAAAAACAGGCTTTACTTTATTTTGAACTTTTTGGGATTGGTGAGTTGGTCGGTTGTCTTCAAGAACTCTTACGGTGTGTTTGGTTGCATGGAATCCTATGCCATGGAAAATTCATGATGAGACCCCTACATTTTAGGCTAAATTGATATATCATTCCACATTCACCATTTGATTTTGTGATCAATGGTGGGAATGAAAATCCCATGAACATGGGAATCCTACTCCTTGATTCCCCAAGGCATGTAATTCTCATGTTCATGAAACTTTCATTCCCACAATTGATAATAAAATCAAATGGTGGATGTGGAGTTATATCTCAAATTAGCCTAAAATATTGAGTCTCATCATGGATTCCATGGCATAGGATTCCATGCAACCAAACACACCCTTAGAGTTTGCCTTGGACTCTTTCTCTATATTCTCTCTCCATGTTTGACATGGGAAGAGAAACTCAGGATCTCTAACAAAGAACGGCAAAATCTCTAACAAAGAAACGGTTTGATGAAAGTTGATTCAATATCAAAAGGGTTTGATGAAAGAGGGAGTTGAATCAAGATCAGCAATTTCGGCCAAGATCCACCACTAGGGATGTTGCGCATCGGATCCATCACCACCACAATCCACCACGGCCAAGATTCACAACGATGGTCGAAGATCCGACTCAAAAGTAAATTGATTTAGTATTCCCATGATATTGTGTCGGGGAGATTGCTAGGGTTTTGGGTGGTGGAAGATGATGATGATGATGTTGATCATCTTTTGATGAGGAATCGAATGAGAGAAGAAGGATTTAGTAAAAAAAAATTTAAACAAGAAAGTTCCTCTCAATGAATGTCTTTAAAGAGTATTGTAATCTTTGTTGATTAATAAGAAAGCAAAGATTGTGAGAAATTATCTTCTTTTATTTTTTCTGTATATACTGCACATCGTATATTCAAATCCTCTTGCTTAGCTAGTCAGCATACTGTCGTGCATTTCAATATCCATATGATGTTATAATTATATATTCCAGACTTTCTTGAATCGTCTTTGCTTTGCTTTCTTGTTTTCCCCTTTTCACCGTATGCAGCCTTATCTTCATATTTTTTTATTTGGACTAATACTGTCACATTTCAAAGTTGAGTTCCAACTTTCCCTTTCTGTACAAGTAGCCCACTTTTCTGGAATGTTATAACAGCCAAGAATCATTGTTGGAATAGTTCATGTAGTGGTTATACAGCCTTCTCCAAACTTGCAATCACTTAGGTTGATAAGTTGTTATTATACTTTACTTAAAATTCTGTTTGACACATAATTATGGTGGACGTGCCTAAATGTATCCATGTAATATATGTGCAGAAACCCGCATGGAACCCGGCAAGAGCAGAGGATGTAAATCCCGGCGAGATTGATGCTCTCTTCGAGCATACGGTTTGATTGTGTGGCTGCAGTATTTATGAGTTCTAATTCAGTAAGTAGTGTCCCTTTTCTAGTAGTAGAAACATGTTATAAACTCCGTCTTGGCATGCCATATGTCAACCTGAAAAACTGATCAGTGCAATACATGGTCTGCCTGGCATCCGCACAAGAAGAGAGTTCGTATCATAGAATCTTGCTTGGCACCTACGATCAGAACCCATTGATAGCTCTCAAGTCTCAAGTCTCAACTCTCAACTCTCATTCTGCCACCTAATGCTGAACCAGAAATTAACCAGAATGCCACAGCATGTAGGTCATCATCAGAAGGTCCTAGTCAATCTAATGCCGGTAACTTTTTGCTTAATATCTCCAAAAGAATCGACTGACTTGACTTGGTACATACCGATTGGGTTACACTCGATCTCTGTAATTGGTGGATTCTTGTAAAGTTGGTAGAATTGCTTGAAGTGAAATGCCATCCTAAATTGAATCATGTATTGCATTAAAACTGTATTTCTTTGTGCTATGAAATTCTTGTGTTCATCAAACTAATGTTAAGTACCAATTTGTCATGAAAACATTTTATTGCATTCAGAGGAGGGTATTTTGACAACTCAACTGAAGCAACACAACCAACATTCGTCTTGTAAACTACCACTGCACTTTGAAGGCTTCATGGAACCAACCACTCCACCACTAACTCCGAATCTTTTTAAATCCAAATCGAATGTGGATTCAATTATATGCAGCGTTGCAGCCCATCCTATGTCCCTCTTTGATTTAAGGGTTGTGAGGTTACAAAAAAAGCAGTAAGATACTATACACTGTCAAAAACAAATTGTTTACTACTGGCACTGAGACGTGAGAAATCACAAAATAAACGCTGTTTTCAAGTACATTGCTACCTTATAAATCCACAATTTAATACATCAGACGCCATTATGAGACCAGGCAAGATACCAGTGCACAGTATTACTCTTTCTTGCATCCTGGTGTAAACGCATCAAGTGAAAATAATACAAGTTGGCCTACTTTTATTGATTCTTCCAAGTTGGGCTACTTTCCTTTTCCTGTTATTACTGTGTGAAATTATTGAGAGAGCATTATCAAAAGAGTGGTGTTATCAATTACTACTCCTTGCTTACTTCCAAATCCTCCTGTTGTAACACTTGTTCTGTGTGGAATTCTAGCTCCTCCTTTCTGTAACAATTCTACTACTTGCAAGAAGAAGAGAAGAGATGGCAGCAGGTCAAGTGATATGTTCATTCTTTAGAGTTGTGTTTGAAAGGCTCAATGATATAATCAAAGAGGATCGTCTTGGTCCTTTTTGGGGCGTGAAGGAAGAGTTGGACGATGTTTTCAACGATTTCTGCAAAATCAAAGGTGTTCTCACTGATGCAGAGCAGAAGCAGTTCATGGATGGGGAAGAAGCGGTTCAGTTTTGGCTGAGGAAACTGAATGAAGCAGCCTATGAGGCTGATGATGTTCTTGATGAGTTACAAGTTAATGCTCTACAATTAGCCTCCAAGGAAAAGGGCTCTCCCGAAGAAATGAACTTCTCTCAAAACATTCAGGAATATAATAAAAAACTCTCTAAGGTGTTTCGGGAACTGGATGAAGCAGCAGCAGCAGCAGCAGCCTATGAGGCTGATGATGTTCTCGATGAATTACAAGTTAAAGCTTTACAATTATCCTCCGAGAGAATGGGCTCTCCTGAAGAAATGAACTTCCCTCAAAACAGTGAGGAAGAGCTTAAAAAATTCTATGAGATGTTTCGGAAACAGAATGAAGCAGCCGATGAGGCTGATGATGTTCTTGATGAGTTACAAGTTAATCTTGCTCTACAATTTGCCTCCGAGGAAAAGGGCTCTCCCGAAGAAATGAACTTCCCTCGCCACATTCAGGAATACATTAAGCTCTCCAAGAAGTTTCGGAAGATTGCTAAAGAAATTAAGGGGCTCGATTTGCAAAAGGGAAATGTTGAGAAGAGAATGGATGAAATCTGTCCAGGTCGTGAACCTACTTCTCCTCTCGCAACGGAACCACATCCTTATGGGAGAGACGAAGACAGAGAGAAGTTGCTCAAGATATTGTTGAAAGATGATTACAAGAGTTCAAGTCGTTCTTTGACCAGGCACCCACGTGCTTCGACTAGGAGGCCATTGCGCTTCCGTGCCATCAAAGATATCTCAATTTGTTCCATAGTCGGTATTGGTGGAATTGGCAAGACAACTTTGGCACAGATGGTGTACAACGATGACCGAGCAGCGAAGCATTTTGCCTACAGATTTTGGGTTTGTGTCTCGAATGATTTTGATGTTGAACGTATTGTGAAAGAAATTGTAGCCTCCTCTGATTTCAAGAAATTAGAAGAACAAATGGCAGGTGCCTCCAAGAAAGTAGCCTCCTTAGAAGATGAACTTGAGAAGTTGAGCAGTACCAGATTTTTACTTGTGCTAGATGATGTATGGGAGGAAAATCAAGAAAAATGGAACAAATTCAAGGCAATTTTTAGAGCTGGGGTTGGAGAAGGTAGCTCTATTATGGTGACTACTCGGTTGCAAACAGTGGCAAACATCACCAGCACAGTTCCTCCACTCTGCATTCAAGTTTTATCAGAAACACATTGTTGGTATTTATTTAAGAAATATGCCTTTGGCTTGGGAAATAAAAGGAGGTCAGCCTTGGTGAAGATTGGCAAGGAGATCGTGCATAAATGTGGAGGTCTACCCTTGGCGGTGAAGGCTTTAGGAAGTTTGCTACGCCATAAAAATGAGGAAAATGAATGGCTATCAATCAAAGACAGTCCAATTTGGGAGCTCCCTCCAAGTGATGAGAATAATATTTTACCGGCGCTGAGGTTGAGCTATTACCATTTGCCACCTCTTTTAAAACAATGCTTTGTTTACTGCTCAATCTTTCCCCAAGACTATGAGATTGATAAAGATGATTTGATTCAAAAGTGGATGGCAAATAGTTTGGTGCAACCAAAAGCAGGAAAAGAATTGGAGGACGTTGGGAATGAGATTTTCAATGCACTATTATGGCGATCATTCTTTCAAGATGCAAGGAAGGACGAGTATGGTGACAAAATAAGGTACAAGATGCACGATCTTGTGCATGATCTCGCAAATTATATGGCAGGGGGTGAGTATTTTGTTGGGCTTGAGGGAAGGTCAAGAGAAATCTGTAAAAGAACTCGCCATGTTTCCTTACCGCATAATTGGGAAGTATCAACATCGCCATCTTCTATTCTTGAGCTGATACAAAGAGCCTTACCATGCTTACGTTCTCTCATCATTCGGTCAGACAGCGATTGGCCATTTTCAAAGTCTGAAATCGTCTTCCGTCATTTTTTTCGGTTACGGGTGTTGGATATGAAGTATTCAAACATTAGATTGGTACCAGATGGTATTGACGAAATGATACACCTCAGATATCTCGACCTTTCTGGTAATCCCATTAGATCACTGCCTAAGTGTATTTTTTTGCTTAGTAATTTGCAAACATTGAAGCTTCGATCGTGCTTGGAACTCAAGGCTTTGCCCAATGATATGAGTAAAATGAGCAGCCTGAGACACCTAGATATTAAACAGTGTAGTTCGTTAAAAAGCATGCCGGTTGGATTTGGGCAATTATGCCGCCTTCGGGCTTTAAATTGTTTTATTTTGAGCTCAAAGAGTGGATATGGTATGAGTGAGTTGCATAAGCTGAACGTTGGAGCAGAATTGGAAATAAAAGGGCTGGAGCACGTGAAAAGTTCAAATGAAGCAAAAGCGGCAAATTTGGTGGAAAAGAAAAACATTCGTTTTTTGGATCTGTATTGGTCACTGAAAGTGGAAACAGAGGACGAGGACTCTCAACAGCAGCAACATCAGGAGGTAATTGATGGCCTCCAACCTCACGCAAAATTAAGGACACTGTTGGTTCAAGGTTATCGAGGACCAAACTCTCCAACTTGGTTGACACCTTTGTGTGTCCCAAATTTGGTGAAAATCCATCTCCGGTTTTGTAGATGTGAACGTCTCTCACCTCTTGGGAAACTTGGGTCTCTCAAAGTTTTGAATTTGTATAGAATGGAATCATTGAAATTCATTGTCATGGATGATGATGACGATGCAAGAACATTCCCATCACTAGAAGAACTCAAGTTATTGAATATGTTTGATTTGGAGGGATGGTCATCTTCATCGTTGTCTTCTCAAGCAGCAATAGCCCCAGTATTCCCTCGCCTAAAACAAGTGGAGGTCATTGGATGCCCAAAACTGGAAGGAGAAGTTCCATTGTCAGGGTCCCCGGTCAAAGATGTTAGAATATACGGATCAAGAAATGGAATGGTTCTGGGTTCACTGCATGACCTCCCTTACCTTCCTGTCCTTGATATTGGATGGTATGATGAGATGGAGAATCTTCCACTAGGGGCGCTACGAAACCTTACCTCTCTCCAGAAGTTGAGGATCATACGTTGCGATAACCTGAAAACTCTCCCTGTCCAACTGAAAAGTCTTACTACACTCACGGAGTTGACTATTGATTGGTGTAGAAACTTGGTTTCACTGGCAGAGGGAGAAGGGGGACTCAGAAACCTCTCCTCTCTCGGAACCCTTACTATTGATAACTGTGATGCTTTGAAGCGCTTGCCTGAGCTTGACAAGACTTCTCTCGTTTATATGAGAATCAAGAAGTGTCCGCAGTTGGAATTCTCCACACAGGATTTCGAGCAACTTGAAATACTTGAATTGGATGGCTTGCCCAAGTTAACATGTTTTCCAAAGGGGATAAAACACTCTGCAGCAAAGCTTCAAAAGTTACAATTCAAGAATTGTTCAGAATATGGTGCTGTGGACTTGCCTGATTGGATAGGTACTTTAACTTCACTTCAAGTTTTGTCTATTAGCGCTCCGAAGAATTGGAAAGTGTTGCCACAATGGTTGCAAAACTGCACTGCTCTTCAGGACCTATCTATTTATGGATGCGATGAAGAACTAAAGAGTCGATGGGAGAACAAGGACGAGCAAAGAGAAGAGTACTCCTTCAACATGATTTCCCATGTTCCGGTTGTTCAAATCTATTAATTCCAATGAGCCAACAAGCAATTAAGCTCCGATCTGTAATCGAAAGTGTTGCCACAATGAATGAAACCCCTCACTGCTTTTAAAGATCTAAGCCTTTATGGATGCGATGAAGAACTAGACAGACACCAGGAGAACAAGGACGATCAGAGGAAAGACTCGTGCTTCAACACGAGTAAAAAATGTGGTAAAGAGCCAAAACCCCTTTCTTTGATAAATTTACAATAATCATAATTAATCTTTTTACTTTGCAGTTGACAAGGACATGGTAATCTGCTTAGTGTCTAGTATTCAGAGCAAACGGTGCGGTGGACTTGCCTGTTTGAATTCTGTTGGTAATTATACCCAATACCCCTCTTCTTTTGTTAACCCATCGCTTCCTTTTTTTTCAAGCAAAATGATGCAACACAAAAACAATCACCCAATTTATATATATTTTAATTATTTTGTTAATTAAATGGCCTGTCTCAAAATGACTTCACTAATGTACCTGTCGTGACTCATTGTTGAACAGATCCCTAGCTTGACCATTTTTTAGTTATTTTGAAGCCTGATTGCAGAGGTTTTTATTTATTTATTTTACTTCAGGAAATCACACTTCTTATTGATGATGTAGTGTACTTTTGATTCATGTTTTTTTCTTAACTTAAAGTTTGGGGATCCATGAAACATTCTGATTACATAATGTAGACAAAGGAGTACGTTGTCTATAAAAGAATCATAATGCAATATAGTTTACGTTATCTATAAAAGAATCATAATGCGACTTTTGTACATGCCATATGCTCCATAAACACTGAGGCGAGCACACACACACGCACATGCACACTCATGGAATTAGGATCCCTTTGCAACATGCTAAGCTTGACTGTGCTTATACGCAACAATGTTTTAAAGCAACTCTTGGTCTGGACCCTGTTTCTGATACTTTTTTTGTTTGTTTGTTTTGAAAAGTGAGCCGGGATTTGTTTAGGATCTCTAAACCTATGAAATGAGACTACATTCTGATTTTTTTAGAGTGCTCTGATTGCAGCATGTTAATGCCAAAAGTACAGCCTTGGTCAAACAATTAGAAGATCCAGCAAGTAACAAGAAGGTAGGTCTAATAGTTTCTCAACAAAGCCTGTTCATCCTGGATTGAGCATATTATTCACACATGGTTTGCCGAGAAAGTTTATTAATTTGCTCATTCTTTTTGTCCTTTCATTTCATTTAGTAGCTATCCTGTGTGACAGGCATTGTGCTGCAATTACATGAGAGTTTTTTATATGCAGTAGCAATTATTATTTCGATATGCTCACAATCAAGTTCGTTACAATTATATTTGGTTTGCAGGCGGATCAAAGAGATGTGGTTGGTCTACATGATAGTTGGCAAGATAATCATCTTTTCTTGTTGTCTTCATGGAAAGTATGGCATACGTAACTGGGTGCTTCTTGAACCTTAACCTTTACCACTGGGCTCATTTGGATAATATTCTTGAAAGGGTGGGAGTGAGAAATTGAGTAATGAAACCATCACTTGAGAAGGTAGTTCAATTTTTGTTGTAGACATCAACATGTATTCTCATGTTCAATCCCATGTTTGGCTCCGATTTTAACTTGCCAATGCACTTCGGGTTATTTTCAGGTTGTTGAGCTGCTTGCTTATATTAATGACAAATTTGGACTCTGTAAGTAAGTCATGCAATGCCTTGCTCCTCAGGGATGATACTGGAAAAACACTCGATGCAGTTCTCTAATTCAGGAAGATTGATATTGTCAAGGTCAGATGATATGGTAAATGGTGTGGATCATGAAAAATCAGTAAATTTGGCATCATCAACAGTTGGTGATGGAGTGTGTTGAGCAGCTGGGCTGGATGTTCAACGTGGGTTTTTCTAGCATTTACTACTCTTTGCTTATTTTGTATATATAAGCAGTTATATTTGGTCATCTTTGGTAATAAAACACGATTCTGACTGAACAAAAACGATACAAATCTGTTATTAGAAACAGCTTCACTTCAAGGCAATCGAGAATCAGATACTTCGCTATCTGTCACTCTTTTATTTTTCCATTTCTTTTTTTGGCTTTTATCTAACTACTGTGCATTTTCGTTTGCTATTTTTACTTATATTCTAGCCTCCTTAGTACTAAAACATGATTCTGAATAAATTTTTGGTTTTTCATACTGATTTTTTGGGAAACTAAGATGCAGATCGAGAACTTGGATACCTAGGAATATCTGGAGAAAGACAGACAACGCAAATCATGACTTAGTTGAACTTCTAGGAACTCAACTCCAAATTTATGGATAAAATCAGGAGAATCAAGGTTTGTTTCTTTGAAAATCCTTATATGTTTCCCTGTGTATTGGCGTTTTAAACTTGGGTTATTGCAGATTCCCCTCCGTGTTGATGAGAAGAAGAAAGTAATTGAAGAAGTTGATAAGGTCAGACGATATGTCATGGATGCCTCTACAATGTGGGTGATGAAGAATCGGAAAGTTTTGGAGCACCAATAGTTGGGTATGTTTTGTAGAGTAGACTAATTCCTATTTGGTTAATATAATCATATTATCAGTTATCTTTATTCCTCTGTTCAAATGCATTTTTGAATGAGATTCTTTGTTTACAGTCTGATTTCAAGGAAATCAAGAAGCGAACTGAGGATTTGATTACCCTGAACTAGTAAGCTGGCTTGGCTTTCTATGATTCTATTGATTGGTTGTGATATCAATTGGAATACATTACATGGGGGTTCAAGCGGTACCAGTGGCGATGTTGAAACATACAATGAACAACAGTTTGGTCAAGTCTGAACACTTATAGGCTACTTGGATAGTAGATTTTGTCTTGTACATTTTACCTTAGATGATGGCAGTGTGAAAATTTGTCAATCATCTTTCAAGGACTTCACCAAGTGCATAGTGGGTACATACGTGTGCAGCATTTTTTCATTATTAGTAGCTCAATGAATCCTCTGACATTGTAGATACTTGTTCTATCAGCCACAATTTCTCTTTTTGGCCTTACCGTTTCCATGAATTGTAATTTACTTATGAAGTATGGCGACAAAGCCTCCCTACTTCGAGTCTTCGACATTCAATAGCTACATTTTAAAATAACTGAAATAATTATTTTGATCCTCCTGAATGTTGTCCCATATTGTTCACTACCACGCCATTCTTGCAATCCTTCGCCTTAATCCATCGATGTATCTGCAAATCAGTGGAAAAAAAATATTAAATTTCACAAAACATATTTGCATAAATACAAGAATTCACTAAATGATTCTTGTCCGTTATGCCTCTTTTTTTTTTTTTTTTTTTTTTTTTTTTTTTTTTTTTAATTTTACTTTTAGGGGATGCAAATTTATTTCCTAGTCTTGAAACAAGTTGGCCTACTTTTATTGACTCTCATGCAGTGTTCTAAAAATCGCTAGGCGTTGGACGGACGGCGAGCAAGTGCCTAGCGCCCAAGGGCCTAAGCGGGTGCCTAGGCGGTCTTAGATTTTGTATTATAACTTTAATAATTTACAAAAGTTAAGCATAATACCTTATCAATTACATCAAATTTAATGTCAATATACATACACAAAATTTAAAAACATGAAAAATTAACAATCGTGAACAAAATTTATTAAAACTCAAATGACTGAAGTTGATCATGATGGGTACTTTATATAAATTTGAATTTGTGTACTATTTTATTTTTCTTCAAATTGCATGAATAACCTCAGTTATGTTTGATAAAATCTACATTAGTAAAATTGGTACCGGCAAATCCTTTGAGAATTCCATTAAATAATCATCCTTTGCTACATTTAGACATATACTAAATAAAAAATAATTAAATAGTTTATTTCTAAAAAATAGGAAAGAAAAATAAAATAAGAACACAATCAGCTTTATTAAAAAAAATAAAAATAAAAATAAATAAAAACTGCCTATACCCAGCCTAGAGTCCGCCTAGACCCCCTAGAGTCCGCCTAGACCCCGCCTAAGCCGCCTAGATCCCGCCCAGACCCGCCTAGATCCCGCCTAGACTGCCCAGAACCGCCCAGACTGCCCAAAACCGCCCAGCCATTAATCTGGGCGGTTTTCCACCTTCTAGCTCCTAGGCGGCCGCCTAGGCCGATTTTTAGAACACTGCTCTCATGGAAAATAATACAAGCTGGGCTAATTATATTGATTTTTCCTAGTCTTGCTTTCCTTTTCCTTTTCTGACTGTGTGAAATAATTGAGAGAGCATTATCAAAATAGTGGTGTTATCAACTACTACTCCTTGCTTACATCCAAATCCTCCTGTTGTAACCTTTGTTCTAGTTGCAAGATGAAGAGAAAAGATGGCAGCAGGTCAAGTGGTATGTTCATTCTTTCCAGTTGTGTTTGAAAAGCTCAATGGTATAATCAAAGAGGATCATCTTGGTGCGTGGAGGAAGAGTTGGACAATGTTTTCATGGATTTCTGCCAAATCAAAGATGTTCCCACTGATGCAGAACAGAAGCAGTTCATGGACGAGGAAGCGAAGATTCAGTTTTAGCTGAAGAAACTGAATCAAGCAGCCTAAATAAACTAAATCAAGCAGTCTATGAGGCTAATGATGTTCTCGGTGAGTTACAAGTTAAAGCTCTACAATTTGCCTCCGTGGAAATGGGCTCTCCCGAAGAAATGAACTTCTGTCAAGACATTACAAAGCTCTCTAAGGTGGGGGTATTCAATTCGGAATTTGAATGGACTCTGAAGAATTTTAAATCTCGTGAATTTTAAAAGGTGATTTTACAAAATTCACTGAATTTTGATGAGTTTTAAATGATTGGATTTTGTAGATTTTATAAAAGTTTGTTATAGATTTCTATGGATTCTTATAAATTTAATGAATTTTTATAAATGTGTTATTAGTCATAGGAAACAATAAAAAAACATCACCTACATTGTTATTCATGCCAATACAAATCATAAAACATATATCAAAACATTAATTAAACAATTGTTTGTATGTTACCAAAATTTTATTTCAAATTAAAAAAAATAATCAAATACATTGAAGATGGTCCAAAAATAATACAAATAACTATTTTATTTTAAATTGTTATTTCCGCCATCGTCACCTCTCATCCTCCTCATCCCCTTTTTCTTTTTTTTTCTTTTTCTCCATCAATCACCACCTCCACCTCTCATTCCATCTCCACCCATTTTTATCTTCTCATTCTCAACCTCCTCCCTTTCACCTTTTTTTTTTTTTTGTTCTTTTCTTCTTCTCTTCATCTTCCACTTTTTTTCTCTCTTTGTTTTTTTTTTCCTCCTATTTTTTTTTCTTCTTTTTTTTGCCCTTGCGAAGGTTTTGGCAAGTGGAGAACTTTCGCATGAGCGAAGAAGAAAAAAAATGGGAAAAGGAGAAGATAGGAGAAAAAATTGTAAAATAAGAAAAACAAAGAGAAAAATAGAACAAGAAGAAATCAATAGGAAAAAAAAAATGATGAGATGACAAGAAAAAAAAGGAACAGAATGTTTCGAAAGATTGCTAGAAAAATTCCGGAACTCGTTTTGCGAAAGGGAAATGTTGAGAAGAGAATTGAAGAAATTTGTCCGGGTCGTGAACCTACTTCTCCTCTGGAAACAGAACCACATCCTTATGGGAGAGACGAAGACAGTGGAATTGCTCAAGCAATTGTTGAAAGATGATTACAAGAGTTTAAATCGTTCTTCGACCAGGCACCCAAGAACTTCGACTGGGAGGCCATTGCGCTGCAGTGCCATCGAAGATATCTTGATTTGTTCCATAGTCGGTATTGGTGGAATTGGCAAGACAACTTTGGCACAGATGGTGTACAACGATGACCATGACCGGGCAGCAAAGCATTTCACCTTCAGATTTTGGGTTTGTGTCTCAAATGATTTTGATGTTGAACGTATAATGAAAGAAATTGTAGCCTCCTCTGATTTCAAGAAATTACAAGAACAAATCGCAGAAGTCTCCAAGAAATTAGCCTCCTTTGATTCTGTGAAATTAGAAGATCAACTTGAGAAGTTGAGCAGATGATGTATGGGAGGAAAATCAAGAAAAATGGAACAAATTCAAGGCATATTTTAGAGCTGGGGTAGGAGAAGGTAGCAAACATCATCAGCACAGTTCCTCCACTGCATAAAAGTTTTATCAAAAAAACATTGTTGGGATTTATTTAAGAAATATGCCTTTGGCTTGGGAAATAAAAAGAGGTCAGCCTTGGTGACGATCGGCAAGGAGATAGTGGATAAATGTGGAGGTTTACCCTTGGCGATGAAGGCTTTAGGAAGTTTGCTACGCCATAAAAATGAGGAAAATGAATGGCAATCTATCAAAGACAACGCAATTTGGGAGCTCCGCTCAAGTGCTGAGAATAATATTTTACCAGCGAGAGATTCTAGATGTCGAGGGTTTGGGCGAGGTTTTGGGCGAGGGAAGTGCGTCGCACGCGCGAGCAGCTGACGTGGTGAAAAAAAAAAAAAAAACATTTGCGAGGGAAACGAAAAATTTGGGCGAGAAGAAGAGGGAACAGAGCCTTCCTCTCCCCATTTAGAACTGAAGAAAGAAAATCTTTACCTCTCCCCATCATCGCCTCAACTGAAGAAAGAAAAGAGAGAAAGCTCAACAGAAGGAGGTGAAGAAGCTCAGACCAGAAGGAGGTGAAGAAGCTCAGACCGGTCCCATTCGAAAAGCTTCAAAATCTCTCAACACTACAGAGCCTCGAAGAAAAGGTAAGTCTCTCTTTGATTTCTTGTGATGGGTTTCTAGATTTAGGGTTTCTACTGCATATTTCGTGTTGATTTTAGATGGTGGGGTTCTAGATCTAGAGTTTCTTCGTTGATTTCAGGTGGTGGGTTTCTAGATCTAGGGTTTTTCTTTGATTTTGGGTTGATTTCAGGTGGTGGGTTTCGGGAGGACGACTTTCGTTTTCAGTTTTTGTAAGAACAAATTTCGTTTGAAAACCTATGTATTCTGAGTAAGAAATATAACTCCTATCGTGTCCAATTTCAATATTTACACCCCCATTGACATGATCCACACATGATCTGTCCTGCATACTAAATTCGTTGACAGATCCTTGTAAGCAAAAAGAGATTGAAGTTATTCCTCCTGAAATATAGTTTTATTTTAGAATTTTATTTTGAATGTGTAGGACTGATGTTTGCATTTCAAGTACACCACATTTATGCCTCTGTTTCCTTTCACGGGGAGTGCGAAATTGCCATTGTTGAAATCACAGAGCTCATTGACTCAGAGAAATTGGTGTATAAACAATCAATAGAGTTTGTTGGGAGCTTCATCACCACTTCCTTTTCAACAAAAGCCACATTTAAAGTCCCAAGTTCCAAGCGCATTGAGGTAAGTTTTACATTTTTTATTTACTACTTCGATCACATTTTTAGATGAACTAAATGAAACTAATCCTAATGTCGCTTTTTTTTGTAGACACAACACACTGGATATTTTGTTCACTTTCCTTGATTCTGCATGTATTAGCTGATTCTGTTTGGTAAAGATGGTGCCAGATGAAATTAATCATTTCCCCTTTTTGATCTTTACAGTTGCCTCATTGAATGGAGAGATGTATCCTTGTCTTACTAAGTTACTTTATTGTTGTTGTTGTTCCTTACCTTTTGCTTTCCGTTTTATGCTTCCACAAATTGTGTTTTGGTGTTTGAGTTGTGTTGATTAAAAGGTCTTAGAGCATACTAGTATGCATTGTTCAAATTCTTGATTTCACCTCTTGGTTGAATTTCTGTTCCTAGCATTTACAGGGTCATCTTGTATGTAGAGTTGATCTACATGATACTCCATAATCAATGTAATTACTCAACTGGTAATCGATTTCGAGAACCCCCCAAGGATTAGTACAAATGTATGCGGCAACATGGAGTATGAAGGCAATGTCAGTAACTTGTCAGATCAATTAAGCAGAAAAGCTTTGGTAAGTTTTCTTTCCACATTAATGAAAATTTTATTTTGAGCATCCATATGTGGATAATTTTTCTTCCTCTTACTGGCTATTTTTATGAGTTGTTGCCTTGTATGTTTGTGGGTATGTTTTACGTGGAGGTTCTTATTATAAAGGGGATAAGAATGGATGCTTATCCTTATCATGAAACTTGATGCCATGATTAGGATAAGCGTATTGTATACACAGATTTTGAAGTATATTTATCCCTTGTTTTTTGACAAACACGTAGACCCGCTCCTAAAAAACAGGTCACCAAAATGATGACTTTACCCTCATTTCCGGCCTCCTGTCATGATGTGGTTGTGCTTGTAGAAGAGCAAAGATAGTTCATTAGAGGAAGAAAAATGAGGTTTTTTGTGTTTTCTTGAGCATGCCTCCTGCCATTTAACCATAGGTAGAGTGATATTATGAACTATGCAGTTAACACCGTTATATCGGAGTTGTGATACTATAACATGATAATGTCATAATGTAACGGCTCACCCACGTTATATCGGCGTTATAACGTTGTTTTAACTACACAGATTATGAAGAATTAAAGGGTGCTTTGAAGTATCTAAAAAACCAGGGGGAGTGAGTTATTCTGGGTTAAATTTGCTTTGTGAAACTGTGATGTTTTGGTTCCTTTAGCAATGAATCAGGAACTAAAGGGTTTTAACTCGTGACAAATTAAAAGGACTTATTTTAACCAAAAAAGATTGGTCTTCGAGTCATTCTGACATATTTTCCTTTTTGCATGATATGTTCATGAACATATTTTTCATCCTAATGTTACACCATCTTGGATGCAGAAACGCAATGCAAAGAAGACAGCGAGTGAAAAGAGATATTATGCTGAGAAGAAATATGTAACAGGAGACTGAAGCTGAAGTGTGTTATGTTTTTGGCCCTGCACCAACTGGCGGATCTTATAGCACCTGGAGCTCAGTCCCACAGTTAGGAAACAGTTGTAGAGGATTACTTTGGTGGGTCTTAAGGAGAAGAGGACATACAAGTACGAATTCCATCTTCGGATTGTATTGGAAATTCCTACGATGTAGCATCTCTTTCTCCTGCGTTATTCCCCTTCACATAGTAGAATAGTACCTGCTAAAAAGAAAAACAATGAGAAGATACCACCAACACTGTACTCATATTTCATATACTGCAAATGGAGATTGCACTTCTCTCACCATTTATCTATTTAGAGCTTTTGCATTTGTAGCTAGCAACCTGCAGCCTATTGTGTTGGGGTGTATTTCTCGATTCATTCCTTTTTTCATTTTGATCCTGCTCCGATCTGTTGTTTTGATCTCCTTGCAATTTTTATGATAGAATTGACTCTTGATTTTTTTTTTATTCTCAGTCACTACAGTGTGTATTTACTATCCAAAATAGTACATTGATCTCATGTGCAAAAGTATTCTTCTAATTGTAACATCTTCAGTAATGATATTCAAGTGTGTGAACACGAAACACCTAGCCTTTAGCTTTATCAGTAGAATGTAGCAAGTTCATTTTGGTGGTTTGGAGCCCATAGAATGCGATCAGATTAACATAGGGGTCGGACCAATCCACTTGTATGGAAAAACTCGACCTAAATCCCTATATTTAATACCCTGTTAATCCCGTCCGAGACTGTCAAGATAGTTGCTTACCCATAATTCTAGAGAAGGGCTATGCGTGCAGTGTGGAATGGAATAACTAGTCTTCAGTTGTTTACCAGTGGAGCTGACAACGCATTGTTCAAGTCATTGCATATGCTTGTTTCAACCAAAAGCTGCCTGAGCTTTTAAGGGTGTCTTTGATAGCTCAGAAAAGCTTAAGCAGTCATGTAATTTCCTTTACTTTCTTTTTTTTTAACTGAAAAATGATTTTCCAGCCAAAATTTCAAGGTACCAACCAGACTCTAAGAAGCATATCCTGTTCAAGAAAATATGATTCCATATTATAGTTGCTACGCAATGGCTACTCATTCGTTGAACTCGAACATTCACATGTTTTAAGACCTTACTCATTTGCTTTTATTCTCCTTCAAAGCAAGAACTATGAACTAGTTGCAGTGGACATGCGGAAAAATGTGACAACTACGTTGCCCAATTTGTGCAATTTCCTAGCCAAGTTGTAAATCATTCTAAAAATTCATAGAACCGAAGCAAATTATACTAATATTAACAGGATGGTGAAAGAAAGTACACAAAGGATGGAACTAACCAACTCTGCAAAAACATGAAAAACATAGCTACATTCCTGTACAAGAAAATCTCCCCCGAAAACCGATATTCATTTGGCACTACAAACTTCATAACAAATAACCCTTCAATTGAAGTTTCTCTTCAGAAACAACTTCTGCTCTCCCGCCAAAAAACTAGGCAAAAAGCCACTGAAGCATTATGTAAACACTATCACTAAGACCACATGATAGGTGTAGCTGTGTTCTGAGGTAGCTGAGGACTTAGTGCTGCTGCTGTTGCTGCCACCGCTGTAATGCATCTACCTCCCCCAATCCACCACCAGTCTTCAGTGCTTGCTCTTCAGAGGGGCCATCCTCTTTTATATCCATTGGCTCTGAGACCTCTGTTACAGACGAATCAAAGTCAGCAGCAGTAGGAAACTGTTGGGACACCCATGGCACAACAGCCAAGCAGCCATTCCTGCTGTCATTTTTGTTTGAAGAATCTTCCTCGTTGACTACAGATTCTAAGAGATTGTTTTGGTCAGACCAGAAACCCTTATCTACAATAAATTGCATGCAGTTAGCCACATCATATATATTCAAAATCAAAATTATGTACAAGCAACTATACATGCAATATATGATAATTAAAAGACACCCATGCGAAACCTAAGGCCAACAATGAATTCGGGTAATCATCACATGAAAATCAAAAACTTAAAATCCATACAATTTAACACACTTTTGAAGAATGAGAATCCGAGAAACATTGTTTGGCATCATCAGTTACAATGTGAAAGTTGTAAACCTTTTATGTACTTTAAATTAAAACAACGAACATTGAGATAATTTTTTCAACAAGACCTATCTTATTCCCAACATTAAGTAGGCTCATAGATGCAAACTGATTGGTAAGAAATATCAAGACAGACAAACTCATGCTCCCAGCCACACAAATTCTTTTACTAGCACACTTGAGCATATCATAATGACACTAATTATAATAACTTCACAGGAATCCATCCTCATGGTTTGGGCTCCAAATTTTGACAGGCACGTGAAATCAGTCTTGCATATACAAGAAGTTTAGTTTAGCATCAATATGATTATAAATGACTATATCACTGGAGCATTTAACATGCTACTATTTCAAAATATAGGACGGAGATTTAAGGGTCGGGCACTCAAGGCGGCCGAAACACAGTTAAATTTAGATACACCATCTCAATTCTCAACTAGACCATTGCTGAAGTAACAAACTGTTTGATCCATACCCACAAACATACAAGGCAACAACTCATAAAAATAGCCAGTAAGAGGAAGAAAAATTATCCACATATGGATGCTCAAAATAAAATTTTCATTAATGTGGAAAGAAAACTTACCAAAGCTTTTCTGCTTAATTGATCTGACAAGTTACTGACATTGCCTTCATACTCCATGTTGCCGCATACATTTGTACTAATCCTTGGGGGGTTCTCGAAATCGATTACCAGTTGAGTAATTACATTGATTATGGAGTATCATGTAGATCAACTCTACATACAAGATGACCCTGTAAATGCTAGGAACAGAAATTCAACCAAGAGGTGAAATCAAGAATTTGAACAATGCATACTAGTATGCTCTAAGACCTTTTAATCAACACAACTCAAACACCAAAACACAATTTGTGGAAGCATAAAACGGAAAGCAAAAGGTAAGGAACAACAACAACAATAAAGTAACTTAGTAAGACAAGGATACATCTCTCCATTCAATGAGGCAACTGTAAAGATCAAAAAGGGGAAATGATTAATTTCATCTGGCACCATCTTTACCAAACAGAATCAGCTAATACATGCAGAATCAAGGAAAGTGAACAAAATATCCAGTGTGTTGTGTCTACAAAAAAAAGCGACATTAGGATTAGTTTCATTTAGTTCATCTAAAAATGTGATCGAAGTAGTAAATAAAAAATGTAAAACTTACCTCAATGCGCTTGGAACTTGGGACTTTAAATGTGGCTTTTGTTGAAAAGGAAGTGGTGATGAAGCTCCCAACAAACTCTATTGATTGTTTATACACCAATTTCTCTGAGTCAATGAGCTCTGTGATTTCAACAATGGCAATTTCGCACTCCCCGTGAAAGGAAACAGAGGCATAAATGTGGTGTACTTGAAATGCAAACATCAGTCCTACACATTCAAAATAAAATTCTAAAATAAAACTATATTTCAGGAGGAATAACTTCAATCTCTTTTTGCTTACAAGGATCTGTCAACGAATTTAGTATGCAGGACAGATCATGTGTGGATCATGTCAATGGGGGTGTAAATATTGAAATTGGACACGATAGGAGTTATATTTCTTACTCAGAATACATAGGTTTTCAAACGAAATTTGTTCTTACAAAAACTGAAAACGAAAGTCGTCCTCCCGAAACCCACCACCTGAAATCAACCCAAAATCAAAGAAAAACCCTAGATCTAGAAACCCACCACCTGAAATCAACGAAGAAACTCTAGATCTAGAACCCCACCATCTAAAATCAACACGAAATATGCAGTAGAAACCCTAAATCTAGAAACCCATCACAAGAAATCAAAGAGAGACTTACCTTTTCTTCGAGGCTCTGTAGTGTTGAGAGATTTTGAAGCTTTTCGAATGGGACCGGTCTGAGCTTCTTCACCTCCTTCTGGTCTGAGCTTCTTCACCTCCTTCTGTTGAGCTTTCTCTCTTTTCTTTCTTCAGTTGAGGCGATGATGGGGAGAGGTAAAGATTTTCTTTCTTCAGTTCTAAATGGGGAGAGGAAGGCTCTGTTCCCTCTTCTTCTCGCCCAAATTTTTCGTTTCCCTCGCAAATGTTTTTTTTTTTTTTTTCACCACGTCAGCTGCTCGCGCGTGCGACGCACTTCCCTCGCCCAAAACCTCGCCCAAACCCTCGACATCTAGAATCTCCAGCATTGAGGCTGAGCTATTACTATTTGCCACCACTTTTAAAACAGTGCTTTGTTTACTGCTCAATCTTTCCCCAAGGTTATGAGATTTATAAAGATGATTTGATACAACAGTGGATAGCAAATAGTTTGGTGCAACCAGAAGTAGGAAAAGTCCACCAATTGTAGCTCAGTTGGTCAAACATTCACTCTCCTGGTAAGAGATTGCGGGTTCGATACTCACCAGTTAGGATTTTGTGAGTTTTCGCTCGATTATTTGGAGCACATGTGCTCCGCCGTTGATAAGCCTTTGGATATTGTTGTAGTAGCTGCTTAGATGGACTGGACCCGGGCGAAAACAAGTCTTCATACGAGGTGAATGCGATGGACTGATGCGCTATTTTAGTAGCACACAACTTAATACCCTGCTTTGTGATTTGTAGTATAGAATAAGTAGGGATCGTTCTAGACCGGGGATTAGAGGGCTTGTTAATTACACTAATAATAATTAAAAGACAACTAACAACCTAATTAATTAAATAAAAGGGGATTGAATTTTCTAAGTTAAATTATGAAAATAACTACGAAAATTAATGTAAAGATAATAAACTAAAGAGATGGCAAAGGTGAGAAAATAGCTAAGGGTTTTATCTCCACACACCAAACATATGCTTATAAATTAATATTCAATAATCACTTGCTAACTCGTGAGAGACAATGCTCAAGACTAACCGTGACCGCACTGCATTAATCTTATTATTTTCCCAAGTTCGTTGAATTAAACTAAGCGTCGCTTTCAAACTATTCTTATCATGCTATCTAAACAGGAATCGCAAGTTAAATAGCAATCTAAGATCATTAAGTTTTGTGGAAAATATGAACACTGACTAGGCAATCACAAGTATGATCAGCATCTTGTTCTTGCCTAGGTTTTGACTTAACCTTACCAACGTTCCTTGGTATTTACTACTTGTGAGTATAAAATCATAACAATTAGGTGAAACTTTCCTATACTCTAGCCCCAAATCCTAGCATGCTTACTAAGTTGGCCACCTTAACAAACATAAAAGGAAAAGTTCTCTATAAAGCAGTTAAGCAAAACACAATTACTAATAACAAGGAAGATTAAATTCAATTAATTTATAAAGCACATGTTTGGGGCTTCGAATCCACCCCTAACTAAGAGGAGTTTAGCTAGACATATTAATTATGTTCAAACAGTAATCCATAATCAATAATCAAACTAAAATAAGTAAAAGAGTTGAGATGTTTAGAGATGAAAACAAAACACTGATCCGTGGTGGTACTGAGTAGAACTGGGGTGCAAATAACGCTATATATCTTCCTTCCTTCCTCACGCGAATTACTCCTTCACGATCGCTTCACCAGTCTTTCTGCTCCTCCCTCTTCGCGATAAGCTCTGATGAGAAGGGGATGACGAGGCTGAGAATGGGAAGAAGGGACGAAGAGGGAAGGACGAGGGACAGTGACGGTGGCTACGGTTTGGCGAGGTGGCGATAATCGGGGAGGTCGATTGGTTGATTGGATAGAGGACGACGAAGGGCTGTCGAGAGGAGAAGGGGTCTGCGATAATGAGGGTTCGATTGGGTTTGATGGAGTCTGTTTCTGGATGTGAAGGAGGACGGTGAAGATGGGTGATGATGGGCTTGCTGCGACGCTGGATGTGGATGGTGGGTGACAGCGGCTAGGGTTTGTGCGAGGATGATCAGGGAGGAAAAGGTGATGATGGAGGCGATGGATCAATGCTATTGCTCGATGGATGGGTCTTTCCTCCAAGCCAGGTATGTCCCCTTTTTATCCTTGTTTTCTTCTTTCTGTGGTTTCCTTGTTGGTGTGGTTTCCTTGCTTGTGTGAAGTCCTTGTGCAATTAGTATTCCTAATTTGACAATTTGCTTCTATTTTAAAGTATTGTAATTGGAAACCTACACAAACATGAAAATAGCAATTAGTACCATAATTAACAAATAATAGCTAATAATACATATAGAAATATGGTACTAAAAATAGCATAATTATGCCCCTATCATGGACCGAAGCGAAAGCAAGTCTCCATGGGAGATGAAGACGATGAGGATATTAAGTGGCAACGATATTGTAGCTTTCGGGCCTAGTTTGGTTAGCCCTATAGAGTCAATCATGTAGCCCTTTGGGCATGGATAAATAAATAAAAAAGGTCAACGAAACCAATTTAAAAAAAAATCTTTAAAATAAAATAAAACCAGAAGCAGGAAAAGAATTGGAGGACATTGGGAATGAGATTTTCAATGCGTTATTATGGTGGTCATTCTTTGAAGATTCAAGGAAGGACGACATAGTAATGCAAGATGCACGATCTAGTGCATGATCTTGCAAATTATATAGCAGGGGATGAGCATTTTTCTGGGGGTGTGGAAAGGTCAAGAAAATTTTGTAAAATAACTCGCCATGTGTACTTACTGTACGTAGCATCACCCAAAAAAAAAAAAAAAGTATGTAGCATCACCAACTTCTATTCTTGAGCAGATACAAAGAGCGTCACCATTCTTACCTTCTCTCATCATCCAGCCAGGCTATTGGGTGACTCGAAAGTCTGATTTCCTCTTCCCACATCTTGGTCGGTTACGTGCACTGGATGTGCAGTTTTCAAACCTTAAAGTGGTACTAGATTGTATTGACGAATTGCTACACCTGAGATATCTCGACCTTTCAGGTATTCCTATTAGACTCCTGCCTAAATCTATTTGTTTGCTAAGAAATTTGCAAACATTGAAACTTCAGCTGTGTCAGAAACTTGAGGCCTTGCCGAATGATATGACAAAAATGAGCAGCCTGAGACACTTAGAAATTGAACATTGTTCTTCGTTAAAAAGTATGCCGGTTGGAATTGGGAAATTAAGCAGCCTTCGGACTTTAAGTTGTTTTATTGTGCGCTCAGAGAGTGGATATGGTGTTAGGGAGTTGCATGCGCTGAACCTTGGAGGAGCATTGGGAATAAAAGGGCTCGAGCACGTAAAAAGTCAACCGAGGCTAAAGCCGCAAATTTGGTGGAAAAGAAAAACATTCTTTTTTTGTTTCTAGAATGGTGGGGCGACGAGGACTCTCAACAGCAACAGCAGCTACATCAGGAGGTAATTGACGGCCTCCAACCTCACGGTTCAAGGTTATCAAGGACCAAACTTTCCAAGTTGGTTGACACCTTCGTGTGTCCCAAATTTGGTGAAACTCTCTCTGGTCTTGTAGAAGATGTGAACGTCTTGTTACGGGCGGAAGCGTTACAAATGTCGAAATGCGAAGCTACAAACAAAATACTAACAAATACTGGAGACAACCAATTTAACGTGGTTCGGCAAACACGCCTACGTCCACGACAAATACCAACTTTACTGATGAGAGAGACAGATTACAAATGGAGAGGAGTACAAAACGTCTAGGACATTACAAATACAAGTGTCTAAGTGACACCACATAAATACGCAGGCTGCGTATAACACAAACAAACAAAACAAAATAAAAAACAAAACTCTCTTTCTCTCCTTACCCTTTTCTTCTTCCTCACAAAACAAACACAGAGTTGATAAGTTTTTCTCAAGCTCTCAATTTCTCAATCTCTCTCAGATTTCTCTCAATGGAAGAAGAAGATTATCTAAAGAGGAAGGGGATTCCTCCTTTTATAGGTTCTCTTTGGCGGTGGAGAGTGGCGGTGATGGAGGGTTTCATCACCTTCCACCATCTTCTTCCTTCTTCCTCCAATTGTCTTCTTGAAGGTTCAACTCAGATCCAACTCAGATCCAGCACAGATCCACCACATTCGAGCCGAAATCTAGGTTCTTCTTCCTTCTCTTTTTGTCAATTTGTATTGCCGACATCAAATTTTCAACTGCCAACATCAATTTTTCAACGCGTCTCACCAAGTTTTGTATTTGAGTGACATGCAATTCATTGAAATTCATTGTCATGGATGATGATGATGATGCAAGAACATTCCAGTTGCTAGAAGAACTCACGTTAGAAGATATGCCTGATTTGGAGGGATGGTCATCTTCATCTTTGCAGTCGACATTGTCATTGTCTTCTCAAGTAGCAATAGCCCCAGTATTCCCTCGCCTAAAATACGTGGAGGTCTATCAATGCCCAAATTTGGAAGGAGAAGTTCCACTGTCAGGTCCCCAGTCGAAGATGTTAGAATATACGGATCAAGCAATGGAATGGTTCTAGGTTCACTGCACGACCTCCATTACCTTCCTTCACTTGAAATTAGATGGTATGATGAGATCGAGAATCTTCCACCAGGGGAACTACGAAACCTTACTGCTCTCCAAAAGTTTACGATCGAGGATTGCGACAACCTGAAAAATCTCCCTGTACAACTGAAAAGTCTTACTACACTCAAACAGTTGACTATTATCTGTAGAAACTTGGTTTCACTAGCAGAGGGAGAATGGGGACTCAAAAATCTCTCCTCTCTTAGGACCCTTGATATTCATGCATGTGATGCTTTGAAGCGCTTGCCTGAGCTTGACGAGACCTCTCTCGTTTGTATGAGAATATTCGAGCTGTCCACATTTGGAACTCTCCACACAGGATTTTGAGCAACTAGTTTCCCTTGAAATACTTGAATTGTATGGCTTGCCCAAGTTGACATGTTTTCCTGATGGGATAAAACATACTGCTGCAAAGCTTCAAAGTTGGGATTAGAGCGTTCACTACACCAAATTGGCACTTTTGTAACAACTCTCAAAACAGTATCACTTTTGAGATGTTACAATTCATCAAACAATTTCAAGTCAAAACTATATTTAGTCAAAAAAAAAACAGTAGCACAAAAAAAATGATACAATAAGTTGGATCACCATGAATAGTATCACTTTTATAACCATACTCTTCATGGTGATACAATTATTGTATCATTTTGTTTGTGAAAATGTGTAAAATTGTTAGGTGGATTGTTACACTTCAAAAGTGATACTGTTTTGGAGGTTGTTACAAAAATGTCAATTTGGTGTAGTGATTGTTCAGAAAACGGTGCCATGGACTTACCTGATTGGATAAGTACTTTAACTTCACTTCGAACTTTGTCTATTAACGCTCCTAAGAATTGGAAAGTGTTGCCACAATGGTTGCAAAACTTCACTGCTCTTCAGGACCTAGCTATTTATGGATGCACTGAATAACTAAAGAGTCGATGGGAGAACAAGGACAAGGACGAGCAATGAGAAGAGGAGTACTCCTTCAACATGATTTCCCATGTTCCAGTTGTTCACATCTATTAATTCCCGTGAGCCAAGTAATTAAGCTATGATCTACAATCATGGTTATGGTTAGAGCCGACGTTATGCCAGAGACACCAGGAGAACAAGGACGATGAGAGGAAAGACTCTTGGTTCAACATGAATAAAAATGTGGTAAAGAGCCAAACCCCCTTTTTTTGAGAAATTTACAATAATAATATATTTATATTTAGATGTCACTAGCTGGGTTCGACCCTGTGACCTAGTAATACTATTCGCCAGTGCTGAACCATTGAGTCATCACGCCTTTGACATTGTTTAATGGACTTGCCTGTTTGAATTCTGTTGGTAATTATACCTAATACCCCTCTTCTTTAGTTACCTCATCAACTTTGTTTTTCAAGCAAAATGATAAAAACAAAGCCAATCACCCAATTTATATATATTTATAATTATTTTCTTAATTAAATGGTTGGTCTCAAAATGACTTCACCAATGCCTCAACATTGTACCTGTGGTAACTCATTGGCGAATTGATCCCTAGCTCGAACAATTTTGAGTTATTTTGAAGCCTGATTGCAAAGTTTTTTTTTGTTTTTTTGTTCTTTATTTTAGGAAATCACACTTCTTATTGATGATGTAGTGTACTTTTGATTCATATTTGTTCTTAATTTAAAGTTTTGGGATCCTTGAAACAGTCCGATTACATAGTTTAGACAAAGGAGTACGCTGTCTATAAAAGAATAACAATGCAACTTTTGTACATTCCATCTGCTTGAAAAAGAACACTGGATGCTATGCGCTATTGGACTCTGTAGGTAAATCATGCAATGCCTTGCCCCTCCGGGATGATGCTGGAAAAACACTTGACGCAGCTTTCTAATTCAGGAAGATCGATATTGTCAAGGTCAGATGATATGGTAAATAGTTGGTGTGGAGTGTGTTGAGCTAGGCTGGATGTTCAAGTTTTCTAGCATGTTTCTACTATTTTCTTGTTTGATATATATATAAGCAGTTATATTTGATCATCTTTGGTAATAAAACATGATTCTAACTGAAACAATCCAAATCTGTTATTAGAAGCAGGTTAATTTCAAGGCAATCGAGAATCAGATACTTCGCTATCTGTTGCTTATTTTTTTCCATTCCTTTTTGTTGCTTTTATCCAACTAGTGTGCATTCTCGTTTACTATCTTAATAAATTCTAGCCTCCTTAGTACTAAAACATGATTCTGAATAAATTCTTGGTTTTTCATACTGATTCTTAGGGAAGCTAAGAAGCAGATCGAAAACTTGGAGACCCAGGAATATCTGGAGAAAGACACACAAATCATGACTTGATGTTGTTAGACAGCTTCATTCCTTGTTCTGTGCAAAGTACAAGATTCTGATGAAGGAACTCAACTCGAAAACCATCTCCTATAGAATACTTCTAGTTCAACTCCAAATTTACGAATAAAATGAGGACAATCAAGGTTTGTTTCTTTGAAGTTCTTATATGTTTCCCATGTATTGGCGTTTAACACTTGGGGTATTGCAGATTTCCCTCCTTGTTGATTAGAAGAAGAAAGTAATTGAAGATGTTGACAAGGATAATTGAAGATGTTGATAAGCACAGACGATATGTCATGGACACCTCTACAGTGCAGATGATGAAGATGAAGAATTGGAAAGTTTTCGGGCACCAAAAGTTGGGGATGGAGTGTGTTGAGCAGCTAGATAAGCTGGATGTTCAAGGTATGTTTTATAGAGTATACTATAATACTAATTCCTATTTGGTTTATATAATCATATGAATCAGTTATCTTCGGTCCTCGATATTTAAATGCATTTCTAAATGAGATTCTTTGTTTACAGTTTGATTTCAAGGCCAATCAAGAAGCGAACTGAGGACTTGATTACCCTGAACTAGTAAGGTGGCTCAGCTTTCGATGATTCTATTTCCAGTGAGAAATTTGTCAATCATCTTTCAAGGAATTCACCAAGTGCATAATGGTTGCTCCTACAACATCTTTTTCATGTATTAGTAGCTCAATGAATCCTCTGACATTGTAGATGCGTGTTCTATCAGTCACAATTTTTCTTTTTGGTCTTACCGTTTCCATCAATTGTAATTCACTTATGATACTTGATTTGTGTTTTGTTTGCCTTTTCATTTCAAGAATTTTCAAACTTGGAGTTTGCCTTTTCCTCTCATTGTCCTCAATTGAATGTTAAGCTGGCTTGCCTTTCATTGCCATTTGGCTACAAGTATATGACTTGGTGAGAGATGCAAAGTAACTGCAGCATTTGTGTTCTGCCTATGTTATTAAAAGAAGCATGATTTCAAGGCAATTATTGAGAAGTGGATAGGTGACAAGGAAACTCAAGGGAAGAGATCGAGAGAAGAAGAGACAAACTGTAGAACTCATATGGGTGCTCTATCCAAATCCAACCTATGATCTCATTTGTAATGTTTTCGAGGAGACTATATGTGGAGACCCTTGTGTGGGCGGACCTGAGGGAGAGGGTGAGGGTTGGAGCCCAATAGGCTCAGGCCCAAGAATGTTGGCAAGCTACAAAGGAGGGAGATAGTCCCACATCGCCTGAGTGCGGAAAGGGGATGTGCTATATATGTGCGAGGTTGGATCCCCATAATAGGAGACATTTTAAAGCCGTGTGAATCGTTTGGGCCCAGAGCGAACAATATCTTACTGTGTGGATCGGATCGTTACAGAATGGTATCAGAGCCTGACCCAGCCAAAAGTGTGCCGACGTGGACGTTGGGCTTCAAGGGGGTGGACTGTGGAGACCTTTGTGTGGACGGACCTGAGGGTGAGGGTTGGAGCCCAATAGGCCCAAGAAGGTTGGCAAGCTACAAATGGGGGAGATAGTCCCACATCGCCTAGGTGCGAAAGGGGGATGTGCGAGGTTGGATCCCCATAGTAGGAGGCATTTTAAAGCCGTGCGGGCCGGTTGGGCCCAAAGCAGACAATATCTTACTGTGTGGATCGGGTCGTTACACTATAATTCCTCATTTGTTTATGTATAAAAGTTTGTAGAGTGCCCCTTGAATATGTTGCCACTCATTTATTTTTGCATTTGAGAACAGTGTAATGGATTTGAGTAGTCTATTTTCATGGGAATTGCTATGCTCACCCTGTCCAATTCCTTTTCCCATCCATCTCAATTTTTTTTGGTTTTTTTTTTTCAAAATTCCTTTTGGCTCCCCTATTTTTAGCACTTCACTTAATCGATGGGTATTTGTCAATTTCAATCCACCATAGCAACCACCATATAGCCACCGTCCCTCTTCCCTAATAATCCACCATAGCCACCACACAATTCTCTCTTCCTCCTCCGTGTAAACCAAGAAGGATAAGATTGTAAATGAAGAAGAAGAAGAAGAAGAATAAGAAGAAGAAGAGAGAAAAAGAGACTCAATCACCTCCCTTTCTCAACAAATCAATCCACCATCACTACCACCCCACCTCACCGTGTGAAGAAATAAAGGAGAGAAAGAAACTCAACCATCTCCCATTATCAGTAAATTGAATTTGGCTTACAAAATCGATAAGTTTCCAACGATTTTCAATTTTGAAATCGATGGGTATTTGTCTAAGTTCAAGTTTTTTTTCTAGAATTGGGTATTAAGGATTATTTCACCAGAAAAAAAATGATCGCAGAAAGTGTAAGATTCAATTTATTTTTTCTAAAAAAAAGTAAGTAGATTGTAAATAATAACACAAGTAGATTGGGTTGTTTCTACATTGTCTATTATCTATTTTATATTACTAGTATATTACCCGTGTCGTTGGCACTCCACATATGTTTATTTATTTTTACTATTAATTATCATAAACTGGACACCCACATCACCATTCACACCATTGCCCTCAATCAGTTCCATAAAAATATCAGATTTTAGAATACGAATTTTATTAGGGTCAAACTTGGTTAAAATTAGAACGACTATATGTTCGGAGTCTTAAAATGTTCATCCGTTTATTTATTTGAATATTATACTTAGCCATGAAAATCTTAAAATGTTCGTCTATTTTTTTGTTTGAATGTTCAATAAAATACATACTTTGAAAATTTAAGTGTTTGTATCGATAATTGGTTTTGTTGGAAAGATTTTCAAAAATGCATTTTAATGATACCAAGTTTATCAAAATCCGACAACTATGTAAATGATTATGATAGTTTTCATTTTGAAAAAAAAAATCACACACACACAATACTTTCTCTCTCCGCCACATGTATATTCCACTAATTTTTAAAAAAAAATTGTCTTTCTACGTGTTTAATATTTACAAACATGTCATTTTAGAGAAAAATGAATATCAACCCTCAATATCTTCCCAACTTTCAATCCTAGTCCTCTATTATATTCAATTCTCATTTTATGTTTGTCTCAGTCAGTACTTAATAGTAAAACACATATGTAAGTTGTAAGATAGACTAGGGTATTTTCCGTGCCGTTGGCACTCCACATACTTTTTTTTTACTAAATATCATGTATTTATCACCCTCGTCACCATCCCCAATTTCGTCCTCAATCAATTTTGAAGTGCAAGCATATTCTAAGGTAAAAATATATAATATAAACTGTAGGGTTAGACTTGGTCAAAAATTGATTTAGTTGGGAAAAAATTCAAATGCCGAGAGTGAGTTATTCCCTAAACCTTAAATTCGTCAAAACATGAAGTTCGGGATTTTGGTTTAAATGTGCATTAAGATGTCTGTCTCATCTTTTTTTTTTCATGGGATGATTGACCCGTCACATTTATTTGAAAAATACTAACGACATGAAATACATTATACATTTTTAAAATTTTAGCATTTGTCTTAATCATTGGTTTCATTGGAAAGCTCTTCAAAAATGCATTCCAACGCTATCAAATTTACCAAAATTCGATAACCAAGTAAATAACTATGAAAATTTTAATTTTGAGAAAAAAAAACACACAAAAATTCTCTCCCTTTTACATGTATATTCCACTTAACTTTTTTCACAAATTTTCATTTTATTTACCATTATAATTGTGTTATATTCACAAACATGTCATTATAAAAAATGAATCTCAACTCTCAACATTTTTCCCAACTTTAAATCTTAATCATCTTGCAAGATTGAATGAATAACTTCTCTATTTTTGCTTCCTTCAAAATTTCAAGAAAGCAGAGTGGGACGACATATACAGTGAAGCAGGGAGGCCTTTGTGGCTTCCCTGACCAATGATAAAGGTGCCAGGTAATATAGTTCACATGATGCATTCAAACAAGGATGTTAATGTGATCTGTGGGGCACTCTGATAGTGAATGATTGAAGGTGACACCATTGAAGAGAAACAGAAAATTCTAAGGGCTCGTTTGGTTACTCGATGGAATGAGAATGGGAATGGTAATAGGAATAGTAATGGTAATGGGAATGGGAATGGTAATGGGAATATGTATATTTGGTATACTTTTAAAATGGTAAGGTGGCAATGTAAAACTTATTTCCAAAAATACCCTCACTTAAAAATCAAAAACCCCAAACCATCCCCATTATCTCTCTTTATAAGTCAACTCTTCCCCTTTTTTTTGTGACATGGTGGGTGGTAGATTTCTTCACAGGGAGGGTGGGTGAGGTGGTGGTGGTGGGTGGATTTCTTCACATGGTGGGTGGTGGATTTCTTCACAGGGAGGGTGGGTGAGGTGGTGGTGGTGGGTGGATTTCTTCACAGGGAGAAGGGTGGGTGAGGTGGTGCTGGCGGGTGAGGAGGTTTTTTGTGGTGGCGGGTGAGGTGGTAGTGGTTTTTTGTGACAGTGGGTGAGGTGGTGCTGGCGGGTGGATTTCATGAGAACAGAGGGAAGAAGAGATTATAGGGGGAGGGTGAGGAGGGTAAAAATGGTCATTAGGTAACCTTGACCATTACAATGGGAATGGTAATGGCCATTCATTGGGGGGGGGAGGTAGGAATGGCCATTACAACCAGATCTGTAATGGAGATTACCATTACAATGATTTTTTGCTTCACCAAACAAAGGAATGTAGTTGACCATTGTAATAGCCATTACATTACAATGGTCAAAGGGGTAACCAAACACGCCCTAAATGGAGAGGAAACTGCTCGCTCCTTTCCTCGACGCCTAGAAGGGCACCTTGAGAATACATATTCTATGCACTTAAGAATGTGGTTAGAGGTACTTCAACTTTCCTTTTTAAGATTTTTTTTGTTTTTTTGTTTTTTCCAAATGTGTAACTTCTAGCCTAACATATCTGTCACATCCATCGCATGAGCGCAACTCAAGTATGTCTTGATCTAGTGCACAAACTCATCTAAGGCGCAACCTCTGGGTCATATGAAAGGGTCTTATTACGTAGGGCTGAAAACTGAACCGACGGTTCGGTTTTTCACTTAAACCGTTAAAATTTTCAAACCGAAATCGAACCGACCATTAACAAAACCGATCCGAAATCGAACCGATTCTAATTTATACAAACCGTAACCGAACCGAACCGACTAAAATCGAACCAAAATCGAACCAAACCGACCGACTATTTTAAACATATTGTATTATTTATATATAAAATATATATTATTTATTATATATATTCGGTCGGTTCGGTTTGGTCGGTTAAAATCATATAAAAACCGAAAACCGAACCGACCACTTCGGTTTTGAATTTTTTAAAACCGAACCGAATTTAAATCGAACCAATCGGTTCGGTCGGTTTGATCGGTTTTTTGTTCAGCCCTATTATTACGAGTCTCTAAGAGCGAAAGGCATATTTTAAGGACATTTTTAGTGTGTTAAATGACAGGCGAGCATGAGATTGTGAGCGAGGGCAATGTAATAGTATGTCATAGCTAGACACACAAAACCCATCATCATCGTTGCCACTCATGAGACGTGTATCTCGAACATGGATTCTTGGTGCGCACTAACCAAATACCTTTGATAGCATTCTAGTGTTCAATCACCAAATGGGGATGAGTACAGTGCACATACTTCATTCTACTCGTGAACACGTTGATATCGTCACTCCTACTTGAGTACTTCCCCGAGGGTTACGTAGTAGGCGATGGAATACACTAATCCTACATGATAATGAACCTTCAACATAACATACCAACTAAACTTAAACTCTTTATTTTATCATCCTCTTCCTTGATAGAGATTTTCTCTCGTAAGGTAAGGTTTCGTAGAATTTTACAACTAAAAGATGTAAAGGTCTTGAGTTCAAAATGCAATAATTAAATTTATGTAATCACTGCAACGAAATGCATATATATTCTTTTACCATGTATCAAGAAAAACCTAAGTTTTTTTTTTCCTTTTTATCTTTAGATGTGTGATTTCATTCACCACACCTCTACCAACTCAACTGATACACCTTTATGGTGAAGTCTAAATCACACTAATCATATTGTGGGTGCTAGTGCCAATAAACTAAGCGTTTGTTTTTTTCATGTGCTTAGAAGCTAACTTCTAACTGAAAAAATGTGCTTAGAAGTTCTAAACGAGCTTCTGAATGAACAATTTGTTTTGTTTTTTAATGGATTGCTGATTAGAAGTTGTAAAATAAAAAATGTGCTTATTTTTAGGTGCTGAATGGGAACTGTTTCACAATTTTGCCCCATCGAGTTGAAATTTTTTATGACATAAATATTATGCTTAAAATCATACTCAGTAATTATCAAATTCTAGAGAATGTTACAATACCTTTCATTATAATAATATCGAAATATGATCAAGTACATTTAAAATAAATTTATCAAACCAAATTTCTTACTAAAATTTCGTTTGCAATACGATCTCGTAAATTAACCATATCAGTTTGTTCACGTGATCCAAATACTTGAGACAGTTGTGGTTGTTCACTATTTGTTTGCTCGGGAGAGTTGAAGAGATGAAGAAAAACTTTAAAAAAAAAAAAAACAAAGATGAATGAGAGAAAGACAATAAGTTTCTTACCGAGTTCTTGTGAATGTAGATAGAATCACAATACTATCTACCTTCTTGTGAAGATGGTTATCGAGATTGAAGAAGATGATGGAACACAGAAGGGTGATGTAGAGTCGGACAAAATTATAAAGCTGGAACATGAAATGAAATTGTTGAGTCATACTTTTGAAAATTTTATTGAAGATTTCAAAGAAAAGCTCGCGTCGTTCGAAAAGGAGTTAAAGGTGTTTCCAGTTCATACTATTGTGGAAGCAACAATGCAGGCCATTGCCATTGAGGGCACAATCGGGAAGAGGTAAAAAAGGTGATAGCAAGAAGTCTAGTGGTAAGGACAGTGACACAAAGCCGAAAGGGGATTAGGACAAAGGAAATACATCTTTTGATAGTAGGAATTTGATATACGAACACTACATGGTGAAAGGGACATGGGCAACAAGTGCTAGACCAATCATCTTAAAACTCGCAGGCTGAAAGAGGAAAATAAGAAAGCTCTTACTTCTATAGGTGCGGTGGGGATATTTGTCTGTGTGTTGACAGAAGCTAATCCGAAACTGAATATTATGGCTAGGCCAGGTTCACCAGATGAGGATGTCAAACAAACTTTTTATCTCAGGATCCCTAGGTTAAGGACAAGATAATGGATGCAATTGTGGATTCAGGTAGTAAGAAGAATCTGATTTCACAAACCATGATGCAATAGATGAGTTTGAAGATTGTATATCATCTGAAAGTCGTATTCTTTGAGCTGGTTACAAAGGGAGGCGAATGAGGAAATCAACAAGCAGTGTATTCCGGTTTGAGTGTTCAGACAATCTCATTGATGAGGTGATATGTGATGTGGTTCAATTGGATGTGTGCCAAATGTTTTTGGGAGTTCATACATGTGGGATAGAGATGCTATACAGATAGATGATTGATGACAAACCTTATGCATCAATGCTTCGGTTGCTCCGCCTACGAATTCTATTGTGTCAGCAACTTAGGTAAAGAGAATGGTGAATGCTTGTAGTAAGTTTTTGTTGTTTGTAAGGGCAATTACACAAGCTCCACTGGTTGTATGTTTGGCACCCTTGACTTCTAGTCAAACTAAAAAGCTTGGGGTTACGACAAGATAAGGATGTGGAGGGTTTTTACTGCCGAAGCGAGATGATGAGACACAATTGAAAAGATCACATGAAAGGTAAAAGACAAAACATGACAAACATCGGGTGCCTTGTAACTTTGGAGAAGGTGACTTGGTTCGGTTACGCCTCAATAAGGAGCATCTTCATGGGGAAAGAAAGAAGTTGAAGCCTATTCGATAGGGGCTTTTCGTATTGCGAAGCAGATTGCGAACAATGCCTTCCAGGTAGATTTGCTTCCTTGTATGCAGATATATTCGGTTATTAATGATGAATACTTGAAGCTATTTGAGTTGAGCCCCATTGCTGGATGATGATGGTGATGATAAGGTTCGGTTGCCACCGGTTGATGACTTGTGGTTTGACAGGAAAAAGCCATTGAAGGAAGATTGGATTTTGGAGCTAAAGGTGACTAAGACACGTGGAGGAGTATGAGTTTTTTTTTCCTAGGACGTGTTAGTCAGGTTCCGTCAAAGTCTAAATAGTTCAACGGGAAGAAGGGGACTATCGAGTTCTCCAACCTCCAGTTCTAAACTTGAACGGGAGTTCAAGTTTCTAAAGGAGGAGCCGTGATACAGGGGTATCCTCTTTTTGAGAACTTGAGGTTTGGGGCGGAATATAAAAGGCTTCTAATTTCGTTCTCTACTTGAAATAAAGAAGCTACTCTTTATGGGACAAAGAAAGTAATGTCGAAATACTTTCCTATTAGGAGTATGTTTCCTTGTTTGGTTAAAACAAGAAAGTTCTTCTTACGGGAAAAAGAAAGAATATGGAAATACTTTCCTTTTAGGAGTAGGCTTTCCTTGTTTGATTAAAATAAGAAAGTTATCCTTATAGGGACAAGGGAAGTGATATGGAAATTAGGGTTGAACAAATAACCGATCCAACTGGCCGAACCAAATCAAACCGATAAATTTAGTTTGTTTTTTATTTAAATTCAATAAAATAGAAAAAAAAATGAACCGACTGAAATGTTATATAATATAAGAAATATTATTGCTTTGACTTTCAAAAGGAAAGATATTTCACTCAAGATAAAGAATAAAATAAACTTGACTTTATGTTACTTCATTGAAAAAACAGGTTTTACTTTATTTTGAACTTTGTGGGGTTGGTGAGTTGGTCGGTTGTCTTCAAGAACTCTTAGGGTGTGTTTGGTTGCATGTAATCCTATGCCATGGAAAAATCATGAGGGGACCCCTACATTTTAGGCTAAATTGATATATCATTCCACATCCACCATTTGATTTTGTGATCAATGGTGAGAATGAAAATCCCATGAACATGGGAATCTTACTCCTTGATCCCCCAAGGCATGTAATTCTCATGTTCATGAAACTTTCATTCCCATTTCCCACAATTGATAATAAAATCAAATGGTAGATGTGGAGTTATACCTAAAATTAGCCTAAAATATTGAGTCCCATCATGGATTCCATGGCATAGGATTCCATGCAACCAAACACACCCTTAGAATTTGCCTTGGACTCTTTCTCTTTTTCTATATTCTCTCTCCATGTTTGACATGGGAAGAGAAACTCAGGATCTCCAACAAAGAACGGCAAAATCTCTAACAAAGAAACGGTTTGATGAAAGCTGATTCAATATCAAAAGGGTTTGATGAAAGAGGGAGTTGAATCAAGATTAGCAATTTCGGCCAAGATCCACCACTAGGGATGTTGCGCATTGGATCCACCACCACCATGGCCAAGATTCACAACGATGGTCGAAGATCCGACTCAAAAGTAAATTGATTCAGTATTCCCATGATATTGTGTCGGGGAGATTGCTAGGGTTTTGGGTGGTGGAAGATGATGATGATGATGTTGATCATCTTTTGATGAGGAATCGAATGAGAGAAGAAGGATTTAGTTAATTTTCCCTTGCATACCTTCTCGCTTCAAGTTCGGTTAATTTTCAAATTTTTTTTAAAAAATTTGCAAAAACCGACCAAATCGGTTCAGCTCAGTTTGTGCCAAAGGCCAGTTCAGTTTCGATTTCCGATTATCTCAAACCAATGTATGCGGTTCGATTTTCAACCCTAATGAAAATACTCTCGTAATTAGAGTAGGTTTTCCTTGTTTGGTGAAAACAAGAAAGTTGTAATCTTTGTTGATTAATAAAAAAGCAAAGATTGTGAGAAATTATCTTCTTTTATTTTTTCTGTATATACTGCATATCGTATATTCAAATCCTCTTGCTTAGCTAGTCAGCATACTGTCGTGCATTTCAATATCCATATGATGTTATAATTATATATTCCAGACTTTCTTCCCTTTTCTTGAATCGTCTTTGCTTTGCTTTGCTTTCTTGTTTTCCCCTTTTCACCGTATGCAGCCTTATCTTCATATTTTTTTATTTGGACTAATACTGTCACATTTCAAAGTTGAGTTCCAACTTTCCCTTTCTGTACAAGTAGCCCACTTTTCTGGAATGTTATAACAGCCAAGAATCATTGTTGGAATAGTTCATGTAGTGGTTATACAGCCTTCTCCAAACTTGCAATCACTTAGGTTGATAAGTTGTTATTATACTTTACTTAAAATTCTGTTTGACACATAATTATGGTGGACGTGCCTAAATGTATCCATGTAATATATGTGCAGAAACCCGCATGGAACCCGGCAAGAGCAGAGGATGTAAATCCCGGCGAGATTGATGCTCTCTTCGAGCATACGGTTTGATTGTGTGGCTGCAGTATTTATGAGTTCTAACTCAGTAAGTAGTGTCCCTTTTCTAGTAGTAGAAACATGTTATAAACTCCGTCTTGGCATGCCATATGTCAACCTGAAAAACTGATCAGTGCAATACTGCCTGGCATCCGCACAAGAAGAGAGTTCGTATCATAGAATCTTACTTGGCACCTACGATCAGAACCCATTGATAGCTCTCAAGTCTCAACTCTCAACTCTCATTCTGCCACCTAATGCTGAACCAGAAATTAACCAGAATGCCACAGCATGTAGGTCATCATCAGAAGTTCCTAGTCAATCTAATGCCGGTAACTTTTTGCTTAATATCTCCAAAAGAATCGACTGACTTGACTTGGTACATACCGATTGGTTTACACTCGATCTCTGTAATTGGTGGATTCTTGTAAAGTTGGTAGAATTGCTTGAAGTGAAATGCCATCCTAAATTGAATCATGTATTGCATTAAAACTGTATTTCTTTGTGCTATGAAATTCTTGTGTTCAGCAAACTAATGTGAAGTACCAATTTGTCATGAAAACATTTTATTGCATTCAGAGGAGGGTATTTTGACAACTCAACTGAATCAACACAGCCAACATTCGTCTTGTAAACTACCATTGCACTTTGAAGGCTTCATGGAACCAACCACTCCACCACTAACTCCGAATCTTTTTGAATCCAAATCGAATGCATATCCTATGTCCCTCTTTGACGCAACACCAATTCTAAGGAGAGCTCTAATAGGATAGAGCCCAGTAGCTCCTAATAATTGCCTTGGTAAATCTTTCCGCCGTAAGTTTCGTACTCACAAACCTCTTAGATCCTTTAAAACTAACTGAGCTAACAGCTTCTTCTCAACATAAATTGCTAGCAAATGATATTCTTCCCTGACGCAACTGTTTATATCAAATTAAACTAAACTTGGGGATCATATGTCTCCCAAATTTTGTTAAGTTTAACTCTTGTGGAAGTCTACATGCTCAATTCTTTTAGAAAATACACCCAACCTTGTTAATGGGTGTTTTTTTTTTCTTTTTGAAAGGCGAGCATGCCACCGGTGGATATAAAACCCAAAACCCAAAACGTGAGGGTTAAACCACCACAACCTTAACCATCCAACTAGACTACCACTGGTTTAATGGGTGTTCTTGTTTGCACTAAAAGGGCATGATACAGAAGCGGTGAATACCTCTCATGCTTAACTCTTTACTTTTAATCCTGCTAAGATATGTTTTTTATGCAGACACAATGTTTCCATATATATGTCAAATTGAACCTAAATGGAAGGTAGGCATCGATACTGTCTAGAAACATTGGTCATAAACCTAACCCTAATGGAGAGAAGGCATCCAATTAGGGTCTTATTTTCTGATAAACTTATCAACTAATCGGATTTAAGGGTTGTGAGGTTACAAAAAAAGCAGTAAGATACTATACACTGTCAAAAACAAATTTTATGTAATCAGGTTCACAGTGCAAGGGTCATGCAACTTGTACGCATTGTAGAACTGACAAAAACCTGTGGTGACATGTTCGTAAAAAAACTGATTGCATCTAGTTGCCCACTGAAAGGCATTTCGAAGAGAAAAATGGTGTTTAGGAGCAATCTCCACTCCGTAAACTCTGTAGCAGCTGCAAGTAACCTCGTTGATCAGGACCTATGAATCTGCAGGAATTCACACATAGAAACAACTTAAGTGAGGAAGCTCTAAGCTGCATTTCCGAGCCAAACTAGATTTAGTTCAGTCAAGTTTGGGAAGCTAATATTTTCAACTACTCTAGCCGCATTGGTCAGGAGTTGTGAACACTATGCACAAATTTACAAATAGAAACAACTTAAATAAGGAGTTCCCTAGCCGCATTTGGGAACCAATATAGAAATTACTTTTCAATCAAGTTAATGATTAGCCAATTTGGTAGTGTCGGAATCTAATATTTTCAATTACTCTCTAGTCTCTACTTATTTATGAATTACATCTTGTAGCCAAATTTTTTGTTTCCTGACTACAAAACTACTTTATATCCCAAAACTCCCAATTTGCTTTTATACTCCTTCACAAGTCACATCATGATCAATCACTCTCCAGCAATAAGCGATCTGTGAGTGCATTGTCTACCTACAATAGTTTTTTGGTTGGAAGGGAGAATGAGGAGCAAAGGTTTTGTAATTGAGGGGGAAGAATGTGCTAATGCCTAATGTCGGGAAATTGTAAACAACTACAGAAACAAATGTTTGAAGCAATATCATGTGATTGCACGCAGGGAAACTGGGATATGAATTGATGCATCTGTGGTTTTATCTAGTAATGATTCAGTCAACGAGATACTGGCAGAATATATAAATTATAAACTAATGTTTTTATGAAATTCTTGCCTGCCAAACTAACATGACTAAATTTTGAAGGGGTAATAAAAATAAGGAATGCACATTCTCATGCTTATAACATTATAGAAATGCCATTAAACATTATAACATTTTCATTTATATTTATTATATTTCCTCACTGTATGAGATTCATGTGCTATAACAAAAACGAAACAATCATTTGCCAGAAAACTAATTTTGCTGAAATCGAACTGATCTTAGATATTGTAAGAAAAGAAGCAAAAGATAAATTTATGTTAATTGAGAGGTATGGTCAGATGCTCAAGATGATTGAGGTAAGAGGAAGCTTAGTACCCATGTCTGAACAGGAAATCAATGATGACCAGATTACAGTTAGCCTTGTAAAACTCTGTTGTCCGTATGATATCTGCAACATGGTTCACTGGGACCAACTTAAAGCTCTCCACCTCTCCATCTGCACATGTGAAGCAAACTACAATTATTATAAAGCATTTCAACTGAATAGTTTGAAATCGAATAAACAAGTTTTCCAACATGGCCATTGGGAAGAATTGCATGCTGAAAAATGTTATCTGAGAGTTTTTTCACATATGCAGCATGTTTGATCGGTGCAACAAACCGCCTTTATCCTTCTGTTATGTAGTTAGGCCTTTTGTCAAAGACAGACACCAAAGGAGCTTTTGAAACACATTTCATAAATGCTTTTGCAGCCTTCAAATTTTTCTTTGAAACAAGCATCATCAAATATCATCTTTGTTTCATAAGAAAATGCCATAACGATTAAATAGGGAAGTGTGAAAATTCAGGATTTCAATGATTAGAAATTGCACCTAAATGAGCTTGCCTTGATTTATGGGGATGAAGTCATCAGGGAGTTCTAAATCATAGCAGAAGAGAACATCTCTTTTGTATCTAAACCCATCAATATCCATATATGAAACAGCTCCAACTGGGACAGCACTGCAACCGAAGCATTACTGCTATGTTAGTAAATTTCCACTCATGCCAATTAATTGACAAGAAAAACACACACACACACACACTTTCAATTTTATGTATCAACCAACCATCCATAGTCAATTAAATACGGCTATTAAGAGATGGGGAAAAGATAAACCTACTTCTTTGAAATGGACATAGGTATTCCTGCTTCCTCTTCACATTCCTTGACAATATTATCTTTACAATTGATATTGTAGGGCTGCATTAAACATATTAGAAAATTTGAGTTCTACAGAAACTAAATGAACAAGATGTGATAATAATATTGAAAAGCATGCAGAAGTTAGTTTATCACAGACCAGTCCTCCAGAAACAAGATGATCAAGCATCCCAGGAAAAGTAGTTTTCGTCTCACTTCTCTTTGCTATCCAGAGATGTTTTTGCCCACCCTTATTGACGTATCCATTCATTTGAACACCATAAGCCTGTTTCAGAAGTCAAAAGGAATGAAAAGGCTAAGAAAGGGAGAGATCAGAAATAAGAAGCACAAAAAATTTTGAAAGTGAAAAACATATATCTAATGTAACTGATGAGGAGACTGTAACTCCAATCTCCAAATGACTACAGGGTCTACAATCTTTGATAAACTGGCATACCAGGATAAATATTAAACACAACATAAATGATTCATATAAACAACAACTATCATTGGTATAGGACACAAATAAAAAACAAAACACGCTAATAAGTGGAGTGCATTTCAGGAGAAAAACAACACCCACCAAGTTGGAGTTTCAGGAAACTTGAGAGAGGAGGGACATGATAATTCCATATTCCGCTTATGATCATTCCATTAGCCGATAAGGATATAAAACCCCAATCAAATGACCTATGGGAAATGACATAAACTTATTGAAATTTATAGTCGAACTAATTTATTTAAGTACTAGATATTAGATGGATTTTTCCTGATTTAATTGTTTTAATAGTTAAAATAAAACTTGCATAAAATAAAACATATACAATCTGTTTGGATCCTTATCGTATTGGGCAAGCGGTCCAAGAACTTTTCGTACTTAATCCTTATTGGTTCTCAAAATCAATGCTAGACCCTTAAGACCCCTCGATTATTGGATTGGGACTGCTCGGGTTTCTGCTCAATCAAGATTTGGAACTGTTCAGGTTTTGGCTCCAACTCTCCATTAGTTATAAAAAAGTTTATGCTCAATGAAAATACTAGTTTTTTTTATCACAAGATGAAAAACCTCAAAGCTACAATACTGATCATCAGAAATGACAAACTCAAACAATAGACACACAATTCTATCATATGTTTCAGTGGTTGCAAGATAATCAACTACAACCATCTAAAATATCTTGATTTTGATTCAATACCTTATACATCATATTATCATTAATCAATATCATCAGTTCCCACTACTACCAAGTACAAATTTGATTTAATTATAAGAAATCAATTTTTGATCATACCATGTAAAGGGCACATACCTTTATCCCAAAGTAAGGAGCAGCAGCGCGTTCTAGTGAGAAATATTGTGGCCTTCCATATGCTGAAGTCACAGGATACAACTGAGTGGAATGAAAACAGCTATTAGATACCACATAAAGGAAGCATAGATATAGGATTATGAAAATCTAAGATCCAAATGCTTTCTGTTAGATAGGGAATGATATTTCCTTATCCAATTTTTTGCACATAGGCGGTGAAACCTCATAATAGAGTATAATATAATAAATACACTAAAAGAGACTGAAAGTAATCAGATATTAGACAATGATGCTTCAAAAAGTCTTGTTTGTTTAATATCCACATGTGACAAAGAGTCTCACAATTGTAGGACAAAGTGAAGATGCAACATGGTTATACAATATAGAATGGATTAAAAAAGAACCCATCACAAGCATATGGACATCCAGTAATCATTCCCAACAGTGCGTAGAAAAACTACTTGCTGAACAGGGCTAAAAACACCTTAGTTTTAGCAGACACAAATACAAGAAGAGCCATAGTTTCTTTTAAACCACTGCATAAGTACCTCGTTCCGTATCCCTGGTATGAATCTTTCTCCCAAGCTTTTTATTACAGAAGCAACTGCATCTGTCCTATCTTCTGCTGATGTGAGTGATCGGTGCAATGTGACATAACCACCAGCATGGTTCTCAAACAAAGTATCCTTTGCAATTTCAAACACATCATGGAACTGCCTTAGATGATCGACAAATCTGCACCATGTTAAATAATATAACCATATATTCTGAGAATGATATGCCACTGAGGAATAAATTCAGCCATTAATGAAATTGAATCAGTCCAGAAAGTTCATGAATTGCTAGAAGTCTTTGAGTCTAATGGAACCTCTTGAGTCAAGGAGAAAGTATAATCATTTATCAGTGACTATAAGTTACCCCACAGTATGTCCAAAATCTAAGCCAAACAAGCAGTTTCCTTGGGTTAGATTGTTGAATACAGTATTTCATCAGAAACAAATTGGCAAGTGGAAAACAACTTAACTGATTAACCAAATTGGCAAGTCGAAAACAACTTAATTGATTAACCAAACTACTTGAGACTCGAAAAAATTATAAGTGATTGAGCTCAATAAACAACGATTTGCTCTAGTAGATTTCAGGTGATGAAACCTGTAGACTCAATGATTTGCTCTAATCCTAGTCATACGGAACTGTGGGGTAAGGAGCAACTGAGCAATTATAGCTTCATCTACCTTGGCTTATCGCCACTCCTTAGACTAAATAAGTTGTGGGTCAGTTTTTATCTATCCAATCTGACTGGATGGAATTTGATAAAACTTTTGAGCATGAATTCTTTCTCACACTTTTGAGCACCTGTGTGTAGACTCTGTGGCCTCAACAGTGTTTTTTTTTTCATTCTCTCGCAAATTCCATACACATTCAAAAAATGTTTTTCATAAACTATATAATTTTTCATAAAATGCACACAACAGGGACACTCAAATTTTTCGAAAGTTGATGGAAGTCAACTAATAGATGTATATGAATTACGTACTCTTTATGTACATATCCAGCGATTTGTTCTTCGACGACGAAAGGAAGGAATTCGGATATCATTTCCTGCAAGAATCAAATTTGAAGATGGAATAAGAGTCGATTATAAGTGAAGAAGAAAGGAAATAGCGAAGTAGACTTACGGATCCGCGATTGCAGGTTTTGATTCTTTGGAAGAAGCCTTGAAGGTTGGGTGAGCCTTCTTCTTGGGCATTGGTGGATTCGGAAATTCGAAGTGCGTCATCCCATTTGAAACGAGTTTTAGTAGTTAGAGAGCGTGATGATGGAGATGTTAGTAGTGAGTGGTGGAGATTTGAAGAAGAGATTCTTGAAGAGGTTAGTAGGGTTCGTAGGAGTGGAGGAGAGAAAGACGTAATGGAAGAAGCCATTAAAGGTGCAGTGGAGAAGGAGGAGGGGCGGAGCCCGGGGCCGAGAGGAGACCACATTGTTACTGTTGGTTGGTTGGTTGGTTGGTTGGTTGGAGAGTGAGAGTTGTCCTTTCCGTTCCGCTGTAGCACTTGGGCTTGAGGAAAGTCCAAGGATGAATGGATGAGGTAATGCATTGTGTTAGATTCAGTTTGGTGAGTCTTATGTGTGTCTCGATCACTTTGGTGAGTTGGACTGTGTGGGTTAAAATTTGATCCACATAGGAATCCACTACTATTCCCTCAGGAGTAAGGGGCTCGTTGGGGTTTTGAGTCGTGGGAATCGTTAGATCTTGCACCAGCAACTCACTTCTTTGTGCATTTGATTCCCCTAATGCTGGATTGAAAATTTTGAGAGCAAAAAATAATCCTTAGCCCATTAGGATAAGGAAGCCCAAAGATTTGGATTGTTTTCGAGAAACTTGAAAATTACTCACGAAAATTATAAATAGAGAAAGCCCAAGTTTGGGCCCAATGCAGCCAAAGTCTGGGCCCAATACAACTCAACAGAACATTCTTTTCTTAGCAGAGGAGTAGTGTTCAGCGTTGACCATCATACTCAGCTGAGCACCCAAACTTGTAGGAAATGTGACTCCAAACAGGAAGTTACAACCGCTAACATGAGGTTACAATTATCTACGAAAAATACAACTACCTAAGAGAAGTTACAACTGTCTCCAAGCAGATAACTCACTCATCAGCCACGTGTCTCACTAATTTTTTACGTGTCTCACTCATCTGCCAGCAATTTAGTCGCTATGCCTCTATAAATAGCCAAACAAAGCCATCAGGAGGTAACACTTTTCTGACTTACAATTTTATGTTCAAATATAGAGATATAAACAATTTTCTTAAGACATTGTTCTAACTTTAGCATCGGAGTCCCTGTGGCAAGCACCACACCGGTGTCAATAATTGATTTTTATCTAATGCAAATTGCTCCGCGTGATCAGCACGTGATCCTGTGAAAATTTGCATCCACAGAGATGTTTTCGCTTGGCAGTTGAGTTTCGCCCAATGGGAGGATTATCATTTGTGTTGCCAACATAAGAGTTGATAGGGCTTCCATTTGCACTGTATTTTTCGTTGTTGGTTTGTTCTAGGGAAACCACCAATTTAGTTATTTGAAGGAAATTGTCATTTTCCACGAAAGATGCCAAACTGATGAGTCCAAATCAGTTCTCCTCGAGATCTGACTTGCAAAATAGGGTTCAGTTGCCAAATAGCACCTTGTTGGTGGCCAAATGCACTCCGATGCTTAAGTCAGTAAACTGAGGAAGAAGATGAACTTGGACAAAGTATAGTTGTAGCTCTTTCCTTTACCTTATATCATTAGAGTAATTAACTATGTGCGTGACTGAAGCATGCACGACACAATAAATGGGACTTTTTCATAATAGTCTCCTTCTTCATTGAGACACGTCACTGAGGGAGAGATTTCTTCCATGATGTCTACTTTGAAACATCTCTGTCCTCTGAGGGGAGAGACTCGTTGAGGCTGAGGTATGGGCCTTTAACCCGGGTCGTGGTCCATTACTAATGCATATTTGGGCTTTAGTGATCAGACTTGTTTTAAACCGGTTCCTAATGAGAAATGATTTGTGCCACATTTTCACTTCATTCAACTGACCTTGCCAATGACGATGATGTTTTCCTACCTCAACCTATTTATCCGATAATTGCTTATCATGATGTAACCAAATCAATTGTGAATATAATTTTTGTTTCTTAGCTCAGGTGCACGTGTTTCTCTCTTTGTAGCCTGACTTGGTAGTTTAGACTTAGAAATTATAATAAGTGTAGCCTGACTTTGAGGTTCGGGCTTCGTAGATACACTAGTCTAAATTGGTATTTTAGACTTAGGAAATATAATAAGTGTAGCTTGACTTTGATGTCTGGGCTTCGTAGATACATTAGTCTAAATTGTTAGTCTAGACTTAGAAGATTTTGAATGAAATGTAAAGGCATACTTGGCGGTCCTGCCTTGCGGAACACAAGTGGTTATCCGACTTCATATTTTAGACTTTAGAAAAGCTATGCAATAAAGTATCTAGTCTGACTCGATGGTATTCACTAGTTAAGTACACTTGGTTGTCCGACTTGGTGTTCGGACAAGAAGATTTTTAAATATCTAGTCTGACTTTGTGATCTTGACTAGCTGCGTACACTTTGTTGTCTGACTTCGTGATCGATTAGACTGCCCCTAATCACTGTGCGTGCCATGTAAGACGTATATCAACCCTTCAGCTTGTTCATCTGGTCTTGTTTTGGGGTCCACCTTTTCTTTCCCCTGGACCATTTTTCTTTTAGTCGAGTCATCCCCTCTGAACCCAATATTCGATTTCATTCCGCAGATTGTGGCAGTCTGGGTATTGTGTCCATGGTTTTCATGAAAATAACAATATTTGCTCTGATCTCGTCTTGATGAATCTCCCTTCAATTTGAGTGGTCACTTGACGTCTTTCCAGGTTTTCATGGTCTTTAAAACCTTTGTCATACTTGTTTTTAAAGCAGTGTACGACTTGTACCTCGCGTCAACCGAGTTAGTTGACCGTTCGAGCTTTAATTTGCTCAACTGCAGCTTTCCAAACTCCCATTTGCCATAGTCGGACCCGCTACTGGTCTGATACCTTTTAGGATGATCGTTGTCTTTCCGCGGTATATCGTCTCGCCTCCTATCTTATCTTTTTCCCCAGTTTATTGGGAGAGACTTTTCATCGGCCTCGTTGCTCTTCTTGGCAGTCCACATCTTTTCAAGAGTGATGTATTTTTGTGCATTGTTTAATAGGGTCGTCATGCTCTTTGGAGGCTCTAGAGTTAGGAAGTTGTATAATTGTCCTCCTTTGAGTCTGGATGTGAAGATGGTCACAACCATGTCATCGCTGCAATTGTCAATCATAGTCAACTCGTCAGTGAATTGTGTAATGTATTCCCTAAGAGTCTCATCAGATTTCTGCTTGATGTGAAGCAAATAGTGTGGACCTTTTTTTGATCCGCTGACTGCTAATGAATCTATTGACCGTGCGAGGGGGTTGTTAAACCAATTTATTGCTATGAACGTGAGGTTGGTTGGGAAGGTTCTGCACAGGGTAGGGTTTATACTTTCTTGTAGCGCTATCATATGGTGAAAGTGGTGCAGGCGATCTAATGGATCGGTGGAACCATTATAAGGTTCGAACTTTGATAGGGTGAACTTTTTGGGCAGAGGATGTTCATGATTCGATCAAATAAGGGTGGCATGGCAAGCTCGTAAAACATGTTTGGATCCGTGATTCCAATCCTGAATGGGATTTGTGGGACAAGTCCACCAATTCTTGATCCATTGTCTTGAGGCTCATTTATTTCGAGGTTGGATCTTTGAAGCTCTGCAGTAAATTTTTGGTTCTCCTAAAAACGATTGGCAGAGTTCTGTTGAGGTATATCTGATTCTCTGGCGGGCTCAACAATTGGAACGAGTTCTTGTGTGATTCTCTCGACCACTTTGGTGAGTTGGGCTATGTGGGTCAAAAGTTGATCCACGCGAGGGTCCACTACTATTCCCTCAAGAATAGGGGTTTGCTGAGGTTTCAGACGATTGGTGGGAACCACCAGTTCTTGCAGCGACAATTCACTACTTTGCGCACCTAGTTCCCTCAATGCTGGATTGGGGATGTTGCCGCTTGGCAGTTGAGTTTTTCGAATGCGAGGATTATCCTGTGTGTTGCCAACATGAGAGTTGATATGGGGTTCCATTTGCACTGTATTTTTCATTGCTCGTTTGTTATAAGGAAATCACTAACTTTGTTATTTGAAGGAAACTATCATTCCCCACGGCTAGCGCCAAATTGATGAGTCCAAATCTGTTCTCCTCGATATCTGACTTGCAAAACAAGGTTCAGTTGCCAAATACCACCTTGTTGGTGGCCGGAGACACTTCGATGCTTAAGTTAGTGAACTGATGAAGAAGATAAACTTGAAAAGAGTATAGTTGTAGGGTTTTTTACGTACCCCATTCTTTTTCTCTTTCCTTTACCTTATATAATAAGAGTAATTAACTATGTACGTGACTCAAGCATGCACGACGCAATGAAGAGGGACGTTTTCCATAACGATCTCCTCCTTCATTAAGATACGTCCTTAGGAGAGAGATTTCCGCCATGAATTGTTTCCTTCGTAACGTCTCTATCTTCTAAGGGGAAAAGCTTGTTGGACCTGAGGTTTGGGCCTTTAACCTGGATCGTGATCCATTACTAATGGTTCTTTGGGCTTTAGTGATCAGACCTATTTTGAACCGATTGTCCCTAATGAGAAATGATTTGTGCCACGTGTTCGGCTGTGATCGAATGGTTGTTTGATGTATCATCACTGATATAGTTATGCTAGGAGGATGTCATTCCCTCAAATAGCTTTGGTAGTTGAATCTCATGCAAGTTAGGTTGTGATGTCTTGGTTGTAAGCCAGGTGTGTTGCTGACCATCCATTATTGTGTTATGTTCGTGTTGGCCATTCAAACAACTAGTCATGTATCCTTACGATGATCGGATAATGAACAATATTATCTTGATGGATGTCATCCACATTCTGATATGGTAACACTAAGGTTGTGTTTGAAAAAGAATTTTTTTTGAGGAAACTACAAATGTTGTTGCTCTCCGTCCACAGAAAACAATATTTTTTCCAAACAAACTTTGTTTGTTTTTTCTTTATTAAATTAAGAATCAAATTAGAAATTTAAAACAAATAAGCTCCACCTAATAAATCAAAATTGACTTGCCATGTATAGAGCGAGAATTTTCCTGAACGCAAAAGAAGCAAAGTTTCTTCTTCGCCTCACACTCCTTGGGTTGTGCTTGAATCCACGTAGAGAAGATGGAGAACACTAGTTTCCTGATCCCTAGACCTCCGATCCCTAGAGAATAAGCAACAAACTTGTTCAGTTTACACACAATTTTCTTTCTTTGCAACTTTAAACTCACTTGGCTGACTCATATAGATCACATCCTTTAATTCACTATGCAAAAACGTAGTTTTCACATCTAATTGAACTAACTCAAGATCAAACTATGTAACCAAGGCTAGCGAAATTCGAATGGAAATATGTTTCACAACTGGAGAAAAGACTTCATTGTAATCTACACCTTCCTTTTGAACATAACCTTTTGCAACTAACATTGCCTTGAAGTGCACATCATTACTAGGAAATCTTTATTTCCTTGTGTATATCCATTGCACCAAATAACTTTCTTACGTTTCAGTAAACTACATAATTCCCATGTTTTATTTTTGTTATGAGATTTCATCTCTTCATTCATAGTCTTTTTCCACTGTTCACATTCGGTACTTTCAATTGCTTATTTATAGGTAGAAGGCATTTCATCCTCAACTTCATAATAATTTAATTAATTTTCTTGTTAACAAAGTTGTAATGAGATGTTCATATTCTTCTGAAACGAAATTCAAAATGCACAAAACCTTAAAATTCTCTAAACCATTTATTTTAAATTCAGTAGGTCGACAAGTAGGTTATTGAATTAATCTAAATACTCAGACAAAGTAACACCTTATCTCATATTCATTCGAAAAATCTGCTTCATGAGGAAGAACCTATTTTGAATACTCTTCGTTATATATTTATCTTCAAAGTTTTTCCATTACACTTTAGCAAATGTTTATTTCATAACGAAAATTTTCCTCTTTCGCTAAACACAGTCGGATAGACCCACATGCTTGCCGATTCAACTTATTTCAACCATTTTCTTCCATAGTTTTCGGCTTATCACCCAAAAGCATCATATAAATTTTATTGTGCTAGTACATCCCAAACTTCACATTACCACATGTCGAAATTGTTCTTCCCATGAACTTTTCCACATCAAATTTACCGACTATAGCGGTAATCAATTTCAAACTAAAATTTGAACTTGGCGGCTTTGTCATGTTCTTTAATACTTTCACGTGCAATCACCAATTCACACACCTTCATCCGAAAAATCTGCTTCATGAGGAATAACTTATTTTGAATACTCTTCATTATATATTTATCTTCCAAGTTTTTCCTTAACATTTTAACAGATGTTTCTTTCATAACGAAATTTTTCCTCTTTCGTTAAACATAGTCGGATAGACCCATATGTTTGCCAATTCAACTTGTTCCAATCATTTTCTTTCATGGTTTTCGGCTTATCACCCTAAAGCATCATATAAATTTTGTTGTGCTAGTACATCCCAAACTTCACATTGCCACATGCCGAAATGTTATTCCCAGGAACTTTTTCACATCAAATTTACCGACCGTAGCGGTAATCAATTTCGAACTGGAGTTTGAACCTGACGACTTTGTCATATTCTTTAATACTTTCACGTGCAACCACCAATTCACACACCTTTAAACGAGTCCAAGTCCGAGGAAATACCTTCAGCTCTAATACCAATTTTTCGCATCTCACAAAAGCATAAACGATGTGAAACACAATTAATAGTTGCAATAGAAAGTAATAAATCTAAATTTTAATTAATGCAATGTAAATTAAATGAAAATAAAGTAATAAATTGATAAATATTGCATGTATTTGGCAAAATGAATGCTTTTGGTGTTTTTAATTCTTTATTATTATTTGATTTACTATAAAGGAAAATTTCTAACTTAAAAAGTTCTTTTTAACTTACAATAAAAAATAAAATAAATAAATAATAGATATTGAAGTTATTTTGGATTAGATTCAGGTTGATTTCATACTTGATCATATATATGGATTTGGATTGCAATATTGGATAATTTTTCAGATTGGATTTGGACTTGCTTAAAATTTAAAATTTTATAGGATTGTATTCGGATTTTTAGCAATCATACATGAATCTGGTCCATTGATAGCCCTACCCAGCTTGTTGAGTGAACAATGCAATCTTGATGAAAAAAATTACGAAAACAAATAAATTTATATTGACTTTGGGGTCCATTTTAGTTATCTTAATTGAGTACAAGGTTGATTTTGAAAGCTAATTCAGTCCAGAGAAAAAAATGACATATTCAAATTCAACCTAGTTTACAACTATGTTCACTACTAACAAAAAAATTTGATTTTTTTGAGTTATGCTTTAACTGATTTTTTGAGAAAAAGAATTATGGATTAACAATAAAAACGTGTTAAAGTTTGAATCAGTTTCGATATTGTTGCCAATGGCATGATAGCTCAATGGTTAGAGCTTGGCGGATGGTACCACTACGTCACGAGTTTGAACCCAGTCGGCCGCATGTTTATCAGTTTATGCTGTATTGTCCAGTTCTGGTCTTGAATAGGTTATGGGATCATAAAAACAATTGTTTGACAATTTTGCCCCATTACCTTTCATTATAAGAATATCACAATATGATGAAGTACATTTAAAAAAAAATTATCAAACCAAACCAAACTTCTTCTTATTAAGACTTCTGATTTTATTTGGAAGAAAAACAAACACCCTCTTAGACAATGGACATTGATCCGGCTGTGTCGTGCCCAAGGTGAATCCTCACTCAGTTATTCCTGGTTATGGACTTATGATAGATGATTAATTATATCACATTTTAACATGTATCTGAAGGAGTGTATAAAACATGTTGAAATTTTAACAACTAGAGTATGCCCCGTGCCGTTGGCACTCCACATAATTTTATTTTTTGCTAATTATTTTATGTTGAGCATCTCTGTCAATATCCTCATTTTCGCTTTCAATCAGTATTGAAAAGTAAGCCGATTATAAGTGTAAGTCTGTTCAGTCAAATTTGAATCAGTTGGGGAAAAATTTTAAACGTCGAGAATAAGTTCTCTCTCAATCTTTGAATTCATCAAAACACGAAATTTACGATTTTTGTTTAAATGTGCATTAAGATGCCCCGACTCATTTTTCTGGTATGATCGACCCGTCTCATTGCTTTTAAAAATATTGAAAAATATTAAATACGTGTAATACATTATATTTTTTTAATTATGAAATATATATTTTTAATATTTTGGCCCTTATATTGATAATTGATTTTGTTCGAAAGATCTTCAAAAATGCATTTCAGCGATATTAAGTTTATCAAAATCCGACAACAATGTAGATAGTTATGATAATTTTCATTTTGCTAAAAGGAAAACACAATATTTTCTCTATCCGCCACATGTACATTTCACCAATTTTTTTCAATTTTTTTTTCATTATTTTCGCCCTTCTACATATTTTATTTTTACAAATATGCTATCGTAGGAAATTAATCTCAACCGTCAAATTCAATACATTTTTCAACTTTCCATCTTAATAATCTTTTATCTATAATTTTTTTCAATTTGACTTTGTCCCTGTCAATAATGAATATTGTAATATAGATTTTTTTACGTGAATCGCGGGGAAATTTATCCACCCCTTGAGCCCAAATTCTATGAAATTGGATGGTAAAGTCTTCCCTCTTGTTTCGTTGCCAAAACCAAACAAAGGAATCTGGTTCCTTGCGTGACGCAAAAGAAGAAGAAGAGCAAAAGTTGTTCTTCAGCACACTTGGTTTTATTAGAAAAGACGCAGAGAGAGACATGGAGAGTAGCAGTTTCCCGCTCTCCAGACCTTCAATCTCTCCTAAAACCTCTTCTTTCAACTCATTCCCCTCTCGAATCCCCACGTCTTTAGCTTTCCATTCTTCTACTTCTTCTCGTCAGATTTCATGCACGGAAATGTCTGCTTCACTTCAAAACTATCCCCCAACTCTGCAAACAGTCTCAATCTCGTACTCTCAACTTCAAGTTAAGTATCTTTCTTTGGATTCATATTGTTAATGGGTTTTAATTAGTTCTTGATTTCAAGTCTGGGTTTGCTTTGTTTTGGCCTTTGGGTGTAATTTCAGTCTGACAAATTGTCATTTTTTGGGATTTTGATGTAAAAAGGATAAAACAGTGGACTTATCGGCAAAGATTGAAGATGGGTTCGGACCAAATGGCTTGGGGATTCTTTCCATTTCAAATGTAAGAAATTGTATATTTGTTAAACTTTATGTGCATGCCAAATACGATCACATTCCTACATGGTTTGATGAGTATCCCTTTCATTCATTAGTGAATTTTAGTTGTCTTCTGTAAAGAATTATATTATTGTAATTTTAGTTGTCTTCTGTAAAGAATTCTAACATCTTCCCTATTTTGTAGGTCCCCGGATTTTCTTTCTTGCGCAAAAGTCTCCTAGATCTTTCACCGAGGTATTTTTTGGCGTGCATATGGCATTTTTGGTTTATCTTTTGGTTTATTTGTTTGTTTACTTCATCATAATAGCAAGGATCAGAGCCACCCCCCCTTCCCCTTTTTTTTTTAATTTCTTATTATCTATATGTTTTCCTTTTTAGGTTAGCAAATCTTCCCGAAGATGTGAAGAAGGCACTTGAAGACCCTCATAGCAGGTAACTGGTATTGCTTCAATTATTTTTGTACCTTAAACATAAATAGAACCAAAGTGTGTTTAATCAATCTTGATGTGGAGAAACTGCCTTAATATAGCCATCCCTTTTAACCATAAATTTGCTAGAGATGGACTTTGGCAGTTGTTTTTGGTTATTAATTAATGTGCATTTATTAATATGATGGGAAAGTTCATCTTGTAGAAACAAGGAAGCATTGCTTAAAATGGAAACATTTGGAAGGAAAAAAAAAAGCACATATCTGAATGACTTCAGAAGTAGCTTTGCTAGTGGCTTAAAGTCATGCTTGAGTTGGCACAACAAAGTCAAATCATTCACTAGCATATATGAGAGCTATGTTGGTTGATGCTCTAAACACATTATTGATTGAGCATCCTAAGAGGTGGTCTCAAGTCGAATTCCTTTGCGTTTGCATGAAGCGAGAATGGATTTGTGAATGAGGAAATCACTATCATAGAGTGTTTTAAATCCACTTATTTTGAAGTGGCAAAACAATTAGGATGAAAGATTCATGTAATAACAGTTGCAAACTGAACAGTATGATGATGTTATCACCTTTAATCATGGGGGTAAGACATTGCTGACTCGTTACAAGATACTGCTTAACAGGGTCTCTACACTACATTTATGATATATTGAGCGTTATACCTATCAGTGAATAACTTTTCAAATATTTTGCTTTTCCTATTGCAGATACAACTTTGGTTGGAGCCACGGGAAAGAGAAGCTTGAATCTGGAAAGCCTGGTAAAATTTTCTCCCTTCCAATGCTTCTAAGGTTCAAGAATATCAATAGGTTTATATCTCACTTTGGGAAGTTGTAGCTCTTTTTGACATCTTTGAAAAATGAGAAGTCTTATATTAATCTTAAGTATGAGATGAAAAATGTAAGTGCAAAATTATAAATGTACAATTTATTTATTTATTTATTTTTATTTTTAAATTCCAATAGGCTTTCTGCTATTGTCAATGTGAGGTTTGGCGTTTAAGCTTGTTGCAGGCACCTTCTGGTTGAATTGTGTTTTTTGTGTTGCAGATATGTTAAAGGGATCTTACTATGCAAATCCGATATTAGACACTCCAACAACTGAGGCTGCCCTTATTCATCGGTAATAATTAGATCTGTGTGCTTTATCAGGTGTTAAAATCCGCTTCTACATGGACATTCAATTATCACACTCTGCATATTTTTATGTCTCCTTGATTACATTGCCTTGTAATCAGGATGCGGTTGAGACTTAGAAATTGAATGTTCCAGCCTGGTTTGTAAAATTTATTATTAATATTATTATCAAAGTCTCATTCTTAATCTATGTTTTGTATTCGTTTTGTTGACATAGTCTCATTCTTAATCTATGTTTTGTATTCGTTTTGTTGACATCTATTAACTTTTCTCTATATATGGAAATTTGAATTGTTGAAATATTTAAGTATTGTTGATCTAAATTTGAATTGTGGAAATATTCAACTATTGTTGATCTACACTAAATTTTTTTCTCCCAAATACCAAAGTATTTTTTCCTCTCTGAGTAGAATAATATGCATTCCTTTATTGCTCTTTCCAATCTGAACTTAGTTTGTTGGGTAGCTTTTTTACTCTGGACAAAAGACATTATCTTGGTCGTGTCTTCAACTCTTCATCTGACTTATTGTTCATAATCCAGATGACATCTTCTCAGCCTCCATACCCACACAAAAATCTTTTAGAGTGGTTTGAGTGTAAAAGTTGTAGTTGTTTCTTCTAGAGAATAAAGAAATCAAAATAGTTCTGCAAGGCGTGGTTCTGCAGCAATATACTTAACTTTTTGTTTGACAAGTCTTTGAAATCATAAACAAAAATGGTCAGGAAATTGAATTTCCACAAGTCAAAAATTTTCAGTGATAGACCAACCATAGAATTTGTTTTGTGTTACGATCCTAGTTAAGTAATTATCCTTTCACTTCTTGACAACTCGGGCTTTTGAGGAGCATTGTTTGGTTCTTAACAATTGGTATTAGAGCCAAAGGCCATGTTTAAGATTCGATTCCAGGGAGGGGCACCCTAGAGGCTATATTAATCTAATTTTGTATTATGTATGGATATAGTGCTAAGTTGTTGAATAATGGAGCGGGCTACCATCAGGCCAATATCAATAGCTTGGGCCGATGAGGATGTCGACTTTGGAAGCTTGGTGGAATGTTAGGATCCTAGTTAAGTATTTGGCTTTTTCCGCTCATTCGCAGCTTGGGCTTTTGAGGATTTTTGGCTGATTCTTAACATTTCGTATATCGTAATTTAATTAGTTCTTGGGTTAATTCAACTTGTAAGTGACTGCAATTCAAATTTTAAGGTTCCCATGGTTAAGTTCTTGATGCAAGAATTTTTTTTATGATGAATGGGGAATCATGGATGCAACTTGTTGCTTTGTATTTTAAGAGCTGTATGCGAAGGATGCCTATAAAGTAAATGAGAACTCAATTTATCTTTATCCACTTAATGAAAAAATGATTTTTCTCGCATGATCTTTGCTGGCTTATAAAATACGTAATTATTTTCATTGGGAGTTTGTTATAATCCTATTAATTTGAGTTTTGGCTATGCATTTATTTCTTGATCCACTATGTGATAGGAATTTCTGTTTAGTTTTCTTATACTGGACAAAGTCTGGCGATTCTCGTAGAAATTGCTGTTGATGTTCTGCCTTCATGTTATAGTTAGTTGTGAAGTTGGAAGCAATGCTATGATATGCTTGGGGTTTACCTTATGTGTCACTGGGTATAGATTGCTGCTTATGGCTAAAATATTTTCCATGTATGCTTTATTGTCTAGGTATCCATCATATTGTCAGCCAAATATCTGGCCTCGTGATGCTTTGCCCGAACTTGAACCAGGTATTTGTCTGTCAAAATTTTAGATTCTTAACTGCACTGTTGAAACAACGTGTATAAGACCCAACTGGATCCTCTCTCTCTCTCTCTCTTTTTTTTAATGATTTGTTGGTATGATTGTTGTCTGGAATATTGATCTACTTTCCTGAGGTAACATATCTGAAGTTACTCTTGTATTTCCAGTACCTCATAATTGGTGTCAATAACAAGGCTTGTGCCGTCATAATCATTCCAGTGACTGTTTTGCATTTGCCCATTCATGATTTTATAGTCTGTTAACTTATTAGGAAACATGACTTTACTCTTACAAACATTGTATTGCACCTGTCTTGGTGGTTGCTATGGTTGGTGCCTAATAATCTGTATTCTACTACATAGGCTTTTGTTGTATGAATCATTGAATCCAAAACGCAGTTGCTTCTTCTCATGAATGTGATGTGGGCACAAAATAGGGATACAAGAATTGGGGCAGAAGTGGTTGTAAATGCAGGGTTTTTGGCGATTGTTTAAAAGGATTTAAAATTGAAACCGGATTATTAGAACTAACTGGGCTAATTAATCATTGATGGATATTTGGTTATAGTATAATTGATCTAAGAAATAATGGGTCTGAGGGATTAAAAATTGTGGGAATGCTAGATTTAGGGTGGTGTGAATTGGATCTAATGTTACCAAATTAAAATGAATAGCAATTGGCAACAGCCCCACTGAAATGGACGTATCTTTGGGCATGGTCCCTTAAAGGATTTTTAGTGGTTAGCAATTTTAAAGTCACACTTCCTAACAAAACCAAAGTCAAGGATAATTCTTAGGTAACGTTCCTGTAGAAGTGAAATTTGCAATGTAAAATGGACATCTGATCGTTGAACTTCAATTTGATCCTCTACTTTCTACTGATTAATATGAAGTATATTTTCATTGCCTTTTTAGTTGAACTTCACCACCTTGTTCACTGAAATGCAATAACAGTTCTATGTTTTGGAATTTGGAATTGGTAACAAAAAATTTCTGGATTCTTGTTATGACACACACAAAATATCAATTTTTATTCAAGGTTGTCTAACAAATACTTATTGTTGGTCATGTAGCTTTTAAAGCTCTTGGGAAGCTTATGCTGGAAGTTGGGTTGATGTTGGCATATCACTGTGACAGATATGGTATAATAATAATCACTGATCTGGTTACATTATTATGACTTCTGTATGCAAAGAACCCTTCTGAGAAATATTTTGAGATGAATCTTTATTGCTAAGTTTAAGAGTTCTTTATTGTGGTACCTATCCTTTTTAGATGTCATTTGGTAACTCTTTACTCAGAAATCAATAAATCATTCCTTTTATCTTGCATTTAAATTATAATAAATTTTTTTTTTTAATTAGGAAATTATTGGTAGAGATGCATATACATTTTTTGGACATGTTATCCTGCAAAACTATTTTTTGCGCAGAAATTTATCTAGAAACAATATAAAATATTCAGTGTGATGAATTTTTATTGTATCAAAATGAAACACCACTTGAACCCGCCTTAGTAGGTTGTTTCATTTTGTTTTGAGTTTTGACATAAAACTATTACAAATTATTTGAGCTGCATGAATAGTTGTTGAACATGTTTCAGTCAAACTGATTTCTGACACCTGATCTTTTCATCTTCACTGAGTAGCGTCCAAGTGGATGACAATATGTGATGGTGAATGTCTTGAGCAGACACTTTTGCGTTCTCGGTGTCACAAAGGACGTCTTCTATACTATTTTCCAGCACACGAAAGGTAATCTTTGGCATCTAAGAGTCTCAGGATGTTATTCATGAATATCATATATGTTTGACATTTAGTTTTTCTGATTCACAGCCTAGTCTAATCTTTAGAAGAAAAAAAACTATGGAAACTGTTTTTCCTGAATTGTACTTGGTCAATATTTTATTCAGAAATTTGGAATTAGGGGTTTGAGTATATTCTAGTTCATTTATAAGATTTTCAAGTGGTTTCTCTTGCAGCAATTTCACCCAAGATGTTGGCACCACATCGTCTTGGTGCGGATGGCATACAGACCATGGTTCTCTAACAGGTGACCAGTTTGGCTCCACATTTATTATATATTTTTGCAAAGACTTCAGGAAAAAATGATATTACTGGATGATAAAAATTGTTGGATGTGCCAACGGGGTACTAGGACTGCATTGTAAGAGAACTAGAGTATGTCCCATGCCGTTGGCACTCCACATAATTTTATTTTTGTTAAATATTTTGTACTGAATACCTCCGTCACCATCCCCATTTTCGGTCTCAATCAGCATTGAAGTGTAAGCTTATTCTAAGGTAAAAATATGTATTATAAATTATAGGATTAGACTCAGTCAAATTTGAATCAGTTGGGGAGAAATTTTAAATGCCGAGAATGAGTTCTCCCCCAATCTTCCAAATATGAAATTTAGGGTTTTTGTTTAAATGTGCATTAAGATGCCCGACTCATTTTTTTCTGTATGATCAACCTGTCTCATTGCTTGGAAAAATATTAAAGACATGAAATACATTATACGTTTTTTTAATTATAAAATATATAGTTTAAAAATTTTGGTGTTTGTATTGATCATTAATTTTGTTGGAAAGATCTTCAAAAATGCATTTCAACGATACTAAGATTACCAAAATCCGACGACGATGTAGATAGTTATATAATTTTCAATTTGCTAAAAGAAAAAACATTATTTTCTTTTTCCACCACATGTACATTCTACCAACTTTTTTCAAAATTTTTCATTATTTTTGTCCTTCTACATATTTTATATATATATATTTTTATCAAATTGGGATGTTGACCCATTTTATTCATTTAAAAATCAAACGCCCGAATGCTACATGACTGACCCTATAGGGTTAACTAAAAAGTCGAAACAAACTCTCAAAAAAGATAGGATTCACCAATACAAGCCTAGACTAAACAAATTCAGTCTTTGTACCTTTTGTTTTATTTTCTAGTTCTATTGGATTTTCGGGGACAAATGCTGATATCTTTGGTGTGACGCCTCTTATTCATCTTTCCGTCTGACATAGCCCCTAAATCCAAATCACTGTTCGCTGCCTGAGTTGACTTCATCACTATCCTCACTAGTACTTTCGAGTGCATCGAGATTCAATTTCGGCAGTCGAAGTAGCCTATTCTCTTTGTGCAAAGATATAGCCTTATTCAAGTTGTCTCCTACTCTTTTATATTCCGGGGAAGTTTTGATAACATATTTGTCAAAATGTCTCTTTAACCTGAGTAAGGACTGAAACTCATCATCCGAGGGTTCCTGCACTTGCTGACCCTGCATAGCATCTCCTAGCTCTGTGCTAGTAGCACCGAGGTGCCCCCTTAGATGAGTAACTGAAACCAATTGTGCCGACTGAATTCCAACGTCACCGGGTTCAATATGATGTTCTCCAATTGGCCTAGAACTACTAACTGCGAGCACTGGAAAGGACCCTGCATTTTCTGCTCTGAGTGGTGTCTGTACTGATCGTAAATCTGCAGATGCAATCTAAACCTGGACTGTTTGAGGCAAGATCACGGCTCCTGGATTGGGGTAGGGCACTGTCTTCGATGAACCAAAATCCCCTGTTTGATGGCAGGGTGTTGTCCGGGACGAGCCAACGTCCCCTGTTGAGATGCGGGGCGCTGTCTGGGACGAGACAACGTCCCCTGTATTGCTGCTGGGTGCCGGCTGGGGAGAAAACTCGGCCCCTGTTTTGGTGCATTCAATCGCTTTTTCAATCTCAACAGCTGTGTACCCCGCCTTAAGAAGTCCTTCCTCCGTTGTTTCTGGCTCTACCATGTCACTGCCTAGATCCTTCACCTTACAAGGCAATTGATTATTCATTAGATTACTCTCGTCTTCAACTATGTTCTCCATAAGTGACTCAAATTTGTTTGACGACATGACATTCCCCGAATCTTTGACCATCGGTCTCTCAGCACCAACTCCCTCCTGGATTTCCTCACCCTAATTATTCTTTGCACCACTAGTGCCAGCTTCTGGTTTTGAAACTTTATTGTTTTTAACCACTGGGACATATTGTTGCTTGAGGACTTTGGCTTCCACCTTTTGTTTCTCAGTCTTCTCTTCTTTCACCAAGTTGGGTGTTCTCACGTTGCCCTTATGACGTAATTTTTTTCTGCAATAATCCTCCTGATGTCCTAGCAATGAGCAATAATCACAATATTTGAAACTCGGGTATTCAATCTTTTGCCAAAAGCCCTTATTGTTAGATCTATCTATCCAAATTCTACTCGGTAACTTTTCCGCCAAAGTCATCTCCACGCAAACACGGGCATAACCCGGGCGTGAAAGACATCGAGTATGATCATCCATGCGCAAAAAGACACCAAAAGAGTTCACAATTGCTTTCAAAAGAGGGAGATGAAATAAATGCAAAGGCAAGTTAGGCAACTCTACCCATAGTGGAACCGATATCGGATTTTCTATTAGACTGAAACCATCATGCCAGCGGAAAGCTTTAAATCGGACTCCCCGAATCAAGAAAGAGTCCCTTGCCAAGATTTTCTTTGCTTCCGCCTCAGATTGAAGCCGGACAAGAACGTGACGTTGGTCTAACAAACCTAGCGAGAAATCGCCTAGGATCCCCCAGGTTCGATGTATCGAATCTCTAATATCTTCCAATGTTGGTCTGTAGCTAGAGAACTTTAAGACTATCACGTGTTTTTCCATGTAAGCTTCCCCACGTGTTTCATCAGATGCCGTAAGCCCAATGGCTAGCTCTCATTCTTTACGGAATCTAGTCCCATCAACAATTGTTTCTTTAACCTCATCAACCAGTAATTTTCCAAGTATTTGGGCGAAAGACGACTTAGTAGCCTGTACCGCAGGTTCCTTACTCCCCATTGGCGGAGAGGAAGCGTTGACGGCTAGAGGAGTCGGCCTATCACGATGTTCCCTTCCTTAGCCAGGTCTGCAGCCAAGTAGAGAGAAGACAGGCGGCGGCCAGGCAGTGGTGGTGACTGTTGGTTCTAAACCCTTTCCTCTACAATTCTTCTGGAAGTGAATGAAGCCAGGCAGAGAGCAGCCGATCGATCGAAATCCAGGCAGACTGTTGATCGAGAGAGACGACCTGGACTGGTCGATCTAAATGCAGGCAGAGTGCAGTCGATCGATCTAGCGGCGGTCGGTCGATCGAGTGGCCTGGATTGTGGCGGCGGCTGCTGTTTTGTAAATCCTAGAAGAGCTTCATCGCTTACTCTTCTCCACCCTAGCGGCGGCCGACCTTGAAGCGTCGGCCAGACAGGCGGCGGCCGGTCTATCTAGCGGCCTGGATTGTGGGAGTGGCTGTTGTTTTGTAAACCCTAGGAGAGCCTCCTTTTCAACTATCCCTGATCCAACCTTCGTGATCAGACACTTGACTGAACGTGTGAAGTCTTTGGTTAAAATTTCTTTCATATTTTATATTTACATATTTTATATTTACAAATATGCCATCATAGGAAATGAATCTCAATCATCAAATTCAATACATTTTCCAACTTTCAATCCCAACCATCTTTTATATCTAATCCTTCTGATTTGACTTTGTCCTAGTCAGGAATGAATTGTAAAACACCATACTGAATTGTAATATAGATGCTTGAATATAGTGGTGGCTAATAACCATAAGCTGAGATTACACATTTTACGGTTTTGAAGGTTGGGAAGATATTCATATTAATAAGATCAAGGCTCTCCAAAAAAAGTAGACATGAAGCATTAACTTGGATAGAGAAAAAACTGCTTGGACTCGATTTCTTACTCTTATTTGCTGCTAAAGCTTTAGGACATGAAAAGGTCAAGTGACACACTCGTTCTAGTCTAGTGGCTCAATTCTATTTTGGCCCAATTTTGGTGGACCTAGACCTAGATACCAGCTTCAATAGCTATTTCATATGTTTAGCAATACACAATTTTCTGGAATAGATAATCAATATAAATGGTTCTAGTCTAATGGATTCATGACTCTTGTCACATTCAAGGAGTCATCAACAGTAGGATTTTTTTTTTTTTTTTTTTTGGGGTTCATCAAGTAATGTACTAAACATACGGTAAGATGTCCTTGTATAGTATGTCGCATTGTTAAGTGCATCGGTATTGGAAATATGTGGCCTCAATGTCTATAGGGTCAGTGGAGCTGGAGTTCCACAACAGAGGCTTAAGTCATTAACTGGCATGAATGTTTATGTCAGTTGGAGTGGAAACCTGAAGGAACTTGTATATAGATATGAAAGAATCAAATGAGCAGTTAATAAAATTTGAAAACAAGTAATATCATTAGAGAATTTGTTCTATTAGGCATTGATACAAAGGAGAAATGTCTGAATGATCTTTATTTAATTGTTAACATCATTCAGGAATAATTGCTGTCATGGCCAAAAGTTTTGGTACAGTGAGAGTGATGTGAACACCGTGCCTCAAGGTTTTTGGTTTGATATTGAAGACTCTTAACTTGTTGTCATGGCCTGTGGTACTTGGAAACTAAAGAAAAGTGTTAAAATGATATGTTTAGGATTTTATTTTGGTAGCCTGAGAACCAAGAGCTATAGCTCGAGTAGAGCTTCTTCTCATGTTTGCTGATTGTCAGTATGAATCATGTGTCAGCAGTCATTAACAGACCATCCTACTTGACGTACATGTTTGTGATGAGCTGGCAGCTATCGTCATTACTCATTATAATGTAGCTTTCTTATCTGTTTAAAGATCTCGTTACTGAAAGATACCCATTTTCATACCACTAGATAGAGCTTTTCAAGTAGAACTCCTTTGAAAAGTTCAATAGACATATTCACCATCAAGCCACTTCCATTTGTTCTCAAGGCAAAGCTAGATTAACATTCACATTCTTGTCCCGGTGTTGCATTTCCGAATTTTTGGTAGTCCTTTATACAAATTTATGTTTTAATAACTTACTTTTGTACAATTTCTAATGCCTGTCTTAATTACATATGTAGGTCTTACTCGTGCCTTGTTTACGAGAGATGGCATGGAAATACCTTGTCCTGATAAAGCTGCCGGTCTTTACATTAGAACACGAAATGATCAGATTGTCAAAGTACGTTAATTGTTGACAACTTTTATGTAATTTATGATAATTTTAATTATTTTACAATTTTACTGGTGATTAATAGATTACCAGAATCATTTTGAAAAAAAAACAGCCATGCCATAAAATCATTTCCATGAGGGATTTATGCTTTAAAATTCACAATTCTTGTTTTAAAAGCAGAAAAATATTTTAGATGATAATTGGGACTTGTTTATGTTGCATCAGGTGGTCTTTGGAGAAGATGAAATAGCATATCAAATTGGCGAAACCACTGAAATCCTTTCTAGAGGTCGTCTTTGTGCGACCCCACATTGTGTACAGGTACGTATATTTATATTGATTTGATACTCATTATTATTTTTTTCCTTTGGCACCGGGTGGAGGGTGAGGGGATAGCACCACCCCAAAGTTTAGTTGTTATTAACTAGCATGAGAAGTCAAGTGATAAATTTTTTTAGCTAATATTCATATCACTCAATGTACAAGAATTTATGAGATTGCCAAAAAATCCTTTGGTGGTAATTTATTAAGATCTGAGATATTGAAGCTTCTATTGGTCATTCGTACAATGGACTGGTCCAGTTTGCAAATATGAATTGAAGTAACATGGTATCATCCATTTGTAAAATTGTTTTTGGATTTCTGCTGGTCTGTCTAGGAAAGTAGTGTATGCTAAAAGAGATGCAAACTCAAATCATCTTTCTTATTATATCGTAATTTGTATTTTTTTTTTAACTCTGTCGTTGTATTTCTTATGATTTCAATAACTTTTTTTGTTTTGTAGGCACCCAGAGGAGAGAAGGCTTTTGGTGTAGATCGTTCAACTTTCGCATTGTTCATGCAACCTGACTGGTATGATGGTAGAATATTTGGTAGTAATGTTGGAGTCAATAATAATGGGGCATATAAGAAGTCTTTATGGTCTTTATTTCATAGATTTCAAGCAATCTTGTAGTAGCTTATTCTATATGCTCGGTGGTAACTGTAATCCTTATTTGGTGCTAATTATGTAGGGATGAACGCCTAAACTTCCCCAGTGAGGTGCATCTGCACGAAGAGGTATGTTGTCTGAAACCGAGCAATGTTTTGATTGGCATTCATTATTGCCGCACTGAATGACAGTATTCTAATTGTCCTACTTTTGCTTGTTTCATATGAAAATTCAAAGAAACACGTTGTTGCATTTGCATATAATGGATGATTCAGCATGTTTTACTTGCTCACCTTGTGATTTTTATTTATTATTACTATCTTCTTTTTTTCCTGAACAAGTAGAATTATAGCGGTTCAAGTTAAAGCACATGTAAAAAGATATTTCATCTGCCTAGGAATGAAACTTTTTGTTATCTCTGCAAGTTATGTTACTATTAATGGAATTCGAATTGTTACATTTAAACCACTGTTTTTATTTTTCAGATAATCCAGCCAAATGGAAGTTTAACGTTTGGTGCATATTCTGAGAAGCTCCTTGACAAATACTACCACTTGAAATAGGTAACAGTTGTTAATTTTCTCTTGTAGTTAAATATGCCCACGTTTTTTTGTAAATAATCTCACTCATTGTAAGGAATAATCAAATATTGCTTGAATCACATCTTAATAAACAGTTATATGATAGAATAAATTTGTTTTTTTTTTTTTTTTTAAAATTTCCTTCTTATTGTTCCTTTCTGTACAATGCTCGGTGAGTTACCTTGGTTGGGCTTAACTTCTAGTGGAGTGGGTCTGGGCTGCGGGTTGACTCCTAAGTGTTAAATTTGCGGCTGGGCTGACCCAGAACTAACCACCTACTCAAGTTTAGTTAATCAATCATTAATCTATTAATCTGTTATGCTCCCATAATCTGTCTATCTCTTTTGACAAACTAATAACAATACAGATGATCATTGATCAGAAAAATGGACAGTTTTATCTGTCCGGAGTGTGGAGCCTACTTTGTTGATCGCAATGTCCATCACTTGTTTATTCAGTTAAAAAATACCATCCAGAATGATCCTCTAGACCACCAAGAATATTTGGTAGTTGTATCATTAGTGTACATGATTAGACTGAAAATAATGAGTAACTAATCATTAACAACTTTTTGCATTCATATTATCGAAAAAAAAAAAATTACTATTAAGAAAATGTTGACTAGATGATGCATCAGAAAATAATTATTAAGAAAATAATTAGTTTACATGATTAACTGAAAATAATGAGTGATCCTCTGAACTAGGGTTTGTCCAGAAGTGAACTTTTACAGTATGGGAACTGGGAAGTGCCTGTCAATGCTCAAGTTCGATTGAGAGTGAGAGCCTTCAAATGTCACTGTTTTGGTAAAAAAACCTGATTAATAGTTAACAGTGATGTTTGAAGTCGGCGTAATTGAAGTCAAAGGTGGATTACTTGTCGCAACTTTAATGTCATTGGCAAAAGTAACCAGTTTAATAATACTTAAAACCGAAAGTTGAGCTCGTAAGGATCCTCCTCAACAAGACGAAGTTGTTTATACCGATTTAGGATACTTTAATTGTGTGCGCTTTAAGAAAGGAAAATTATGTACTACTCTCTCGACTCTGCGCACACTCACCTTTTACCGGGCAGCTCGCTAATTACGAACACAGTAACTAGTGGCCTGTTTGGAAAAATAGCTCTACTTGAAGGGAAGTTTACATGGGAGAGCCATTTTAACTGTCCTACAGGTTTACTCTGTATTCTGTAACTTCTGGTTTGGCAAGAACAGAAATCTTTAGGGTTGAAAACATTCTTCTGTATGTTTCACACTACCACAACTTAGAAGTGTTTGCATACAATGCATTTTTCCAGGGGGTCAAATTTGTGTACATACATGAATGGAAGACCAACCCAATACCATGAACAATTGAAATTATGGCCTTGTTGATTTGGATTGGTTGGTGAATGTGAATGTGAAGGTAAGGTGAAAGAGACAGCTTCTAGATAAGGTGGGTCTTCTTGGATGATCTCTGCTTTATTTTGTCTCAGTGTTGGAACCTCCCTTCAAATATTACAAACATACACTTGACATCTTTCACAATATTTCTTTTTGAACAAAAACTAGGAAATCAGGTTTTTGCCGTCAGGGTGACGTAGCGTGATCTCGAAAGAATAATAAAATCTCCAAAAAGTTTGTGTATCTCGAAATTGTAAAAAACTTCATATGACGATGCCACATCATCTTGGTTGCAAAACATGATTCCCTAGCCTAACTATTTTTTTTGTGATGTTCATAGGGGATGTTTGGTTGTTGTTAGGACCAAAACCATTCTCCATGGTGAAGAATCTTGTTTGTGTCCATGTTTCATGAACCTTTGTTTTGACAAATAAATCATTCTTGAGAAAAATTGTCAGTTGGGTGCTTATTCTGAAAATTAATATCAAATAACATTTGTGCGGATTTGAGTAGGGATGACAATGGATTGGATACAATTTTCCGACAAATTATGAGGAGGCAAAAATTGTATCCCGAATTGGTATTAGGCCTAGATTTGAGATGTAGTGCATTAGGCTGATATGTATGTGGTAGACATTAGAGTATGTGGGGAACAATGAATGTTTTTCTTTTGCAAACAATATAGTAGGCAAGGGACTACCATTATTGGGACACAAATGATATAATCAAGAAAAATTCTAACCATCGAGGGAAATGGCGAGGAAAACAGCGAGGGACCCCACAGGGGGTGGGAGCCATCCATCCCTTTGGGATACGCGTTTGAACCTTTGGGATGCGTGCATTGAAAAGTCAAGCGCACATTCTAGAGGAAGATGGACGGCTCCCCACCCCCCCTCCCCCCTGTGGGGTCCCTCGCTGTTTTCTTCGACAATTAGACGGGTTCTATAATCAATCTTAGTATCTTAAAAGGACAAAAAGTTTTATTATTTACAATTTGAAGCCAATCCTTGAATTGAGAACTAACAAGGAACTTGTGGATTAGAGCATCCTTAGTGGATCCAACACATTTTGTAGGCCACTTCGTAAAAAAGGGTCAAATAGAAACAGACCATTCATATTTCGGAATTTCTCATGCCAATCTCACTGTTTTGAAAGTATTTGGATTTGAACGCCTTTATGTAAACAGTGAGTGATAGGAGTCCTTGCTCTTTCAATGGTCCCTTGTATTTCGATTTTAGGGGCATTTGCATGTTATGTTGATTGAGTGCGTTATAGACAATGTAAATGTGGGGCTATCGGCAACATCATTGGTTTACGTTTAACTCAAAATTGTTTAAACCTTTTTTGTTTAATTTTTTTCCTTGTTCCACTGCAAAAAATGTGGATGCATGCAACAAAGATGTCGATAGCTATATTAGAGTTCTTTTAAGTTTTCCCTTGGTTCATTGCAGAAAATGTGGATGCATGCTACAAAGATGTTGAGAGTGATCTTAGAGCTCTTCTAGAAAAGAAAAAAAAAACAATAATTCTAAATGTCGAGGAAGTGGGCGAGGAAATGAGCGAGGGGAGGGAGGTGGTGGGATGGGGACCGTCCACCTCCCTCAGGATGTGTGCCGTCTTTTTTGGCACACGCATCCCGAGAGAGGTGGCGGTCTCCCCTCGCTCATTTCCTCGCCATGTAGAACTTCTCAAAAAAAAAAACCCCATTAACAAATGTATAAACTTTTGTTTTGCCTATAAAACCTATGATCACAAAATCTGAAAAATAAAATTAAATAAATAAAAAAACAACATTTTTAATGGTCTACTGTGGATGCTCTCATTGAAGTCGGCTCTAATTTAATTGGAACTGTTTTTCTTGAAGATAAGATGGGCACGTGTACATGTTTTTTCTGAAAGCGACCTCTCTAGGGGCACTATGGGGGAAGAAGAGTTCTTTCCCAACACGTTTTTGTTTGTCCACGTTGGAAGGTTCCACTGTCCCGACAACAATTTTCCAAATGACCAAAATAACCTTGCTGAATGCTGCATGATCTCACTATTTTTACGCAAATTATTAAGAAAAAGGGTTATTTCTCGTTCTGGCTTTCATTAATTTTTGTTAAATAATAATTGCTATTTTCTTAGCCGTTGGATTAAACATAATCATCAAACAATATGATTTATGTGATTTTAGTAAAACGATTGCATATAATTTAAGTTTGTATATAACTTTTAATTGACACTCATCTTCTTTGTTAAAAAAAAAAATAGATCTACACGAGTGAGTTGGTCTTTTTGAAAAAAATTAGATGAAGTTTATTAATCAACGTAATTGAACACACAGTCATAAGTGTTCGACTATGATACAAAAAATTAATGAAGGTTAAATAAAAATAATCATAAATTAATAGGGTAAAATGGGAAATAACCCTAAAGAAAATGATGAAACTTTCTTCTTTTCCTTTTCTACTTAACCCCCTCTCACCCCAAATGTGTTCAAATGTGAAATTGTGATTTCATCCGTAACAAATATACCACTGAACTGTTATTCCATTGGCCGAAGTTAGGAAAGTGCATGGGGCAAGTGGTATTGAGTTGGTAGTTTCCAAGTTATTTCATTCCATAAAAGATGTTGGATTCCATATCAATAATAAAGTAGTTGGTATTTGATTCCTATCGCTACAAAAGTTAGTTGTGAAAATGATTTTCTCACATTTCATAGCATTTTCGTTATCTTTTCCTTTTCTACTTAACCCCTCCCACCCCGAAGGTGTTAAAATGTGAAATTGTGATTTCATCCGTAACAAATATACCACTGAACTGGTATTCCATTGGCTGAAATGAGGAAAGTGTAGGGGGCAAGTGATATTGAGTTGGTAGTTTCCAAGTTATTTCATTCCATAAAAGATGTTGGATTCCGTATCAATAATAAAGTAGTTGGTATTTGATTCCTATCGCTACAAAAGTATAGTTGTGAAAATGATTCTCACATTTCATAGCATTTTCGTTAAGTGATAAGAGATTGTGCAAAATTCGTCCTTCACCAAGTTTCACATAAAAGTATTGGTGAGGATTTCAAACTAGCTTTTTGAGATTTATTTCACATTCATAGTAACTTTCGCTTTAGTTCTCGGCATTGTTACTTATCTCATTAAGTTGAAATTAGGGCTGAAAACCGAACCGACTTAGGTCGGTTTTAAAATTTTCAAATCGAAACTGAATCGACCATTAACAAAACCGATCTGAAACTGAATCGATTCTAATTTATGCAAACCATAACCAAACCGAACCAAACCGACTAAAATTGAACCGACCGATTATTTTAAATATATTGTATTATTTATATATATTCGGTCGGTTCGGTTTGGTCGGTTAAAATCACATAAAAACCGAATCGATCACTTCGATTTTGAATTTTTTAAAACCGAAACCGATCCGAACCGAATTTAAACCGAACCGTTAGATCGATTCAGTCAATTTAATCGATTTGATTGATTTTTTGTTCAGCCCTAGTTGAAATACTCTATAAAGGGGTTAATGCAAAACTCTTCAGGAACGTCTTAATCAGTTCTTGTCATTTGTACTCTGAAATTCAAACAATACAATTGGAAAAGAGGTTATATTCTTTGGCACAAAAAAAATAAATTATATAAAAAAGTTTAAAAAACAATAAAATAGATTATCGCATTGGTTTTAATAATTGAATAATTATAAAATAAAGAACCTGGTGATGTAAAACCACTATGATTAATTCAACTTACAAAATAAACAAAATCTGCACACTTAAGATAATCATATGAATGCATGCTATGGTCAGCACTATAAAACAAATGGATTACGGCATGGTTTGTTGGTTTAATGATAAAATAAATTTTTTTTCTTTTTTTAATCCCTTATGCAGCCGGCAGGGTTTAAATTCTGGACTTGTGATTCCATTCATTACATGCGCATCACTGAGCTGGTATTTCATTGGCTAAATAAATATATATTTTAATTAAATTAGATAAAAAAAATAAGAGGGATAATTTGGTAATTTAATTAAATAAGAGTCATTTTCACCATGTGCCAAGTAGCCCCACTCTGCTCCCAAATGGCCAAATTCTCCAAGCCACTTAAACCACCCCCAGCCCCTATTTATACCACACAACAGGGGATGCTCTTCCAAGGTTCCAAGTCTTCTTTCAACTATATTGAAAAATATCAACTACTACTTCATGGCTGCTGCAACAACCCTCTCATACTTCTCCACAAGCCACCACCACCAGCACCAACACCAACACCAGCACCGGAGTCGAAGCTGCCGCAAGACGCCTTCGTTTAACAAGAAGTGTTTATCGATGGCGAAGCAACAGAAGACCAGGTTTTACATACTTGGGCGTTGTGTTTCTATGCTCCTTTGTTGGCATGTTCATTCTGTACATGAATAAACAAATCATCTTTGAGTTCTACTATACTTCTCTAATTCACAGGCTCAAATTTGCAATTTTGGATTACGACGGTGAACTAGTATGTTGATCATCTCCCTAGATTCAAAGACAAGAGATAGGAATACTAGTTAGTGATGATTATGAGGATGGCTGTACATATTTTTAGTGAATGAATGGATGGAAAATTTTGTAATTCTGGAAATCAATACCAATTGTTCCATCATGGTTTGTAATGAAATTGAAACATGATTCTAGTTATATTTGTTCTGTTCTATGATCAGAATTTGATCCAAATAGCAATTTATTTATTGAATTAGGAATTTAGAGCTCAAGTTTCTGCAAACCAAAGTTGATCAACTTCAAGAAGTTATAGACACATCCCATGTCTATTCATTGGCTTACTCAGTAAGCCTATGAATGGAATTTCTTGCTTAATAACTTGGAATGACTTAGCCGCACATGGATTCCCATTCGTCACCCATGACTCCATGAGTCATAATGTCGCGTCCAATAGCAATAATATTGCAAATCATCATCTTTATCTGCGACGAGAATTCAAAAGTGAATTTTATATATCCGTGTGTCCTTAGAAATCCTGAAGAAAAAAAACATTTGATCCATTATCACCCAATAAAATACCTCAATTTCATATTTATATTTGTCTCCTCATATCTGTTTGGTTATGTTGTCTCCTGGTTTCTATTTTTTTTTTTATTATTATTTTTTTTTTGTCTCCTGGTTTCTAATTTTCTTGCTTGCTCAACTTCAATAAATGGTACTGGGAATTAATACTACAGAAATAAAAATGAAAAGAGTAATAATTAAGGTTTCAGTGAATAATAGTTAAAATTTGAAATATATATATATATACCAATTTTTCTGAGTGGAGTCATTTGCTCAATAATATATACTCAGTTATTTACTTGCCCAAAGGCCACATCCTAGCACTGCCTCCACGGGGGCACACATATTTGCTTTCAAGTCCTAGACCACCTGATACCATATTGTTAGGGAGCTTGTACTATGACATCACCATTTCTGCTCATTAACACCACCACCAAAAAAATTCAATTTTTTACACATACTAAGTAACACCACCATATTTAAAACTAAAATCTCGCGACCTATGGCTCCTGGTCTTGGGGGAGGTGGACTGGTGTTTGCAGTAGTTGGGGTTCAAGGTAGGTTGTGGGAGAAGATGTTGGATGGGGTGGTTGAGTTGCAAAGAAGGATGGGTTGTTGGAGAAGATGGGGGAGAGAAAGAAATGTGATGGTGTTACTTAGTATATGGTGGTATAACTCAAAAAGGTTGTGGTGTAACTGAGTGAAAATTGTGATGATAAAAGCAAGTCCCTCTTGTTGAACATACAAATTGTTCTTGGGTTGGGTTTCTGACATGGGCTATATTGAAATCTTTAGTTTGCGATTTTGGCCTTCTTGAGCTTTTATGGTGAGGGATTTCTTTGCATTTGTATGATCCATCCAAGTGAACATTGCCAAGACCCTCAAAAAAAAAAAAAAAAAAAAAAAAAAAAAGTTTATTTATCTTTTGGCTCTCATTAGTTTTTGCGTATTCTTATATGACTCTCATTAATTCTCAAAATTCAGTTAAATCCATATTTTTAACCTGAACTGTAAGTCAAGGTATTTGACTAGCGAAAGACGTTCCAACATTTAAAATGTCAAAAATACCCTCACACGTGCCACTCATCTCCTCTCTACTTTGCTCATCCCCATATTTCACCACCAACACACATAACATCAGCACGCTTACCCTTTTCTTTCCCACCTCTCGGTATGCATTTCTAAATGTACATTAATAAGTATATGCTTGATCATAAAATTTTTATTTTCAAAACCATACACAAATAAATCCAAGTTTCCCACCCTATTGTTTCTCCTGGTGATGTTGTCAAATCAATGGTTTAGTGAAGGTTGTGCTGTGATGATACTAATGTCGCATGCATTACTACTAGATTACAACAAAATCATATAGATTACAACAAAAGCCATAATAAAATCATAAGCAATAACCAAAACATATTACATTGCCATCAATATCTCTAAAGGTTTCTAAAAATGTACATCATCATGCAGTCCAGTAATAGTGATAACTCGTAAGTCATAGCAAAATAAAAAATAAAATCCTCATAGCATAAAAGCATAAGATGTTTCGGGGTTGTTCATAAATACAACCGTTGTTTAGAAATCATAATATTTCGTCGGTCACAAGTGTGCATGTATTATGGTATACTAATTGACATCTCTGTCCCAAATAAAAAACTAAGAAAGGCACATAATCTAAAGCTGCGACTTCAAGAAATAAATTCAGTCCTCCATAAAACTTTTCTTTATACAGAAACATAAATTCTAGCTGGCCTGGGAAACCAGCCTGATTTGCTGCCGGGGGGGAGAAAATACATTTTGCTCCCCCTCTTTAAACACACACTCCAAAAAGGTGTTTAAAGGTATTTTCGCCCCCAGGCTGGTTTTCCCAGGCCAGCTAGAATTACTCATATAGAAAACAAGGGCCTGCACTTTTTATTCACACGTTTTTTGGAAGGCAGCGACTACACTACACCACTATTTCCTCTATTTCACATCACCATTGAGGGTTTTTATTTTATTTATTTATTTTTATTTTTTATTTATTTTTACTTTCTCACACCACCAATAAATATGCATAACAGAGAAATCTAAACTCAAAACGAAAAAAATGCAAAATAGGGTAACTTTCAACCAATTTAAACCCTAAATTGAGACTGATTCTCAAGTTCATCAAAACACAAAAGTTGTAGTATTATGAGTTATCTAATAAATACAACTTGAAAATGTTTTGAAGTGAAGAAAGTTATGGTCATTTTACTAAAGTCGCGCAAATCTGTCCGAAAAATGAAAACGGGATAGTGTTCTTGACTTTCGGCCAACTTATTTCCTCGATAGAGACCGATTCTTAAGTTTATCAAAACACAAAAAATGTAGTACTCTGAGTTATCTAATAAACATTACTTGAATCAATTGAAAATGTTTTGAAATGAGCAAGTTATGGTCATTTTACTAAAGTCGTGCAATCTGTCCAAAAAAATTTATGTTCACAGAGTGTACTGCAGATACCCGGCATTGTACGAACAGATATCCTGCAGTGCACTCTGCGAACAATTTTTTTTTCGGACAGATTGCGCGACTTTAGTAAAATGACCATAACTTGCTCATTTCAAAACATTTTCAGTTGATTCAAGTTGTTTTTATTAGATAACTCGGAATACTACAACTTTTGTGCTTTGATAAACTTGAGAACCTGTCTCGATCGAGCACATAAGTTGGCTAAAAGTCAGAAACACTATTCCGTTTTTATTGTGAGACAAATTTGCGCGACTTTAGTAAAATGACTATAACTTGCTCATTTCAGAGCATTTTCAAGTGATTCAAGTTGTGTTCATTATATAACTAAGAGTACTACAATATTTGTGTTTTGATGAGGTTGAAAATCAGTTTCAATTGAGAGTTTAAATTGGTCGAAAGTTACCATTTTTTTCGTTTTGAGTTTGAGTTTCTCTGTTATGTTAAGTTATGCATATTTATTGAGTTTGGGTTTAAGGGTTTCGACTTTGAGAGCTTTCAAGGGAGATGGAGGAGATTTGAGTGTGGGGAGAGATTTGCAAAAGATTTTGAATGGGGGAGGGATGAACCATTGTCGATTTGAATGATGAGGGGAAAAAAATGGATGATTTTTGTTTATATAGGTAGTGTGAGAAAGTATAATGGTGTGAGAAACAAGTAGGTGGTGTGAGAGAGTATAATGGTGAGAGAGAGAGAGAGGAATGGTGGTGTGGTGTAGTCACCACCTTCTTGGAATCAATAACGCTTGTGTACCCCCATAGTTTGTGAGGTTTGATCTTCAAAGCCCAAATTCACTTTGGGCGCCCGGGATGCTTTACCCAGGTATCTCATTCCCTAATTCGTCTTTCGCTAGAATTTTATAAAGGGAGTTGCTACGTGTACCTGATCGTTTGATTCGGTTGCACCAATTTTAGTTTACATATTTAATTTATAAAAGTTACTTAGTGTATCCAATCACTATTTTTTAACTCTAAAACAACAATATTTAATTACAAGGAGTAAGATAAACGACTCTTAGCTTCCTCTACATTTTCTATGTTCATCGACTTGATAGTTATTCTTTCGAGCAACCAAACAATGGATTTTTTTATTTTATTTATTTATTTATTTATTTATTTAAAATTAACCTCCAGTGGGGAGGGGCAACTATGGAATGCCAGACCTTAATTACACCAAACAATGGATTCACAACCCCAATTATTGAAATAAAATAAAAAAAATAAAGAAATTATATGTATTTCTAACTTCTAATAGCATTGCAATATTTATGAATAAAAAATCTCCAAGTCTAGCATATATTCAATATACATGTATGAACTTAATTTCAAATGTTATTATTTTTTATTTTTTATTTTGCTCAAATTAATAAGGCCGTTCAATAGAATCGTTTTCATAAAAAATGTAAGTTGGTGTTATGCATTTTAAGTTGATGCAACAAAGTGAAACATCCCAAAAGAACGGTGCAACAAAGAATTGGTACAACCGAGCTAAATGGTCGGATACATGTATCAACTCCCTTTATAAAGTGCAACAACATATGAGTATCACAACATATTTTTCCCCGGTATCTCTTTTCTCACTTCTAGTTTTTTAGATTCTCATAAATGGCAATTCAGCGTTTAGGGTGTTAGTGGTTTTAAGAAGAAAAAAGTTGTCATAGAAAACAATACTTCTAGGGAGCCAAGTTTGAGAGTTATTTTTGGTTTTTTTTTTACACTTCTACCTCTTTCATAGATGATGCTTGTAATTGTGTATTAAATAGAGAGGTAAAAAGTGTAAAAAAAAACCAAAATTTAGTCCAAAAGTAGCTCTCAAACATGGCTTCCTAGACTTACTCCATAGAAAAACTATAAAGAATAAAAGAGATTAGAGACAAAGTGAGAAAACATTCGCTAATAAATTTGCAGAGAGTTAGTGCTGATATGGTGTTAAACAAAACAGTGTACATTACTATTAAATTTTATTTTTGGGCCAAACACGAAGATTTTTTTTGAAGATAAGAAAGGAAACAAGGTACAATGAAAACCATTCCTACATTAAGGAATGCCAAGACACCATGAAAGTGTCAAAAAACAAGTCTTTAAAAAGATTATAGGTCGAACCCATTCGCCACAACAATTCCCTAATCTCGATAAAGATAAAATGTTCCGATCTGCTGAACCCCTAAATACCCTCCTATTTTTCTCTTTCCACACACACCACATAAGCACGTGAGGAACCCTACACAATAACCACTCACCGCGTCGGGATGGATTAGCTTGGGACCACAAGCTTTGCCACTCCAAAAGGGAACCTTGAAACATCAGACTCAAGCCAAATTCTGACAAGAAACTGCTCAAAATAGATTTGAAAACATTTGCAATGAAGCATCAAGTGATCAAGAGTCTCGTCATTCTCATTACAAAGCACACAGAGACTTCCTGTGTGGAATCCTCTATTCTTTAACCTATCTTTAGTCAAGATCCTCTAATGTAACACCGACCAGCAGAAGAAAATAATGCGAGGAAGAAGATTTTTCACCCAAACCAGATTCTTATGAGAGGAAATGAAAGGGTTTTAGTGAGTCTCATAATGAGAGGCAGCTAGCATATCAGACAATTCTTTAACCGAGAAACCTGCACCTTTATCCATCAACACCAAAACATCAGATCCCTCCGAGAGCATCTGATTATCCAACAGTTGGCAACATCCTCTAGCTCCCCATCATTGATAGAAAGATCACTCTCCTGTTTTGTATCGGCTCTACTCCTCAACTGGGTCTCGAGCTTTCTAATACGATCCTGAAATAAGGGTCTTCGAAAGGAAAGATCCCAAGAAACTCCATTGGACCAAAAGTTGCAAACTCTCCCATTTATCTGATTGTTAATGATAAACAACATAGGAAACAAATCCCTTAAAGGTTGGTTGTAACACCAATAATCATGCCCGAAGGAGATGAAATTGCCATTGCCACATCGGAACGAGGTGTGAGGGTAGAAAACACTTGCGCATTGAGAGATTGACTTCCACACAGAGCACCCATAGGGAGTATATTTGGTTTTTGTATCCCAATTCCATCTATTTCGCCCATATTTATCAATGATGAGCGATCTCCATAAATTGTCATATTCTTCGGCAAACCTCCAAAGCCACTTAGAAAGTAGAGCTAGGTTGATAGTGCTCACTTAGCGAATGCCTAAACCACCTCGAGTTTTTGGACAACAGATTTTCTCCCAACCCACTAGATGCATTTTCTAGAGTTTGGTGTAGAGCTTCAAAGGAAGTCGCGCATGATCTGTTTAATCTTGGTTGCCATTGAAGAGATTACCTTGAACAGAGACAGAAGGAACACTGGGATAGAAGCTAAAGTGGATTGGACAAGCGCTAACCTACCTGTTTTTTAGAGGAATTTGTGCTTGCAAGAAGCTAACCTCGATTCCATCATTTCGATTGTCTCATCCCATACCGCTTTACTTTAAATCTAGCACCCAAAGGCATGCCTAAGTACTTACCTGGAAGCTTGCCTATTGCACAATCAAATAAATCCGCCGACTGCTATGGATGAGGGACTTCTCTAATGGGCAACACAACTGATTTGTGAAAGTTGATTTTCAGACCTGAAATAATTCGAACCAAAACATAATTCTTTTGAGAGCAAGAACCTGAGTAGCAAAGGCATCACAGAAGATGATAGTATCATATGCATACTGAAGAATGGAAACAGGAGGACTGTCATCTGTAATTGAAAATATTCTCACTAGACCAGCATCAATCGCCTTAAGAATCATTTGTGTCAGACCTTCAGCTGTTAACGTAAAAAGAAGAAGGGACAAAGGATCACCTAGACGCAAGCCTTTAAAGCTACTGAAAAACCCCTGAAGCTGATCATTAATCTTCAAGGAGAAATTGGCCGTAGATTTGCAAGTGTGAAGCCAATGAATCCATTTGGAGTCAAACCCCATACGGGCCATTACCAAATCCAAGTAACTCTAATAAACATTGTCAATGGCTTTTGAAAAATCTAATTTGATGACGAGCCCTGGAACACCTTGCTTCTTCCTAGAATCAATAATTTCATTGACAATCAAAGGGCTATCAACCACCTGTCTTCCAATATTTGCTGCATTTTGAAAAAGAGAAATGACTGAATGAATAACCTTTTTTCAGTCTATCAGGCAACACTTTGGCAATGATCTTATACGCCCCATTCAAAATACTGATAGGTATGAAGTCTTTGACTGTCCGCACTCCCGCACATTTGGGAATAAGCGAGATGATAGTGGTGTTCAACCGCCAATCCAGAAAATTCCTAATATTAAAATCTTTAATATCTTTAAGAAAATCAACCTTGATTACCTCCCACATTTTCAAATAGAACTCCATTGAGAAACCATCAAGACCTGGAGAAACTTCGATTTAAACTCTTGCATTACCCCTTTAATTTCCATCTCTGAAAATTTCTCCACCAAGGAGGTAGCCACTGGCTAGGAGATAGATTGAAAATAATCCCCGAGAAGAAAGGTCGCCACTCCTTTTCACAGAAACATTCCTTGAACCACTACCAATTCCTGGCTCATGCTAAGAGCTTCAATATAGTTAAATAATTTGCGTCTGTTGGCCAAGTTATGAAAGTATTTGGATCCCTAATCCATATGACAGGTCCAGTTGACCCCGGACCTGATCCTCCAAAACTCCTCATCTCTTTTAGTTAGTTTTGTCCACTCTTGATGCAGTTGCACTCTACGAGACCTCTCATCGGCAATCAGGTCTCAGATCTCTTCCTTAACATCAATGTTAGCAATCAAAGTAGAAATATTTTGAATCCATAAATTTGTCTTACCCCAAATTTTGGTCCTCCAATTTTTAAGATTGCATCTTATCGTCTTAAGTTTCCGCTTGGGGTGGGCATTTAAGATCGAAAAACCGGCCCAGCCCGGGAACCGAACCGAAAAATTTGGTCTGGTCCGGGTTTTAAATTGGTATTATAAAAGTCGGTCCAAAACCCGCCCTGGCCCGGAATGCTCGGTCTGGTTGTCGGTTCCTAGTTCCATAGCCCGACGGTTACCCGTCCCGGGAATTAAAAAATAATTTTTTTGCTATTTTTGGGCTGAATTTCAGAGAAGATTTGAGGGAAGAGACGGTGAATGAATTTTGGGCTGAATTTCAATTTGGGCTTTATAAAGTGATAATGCGGGATTTGAGGGAAGAGCTTTATAAAATTCAATTTGGGCTAAATTTTGGACTTTAAAAATTCAATTTGAATGTTGCTCTTAAGACCGAGACCGACCCGAAATCGGCCTGTAATTCGGTTAATGGGGACCTCGGTTACCCGGTCAACTCGGTCCGTGATGCAGATTTAACTAACTTAAATAAATAGGTTAATTTAACCCACTTGTAATAACTGCAAGTGCACAGTGTCTAACTGGTAGACAAGGGCAAGTACATGTCGATCCCACAAGGACTGTGGTTGCAATTAAATTTCAGAGTTGACTTAAACTAATTTAAATGAGGGTTACAACAATCAAAATATCTAAACTAAAAATCAAATTAAAAAGCAAAATGAAAAGTTTTTAAAAATATGAGAAGGAAAACCAAGGCATTGAATCCACCAATTCAGTTTTTCAAGTTATTTTAGTCTAACTTATTATTTTCTAAAGCGAAAAGCTTTATGGATGAGAATCCCTTGCTTGCATTGATGATGTGATCGTTAAGAACAATTCAGTTTTAAAATCCAATGTTACAATTAACTTCAGCATAAATTATAGACTCCTAGCATTGAGTGTCTTATTACGGCACACTCAATCACAAGTCTAATTTATTGAGTTTCAACTCCTAGCATTGAGTGTCTTATTACGGCACACTCAATCATAAGTTTAACTTAACCAATTAAAACCAATGCTTTAAATATTAGTAAAGAAAACTCTAACTACCGACTAGTCTAGATCAAATCTGATATAATCGGTGAAAGTAATTTACTAATACTCAGAAATTAAATGTATTTTGCAATTAAGCACATAATGAAATAAAAAGTTAAACTAAAACAAACTTTTGAAACCCAATTGGTTTCATCTTAGCCTTTGCAAAGGGTTTAGCTGATTATGGTAGCGGTGGTCATCTCCTCGTGGTGTGGTACGCCGCAACTCATCTCCGCACGAACACGAATCCCGAGAAAAGGGTTGCTAATGGACTGTGGTGGCTCTTACAGAATTCGAGGGTTTCAATAGTGAAATTGTTTGAAAGTCAGTTATTTCCCGCCAGAAAATCGCGCTGCACTCTGCGCTTCGTCTCCAGCGACGCGCTCTGTGCCGCGACTGTTGCTTCATTTTCACTCCTCCGACTGGCTCCGTTACCTGCGAGAAGACAAAGAGAGGGTGAGGAAACAATGAGATAACAAAAAACGCGAAGGAGGACGAGGGACAGGGGCGGTGAAACAGGGAGCGCCTCCCTGTTTCTGCTACTGCTTGTGAGTTCTGCTCCTCCGGCGAGCTCACGTCCTTGCAAGAGAGAGAGAGGGATGGAGGAGGGAGAGACCGTGGAGAAGAGAGGAAAACATGAAGGAGGGTGATGGCGGAGAAGGTGGCGAGGTGAAGTTTGTAACGTGAAACAGGGTTGTCACGCCCCTGTTTCACGGTGGTTGTGGCTCCGGTGGCGAGGTGAGGTGGTGATGGCGGGATTATCGCACTGTCGGCTCTCCTATCGAGCGATGATTGCCGGTATGGTGGATTGATGTGGTGGCTGGAAGAGCCCCCAAAGAGGGGAAGAAAAGAGAGAAGAAGAGAGAAGAGTTTCTCCAAACTGGGGAGAACTAAATAGGGTTCTCCTATTTTCTTGGGCTTGGGTTCTCCAAAAGGCGTTGGGCTTGAATTTTTAGGTTAGCATTTTGGGTTTGGGCTTAGGTTAAATTAGGTGGACCTAGGTTTATCTGGGTTAGGTTTAGATATGTGACCATCTACTTTGTACCACCGCTAGAATCGACCAATTGTCATTCCTTAAATTGTCGCCTTAATAAGATTTCATCGTTCACGCTCAAATTCCTACAAAGATATGAAAACGAAATAATTATTATAAAATATAATAATCGAAACACTAACATATATAAATTAAGGGATATATTATGTAATAATTACGTGAATATCAGTCCGATTTCGGGTCTCATAAACACTGGCCCGAAATTCTCGGGCCGGTTTTCGATTTTTAGATTTTGGGCCGGTTACCCGTACTTGCCCAGCCCTAGTTTCCACCATAAATAGTAGCTAGGGTGACCAGAGACCACTGAGTTGTTCCACCAAAATTTCATCTCCTCTGCCAGGGTTAGGTGATCAAACCAACAATTATCAAAGAAAAAGAGGAAATTATATGGCACGTATAAGAAAAACTATGAAAATCACCGATTTTTAAAATATGGTCACCCCGCACTCCCGCACATTATCAATTGTTCCATGCATGCAGGTTTTATTGTCCTATGAAAAAAAAAAAAAAAAAAAAAAAAAAAAAAAACCCTCTATGGCAATCTCATAGGTTGGCGGTAACCACGGATTTTCAAAATATGGAAATCACCTCATTACAACTTTTTCGGAACATGGGGAATAAACCTAATGGCATCAATGCTCCATAAGAAGCTTGAGATAAGCTAGATGCCTAACAATATGAGAATAATTCTATTGTGACATCCACTTATTAAGGAAAAAAAATTGTACAGATTTAAGATCTTGGTTTAATTAATAGATTTTATATAGTCATCCTTTAAGTAAGTTAATTAAATTTGATGTTAATTAATTTTGATATTTGGGTAAATACCTTTAATCCATTTTATAAATTCAATTAAGATGCGTGATTTTTGTTTGTTGTAAGTATTTTTTTAAAATTTTTTTATTTAATACATATAGAATCTTTTGAAGTTTTTAGGGGTTCTTCCTATTTGGAGGGCACTAGGAAATTGCCTATTTTGCCTTGAAGTTGTCTTGATTTCCCAAGCTGTTCATGTCGAATATATGTACATGAACATTCCGTTGAACCCATTCCTTACATTCGCTTTTCTCGCATCTCTAACTTAGAGAAGAAGAGAGATCTAGGTTGAAATGTTACAAGAAAAATGAAAGAACGAAGACAATGTTTTTGAAGGGGACATACAAATGTAAATTGAGGAACTTCTAAACTACAATGACAGAATGGGGGGATTTAGGTTTATTAATAATCTACAAATAAAATACATCAAAATTTAATATATTTTTGATGTAGTCGATTCATGTTCTCCTTCATTGTTGTTTATCTAGACCTGCATAGGTAGCAAATGTGAGCCAATGATCACCGTGTGGCGGCCGATGTGGGATGACATTCCGATGTTAAAGTTAGATAAGGCTTAGGAGAAGCTTAAAACTAAAACTGTGATTTTGTAGCGTACTTCAGGTTCATCGACCTTATCTCCCTTTTATAGTGTAGGAGTCTTTGTTCGGCTACGTCTTTAGTGGCGTAGTTTAGGGAAAGAGATCTAACTGTGGAGATCATTTTCTAATTGGGAGCTGTCCATGTGAGATAGTTTCCTACACAACTCGTGCTCCAAGATTTGCGGGGAGGTTTCCCTATCTGAGTGATGTCCATGCAAGGAAGTTTCATTGTCCAAATGATACTCTAATATATGTTTTCTAGTCGAATCCAATGTGTTGCTCGCCTGCCAGTCCTGAGTAAATCTCTCAGATACTTGCCTTAGAGGTCTTATGAGTATAGGGTCTGACCGCATTACGTGTGGACTTACTGGCTCATTGCAATTTGGACTCGATTGTCTAGATCTTGTCAATGATGAGCTTAGTACTGTTTGGGCCTCACTGGATTGAACGTGCAATCGAACCTACTTCATTCTGTTGACGAGATTATCATAACACGCGTGCAGTGCTGATCAGATGACGGATTGATGAATAATCATGTATAAATTAGTAATGAAAGCTTAGTACAAATATATTATGCACTTGATTGGTCCAGTTCACAAGGCCCGACTCTCTCCTTTTAACAAAAAGAAATGATTTCGTCAACCCAAGCCAAAGTTTATTCTATGTTACATGATCATGTTCATGTTACAAAGACTCAAGTTCAAAACACCTTAAGTAAATTTGTACAATGCACACTAATACCCATAGCCCCTAGACAATATTTATAATGGAGCCTTATTTACCCTAAAAGCACATACACACAAAGCCAAGAACAACTATTTCAACTAGTTTTCTGCTCACATTACATAGTGGTCAGTCATAACTTTATCAAGAACAGCAACAAGTTCTTCACTCTGGCTGAGTTGGGGGAAATGCCCACCGCCTTCGATGAATTCCAATGTTGTCTTCCCCTTGATCATCTTCTGCATGTAATATGCAACAGAGTTTGGAACAGCCATATCATTAGTTGTTTGTATGATAACACATGGTGTTAGAACCTTATCGAGGCAATCACGATAATCGCTGCGGAAGATAGTTTTGGCCATTGAGAGTGCTACTTCAGGCTTCATTCCGCTTAAGCTCTTTTTGAACTTTTCCACTGATGTAGAGTCTTTTGTATCAACAACAGTTGAAGCAAAATATGAAGCCCAGGTTTCAAAATTGGATTCTATGTTCATGAAGATTTGTTCAATTTGTGCCTCGTCAAATCCTCCTTCGTAGCCTTCGGCATTTAGGTACCTGCATCATACCAACCTTATTAATGGGGATCCTTAAAAAAAAATTAAAATTTTTTTTCTTCTAAAAAGTGGGTACGAGCTATCATAAGACACAAATCTATCTAAACTATAGAACGAGAGATGGGCTTATGAAGAGTGATTGTATTTCTTCATCTTGATTTTTAGGTTTCCCAAAATACCTTCCAATTCTATCATATTTATAAGAGAAATGAATGGAATTGGACCTTAAAAACTCAAATAATCCAAAACTCAATACAATGTGTATTACACAATTGCTTTAACCCATACTCAATGTAATCAATTATCATAACAACCATATCTAATTTATATATTTTTTAATATTCAAAAATGACCATATTTAATTGGGATATCCCCGTCTTCTCCCTCTCTCATTTTAATCTCTCATCCTAATCATAATATAATTTTTTTTAAGAGCAACTAGGGTTTATTTGTCTTTGCTAGGATTTAATAACCGTGTATAGTTATTGTAATATGTCACAGGTCTTATCAGCCAAGTTTTGTAGGTGCCTTCTTGGGGGTACGAGAATTTTCTGTGCTAGATTTGAAATAAAACTAGGACATATATATAGATACCTTGGAGAAGCTACAAGGAGAATAAGCTTCTTAAAGAGATGAGGTCTTTCAATTGAAGCTAAGCACCCAACCATGCCAGACAAAGAGTGACCAACAAACACTGAAGAGTCCAACTTCATCTCATCAACTAGAGCAATCAAATCCTTAGCAAAACCACTCAACGACGCATACCTAACCGGATCAAAGGCATTAGGATCATCAACCGCACCCGAAAACTTCCAGTCAAACAACACAACACGGTACCGCTGAGCCAATGATGGCACTATCTTATCCCAAATGGACTGATCTCCACCATACCCATGAGCTAGAATTAGTGTCTCTTGCCCTGAACCGATAATTCTAGCATTCATGCAAGACCTGAGAGGTCTTTCAAGAACTATCATGGCTGATGATGAGAGGAGATAGAACAAGTAGCTAGAGTGAGAAGAGACTCAAGAAGAGAGCTGAGAGTTGGTTTGTGTTGGGTGTTTTTAGTCTTCTGCCCCCCTAGTATATAAAGGAAACAAGAGGAGATACTATTAATAAGCTATAAAGCTAATTATAATGGTTACGAAAATTCTAGGGGTCGAGGGAGGGAACGGGCCGTTTCGAGATGAGTGACATTGCACATCTCATAATCGATGCACTCATTTCGAGGCGAATGGGTGGTTACCACCCATCCCTCGCCCCTTTCCCTCGCTCCCTCCCTCGACCCTTGGCAAAGCTCATAATGGTTAAGTAAGTAAGAATTATTTGTACTAGTGTATATGGGAACTAATTTTTTGTATAATTTACATATTTAATCCCATTTTAATTAATTAAGAGGGTGGAACTACATGAAAGTGATTGGGAGGAAGAAAAGGACAGACATTAAAAGGCAAAAAATGAGAGGATTTTTATTGAGATTTCAGACGTAAAAGGCTTTTTTGTCTTTGGTAAGATTGGGATAGGTTTGGCAAGACAAGTCCAAGGCCTGCCTTTTCTGCTAATTGAAAGCTTTAGGTCCTTCCATGTTCATCTCCAGAAGCTGATGACATTATCGACATTGGCTTTAGCCAAAAAGTCAAATTTTTTTTTTTAAAATGAAATGAAAATATATTGGGGGATTGTTGGGAGTCATCTTCAATCCATATGGATTTTACATTTGGAAAAGGATACCCAAAATTGGAATGTGTTATTAAATTTTGAGGTTTTTGTGAGTATGAAATCATTTTTTACTTTATATGGTGATATCGTATCTTGTGTTTTACTACAAGATTATACAATTTTAAGTTTTTTGTGAGTGATGTAGTCGATTTCTGCTCTCATTTTTCGTCGTTATAGTTTTATTGCCGTTATCTAGATTTGTACAAGTAGTACACGTGAGCTAAAGATCACAGTGTGACGGCCGACGACAATTCGATGCTTAAGTTAGATAAGACTTAGAAAAAACTTAAAATTGTAAATTGAATTTCTGTAGCGTACCTTAAGTTCATCGACCTTATCTCCCTTTTATAGTGTAGGACTATTTGTTCGGCTAGACCATTGGTGTCGTAGTTTAGGTAAAGAGATCTTTTCTTGTTTGAAAGCTGTCCATGCAGATAAATTTTTCTACACGACTTGTGCTCCTAAATCTGCAAGAGAGATTTTTCATTCTTAGTGTTGTCCATGTTAGAAAGTTTCCTTATCTGACTTATAGTATTGGTTTCCTAGTCGAATCTGATATATTGTTGGCCAACCTATTTTGGGTCGATATATCCTTCATATATTTGCTTTATTAGGGCTTACAAGTATTAGACTTGACCGTATGCCGTATGAGCTTATTACGGCGCTGCAATTTGGGTCCAACGTTCTGGAATCTGCCAATAATGGGTTTAATGTTGTCTGAGCCTCGCTGAATTGAGCATGTACAATCGGGTCCACTTTGTACTGTTGACGAGATTACCATGACACGCAAAACATGCGGATATCATTTTTTCCTCCTTACGATGATACCGTGTCTTGGAGTCTATTGCAAAATGAAAATTGGAAAATTTTATACAATTTTGAAATTTTTGTCAATAAGTGATCATTTTTTTCCTCATTCTGATGATACCTATCTCTTGACCGAGAGCATTTGGCTTTTGGCCACAAGGGACTGTAAACAATTTGACGTGAATGTGAAATAAATAGTAAGGCTTTCACATATAGTACGAAGATTGTGATTCAAAGATCCTTTTGGCAGCCAAGTTGGACTTGTATACTGTTGTTTGCTATGACCATCTTTATAGATATCTAATACATTATTGCATTCTTTAATAAAATGAAAATAGGATAAAGACAACATAAATAAACAAATCCAAATAAAAACAAAAAATCACTTTACCAGCTATTGCGAAGCACGTGTCCCAAATTCAGTGAATCATAAGCAAAAATTAAGTTTCCAACTTGTAATGTTTTCATCATCATCGTCGTCATCATCATCATCAAAACTCATTTTCGATATTTTTTGGATCGGCTATACAAATTTTGGCTCTCCAAGTAATATGGTCTTTCCACATAATTCAAGTTTAACGATGTCTTTCTTCACCGCTCTCATCCAAGTTTTCAATGATTGTCCTTTTTGTATACACCCTCTATTAACTTGCCAATCTAGACATTTTTTAAGTTGTGTCGTACTTGATCGCTTCTGCACGTAATCAAACCACGTTAAACACATTTTCTCTATTTTTGTCTTCTATGGGCAATACAGTTAAGTATCTCATAATTTTTTCATTCATAATTTTATTCTTACGGATTTATCACACATTCATCTTAATATATGCATTTTTGCTACTGTCATCTTATGCATATGTTGTCTCATAATAACCCAACATTTTGAACCGTACAACTCAACTTGTAATGTTTTATCCATTCTTTTTCTAAATAATCAATAATAATAAAAAGATGTTCTAGAATCTCCCAAAAAACCAAATGAAAATATAACAAAGACAAACATAAATAAACAAATTCAAATAAAACAAAAAACTACTTTTTCCAATTATTGAGATGGACATGCCCCATATTCTAGAGCATAGGCACGCATCTCGAAAGAGATGAGAAGTCACACCCAACCCTTGCCCATTTCCTCGTCATTCAGAATTTCTGTAATTTATAAGCAAAATGAGTCCTCATCTTGCACTTAAAAAACGGAAATTCTAACTGGCGAGGAAATGGGCGAGGGAGGGGGATTGCACCCTCCATCCCCATTGAGATGTGCAAAAGCACACATCTCGAAGGGATGGAGGGTTGCAACCCCTCCCTCACTCGTTTCCACACCCGTTTCCTCGCCAATTAGAAGGGTTCCTTAAAAAAATACTTATTATATCCTGTCCAATTCAAGCTAATATTTTATATTTTTTTTGTGTGGAAAAACATACATAATCTTCTTTTGACATTTCACTTCACTAAATAGCCAAATGTGTCAAATTCCTTGTACTAAATGCAACCACTTATCTTGACTAATTGCTTCACATAGAATCACAAAAGGTTCAATGCCACCACTAGGTTGTAGTTTCTCATTATTGTCGACAATAATGCGCACGATTTTATTCTGTTGACCATAGTACTATGTGCTTTTTTTTTTTTTTTTTTTTTTAAATACTAGGATTTTTATTACTTGAAAAAATCTTTTACATCAGTCGGGGGTACATGATGACTTTACCCGATAAAGAGAATCAGAGGACATACATCATAGCAAACCCAAAATAAATAGTGACCAAACCCCTCGATCAATGCCTATACTTGCTGTTACTTTTCTTCGTTCTAGATGATCCACGAGGATATACCTTGATGTCTTTGAAGTCCATCGCATCAAATCTTTTCGATATTCGAATTTGGTCTGTCTTTAAACCTGACACTACTCTTGACCTAATGGTGTATTCATCCAAATCTTCTTCTTCTGAGCTGATTGTATCCGAAATGTCGGTATCGGTCTCCATTTCGGTGTCGCTGTTAGCGTTACGAACCAAATAGTTAATATGTTTTATATTTGGTGCTTCAAGTACTATTGCATCCACTAAAGTTTCGTCATCTTGTACAATACCCGCATCTGCTGGAAACCCTACCTTTCGGTCATGCACCTCGTCACCACTCTGAACGCGAGTCTGAGCACCAACGTGAGCTCCACTGCCAGCACCAAACCCACTGTCAACATGATCATCTTCAGCTACTGCGTCCTCCTTTGTTGGCCCGAAGTTGCTGCCTGGAAGCATTGCATTTATCTCTGGGCTAGAGATCCCGACATCCCCGCCTACAGCCTTGGTCGAAACCCCCTGCGCTCTCCCTGGTTTCAATTGGTGAACATACTCGTACGCTCTCTGCTGCGGCCTTGAGCTGCTACCTGAAGCATTATCACATTCTTGCAGAAAAGCTTGGTCATCATTCGCGGGATCAACTTCTTTGGATCATCATCTATAGCATTTGATGTTTTGTTCACCAAAACAACTATTGGTGACGCGGCGTGCTCTGCAGAAACAGAAAGCCCTGAAATTGTCTCTCCTTGTGTGCTTAAAATGTGATTACAGACATGCCCTCAAGCAACTTAATTGAGGATTAGGAAGGGCGTTCGCCTCTTAGTCGGCTTTAATTACTCCTTCCTACTTATAATTGACGTATGCTCAGATACATATTAATCGGTTTACCGAAAAATTTATCATTGTACTCGTGTGTCATTATCACCTCTGCACGTAACCAAACCACGTTAAACACTTTTTCTCTATTTTTGTCTTCTATGGGCAATACAGTTAAGTATCTCATAATTTTTTCATTCATAATTTTATTCTTACGGATTTATCACACATCCATCTTAATATATGCATTTCTGCTACTGTCATCCTATGCATATGTTATCCCATAATAATCCAACATTCTGAACCATACAACTCAACTTGTAATGTTTTATCCATTCTTTTTCTAAATAATCAATAATAATAAAAAGATGTTCTAGAATCTTTCAAAGAACAAAATGAAAATATAACAAAGACAACATAAATAAACAAATTCAAATAAAACAAAAAACTACTTTTTCCAATTATTGAGATGGACATGCCCCATATTCGAGGGCACATGCACGCATCTCAAGGGGATGAGAAGTCACACCCACCCCTCTCCCATTTCCTCGTCATTTAGAATTTTTGTACTTCATAAGCAAAAGAGCTTTGCTAGGGGTCGAGGGAGAGGTCGAGGGAAAGGGAGCGAGGGATGGGTGTAACCACCATCCTTCTCGAGATGAGTGCCCGCGCACATCTCCAAGACGATACGCTTATCTCGAAGAGGATGAGTGGTACACCCATCCCTCGCTCCTTTCCCTCGACCCCTAGCAAAGCTCTAAGCAAAATTTGAGTCCTCATCTTGCACTTAAAAAATACTTATTATGTCCTGTCCAATTCAAGCTAATATTTTTATATTTTTTTTGTGTGGAAAAAGATACATAATCTTCTTTTGACATTTCACTTCACTAAATAGCCAAATGTGTCAAATTCCTTGTACTAAATGCAACCACTTATCTTGACTAATTGCTTCACATAGAATCACAAAAGGTTCAATGCCACCACTAGGTTGTAGTTTCTCATTATTGTCCACAATAATGCGCACGATTTTATTCTGTTGACCATAGTACTATGTGCTTAAAATGTGATTACAGACATGCCCTCAAGCAACTTAATTGAGGATTAGGAAGGGCGTTCGCCTCTTAGTCGGCTTTAATTACTCCTTCCTACTTATAATTGACGTATGCTCAGATACATATTAATCGGTTTACCGGAAAATTTATCATTGTACTCGTGTGTCATTATCTTCATGCAATACCTATAAAAATCAAATAAAATTGAAACCATTAAAGCCTCTAAATTAGTAAACTGTTATAATCACTGTGATTCATTTTCATAGTCTGAAAATCTAATTAAAAAAAAATCAAGTGGAGAAAAGACAGAGTGGTGGAAAAGAGATTTAGAGAATTAATAAGTGAATTGGGCTTTCATCAGTGTCAAGGTGCCTCCTCCAATCAAGGCTAGAATTTCTCGTGCTTCGATTGTGATCTTTCCTTGCATTTACAGGATTCTCTAGTGGGATCTTTCATTCACGTTTTTTTCCTACAAATAACTTTTTGTGAAACTCTTTGACCCATGAATTGGGGGTATCCTTTTTTGTTACGCAATTCGCAAAATTCAACAAGCAATCAATCTTTCACGATCAATGGTGTAGTACTGCTTGTAGTAGTGGTCCTTCTACATCGTCTTAACAATCAAAATTTGGTAAGAAAAAAAATATCTATTTAAGGAGACTTCTTCCTATACCTAGAAATGATTCATTGAAAGACTCAAAACCAATCCTTGATTTTCTCTTTATTTCACTTTCTAGTGAAGAAATTCCAAACTCTGCTGTACTATGCTTTTGGGCCACCCATTTCACACAACTTTTTTTCTACCTATATTGTGCTTTAATTGGTTCAAATTCATTTATGGGTTTTGCGTTTTCTCACAAATACTTTGAAGGTTCATATATTTTATTAAGTTTAGTATTTGTTGTTAAGAAATTGATGAGTGGTGATACAGTGCCTGGCCACCAGGCACACCATCAGTGCACTTAGAATTTTTCCGAAATTGATATTGCAGTTTATGATTCAAAAGGTGACCCACAGCACATTCGAAATGCTATTGAGGAAGGAATTACCTACACTGAATAGTCGTACACATGATTATTTTGTATGTTCAAGAAGAAATTTCAATCCTTATAAGCCTATAGTATTTAAAACTATATAAATTTGATAATGTTTCCATCTAGGACAAAAAATTTTAATTATATTTATTATTATTATTTTTTCCTGATAGTTTGGAAACGAAAGAACATGGGTTTTCTAATGATTTCCCTTCAATATTTGTATATGTTTTTTAATATTTTGACCCCTCCCAACCCAAATGCTGTCGACAAGATTTAAACTCTGAATTTGTGATTCTATCCATTAAAGTCTATTGCTGAGTTAGTACCCCATTAATCTTTCAATATTTGTACGTATTTTAAGCTTTATATCATGTGAAAGGAATTTATCACTTAAAAACCACCACAAGGGATGCTCCAACTTGATAACAACGCGCCAAAGACGTTTGATAACCACATGCACCGAATTGGCATACTCATTACATTTAAATTTCCCGACAAAAGAAATTTTGGTATCACGGACAAAACCCTATAGTTTGTAAGTAATGTCTGAAAATCACATCCATAAGATTATCATGGGCAAAGAAACACATGGAACATAGGCCCCCTTTGTACACCCCACCGACTTGTACCCATTTTTATGAACCTCCAACACCATGACAACATTTTGCCATGATTTGCTACAATTTGAAAAGAAGAAGAAAAGAAGAAATGGATCAGAAATCACCATCAATGGACGTGTGTAGGTGAAATGCAGGAGGAGTAGTTGGTTCACTCTACAATCATATTTATATTTCGGCAATTTAGGTGGAGCTTCAATTCATTTCGCATCTTATGAAACAGTACTTTAATGACACTCTACATAAATAACGTTGGCGAAGTCCTCCACAAGTGTTTGAAAGATACAACTCAACAAATCACAATAAAGCTTTATTTTTCGCATTTATTAGGTTGCTGCATCTTTGTACCATACTATCTCGATAATTCTATTACTACTACTACTACACCAGAAAATGAAGTGCTATGAACTTTCAAGATTTTATTTTTGGATTGTTCACTAACCAGAAAATGATTTTAAGGAGGTAGTGTTTTGTAATTTGAAGTATGGGTTGCATACAGTCTAATAAAATGTTTATGTGAATTACAATGAACAAAAGTTTTACTACTCGAGTGAGGGTATCTTTAGTGCTCTTTCAAATGGACAACTTTTTTTTTTAGACAGTTTTTACAAAATTATTTTGAATGTTTTACAGAATTGCTGCAATCTGCAGTCCATCGCAACAATTTAGAGTTGGATCATAGAAGAAACCATACCTAGTTCCAGAGGCTCAAGTCACAGTTCCAAGAATCTACCTAAGGCACAGTCAATGAAGGCGTTTCCTTCTATGAAGCTTTCATAATAAACTTGGTCGTGTCTTTGAACATCTACAAGCCGCTCCATTCTTCTATGAGCTGAAGGGGCCTTATATCTATGCAAGACTTGGGAGATGAACATCTACAAGCCGCTCCATTGTTTGCAACTGATCATATGGAGCAATCTACACAAGGCAAAAAAAAAAAAAAAAAAAAAAAAAAAACTGAGTGACCAAACTATTTGATGGTTTATAAGAAAAAATGATAAAAATGTAGTAGCTAACCTGGCTAAATCCGTCAGGCCATGTTATGGAAACAGCACAGTGTTCTAAAAATGGGCCTAGGCGGCCAGCTAGCGCTAGAAGGTAGAAAAACGCTCAGATTAATGGTTGGGCAGGTTCTGGGTAGTCTAGGTGGATCTGGGCGATTTATTATTATATTTTTTTTAATAAGGCTGATTGTGTTCTTATTTTATTTTTATTTCCTCTTTTTTTTTAGAAATAAACAATTTAATTGTTTTTTATTTAGTATATGTCTAAATGTAGCAAATGATGATTACTTAATGAAATTCTCAAAGGATCTGCCGGTACCAATTTTAGTAATGTAGATTTTATCAAACATCACTGAGGTTATTCATGCAATTTGAAAAAAAATAAAAGAGTAGGTTTTGATATTTGTCCACAAATTCAACTTTGTATAAAGTACCCATCATGACTAACTTTAGTCATTTGAGTTTTAATAAATTTTGTTCATGATTGTTAATTTTTCATGTGTTTTAAATTTTGTATATGTATCTTGGCATTAAATTGGATGTAATTGATAAGGTATTATGCTTAACTTTTGTAAATTATTAAAGTTATAATACAAAACCTAAGACCGCCTAGGCACCTGCTCGTCGCCCGCAGCCCGCCCACCGCCTAGCGCCTTTTAGAACACTGAAACAACATAGTTTCCGATTGGACGAATATCTTTGGGTTCAATGTCTTCAGGAACATCAGCAAACTGTAACTTTTGCTCCCCAGACCATTCATCCCATTTAAATCAAATGCATCTGATGTTAAATTGAAACATAATGTTTGATGGCATGTGTGTGGAAGCAAAATTTCACCGGATCACGTGCTGATGACGCGGAGCAATTTGCATAAGATAAAGATTAATTCTTGATACTGGTGTGGTGTCTGTCACGGGGATTCCGATGCCAAAGTTAGAGCAATGTCTTTAGAAAAATATTTATTTATCTGTATTTGAAGAAAGAGTTGTGAATCAAGAAAAAAACTATCTCCAGATGACTTTATGTGTGGCTATTTATAGAGGCAAAATGAGTAAATTGCTGGCAGATGAGTGAGACACGTGGCAGATGAGTGAGGCACGTGGCAGATTAGTAAGACATGTGGCAGATGAGTGAGTCATATGCTTGTAGGCGGTTGTAACTTTTCTTAAGTAGTTGTAACTTCCGTGGATGGTTGTAACATCTCGTTGGCAATTGTAACTTCCTGTTTGGAGATACTTCTCCTACAAGCTTGTGTGTTCAACTGAGCATGGTGGTTAGCGCTGAACACTACTCCTCTGCTGAGAAAAGAATGTTTTGCTTAGCTGTACTGGGCCCAGACTTGGACTGCATTGGGCCCAAACTTGGGCTTTCTCTATTTGTAACTTTCGTGTCCAAGTAAAATATCTTCCTTAGGTGAATAAAATAAGTCATGCTTCGGCATCCTTGTGATTTGACGACCCATCGACATATAAATGTCACATATCTTTGAGTTGACTTACCCCCGTTTCAGCATGAGTTGAGGAGTCTTCATTTATTGAAGGACGCGACACTAATTTGCAAGCTGACTTTGTTTCCCCGGTTGAAGAGGTAATGAATTATGCTATGAAATATGCTAAAGCTTAAGCCTTTAAAGCTGTCATCAATCGGTAGATCAAGTCGTATTGGCTCAACCCTATTGCCCATTTCATGAGTTTTTTACAAGCATCCAGGAGGAAGTTGTGCCCCCAACTATTCGCTTGATGAAAACTGAGCTAACTGATACATTTGAAACTGCCAAGTAGTTGTATGTGACTTCTCCTGGATTTGTCTGCTGATATACTCAAGAATCGATCCAAAGCTCATGCTCTATTAGTGAGACTTTGAATTTCTTTTGGAGTTGATGGCGACTTCATGTCAAGTAGTGGTCTTCTTTGCTTTTATGATCCCCGAACTTTGTCTATGTATGTTGGTCAGCTGACTTAGAAATATTTGTATTAAGGGCTCAAAAGCTTGATTAACCTCTTTCATGAGTTTCCAATATGCTTAAGTCGAAATTTAAGCATAACTTGAGGAAATTAATCATGGATTTCAATCTATTTATCTTGGAAGTTGCATGGAAATATTGTGTGATCTGCTGATCACTTGACAAAATTTAAAGAGATGTAAGTAGTCCTAAGTAAGATGCATATATGCTCAGTGATTGATTAATTGAATTACCCACTCACGGAGAGTGACATCATTCACTGAGGCATTTAGCTTGTGTGGTCTGCTGACCACTTGACTAAACTTAAACGGATTTAAATAGTCTTGAGTAAAATGATTTTAGGCATTGAATTACCCACTCACTGAGAGTGTCATCCTCTACTGAGACATTTTGCTTGTGTGGTCTGCTGACCACTTGACTAAACTTAAACGAATTTAAGTAATCTTGAATAAGATGCTTCTATGCATTGAATTGCCCTCTTATGAAAAGTGACATCCTCTACTGAGGTGTGATCCTCTATTGAGGCATTTTGCTTGTGTGGTCTGCTGACCACTTTACTAAACTTAAACGAATTTAAGTAGTCTTGAGTAAGATGCTTTTATGCATTGAATTACCCACTCACGGAGAGTGTCATCCTCTACTGACGTGTACATAAATATTTGTATTTTCTAAATGTCTTCTGCTGAAGGACATGTAGAACAAATTCTCGTATTTCAACTGAGAAAGGTGTGTTCTCTACTGAGAAGCAAAATAATGTATCATCTGCTGAGGTATATGTAAATATTTTTTCAGATCTTTTCTTTGCAGGATCTCCTTTATTGGTGGTGGTCTCTTCGGCCAAGGTTGGTTCTTCTTGGGAAAAATTTGATTGACCGAAATGGAGAACATTGTGTATGTTCTATCGGATGAAGAGTTTCTTATTGAAGAGATAAAATACAATAAACAGATAAAATATCACCAAGTTTTTCTTACATGTACATTGCATTTTTTCTAGAAAAATTAAAAATGAAAAAGCAAGGATGCCTCAGCTTCAATCCTCTTTGTGAAATGGTCGGTTGCCACAATCATCAGATTCTTCTGCGCTGGAGAGTTTGATTGATCAGAACGGTGAACTCTGTATATGTTCTACTGGCTGAAGAGTCTCTTGTTGGGGAACGTGTTCTACGCTTGTGCCTTAGCACTGTTTTTTTTTGTCATCCCACAATGCATTGCGTTCTGCCATGACGAAGATATCGGTAAGAGTTTTGCCCGATTTCATGGTCAATTTTCCATACAATATGTGATATGCGAGCAGACCATTCTTAAAAGCTAAGGATGCAATTTGGTCATCACACCCATTTATGCTCGCCCTTTCTGCCTTGAATCTCTTGATGAGGTCTCAGAGAGATTCATTTGACTTTTTCTTTATGTTGAAGAGGTGGTCAGCATGTTTTTTTTTATGGTTCTATAGGATGAATACTCTTTTGTGAAAATAAGGGAAAACTCTCCAAAGTTGTCGACCGACCGAGGGGTTAAAGTGTGGAACCAATCTTGGGCCACTCCTTGTAAAGTCATAGCAAATATTTTGCACATAAGTGGGTCATCATTTTTGTGCAGAGTCATGACACTTCAAAAATGCTTCAAGTGCCTCTTAGGATCAGAATCTCTTTTGAAAGGAGTAAAGGTTGGTATGGTAAACTATGCCGGTGGAGGATACCCTTCAATGTCATTTGTAAAAGGTGAAGTGTTTACCAAGGCCACCAATCTCTTTTCATGACTCGCGAGTTCCTCAACCGCTCATTGATAATATGTGCTATATCATCGGTTCTCAAGGCCCTAAGTGCATCCTGCTGATCGGCTACTCAGTAGGTTAGTCTATTCTGCTCAGCGACATGGCAGTTTTGGGACAAGTTAATATAACGATCCAGATTTGATCCTTTTTGTTGTTCACATCCATCGATATTCTGTCTTCGTCGACCATTCATATCTGGCATCATCTGTGATCCCAGCCTTGAGTGTACATTTGCTTGGGAACCCAACCTTGAGAAGACTCATGTTTGAGGGCCGAGCCTAATCGTGGCCCTAATCTTGAATGAATGCTTCTAGATGTATCATTTCCCCTAAGTGGATGACTATTTTTGCTCCCACGCACATGGTCTACTGGCAGACGACACTGTGTCTTCTGCCCTGACTGTTGTATATTCACTAATCGCTCTACTACCCGAGTTTGGTCCTCCAATATTTTAGTTAAATTGGCAATCTGACCTGCAAGATTTTCTTGTTGCGTCATCTTCATTGGGCTTGGTTGTTGGGAAGAAAATTGCAATTGATGATCAGCCGACGGTGGTAGACCTACTACCAGTGGTTGTTCGCAGGAAGCGGTTGAACCCATGGCGATGATGGCGGTTTGGTTCTAGCAGAGGACTGTGCAACATTATTTTTGCTAATTTGTTTTCTAGTTCTAACCATTGTATTGAAAAGAACTTTGTCAATGAAAGTGTTTCATCATCATCAAAGCCCATTCCCGAGATTTTCGGGGTCGGCTACATGAATTTTGATTCTCCAAGCAATGCGATCTTCCCACATTTCCTCACCTAATCCAAGCTCAATGATATCTTCATTCACCGTCTTCATCCAAGTTTTCAACTGTCGTCCCCTCCGTCTACACCCTCCATTAACTTGCCAATCTAAACATTTTCTAATTGGCGCCGTGCTTGGTCTCCTCCGCACATGACCAAACCAAGTTAAACGTCTTTCTCTAATTTTTTCCTCTATGGGCGCTACACCTAAGTATCTCCTAATTCTTTCATTTCTAATTTTATCCTTATGAGTTTTACCACACATCCTAATTTTTTCCTAATTCTTTCATTTCTAATTTTGTGAAAGGAAATTTAAAGTGAATGAGTGATTATTTTTTTTAATAAATGAAAGAAAACATGCAATGAGTTTGATTCAAGCTCTCATTGAAAACACCAATTTGTGGAAGCAAATTTTCACCGGATCACGTGCTGATCACGCGGAGCAATCTGCATAAGATGAAGATTAATTCTTGACACCGGTGTGGTGTCTGCCACGGGGACTACGATGCCAAAGTTAGAATAATGCCTTTAGGAAAATATTTATTTCTCTGTATTTGAAGAGAGAATTGTGAATCAAGAAAAAAGTTATCTCCAGGTGACTTTGTGTGTGGTTATTTATAAAGGCAAAATGAGTAAATTGCTGGCAGATGAGTGAGACACGTGGTAGATGAGTGAGGCACATGGCAGATGAGTGAGTCATATGTTTGCAGGGGGTTGTAACTTCTCTTAGGTAGTTGTAAGTTCTCTCAGATAGTTGTAACTTCCGTAGATGGTTGTAACCACCCGTCGGCGATTGTAACTTCATGTTTGAAGACACCTCTCTTACAAGCTTGTGTGTTCAACTGAGCATGGTGGTCAGCGCTAAACACTATTCCTTTGCTGAGAAAAAAATGTTCTGCTGAGCTGTACTGGACCCAGACTTGGGCTGCATTGAGCCCAAACTTGGGCTTTATCTATTTGTAACTTTCGTGGGTAATTTTTTAGCTTCTCGAAAACAACCCAAATCTTTGGCCTTCCTTATCTTGTTGGGCCAATGTTTATTTTTGTCTCCCACAATGTGTTAGGAGGTAAGAATGAAGACTTTCACAAGAATACAAAACTACCTGCTGTGCATATACTTCAGCTTGGAAGAACAATTTTCATGGATAATAAACATGTTGGAAATAAACTTTTCATCTTTTTTTTTTTTTTTGGGTGAAGTTGTATTAAAATACATATTCATTCAATGTGTCAGGATGGCCGAGTGGTCTAAGGCGCCAGATTCAAGTTCTGGCAATTAAATCTTTTTTATTTTCTTTTCTTCTATACTTAAAAAGAATTTTGCTAAATTTTAAATATTTTTTTTGGTTGCTATGATTAAAAGTTGGTTCAAAGAGGCAAGGGCTACATACAACACTTTGGGCAAATCATTTATTCTAAACTAAAGATATTTTATTATGAAATTAAAAAAAAAGGCCATGACTAAAAACTGGATCAAAAAGGCAAGGGCTACATACAACACTTTGGGCAGATTGATAGTTCCATCTAACAGTTGCAAGGTGAAGGAGGACTCTTCATCCGAATCAGGAACCTTAACCCATATTACTTTAAGAGATTTATCATATGTTACAGCTATTTAAACAAGGGCTGGGCAGGTCCGAGTAACCAGCCCGAAAATTAAAAACCAAAAATCGGCCCGATTTTTTTAAGCCCGCAATTTTGAGGCCCGAGACCGGACCGAGTTGGGCCAGTTAACCGAATTCCGAACCGGTCTCGGATCGGTCTCGGTCCAAAGCACAAAGGTCCAAACTCCAAACCCAAATTTTAATGTTGGAGACAATGACAACTTGCAATTTGCATTAATTGATTTTACTGTTGGAGACAATGACAACTTGCAATTTGTAATTTGCATTAATTGACTTGCAATTTTACTAGAAACTCTGTTAGAATAGACTTCAGAAGTCTGATACAGCTCGTTAATTGACTTGGATACAGTGCCAAGAACATTTCATTTGTGGATTAGATCCAAGTTTTGTGTGTTGAACCGAAAACGTTTTGAGATTGTTGAATCGAAGAGCTAGTAACTAAAGAAAGAAATGGCTGAAGCTGCAGTGAGTCTTGCTGTTGAGCAAATGATTCCATTTGTGATTGAAGAAGCAAAATTGTTGAAAGGAGTGCGGGGTGAGGTGGTGGCCATCAAAGTTTAAATGGAATCCGTTCGTGTTTTGCTCAGGGATGCTGATGCAAGGGCAGAGATTGATGAAGATGTCAGTATCATGCTTGGGTTAACCCACTTCTCGTCTTCTTCACGGCGACCTCCACGGCCTCCGCCGTGCCCATGGTCACCACGGCCACCGAATCCACGGCAAAAACCTTCCCTGTCACCACCTCTGCCATGATTGGTGTTTTTTTTTTTTTTTTTTTTTTTTTTTTTACGTCTCTCTCTGGTTGGAGTAGAGTAGGGGCGCTAAGAGGCTGACTCTCTCTGAAGACGAAATGTGGGAAGTGGAGGTAAGGGTTTTATTTTATTCATACCTGGGCCGGGCATCCGACGGGTTTCAGAAAGGGTAACCGAGGTCCTGACCAGAAACATCGGGTCGGGCCGGGTTTTAAAATCGATTATTTAATAATAAATAAAAAACCTATCCGAACCGACCCGATCGGTTCGGTCTGAAATGCCCACCCCTAGTTTAAACTGGAAACAACAAACAAACAAACAAACATTAATCGTCAAATCAAGTCCAGCAGAGTTAGTCGGCAGAAACTGAACAAGTAGATTCTATTGGTTGTACCCAAGGATGCACGGATACGGACATGCGTGTCATGTCAGACACAGACACGACACGTCGACTCGGCAATTTTCCAAAAACTAGGACTCGTCGACACGTCATACTATTTTTTTTTAATAAGTCATATAAATAATAATCTAATAAAGTGCCTTCCTAGAGTGTCTTGAAGAATATGATTCTGTTGCAAAAAAAATATTAAAGTAGAGAAAAAATACAATAGAAAAGAAGTAGAGGAGAGAAGAAGCAAATGAGAGAAAAATAAGAAGCAAAGATTAAGAAAAAACATAAACTACTTCTTAGGTGCCAGACTCAAATGAAAAAAGAAACAAATGTGTCAGGATGGCCGAGTGGTCTAAGGCGCCAGACTCAAGTTCTGGTCCTTTAACGAGGGCGTGGGTTCAAATCCCACTTCTGACAATTGAATTTTTATTTATTTTCTTTTCTTCTATATTTAAAAAGAATTTTGCTAAATTAATTACATTTTTTTTTTTTTTGCTATGATTAAAAGCTGGTTCAAAAAGGCAAGGGCTACATACAACACTTTGGGCAAATCATTTATTCTGAACTAAAGATATTTTATTATGAAATTTAAAAAAAAAAGGCTATGACTAAAAATTGGATCAAAGAGGCAAAGGCTACATACAACACTTTGGGCAGATTGATAGTTTTGTCTAACGGTTGCAGGGTGAAGGAGGAACTCTTCATCGGAATCAGGAACCTTAACCCAGATTGCTTTAAGAGATTTATCATATGTTACAGTTGTTGAAAATGGAAACAACAAACATTAATCGTCAAATCAAGTCCAACAAAGTTAGTCGCCAGAAACTGAACTAGTAGATTCTATTGGTTGTACCCAAGGATGCACCGATACGGACACGACACGCTGATTCGACAACTTTCCAAAAACTATGACTCGGAGACACGTCATACTATTTTTTTTAATAAGTCATATAAATAATAATATAATAAAGTGTCTTCCTAGAGTGTCTTGAAGAAGATGATACTATTGCAAGAAAAAAAATTTAAAGTAGAGAAAAAATACAATAGAAAAGAAGTAGAGGAAAGAAGAAACAAATGAGAGAAAAATAAGAAGCAAATGTTAAGAAAAAACAAAAACTACCTCTAAGGTACCAAACTCAAATGAAAAAAGAAACAAATGTGTCAGGATGGCCGAGTGGTCTAAGGCGCCAGACTCAAGTTTTGGTCCTCTAACGAGGGCGTGGGTTCAAATCCCACTTCTGACAATTAAATTTTTATTTATTTAAAAAGAATTTTGCTAAATTTTAAATATTTTTTTTTGTTGCTATGATTAAAAGTTGGTTCAAAGAGGCAATGCTACATACAACACTTTGGGCAGATAATTTATACTAAACTAAAGATATTTTATTCTGAAAAAAAAAAAAAAAAAAGGCCATGACTAAAAACTGGATCAAAGAGGCAAGGGCTACATACAACACTTTGGGCAGATTGATAGTTCTGTCTAACGGTTGCAGGGTGAAGGAGGAACTCTTCATCGGAATTAGGAACCTTAACATGTTGAAACTGGAAACAACAAACAAACATTAATCGTCAAATCAAGTCCATCAGAGTTAGTCGACAGAAACTGAACAAGTAGATTCTATTGGATGTACCCAAGGATGCACGGACACGACACGTCGACTCGACAATTTTTCAAAAACTAGGACTCGGAGACACGTCATACTATTTTTTTTAATAAGTCATATAAATAATAATCTAATAAAGTGTCTTCCTAGTGTGTCTTGAAGAGGATGATAATGTTGCAAGAAAAAAATTAAAGTAGAGAAAAAAATACAGTGAGGAGAGAAGAAGCAAATGAGAGAAAAATAATAAGCAAAGATTAAGAAAAAAATAAACTATCTCTATGCTTTAGTGGCTTTTTGCCCTATTTATCTTAAATTGCAATTGAAATAGTCATTCACTTTAGATGAGTCAACAACCATTATATTACGTGGTTATTTGCAAATATCTAAAAGTAAAAAATAAAACAAAGTTGGTTTTCAAATCTCGACAGTGTCCTGACCAAGTTCTGAGTGTATCGGAGGCATATCTGACACGTTAACCACATTGACCATGTGTCTGACACCTACCGACACGTGTCAAGTGAGTGTCGTGTGTCAGATACGACAAGTTTTCGAAGAGTCTATGTTTCCTTGGCTGTACCTTGTTTTTGAATTTCCGCACACTGTTGTACCACACAAACACCAAGGTCCTGGAATGTTTTCGCAACTTCGCTTAGGGGATCAGTGATGTTCACATAATTATTACATAATATACATCCTAATTGATATTTGTTAGTGTTTTGGATATCGTATTTTAGTTTAATTATTTTATTTTTGTAGGATTTGGAGTTTAAATGACAAAAGTGCATCAGCGTGGCAAATTTGAAAATTCAGGAAATTGACGAAATTGAGCAGGAGACACTCAAACCAAAGAAAAATAATGAAGTTAGTTTTGAATTGGTGGAACAAGGAAGTCATATGAATGAACATAGCCAAACCCTTTAGTTTATAATTGAAATACAGCAAATTGAAATTGAGCTTCTAATTTAGAATTGAAATTGGGTTTCCAATGGGGTATTTTGGTTTCCAATTTGGGCCCAATAGGGAGTAGGTTTCTCTTTACCTTAAAGACAACCAAAAAAGAGGAAAGGAGAGTTTTTTTTTGGCAGCAACAGCAGCGAGAGGGAGAGAAAAAAAAAAAAAAAAAAACAGAAACGCAAGAAGAAGAGTGTGCAGGACGCTATTGGTGAGCAGCGAAGATACAGGAGCAGAAACACTGTCCAGGAACAGCAAGGAGGCAGCAACGCAGGACACAACACGGCAGCTGGAAGGTAGCCAAAACGCATGACTGCTGCTCGATGCCGAAACGATGACTGCTGCTCGATGCCGAAACGCTGACTGCTGCTCGACGCTGTCCAACAGTGAAGATGTTGTCTAGCAGGGTGCACATCGATGTTGCTGTCATCACCTTCGCCATGTGTCACTAAACTCTACGCAAGGTGAAGAGACGAACTCCTAGATGTAATGCACTTAATTAATATTTGATTCGTTTTATGCTTTCACGGTGAATAATGGTGTTTATGATTCTCACTTTTATTTAATATAGGAATTTATGTTATTTTAGTGACAAAGATTTCATCAATTTCTTCGTAGATTATTATTTCAGTGGTTGTCTTTTTCTTCTCCATATAAGTTTAGTCACGCTTTTCTTATGTGTGAAATTTTAAGGATCAATTGATTCTGGTAGGTTAGTTATATGTGATCGTCTTTTATTATGTTATTGTCTCTGGATATATCGTAAATTTAGGATATCACATATGACCAACCTTTGTGCTTTCTAGAAAAAAGTAAAATCTAAAATCCATTTACATTAGGATATATTAATGCATTAAAGACTATTCTTCCGATTATGTTGTTTGGGATGTGAAATACGTAATCGAGTCATCATAGCGAATCAATACTAGTTGGCGCGTGAAATCTAGGAGGGATTCTTGGAACCTTGTGACTTTTCTAAACTTGATTTTTATTAAACTAAATTTAATTTCACATTTTAAAATTGCTAGAATTTCTTACATTTAATTTCGCGTAGTTTTTTTTTTCCTTGACCTTGTTTTGTAGATTGTTTTTCCTCGTGGGATCGACACCCCAATCTTTACTGCAATTGACTGCGTGTACTATTTGGGCGTAATCAATCAACAACCACTTCAGGCATTCCAATATCTCCAGAAGCTGATAGCTGCCAAAATGAAATCAAACGTTTATCTCCAACACAGTATGAAAGATCCTCTTCAGCATATACTAGTACATATTGTTTAAATGCTTACAGTTGGTCTGATGGGCAGATCAAATAGATGTGGGATTCCAAACTGTTGAACGACCTGGGGAGGATATGATAAAGACATTAGATATCAGAGCATATGCTAATAGACGGGTAATTATAAGTTTATAACTATGACATGAAAAGAATAGTAGGATCAGTTGTATACCTGAGAGCCTGAACCTCTACCGAAAGGATAGTAGCGTTTCCCATCAGCCTCAAAGTGGCACATATTCTCAACTACAGCAATACAAGATACCTGGAGAAACCCGTAAGAGAACAAATACTTAGGCACGCAGTCAATATCAAATTAATTCTTTCAGGGAATAACATGTTTATGCATTTATCCAGGCTAACAATTCTACAAAATTGGTCTATTCTCAAATACTGACGTAGGACACACCTTAAGTTTAGAAAACATGCGTACTCCTTTTGCAACATCAATGAATGATAGCTTCTGAGGAGTGGTAACAATCACAGCAGCGCTTAATGGGACTACCTGGAAAATAAAATTTATCCAATGCAAGTGAGAAGCAATGTTTATAAGCTGATATAAAGGTAATAAGTATAACTGGAGCTAATCAATATAGAATACCATGGAAATAAAACCCTATTTCCTATCTTAAGAAAGGACGATTGAAATGGATTGGAAGATAGAACTTAGAAGGATAACTTCTGTGCACAACATACCAGTCAGTAGTAGTCAATAGTTGGTTGATCACACCAGAAACCATTGGACCTCACATTATTGCTCGTCCTTGACCAGCAAAACCAAAGGACACTAACTTGACACCCATGTATTCTGTGGGAATTATTGTTTTCTTCTCTGGATCCTGGAAGCAGTTCTTTCGATCTCATTCCATGACATTTCAAGATAACATAAGCGATATTGATTTCAGACTAAAGTAATATTAGCACTTCCAAGACTCAGCTTTCAGGGGAGACCATTGTTGGTAGACTTGGACCATAAACATCAGCAATCAGCATCAAAGATTCCAACTCTAGCACCCATACCAGCCAAAGTATATGCAAAGTTTACAGCTACCGTTGATTTCCCCACACCTCCCTGTACCGATTAATTAAGTAAAGGGGAACCAAGAAAGAACATTAAGAACTGAAGGATTAGTGCAAGAGATAGGTACGTGGTTTCATAACTCTGATATTTGTAACTTGTGGGAGCCCAATATGGCACACAACACACTCATAAAGGTTTTGTAAACTCTACCTTGCAACTTGAAACAGCAACAATATTTGATATAGTCTGTAATCCAAGTGGAAGTTGTTCAATAGACACAGGTCCTGCAGGCTGCGCTGACATTGTTACTTTCACTTTTTTAACCCAAGGAAGCACTGCCACCACCTCATTTGCCTTTTGTTCAAATTGCCCAGACACGAAAACCGGTGAATATATAGTGCAAGACCAGGAAACAAAATGGAAAAAGGAGAATGGCCTACAAAGCTTGTAGCAGGAAGTAAAATGCATCAGCAACCAGGAAATGTCGCAAAAAATGCCCAATCAAAACAATTATAAGCAAAGCAACAACTAAACTCAGTTTGGAATCATTTTTTACTGAGTAACTAATAATGGAAAATACAGCTCTTGCTTATCAAACAGGGGATCAGGTTTTCATTTACCATGTCTTTGACTGGACATTCTAGTGTAGTGAGTTCCAACAGGAATGAGACCTGAAATTAATGAGGCAAAGTATGTAATCTTTTCAACATAACTGAGGGAAAAGGTTTTCATGGTTGTCATTACTTACCTCTCCCAAGGCATCATCAATATTCAAATCTTTAACAAACCCGCATGAAACAATGTCTGTTCCAAAATCAGGATCAATGATCTGGGACAAGGCTGCCAGTACATTTTTTGCAGCTGTGAGTGATGATGTAGAAGTGCCGGCTACAAGAAACAAAGTTGTGGCAGATTAGATAGTTAAATTAGAACAAGAATAAGATAAAACGAGAGTTTACCTAGTTGGCATCGGTGTTTATATATTAGTACCCGAACAAATAATGAGCATAACTATCCAATTGTTCCAATGGAGAGAAAAACATACCATGTCATTACTCAAAGATGGTATTGTCACTGATATACACTCATGCTTTAGAGTCTGAGCAATAACATTGCATCACAAACTTTCATACGAGAAAATCATTTAGCATAAATCATGCTTCGGTGCTTTTCAAATTCCTGTTAGGATCCCATTAGTGAGACCATCTACATCTGTTCCTCTAGATAATTTTAAGCCCTAACAGCCGTGTATCAGAACGGACCAACATTCCTTGGTTTGAATCACGGAAGTCCTATGCCGCGGACAAGGCTAACTTGGAATATGCATCAAAGTGGATGTCTATTTGGAAAAGACTAAAGACATCACAATTGTATAAAGGGAGTCTCTCCCATGAAAGGAAGAATGCTACTAGGACAAAAGTGAGAACCACGAGAATAAAGAGGGCTTAAATACTTGGATGCGCTTTTGTAGTATTTGTCGATTTATTATTACCAATAAAAATCAATAGCCATACAGGTATATGCACCTATATGCAATCAAATGCAATATATACTCATCTCAAATCAATCATGTTAAAAAGAGGCTGAGTTACACTTATTCACAGTGAAGGAGTAACCAAACTTTAGAAATCAACCATGATATTCTCAATTAAGAAAAAAACCATCAAACAAAACAACCCCATGGATCAATTAAAGCCTTCAATAGCTAGAGAAATGGATTAAACTATGAAAACATTTTATGGGGTTGTCTTGGAGTTGAAACTTACTATCAACAGAAGCAGCTTTCGGACTCGAATCCTTCGCAAACCTTTCACGTCTTTTAGATGCAATGAAATGTTTATTGGCACTGAGAAAGCAAAGCTTCTTTGCTAGTGAAACTCCTACTCCTACAACAAAGATCATTTGAAGAGACTCAATGGTTTACTAAAGAGAGTGCAAACTTCAAACATTATAAATTTTATACAATGGAAGAAGAAGTGTACCTCCATTAGATGGTGATTTTGTGATTGAGAATGTAAGCTTTGGAGAAGTTGGAACTTGAAGAAGTTCCATTTCTGAGCCTCAAGTTTCAATAACTACTGGCTCCAATCCTGTTAATTTATCACTTTCAGGTCCAAAACAGACACCATCTTTAAATGGAATGACAACTAAGTCCTTACCTTCTGACTGGAAATATAGTAAGAGTGGATTAGTTAGTTGAGTGTCAAATTTTTTGGATTCCGAGATTTTGGATCAGCTTGCAAATCTGTTTCTTGAAAGATCTTAATCGTTATACATTTGGTACTATTAATCTTGATGTTGTCTAACATCTGTAGGTTGTCGAAGAAACCTTTCTCAAAACACCTGAGAATGTTATTTCAGAACACCATTTTTTTTTAAGTAGTAAAAACTGGATTCAAAGGCATAAATGCATAATGAGTTGAATGGGTCTAGTAGCACAGAAACTGTTTCTTCTTGAGGCAAACTCGTGAACCTGGGAGTTGATTATCATTTTGCACGTAGTTTGGCTTCTGATTAGTGGATGAATTTCAAAAACTTAGTCACTAGATCTACAAAATCAAAAATATCAAAAGCTAAAAGCCTAACAGCAATGGTAAAAACACTTGGTTAAGCCAAAACATAACCGAAGCCCATCTAAGGAGACCAACTACTTTGTAACACATACATTAACACGTAATAGAGTGTCGATGCGCTCTACGTGCGTGAATATTCAATACATTTTATTTTATTTTATTTTATTACATCCCTTCAATAATAAGTAAAAAGTATTATTAAAATTCTAAATAAAATAATTATTTATAATTTTAAGGACCTATGTATAGTTTACAAATAATTAATGGCTTAAATATAATTAACAATATTTGAGAGGACAGATTTTTTTATTGTAAATAAACTGAATTTGGAAGGGTAAAATAATACATGTATAATTTAAAATGACAAAAATATCCCCAATCATTATTCACCTAATTATTGTTTTTTCTTGTAAATATGATAGAGTTGGGAGGGCATTCCAAAAAGGCAACGACTACTCCACACCACCATTGAGGCTTTTTTTTTCTTATTCACACCACCAATTAATATGCATAATAACCTAACAGAGAAACCTAAACTCAAAACAAAAAAATGTAAAACAGGGTAACTTTCAACCAATTTAAACCCTCAATTGAGACCGATTCTCAAGCTCATCAAAACAAGAAAATTGTAGTACTCTGAGTTATCTAATAAACACAACTTGAATCACTTGAAAATGTTTTGAAATGAGCAAGTTATGGTCATTTTACTAAAGTCGTGTAAATCTGTCGCAATAAAAATGAGATAGTGTCCTTGACTTTCGGCCAACTTATGTGCTCGATCGAGACCGATTCTCAAGTTTATTAAAACACAAAATTTGTATTACTCTAAATTATATAATAAACACAACTTGAATCACTTGAAAATATTTTGAAATGAGCAAATGTCATTTTACTAAAGTCGTGCAAATCTGTCTTGCAATGAAAACAGGATAGTGTCCTTGACTTTCGGCCAACTTATGTGCTCGATCGAGACCGATTATCAAGTTTATTAAAAACACAAAAATTGTATTACTCTGAGTTATCTAATAAACACAACTTGAAAAGTTATGATCATTTTACTAAAGTTATGCAAATATGTCTCGCAATAAAAACGGGATAGCGACATTGATTTTCGGCCAACTTATGTGCTCGATCGAGACCGATTTTCAAGTTGATCAAAACACAAAAATTGTAGTACTCTGAATTATCTAATAAACATAACTTGAATCACTTGAAAATGTTTTAAAATAAGCAAGTTATGGTCATTTTACTAAAGTTGCGCAAATCTATCTAAAAAAATTTGCTGAAATAAAAAACTCGCATTATTCTAAGCGAACAGAAAATTTTAGCAAATTTTTTTTACTGTTCACCCATATCAGCATTGTCTCAGGCGAACAATATTTTATTGTGATTTCTAAAATTTACTTTGTTATTGTGATTGAAAATATTATTTCTGAAAAAAAAAATCTGAAATTTCCATGAGATTAATTTGTTTTTCTTAAAATTTTTAGAGAGGTTGTGAACTGGAGTTCGATTTTTAAGGGTTTCAATTTTGAGGGAGAGAGGGAGAATAAAGAGATTTGCAATAAATTTGAATGTGGAAAGAGATTTGCAAGAGATTTAAATGTGGAAGAGGGAAGAGATTCCAATGATAGAGGGAGGAATCATGTTTCAATTTGAATGGAGAGGAAAAAAATGTTGGTTTTTTATTTATATAGATGTGGGAAAGTATGATGGTGTGAAAAAGAAAATAAATGGTGTGGGAGAGTAGAATAGTGTGAAAAAACACTTATGATGGTGTGAAATAGTCGCTGCCTTACAAAAATTGGGACAATGACACACAAATTCATTGTTCCTAAGATAGTTTAGATAAATGTAACACACATACATTAACACGTACACATAAATAAGAGTCATCGTCGTCTTAGTTCATTTGGATAGTAATAATTGTCAGAATACTACATTAGATGACCAGGTATATGAGCAGTGTACATAATCTACTAAACTTATATCTGATACAACAAATGAAACCAGTGGAAGTCACGCCCTCCACTCATCTCCCTGCAATAAGGAAAGAGACAATGGGCGTGGTTAACAAATTCTGCAATATCAAATGAAAATTAGAGAAGTTAATCCACGCAGAAAATGAAATCCATGAGTAATGCTACGGTACCTGGTTGGGTGCCTGGTGCTATCAGGCACCGTAGATCTGCATTGAGATAAGAGACAACTCCTATCTCAATGCAGATCTACGGTGCCTAGTAGCACCAGACACCCAACCAGGCACCCTAGAATTAGCCGAAAAGAAAACATACATATATCCGCAATGTGATTCTCAACCACAAGAGTGATATGCTTTTACCAAGAGGGCAACTAAAATTGAAATATAACATGGTTTGGTTTACTATATCTCCACGAAATAAGACAACAAAATGTAATAACTCACTGCTTTGCCCACATCCCAAGTTCAGTATCATTGTTCAGATCAGGAATGCATCACATAAGCTATTTTCCTAATTGATAGACAGTATGGACGAATGACAGCAGTGATATTTCAGTAACTAAATCCTAAGATTGAAAATGAATGTGAGGCAACCACAACTCATGCGCTCAAGGGTAACGCTCCTCGAAGATCTTCGCAAACAAAGAAGGCAAACCCTAAATTCAGGGCTTAAACCAAAAATGAGAAGTTAAATGAAGATCATTATCAGCTACTACTGGAATCTTTCAAGAACTAAAATGGTCCTAGCGTTTAATGGTTTTTCTTTTCGAGTCCATGTGCTTCAATAACATCATCTTGATCTTTTCTTTTTGCTAGGGAAGGGAAGGGAGAATCACATCCTCAAGATGATCAAACAATTGATAGGTGCCTACTAAGATCACGAGTTCAAGCTTGTGCACCAAGAAATCATTTGGACAATAACTCGTTTGGTGAGTTTAACCCTTAGCTTAATACATATTGTGCCTGCTACATCCTACTTGGATTAATACATGCATACACCTATAATATGTGATATATAATATGTGAATATGAATTGACCTTTTCACGGATACGACTGAGAACTATCCAACGTTCTACTACATACAGGGTAGAAAGCGTCCTCAGTTCTCCAATTCTAGGTGATAAAACTCCAGACAGTCCCATGGATGACAATGTTCTGCAAACAAGAATCACATAAAAAAATAAATAAGCATGCACTCGGGTGGAAGCTTATCATCCAAACCCTGAGGAAGCCAAGAACGACTGCTAGTCGGAGGACGTCTTTCGACCAGGGAGATAAGGTCTCTCTCCCAGGGACTTCTTCGGTGCCTCAGGCGAGGTATCTCTCCCAGGGATCTCTCGGTGACGTCCAAATCAAGGGGGCGGCGCAGGTTTTTCCGACACTGCTCACGCTGCTGCTTCAGATCTGGTCGAGATAACCAGATCTAATCGCGAAAACAGTCGGGATCTGTCGAGGAGGAGCAGATCTGTCAAGAAGGAGCAGATCTGTCGAGCAGGTGAGCAGATCCGTCGAGATCTGCAAGCAGGCGAGGTCTTTCTCTCAGTTTCTCAGGCGAGGTCTCTCTCTCTCTCAGTTTCGTCTCCTCAGGCGAGGTCTCTCTCCCAGTTGACGCTAGATGCAGGGCTAGACTCCTTTGGATGCGATGTCGGCGCCGCCGGCCACCATCCCTCCCTCCACGGCGGGGGGACCTGGTAATGGGGGAACGGGTAAACCCTCTTTCGCCCAGATTTTGGATAAAATCTTGGTGGACGAAGTTGCAGAGGACCATGTAGAAGGAACTCGTTTCCGCAAAGAGGGAGCGCCAGCAATTGGACTTACGGCCACAGATGAAGTACGTGGCGAAGCGTTCATGGAAAAACATGTGATTGTTCTGAAGTTCTCTAGCTATCGACCAACACTGGAAGATATCCGAGATTCGATTCACAGAACTTGGGGAATCCTAGGAGATTTTTCGCTTGGTTTACTGAATCAACGGCACGTGTTAGTTCGACTTCAATCCGAGGTGGAAGCCAAGAAAGTACTATCGAGAGACTCCTTTTTGATTCGTGGAGTTCGGTTCAAAGCCTTCCGTTGGCATGATGGTTTCAGTTTGAAGGAGGACCCGATATCGGTGCCATTGTGGGTAGAGCTTCCTAACTTACCTTTGCATTTATTTCATCCCCCTATTTTAAAACCAATTGTGAATTCTTTTGGTGATTTCTTGCGGATGGATGATCATACTCGATGCCTATCGCACCCGGGTTTTGCCCGTGTTTGCGTGGAGATAACTTTGGCGGAGAAATTACCAACTAGAGTTTGGATTGACAGGGCTAATAATAGGGGCTTCTGGCAGAAGATAGATTACCCAGGCTTCAAATACTGTGATTTTTGCTCCTTGATAGGGCATCAGGAGGATTTTTGTAGAAAAAAGTTGAGCCTAACGGGCGGTGGGAGTGTTTCTGACCTAGGTAAAGCAGCGAAGGCGGTCAAACCAACAGTCGAAACCATTACTGTCAAGCAACTATACATACCAGTTACCAAAAAAGAAAAATTGTCCACCCGCGAAGTGGGTACGAGTGGTGTAAAAAATGACAAGGGTGCGGAGATTACCGAGGAAATTGGGGATAAGAGGCCAGTGGTCATTGCTCCGGCAACGGTGGTGTTGTCAAACAAATTTGAGTCACTTATAGAGAATATCGATGAAGATGAGGGTGCTCAAGAGGATCAGCAGCTAGTGGGCAAGACAATGGCTCATGACAGAGCCGCGGTTGTACCAAAATCTACGGAGGATTGCCTCTTGGAGGCAGGGTATACAGTTTCGGAGATTGAGAATGTTATTGGTCCACACGCACAGTCGTTGCTACAAGAGGATGCTGTCGACTCGGAGGACACCAGCAATAGCCTTTCTAAGAATATCCTTGTGGCAGTGCCGCGAGACGCGGCCAGCGATACAGTGATGCATGCTGATTCAGGGAGGCCGAGTGATGCAACCTTCACAGCGGGGGCGTTGAGACGGTCTGATATTCAGCCAAAACCGATCTCGTAGTAGCCAGTGCTCTACCCTTCAAGAGGGGCCGTGACTTCCCCCCAACTAGCGATCTGCCCCAAGACAGGGGCCATGGCCTCGCCCCAGCCAGCGCCCTGCACCAAGGCAGTGGACGTGGCCTGCGCCAATCCCGCGCCCTGCACCACACCAGAGAACAGAGTCTTGCCCCAGCCAGCGCCCCGCACCAAGGCAGCGGAAGTGGCCTCGCCCCAGTCTGCGCCCTGCACCAAGACAGGGGTCGTGGCTTCGCCTCAGCCAGCGCCCTGCAACACATTTTTCGGTGCTACTAGCACAAAGCTAGGGGATGCTATGCAGGGTCAGCAAGTGCAGGAACCCTTGAATGATGATTTTCAGTCTTTGCTCAGGTTAAAGAGACACTTTGACAAATATGCTATCAAAACTTCCCCGGATTATAAAAGAGTCGGAGACAACTTGAATCAGGCTATATATTTGTTCAAAGAAAATAGACTACTTCGACTGCTGAAATGGGACCTCAGTACACTCGAAAGTTCTAGTGAGGATAGTGATGAAGTCAACTCAGAATCTGAGCTTGATCCACAGGTAGCGAACAGTGATTTGGATTTAGGGACTATGTCAGACGGAAAGATGAATAAGAGGCGCCACACCAAAGATATCAGCATTTGTCCCCGAAAATCCAATAGAACTAGGACAGAAAACAAAAGGTACAAAGACTGATTTTGTCTAGGCTTGTATTGGTGCATCCTATCTTTTGTGAGAGTTTGTTTCGGCTTTTTAGTTAACCCTATTGGGTCAGTCATGTAGCCTTCGGGCGTGGATTTTTATATGAATAAAATGGGTCAACATCCCAATTTTGTTAAAAAAAAAAAAAAAATGTGATATATAATATGTAATAATAAAAGTAAGGTGGACATCACCGCCTCACAACACTCCCTCTTGGGTGTCTATCGTACTAAGATAATTGTCTAATTCAAAACTTTGTCTAAACCTAAATAAATAATTAATAAACATTCCCTCTTAGTGTACCATTAAACTAATGGTCAATGCTACATCCTCATACTAGTCTCAAATATATTGCATTGGATGCAGAAAGTTAAGACTATCTACCTAAGATCACCTGTCTAACAAGAAGAGCAACTGTCCATTTAACTTCAGTGGTTTGACAAACGGACAACATTCTATTAAGATAATGCTACATGCATTGTCCAAATGGATGAAGCCTTATCAAAGTAGGAGGTGCCATAACCACCACATGCATAGACAGGTGGATGTGCATCCATGCACTAGCTGCATACCCGAGCATATGTTACCACCAAGCTGTGTCTAAAAAGCTAAACTTTTTCCAACCTAATAAAGCTATGTTAGGGTCCAACACAGAGTTTTGTTGAGATAAATAAATCTACCAATAGCTATATTAATCTTCAATATGTGTTATTTCTTGGAATTGCCGTCCCTTTGGTATATAATGGATGATGCCTAGCTATCTCTCTCATGTTTTGAGTGTTCGTTTTATTTATTGAAGCACAGTGATGCATTACTTTTGAAGAGTTATTTCGGTTTGCTCAGGTTCTAACGATTTCAAAGTGTTATATCAAAGATAGTCCAATATCATATGAAAATGAGCCTTTCAAGGTAGTTAGTTCTCTTTAAACATGAAAAAGGAAACATAGTATCAAAAAGGCGCTTATTCACGCTTTCATATCAAATACCATAAGACAAGAAGCAGAAAAGGAGGGTGTTCTATCATTAAGGGAAGCTGAACCAGAATTTTGTTCAGTGTAAGGCGGCGATTCGAGATGGAGCCAGACTATCTCCAATATTAGAATAAATTTGTAAACCAAACCCAGAAATCCCTGTAGGACCGTGGGACATGGCTGATACAGTAATAGTTGTATTGGAAGTATTTAGCTGAATTATCCCATATACTAACCATAATACAAACCTTTTTATTGTTAAAAATTTTCTCAGGAAAGTCTCTTCCCTAACATGAAGCAAAGAAACAACAAAATCTAATAAGATCTTCCCCAACATGTTAGTGTCTTCTTTAACATGTTTATGTTTGAACAGAGTTCACATCACTAAACAACAGTAAAGATTTATTCGTGTAGAAACTAACTGACCACAAAGAGTTGGATCAAATGGTGGAACAACACCAGAAAAAATGCGAATCCATATCATTAACAAAATTAAAGCTACATCCATGTGTACTGTCTACAAGCAAGTAAAGATGTAAGGCACGCAAACCCAACGTGTAACACCATGTTTGCACTTAAGTTGCAAGGTAAGTCTCCCTCCACTGGAAAGCTCATTTTCCCAAGTTGCGAGTAGATTCCAGGGCTTAACTACCCAAATTCAAAAGCTCAATACCACTAATTGACAAGTACAGATTCAAAACAGATTTTTGTAAGAGTAGTTCAAGTTTTTTCATATCAGGTCGAAAAGCCCAATCAAGTTAAGTATAGAGGAGTAATTTGTTGAATACTCGGGAAAAACTTTTACATGTTTAATATGATTGCAAAATTTTAGTAAAATATAAGGATTCTAATCTAGAAACCCAAGGTGGCTTTAGCTTACTCTATTACCGCTTCTTGTATTTCCATCTTAGGAGGCGGAGTTAAATCATCAAAGAGTACACAATCATTCTCGTTACAGAAAAATAATACTAGACATTTTAAGTATACACAATCAGAGAAGTAAGGCTTTTGTAGAATCATAGAAGAAAACCAAAGACTGAGAAATTTTATCCAGAAAATTTTATCCCTGGTTAAAATCAAGGGCAATTCAATAAAAACTTATGCTACTTGACAAATAGTGTGTGAATTATGAATTTACCTAAATTGTTAAATTAAGGAACCAATTTTAATTGAAAATATCGGCAAATGAAAATACTAAGTGAACTATTTCAGTATTCATTAGCTGTTTTTTTTAAAGAGGCTACATACACTGTTGAGTCTCCAGACTCATAATCAACTCAAAACAAGTGGGTTTTTTTAATCTGATTAATTAACAAAGAAAAGAAACAATCTTTTGAAAAAGAACGCAAATGAAAGTGAAAGATGTCTTCCAGATTAAACAACCCCCACATAGACAAAAAAAAAATTTAGAATAACATAATCAAGATTTTGCGTGGATCACCACCAGCCAGCAAAACCTTTACAACATGATATTAACACACACATCCACATCACAAACGTATAAAAAAAACCATAAATCGTAGCCAATTTCAACATACAACAATTTCTAATAAGAAATAATAAAAAAAAATTTATACAACTTTTAGCCAGTATTTTAAACCCACTATCTCTATAAACAAAAATCAAGTTCTTAATTCAGATTGAAACTTCAGGATAAATTAAAGAGCCAACTTTAACACATCGATAACTTGAAAAAACTATCTATAAAATAAATAATAAATGAATAAAAATTTGTAACCCAGCCACATCTTCTTAATCTGTCAATTGACTTAGGAAATTTCTTCAAAGTTATCTATTATTACGCAATCAATCAATTAGTTCATCAATCAAACAAAGCCATAACACAAAACTGATAACAATTCAATTAAATCATCAAAATCAAGCAACTAAAGATCAAAGATCAAACCTTATTATACCCTTTTTCAGCCTCAGGAAGACGAATGCTTCCCCTCGCACTCCGGGCTCTCGTCGAAATTCTTCGAAGGGTATTTGGCACTAACCATCCCAACCTCAAACACCAAGTTCTCCCCACTGGATCTAATCCCAGTAATCGACCACCACTGGAAGAAAGCCTTAACTCTGATCCCCTGCAATTCCGCAATTCGACCTTCCACGAGCTTCCCAGTAATTCTCTTCGAGTAAGTAGCAAGATAGTTGTCTGGGGGAAGAGTAAGCTTGCAAGTATCGAAGAGATTGACCAAGAAATCGCCTGTGGTTCGGTTTACAGAGTAGTTCAAGACGCTGGTGGGGAGTAGGCCGATGGGGAAGCCATTGCTCTTGAGCTCTTCATGAGCTGAGAGGAGTTTTGGGTTTTGTGTGGGAGTTGCAGAGGAGAAGCGGAGAAGAGTGACGAGGAGCATTGAGATGAACAGAGGAAGTGAAGAAGCCATTTTTTTTCCCAGCACAGTTTTGTAGTTTTGGGATCTTTGACTGATTTTGATCTTGAGGTCTTTTCAAGTGTTGGAGGACTTGTAGTTAGTTGTAAAGGCAACGACTACACCCCACCACATATCCTCTCTCTCTCGTGCGATTAATGTGTTTTTTGAAAAAGAGGGCTTCTACACGTCGAGGACGGTCCACCCCGCTCGGGATGCATGCCGACGTTTTTTGTGCACGCATCCCGAGTAGGGTGGACGGTCCCCACCCCGCCACCTCACTTCCCTCGCTGGTTTCCTCGCTCATTTCCTCGACATTTAGAATTCCTCTTTGAAAAAATCTAATTGTCGAGGGAAATGGCGAGGAAAACAGCGAGGGACCCCACAGGGGGAGGGGGAGCCGTCCATTCCTCTCGGAATGCGTGTTTTCAACCCCCGAGATGCGTTCAATCAAAATAAGACGGGTTTTCCTCCCCCCCTTGGGATCCCTTGCTGTTTTCCTCGCTGCTTTCCTCGACAATTAGACGGGTTCGTGTTTTTTTATACACATGCATAAAAGAGAAATTCAAACTCAAAACAAAAAAAACACAAAATATAATAATTTTTTACCAACTTAAATTCTCAATTGAGATCGATTTTCAAGCCCATCAAAACGTGAAAGTTGTAGTACTATGAGTTATCTAATAAACACAACTTGAATAAATTGAAAATGTTTTGAAATGAGCAAGTTATAGTCATTTTACTGAAGTTGCGCAAATCTGTTTCGCAATGAAAATGGGATAGTGTTTCTGACTTTTGACCAACTTATGTGCTCGATTGAGACCGATTATCAAGTTGATCAAAATATAAAAGTTATAGTACTCTGAGTCATCTAATAAACACAACTTAAATCACTTGAAAATGTTTTGAAATGAGCAAGTTATGGTTATTTTACTAAAGTCATGCAAATTTGTCCAAAAAATAAAAACGAAATAGCGTTACTGACTTTAGGCCAACTTTTGTGCTCGATTGAAATCGATTCTCAACTTGATCAAAACACAAAAATTGTAGTACTATAAGTTATCTAATAAACAATACTTGAATCACTTGAAAATGTTTTGAAATGAGCAAGTTATGACCATTTTACTAAAGTCGCACAAATCTCCCCGAAAAAAATTTTGTTCGCAGTGTAATCTGAGATACCCCGCATTGCAATACAAACAAGAAATTTTGTTTCCTGTTCACACTGTGCAATGCGGGTTATCTCAGATACCCACATTTCACAATGCGAATAGGAAATTGTTTTTTCCCGTTTCGCACTCTGCAAACATAATATTTTTCTGACAGATTTGCACCACTTTAGTAAAATGACCATAACTTGCTCATTTGAAAACATTTTTAAGTGATTCAAGCTGTTTTATTTCATAATCATAGTACTAAAACTTTTTTGTTTTGATCAACTTGAGAATTGATCTCGATCGAGCACATAATTTGGCCGAAAGTCAGGAACACTTTCCCGTATTTATTTTTTGGACAAATTTGCGCAACTTTAGTAAAATGACCATAACTTGCTCATTTAAAAATATTTTAAAGTGATTCAAGTTGTGTTTATTAGATAACTCATAGTACTACAACTTTCATGTTTTGATGAGGTTGAGAACCGGTCTCAATTGAGGGTTTAAATTGGTCGAAAGTTACCCTGTTTTGCATTTTTTTCATTTTGAGTTTGGATTTCTCTGTTATGTTAAGTTATGCATATTTATTGAGTTTGGGTTTAAGGGTTTTGACTTTGAGGAGATGTTGAGAGTTTTCGAGGGAGAGGAAGGAAATTTGCAAGAGATTTGAGTGTGGGGAGAGATTTGGAACAAATTTGAGTGTAAGAAGAAATTTGCAAGAGATTTCTAATGGGGGAGGGAGGAACCATTGGCAATTTGAATGGTGAGGGGAAAAAATGGATGCTTTTTGTTTATATAGGTAGTGTGAGAAAGTATGGTGGTGTGAGAAAGTAGAATGATGTGAGAGAGAGGAAATGGTGGTGTGGTGCAGCCACCGTTAGTTGTAAAAAGAGCTATGGATGAATCAATTCTAACCCATTAAACACTTTTAATTTGACTTTAATTAACCAAACCAAAATCAGAATTCATCACCCAACTTTACTTATAAACCCAAATAACTCACTGCCACCTTGTGCTATCATCAATAGGGAATGATAAAAGCACTGAAAATAAACATAATCATATTATTAAATATACCCCCATTCTGCTTCGCATCGGTTTAGGTTCATGTGGAACACTAGCCGACAAACACAAGTCTGCGAAAGAAGAAATGTTTGCTCAATTCGCGGTTGTTCTTCATACCATTTGGCAGGAATGTAATAATTCGTGGTTACTAAGCTTAATTCGGTTTCTTCCATTCTCAACTTTCCCCCTCCCCAGACTATTCTTGTTGTCAATAATCCCAATTCTCCCAATCATGTCTGTGGACCCTGGCCTGAGATGGAAACTAAATTCTAGAACTTAATTCAGCTGCAACTCTAGTCAGCCAGAACTCATCATATCAATGTTAGATTTAATTGGCTTAATCTTGTTCCTCTTACTTTTGATCCAGATACAGTTATCGTTGCTCCGATGTTTGTTTGAATGACTGTTGTCCTCCCATGGTCCGTCATCTCGCCTTATTTCATCTTTCCTTTCTCGTTTCCTCGAATTGTTCTCCTTCTCCTGCGCATTCTTTCTCCTCGTAGCTTTCATTTCTTTGAGGGAGATATGTTTCTGTGCTATTTTCAGCAGGACCGCCATGGATTTTGGAGGTTCCAAGTTAAGGGCATCGAAGAAGGGGCCTCTCTTCAGTCTGGCAATGAAAGTTGCAGTGGCTGTGTCGTCCCTGCATCCATCAATCATTGTTAACTCATTGGTGAAGCGAGTGACATACTCTCGTATCATTTCTTCGGGCTTCTATCGGATGTGCAGGAGGTAGTGGGGTCCTTTCCTTATCCGCTGACTCCCAATGAATCTGGTAATGAAAGCGGTGGCTAAAGCCTGGAAAGAGTCTATTGACCTCGGCGGTAGGCTGTTGAACCAGTTCATTGTTGTTGACGTGAGGCTGGATGGAAACATTCTGCACATGATATACTCTGTGGTTTCTTTTAGAGTCATCATGTGGTGAAAATGTGTTAGGTGTTTCGTTGGGTCGGTGGTACCATCGTATATTTCGAATTTTGGGGGAGTGAACTTTTTGGCATTGCCTTCTTCATGAATGCGTCAAAAAATGGTGGCTTGGCTAACTCGTATAGTACATTGGGATCCGTGTCTTTGATCCTGAACGGGATCTTAGCAATCATTCCGTCGCACTACGAAATCTTGTCTTGGTGGAGCTCGCTGCTATTGACGTTTCCCTGTTGGGGTTATGCCAGAGCTTCGTCGCTTTTTTGAGTTTGGATAGTGGAATTTTGTTAAGGCAGTGTTGAAGCAGGGTCGACTGGCTAAACACGTTCCTAGCTGATTTTTTCTCCAGCATCTTTGTCGGGTATTTCATCTGGGCCATGAGCAAATCTACCCGAGGGTTCGTGACAGCGTTGTCGGTCGTTTAGGCTGACTGGACTATTGCGTGCAATGGATCCGCATTCTCGGATGCTATTGGTCTGGTGATTCGGGTTGCATATTCTCCCTGAGCTGTCAATGATGCATCGTTGGAAAAGTTGTTGTGATCATTGCTGGATTGAGGATTTATAGACTGCATTATTTCCTCCAATGGTTTGTCGATCTTTCGTTAGGTTGTAGTGAGCTTTGTCATTGTGTGTTCTATTTTTAGAAAGAAAAAAAATTGAAATTCGTCGTTCCCCATAGACAGCGCCAAATTGATGCGTCCAAAAATCGTCATCCTGTGAGTTTGACCTGCAAAATAATTGTTAGACTGCCAAATACCACCTTTTTGGTGGCCGAAGGCACTCCAATGGTTAAGTCAGTAACTCTGTTGGAAGAAGGATGTAATTTGAACAAAACTCAGTTAAAGTTGCATACATTTGTCGAATGTTCTCTTTACCTTTTATAATGGTCGTGGTTAACTCTCTGCACGACTTAAGCATGTGAGGCGCAACAGAAGGAGATGTTTCTTGTAACAATCTCCTCTTTTATGAAGATGCGTTCAGGGAGGCGTAACTCCCTTCACGGCTTTTTTCGGTGCAACGTTCCTCTTCTTTATGAGAGAACTTGTGTCAGATTTGGATCCGTGCTCTTATTCGTTTGGGGCTGGGTTTAGGTCCTGTTTGTTTTTCTCATTAGCGGGCCTCGTCCGGGCTTCTGTAGTTGGCTTTATTCTAGGGGCTTCATGAGCTGGCCCAATAGATTGGACGATGTATTTTTGTGATGGATCTTTATGCCACTGTACGATCGTGATGATTAGTCTATTTTGATGTATAATCACATTCCACTATCTACCCAATATAATAAATTTTTTGTATACCTGTAATGTATTACTCATGCCGTTGGACGATAGGAAGTGGGTCGTAGGATTAGGTCAAACTCAATTTGTAAAAAAATTATATATTTAAAAACCGTCACAATGAATTCATTTCGAGCTTTTCCAAAATACGGAGTTCAGGGTCTTTGTGTGAATGCGCCTTAAGATGTTCATCTCATACTTTGATTAATATTGAAAATTATGACGTGAATTGCAGACATGTCTTTTTTTCTTAAATGCATATGACAATAAATAGATATTTTGGAAAAAAAATTCTTATTGATCATTCAAAAATGCATTCCAACAATATCAAGTTTATTAAAATCCAACCCAACAATATCAAGTTTATAAAATTTGACAATTAAGTAGAATGTTATGACAATTTTAATTTTGAGAAAAACACACAAAATTTTCTCTCTCCGCCATATGTACATTTCACCCATTTTTTTTGCCCTTCTATATTTTTTATAATTACAAACATGTCACTATAGATAATGAATCTCAACCCTCAACATCTTTTCCAACTCTCAATCATAACCATTTTTTATCTTCGCATATTACCTATGCGGTTGACACTTTATATGCATTTTTTTTTGCTGCTAATTGTCATGCACTGAACACCTTCACCACCATTGTTCTCAATCGGTTCCATAAAAAAATTATATTTTAGAATGTAGACTAATTATATTAATAGTTTAAAAAGTCTCTTTGAGGAGATTCTTGGAGATGTTCTAAGCACCTTCTCCACTTACCTTCTCTTTTCACTTTCTCTCTTACTTTAATGAAGCAACATTTAATTAAAACAAAATCTCATATTTTCCGGTAATAAAGATGGAAACTTTGAATTGGGTTACTCCCACCAATTTAATTTATATAAACTCTTCACTTATTCTTTTTTTTACCCTTCCCACCCCATGCAGTCAGCAGGGTTCGAATTTGTGAAGTGTGATTCCATCCACCACACCTTTACCAACTCAACTAATGTGCACCTTTGGCCTCCACTTATTCATTAAGTTCTAATTTTAAGAAGTCATTTCTATTCTCTCTAAAGCCGTTTCACCAATGTTCATTTGTCTCTCCACAAAGTTCTCTCTTTGTTGTTGTTGTTTTTTTTTTTCAATTTTACCAATTAAAACAATGGGGAATACTTCTTCAATGCAAACTGATGAATGTGAAACAAATAAGTTCATTCAGTTTTTGAAAATCCTAGTTTAGGATTTTTTTTCTTCTGAAACTTATTTGAAGTTGCATGCTTTGAGTTTCACTATGGATAAAACTCATGAAGGAAGAAAGAAAAGTATATTACCCAATCTATGTTTTCATCTATATTAGAAAGGGCAAATACTAGATTTTTTATTTTAATTAATTGTTAAGTTTTTATTGAGGAGAAAATAAGTGATTTTATCTTTCCTTTATTGGTTAGGATTTACATGTTTAAGGACACATGTTAGAAGAGAGAATGTCGAAAAGAGAAGTGAATGGAGAAGGTGCTTAGCATTCCTCTTTCAACTTTATGGAACTAGAACTTTAGCCTTTGTAATAACCTAATTAATCAGCCTTACTTAAGAAATTTCTTTAAATGAAACTTTTGGCAAGTGTTAAAACAAACAATTTTTTTTTTAATAATGTTTCGGGTTTACTTTTTGAAAGACCGTATGGTTTAGGTTTTAGATAAGGCTTAGATGATAAGACTTGTGACACACAGAATAAGTTGAGGATTCGAACTCTGTCACGACATAATTACAAGGGATCTACAAAAACCATGTCTCCAAAGAAAAATAAGCGAAAAATAACTTTTTCAATCATCATATCGAATAGTGGATGCATGTTTCAGCGAAATTATCAGCACAATGTTTTTGGCATGGCATATTCGAAAAGCTTTTCGAAGTAAAATAGCATATTCCAAAAGCCATAATACTTTTTTAGGTCATAATCAATGTTCAACCACCAGAATGGACTAAAGAGAGCTTACGTCTACTTAATATCGTGAGTGCATCTCATCCTATTGACATTTCAAGGATGTTGTAAAGTTTTATCACTTACTATTTAAGGTCATAAACAACAACATCAACTCAAAATGCTTCTTTTATCTCTTTAACTATTTCTTGCAAGAAAGGCCTGCAGGTTCCATCTAGGCTTGGGTTTTACATGATTCAGTCCACAGATGGTGCCATCTGAGGGCCAAAATTACTCTACCCCTTCTGTAATGTTGTTAAGTTGTATAATTTAAACACTAACACGCGGCAGTTTACAACTTTGGATACTCTTAGGCTGATTCACATCATAGTTATTACAGTTTTTACAGCTCAAAGAACTGACATTTTCATTTGATGCTTAGCAAGATAAAGTCATATTTTGTTATAATTCTTATGCAAGATTACTTGTAGAAGCTTGAGTAACAATGCCACAGAGAACAAGATCAGATATAAAAAAGAAAACATGATTTAAAGGAAAAAAAATTACTGGAAAACATATGCGCTTTTATTCTAAGGTCCGACGTGAAGCCTTGTCCATAACAAAATTGATATATAAAACAATAAAAAATCTCTTATGGATAAAGAGATATCAATTAGACTATTTACTATTGCCCTTAGCTGATTCGGTCTGAATGATAATCATCTAATTAATAAGCCTTTAACAGGAACCAAAACACTATCCTCTTAGCAAAGTCGAATCAGAATGGAAAGGAAACAGAGTAGTCTCAGTACCCATAATATCAACCTTGGCCTCCTCATACGTCCCAGTTTTACAATTGTACCATGTGATCCTTCTTTGAAAGTCACTATACATAACTAGAACTTCTGAAGAGAAAAATTCTATGGGGAACATGTTTATTACGCCTTTACCTACCATACTGTGAAGATTCAACTTATACCTATGTTCCCAAATGCCATTAGAGTAATCCTTTAGTACCCAAATCTCTTTCATCCATGATTGTCGCTTATCCCTGTAGAGAACTGCAAGTTTACCCTCACAGTCCAACAACTGTCTACACACCCTATATCGTTTAGTTACATTTGGCAATGGGATTTTTTTCAAACTCTCATTGTCGACATGAACAGCAATGATATAATGATAATGGGGGCTAAAAAGCCAATGAAATGCTCGACCAACCAACACTGGGACTTTTGGCTCGCCTCTTGCAAATATTGGATGACTTTCTATACTACTACAATCCAAAGTCTTCCACATCCATGTTTTGGAGTAAAAAATCTCAGACCTCCCAATTGAAGAAAAACTTACAATCTTAAAGCTACTGTTGAAATCTCCATCCTCACTTTTGTTGTAACTGAATCAACTCAATCTCCAAAATTTATACCCAAAAAGTTCAAAATTTGACAATATCTACCTTCAAAAAATTTTACGACACTTTTCCTGCGAAGCAACACAAGCTAGCAATAACATGAACCATTACAATATCGATCTAAATACTTGAAATCAATATCACATAACTAGGTGCTTCATATCTGACTGAAGAAAGTATACATCCATTCTCATACTTTCTCTTTCTGTCTCCATGATGCAAGTGTTATTCTTCCAATCATAACATCTGACCTTAATATCTTGCAGCACAACAAGATCGGCAGTGAGCATATCAATCATGCTACAAGTACTTTCTTTCGAAAACATCTTTTGCCACTTCATCTTTTGAAAATCATTCATAATTAACCCAGAATTCGATGACCTTCGAGTAAAACCAATCAATGTAGAACATGCCTAATCTTCCTTCACACTCCACCAACTTCGCATGACCCATATTTTTAGGTATTCTTGGCAATTTCTTTCTTGTACAATTTCCGGTATCGACATCAGTGGCAAGAATAGAATCCTTATCAAGTACCCAATGAAACAATCAACCTCTTCCACTTCCAATCATCTAAATCGAAAATCTCCAAATGGTGTCTCCTAAATCCAAGTTTTCAGTCAGTTTTGGGTTGGGACAGAGGTGTGCTAGTCAGTCCGGTTCACAACCATGCCACTAGCTTCAGCGAAGAACCTTGTTCTAGGATACTGTTTCCATTGTTGTGTTGTTGAGTCCAGGGATGAAGGTGGCGAACCCCCCCCCCCCCCCCCGAAATGACTTCACAAAGCACACACGATTGTTGGCCAATGGACATTTCTCAGTATCTACAACATCAAGTGTTTCAAAACATGGGATTTGAGATTTAAACATTCATTCAAAGATGTTAAATTAAGAGTTCCAGTTGAAATTTTCCTAGGATGAGTACTTACTTCAATATGATCCCCGGTGTTAAAAAGAAAACAATCGGTACAACATTAACATTGAACCACTTTCCTTTGGACTTCAGCTGAAGACGACCAACTTGGTTCTGAACGAGGAGAGTCAATAGGCCATGATCAGAATGCAGGGCATACCCATGGCAAGTTCAAGTTGCGGGTAGGGAGTGTGAGATTTTGGAGTGGGCGAACCTGAGGGTGAGGGTTGGAGCCTAATAGGTCCAATAGGGGTTGGACGAGCTACAAAGGGGGACATAGTCCCACATCTCCTGGGTGCGGGAGGGGGATGATCTACTTATGTGCAAAGTCGGATCCCCATTTTAACAACGCGTTTAAAACCGTGAGGGGGAGGGTGAGGGTTGGTGGCTAACAGGCTTGTCACCTGAGTGCGGGAGGGGGATGTGCTACTTATGTGCGAAGTCGAATCCTCATGCGGGCCGGTTGGGCCCAGAATGGATCGGGTCGTTACATAATGATATCATAGTCTGACTCAGTCGGAAGTATGCCAACGTGGACGTTGGGCCCCTAAGGGGGGTGGACTGTGAGACCCTAAAGTTGGCGGATCTGAGGGTGAGGGTTGGAGCTCAATAGGCCCGAGAGGAGTTGAACGAGCTACAAAGGGGGACATAGTCCCACATCGCCTGGGTACCGGGGGGGGGTGTGCTACTTATGTGCGAGGTCAGATTCTCATAGTACGACGCGTTTTAAAGCTGTGCGGGCTGGTTGGGCCCAGAGCGAACAATGTCTATAAAGGAGGACATAGTCCCACATTGCTTGGGTGCGGGAAGGGATATGCTGGGCCCAGAGTGGACAATGTCTATAAAGGGGGACATAGTCCCACATCGCCTGAGTGCGGAAAGGGATGTGTTATTTATGTGCGAGGTCAGATCCCCATAATACGACGCATTTTAAAGCCGTGCGGATCGGTTGGGCCCAGAGCGGACAATATCGTACTGTGCGGATCGTTTCACTACAGAATGATATTAGAACCTGATCTAGCTGGAAGTGTTCGTTTCACTACAGAATGATATTAGAGCCTGATTTAACTGAAAGTGTGCCAACGTTGACGTTGGGCCCTAAGGAAAGTGAACTGTGAGACTCTGGAGTGAGCGAACCTGAGGGTGAGGGTAAAGATGAGGGTTGAAACCCAATAAACCCAACAAAAATTGAACGAGCTACAAAAGAGACATATAGCAATTTGAAATCCTAGCATCATAGACACAACAAAGAAGACCTTGAAGAGTGGATGCAACGATATGTACGCTTTGTTCAGGTACCGGTAAGTAGTCCAAAGAAAAAGAAAAATCACCATGCTGTGGGTTTGGCAAAAAGCTGATGGAGTATCCACGTGATCTGGATTGGTTTTCAACAATAATAAACCCATGTAAAGCAGTTTGAGAAGGAGTGCGTTTGAGGCTTGGTTATAATCATTTAATACTATTTTATTACTCTAAATTTCTTTCTAAATTCTAAGTAACTTAATTAATTATTAATTTATTAAATATAATATACATAAACATTAGCAACAATTCTAGCTAATCTTGTTTACTGATTTTTATGGTTTTTTTATTTTATTTTTACCCATTATATAGATAGTGTTTGTGATTATGTTTAAAAAAAAAAAAAAAAATATATATATATATATATATATATAAATATAATGCATGGGAAAATTAACTAATATGAGTTTTTTTTTTTTGAAAGGAAGGTCAGACGAGTCATATGGGTTAGTGATTCATTGTGACACAATAAGTTAGCTGTGTCATAATGGGTTGTGTCGGATTGACCGTCCCTATGCGGATCATGTTTTGCTTTAGTTATTGACACATGTAGCAAAATCAGTTTTAGATTTGAAATTTTCACGAGATTGTGATTTAACACCATCTATTAATAACACAACACGATCGATTGCCACCCCTAATTCAAACGTAACACCCTTTCAAGATAAAATTTTCTATTTTAAAAATTCTAGGAAAGTACGTAGTTACCACTATGGAGTTGGTTGAGCTGGTTGGTTTGGATAAAATTGCCACGGCCCATAGGTTTAGGAGATCCAGTGGGTGAAAATAGAAAGGGCTTCCCAAAGTCCGCAAATTTTTTGTTATAAATACAACACAATAGAGGCCTTCGTTTTGAAAGCAACGATTGTTTGCGATTCATTCAAAGCGCTCTCTCCCCTTCTCTCAAGGTAAGAGAGACTCTATTCTCATTCTCATTTCTCTTTCGTTCTTCAGTTGTTTATTATTATTAATTAGAGATCTTGTGGTCGCAAATCCTTATTGTTTGTTCTTGTTCAGGCCTTTTAATCCGATTTTAGGGCTTCTTGATTTTAGACTTAATCATGTTTTGTAGCTGATTGATTGAGGACGATAGATGTGATTATCTTCAATTGTTTTAGAGTCTGTTAGGTTAGATTCCCTCATGTTTGTTTCTTGATCTTTGTGTTCATGAGCTATTAGTCTGATTATCAGATTTTTGTGCCATGTTTTATTCATGATGAATTGAATTAGTTAGGGTTTCTGTCAAGTTTGGATTTTTAGTTATTTCGATTCAAAGATGGGTTTTTTTTTTTGTTAATTTTAGAGACCTGGTGAATACCTTGAATTTCTGTTCCATAATTTTAATACGGTTCTGTACAAACCATACATGATGGGTGTATCTCTGTGTTAAAGCTTTGTATTCAGTTACTGTGTTAGTGATTGAATCTTTTGTTAAATTCAATCTCTGAATATAAATTCCAATTCTCCAGATGCAGATTTTCGTAAAAACCCTTACTGGAAAGACCATCACTCTCGAGGTCGAGTCTTCAGACACCATTGATAACGTCAAGGCCAAGATTCAAGATAAGGAAGGGATCCCTCCAGACCAACAAAGGTTGATCTTCGCTGGCAAGCAACTTGAAGACGGAAGAACCCTTGCAGACTACAACATTCAGAAGGAATCCACCCTTCACTTGGTGCTTCGTTTGAGGGGAGGTATGCAAATCTTTGTGAAGACCTTGACTGGCAAGACCATCACCCTTGAAGTTGAGAGTTCGGATACGATTGACAATGTGAAGGCCAAGATCCAGGACAAGGAGGGAATCCCCCCAGATCAGCAAAGGCTGATCTTCGCTGGCAAACAACTTGAAGACGGGAGAACCCTTGCGGACTACAACATCCAGAAAGAGTCCACCCTTCACTTGGTTCTCCGTCTTCGTGGTGGGATGCAGATCTTCGTCAAGACTCTTACTGGGAAAACCATCACTCTCGAGGTTGAAAGCTCTGACACAATTGATAATGTCAAAGCTAAGATCCAGGATAAGGAGGGTATCCCCCCGGATCAGCAGAGGTTGATCTTTGCCGGAAAGCAATTGGAGGATGGTAGGACTTTGGCTGATTACAACATTCAGAAGGAATCAACCCTACACTTGGTGCTTCGTCTTAGGGGAGGTATGCAGATTTTCGTGAAGACTCTGACAGGGTAGACAATCACCCTTGAAGTGGAGAGTTCGGACACCATTGATAATGTGAAGGCCAAAATCCAGGACAAGGAGGGGATTCCACCAGATCAGCAGAGGCTCATTTTTGCAGGAAAGCAGTTGGAAGATGGTAGGACTTTGGCTGACTATAACATTCAAAAGGAGTCTACTTTACATTTGGTGCTTCGTCTCCGTGGTGGTATGCAGATCTTTGTCAAGACCCTTACGGGGAAGACTATTACTCTGGAGGTGGAGAGCAGCGATACAATTGATAATGTCAAGGCGAAAATCCAGGACAAGGAAGGGATTCCTCCAGATCAGCAGAGGTTGATCTTTGCTGGGAAGCAGCTTGAGGATGGTCGCACCCTTGCTGACTACAACATCCAGAAGGAGTCTACCCTTCACCTTGTCCTTCGTCTTCGTGGTGGTTGCTGAATGATAGTCTGGTCTATTTGATTGGTTCTGTTCTTATGGTGTTTGTATGTTTCCCTAATATGTTCTGATGTTCAGTTGTTTAAGTCTGTTAGAGTCTATTCTAGATATTAATGGGCCAAAAGTAGGCCTTTCTGAATTGGGTTGTGAATAACTTGTTTCAGTTTCGATTGAGAAGTACTAGCTATTATACTTAATTGTTGGCTCACGGTTGTGAATTTGTTTCGATTTCCATTGAGAAGTAGTAGCTATTATGCCTGTTAACCTTAATTATGGGTTCATGGTTTTGGTGATGCTGTAGTTATGTTTAGGATACATTTTGCATTGGTAAAGTATTGACAATTTCACTGACTGAAGCAGGTTGTCCATGAGAGAACTTACTTCTGTGAAAGGTTGTTCACGAGAGAACTTGCTTCTGTGAAGACAAGTCTGTTGTTAGGGTGCTGCCTGGCAATTCATGAGAGAGAATTTCTGTGAAGTCAAGTCTATTATGTTGCCTGTGTAATGTTGAAGTGTACAGAAACGAACCCTTTCACTCTGTCCTTAAAAATTCATGCCCAAGAGAGAACACCTACTTTAGAATGAAAGTTGATACTGAAATTTAAACTCTATACACTTAAAACTATTAGGGGAAGACAATTTTAGTGTGCCATTGGTTTTTTCCAAGTTCAAAAGATGGGGCAACAGCACTTGTGGCTAAGTGGACTGGTTCTTCTCCGAACTGGGAATGAGTTTAATGTATACTAAGATCTATCTGATGTGAAAGGAAAGGAATTGGAATTGAGACCTAGACAATATGAAGTGTTGCGGGAGAATCCGCAGTTTTTCACTTTGAGTTTGTAGAAGGATGCTGGTCAACCACTTCCACTAACTCAACTTAGTAGCAAAAATGCAATACTGCTGAAGTAAATGCAAATCAAAGGGATTAAGTCATTTTTTGAAAATTGCATAATGAGCAATGGTAGTTAATGTCAAGCAACTTGATCTACACACTACAAGCAAATGATAGCTGACCTAATCCCAGCTACCCATCAGGTTCTAAAGAAGCAAAGGTAGGTTCCTCAGGGTGTCTTAGCAAGAAAAGCCTAATAGTAGTAGCTATATGCATTGCTGGTCACTAGGAAACTGTTGCACGATTCTTCTAATTGTATTGCCTTAGTATCTAGTTATTCTACTATATGTTCCATCATCAGAAATTCTAGGGAGCGAGGGATGGGTGTAACCACTCACCCCCTCGAGATAAGCGAAACCGCCTCGAGATGTGTGGCATCGCTTATCTCGAGGGGGATGGGTGGTTACACCCATCCCTCGCTCCCTAGAAGGGCTCGTTCCATCATAGTACACGATGCCTGACTTCAATCATGTATGGGAGTAACTTTGAAGCTTGAACTGATCCCAAGATAAGGAGGAGTGTTGCATATCCAGTGTTCTAAAAATCCCTAGGCAGGCGGACTAGCGCCCAAAGGCCTAGGTGGAGGACTAGATGGTTTATTTTTTTGTATTATAAAGTATAATTTATAAATATTAAGCATAATAGCATGTAAATTACTTCCAATTCAATATCAAGATACATATGCAAAATGTATCAAAAAAATAGTCTTAATTTTTTTTCGAATTGAAAATAAAAAATAAAAAAAAATTCAAAAACCCGCCCAGGCAGCCGCCTAGCTCCTAGGTGGATTTTTAGAACACACATCATATCAATAAAAAATACATATTGAAAAATTCATATGTTGTATGTGTTGTGTTAAATTTTTTTTTTTTTCCAAAATAACAACGAAAAAGGTGTAAGGAGGAGAAACACCATGCATTCATTTACTATCTTTCTTTTAGTGCAAGGCGAGAAAGGAAAAGTTCTTTTGAAGAATCTCGGCCAGATGTTTTCAAGTTCTACCTCCCCATTTCAATATGCTTGAAATAACTAGAATTTATGAGAATCCGCAGGAACCTTGGCGTATCCTTAAACCATCTTTCTATTCCTTCCAAGCCCTTTGACATGTATATTAATTTTATAATAAATTTTGTATATGCGATGATTTTGCAATTAGATTAATATTAAAGAATGAAAGTCTACAAATGTTACAAAATAAGAAAGTAACTATAGAATATGTTAGGAAAGTCAGAATAGAATAAGAAGTCTTAAGTTTTCTGTTTCCACCAAGTTAGGTCAGAGTTAGCTTATATAAGCTTGTATTCAATCAAAGAATAACAACAACAATTCAATACAATTTTACTAATATTTTCTTTTCATGGTATCCAAGTGATGGTGAACTGAACCCTAGCCCCCATGAGTTCTTCTTCTTCCTTGACCGAATAAAAGGGTTTTGAAAAAGAGCAGAACGGGTTGCCATCACGATCTCAATTAGCTTAGATTCTTCTTAACTGTTGCGATCTTTGCGTAAAGGAATGTGAATCATCTTTGTTATCTTTGCGTGAAGGAGTGCAATCTCAATTAATCATCCGACTGAGCGGCTGCAAACAGTGAATGATGACATGTATGCACTCTTAGCTTGAAAACAAGTTGAGTGAAAAATCGGTACTAACTTTCGTCCCCAAACGCTTAGATCTAGAGTTTGAAAACCAGAACAAGTCCTAATTCCTTCCTCCAAAACCCTAGACCTTCTTCACTGACGGTGAGAGAGAGACCTTTATAGGGTTTCGTCTCCGTTTCTGTAGAGCACATAGTAAAGAAGGAAAATATTGGCAACAATACCTTCTTGATCACTATCATTATCTTCTTCGTAACTGTCTTCTTCTTTATCCAATTTAGATCTGCTCTTTTTTGTTGTATCCCTCGAACTAGGTTGTTGCTTCGCCATTTCCATGTTTTTTGTCTGTCTGCTGATTGCTGCTTGAAGAGCCTCTCTACCAGGTGATTCGTGAAGGAAATAGAAAGGTGAAATCCTCTCATTGCTGGCCGGTGTGCGATCTTTGGTTAATGAACTGAAGTAGGGAAGAAGAAGCTCTGTTAAAAAAAATCCGATTTAAAGGATCAAGCTATTGGCACCCCAAGGTTCAGTCAGATCTACCAGTACATCAACTGATCGGGCTATTAACACCTCAGAGTTCAGTCAGATCCATCAATACACTACGTAGCCGCCGCCGCCATTGGCGACAATACAAGTAGCAATTCCAACACCACCACCTCACCATATGACAATCCTCATCACCCATACTTTCTTCACCATTCCAATCAACCTGAAGTGGCTCTTGTTTCACAGCCACTTACTCCTACCAATTACAACATATGGAGTCGAGCGATGACCATGGCTCTCAAAGCCAAAAACAAATTGGGTTTTGTTGATGGATCTATTAGGAAACCCGACGACAAAGCCAAGAATGATGAATTACTACAATGGGATCATTGCAACAACTTGGTGAAATCATGGCTCATCAACGCCACCTCATCTGACCTTCAGGCAAGTGCCATGTACTGTGAACTGGCCTATAATGTATGAGTTGATTTGAAAGAAATGTATGCACAAATTAACTACGTGCAGATCTATTATATTGAATCTGAAATCCATGGATGCACTCAAGGGACAATGAATGTCTACTTTAACAAATTGAAGGCTCTCTAGGACGAATTGGATGTTGTTGTTGGTTTTGTTGAAGACACTGACAACACAATGAACACCGTTCTTGCATATGTCCACACTCAACACTCGATCAAGTTCTTGATGGGACTAACCGACGCCTACAATTCTATTAGGGGTCAAATTTTGTTGATGGATCCCCTTTCTCCACTCAACAAGGTTTACTTCCTCGTGCTTCGTCACGAATACCAGCAAGAGATCTCTACTGGAAAATCCACCATACCTGATGCTGCAGTTTTTGCCATGTGGAATATTGATCCCAAATGTGCACGCAACACTGACAAGTCGGGAGGACCCTGAAGGCCCTTTAATCCCGACGTCAAGTGTGGAACATGTGACAGGGTATGTCATACTGCTGCTGACTGTCGTTCTCATCTCACTTGTGATTATTGTGGATTGAAAGCCCACACTGTCGATAATTGTTGGAAATTTAAAAAAGTCGATACCGTTAAACAACGACGTTTTCAGAAAGATCGTCATAGGGGCAACAATGTGTCTATTTCTTCGTATGTGCCAACATCCAATCCTTTTCCATTCACTTCCGAGCAGTGCAAGCAAATCATGGCCTTGTTGACCAACAACAAGTCAAAGGCTCACAATATTGGTAATGACCTTTCTATTACATAATTGACAGCTAAAGTATTCTCTCTCAAATCTCATGGCTCTCGTTTATCTTGGATCCTTGATAGCGGCGCCACTGATTATATAGTTCATAACCCTCATTTACTCACATTTTCCAAACACGTTCACAATCAACCCTTTGAGCTTCCTGATGGTACACTTGATGTTGTTACACACATTGACACCATGACTTTCTCTTCTATTTTTTACCGTGCATAATGTTCTTTGTGTTCCCTCTTTTAATCTTAATTTAATTTCTATTAGCAAACTCACAAAACATTCTCTTTTTCTCAACAAGTCTTATCTGATACAGGACCGTCGTTCGGGAAGGATGATTGGGCAACAACTGAGCTTGATGGATTGTACTACCTAAACGACACCACTACCACAACTTTCACCAGTTGTCACATCACTCAAAACAACCCTGTGTTATGGCACAATCGCCTAGGTCACATTTCGAACAAAACCCTCCATCTCCTTCTAGTGTCTTTTCGTGATGTTAGTACTTGTGTATCCAATAAATGTGTTATTTGTCCTTTGGCCAAACAAACTAGAAATAAATTTTCTTTATCCCATATTTCGAGTACTACTCCTTTTTCCTTATTAAATATTGACATTTGGGGGGGATATCACATTACTTCCCTTTCTGGAGTGCGTTATTTTCTCACCATTGTTGATGATTAAACACGATGTACTTGGATTGATTATACACGACGTATTTGGATTTATTTCATGAAACACAAGTTTGATACATGCAAACTCTTAATTTCATTTATTAATTATGTTGAAAACCAATTTTCTTCCAAAATTCAAACCATTCGTAGTGATAATGGACTTGAATTTTTCTTCACTGATTTTTATGCTTCAAAAGGCATTACCTATCAAACTTCTTGTGTTTCTACGCCCCAACAAAATGGTGTGGCAGAACGCAAACATAGACATTTTTTAAATGCCGCTCGTGCTCTTTTGTTTCAAGCACATCTCCCTAAACATTTTTTGGGAGAAACAATTATCACCGCTGCCTATCTCATTAATCTCACACCATCCTCTATTCTTAAAGTCAAAACGCCTTTTGAACTTCTATATAACAAATCACCAACCTACTCTCACTTTCGAGTATTTGGTTGTCTATGTTTCGCTTCCACACATGCCCAACGCCCTAGCAAATTTGATGTTCGTTCTAGTCAATGTGTCTTTCTTGGATACCCTCACGGGCAAAAAGGATACAAAGTCTATGATCTCACCCACAAAAAAGTCATTGTTTCTCGTAATCTCATCTTTCATGAAGAGACTTTTCCTTATTTTTCTGACAAAATGCACAATCACCTCGCTGATCAGTTGGACACACTTCCTCGATTGGTCGCCCATGCTCCGCTTTTTTATCCCCCAACGGTGCTTTTCTTTGACCGGTCTGACCACTCCCACCAACTGGTTGCCCAATCCGACGCCTCCGTCACCGACCAGTTGAAAACCCTGGAACTTCAACCCCAAGCGGTCGCTGCTGTTCCACCCTTAGACCCCCTCTCCCACCTCGCACCTCCACTCGTACCACCCGTGAACCATCTTATTTTCAACAATATCATCTTGATGCTCGATTGCATTCCCGATCGTCCCACTCATCTGCTTCGAATGTTGGTCCTTCTATAGACATTGTTTACCCCTTTTCTTATTTTCTTTCTTAAGACCATTTATCCACCTCTTACAAGGCTTACACCACTTCTCTTTCTTTAGTCAAAGAACCCACCAGTTTTATGCAAGCTATGCAAGATCCAAAGTGGCATCTAGCCATGACAAGTGAGATTGATGCTTTAGAAACCAATAACACTTGGACTTTAACCTCTTCCTCCTGGCAACCATTCAGTTGGTTGTAAATGGGTCTATAAGATCAAACTTAATCTAGATGGTAGTGTTGAGCGCTACAAAGTTCGTCTTGTGGCTAAAGGATACAGTCAAATTGAAGGTATTGATTACAAAGAGATCTTTGCTCATGTTATTAAATTGGCTACTGTTCGTTTTCTCCTTGCTCTTGCAACTACACAAGGTTGGCATTTATGTCAACAATGTTTTTCTTTATGGTGATCTTTTTTAGGATGTGTACATGAGTCTTCCTTCTGATTCGGCCGAAAGGGGGAGATACGAGTATGCAAGTTGAACAAGTCTTTATATGGTCTCAAGCAAGTCTCGAGACAATGGTTCCTTAAATTATCATTTGCTCTCATATCAGCAGGCTACAATCAGTCTAAGGCTGATTACTCATTATTCGTCCAATCCAAGGGTAACAACTTTACTGCAATTATCGTATATGTTAATGATGTAATATTGACAGGTAATGATCTCTAATACATTGAAGACACAAAACAATTTCTGGCAGCAAAGTTTTAAGCTAAACGATTTTGGAAAATTGAAATATTTCCTTGGCATTGAAGTCGCGAGGTCATCCAAAAGAATTTATTTATCTCAACGAAAATATGCATTTGAAATATTGGAGGACACAGGGTATTTTGAAGCAAAGCCTTCACGTTATCCTATGGATCAAAACTTGGTAGGATGATGGAGATTTACTACCAAATCCCGCAACGTACCGCATGCTCGTTGGAATGTTGATATACTTAACGATCATGAGACCAGATTTGGTTTATTCTGTACATGTTTTAAATCAGTTTATGGACAAACCCAGAATATACCACATTTGGATGTTGCACACAAGGTCTTGAGGTATATCAAAGCTTCACCAGGATAGAGTATTTTTTTCTCTTCCACCAACTTATTACAGTTGAAAGTTTATTGTGATGCAAATTGGGCTAGATATAGAAATACTAGGAGATCAATTACAAGTTATTGTGTCATGCTTGGAGATTCACCAATTTCTTGGAAAGCTAAAAAATAAACTACAGTGGCAAGATCTACAGTTGAAGCAGAATATAGGGCCATGGCTTCCACATATTGTGAGTTAACCTAGTTGAGGTACATTCTTAATGATTTGCACATTAATCATTCTCAGACAGCCCTTTTATTTTGTGACAACAAGGTTGCACTCCATATTGCATCTAATCCAGTTTTTCATGAGTGAATGAAGTATATCGAGATTGATTGTCATTTGATTAGAGAAAAGATACAAGAGAGTACTATTTAGACTGAGAGCTTGTTTGAACACTACATCAACTGGCAGATTTGTTCACTAAAGCTTTGAGCTCATATCAATTTGATAATCTTATTAGTAAGTTGGGTGTTACAAACATAAACTCCAATTTTAGGGAAATGTTAAAAAAAGAAAATCTACGAGCAGCACTACGGTGCCCGGTCCAATGCTTGGCACGTGCCAGTTAATGAGTTTGATCAAAAGGCAAAAAAAAAAAAAAAAATCGAAAATAGTTTCTACTCAGCTGCGCCTCCTCCACCTCCGCGCGATTAGGGCTGACAACTGCGCCTCCTCCACCTCCGCCTCCGTCCAAACTCCGCCTCCTCCAAACGGCGCGATTAGGAGTCCAAACTGCGCCTCCTCCACCTCCGCCTCCTCCAAACTGTGCCAACAAATGGAAAGTGGTCTTGATGCAACAAGTATTGGATTGCTTCCTCTATTTATATACAAATCTGATGAGTGCAAACATGGACTGGAATGTGTGATATGCATGAGTGCGTTTGATGATGATGACATGGGTAGGTATTTACCTAATTGCAAGCATGTGTTCCATGTGGAGTGTGTAGATAGGTGGCTTGGGTCGAATTCAACTTGTCTAATTTGTAGAGATAATGTTGCATTGGAGAAGGTGGTGGAGGTTGATTCCGTATCAACTGACAATGTAGAGACTGATGATTCATTGCAGAGAGTCTCTGTCTCGGGTGAATGAATGCTAACTTAACCATACAATCAGAACAGAAAAAAAGGGAACCTTGAAAAGGTCTGAAATTCCCTATTCCAGTTTTGCAAATGGCATCTACTTTTGTAGAATTTTAATCCAAGACCAAAATGAAGGTTTCCAACTGAAAAGATTTACCTTCATATGACTGCTTAGGCGATTTACCTTCATTCACCCTGCTCTTAGTCGATGTCACATTTTAATGTAACTAGCTAGAGCGACCCAGATAATTGTCCTGCTCTTAGTCGATGTCACATTTTAATGTGACTAGCTAGAGCGACCCAGATAATTGAACTCGTATATTAAACCTTAACCAAGTAGTTTGGGTGAACAATTTTGTTTCACTACTGAAGTACCATAACGATAACAAGTCGTCTATAACGTAGAATTCCACACCAAATGATCCAATCATCTAATACTAATACCTTTGTATGGTTATTAGAGAGAGAGAGGCAGGAATAGAACTTTCAAACCTCAAGTTTTGAAAGACCCGAGTCTATGGCGCACAGTTCCCCTTTCAAATGCACACAGTCTTCAACATTTCTGTTTGATAACATTCTCTCCTTACTCTCAAGTTTGTCTCTCTTAATCATCAACAATGAGGTTTCCATTCCAATGGCTTCTTTCACTCTCCCTCTTCTCCCTACTTTTCCATAACATCACTTGCGCCACTCCTCAATGTCTCAATGGTCAGAGAACCTTACTACTTCAACTGAGAAAAACCATTTCTTCTGCCAGCAGTACCACAAGGGTCAAGTCATGGGAACCAGACACTAATTGTTGCTCTTGGGATGGCATAGAATGCAATCAGCTCGGTCGTGTTACTATTCAAGACCTCAGTAATGAATTCATTTTGAGTGCTTTCGATAATGCAAGCACTCTCTTTCGGTTGCAACACCTTGAGAAACTGAACTTGGCTTTCAATAACTTCGTTTCTGCGCCAATTCCAATGGAGCTGGGGCGTCTTGTTAACTTGACTCATCTCAATCTATCGAACGCAGGCTTCACGGGGGAAATTCCAATTCAGATCTCTTTCTTGAGAAGGTTAGTTTCTCTTGACCTCTCTTCTAGTTTTGAAAATTCATTGAAACTGGAAAACCCAGACCTGGGAATGCTAGCTGGAAACCTCTCATTTTTCTGTCAGTTTTCAAGACAAGGCACGTGCCTGGTAGGATGCGGTGCACGTGCCAGGCATCCTAGAATTGTTGAAAATCTACATATGTTACAAAATTAAAATCACCTGTTTGGAAGTAGAATAGGCATTGTCCTAGAACTATTTATTCAAGTTCTCGAACTACCATGAACCGAACCGGAACCGACGCATCAAAACCTTCAGACCGCGAAAAGGCAGAAATCTCAAAAAAAAAAAAAAAACCTTCAACTCGGTTTGCATAGTTGTCGGTTGCTTCGAATTGATCTCACTGATGGACACTCAGAAGTTGTTGCTATTGAGTACTCTTCAATACATTTCATTGTTGATGATATTGTTCCAGGGACTAAGGTAATATCCAAATTTGTTTTTTTTTTTAATGTATTCATACTGCGTAAGTGAGTTAAAAAAACTAAGCACATTATATAGCTCCAATATAATTCGTTTCACTTATTTTTGCTTATCATTTCTATGATGTATAAAGTGGGTTAGTGGGGCGATTGATAATGATCCCATACTTGTAGCAAATGAGTTGTTTTTGAAATTAATAACTATCTTTAATGTTAGGTTGCCATTCAAACAAAATGAACATATAAATATTAGAAATTAACTAATTTTCTTATGAAGTTGACCTAAATGAAATATTAAGCAAGCTCTAGGAACTGGATTGTGGGAAATCAATTAACACATAACGTTTTAAGGAAGGAACTGCAATGATGAACCTCTTAATCAGGGTACTGTAAATACTATTAATGTGTTGCTGTTAATGCACTGTCAATCTAGGATGCCTATCTATGCAAAACAGATATACTCAGTCTCTTTGAGTTGCAATGCGTGAGCTTGTTTATGTACTTTCAGCTTGTTTATGTACTTTCAGATATGAAAACCCAAATCTTTCGAGCAGCCAACCTACTTTAGAGGTCGTTGAAATAAACAAACGTCGTCCATTATGTCATTTTATGCTATGTAGTATGTAGAGAAAAACAAGTGTTACCTTTACTTGCTGCGATTAACACCATCTATGGATTACAAAATATAGCATACCTAGACTCTGACATGTGGTGGGTTTCTCATGGTGCTTCTGCACCATTACTCCAAACTTTAGCTTTGAAGTCACTCGGGCAACATTGTTCTTCCTCGTATTGCGAGAGGAATTGGAGCACATATAACAACATCCACTCATTGAAAATGAACCAAATGACCCCACAACGAGCTAAAAATTTGATATATGTACTTTCTAACCTTTGTCTTTTATCAAGAAGAAAACAAGAGTACAAAGAAGGTGAGGCAAGATGAGTCAGGCAACTCGAGGTGGTCGACAAGGGAGAGGTTCAAGGTATAGAGGGAAGGAAAAGCAAGATGAGTCCGCTGTTTTCACTTTAGATGAATGCGAGAAGAGAAACGGAGAGGTAAAACCTCTAATAGGAGTTAGTGTTCATGACGAGGAGATTGCTCAACAGCTGCAGGAGCAATTAGATTTGGAAGAAATTTAAGCATGATTTACATCTTCAGTTTTTCTTGTCATATTCTTCATCGTATTAGTAACCATACTATATTATTGACAGTGTTGAATTATTCATTTGTGCTATTGTCTTATTCTTTTCTTGTTCAGCCGAAATGGGCTCATGATTCAGAGGCAGACATGATACAAGCGAGCATGTTCAATTTCAAAAGAGTGGAAGAAGACAGGTCACACTTTAGAGGAGAGGTAGAGGAAGGGGAAGAGGGAGGAGGTGATTTGGTTTGCTGGTGGTCCTGCATGATATTCATTGGCTATCTTTCTGCGTGTGGCAGGTACCAAGGTTCTCTCTTGTACTGTATTGAAATTTTTGTTGATTTGCATAGATAACCTTTGATCACCGGCACCTAATCTTGAGCCTGTATTTTCATATAGAGAAAAAATTTAATGTCATTGCTCCAAAAAATGTCTCTTCCCTTGAAGTTTACAGTCATGAACTTAACCATTCTAGTGTTGCTTCAATAATTTTTCCTCCCCTGTTTTATAAGGTAATGATATCCCATGCAATTATGACTGGTGAGATTCCTAGATGTGGCTCTCTTGTGCCAAAACCTAATACATCTCTGTCGTGTAAGGATATGGAATAGTAGAGCAAAAGACGTGATGCAGAGATTGTTTGTGGGGAGTGAGATGGGGAGAGTGAGGTGGTGATTGAACAAGAACCCTAGAAGAAGAGAGAAAAAAAGAAGGGGAGAGTAAAATAGGGGAATGAGAGAAAAACCAATATGACTGTTGCTAAATAACACCACCATTTCTGTTGAAGGACACCATCAATCCCCTTACTTTCGAAAGGACACCACCACATTTTTGAATGACACCCCGCCTGCTGAAGGATACTATCAATATAAACAAAAAAAACCCTAAACTCTATTTTTCCTCTCTTCTCATCTCTCCATTTCTTCTCCATCAATCACCACCGCCACCTCTCCTTTTCCTTTCACTACCATTTTTCCATCGCCACCTCCTTCTCCTCCTCCTTTTTTTTTTCTTTTTTTCTTCTTCTTCTCCATCAGTCACCACCGCCACCTCTCATCCCACCTCCTCCATCTTCATCTTCTTATTTTCCTTCTCATCCCCCTCACATCTTCTCCTCCTCCACTTTTTCTCTCTCTGTTTTTTTTCTTTTTCTTCTTCCTTTTTTTTTTTTTTTTTGGCCCTCGCGAAGGTTCTGACAAGTGGGGAACCTCCACTCGTAGGAACCGTCACAAAGGCGAAGGAGGAAAAAAATATGGGAGAATAAGAAGAGAGGAGAAAAAAATGAAGAAGAAGAAAAACAGAGAGAAAACAAGAAGAGAAAATAAGAGGAAGAAGAAGAAGAATAACAAAAAAAGAACAAGAACAAAGGAGAAGAGGAAGTGCAGGTGGTGGTGTAGCCAGCGGTGGTAGGGCGTGGTTGTGGGGCAAGGTGGTGCTGCTCCTGTGAAGAGAAAAGAGAAGATGGAGAAGGGAAGGTGGTGGAGTCCTTCAGCAGATCTAAAAAAGTGAGGTGGTGGTGTTATTTAATAATGGCTAATACAAATCTGTTGAAATATGAGGGGGAAGGTTGGATTTGGAATGACTCATGTTATATATATTTTCTACTCACAAATCCTTCAAAATCCACAACTTTAGCAAATCTATTAAAATCCACTACTTGTTGAATACCTCCTGATTTTGGTAGACTTTTGAAAAACATGAATTGAATACCCCTGATTTTGATGGATTTCAAAACAATCATTTAAAATCCGTATTTGAATACCCCTAGATTTACATGTATTATTTTAAATTCTTAATTGAATACTCCTAAATTTTAATGGATTTTAAAATCCTTCACAATCCATTAAAATCCGTAATTGAATACCAACCCCTTAAACAAAGGAGAAAAGGTGCAAGGAGGAGAAACCCATGCATTCATTTACTATCTTTCTTTTAGTGCAAGGTGAGAATGGAAACGTTCTTTTGAAGAAACTTGGCCAGATTTTTTCACAAGTTCTACCTCCCCATTTCAATATGCTTGAAATAACTAGAATTTATGAGACTCCGCAAAGAACTAGAATTTATGAGACTCCGCAAAGAACCTTGGCGTATCCTTAAACCATCTTTCTATTCCTTCCAAGTCCTTTGACATGTAAATTTTTTTTTAAATAGATTTTGCATCTGTTATGATTCTTCAATTAGATTAATGTTAATTGGAACTTGTAATTTCCATTTTTCTTTCATACACTTACAAAAATTTCATTGCCTGTGCAACTATTTCTCCCCGCATCCCTGCTTGACCTTCCAAGGAGGACACTGTTGCTAAACTTGCAAGAATATAAGCTGCTTGGCTACATATGCAGTCAAGTTCAGTGTGTTTAGCCTCTCGTCAGGGCCCCTGCTGACTGCTTTGCTGCCTTCACAATGCTTGGCTAACCGGATATGTGCAGAGGCTTTCCCTGAAGCAGGGTCATTCTCATTGGCAGTTACTGAGAATTGAATTGTCTTTTCTGCAATGAATTCAATATACTATTAATTACAATCTTAATTCTTTCACTACTAATACAGTAAGCAAAGTAATTGTGGTTGCCAAAAATCTACTTTTACATATTATCGCCATGAGGCACTTAATTTCTCTTTTAAATATATATCATATAGGCTTTGACAGAGGCATTCTAGTATTTAAGACGAGCAAATTGAACTAGTTGTATTGGTGATTTTCCTGATAATTGTGGGAATTCTGATCCATGTCTTGTGATATGAACTGCTGAATGAAGAACAGAAAAATACTGGACTGAATGTAGAAATCAATCAAGAACACTCTGGATTGTATTACATAACAGGCTATTCGAGATGCCTTAAATCTCCAGAGAGCTATTGCTCTTGTACAAACCAGTTTTACAAAATGAATCAATGCCTTTCCATCTCATACATCTCTCTTATATATAAGAGTTCTACATTTGCAACAAACTCTTGCAGATTACAGACTACAGACTGTCAACAACTTGCTAAACTAACTACTTGCATATATGCCACTTGCACATACAACTTGCTACCCCCACTTCTGACAGAATGCCACCACTTGCTGACATTGGACCACATGCTGATCTTGAATATTACAGAACGCTAATATTGAATACCAATCCAAAGCACTCACATAGCATTAGATGAATCCTAATAGAACAATAAGAAACTGTCCTCTGAGCTTAAACTGATGTCCTGCTGACCCTTAGCATGTTTTACTGATCCTTTGTAATCACTAGTTCACTGCAGTGTAGTCTACCTGGCAATCCCCTGTTGCCTTGATGCTTGTACTTATGCCTCTGATACTTATGGTAGACTGGGGGTCTATCATCTTGATAATGATTTGCGCGTTAACATCCATTTTGCTTTGGGTGTAACAGTGGATGCTCCAAACTCAAGGCTGAGTAGTGATGGTACTGGATGCATTTGCATTATCTTGTCAGATGTATTCAAAGTTCAACAAAACGTTAGATAAATCCAGACCCCAAACCCCCTCACCCACCCCATTTCCATGTCTAGGATGGGAAGACCACTTAGCTCTGCGATGAAGTAAATGCATAGCGTGAGCAGACCCGCCTGCTTCATGCTGAAGTAGATTCTTTTCTAGCAGTCAATCTGAAGACACAGTTGTTGAATGATCCCGTAAAAAATCCACTTCAAAAAACAATGCTCATTTTTGGTATTTTCAGTCCATCCATCGTTCCAAACGAAAGGTTGTTGAATGTGCATCTTACGCTTAAATTACTTTGTCCACAGGAATCTATCATCCATCGATCCAAATGAAAGGTTGTTGATGTGCATCTTTCGCATAAATTACTTTGTCCACAGGAATCTATCTCAGGAGGCAAAAAAGTCCATAACATCAAATAATAATAACTAATGACCTGGACCAACCATTCAAACGAAATCCTATTGTCTACATATAAAAACAAGCAAAATGAAGAAAAACGTGAGATTCTTCTCTTCATTATTGAATTCAACTCACTCACTCAATCAAACAATGCTGTGTCTGTCTTCACTCCTCTGACTCTCTCAACAGAACACAACACTTTCTCTGTATCTCCACAACCAACTTGTATTCAATTCAAATTTGTGGAAATGGAGATATCTAGAATTCAACCAGCAATAGCTGTTTTGATCTCATCTGTGGTGGCCATTAACGCTTACAAGCGAAAGTCTCTGGATGCATCAGGTGCACTAGCAGGGTTTCTAGTCATGTCCATCCACATCGCAGCTGGATACAGGTAAGTTCCTCTATCAAACTTCTATTTTTGAATTTGTCCAAGAATTACGCTTGCTTGCTTGTGTTGACAACAGTCTGAGTGGATTGTTGAATAACAGGTTCGGAGCTGTGCTGCTTGTTTTCTTTTTCACTTCGTCTAAGCTCACCAAGATTGGAGAGGAGAAGAAGCAAAGCATAGATGTTGATTTCAAACAAGGAGGTCAAAGAAACTGGTGAGGACTCAAATCAACAAGATAACTAGGTTTCAAGGATCTATAGTCTCAATGTCATCATGTCTTCTTTACGACAATAACTAGTTTTCAAGGTTCTATAGTCTCAATGTCATCATGTCTTCTTTACGACCTTTCTTTTATTATATATTCTTTATTTTTACTATTTTACTATGGTTGAAATTCTGTTCGAAGAACACATTATCTTGTTATAAATGAATGTTATTGTGCTTAATTTGGTAGTATCCGAATGCAAAATATAATGTTATAACAAAATTGGCAATAATTTATTGTCATCAGACAACTTTGTATCTTTTTCCACTCTAGTCTGTGATTGCAAGACGATTGTGGTGATTTGGGTCTGATGTAAGAAATGTATAAGGATAATTGTATTTCGTTTATGCCAATAAAAACTTCCCGTTTGTCATATGCTAATTTGATTTCCAACGTAAAACCTTGGAATGTTGTTCTTTTCATAATGGAGTCATTGAGCAAATGTTGAGCTCAACCCTGAGATACCAACGGGAAAATCTTCTGACAAACTCATTGGTTTGCTAAAAAATTATGTGTTGTGTTAACACTCCTTAGAGCCTTGGCATTTCATTTATTGAGCTGTCTCTTAACCCTTTTTGTTTCGTTTCTAATCAAAAAATTGTATTCTTTAATTTGATTTGGATCCAACTGTTGAGACAATTGAAAATGCGTTTTCTTTTATGGTTCATATTCCAGATTAGGTTCATAGACGAGTAATCATATGAACGAGGTTGTAGACATAGACGAGTAATCAACCCTGATTCAGATCAATACATTTTTGTATATGCTGTCTTTAGTCCTCTGAATTTTGGAATATGTTGAAGATAATTAACCCAAACTCGAATTACTTAATGAGTTCAAATTTGCATTTGGCATCTTTACATATTAAGACATCCCAAGCTTGTAGAACATAAATGCTTTCTGAATCTCAGCTCCATCATTGTGATAAAAATTGCAGTAATCATTTTCTTGCAGGATACAAGTCTTGGCTAACAGTGGCATTGCAACAGTTTTGGTTGTGATTGCGTGGATCTTGTCGAGGTGGCAAGACAAATGTTTGGACTCCAATGAATCAACAATTATGACATGCCTTCTTGGTGGTATTATTGGACACTATGGATGCTGCAACGGAGACACCTGGTCGTCAGAGATTGGGGTGCTTAGTGATTCTCAGCCTCTGACTTATAACAACCTTCAAGGTACACATCTGTCTTTTCATTATGTATCCAAAAAGTTTTTACCTATTATCCCTTCATCCCACTCCCCATTAAAGAGTGGTTTATATCATAATCAAGTAATCAACCACCCTTTTCAAGTCACTTCTGTACTCCGGGTAATTGTTTCTCTCTTTCATTAAATGTTTGATTAGCCTGTATGTTCTTCCATCTATTGCTATGTGCTTGTGATCATGATTATGTTTTATCTTGATAGGAATCAGGTAGTTAATTATCCGATACAAAAAAAAATCAAATAAACTGAGGATTGTGTTTACAAGCTTTAAACTTGATTCTTCACATACCGTTGCATTTAAGGCCTTCTTGATTTATGAGCATCTGTCCATAGAATTGTCCATAGAATTCTCTAATAAATACATAATCTTGAACAATTTGTTGACAAATACATCATCAGAATAATTTTTAATACTATGTTCTCTATACAGAAGCCATCATGTGTTAATTGCTCATGTTTTTATTTGTATTTCTTTATGAAGCGAGAATCAAATTCTTGACTCAAGGGATATGTTTGCTCTAGCTATCTTAAACGATCATTTTGACAATTGAACCCATCCAATTGGCGTGTTGTGTTATGTGGTAGAAAATACGCTAGACATACTAGAGGAAGGGTTTGAGTGGAACTGGTGTCTGAAAGTCCGAACTATTAACCGGAGCCCTGTCTTGTTAAAATTATCTTCTAAGACCTCTTTGAACTATTAACAAGAAAGCGAGATACATAACCTCTTTGAACTATTAACAAGAAAGCTAAATGTATTATGTCAATGTTTTGTACTTGAAGCATTATCTTTTCCAAGTTGCAAATGCTCAACTGCTGTACACCTTGACTGGGCTTGCAGTAAATGTGTTCATTTGTGTTATGCTTCATCCAGTTCCTATGCTAGAACTTATGTATAAACTTATGGTGAATGAAATAAAATTGGTACTTTAACATGTTGAAATTGTGTCATCTGACCATATAACCTGTAATTCTTATTAGCCAGTTCGGAAGGGAACAAATGGTGGAGTGACAAAAATTGGACTCCTAGCTGCTGCAGCAGCAGGCACTCTCATTGGTGCATCATTTTATATATTTGGATTATTTACAACAAAATGCCCTGATGTAGCTTTCAAGCAAATATTGGTAATACCCCTCGGCACAATGGCTGGACTTGGTGGGAGTCTGATAGACTCTCTGTTGGGAGCCACATTGCAATTCAGCGGATTCTGCACAGTTCGAAACAAGGTAAACACAACTGAAGTCGCCTATATGTTATGTAAGTTAAGCAGTCAACATGAACAATTGGACCATCATCCAATTTTGGATGCACCATCGTTTGAGCTATTCATGCTTATGAGTTATGGTGGTAAATTCATAGCCTTCCTGTTCTATATTTTGTAAGATTTATTAAGGCAAAAACTAAGACAAACAACAGCACTGAAGCTGTTGGACATGGAAGATATCCTTACCAGGCTACCAGCAAGTAATGGTGTTTTAAAGTATTTTGTATATTTTTCAGGTTTAATGTTCACAAATCCAATATTAAATTTTGTATTGCTTTCGCAGGTTGTTGGAAAGCCAGGGCCAACTGTGAAGAAGATCTCAGGTTTGAGCATACTCGACAACAATGCTGTCAACCTCGTGTCAATTTTGCTAACCACACTGCTGACTGCCATTGCCTGTTTGTACATCTTCTGATACTACAGTTTTTACAATTCATCTCTTTGGTTGATTATGAACTCATAAACTCTGCATCCCTTATTAAACTCAAGTGCCTGTAATGAACACAATGCTGATGGAAATTAATACTTGGACCAACTCTAATAGATTTTTGTATCAATCCTTTATACTTATTTTTTTCTGAAATTATAGTAAGGTTTGGATGCTATTAGAAAAGGGGAAAAAATGAGTTTGCAGACAACAATGCTACCAGATAGGCCGAGGGGTCGTGCCAAATTAAACAAAACTTTACACTCTTCTTATGTTTTTCTAATCCAATCTTCAGAAATTCTTAAATCTGGATACCAGATAGGCTGACGTACTCTTATGCTTTTGATTTAATGATAAGGTTAGAAAAGCCTCAAAACCCCAGCTTGCCTTTCAAAAAAAGAAAAATCTGGATACTGAGACTTTGAGAGCCAAAAAGGTCAATGAGTCTCCTGCCACATTTCTTTCTAACTTCTTTATGTTAACTTTTAAATAAACTATCTTGAGAAATATTATCAAGATCAAGTAATATTCGGATCTTTTGAATAAAGTCCACCAACAACAATAAATTAAAAAATAAAAATAAAAAATAAAATAAAAATAAAAAGAGAGAGAGACACACACATTGACTTTCAATTGCTCTAAATTTTATATCAAGATATTTTTGATTCTTATTTTTTTTCTCCATGTAAGTCTATAAAAATAGTTTGAAGGGAGAAAAGCTTTATCCGATGATGTGTGGTGAAAGATCACAACTTTCATATACGCTCATCTCCCTTTCGTTTTCATTTAGACTTTGAAATAAAAACCTTCAGTTAGGGCTGAAAACCGAACCGACGGTTCGGTTTTTCACCTAAACCGTGAACCGAACCGACTTAGGTCGGTTTTAAAATTTTCAAACCGAAACCGAACCGACCATTAACAAAACCGATCCGAAACCGAACCGATTCCAATTTATGCAAACCGTAACCGAACCGAACCGACTAAAATCGAACCAAAACCGAAATAAAACCGAACCGAACCGAATATTTAAACATATTATATTATTTATATATAAAATATATTTTATTTTTATATATAACTAATATAATATATTTAAATATTCGGTTCGGTTCGGTTTGGTCGGTTTAAATCACATAGAAACCGAAAACCGAACCGACCACTTCGGTTTTGCATTTTTTTAAACCGAAACCGATCCGAACCGAATTTAAACCGAACCAATCGGTTCGGTTTTGATCGGTTCGGTCGGTTTGATCGGTTTTTTGTTCAGCCCTACCTTCAGTAAAAAAAATAGTACAAGCAAAGGCCAAAGTGAAATCAAGAACACATAATTTGAAGGTATAAAATATTTTAAGGGGGTGGACATTCATGGAAATTTTACAACAATATGGTCATCTTCTCTTGTCACTTGTTTTCTATACAATTCTGCTATCTTTGTAATCAAACACAGCCTTAAAAATATAAGGAATCTACCTAACTAACATGACTGATAAAAGAACATTTGTTGCGAAAATTCTGCCACTGGTGATGTGAAGTATATGTCTATGTACTCTGTGGTTCTCCTTTAAAGACTGAAATATATTTCGTGTCGACCACTACCACCACCACCATATAGTATATACTTCGCTACTATCCAAGAATTAAGTCATGATAGCTACATGTAAACAAACATATATACAAACAAATACACAATTTACAGAAAATAATTGTATAGCAAGCAAGATAAACATCATCAATTCATTTGAGAAAATTAATAAGCTAAATAGTTATTCAACGTGAGATGAAAACTAGTACCATCATAATCCAAGACATGATAGAAATAACAAGTAAATTAACCAAAGCTAGCTGCAAGTAATAACATCGACAACTAATTAACCAGTTATTCTTTTGACTTCATGGCCATCTATCTATGTGCAGCAGCAACAGATTGTTTCCAAGCAACACTCGCAGGTCTCGAAACAGCAGAAGCAACAACACGCTGCGAACAAACTGCGCAAAAACACTCAAACATATACATATTCATGAATATCATTTAAATAGACATAATATTAGATACAATAAGAGAGTCATTAAACAAAAAAAAAAAAAAAAAAAAAACATACCAAGCATACAAGCAACCTTTCTCTTCTTTACGACGTTGGACATGGTCGAAGTAAGACATCTCTTGGGCCGAGGGTGCTCCTTCTTGATACATCTTTGATGATATATGCTCTCTGTCTCTCTTAATAACAATATCAAAGGAAGAAGAAGAAGATAGACTATTTGCTTTACTTTCTGAAGCTCCTTTTTATAGGCTTAAATGGATTCCCAGTAGGTCCATCTTCCCCTTAAGACATCGCTGTATTTTAGCTTAAATGGACATTTAATATGTCATTTTCTTGACTTATTTGTTACACGATTCATGGTTTTCTTAGTGTCTAAGTTTACCCACATTTTTTTCCGCAAAGATCAAGTGAAAAAAAATAGTTGAAATGAAACATTAAAAAAAATTACTGCGTGATAATTATGTTATCGCGAATGAGACACCCTCAACTAGATTGCATTGAGGGCAGAGTGCTCACCTGAGCTATAATTAATAAGGAGCAATGTTCTAAAAAGCGTTAAGCAATGGGTGGGCGGCGAACAGGTGCCTAGCACCCAGGGGCTCAGGCGGTCTTAGATTTTGTATTATAACTTTAATAATTTACAAAAGTTAACCATAATATTTTATCAATTGCATCCAATTTAATGCCAAGATACATATGCGAAATTTAAAAACATGAACAAAATTTATTAAAATTCAAATGATTGAAATTGGTCATGATGAGTACTTTATACAAAGTTGAATTTGTTAACAAATATCCAAACCTACTCTTTTCTTTTCGGTAGATCCTTTGAGAATTTCATTAAGTAATCATCATTTGCTACATTTAGACATATACAAAATAAAAAACAATTAAATTGTTTATTTCTAAAAAAGAGGAAAGAAAAATAAAATAAGAACACAATCAGCCTTATTAAAAAAAAAAAAAAAAAAACTCGCCCAGACCCCCCTAGATTGCCCAGAACCCGCCCAGCCATTAATCTGGGCTTTTTTCTACCTTCTAGCGCCGATTTTTATAACACTGATAAGGAGTTAGTACTTTAAAATCTGCGGTTCTTCAAATATCTTCAAGATTTTCCAATTCGTCTTAGAAAGAAATTAAAATCCTCGGTTCTAATTATTGTCTATTTATTTTTTGAAGATTTTGTAGCTTCAATTTTTTAAAGTACGTTTGATTATATTCCAAAATCTGTTCTCCAAAATAGTTTTCTCTTTATTGTACTAAAAGGTATCATCTCGCCCGGCTCTAATTGACATTAGAGTCAAGTCTTATACATTTTCAGGTAAGTTACATATAATAAATTTATTGATTAATAGCCAGGACTGGTAAATTTTCTAGCTCGCATTTGAATTACCTGCATCGAATTGCAAAATCTTAAGAAATTATTCTAGTTTTAGGAATAAAGTCTATTGATTCTTTTTGTTCCTACATATATGGATGAGTTGTTCTAGGTGGCGAGGAAACCAGCTAGGAAACGGGCGAGGGAGGGGGGTTTGATCCTCATCCCTCTCGAGATTCACACTGATGCACATCTCGAGGGGAATGGACGGTCACACCCCCTCCCTCGCCCGTTTCCTTGCTGGTTTCCTCGCCATTTAGAATCACAGTATATGGATAGTTCAATTTTTTTTGAAAAGTCATTGTTTCTTATTACTTGAAAATGAACGCTAACACAATCTGTGTTATACAAAAATGTAGTGTGGAAATAATGAAAATGAGTTGTGAGAGAAGATAAGATCTGTTAGAATGATTTGATATAAGAGTAGTTGGAAGTTTGTAGGGACTAAATGATGGAGATGGTAATAGTATTAGCTGTGAAACATTTTTTTTTAAATAGAATTGTAGGGTTCCACTTTTATAAATAAATGTGATGAACATGGAAGATGCCTCAAGGAAAAATAATTTTAATCTGTGGGACCTAAGCTATGGTGGCAAACATGGATAAGACTTGCTTTATTTTTTTATTTTTTCTCTCTTGCTCCATTCATCAGAGACTGACTTCAACTCAAGAAAATTTGCATTTGCAAACCACTTTATTCAAGGCTCTGTCGGTTCAAAACAAAAAACTTTGTAGATGATGTAATTGATCGATTGCCACCAAGGGTATGTTTACTCAAATTTCTCTTGGCTTTGTTTGGTTAGCCATGGAATCTATTTCCTTTGTTTTGCAGATTTTCGCTATTTAGTTGTTTATTTAGTGGCAGGACGATTCTTCATAAGACTGTTTTCTCACTACTCATGAAAATCCAAGTCCGATGAAAGGCCTCGAGATCGATTTCATTAAAATGGTTTCAATTTTCATGTCTATTTCCGTGCAACCAAACATACCCTTAAAACATAGGAATTGAATTATTTAATGCAAGGAAAATGTGTGTTTCTCACGGCATTTGAATGTCACCTTCAACCAAGTACCTCTCCTTCACTTTTCCTCCTAACGATGATGGAATACTGAAGATGTTTACAAACTAGGTTTCCTAGAATATTTTTTTTTATTTGCTCATCTTTCATTTCAAAACAAACATATTCTAGGAAGAATAGTATCATCAAAAAATCTAATTGTCCGAGGGAATGGGCAAGGAAAACAGCGAGGGAGGGAGAGAGGGAAGGGGGGACCGTTCACCTCCCTCGGGATATGTGCCATCATTTTTCTTGCACACATCCCGAGGGGAATGAACGGTCCCCCCTTCCCTCTCTCCCTCCCTCGCTGTTTTCATCGCCCATTCCCTCGACAATTAGATGGGTTCTAGTATTATTATCGTCGTGACTTACGAGTGATGTGTTGTATAGGACTCAAAATACAAGTAGTCTTTGAACAAATATCACACTTCTTCAGCCAACTACCATCCATCCCTCTTGGCTGTTAGTATTGACTTCCAACTAATAGCCTGTTGTTCTTTTTTAGGCAAAATATGTCTAGCAGGGTGAACTCCAGCTTAATTGAATGTATCAGATATATCACTCTTGTGCGAGAATTAACAGTGAATTGTACAAGGTCACGATCTGATCACAAGTCAAGTATCATTCGCATCAATAAACTCAACAAACAGCCCCGGGAACTTGCATTTGCTTGAAACTCTGAATCTCCAACTTAAGGCTCAGTTACAATGTTTTGCAAGGGAATGTGGAAATCATAAATTGATGGAGTGAAATCAGTACTGAGTACAGAACAAAACAAATGTAACAAATGCGAAAGCTTTCTATCCAACTCCCTAACGGTCAACCTGATCTCAGAGTTACAGTTGAACAACAACACCTTAAGATGGAAAATGGGTTTGCATCCCATGATTTCAATGATACAACAAGGTCTTTCCATCTCAAACTCCTCCACAACCCAAGCACTCCAGCCATGGAAAATATACGACCTTCAAATAACACTTGTTCAGTCGACATTGGCATCATTCCAAATCATTCAGTGAAAACATCATTCAACCAAAGACTAGCAACTGACAGAGGTGGCTGCTGGTGTTACGAGAACTGCAGTATTACCAGTTACTGGCTGAGTACCAGCAGCGATCTCCACACGCTCCCATATCTCTCTCCTTTTTTCAGCTTCTGACCTTAGTTTCACTTCTTCCTCTTCAAACTTCCCTTGGCATGATAAGACTAGTTCATTATCCATCTCAGAAAACATTTTCTTCATGTTTACAGTCAAGTTGAGCACCGCTTGGTTCCAGTGGCTCCTGGTATTCCTCTCCAGGGCAGGGAAAATTAGAGGTAGGATCACTTGCCGATTTTGCGCTATGAGGCTGACAATGTTATCATTGTTCCAGAGGAAGAGTGCCCGCTCAGCAACCTGAACAACAAATCAAACACACAAATACCCAGTTATTTCTCTATTTTGCTTATTCAATTACTTATCCATGACCTGCCATGTGAGGGGTTGAGGTGCATTCATTATAAGTAACATACAGATACAGTATACTTGAAAAGATTTGTTAGATCAATCAGATAATATTTTATTTTTGGGGGGGTTATAGGTGCATTCTTCAAGACACTGGTTAAAAGTGATTTTACAGAAACCTCCGAGAAAGGAAGCAACTTCGATGACTACAGACCTACCGTGGAATCAGAGTCTCTACCTAGAAGATCCAAGAGCTATATTGCTACTAGCACATGTGCAGGAGGCAGTAACTTAAACATCATGTATCCTCAATATGTTCCCCAGTTATTCCCAAAGTAAGTTCTATTTAACATAATTATCAGAAACCCAAGTGTCTAAATAACCCTCGTGTAGATATTTACTAAGCACCTTTTTGCTCAGAGAAACATAAACATGAGTATTGCAATAACCCTGAAAGCTGAAGTTATAAAGAAGCTTATTTTTGTTTCAGGTGAGTTGAATATGAGCAATCCCAAAATACCCAATATATTCCCCAGATGAAATATGAACTTCTTTGAACCCTTTCTGGTTGCAGAAAATGAAAATCAATTAATGGCACCACATCAACACCAATAAAATATAAATATCGTGGGGAACTTTCATCATCTAAATCAGTCTGGAAGGGGCAAAGAATAGCAATTTGCACTATGCAAGTTAAAAGCATAATAAATAACTTAAGCACCTATCGTTGTCTAATGAATCTCTGAAGCACCACCGCTTCCGGCCGAGGATCTTCCCTAAAGGTTTCTGGTCAGTAACTGAAGCACCTTGCATTCAAATAAATAAATTAAACTATATATATAAACAATATATTCTTCTGTAAGAACTAATGCCTAACAACAGATCCCCATTTCCCTTTTCTTATAAGAACTCATTGCGCGCACGCGTGAGAGAGAGAGAGAGGAACACAGCGAAAGATCCAGAAGAACGAGAAAGAAAAGAAAACTTCTCAAGGAGAGAAGGAGATTGATAGAAGGAAAGCCATCAAGGTCTGGATGGAAACCCCCAAACACTAGTAAAGTAAAAATCACCCATCACTCTAAATCATTTACCAACTCAATCACATCATCGAGCACTCTCATCACACACAGTACTACAATCATTTTTCATTGGAAGTAAATGGTGAACTCTGAAACAAATCATAATCAGTCAGATCCAAATCACTGAGACCTCTAGGTAGGCCCTACATCCACAAAATTCTCAACCTGCCGATAGCTACAAGGTCACAACTTTTCCATTGCATTTCCTTTCCTCTAGGTTAACCCGAACAGGACGGCTTCATTAAGAAAGTTCACTTTAACCTTCTCAGCCTGAGTTCTGATCCGACCAGTTCCCTTTCAAATAACTCCAGGCCCAAGAGATTCAGATAGGCCCCCAACACCTTTCCGCCCAACAAAAACTCACCTCTTTCATCATGTAAAAGAACCCTACGACTGGCACAAACTCCGTTTTAACCAACTATAACTATCTACTTCAACTTACAGCTAAACCAAATCCATTGTACATCAACGACCTTTTTGCTACATATCAAAGAGAAAGTAAGACACTTAAAAAATAAAAATAAAATTGATAGGTTTAGTGGAAGTTTACAAACCAAAACATAATTGTAACAAATTTGAATAAATTCTCAAAACTCTAAACTAACTGATTACAACTTTTTATTGTGCTTGTTTAAATAAAAGAAAACCTAAACCTAATTCCTAATTTGACTCGAACTCCTAGTTGGGCCTTAACATGGATCGATCTAATTATTAATTAATAATAATAAATATGTATAACCCAATATTACATCATTCACCCCAGCTTTGAAAAGCTCGTCCTCAAACTTTGAGGATGATATTTTCGAAAAACAAACGAAAAAACTCGCCCTCTAACTCTTCTTTTATCGTTGTTGTACTACAAACATCAAATAAAAATTTGGCAACCCAACATTGGGTCCAACATGAATCTTCGGCTCAAGGGACATCCAACTCAAAAATTAGGGCTGAAAACCGAACCAACGGTTCAGTTTTTCACCTAAACCATGAACCGAACCGACCATTAACAAAACCAATCCGAAACCGAACCGATTCTAATTTATGCAAACCGTAACCGAACCGACTAAAATTGAACCAAAACCGAAATAAAACCAAACCGACCGACTATTTTAAACATATTGTATTATTTATATATAAAATATATATTATTTATTATATATATTCGGTCGGTTCGGTTTGGTTGGTTAAAATCACATAGAAACCGAAAACCGATCCGAATTTGAACCGAACCAATCGATTCGATTTAGATCGGTTCGGTCGGTTTAATCGGTTTAGATCGATTTTTTATTCAACCCTATCAAAAATTGAAAGATTTCAAGGGAAATTCTCTACTCAAAATTCACCATAAATTTGCACTAAATTGGGTCATATAAACACTTAGTTAAGTTCGTCGTACGAGTCTTTCTTACAGTGATGAATAACTTTGAATGAGAATCACTATTTTCAAAAAAACATGATCATGTACAAGGTCATTTTTGTGATGGATAATAACTTAATCTTTATTGGAAGAATAATAAAAAAAAAAAGGTATGGTGGTACAAACAAGTGGTTGGGGTGCAAATAAGCCAACCCAAATTGAGTCTCACGGTCTGACCCTGGTTGATCTTCTTCATGTGAATTGGAAGGAACGGTGTGATGAACCCTGAGACGAACCCAAATGTTGTGAGCTTGAGAAGTTGGTCGAAAGTGAGTTCCTCAATATTGGGTACAGTGAGGTATAGCTGGCGAAGACACAGTTTAACGAGCAGCTGATTGTTGGGTTGTTTGACGCAACACAGTGTTTTGTTTGCCGAGATTGTTGTTGTTCATGGGTTGATTAAGATAAGATTGCTACTTTTCCGTTATCAAGTTCTTTTTCACGAAATTTGTCTTTCATATCTCTTCTTCCTCTTGGGTATTTGGGATTTTAGGGCTTTCAACCAAAATTTTGTTGATTTCCTGATTTTCAACAAAAAATTTGTTGAGTTCTTGATTTCGAACAAAATCATGGAATTTCGAGTGGCAAATCGCAATTCTCGCTTGAAGACCAGGGGAAATTCTGATTGTTCTCTACAACCACCCCTTTCTTGCAAATTTTTTCTATCTTCTAATTTTCTTTAATGTAAAAAGTTGCAAAAAATTTGTGATGTGTTTCAGCCTCACAATGCAATGACTTGCGGATAACCTATACCCTTCGTACACATCAAACATGGGTGATTTCTCCCAACTGTGACTTTTCGCAACATCTTTTCTAAGATTTTACCCACTCTAATACCAAAATTGATAGGTTCGGCGAAAGCTTATAAACCAAAACTTGATAGACAAAGTTTCATAACTTGAATAAATTCTCAAAACTCCAAACTACTGATTAGAACTTTTATTATGCTTATTTAAATAAAAGAAAACCTAAACCTAATTCCTAATTGGACTCGTACTCCTAATTGGGGCTTTAACATGGATCGACCCAATTATTAAATAATAATAAACAATACGAATAACTCAATATTACATCAAAAAAAAAGAAAAAGGATTTGCTAGTTAGGGCACACTTGGTGATACCTCAGTAAGTTCTATAAACTTGTCAAATGGAGATCTAGCCAAACCAAACCAAAATCAAGTTCAAGAAGTTATTCAGGGGTTGCGAAATTTAGATGCTCGGGCCATTGCTGAAATTTGATGGTGTAAAAGCATGACTCGAAGGCTGATCAATTTGAGATTATGTAGGATCTGGTGATAGAAGCTTCTTAGGATTATGAATTAGGTTTTCAGCCTTTAGCTTTGGACATAACGAGGAGAAAGGATAATAGGAGACTTGAAAAAGAAAGGAGAATGGGCAAGGGTAATGGATGGCAAAATGGAGGGGGGAGATGTATAGTTAACTGCCATAGGAATGCCTTGAGAAGTAATTAGCATGTGGTTCTTATTCATAATGTCTCGACTCCATTGTACCTGTTCTTCTCTGTGTTCAATGACTTTTTACAAATTTGGTATCCTTTCAATTTTCAAGGAAAAATAAAATCTTATGACCACAGTGAAACAACAAAGAAAATCCTCATATATTTCCAGTGATCTTTTTGCTCCAAATATTTCTCTACAGACTAATACTCATTTCTCTCCTACTTAAGTTTACTCGTCAATGAAAATCAGAAACAAAACTTAACTAGGTCGATATATCAAGAAGAAATCAGATTGGACCGCCGAAAGAACAGCTGGCACAAGGCTCCAGATTCCAGGAACTGATTGCCAGTCTTGCATTTTACCTTTTTATTTATTTGAAAAACTTTAGGCCAGTAAGTTTTGCAATGTTCTTTACAAATCATATCAAATGTCCACCAAATCAAAGGTGCTTTTATTCTTTGGTTTTTTTTTTCTAAAGGAAATATCTCAGATAATAAATGCTCTTAGCAGGAAATGTTCAACAGCATCAAACAATACAAAAACAAAGGAGGCTGACATCACCAAAATTGATTTTGGAAAGAAATGGGACTTCATTAAAGACTCTCACATTAGATCAGCAACAAAGGTAAATGACTAGATTGTTATAGCATCATCAGATCCAGGATTCTTATTATTTCTACTCCAAGAGTAAATTATCAGATCCAGCAATCTTATGATGGTAAGACTTAAATGTAGTGCATTACATCTTCTCACAGGGACCTCTGCTTACAGAAACATAAAAGGGTTAAATGTTCCTAATCTTCTTAATCTTATGATGGTAAGACTTAAATGTAGGGCATTACATCCTCTCACAGGGACCTCCACTTACAGAAACATAAAAAGGCTAAATGTTTCTCATCTTCTTTTCGCGGATGATTGCTTACCAAGATAGTCCTTGACAAATCAAGCATTCTTTCCCATCACATCTAGACATATGAAAATCATCTCCGAGTCCAAATTTTTATATTTTATCCTTTTTAAATTTTATTTGCTTTTCTAGTTTCTACACTCCAAAAGAGAATCGATGAATGCACCTACTGAGAAACCATAGATAAAAATGAATTAAAAACTCCATAGCTATGAGAATAAATTCTTCTCTGGAGCAGGTAAAAATTCAATTCAACTAACAATGAATCTTCCCTTGCTCGCACCACAAGCAAACATGCACTACCACAAAACAGATTGACTCAATTAGTAAAAAAGTGTTCCTCCTTGTGGAGAATAACACTGACCCAAAAACACATACATCTCAAACGAATTGGGTTGTGGAAGGTGATGGACTTAACAAAAGCCTTTTAGCACGAACTAATTTCCTTCTAGAACGCAATAAACGTGGGTTAAATGTTTATCCTGTAAATACCTAAACAATCATACGTATCCAGTCTTATCAAGCTAACGCTTATTCCCCCTCCCCCTCTTCTTCCCCGGTAGAAAAAAATAATGAAAATAGCTATCCATATCTTCTTCTTTTTTGGATAAACAACATAGTTATCTGTATCTTACGTTGTATCGTATCTGAGCCACATGGATATGTATCTTTCAATACACTAATCTCCGGATTTATAGTCCTTGTCCAAGTGACATGAATGAATGGCGGCTAGGCTAGGCAAGAGCTCGGTTATTTCACAAGTCATATAACGATGGAAGTGTTTTTTTTCTGGAACTTCTTGTTTGAATCAGTCTTATTTCTTTTATATGCTTAAAATATATTTTATGATATACGATACCTTTCGATATGTGTATCTCACATTTAAGTTTGAGATATACAATACACATTTTGATAACTATGATAATCAATGGTACAGACCAGTTCAAGCAAAATACCATTTGCACCTTTACAGACACTCAATCAAACTGAGCACTAATTCTTGGTTTATCCCAACACTAATCGTGTGCTAATTCTATCCCAGTCTCCAACCACCTCCACTTAATCACATCAAAGACAAAGTGAAAGCTAATTTCATTTCTCAACCTTGACATGGAAACTCCACCTTATTTTCCTAAACATATCCTTGGCACCCTTTACCACATTATCACAGGAGAATCTGTTGACTTACACTTGGACCCCATCTCATTAGGCAATGTGGCCATTAAGACTACATTTGCATTAGCTTGATCCCAAGCATGTACAAGTTTCCATTCCCAAAAACTAAAGCGTCCCTAATATTTCCTATGGTTATGTTCTTCTAATCCCATCGCAACTAACGGAACTCTTCAGCACACAAAATTTCGGCCCAACTAACCCTTTTGCAATTACTGCCCAAAACCATGAAGAAAAAAAAAATCTCAATCCAGGCCATCTGGGAATGCATTCACGTACTATATGTTTGGAAGTACAATGCAACCAAAAATCACATCATTTCAATCACCTAAAAGCCTGCAGTGACGGGATTTATCTATGGAACTCCAAAAAGGTGCAATGCAGATATTCACCATTAACTCTTTCTTATGCTGGTTACTTAGAAAAATCAAAACAACCATACCTCCTCTAAACCCACCCTTACCACTTCAGAACCTTTTAGTTATCCTCAACTGTACCAAATTTTTCTTACGCTTCTCAATCTGCGAAAATCAATTAAACCAATCAATAAGAATGATGGATCCTCCTTATCTCATGATGCACTCAACATTGACGAAGAGAGTAATGGAATCCAAGCGCATCTGGACTGGAGTAAGATGCGCCATTAGTGATTCTAGTGGAAGATGTGTCATAGGCTTCAATAAGTGTATTGGAAACACCACAATAATGTTACTAAAGGAACTTCTCCTCTTGAAGGCTATACACTTACTCTTGGTTCTAACATAAAACATTATTTTTCAAAATGTGATTTGCATGCTGCCTGAGCTTTCTGTAATAAGGAAATGAAATGATAAAGTGACAGATCTACTAACTAATTAGGACTTGGGAGCTCCAAGAGGCTCAATTTTCAGCGGGTCAAGCTTATGAAAATTTCCATGGAAGTGAGTCCAATCGATGATCATCTTGCTTCCATCAAAGTCTCAGGTGATAGTAGTAGGCACCGAATCAAATAACATAACTTCTGTGACCGTGGTAAATCATCACTCCAACTACCAATTTCCTTACAATAAGAAATCTTTCACCCTGTTTATGATGAGAGACGTGTTTCAAATGATCAGACAATAATGTCAACTATAAAAGCAAGGAGGGAAACAAAGAGAGAGCAAACTGGAGGCAATGCTGCCATAAGAACTAATTGCGGCAAAAAGTTTAGAGCTCCCTAATTTGTAAGAGGAAACATAGTTTTCTCTTGTGTTCTCCCAAACATAACTTAAGAGGCACGAGAATTTAGTTTAAAAAGTTAAAATACAATTTTTAAAAAAAATAAAAGAAAAAAAATCAAAAGGGCAAAAAAAGGTAACTCCACTCGCAACTTTGATACTAAATGGGAATTTCAGAAACAAGTATGATGACAAAAAACATTGATCATAAAAGTTTAGAACTGAAATGCTACTATAATGATCAACCACCTTAGTCAATAATAATAGTGTGTGTCATAATGATGAAGGTCTTTGACAAAAAGTAAAACGGCATTGATGACAATCATTATATAAAACATTTGAAAAGCATACTAAATGCTCCTGAAGTATAATTTACCAAAGGAAGGAGTAATGAACGAAAGAAATAAAGGTAAAAAGCATAAGTTATAAAGTGGGTTTAATCACAACGCACGCACATGGAGACAAAGCTTTACAAGAAATGATAATATGAACATACAAAACAAAAGAAACAACAAGAAAGATCAAATAAATCACCTGGAAATGAGAGCTATTGAGACAGCAAGCGATTCGCCGGAATAATGGAATCATAATCTTTTGAAATTCCGCCATACTAGTTGCTTCTAAGACCTCTTCCAATTCGCCCAGGAACATGACCTCCTTCTGACTATTCGTTACTGGCCAATACTTCAATAACCCATTTATCACAGAACTAGACAACTTTGGCTCCTTCTCTAGAAACTGTGTTATACAAAACGACAATTGCTGAATGTAAGAACCTACAGATTTTGGTTTGTGCAGAGGAATCAGAGCCTTCCACAAGAAGATCTTGTGTTCCTCCTTCAATGGCAATGCAAATCCACTTATCACACTCCCGAAAATCTCCAAAAGCTCAGCTATTCCATTATGCCGTTCGGTCTCAAAGACAAAACGATAAAAGATGTTACTTACAGCCTTCCGGATGAAAGGTCTGTGAACCATGAATTTTCCATAAACTCTATGCAGAATTGTTTTCAAGCAGTCTCTTTCTCTCGGATCCTCAGAATCAAAGAGATCAAGCAATCTCAATATAAACGAATGATCAATGTACTTTTTCGCCACCTTTGCATCAAGGGAGCTAGAAGTAATAAACCTAAGGAGCAACTCATACACGATTTGCAAATGTGACCAAGCTGGATCAAACATTGGTTCATCATCTTCAGTTTCACCACCACCGGAATTGGATCGATAATTAGGAGGGAAAACACGAAATAAATTAACAGCTGACATTTTACAAATTGCAGCAATCACAGGTTCAGTAAACTTAGCCGATCCAGAAGCAACAAACTCTACAAGCTCACTTAAAGTTTGGCGTTTCAGATCTTTCTCTACACCGTTCTTATTCGGATCATTAAAGTCGAACACAACGCAACATAGATTCAACTTACTAACCAACAAATTCTGCTTCTCCGGATTCGCAACATCTTTGAACGACAACAGCGGCTCAATTCCAGCTACAACACTAGCTGGAAAAACCGCCGAAGACATTCTTTTCACAGAATTCGCTCGGTTAGGCATAATCGTTCCACTGCTTGTGCGTTGGATCCCGTTGCCGGATCCAACCACATTATTGCTAGAATTGCTTCCAGCTGAATCTCCAGAATCCGATTTCGAACTCTTCCGTGGAAGTTTGCTAAGAATTTGTTTAAGCATGGCAGGCAATCTTGTGTAAAGATCTCTCAGGACATTTATATGTTATAAAAGTTCAATAAATATCAACTTAGCTTCTCACTATTAACCATAACTCCAAAGTTCATCTCAAAAACACTTGAAAAATAAACAAATCTAAACCTAGATCTCGTTCGTATTCACAAAATTTGAAAGATTAAACCCTAGATCTGTGACGTACACAACAACAGGACAGGAAAGAGATAACAAGTTCGCTCCAAGTTCTCCTAAGCGTCACTAAAATCTTACAGAATGAACTCCGATAGAGAGACAAAGAAGATGAGATTGTAATAAAGAAAACCTACTTGTTCTTCCGCCTGAATTGACGAAGAAACCCTAGAGAGAGATCTGAATCTGACTAAGGTCGATCTTTCTTTCTTTCAAGACATGTTTTGCTTGGAAGAAGAGATCAGAGACGAAGTAAAGGAGGAGCGAATGCGAAAGAAGAGGAGGAGTTATTGTTGCTCTTGAGAGGAGGTTTGGAGAAGGAGCTCATGATCTGCTCGACCAATTCCACCATTATATACGAAGAAACAGAGAGAGATTGGAAGACAACAACAACAGGGTTTCTCGATTGGAGACAAGAGATGGCTTTCTTTTTCTTTTTTTTTTTTTTTTTTTTTTTTTTTGGTAGTGGAAGGGTACTACGAAATCAGAAAATAATTAAATGAGGGTGAAGTAAAAATTGAAAATGGAAAATGAAAGAGGACTAACGTGCGCTTAGGGTGGTTACTTACTGGACAGCGGCAGATGATAAGAGATCCTAAGTTACGTTTATTTCGAAGGCACCTGGAGGGAGAGTACAAGTACCGTGAGGGATGTGGTTAGTTGACACCACATGCGTATCTTAGCAATGAGTCAGTGACACATCATTTTTGCTTTTTGTTGAAATAATAGGGAATTTTTTTTTTTTTTTCATCGCTAAAATTAATTAAGTCAAGGGGGAAGAAGAATCGTGTAAAATCGAAAATTGTAGGGGTCGAGGAAGGGAACGAGGGAGGGAGTGAGGGATGGGTGGATTCGCCTCGAGATAAGCACTATTATGCATCTCAAATTTGATACACTCATCTCGAAACGAATGGGTGATTACCACCCATCCCTTGCCCCTTTCCCTCGCTCCCTCCCTCGACCGGATAAGAACAATAAAAGGGTCAATAATTGAAAACAAAAAGGTGTATAAAGTTCAAATAATTAGTGTTATTTAGCCTCATTTAATACAACTGCACTAGTATTCTTTGACATGTCAAACATCTAAACAAATTTCGAGAAGAATCGTGTAAAGATGGACAAGAACAATAAAAGGTATCAATAATTCGAAACAAAAAAAATGTATAAAGTAAAAATAATTAGTGTTATTTAGTCTCATTTAATACAACTGCATTAGTATTCGAGAAGACTCGTGCAAAGATGGACAAGAACAATAAAAGGGTATCAATAATTCGAAACAAAAAGGCGTATAAAGTTCAAATAATTTGTGTTATTTAGCCTCATTTAATACAACTGCATTAGTATTCTTTAGGCTCACTTACATGTGAGACATCTACACAAATTTTGAACTTTAACATATTTAATGTGTAAATTTGATGTTGGTCCCTTTTACTAATATTAATAATAAATGTCTTTGATTCCATTTATAAATAATATTTGAGTTTGACCCTTTGACATCAGTTAAGTTGACATGTGCCTTGCATGTGAGCATTTGTCAAATACCTCATTAGGAATGGCAACGAGGCGGATTTGAACAAATTCATCCCCGCCCCATCAGGAATAACAGATCCCCAAATCCGCCCCATCAATCTGTTTATAAATTTATTTAAAAAACCACCTCCGCCCCACCCAAATATCCGTTAAAAAAAAATTCTTCTCTAAATCAGTTGTGAGATATCTCTCAGTTCGATCCTAAAAGCAGGTTATCCATCTTACTACAGTAAAATATACTTCATTCATTCGATCAGTAACACCGGTAATAATCCATACAAAAATTATAACAAAAAATTACAAAAAAAAAAAAACAAAATCGATCTAAAGAATCTCAGATTTGATATCAGATCTCAGATCTCAGATCTTTCTTGCAGCTAGCTTAATGGAAAGGCGGGGGAAGGGAAGGGAAAGGGAGGCGGTCGGGATGGTTGTGGTTCTTTCGAAGCAGAGAGATGGAGAGGAGACAGAGATGAAAGTAAAACTGTAAAAGAGAAGGAGAAGAAGGAGACAATGCCACAATGGCCATGGCCCGACTGTGAGAGCTTCGACTGTCCGTGAGAAGGAGACGACCCTTCGAGTGTCCATGAAAATGAGAAGAAGGATATGACCCTTCGCTGTGAGAGGCAACTGTGAGACCTCTTCGAATGAGACTGTGAGAATGACTGAATGAGAATGTGAGATGAGGGTTTATTTCCCATTTATAGTTTAAGGGTATTGTAGTAATTTAACAGGTTAAACGGATATCTGTGGGGCAGATATGGCCAAATCCGTATCCGCCCCGAATAATAAACGAAAACAGTTTGGATATCCGTATCCGCCCCAACCTCCATACACCCTTAACCAAATCCGTCCCAAATGGGGCGGATATACGTGAAAATCCGCCCCATTGCCATCCCTATACCCCATCTCATCAAACATCTATTTTATAAATCAGAATGGTGTTTTAAGGAATTTGAAAAAAAATAAAAACAAAGGCTAGGATTGGAAGTTGAAAATTAGGTTGAGAGTTGAGATTCATTTTTCTATAATGACATGTTTGCGAATATAACACAATTATAAGGACAAAGAAAATGAAAAACGGTGAAAAAAGTTAGTGGAATCTACATGCGAAGGGGAGAGAAAATTTTGTTTGTTTTTTCTCAAAATTAAAATTTTCATAATTATTTACATGGTTGTTGAATTTTGGCTCCCTATTTACATGCAGCCGTTTTACGCTCCCTGTTTTGACCTTGACCTGCAAACTTGCTGACCTGCACAAGGAATGCACGTGAGCCACATATCATCATTGTCGTAGTCGATGACACTCCGATGCTAAAGTCAGACAGAATCTGAGGAAGATGTAATGTTATAAACAAGGAATTTGTAGCGTATCAACCTCATGTCTTATTTATAGTGTTGGAGTCCTGGTTCAACCAAACCATCGATGACGTAGTTTAGGGAAAAAGATCTTCGTTGAGATATTTCTCTAATTAGGCGTCGTGTTGTAGAGGAGAGTTTATATGTTAGCCTTGTATTCCTAGATACGCGAGAGATAATTATCATTTCGAGAGTAGTCTGTAGATAGACGTCTCCATGTGTGACATATACTTTGGAATTTGCTTCCTAATTGGAAACAAATAGTTGTTTTAATTGCCCGTCTGAAGCTGATCCTTGAGATATTTGCCTTAGCAGGGCTTACGGGTATTGAGGATAGCTGTGAGACATGTGGGCTTAGCAGGCTGTAAGAATACGAGTCCGTCAAGCATTGGGAGGACTTAGAACCGCTTGGGTGGGTGCCCTCAGAATTTTAGTGGGGCAATTAGCCACCCAATCATAAGAGAAAACCCTTTTTCTTTTTCTTCTTATCTTCTATGCGTTCTTTGTTCTTCGGCGGCGAGCACACTCTTTGATCGAGCTTCGTTGTCGATCCCATCGCCCCAAACTTATTCCTTTCTGCTTCCTCTCTCGTCCCTCTCCTTCTCGTTTGATTTCATCGCCAGAAGACAGAGATGGATAACTGCCAAGATGGCGCAGCCGATTGGGGCTAACTTGCTGGCGATCCATTGTGTGGGAGAAATTGCGGGCGAGAGGGATGGGACAATGGCGTTGGCTATGAAGTGTATTACGTGGATCGATTGCACAATCCCTTGCAATTTGCAATTTCAGTGAGTTTTCTTTCACAAATTTATTTGATTCTATTGTGTTTGTGTATTGTTTATATTCGGATTCGACTATCGAAATTTGTGTAATTTTGCAATCAACTGTTTATTTATTCTAGAGGTTGCGTTGTATTGAATTGGTTCAAATACATTAGAAGAAAGAAGAGATAAGAGAACAAAGTGTTCTCCTTTCCATATACCCACCCACATGAAGCCCAACAGATAGTTAATAATGAAAGAAAGAAAGAGATTCTCTCTCTGGTCCATAACATACAGTGAACTAGAAAGAAGAAGAGAGAAATGTGAGTGGAAAAGAAAAAAGAAAAAAAATAATGGGAGAGCAGAAAACTTGAGGGTAGTAACCGCCCATGGGTTACACAAATTCGGGTTCGGGTTGTCGTATGTTGTTTTTCTTTTTTGAGTTTCAATTGGGTTTTTGCGCAGGTATAGTGTCATGCCATATATCAAAAAATTTCTCTTTGAGTCTAGTTTCTAAAGGATTTTACGGTATGACAATCTGAGTTTTGTACAGGAACATATAATCATTTTAGTGACAAGAGGTAAATTTGCCGAAGGCTGACCGATGACATGTTTTCTTTGTAAAATCTGTATTGTTCCAAGCATAATCATGGGGTATGCCTTATATAGTTGGAAACTTTTTTGTATCTACTTTCTATAGCCCCAAACGGTATCCAATTTGAAGTTATAATGTGAGAGTTATGTACATTTGAGTGATGATTGATCAAGCTATCCAGTTAGGACAGCATGTTCATTTTGGTATTGTTGGTGGGGTTATTTACTTGACTAATTTGGGACTGAAACGTGGTTGTTAGGAACTGTCTTGGGTTGCATTTGATGTAAAAGAAAAGAGGGATATTTTAATAATTTGTAAAGTCAGCTAGTACGTAATACAATTGTCATTCTTGCTATTATGAAAGTGGTGGTGTTGAGTTCTTGTCAGATGTGCTTATAGGTAGTCTGGGCCTTATGGGTTCATGGAGTTTAGTTTCCTTATTTATATTTAATTATGTATAGGCGTGATTGAGGTTCAGTAGAAAAGTTATGGGTATGATTTTTGGGTTTGTGTCTTTGTGATGGTTAATGTAAAAATGTGTGAACTGTACACCGTTGATTTATGAGTTCTTCTTATCTTCTTTAGAAAAAAATAAAATAAGTCTTTTATGTTGTGTTATTTGTTGTCTGTAATTGATGCTTATGGTGATCATGATGGAAGAATTGGGTTATTTGATAGTTTATTTAGTTAGCGTTTTATTTATGCAACTATTTTTCAGTGATTATGGAAAAGTTTCATGAATTGAGGGTTTGGGGTTGGCTTATTTTGAATGATTTTTACATGGTAAGTTCAGTTTGTTTAGTTTAGTGAGTGAGTTTATGATCTTAGGGAGATTACCTGGAGATTGTGAGTATATGCATAGGAGATTGGTTGGTGAGTTTAAGAAGGTTTGATTTTGTTGGGTTACTCCTGTGAAGTTGCCTGGATGGGCTAAATAGTTAAGCACGAGAATCTGAATAGTTGTTTGCTGGATAATGATTTGGGCTAGATAGTTAAGCCCAGAACTGAATCAATTGATTTAATTGAATGAATATATGGATTGGGTTTATAATAAGCTGATGGAATTAGGTCGAATTGGACTTATCAAATACAAATTGAATTGGGTTTATAATATATTGTTGATAATCCTTTTATTGAATTGGATTTATAAGAATTTGGTACTGATTTGGATTGAGTTTAGAAATTAAAGAATTGAGTATTGATACGGGCTGGACTAAATAGTTAGGCCCAAGGTTGTTTAGTTGAATTTACATTTGGGCTAGACTTAGATTGATTGATCTATGATTTGGTTTAGGCTTATCAAATTTGGGTATTAAAAATGATGAGTTGTGGTTTGATGGAGTTTATGTTTTCTTTGACCTTGTGCTAGACTTGCTTCAAATGAGGTTTTGTTACTTTCTTTTACACCGGAAGGATTAGTATTTTGGAATCTGATTCTTGGTTTGTTTTGGGCTCAATTTCTTCTTTTTTTGATATCTTGCATTATAAGATGATGAAAGTTGTTTTCTTAATTCTATTTTATTTGTAAGGTTGTATTATGCAATTGGCAATTGGTGATCTTTGTATTTTTTTTTATACGTTCAGTTGCACATCATGGTATTGTTTTTGTTTTTGTTTGAGTTAACTCATTGAGATAGTTAGGTTATTGTTTTTGACAAAATATAGTGTTAATCGGTATAGTATATTTGTTTGGGGATTTGGATGATATATTGACTAAATTGTTTATGATATGACAATGTGTCAAATGCTATGTTTCCCCAAAAGAATGGGTTGATTTACTTATGAATGACAAAATGTCATTGTAGAGGAATTCTGAAATATCAAAAATAAATGATATTGATAAACTTTGATTCCTGAAAATTTAATCACCTGAAATTGTATCACTTAGAACTACCAAACCTCTTTTTGTTTATTATTTCCCCTCTCTTATAAAGAAACTAAATAACGCGGGTTGTATTGTGGATGTGAGGCACCTCTTTCACTAAAATAATTTTTCGGGTCAGTCTTGCGGAAAGGTGGTGGTTTTGGAATGCCTAAAATAAGCTTGATATTTATCCGTAAAAAATGTGATGCGACTTTATGCGCATTTATAGCCCAATAGTGGCTTTTGTTACTCATATAGTTAAGAGTATCAGGTGATGCATGCATGTATGTGATGTGTCCCCACTTGGGCATGGATGATGGAGAAGTCCTCATTTATATGAGAGAGGCATACGGGCATGTATGTTCGGCACAGAGGTCGTGCGAATGTGGTATCGTCTAAGTGATCAATCCATTAAAAATGAATCAAATTCAAATAAAAATGAATAATATGCGTAAGTCAATTGTACAAAGACAACTGTTTAATTAATAAATTACATTTATATTGTTTCTAACCCTTTTCATGCAGGATGACATGTCACGCCCCGATTTTCGAAGAAAACGAAAATTCCAAAATCCACGTAGGATTATTCGTTTCCCCAAAACTCGAGACGTGAAATTCAATAACAATAAAAACATTTAGCAGCAACAACAACTTAAACATGATTTAATTACTGAAATAAATAAAAACTCTAACCAAGAAAAATTGACGTTGCTAGCCTCACTAGCGGAACTCCAGTAACGCCGCTCAAAAGTCTCTAAACCTGACAGGCTCATCAGCTACCTTCCCAAATGAATGTACCTAAGAAGCAAAAGCTCACTTGGGTCAGCAATAAAATTGGTGTGAGTAAATCTTCATCCCAAAATCAATAAATTTGCACGTGATAATATCAAACTAAGCACAAACAATAAACGACCACACCAACAGGTAGTTCCTCAATGAGGCAAATTCGTCATGCAAGAAAAACACAATTCAAATAATTTAGTTCCTCAACGAGGCAATCATGTCATCATCCCAATTAAGTAATTATGCATTTACTTGTACTTACATTGTAGAAGTTGATTATGGCAAGTCTAACCTGCAGAAATATTATTGGACTTGCCATCCTGCATGAAAAGGGGTTACGAACATTATAAACATAATTTATCACTTAAACAGGTGTCTTCATACAATATTTGACTTACGCATATTATTCATTTTTAACGAATTGATCACTTAGACGATAACACATTCGCACCACCTCCGTGCCGAACATACATGCTCGTATGCCTCTCTCATATAAAGGAGGACTTCTCCGCCATCCATGCCCAAGTGGGGACACATCACATACATGCATGCATCACCGGATACTCCTAACTATATGAGTAACAAAAAGTCACTATTGGGTTATCAATGCGCATAAAGTCACGTCACATTTTTTATGGATAAATATCAAAGTAGATCTTAGGCATAAAAATTCACCTCATATCCGCAAGACTAACCCGGAGGTTATTTTAGTTTCTCTTTAAGAAATAGGCGCCCCAACTCCGCAAGACAACCCGCAGGTTATTTAGTTTCTCTATAAGATAGGGGAAATAATAAACAAAAAGAGGTGTGGTAGTTCTATAAGTGATACAATTCCAGGTGATTAAAATTTCAGAAGTCAAAGTTTACCAATATCATTTATTTTTGATATTTCGAATTTCCTTCACAATTACATTTTGTCATTCATAAGTAAATCCACCCATTCTTTTGGGGAAGCATAGCATCTGACACATTGCCAAATCATAAACAATCTCATAAGAATATCCTCCCATTGTTTTTTGGGGCTACCGACATTTTTCATATATAAACTTTCTGTAACAAAACGGGGGATCAAGTCCATTCAATGCAAGAAATTTAGGCTCATTTACAAGTCAATTAGCATAGGAATACAATTATTCAAATTGATCTCATCAAAATATAAGTTTTCACAAATTAATTCCTCAAACATAATTCAAACAGAGTTTCCTTCGCAAATAATTACTTAGAATGAGGTAGATCCAATTTCTATAAAGTAAATGCAAAAGTATATCAAGAACATGCATGATCAAAACATATCCAAACCCAAATACGCAAATAACACCAACTAAAGTTATGCTCTACCCTTTCCCAAACAAAGACATATACAAAAATAACCATTGAATAATCACTTGTGAACAAATTCACCTCCTTATTCAAGCACAATGTGATATACCACTAGACATGAGGCAAATATACAATTTTTTTTTATTGTTATTTTTAACATACAATACTGACTACTAACAATAAACATGAAAGTAAAACTATAGACAATAATCCAAGACAATTAATTAGAAGTATTTTAGCTTCAGTAAGTATTAATCCCCAGTAAGTGAAAGCTTGACAAGTAAATAATTGTATTTGGGCTAGTGCTAGTCTCATGCCTCAGTTGAGTAATATTGCATTGTCCACTTACAGACAATATGTTCCTTCCCCATACTCAACCGGAAACATCCTAGTTGTAGCCCGTAACACAATCCCAAGAAAATCACGCTTCCGCACAACAAAACCAATACACCCTAATTTTAGTTACCGCAATAATCCCATTAAAACCCAATTGTGATGTCGAAATAAAATCAATTTGACCCTGCAAGCGTCCTAGCAACCAAGACAGACCCTAAACAACCATGTTTCCATCCCGAAACCGTTAAATAAATAACCTTGCCAACAATACTGAAATGAACGAGCTGTCCTAACCGGATAGCTTGACCAATCATCACTCAAATGTACATAACTCTCCATTTCATCCCTACCACACCATCTGATCCATTGTCCATAGAATTTCAAAGATCACACCACAAGAAACCCATTTCAAGCTTGCCACCGTTGCTAACAACTTGTTCAAACATTGAACTTTATGCACTACTAAGCACCGTTCCCTTACCTCACTACAAAATCAAGCAAAAATTTTCAGCTCCAGATCCTAAAATTTTCTCAAATCAACCATTACTCATCAAAATGAACCACACCCAATATTAAAAATCACAAATTTAACTCAACCCACAAAAACAGAAACCTAAATTACAAGTCTTGCCCATCAAGAATAGCTACCCAACCTTCCACCACACCAACAATATATTGGGAATTTTCTATTCGCTGAGTTGGGAGTCGCCTTACGATTTAGGCAAGAAAACTCTTACTCATGTAAAACCCAGTTCTACAACAAATCATTACTCAAGGAACTAAATTAGTTGATGTATGTTTATTTGTCTAGCAGATGTCAATTCTTTCCACCAACTTTTGTAAGCTTGACCTTAGCCTTTTACAATGTATATCTAAGACCCAAAATTTTTTCTAATCAGATTATGCTTTATAAAAGATTTCTAATCATATCAGAATCCAATACCACTTTATGCTTTAATCATATAGTGCCAAACTCAACACCTTGTGCCTGATTTAATATTTTAATAGAAGATCTATTTAGATTTTTCTTCAAAACCATTTGAGATTCCAAAACGGATATGGTGTGAAAGTACAAGACATGAAATTGCAAACATGAGAATCTACAATATTTCATAGAATGATTTTATCAAAGAAAACATGACCCAGGTATCAAATTTGGCGTAATGAAACCATGAAGTGTAGTTTATATTCAAGTGGATAAAGCAAGTTTCAAAACACATGCACCTGCATTCACTCACAGAAAGCACATCTGCAGAATTTTCTTTTGACCCCATCCACTTCATTTATCTGAGGCATCAAATACGCTTTCATGACCATTACAACACCCAACCATAAGCGTAGATCCTATCAAGTTTCAAAACCTTTTCTAGTAGTGGAGAAGGACGCCCTGGAGGTACTCGTACACATCACTCAAGAACATTCTTTTCATCTTAATAAGAAGTTCCAATGACTAGGCGGATGTTTATGAAGATTCATGGTTCCTTTTGCATTGGACTTGAACCAACATTACTCCCAAATCCTAATGTAGCTAGTAGCTCTACGACTTGAGGTAATTGAAATGGGCTGCAGTTCATATATCAAATATTAGATGCTCTAGCATAGCAATACGGAAGTGACAGACAGGTGCATAATTAACCCTGCTTCTTCAAGCAAACCAGGAAAGAAAGGAAATCCTAATATAATTGGCCCCAATCCATAAATTCAGTTCTTAAAGGCATTAAACTCTGAAATCTAGCAAGACCAACAAGGGGAGAGTGGAAAGGATTCACTTGAGTGAAGAAAACTCACACTGAGTCATCAATATGGGCATTGAATCAGTCATGTAATGACTCTGCAAGGTCCTATCCGCTACTAGATAGATTGCAAAATTGGTTCCCAAATATGTAGCAACACAAATATGCAACTAACATACACATCGTAAATCATACAACATGTCCAACAAAATATGTGTATTTTCCCCTTTCTAAAACACTAAACTTCTCTTTCAAACTACAATTCCAGCACAATGAAGCTCCTAATTATACATAGCTTCTAATTATACCTAGAATCAACACTAAATCACAAAAAAATCAAACGCCAAAAACACCGTTCACAAATAATTCAAGAGCCAAGCAAACACCTCCACGAATTCAATAATTAGAGATTTGGAAACATAAACAGACATCTAGAATGGGAAACGAGAAAACTCACCAAAATCGCAAAAGATTACACAGCCAACGCAATCGTCCCATCATTCTCTCGCCTGCGATCTCTCCAACGCCGCCAACACCTCTTCCTCACCATCATTAATCCCACTGTGACCCCCCTTTTGTTGTGCGAAAATCAAAGGGGAAGAAAACGAAAGAAAAAGGAAGGAGAAAAAAAAGAGAAATGAAGGATTTTGGGGCGGTGGAATTGGCTGCGAAGCTCGATTAGAGAGCGTGCTCACCGCCAATGAACAGAAGAAAAATGCATAGAAGGGAAGAAGGAAGAAGAAAAGGGGTTTTCTCTAGGGATGGCAGTGGGGCGGATTTTCACGGATATCCGCCCCACCCAATCCGTTTGGGGCGGTTTTGGATATGACTGAATGGGTTTTCGGGTGGTTTCGGGTATCCAAAAAATATCCGTTCACTATTCGGGGCGGATACGGATTTAGCCATATCCGCCCCGCGGATATCTGTTTATTATGTAACATTACAACAATACCCTTCCCCTATATAAAGTGATTAAACCCATCCCTCCCTCACACCCGCCTCTCCCTCTCTTGCCTCTCACACAGAGAAGTCTCTGTCTCCACTCCAGAGCGATCTCCTCCCTCTCGCCCAGTCGCCCTTCCTCACACCGCCCTCCCTGCTCCCTCACACCGCACACAGTCGCCCTTCCTCACACCGCCCTCCATGCTCCCTCCAGTCGCCCTTCCTCACACCGCCCTCCCTGCTCCCTCACACCGCACACCACCACCTCGCCCAGTCGCCCTCCCTGCTCACTCACACCGCCGTCACCGCTAGAGATCTGCCTCCCTCGCAGAGAGATCTCTATTCAAAAGACAAGGATTTGAAGCTTGGGGATCGAAAGACAAGGATTTGAAGCTTGGAGATCAAGATCAAATCTGGATCGATTTGAAGCTTGGAGATCAAGATCAGATCTGGATCGATTTGAAGCTTGGAGCTTCGAGATCAAGATCAGATCTGGATCGATTTGAAGCTTGGAGATCAATATCAGATCTGGATCGATTTGAAGCTTGGAGATCAAGATCAGATCTGGATCGATTTGAAGCTGATCGATTTGAAGCTTGGAGATCAAGATCTGATCCAGATCAAGATCAGATCAAGATCAAGATCTGATCCAGATCAAGATCTGATCAGATCAGATCAGATTTCAAGATTTGAGATCTCGAATTTGTTGTAATTTTTTTTGAATTTGTTGTAATTTTCTTTTTTTTGTTAATTTTTTGTATGGTTTGTAATTTCTGTAATTTTTTGTTAATTTTTGTATGGTTTGTAATTTCTGGAATTTTTTGTAATTTCTGAATGATCTCACCAAATTTGTATAATCTGTTTTTCTGTAATTTTTGTAATTCGATATTTGAGAATATGTTTTTTTTTTCTCCGGGTATTTTGGGCGGGGCGGATGTCCACCAATCCGTTCGGTTCGGGGATGATTTTTACAAAATATGATAAACGGATATTCGGGGCGGATTTGGATATCCGTGATCTCCAGCGGAGCGGGGATGGATTTGTCCAAATCCGCCCCGTTACCATCCCTAGTTTTCTCTTTATAAGGTGGGTGGTTATCCGCCCCCACTGAAATTTCGAAGGCACCCACCCTCTAAACACACTAAATAAAACCCTAACTTTTGAAATTTAAATTCACTTAAATGTAACTCTATTTTAATTAATTCAATTTATTTAAATTAACTTTAAGAAATTTGGGGGTGTCACATTATATACACGTTAAATGGAATCTCGTCTCGAGATTCAGAAGGTAAGAAAAGTTAAGCGAATTTCGAAAAATACAATTGTCAAACGAAATAAGACTTTAAAAATACAAATTTCAATTGAACTTTTAGGTGCATAAATTTTTTTATTGTCATTGAAAAAGTACGGGTGTTACATGGCAAGTCCACTAATAATTTCTGCAGGTCAGACTTGCCATAGTCAACTTCTACAGTGTAAGTATACAAGTAAATACATATTTACTTATTAGGATGACATGATTGCCTCGTTGAGGAACTAAATTCTTTGAACTGTGATTTTCTTGCATGACACATTTGCCTCATTGAGAAACTACCTGTTTGTGTGGTTGTTCATTGTTTGTGTTTAATTTTATGTTATCACTTGCTGATGTGTTGATTTTTGGGATGAAGATTATTCACACCAGCTTTATTGCTGACTCAAATGAACTTTTGCTTCTTGGGTACATTAGGAATGTAGCCGACTAACCTTTCAGGTTTAGAAATTTTTTAGCAGCGTTGCTGGAATTCTGTTAATGGGGCTAGCAACGTAAGAGTTTGCTGGTTAGATTATTTTTAGTTTGTTTCAATTTTCCAAACTATGTTTTAGTTTTTGTTGCTCATTGTTATGTTGTTATTAAATTTTTCATGTTCCGAGTTTTGGGGAAACGGATAATTCTATGTGGATTTTAAGATTTTTGTTTTCTTCGAAAATCGGGTCATGACAGCTTTGGTTGGTGTTTCGCGGGGCCCCCAGTTGCAAATTTTGGACCACTTCAAACCATATTTGAGGTTTGTGTCCGCAAGGGCCTTGAACTGGACGTGTTATTTCATTCTGCTCTTGTTCATGACATTTCTTCGTCTTGCTCTTGCTCTCGCAGATAACGTTCATCGAAGAGTTCGCAGAGCCTACTTTGGGTACCTTAGCTATCTTCTGGAGTCAGACTGTTTAAGCGAGTTTTTATTTTATGTCACATCAGATTCAAATGCTCGTAGTATGTAGTCTTTTGTATCTGCCTCAGTGCGCTCATTGTTACATTTTTTCAGTAATCAATACAGTGTGTTTGCGTAATTCTTTTTTATTTCTTAAACGATTGCAAATCACATAAGTTTCTAAGAACTAAAATTCTACATTGACTATGGAAAGGAAAATAAACGACTAAAATATACTAACTGTTGGCGGAGAGAAGTCAATCCGGCCTTGAAGTGAATTTGCATGGCTCTTGTTGGATCATTGATATATACTTTCAGCTAACTGCCGAGCTTCGTTGATGTCTCTTAGGTTACTGAAGAGTTAACCTTCTGTGGGAGTTAATTTTCGCGCCGATGGATTGTCGTGGGGTTGTACTCCCGTCTGTATTGACCTCTCTGTTCTGTTGGGTTGAAAAATGGATTTCTCCTGTACCATTTGAACCTCCCTCGTTTCTGAAATGAGCCACCGTTGTTGGGGTCTCGTGCGAGTAGAATGATGCGTCCATAGTCACTAGGTTTGGCTCTAGTTTAGATTGCGTTGCTGGATTCAGTTGGATCTGGGAACATTCTATTTGCTTCAGTGCAGCATAATGGCAACCTCGTGTCGTAGGATGGTCCCTACGTATCGTTCCTTCATAGTGGTTAGCAGTGTACTTAACACACTTGTGAAGGGTGGAGACTACTGTTTCCATCTTGTGGAGCCATGGTCTTCCCAAGATAAGGTTGTAGGTAGAAGGCGCGTCTACTACCATGAAGTCCAGGAACATGACCTTTCTCAGTTGTGGCTCTTCTACTACCACTGCTAACCTTATCTTCTCGATCGGAAAACATTTTTTCCGCTGAATCTCAGTTGAGGTCCATACTACGGAATGCGTTGTAAAACAGGACGTTGAGAGTGTTTCCCGTGTCAACCAGAGCCTTCTTCACTTCCCACCTTGCAATAGAGACCGATATGACGAGAGCGTCATTGTGCGGTGCTCGAACTTCTTCGAGATCCTTGTCTGTAAAGGTTAAGGTGGGGATGGGGCTTTGCACCCTCGAGTAGTAAACACATTTGTCCTCATCTGTGGGTTGTGTTAGCAACTCCAGTAGAGTCTGCTTGTGGGATTTGTTTGAATGGTCTTCATCCGATCCGACTCCATGAATGACATAGATTACGCCCAGAGTCTCCTTCTCGATCTCCTTGACTGACTCCCCCCGGTCCCTGGGTCATTCTGGTTGCTTCTCAGAGACTAGGAATTCCTTTAGCTTGCCCCTGAGATCCAGTACTCAATCTCGTACCTTAGACTTTTGCAGTCATTGGTGTCATGGCCACCCTCCTTGTGGTATGAGCAGTACTTGTTGTCACGTTTGGAGGGGTTTCCACACTGCTTCGAGGGTCACTTAAGATCTTCCTAGTTTTTATGGTATTCAGGACGTCCGATAGGGAGTCACGGATTTGGATCCAACGTAGTTGGAAGCTTTCTTTGGCCTGGCTCGGCCAGGGTCTGACCTGTGATCATTGCGCTTTCGCTTTCTCTTTCTCTTTTCTTCATCATCTCACCTTCTTCCCTCCTTTTTGTCCTTAGGAACGGAGGGCTTCTTCTCAACTTTTGTTTCCTTCTTCACCGTTCTCATCTCTTCTAAGGTGATGTACCTCTGGGCGCTCTTAAGGAGTTCTGTCATATCCAAAGGGGGTTCCAAGGTGAGGTAGTAAAAAAGTTTTCCCTCATTTAGACCCGCAGTAAAAGTCGTCACGGCTGTCTTGACGCTGCAATCACCAATGAGTGTCAGCTTGTCGTTGAAGCGCATGACATACTCTCTGAGTGTCTCATTGGATCTATATTTCAGATAAAGTATGTAATGTGGGCCTTTCCAAAAACGCTGACTTCCAACAAAACGCATCAGGAACTTCTTCACCAGCATCTTGAATGAGTCGATCGACTTTGGCGGGAGGCTGTGGAACCATGTTAGTGCTGACTTCTTCAGGATGGTAGGGAAAGTTCTGCACACCACCGACTCATATCCTTCTTTGAGTGTCATTACATGCTGGTAATGTCATAGGTGGTCGAATGGGTCGGTGGCCCCATCGTAGAAGTCGAGCTTTGGAGGCGTGAACTTCTTTGGAAGAGCCTCGTTCATGATACGGTCCACGAACGGTGGAACAGAGATACAGTACAACACGTCTAGGTCGTGCGCCCCTCTGCGGGGTTATGAGGGTCGAGCCTCTCTGCCCTGAGAGTCGGTTCCGCGTTAGCTATGCTGCCTCCTCTAGTCCAATGAGAACTAGCAGGGGCTTGACTTTCCTATGCTTGCTCTCTGTTGTCTTCCGGAGATGGAGACCTGTGTTGCTCTTGATTTCCATTAGCGGGTAGAGGGTTCTGTTGTATGAGAGCCTCCACTGCTTTGGCGATTTGTTGTATTTTAGACGACAACAAATCTATCCTGGGGTCCATCTTTGTTGTGGCTGGCGTAGGGGTGTGAGTCTGCTGCCCTGTGTCGCCGGCATCACTAAGAGCGGCGATATAACGTTAGTCAGGGCATTTGACGTGTTCCCTTGTTCTCCATTGTTGTGTGATCTGGTGGTCACTTATCTCTTAGTATTCTGAAGAGAGACGATTGCTAATGAAAGGTTAGGAACTTTGTCATCCCCACGGACGACGCCAAACTGATGCAGTTGTTTTTCGCTCCCTGCTTTGACCTTGACCTGCAAATCTACTGACCTGCACAAGGAACGCACGTGAGCCACAGACCACCGTTTTGGTGGCCGATGACACTCCGATGCTAAAGCTAGGCAGGGATCTGAGGAAGGTGTAATGTTGTAAACATGGAATTTGTAGCGTACTTTAGCATACTAACTTCATGTTTTATTTATAGTACTGGAGTTCGGGTTTGACTAGGCCATCGATTGCGTAGTTTTGGAAAGAATATCTTCATGAAGATCCTTTTCTAATTAGGAGTCGTGTTGTGGAGAGGAATTTCCTTGTTAGCCTTGTGTTCTTAGATACGCGGGAAATAATTCTCATTCCAAGAGTAGTCTGTAGATAGACGTCTTAATATGTGACATATACTCTGAAATTTGCTTCCTAGTTGAAAGCAAAGAGCTGCCGTAATTGCCCGTTCAAAACTGATGCCTTAGCAGGGCTTACGAGTATTGAGGATAGCTGTGAGACACGTGGTCTTAGCAAGCTGTAAGAATTCGAGTCCATCTGGCGGACTGCATTGGGCGGGCTTAGAACCGCTTGGGACGGATCAGTGTTAGGCTGATGCTAGGGCCTATTATCCCTCGAGATCGTCATGACACATTTACGACGCAGAGGAGGGACCGTTTTGGTGTATCATCAGTTGAAATGCATTTTGAAGATTTTTCCAATGAAACCAATGATCAATACAAACACTAAAATTTTAAATATATATATATATATATATATATATATATATATATATATATATATATATTATTGCAAAATAACGTATAATGCATTTCATGTCTTTAGTATTTTTTAAAATAAATGAGACAGGTCGATTATCCCATGAAAAAAAAAGATGAAACAAACATTTCAATCCACATTTAAACAAAAATCATGAACTTCATGTTTTGGCGAATTCAAGGTTTAGGGGAAAACTCACTCTCGGCATTTGAATTATTTTTCCCAACTGATTCAAATTTTGACCGTGTTTTAGCTTAAAGTTTATATTATATATTTTTACCATTTAATATATTTGCACTTTAAAACTAATTGAGGGCAAAATTGGAATGGTGATGAGGGTGTTAAGTACATTATATTTATCAACAAAAAACGTACGTGGAATGCCAACGACACAGGGAATACTCTAGTTTATCTTACAAATCAGAATGGTGTTTGGGTCGGAGATAAAAGATGATCAAGATTGAAAAAAGTTTCGGAATGTATTGATGATGAAGATTCATTATCAATAATGACATTTTTGTAAATAAGTTCCAAGTAGAAGGTCAATGAAATAAAACAAAAAGTTGGTGGAATGTAAATGTGGCAGAGAGATAAAAAAATTGTTTTTTTAAATGCAAAGCGTCATAACTACCTATTTTGTTTTAAATATGCATTTTCACGCCATATGCATTTTTCCAAAAAAAATAATTGTAACCTATTACACTTCACGTCGTTAGTATTTTCAATATTAATACACATTCAAGTAAAGACCATAAACACCATATTTTGGAAAATCAAAGTTTGTGGATGATTAATTGTGGCAGTTGTGTGTTTTTTTTTCTTCTAATTGTTTAAAATTTTAACCGAGTTTGACCTATTGTCGCAATCCACCTTTTATCATGTCAATGGCACAAGAAATACACTAGTTTATCTTACAAATCAGAATGGTGTTTAGGGTTGGAGATAAAAGACTGTTAAAGGTTGTGGAAGATGTTGATGGTGGAGATTCACTATCAGCAATAGCATGTTTGTAAATAAGTTTCAAGTGGAATGGCAAAAAAAATGAACAAAAAGGTGAAAAGTTGGTGGAGTGCATATGTGGCGGAGAGATAAATTTTTTGTGTTTTTTATATGATTTATAGTAAACTTCGTATTGTCATAATTATCTACTCAGTTGTCGAATTTTAGTAAATTTTGTTCGGTTGAAATGCATTTTTGAAGATATTTCCAATGAAACCAATCATTAATATCCATATAACAAATCAAATGGCGTTTTAGGTTGGAGACAAAAGTCGGTTGAGATTTACCCCAACATAAAAGTCTAATGGATCACATAGAGGGGGAGGGGAGGGTGTTTGACTGAAATCTATTTTCACATAGGACTGAAATATCTATGGCCAAAGTTGAAAATTTTTCTCCTATCACACACATTTTTCTATCCATAAGCATAATAATTTGAGTGCCAGAGGCACGCATAATACCCTAGTCATATAACAAATCATAATGGTGTTCAAGGTTGGATATAAATGATGGTTGAGATTTAACCAAACATAAAGATCTAACGGATCACATAGAGGGAAGTTGGAGAAAGAAGGTTTTTTTTTAACTTTTATATCACAACCTACTCTAACCATCACACATCTAAAGGCTCATATTGAATTTGTGGGTCAAAGGCACGATAAATACCATAGTCTATATTAGAAATGAGAATGGTGTTTGGGGTTAGAGATAAAATACGGCTGAGATTTACCGAAACATAGACATCTAACGATCCTAGACAATTTCTCATATTTCAATATCTCATACACTCTTTCAAATTCTCATCTTTCAATTTCTTTTCACACTTTTTCATCTCTCCCGCTTTCAATCTCTCATATTTCAAGTATAAGTTCATTTTTATTTATTAACTTTTTTTACTAAATCTATTTTGATTTGGGCACATAAATTTATAATTGGGTGTTTTTGAGTATTTGACATTGTGTGCAATTTCAAATATGTTATGAAATACATTTTATAAGTGGCTTTGTATTGGAACTTTTATATTTTCCAATTGATTTCTTGGGCAAAGTGAGTGTGTTCATGGTGACGTAGTTAAATACGAGTTGACATGTCATGAAGTTTATCGCAAAAAATCATATCGTCTAGTCTCAAATAACACATCTCGAGAAAAATACTAAGTGTATCTCGATGAAGATCCATGGTTAAAAAAAACTCATCTTCTTCATCACCTCTACCATCTTCCCCTTCTTCTCATCCTCTCCGCAATTATGATCATGACTTCATGGTTCGAAGGCCTGAACTATAACCCATGCCTTTCAAGCTTTGGATTGCTTCCAAGACTAGCATCATCTGCTTTCACTTGATTCTTTACCACTATATGTTCATTTGCCACCTCTCCAACATCATTCAACTTCAAACTACTCTCTGATTCAACCATCGTCGAAACTTCATTGACCCCCTTTTTCTCTTTCACATCATTTCCACAATCCACACCATCACCCCCAACTCCATTCTCCCATATCTCAACCAAAGTTCGCTCCCCACAATCAAGATTGCAACTTTTAGAACCCCGACCAAAGTAACCTTCTCATTTCCTTCTCAATCAGAAGCCATCAACAAGATTGGTTTTTGCTTCCTCACCAACCTCTCTTTTATTTGCTCAAGCTCCTTGGTTAGTTCTCAATTATGCCTATGAAACAAGCAACTTTCCCCGGCTTGGAATCACAACCCCATCACTCTCAATTGATTTATTACCTAACTCCGAATACAGTTCTTCTTCTATACACTTCCATTACAGTGTACAAACCCTACCCATGGCGATGGCTTCTTCGAACCCCTAAAGCTTCTATTTATTCCCCAAATAGAGCATTAGAGAAGAAAACACATTAGAAGAAAAACCCACTGAAGACACCTAATGGAGGAGTTAGTTCATGTGGCAAGCAAGCCTTGTTTTGGTCTCCCAGTTACCCACCCTGTTTATTTTGCCGTTCATTTCTATATTCGATTTGCAAACGCACCATTCGATTCAGTTTTAAATGAGCTTTACTAGGGGTCGAGGGAGGGAGCGAGGAATGGGTGCATCCGCCTCGAGATGAGCGCATCAAACTCGAGATGTGTGATGTTGCTCATCTCGAGGCGGATGGGTGGCTTCCACCCATCCCTCGCCCCTTTCCCTCGTTCCCTCCCTCGACCCCTAGAATTTTCGGTTTTAAATACCCAGATAAAGGAAAAAACTTTAATTGGGTTGGTTTTGATTTTTGTTTTGCTCATCTTCGAGATGGGTGAATTGAAAAAGGGAGAGATAGATGAAGGGGATGAGGGGATAACGATGGAGTGTGATCTAAATGGTGGAAGGGGTGGCAGTGTGTTGGGGGCTTAACCGGCATAAATAAACAGGCTAATTTGACCCACTTGTAATAACCGCAAGTGCACGGTGTCTAACTGGTAGACAACGGCAAGTACGGGTCGATCCCACGAGGAAAGTGGATGCAATTGAATTTTAGAATTTATCTAAACTAATTTACAGAAAAATGGGGTTACAGTGTTTTTAAAACTAAACTAAAAATAAGAAAAATAAAATAAAAGGAAAAGATGGATGAGATGGATTTTGTGGGGTTTGGACTCACCGATGAGTTAGCAAATATATAATTAAATCTAAATTACTGAACTTATAAACAAGAAGCTTTAGGGATGAGGATCCCTTGCTTGCACCGAAGACGTGATCATTAAAATCCAATTCCAATCATATCAAGTTTCTGTCAAACATTAACAATTTATCTCAAGCAAATAAACTCTTACCAAACATTAAGTGTCTTTTTAAGGTACACTTAATCAAAGTCTAAGCTTAATAATTTTTAGCACATGCTTTAAATATTGATAAAATGTGAATCTAACTACCAAACATATCAAGTTTTAATCAAACATGAAAGGTGAAAGCAATTTATCAAATTTCTGAAATAAAATTGTAATTAACAATTAAGCATTTAAGTCAGTAAAATAAATTATACAACCCTTTTGGTTTGTCACCGCCTCGGTGCGGTGGTACTCAGCAGTGAATCCAGGCGGTACACAACAAGCTCGGGTGCTCAGCATGAAACATGGGGTGCAAATAGCCAACTATTTTGAAAAATAGTTGGTTCCCGCCTAAAACTCATGCGCTTTCTTCTCCAGCGAGCAACGCCGCTTGCGCTGCCTCGTTTTTGCTCCTCGCGAGCTCTTTCTCCCTCCGAACGGCTCGCGTTGCTCTGTTTCGTGGCGGTGGGAAGTGGCTCTGGTGGCGGTGATGGCGGCTCGCGTTGCTCTGCTCCTTCGTCTTCTTTTTTAAATCAGTTAACAACTGAAAATGGAGGGAAGAGACCGCCTGCGCAAGGGCCTGCTTGGGCGAGCGGGTGTGCGTCCGGAGCTGACCGGCATTGGGTGGCAGCCGGTATACGAAGAGAGACTGAGAGAGAGCTCGGTGCTGGCTGCTGCTCGGGCTGCAGCGTGCTGTCTGTCCGGCTGTGCGTACGGTGTGGATGGTTGGGATGTCCGAAAGTGGTGGTGGTTATGGCGTTAACAGGGAAGGTGGCGGAGAGAGCAACAGAAGGTCGTGAAGGCTGCGAGGGAGGAAAACAGGGACGTGCTCCCTGTTTCTCCTCTGTTTTGTGCGCGAGGTGGTGATGGTGGGGGCTTCTGATGGTGGTGCTCGGCGGTGTGGATGATGGTGGTGCTCGGTGGTTGGCTGTTGGACGGTGGCGAGGTGAAGATTGATGGTGGTGAGATGGGTGTGATGAAAATCACTTTGTGAAGGAAAAAAGATTTGTTTTTGGCTATTGAGGCTTGATTCCCTTCTCCTCATTCTCTTGTTCTCATTTATTTCCCTTGTATTTATAGATAACTAGAAAAATGAATATGGACAACTTAAAGGGGAGGATTCAATGAATGATTTAAGGAAAAAATCAAAACTGAATATGGGATAATTGGGAGAATATTATTTGGGTTTGATTGGGCTTGGCCTTGGGTTTATTGGTTTGGTTTTGGGTTTAAGTATATGGCTCAGGTTATTTTCACCTCCACTTTCTCTGAAGTCACCATGTGGGATTGTTCATTGCATTTTTCTCTGATTTCTTCATTACAGCTCCACATTCTACAAAAACACAAAATTTTAATAATTAATCTAAAATAAGATAAAAACAAAGATTAACAAAAATATAATAGGAGGTAAAAAATGTTATAATTATGTGATTATCACAGTGGTAGGGAATGTAATCACGGAGATAGGGGAAGAGATGGGTGAGTGGAGAAGGTGAAATTTTAATATTTTTTTTGAAACCATGGATCTTCATTGAGATACACTTAGTATTTTTCTCGAGATGAATTGTTTGAAATGTTTAATGAGAAAGGGTATTTGTGTTAATAAATACTCACATGCGAGGCAGATGCCAACTTAACGGTTGACTAGAGGGTCGACGATAGTCAAGGGACTAAACTCAAATACGATTTAATAATATTTATAAACGGGATCAAAGACATTTATCCCATTAGTAAAAGAGACCAACATCAAATTTACCCTATTTGAATAATAATAATTAATAAACATATAAGTGGAGGCTTCATTATCTTAAGTGGTATATGACACCATTGTGACAAAAGGACTAATTATGTTTAGAAAGTCCTTTTTTTTTTTTTTTTTTTTGAGAACCACTTGTAAAAAGGTGGTAGTCGTTTGATGTTAGAGTTAGAAAAGTCGCATGCATTTCAAACAAAATTGGTTATGGTTATCAATTGAGACACAAAAACACCAGCAAATTTAGAACAAATTTGTCCCATTACAAATGAAATTGGTAACAGTGTAATAAGTTTATATGTGCAAAGAAATCATAGATGACTAAATAAGGAAAATAACCCAGAATCACAACACAATTAAGATGTCCAAACACTAGATGAGCACTGGATCTCTCCTTTGATTGAAAGAGGTGGTTGTTGATCATTGGATCTCTTTTTGAATGAAATTTGAACATTGGATCTCTTCTTTGATTGAAGGAGGTTGTTGTTATGCCAGTAGCCATGCATCCTTCATTATTAAACAAAATTGATGTCCCTGGGCTTGCATTCGTACACCTCAATCGGTTCATCCTCAACTTCATGTACATCGTACTCATTAGGTTAAGAAGGAGGAGGAGGAGGAGTTTTTACCTGTCCTATGTGATTGTATGTGTGGCTGGAGACGATGGCTATAGAGGCTGGTGGTGCTGTACAACCCATGCTCCCCTTATTTGCTTACTGTATAAAACAGACGAAGAAGAAGAAGTGGGATGGAAGAATGAAGAGGAGACGAGGGGCTTCTAGAATTAGGTTTTGTAAATTATTTGTATCAAGTGAAGAAGGGTAATTTTGTAAATAACATATATAATGGATATCCGTGAGGCGGATATCCCCAAATCCGTATCCGCCCCAAAATAGTAACGGATCCTTTTTTAATATCCGAATCTGCCCCAAAACCCAATCCGCCCCAAATGGTGCGGGGCAGAGCGGATACCCGAAAAAAAACCGCACCACTGCCATCCCTATGCCTGATAGGCATGAGATGTTGGTAGGAGGTATGATCCCATACTAGCCTTTTTTTAGGTACCGTGAGTCTGCATTAAAAGGCCTAGTTGATTGTCACAGGCTAATGACGACTTGAGCTAGAAAACGTGATAATTAGTTACATTTAGGCCCCATAATGTGAAATGGGTGTCAACTGTGGCTCCATCGGATAATCAGGAAACAACGGTGAGGTTCCACACCGGTTAAGTATCGAAATAATTCTAGTATTCGATAACGCTTGGTCTGGGTTGTATAACAGATGGTTCTAGGGAACAATTAACTATTAGCTTGTTATGACTATATATATTACTTACTTATGAGTACTTCTAGCCGGCCTGGTATGCCGGCCTAGTTTGCATGCCTGATCGGCAGATTTACACTTTTTGTCCATCTTCTTTTAAACACAATCACAAACACTTTAAAGAAGAGGGACAAAAAAGTAATTCTAGCCGACCAAGCATGCAAACCAAGCGCGAATACTAGGCCGGCTAGAATATAGATGCAAATACATAAACTAGGGAACCTTGAATTTTGTCTATTTAAAACGAATTACATGACAAAGCATCACAAAATGAATTGTTTTTATTACTTTACATGGTTACAACGGTTTCATGCAAAAGGGTTTGAGAATATTAAAATTCCCTACTGGGTGAATTCCTCAACATATTATCTTTTAATAATTGCATATACTTATAAGATGGCTCTAATCAGATTGTTGCCTCCATGACATATCCTATTGGTTCATGTATAAATTCAATGGGCTGGAATTTGATCGAGAAGTCATGCTAGGTTGTTATCCCACTTAGCTTCAGTCGTATTATCATATAGTTTTTCTAAAGTTATTAGATTATGTATTAAGAGCGATATTTGGTATCCAATGAGTTTCGCGTTATGTATCTTCGTTTTATATTTTTGTAATTGCTTATATTATTAAACATGATATTGGTATCAATTGTACTTTGAAAATTTTAACTACAATACGATGTCTTTGAACTTAGATTAATCTAGATTTGTATACTTGTTCCATGAAACATGACTTGAGGTTCTTAAGTGAAATCTCAAGGTATGGAATCATGTTATCAATTTAATTCACAATTGATTTTGGGGCGTGACAGTCAATCACCCATACGAAGTACGAGTTACTGAATTTCGAAAGCAAATGATACTCGATAACTCCTTCAAAACCACCTAAGTTTCATCGTGAATTGATTTGAATCAACGCAATTACATTCATTCATCAAAATTCCATAAATAAACAAATAAGTGCGAAATTCGAACCCAAATTTATTTTCAAGTCATTACGTCTCTTCTAATAAAGCTTCAAGAAAGGGAGAGATGGAAGGATAAAGTATATGAAAATAGGAGAAAGATAATGAGATAAAATAAATAAATAAACAAACAATGGAGTCATTTCACTTGAGTTGTATATATGCTTAAGGGTTATTTTTCATTTGGCTCCTATTACTTTATGGTTATTCTTCTTTGACCCCTCAAAATTTTGTATTCTAGTCTAATCCTCATTTTAAAGTTCGACTGTTAGGTCAAACACGTTGACTAGATTCAACTATCCATATTTTTGTTGAAGACTAGATTGTTATTTCTTCGAGATAGATACAATTGTGTGTGTGTGAAGCTCGAGGCAATATAAATCCATCTTCCCCAAAAATTGTTAGGGCAAAGAAATATATAATTTTGAATGGTCGAAAAGAGGGGTTTGGAGAAGAAAGAAAATATGAGAGATTACAATAGAGTAGTCACTGAAAGTCGTCATGTTGAGTCAACAATTTTTTGGGTTTGTTGTGGTTATGGGATTGCAAAAGTTGGTGGGAGGGAAATGTGTTGGAGGGGTGGAAACTAAGAAGTTCATAAGAAGGGAGGTTGACTTGGGGTTGGCCTAAAGACTATGAAGGTAAAAAATTGATAAAGATTTGAAGGAAATGCATTAGTATTACACGAAAGATAAAGATTTGGGGAAGATGGGTTAATATTTCAGATATGGGAACAAAATATTTGGGAAAGATGAGTTAATATTACAGGGAAAATAAAGATTTGGGGAAAATGGATTGGTATTACAGATAAGGGAAAAAAATATATTTAGGGAAGATGAGTTAGTATTACATATAAGGGAAAAATATATTTGGGGAAGATGAGTTTATATTGCTTCGAGATGCAAATATAGAATTGTATCTATCTCGAAGAAACAAACAATCTGGTCTTTAACTCAAATATGGAAGGGTGAAATTGGTCAACGTGTTTGACCTAATAGTCAAACTTTAAAATGGGGGTTAGACTAGAATATAAAAACTTTTGGGGTCAAAGAAGAATAACCATAAATTAATGGGGGTCAAATAAAAAATAACCCTATGTTTAATAGGTAAGTGATATATATATACTAGAGTGTCGACGTGCCCTACGTGCGCGGATATTCAATATTTTTTATTTTATTACAATAATCCAATAATAAGAAAAAAATATTAATAAATTTCTAAACAAAATAATTAGATGTGAGGGCTTTTTTTTTATATAATTTTTAGATAATTTGAGGGCTTAAAATAAATTATACATTGGGTCTAGGTGTAATTAATGAATGTTTACAGGGGGCTGGTTTTGATGGAAAATCAAAAAATTAGAGTGAGGGTTTTTTTAAATAATTTATAGGTAATTGAAGGGTTTTAAATAAATTAGGTTAGAGGCTTAGTTATAATTAACAATATTTAAGAGTGATGAATTTTGATCGTAAATCATCTAAATTTGAGAGGGTAAAATGATACATAAAAGTTTTAAAACTTAAATTACAAAAATACCCATGATCACTGTTCACCTACTTATTTGTTTTCTTGTAAATATAATAGAGTTTGGAGGGCATTCTAAAAATCAGGACCAAATACAGTTCCTAAAGGGACCTCTCATTATATTGTACACACATAAATAAGACATGAGGTTGGTAAGCTACAAATAAGACATGAGGTTGGTAAGCTACAAAATCTCTGTTACAGTGTTACACCTTTCTCAGATCTATGTCTGACTTTAGCATCGGAGTATTATCGACCACCCCACGGTGGTTTGTGGCTCACATGCGTTACTTGTGCATGTTAGCAGAAACATGGTCAAAGCAAGGAGCCAAAATCGATTGCATCGCATCGAGGCCTTTCCAGTCTTGTTTTCTTTTGGAAAGATGAAAGATGTATTCAAATTTTGCGATACTTAAGTCCCCTTCAACATTGTGTGAGTCAACATCAATAAGAGATGAATTAATTCAATAAGATGAAGATAAATGAAAAGGTAATATCTTTTAGGGTCTAGAGAGAGGTTTTTAGGGATTTTGATGACAAGGGCTTGGGAGAAGTACATTCTTGAATGGTGGTGCATGTTGTTGGGGAAGATGGATTTATGGTTCGAGATGCACATAGATTTATCTTCAATTCGAGAAAAGTTGGTACAAAGTGCCACACGAATGAATTCGAAAGCATGAGCGATCTAATTTTTAAGAAGAAATGCGGATGGCTAAAGCAAGTAAATGTCCTTTCTGCAACAATCAATACGCAAATTAAGTGTTTAACTGTAATAGATAAAATTTGGGTTGCCAAATCGCAATGCCCCTAAATTAGTGGGACCAAAAACAAAATAACAAAAAAATAGTAAATATTTATTTTAAGAGTGAGGCTAGAGAGCGAGGAAACGGGTGAGGAAACGAGCGAGGAGAGGGACGTGGCGGGGTGGGAGCCGTCCACCCTGCTCGAGATGCGTGCTGCAATTTTTTGTGCTCGCATCCCGAGCGGAGTGGACGGCTCCCACCCCGCCACGTCCCTCTCCTCGCTCGTTTCCTCGCTGGTTTCCTCGACATTTAGAATTCCCCTTATTTTAAAGTACAAATCCAATTCTATTCAATTGTTTATTATTATTATGTGGTTGGGTTGTTGTGAGTACCGCATCTTCAAAATTCTAGCCCTCCTAGGACATATAAGCTACTAATACGCTTTTTCCTAAAGTGAGTTCGCCACCAAATGTAACAACACCATCCGCTAAAATCTCAACATCAAAATTTAATTTAACTAATTCTTAGGCAGGGTTTAATTGCAAGATGTAATTCTATGGAATAAGTTGGTCATTTACCTTGGTGAATATTTGAAAACTTAAAAGTTGTGAAAATATGAAATTCTTGCATGAAAGTTTGAATGAATCATTAGAAGTATTATCACCGCATCTAAAAAGTAAACGCACTCAAAATCTGTTAAAATTTAAAGATCATCAATACAGTCATACCCATATTGAATCATCGATTGAATCGCTAGAAATTAATTACATCCCTTGTAGAGAGGAACACCGATCACCCACTGGAGAGCTCATTGGAGCTTACAAGAATGGCAGAAAAACCTCATGGACATCTTGTTAGGGCTTCTGGTTGACAGAACTAGGATTAACAGCTATAAAAAATTTTGGTCATGAGCAATGTATGATATTGGATATCAAATAATTGTGAATACATAGTTGCAGTATGACAAGTTACAAGAAATCACCTGATCCTTTGGAGAGAAGGTAAAATAATACATAATAGACTTTTTACTGCCAAAGTTCAGGCCGGGGGGAGGAAGATTGGTGCTAATCTGAGCCTCTTTTTATCAATTGTGAGAAGTAGTAACCTAAAGATGTGCATTTCATGAAATTACACAGGTTCAATGATATGCAGAGTGACAACGAAAAACTAGTTCGATCAGTTGATAATTAGTCACGAAATAGTTGTTTTATTTATAATATTCTCTCTCAGCTGGTTCAGGTGGGACTGCTCGAGTATATCTACTGGATTAGTTGAAAGTTGAAGAAACACATAAAACTAACTAATTAAACAGGAAGAAGTCTTGTGTTTTATTTGTCTAAACCTCTTCAAAACTTCCCAGATCGAAAAAAGGGAACATTCTCTATACATGCTTTGAGAACATCAGGATGGTCTTCTTTCATGAGATGCTGCTTCTGCATTTTGAAAGTGTCCTTGGAGCTGCATCAACAATTGGAGAAGCAAAAATATCAATAGCATATTGATTTTGAAAAACTTATAATATTGATTCGGAAAAAATGGATAAAATAAGTTGTAAAAGAAAAATAACTTCCTTAAGAGACATAGCGGATATTACCTAGCCCAAATGCCTCCGAGCTTTTCATCAATCGGAGTCGCTTGCAAGATTCAATGAACATTCTGCATTGTAAATAAGCTCTTCAGCAATATATTAAACTGAACAAACTTCAAGTTTTTTTTTGTCAAGAAAAACAAAGCAAGATAATATTTGATCCCTGCATAATAGCTAGGATGCAACATATACAGATTCAACTAAAAAATTGTTAGATCTAATCGAAATATACAAGATTGCTAGGTCTAAGCTTCAGTTTCATGGTTCAGATTTCTGAATCCATTGAAAACTTGGACGTGGAACTTCATTGATTAACCCAGCCTAGTCCAGTGGGTTGGCTTCGACACAATTCAGCCCTAGATAGTTAAGGTTAGGATTGGGTTGAAGTTAACAGCACTACGAGAACCGGAGCTCAACTAGACCTGATTGCTAAAAAGAATGGCATAATGCCTACTTAACATTTGAGGGCATTATGCAGGGAGATCGATCTTTCAAGAGTTTGAGATTCTAAAAAGATCTCTGTATTCATCATGTCATGTGTCATGCTAAAGGCTATGTGGAGTAAAAATCTTTCTATTGGTACAAGCAAATTTTGACGACGCCCTGTTTAGTTGCCATGGGAAGATGTTTTTGAAAAAAAATCTTTAAATGCTTACTTGTATTGGCCGCGCATACAAATCTATGTACTGGGCATTCACATTTGAAAATAAATATGAAGATATAATTAAGCTAATTTCATGTTATTAAATCGTTCACAGCAATACAAACATAAAAATAGCATTGCTGATCCTTCAAACCCCTGCTCACTTTCTCAAAAAAAAAAAAAAAAACATAAGAATAGGTTTATGACTCATTTTTAACTAAACAAACGTAGTTTTGCGAAAACTTACTTCCAAGGGACATCTCCAACCAACATCCAGTCACCATCTTTATCTTCATAAGTAGGCAGATACTCTGTTCCATCCACAGAGTTCATAAGCTTGCTCTCATTCAGAGTACCATTATTACCTGAACATGCAGAGAAGCAAACCAAATCTAAAAAATGGCCCTCATGATCGCAATAATAAGTAAGACTCCAGCTAACAAAAATAAAAATGTTGCACTTACTAATGGTAAAGCAAGTGAACATCTCCTCCAAAGCACTCAACAGTTCTTGATAGCTATTGTACATCTCCAAGTCCACCTTCCGTAGATACGGTGCTCCGTCTACAGCCACCTTCACATGTGTAAACCTCTTCGAAGTGCTTTTCCTCCTACTAGGCCTCACTGGTGGCCACCCAACCACTTGTGCTCTGTGATATCAAAACCACAAAACAGTAGTACATATAATTGTGTAAGCAATCAAAATAACATCTCATACAATTCCAAGTACAAAGGTTGTCATTTCTCCTCAAACTTACTTTGGAGAAGAAGGTTTTCCGGTACTAGACACCTCAGTTTGATCATCACTTTCACTCCCAAGGTTTAGATCAACTGTCCATGGGCATCCACGTCCGCGTTTCAAGCTGGTTTTCACTCCAATCTCCCTCGATTCACCAGGCAAACCCAAGGTGAGGTCGGTGTCCATGTAATTCATAAATACAGATGATTTTATCAGCTCCTCCATCGACATCTTCTTCTCCATTTCTCAAGTGTGTCGCATGAGGTTTTTGAGCTCATTGTGTAGTGTTTTATATAGGAGGAGGTGTTTGGGCGGCTAAGAGCTTCTAGCAATAAGGATATTGACACGTGTGCATGGAAAGAGCGGTTGTGATTTGTCAAAATAACTGACCAGGAATGCGAAAGCGTGTGTAAATTCAATTAGAGAGTGCTTAAATTTGGGCCCCCTTTGTCGGCTCGAATTTATGCCAACTTTCATTCCCTGCTTTTTTATGTTTATTTAAAAAAAAGAAGAAAAAAAAAAAGTCATTACCATCCTTCCTTCCTTCTTAATAATGTATATTTGCTCATAGTGTTATGGTTGAGTGGTTAGGACTGCGTGACTTTATTCTTACATTCTAGGTTTGAGACCTGTCGGCGGTATGGTTACTTTTTTATGGTATTGATCGGTAGGTCGCACATTATTGACAGATTATGAGATTTTATAAAAACTTAGCTCGCTTTTCAAAAAAATAAATAATAATAATAATAATAATGTATATTCACCAACAATAATAATTTGGGATGCAAATTTTGCAATGAAAAAACATTATATAAAATTAATCATGTTGCTTGAATAGGTGGAAGCATGCACTTGATAGGGCCTAAGATGATCATGAAATGAAAATAACATTGATACGTGAACGGATGGACATTGATTGCATTGATCGCCATTGATCTCAAATATTGGTAACAATGAAATGAAGTTATTAGCTTTATAAAATGTGAAAAAGGAAGAGACATAAAAGGCTTTAAACCGGTAGGTCCCTCGACATATCTCATGTGACCCCGTTTCTTTGTCGACCCATCCCCACGTACGTACGTACGTGTCTCCAGACTTTTTCACCATTTTCCTTTAACCATGAAAACACAGATTTCCATAATTGATATAAGCTGTTTCGGAATAGGATTTTTGAATCCCAGATTCAATTTGAATCCAGTTTGTTAACGAAAAACATAAATATTATGGTTGAAAATTGAACTTACCAGTTCGGTTTTCACCTAAATCATGAACCGAATTGACTTTGATCGGTTTCAAAAATTTCAAACCGAACCGACCATTAACAAAAATCAAATAGAAATCGAACTAATTATAATTTATGCAAATCAAGCTTTTTAAAACGAAAATAAAACTGAACTGGCCGACTATTTTGATTATATTATATTATTTATGTATAAAATATATTATTTGTTATATATATTCAATAGATTCAATTTTGTCGGTTAAAATCACAAAAAAAATTAAAACCAAACCGACCACCCCGATTTTGAATTTTTTTAAATCAAAACCGAACCGAACTTAAATCAAATCGATTAGTTCGATTTTGATCGGTTCAATCGATTTAATCGATTTGGTCAATTTTTTGTTCAGCCCTAATAAATATTCATTGCTAAAACAAAAATAAAACTAAACTAGGGTTGAAAATCAAACCGATGATTCGGTTTTTCACCTAAACCGTGAATCAAACCGACTTTGGTCGGTTTCAAAAATTTCAAACCAAAATTGACCCGACCATTAACAAAACCGAATCGAAACTGAACCGATTCTAATTTATTCAAACTATAACCGAACCGACTAAAATCGAACTAAAACCGAAATAAAATTGAATCGATCGACTATTTTAAACATATATTCGGTCGGTTCGGTTTTGTTAGTTAAAATCACATAGAAAACCGAACCGACCACTTCGATTTTGAATTTTTTTAAACTGAAAACCAAACCGACTAATGTTAAAAAAATCAAATAACTAAGTAAACTTTTATTGTAAACATTAATTCATTTTACACGCATATATATGTCTAGCTCCCCATAATGTGAATTTTTTGGTCCATCCTTGGTAGCAACATTGTTCCCCAATGTGTTAAGCAATGAACTTTGAAATAGGATAATCTCCCGCAAAAATGTTTTAAAGAAATTTGGTTTGATATAAAATATTGTTTACCTAATCTAGTCTATTTCGATATAAAATAGAATAATCTTGAGACATTATCGAAATATGATAAAATAGTCTATTTTCTATGATAATGTAAAATAATTTTGAGACATTATATCAAGACTATTTTATCAGATTTCCCGTTTTAACAATAGTTTATTGAAATATGATAAAATAGAATGGACATATGATAAAGATGGTAAAGGACTAAGTATTCAAGACTATTCCGCCCCCAAAAATTCAGATGTTTTCAATTGTTATTACTATCTATTGACATTATCGATGTCATATTATACTTTGATCCCGGACTTATCAATAACTATATTTTTTTTACTATTAAAGAGGGAGTTGATACAAGAAATGTTGTTGATATCTTATTATATGTACAAAGTGAGTACAAAGTCATATTTCATTGTCTACATCTTGTATCTCATGGAAATTTCAAAACATTAATTTTAAAACTGTTTTCTCCTTTGGTTCAACAATAATTTTTACTCATTTCAATTTTTTTCACAATCTTAGTTGTTTTTCATGTTCTCCTACCTTTCCCAACATCTTCTTGCATTTTATTTAAGTATTAGCTGAGTTTATTGTTATTTTAAGTAATTTTATTAAATGATTTATGTATACTATAGAAATAGTTCTTAAAATTATTAATGACTTAAGTGTTCACTATTTTATTCGAGCTACATATCTTAACACTTATTTCACATCATGAACTTAGTTGGGTTTATAATTATATACAAGTGAAATTGTTGGACTAGAGATTGTTAAGAAGATCGAAAAAAAGGAGTAAATGAGTAGAGTTGGCTACACCTGGACCAAAGTTACCATCATAGAACCTATTGAATCCAACCAAATTGCCTCCCTCTCAAGCGGTTTTTGGTGCGCTTTGGTGTCAGGGTGTGCTAGTGGAGTAGTTGGAGTTGAACGAAGTTTCAAGAGCCTGTAATTCACATTGGCCCGCAGCTATTCAATGTCCAGCATCCCCAACTGTCTTGACATTTGTATATTGTCCATTCATGCACAGTTCTTCTGGTTAACTTGTCGTAATCCATGGGACATTATATAACATGAGTTCTAGAAGTTTAATACTCAAAACCAGTGGCATCTTTGCACATATTCTACCTTGCAAAGTTGCAATTGACCTATAGTACCCTACTAATGATGATTTAAGAGTGATTGTTGTGCATGTGTCACTGTAATATTCAATTTAAATTTTGTTTGGAGGAGGGGGTTTGTGGATAAGATCAAATGACTCTGCATGTGACAACAAATCTTTTAACTAAGATTAGGATGACTCAAATTCATGGGGTGAATAGTATATGGGAGAGTGGTGATTGGTGAAGCGACTCTTTAATCAATAAATTTTGTTTGACATAATAGCAAGATAGCTATTGGAATTTCCAGCTGTTGTAGTAAACCAATAGGGATACATCGACTCATATATACAATTTTTATGTTTTTTATTTATTTGACTTCTTCTATGTGTTATCATTGGAACCTTAATACTTGACACATTGTAGCTTAAAATCATTTAAGATGAAATCCTTTCAATATCGCAATACTTTATAACCTCTAAGGATTACCTTGCTAGGCAAGTCTCAACATTTGATAAAGTTGGTGAGTACGTGTATTAGATATTGCCCGTCCAATTGGCAAAAAAGGTTAACAATGTATAAGTAATTATTAAGGTATAGCCATTCCACAGTCCACAACAACACCAAAACCGCGTGAGAGAATGCATGGTGTGTAGAATAATAACTAGGTTCTATCTGAGACTATGAGTGTCCTTGCATTTCTTGCAACAACGATGTCTTTACCGTCTCTTTTTCAATTATGTTTTCTAGTTTCCATTATTTGACCACACCTTCAATTCCTTGGTTTATATTGTTTATTAGTCATCGCATTTATCAAGAAGATGTTTCTTAAATTATTTTTTGTTGTTATTTGCTGCAGTGCGGGCCGAAGGCAATTGTGCAAATATCTCAAATATAAACATTGACTGGCTTTCCAAAAAAAAAACATTGACTGCATTGTAAGGAGAATTGACTTTGCAATAGATTTCAGATTTGGAGCGAGTACTTAAGCTTATCAGGTTTATCTAATTTTTATTTTTATTTTTTCTTTCTTTGTTACTCTGGTGAGTTAAGTTATACCGTGAAGATGGAAAACAAATATCTTGTAATCGCAAAAGACGGTATCACAGCGATAAACACTTCTCAAAGGAAGTTTGTGCTCCCCAGATCTCTTTGGCCCTGCTCTAAACAAATCTCCAATGACTACCACTACCTAGACCCTCATGGTCTCCACTGATCCGGTTCCGGACGGATAAGAGGTTGTCTGCAGAGATGGTCTTAGTGAAGATGGAGAAGATTTGGTCAAGAGTCATTCTCAGCTGAAATGGGCTCACTTATTTGGTGGTGAAAACATGAATTGGGATGGCTTGGAGGCTCCAATCTACTACTCAAATCTCATGTTTGAGGAAGGTGTGTTACTATGCCCTCCAGGTATTCGAGAAAAGGCCAAACAAATATGGTCAGACCAGTTGGTGGGGATGTTCCTTGATAAACCTCCTCCATTCAGCCAAGTCAAGATAGTTGTGGAGAGGAAGTTGAAACCAATAGGAGATCTTGAGGTTACATCGAATGGAAATTTTTTCTTTTTCAAGTTCACGAATGAAGATGATCGAGCCAAAGCACTTGAAGAAGCGCCTTTCAAAGCTAGGGACAAACTCATGGTGACTAAGCCATGGAAGGAAAACTTAGGGAGTCTAAGGAAGGATATCAATATAATTCCAGTATGGGTACATCTTTACAATGTTCCCACTTGCATGTGGTCCAAGGAGGGGTTGAGCTACATTGCTAGCTTGATTGGGAAACATGTCAGGTTTGATCGAGCCACCTCAGCTAGAGCTCGCCTCACATATGCAGCAATTTGTGTGGAAGTGAAGCCAGATAAGGAGCTTCCAACCTTCATTAAATTAGATGTGGGTAGAAAAGGAAGTGATTTGGATGAAATTGCAATCGACTATCCTTGGAAACCATTGATGTATTATGAGTGTTGTGTCTTTGGGCATGACAAAGGCCAGTGTATGATGAATGAACATGATAAAATGATGGAACAAAAGGAGAAGATAGCATCTAGAAGAAAGAACTTTGAAAGAAAGACTCAGTTGAACAATAGGAGGAACAATGACAAAGGAACTAAATAATGTGCCGCAGAATGGGTTGAGGTGAGGCGGAAGTCGAGAATCACGAAAAAAGATATGAGGGATGAGAACCATAGGCCGAAAAATAATTCATTCAATGCTCTACAAGGTATTGATGAAAATAATAATATGGAAATGACAAACATTACAGAGCCTTTATGTGTAGATACAGAGATGATAGTGCAAGATGTTGACGAAGTAGAAAGGCAAATCCCAATGATGAAGTGTTACCAGTAACAACTACTATGGAAGCATAAATGACTTTGGAAATCGGGCAAACTGGGATCAATGAAAATGAGTTGGAGGATGGTAAAAGATTTGGATACCGCGATGTGAAACTACTCACCATCGCAAAACTGAACGAAGAGAAAAACACTATCTCTGTACTTGAGATTGAATGTCTTAATGATGACAAATGAATACGACAAGGAAAACGAAGTTCCTGATGAAATACAACAAGAAATTAAAGAACGTGGCATGGAAGACTTTAAGAAATACTACGTATGGTTAAAAGAAGTATGAGAAGAGCACGAGAACCGCACATACAATAGGTTGAAACAAGAAAGTTATCAGGATTCTGAAGAAGAACATGAGCCAGACCCCTCTAGTGATGATGTGGTTATAGAATCGGCTGCAATTGCCTACATCAAAGATTTTAGCCTTTGTCCCCGAAAATCCAAAAGAACTAAGAAAGCAAACAAAAGGTACAAATATTGACTTTGTATATTGTTTAGGCTTGTAATGGTGAATCTTCTCTCCTGTGAGAGATTGTTTCTGTATTTGCTTTTACTTCGTTAATATAAAGGTTAAGTGGTCCTTAAAACCCTGCTTGCTTTTCAAAAAAAATAATCTTGTAATCAATCTGAGCTCATGATGTCGTGACCTTAGTAATATATCATTCAACAAGGAAAACTACAAGTATTAATGATCGACAGAGTATATATTCACATCTTAAGAAAAGAGCTTAAAAAAATTTTCGAACTCCATTTTTCTTTTTGCAACTTAATGTGATTGTTTCACATGTTATCATCGCTATGTTAACAGTAAATCACTTTGTTTATATATGATTGAAATAAATAGAATGGACATATGATAAAAATGGTAAAGGACTAAGTATTCAAGACTATTCCGCCCCAAAAAATTCAAATTTTTTTTTTTTGGAAATTGAGCCGGGGTTTATTTAGGATCCCCAAACCTAGTAAGAAAATAGTCATGTTACATTCTCATATAGGTTTTCCCTATTCTATCTTCATAAACTATTTTCTTCAAATCCTTAGCAAAGGAGCTAGGAATAATCTCAACAAAGCTTAGATTTGGATATGTCTTCACCAAAAGATCAGCTGCTTTGTTTGTTTCCCTGTAGTGGTGCTTTAGCTTGTACTGCTCTAATTGTCCCAGTTCTCTGATTATCCTGCCATGTGCATGACGAAGGTCCCATGCCACTTGTTTCTTGCTTGTTAATTGAAAAAGCATGTTGCGTGAGTCAGTGTTGATTTCTAGTTTCCTTATTATGTGCCTTTTAGCTAATATAAGACCTGCTTCTAGTCCTTGCAATTCATGCTTTATGAATGATTGTGCTTGGTTTTCGCCTGCGCAAGCTGCCACAACTGCACCTTGTTCATTTCGAATGATGGCACCATACCCACCCCTTGTTGCTTGCATAGATCCATCAGAATTGAGCTTGCACCATCCTGGCTCAGGTTTTTCCCAAGCACAAATGATTGGAACAGGAACCTGGAACTAAATGTTCAATCCCTACCTGTCGCATAGCTGCCTGTTTTGTTGAGTGTCGTCTGCAGTCCATTCAGTATCACAGAACTTTAGTCGAACATCTGCATATATACGCTTCACTAGTTCATTTCCCACTACATATAACTGCTGGTACAATCTTCTGTTTCATTCAGTCCAAATATGATAGATTGTAGTATTAAGTGTCATTTTCTTGAAAAACACAACAAATTTGTTTCCCTGAAAGTTTTGTAGACACCACTGCAGTTCATCTTCCCAGCTCTTGATTTTCCTAGAGTAGCATAGATAGAATAACATATATCTCCATACAAATTGTGTGTAAGTGCACTTGAAGAATATGTGGTCCTCTGTTTCTGGTTCATGTGCGCACATAGGACACAAGTCAGTCTGTGACTTACCCCATTTCTTAAGCTTGGTAAGTGGTTTCAAAGCACCATGAGCTAGGAGCCAAGTTATGAAACTATGCCTAGGGACACGCCCTTTGAACCAAACAACAGGAGCCCAATCGACCTCCCTGTTTCTGATTCTCAAAACATTATAGGTAGCTTTCATTTGGTAAGTTCCATTCGATCCTGTTGTCCATACTATCTCATCATCCTTGGTTTCATCTATTTCAACACAATGCAGATAGCTTTTTATTTCATCAATTGAGGCTTTCAATCCTTATGAGGCGTTCCAGGTACCATTTTGAATCAACGCACTCACCTTGGCATTTTTATGAAGGGTAGAGTCATATAAGAGCTCTTGAGGGAATCTCTCCATTGACAACCCAAGCGGATGCTAGGGTTCCTTCCAGAATGAAGTGTGTTCACCAGTGCCTATTAGATGTAGTACTAAAGAGCAGGCTTTTTTCCTACTTTCTAGTACTCGATCGCCTCCAGCACCAGGAAGCTTCCTGAGGAGCATTCATCAGCCAAAAATCTTTGCGTTTGATAAGCTTTTTCTTCACCCATTGTACCCACAATGTATTCTTATTAGTGATTATGTGCCAGATGTGTTTCATTGTGGCAGCCTCGTTCCCTGTTTGAATATCACGAATGCCCAGTCCACCTTCACAGTAAGGATGACAAACATAGTCCCATTTGATCATAGCTATTTTAGTCATTGATTCCTCCCCTGACCATAAAAAATTGCGCAGAACAACATTGATTGTTTTTATTATCTGCTTGAGAAGCCCATAGCATGTCGTCCAATAAATGTGTATGCTTGCCAATACAGCTTTAATTAGAACAACTCTTCCTGCATATGATAAGAACCTATTTTTCCAGGAATTGATTCTCCTTTTGATGCGCTCCACAATAGGTGCACACTGCTGGTGGGATAGATAGGAGGATATCATTGGCAGACTTAAGTATTTCACTGGTAGACTGCCAACATTAAAGGGGAGATGGGTCTTTAATGAGTCTTCTTCCTGAGTGGTGACTCCTGCTAAGAACAGTGTGCTCTTGTTATGACTAACTTCCAGTCCTGTGCATGTTTTAAAATCTTGTAGAACCTCTGCTAGAGCTGCTGCGGACTGACTGTTTCCAGATAAGAAAGCCACCAAGTCATCAGCAAAGCAAAAATGCGTTATGACTGGGTCATTGCATTTGTAATGTAGCTTGTAGGTTCCTTCCTATACTTTCATTCTTAGCATGACATGTAATATCTCCATCACCATCACCATCACCATCACAAACAAGTACGGAGACATAGGGCATCCTTGACGTATACCTCTCTTGGATGCAAAGTATCCTTTAGGTGACCCATTGATGCATATGGAGAATTTAGGTGTAGTAATGCACTCTCTGACCCAGTTGATGAATATGTCCGGGAATTTGAATTTAGCTATGAAATGCAAGATAACATCCTGTTAAGCATAATATGGTTCAGAAGTAGTTAGTTAGACTGTTAGACAGGTTGTTATTGTTAAGCACTGTTATGACAGCTAGACATTGTATTCTCTATATAAGTCATGTAAGAGATGTACATTATTCAATCAATCAATACATTGAAATCATTTTGTTGTTTGTTCAAGTTCTAACATGGTATCAGAGCTATAAGCTTCTCCTTCCACTATTTAGATTTCAGTTCTTCAAGAAGTCTTTAATGGCTGAATCTTCCTCCAATGCCACTTCACTCATGAACTCTGTCATGACAGAGTCTAAGCCTGTGATCTTTTCTCATTCATTATCTGTCAAATTGAATGAGAATAACTATCTGTTGTGGAAACAACAGGTATTAGCTACGATCAAAGGGCATAAACTGCAACATTTCATTGAAGATACCACACCTCCACTCAGGTTTCTATCCATGGATGATCAAACGAACAACAGAGTCAATCCTGCTCTTCTTACCTGGGAACAACAAGATCAGCTTCTGTTCTCTTGGCTCTTATCCTCCATGACTGAATCTTTACTTACCAGGTTAGTCGGGTGTACCACCTCTGCTCATATTTGGAAGATTCTTGAGACTTTCTTTAATTCTCAGACTGTAGCGAAGGTTTCTCAATTCAGAACTCAATTACAATCTCTCAAGAAAGGAGGACTTTCAATCAATGATTACTTGTTGAAGATCAAATCCATTATTGACCAGTTAGCATCTGTAGGACATCAATTATCTTCTAAGGATCACATTAATGCTATCTTTGATGGATTGCCTCAGATTTATGATACTTTTGTAGTATCTGTGAGTTCCAGATCTGATGCTTATAGTGTGGCAGAGGTTGAGGCTCTGTTGCTTGCTCAGGAATCAAGGATAGAACGACATACTAAAGATTTGGATATCCTAAGTTCAGTTAATGTGGCACATACTGGTCATAAACCTTCTCCTAGATCGTTTGTATCCAACTCTCATGGGTGGAGACCTCAATCCAGACCTCCATTTCAATCAAGAGGTTCAAGATCTGGTCATGGCAGAGGTTATAGACCATCTGGCTTTGGTTCACAGCGTCCTCAATGTCAAATCTGTGGCAAGTTGGGACATCTTGCGTTCAAGTGTTACAATAGGTTTGACACTAATGCTCCTAATCCATGGAATTCTACTCCATCATCTTTTTCTGGATCTCCTTCTGCTACTAGTCAGCCTCCCCGTCATGCCTTTTCTGCTACCAGTCAATCTCTTATGCCTGATATGAGACCCAATGCTCAGACTGTTTTTGGTTCAGGAGAGGCTTCTACATCCTCTGATTACAGATGGTTCCCTGATTCTGGTGCTACTGACCATTGTAGTCCCTATGCTCAAAACCTCATGACTTCAGTTCCTTATCGTGGTGAAGATAAGTTGTTTGTTGGTGATGGCTCAGCCTTACCTATTGAGAATATTGGTCAGTCCGTTATTCAGTCCTCTGATTCTTCTAAACTTTTACTTCTTAAGAATATTCTTCAAGTTCCTAAGCTGACTAAAAATTTGCTCAGTGTTTCTCGTTTTGCAAAGGATAATAATGTATATTTTGAGTTTCATCCTGACCTTTGTTTTGTCAAAGATCAGGTCACTCATCGGGTTCTTTTGGAAGGGAAGCTTAGTAACGGGTTATATGTTTTTCCCTCAATGGTATCTTCCAAGTCCAATTCTGAGTTGTTTCTAACAGAATCTTCTCCTTCTGCTCCCAGTTCTTCTTTTCTTTCTGATGTTTCAGCTTTGCCTGTCAGTTCCCTATCTCCAGTTTCTAGTCATCCATTTCAGAATTCTCAGCATTCTCAATCCTCATTTCAGTATTTTCAGCCTCATTCTCAGCATTTCAGCACTTCTCGGCCTCTTTCTCAGCATTCCAGCACTTTTCAGCCTCATTCTCAGCATTCCAGCACTTTTCAGCCTCATTCTCAGCATTCCAGCACTTCTCGGCCTCATTCTCAGCATTCCAGTTCTTCTTCTCAGCATCTCAGCACTTCCATCTTGCCTTCTCAGCATTTCAGCACTTCTCAGCCTCTTTTTCAGCATTTCAGTCCTTCATCTCAGCATTTCAGCAATCCCTGGCCTTCATCTCAGCACTCTCAGCAATCTAGCCAATCTCAGCATTTCAGCAATTCCTGTCATTCATCTCAGCATTCTCAGCAATCTAGCAAGCTTGATAGTACTCAGCATTATACTCAGCCCGATAGCTCCTCTAGTGTCAGTACTCAGTGCTCCAGTAGTCAGCCTGGTCTGTCCATCAGCATTCCAATTTCTCGTCAGCTTTCCAAGCTCGATAGGACCACTTTCCAATTTCTCGTCAGCTTTCCAAGTCAGTGCTATCCTCCACTTTTCAAGCCCGATAGACAGTTGTTCAGTAGTTCAAGGCAACCTAGTCTGAACTTCAGTAGTTCTACTTCTCCACCTACTTCTCCTGCTTCACAAAGTCTGTTATCTCTTTGGCATGCTAGGATGGGTCATCCTTCCTTCTCTCTTGTACAGAAAATTCTCACTGGTTGTAATTTGACAGTTCCAAAATCAATAAATCAGGAGTTTTGTTCTTCTTGTTGTTTAGGAAAAATACACAAACTTCCTTTTACTAGTTCTTCTACTATATACACCAAACCTTTAGAATTAGTTCACACTGATCTCTGGGGTCCAGCCTCTACCCCTTCTTCTTCTGGTTCTAAATATTATATCCACTTCATTGATGCTTTTAGTAGGTTCACTTGGGTTTTTCTCCTGAATAATAAGTCTGATGCTTTCTCCACATTTCTTCAGTTCAAAGCTCTAGTTGAGTTAGAGTTTGGGCTTCCAATTAAAAGTATTCAGTCTGATTGGGGTGGAGAGTATAGACCTTTTTCTAAGTATCTTGCTCAAAATGGTATATCTCATCGTCTTGCTTGCCCAACCACACATCAGCAGAATGGTGTTGCTGAACGTAAGCATAGGCACATTATTGAGTCTGCCCTTACTTTACTTGCTCATGCTTCCCTACCAATGAAGTTTTGGGATGATGCTGTCCGGACATCAGTATTTCTTCTTAATAGAGTTCCTTCCACTGTCCTCAAAGGTCTTTCCCCATTTGAAGTCCTCTATCATAAAGCTCCTGATTACAGTTCCCTGAGGGTCTTTGGTTGTTCATGTTTTCCTAATATTAGGCCTTATAATTCAAACAAGCTTCAATTTAGGTCTGTTGAGTGTTTGTTTCTTGGTTACAGTCTTCAGCATAAAGGTTACAAATGTTTGTCCAATACTGGCAGATTGTACATATCTAGGGATGTTGTTTTTCATGAAACTTCATTTCCCTATTCAAAATGGCATCCCACTCCTTCTTCCTCCTCTTCTGGTAATCCTGCTTCCTCTTCTGCAGTCATTCCTTCTCCTGTTTCTCTTCCTACCTCTAGACCTTCCTTGTCTAGTACTCCTACTTTCTCTGCTCCTCGTCCTACTCCTAGTCTGTCTATCTCTAGCCCTGCTCATACTACTTTTCTTCCTGCTGACAGTCCTTTTTCTGACCCTACTCATCTTCCTTTGGTTAATGAGTCTCCTCTATCTAGTCCTAGTCCTTCTTCTGAGCATCCTTTCCCTTCTCAGTCCAGCCTACTTTCTGATCCCAGTTCTACTCCTTTTCCATTGGTTCATGAGGCTCCTCCCTCTACTCCTAGTGCTCCTACAGGGCATCCTATGATCACTCGGTCCAAGGCTGGTGTTTACAAGCCCAAGGTCTTTGTCACACTAACTTCAGCTGCTCCTTCTAGTCTTCAGGAAGCTTTGGAAACCCCTCATTGGCTATCTGCAATGCAGGATGAGTATATGGCTCTACAAAGGAATCATACCTGGTCCTTGGTGACTCTTCCTCCAGGTCGCTCTATTGTTGGTTGTCGTTGGCTTTTCAAAGTAAAACACAATCCTGATGGTACTGTGCACAGGTATAAAGCCCGCCTAGTGGCTAGGGGTTTTCAACAGGTTGCTGGCTTTGACTATGCTGAGACATTTAGTCCTGTTGTTAAGCCTACTACCATCCGTATTTTTCTCACTATTGCTGTCACGTATGGATGGTCAGTTTCCCAAATTGATATCAACAATGCTTTCTTGAATGGTGATCTATCAGAGGAGGTGTATATGATGCAACCCCCTGGGTTTATTGATGCTTCCCAACCTAGTGCTGTGTGCAAGCTTAATAAAGCTCTGTATGGCCTTAAGCAGGCTCCCCGTGCCTGGTTTGATAAGCTTGGTCACACCTTATCACTGCTTGGTTTTGTCTCCACAAAATCTGATTCCTCATTTTTCATTAAACACTCTCCTTCTCCCATCTTTCTTCTAGTATATGTTGATGACATCCTCATCACTGGTGCTGATTCCCTGGCTGTTTCTCAGACCATTCATCAACTCAATGCTAGGTTCTCTTTAAAGGATTTGGGTCCAGTTCACTTCTTTCTGGGTATCCAAGTTCAGCATACAACCACTGGTTTATTTCTATCTCAGTCCAAGTATATCTCTGACCTTTTGTGTCGAGCTAAGATGCAATATGCCAATGGCTTATCCACTCCTATGAGCGGGGGTGAAAAGGTGTTTGCCACAGGCAGTGATCCAGTCCAGGATGTTCAATTATACCGCAGTATTGTAGGTGCATTACAGTATGTTACCATTACTCGGCCTGAAATAGCTTACTCAGTGAATCGTGTGTGTCAGTTTCTTCAGAGTCCTCTTGAATCACATTGGCGAATAGTGAAGAGAATTCTACGGTATCTCAAGGCTACACCTACTTGTGGACTTCACATTGTTCCTACTCCCTCATTTCAGCTCACTGGGTATTGCGATGCAGATTGGGCGTCTGATCCTAATGACAGGAGATCTACTTCTGGATATTGTGTATACTTAGGCACTAATCTTGTTTCTTGGTCTTCTAAAAAGCAGAGTACTGTCTCCCGTAGCAGTACTGAAGCTGAGTATAGAAGCCTTGCTTCAGTCACAGCAGAGCTCACTTGGATACAATCATTGTTTCATGAACTTCAGCTTGGTTGCTCTGTCCCTATTATTTGGTGTGATAACAAGAGCACAGTTCAACTCAGTGCCAATCCTATTCTGCATTCTAGGACCAAGCATTTTGAGATTGACATATACTTTGTTCGTGAGAAAGTAGCTCGCAAGTTGCTTCAAGTGCATCATATCTCAGCATCAAGCCAAGTTGCTGATATATTCACCAAAGCTCTGGGTAAACCCAGGTTTCTATTGTTGCGTAACAAACTCAGTGTGGTTGATGTATCCACCCTTCGTTTGAGGGGGAATGTTAAGCATAATATGGTTCAGAAGTAGTTAGTTAGACTGTTAGACAGGTTGTTATTGTTAAGCACTGTTATGACAGCTAGACATTGTATTCTCTATATAAGTCATGTAAGAGATGTACATTATTCAATCAATCAATACATTGAAATCATTTTGTTGTTTGTTCAAGTTCTAACACATCCCATCTGACCATGTCATGTATAGGTCTTTCGAATGACAATCTTGGCTGCACATCTAGGTGGGTCGCGATCTCTGTGATAATTCCGGACTAGTTCATGAGCTAGCATTATGTTGTCCTGAATGTGTCTTCCTGAAATGAAAATTGACTGGGAGGTGCTCACTACATACTCGCCAAGGAGTTTGGAGCTTCTGAAAAAAATTTGGATTGCCTTAGTGAAGTCATCTCCAATTATTCAAATTCAAATGTTTTCAATTGTGCAATTTTGTTATTACTATCTTTTGACATTATCGATGTCATATTATACTTTGATCCCGGACTTATCAATAACTATATTTTTTTACTACTAAAGAGAGAGTTGATACAAGAAATGTCGTTGATATCTTATTATATGTACAAAGTGAGTACAAAGTCATATTTCCTTTTCTACATATTCCATCTCATGGAAATTAGAAAACATTAATTTGAAAACTGTTTTCTCCTTTGGTTCAACAATAATTTAACTCCTTTCAAATTTTTTTCATGATCTTAGTTGTTTTTCATGTTCTCTTACTTTTCTCAACATCTTCTTGTATTTTATTTAAGTAATAGATGATCAGCTTATTGTTTAAGTAATATATGATAAGCTTATTGTTGTTTTAAGTAATTTGATTAAATGGTTTATGTATACTATAGAAATAGTTCTTAAAATTATAATGACTTAAGTGTTGAGATATTTTATTCAAGCTTCATATCTTGACACCTATTTCACATCACTAACTTAGTTGCAACTTTATTATATATATCTTATTAGGGATCTATATTTGGCTTTTCTATTCTGGTGGTTCTTCTTGTTTGATAAGTGTTGGAATTATGAATCATTGAGTGAAAAACTTTGCTTGTGAATTTTAATTTTAGTGACTTGATTTGGTTTTAAGTGATAAATAAATTTACGTTGTAACAAAATAGACGACTTTGTCAGAATTCTCTTTCATTATATTTTTCTTAACTAGCTTCCTCTAACTTTTAATGGCTTAAATTTTATATTTCCTTGTCTACATCTTCTATCTCATGGAAATTATAAAACATTAATTTGAAAGTTGTTTTCTTCTTTGGTTCAACAATAATTTTTACTCATTTCAAACTTTTTCACGATCTTAGTTGTTTTCCATGTTCTCCAACCTTTCCCAACATCTTCTTGCATTTTATTTAAGTATCAGCTGAGCTATGGTTTATGTATACTATAGAAACAGTTCTTAAAATTATTAACGACTTAAGTGTTGAACTATTTTATTCAAACTACATATCTTATCACCTATTTCACTTCACTAACTTAGTTGCAACTTTATTATATATATAGACCATTGCAAGTATTCAAAATCTGCTTGTTTTCTACATTTAAATTCAGTCCGGTGACCTTCTCATTGTCACTCATTGTTAAGTTTGATCAACTTCGGATCAGTAGAAGCACCACAACAATCTGGTATACCAATCAAGCAAGGTTTTGATTAGTGAAGGTGGGCATTGATGAAATGAGAGTCTTCTACAATCTTATTCCATTATTTGCACCCATATCACCCTTTTTGAACATCCGATGTAGGAAGGTCAAGGAAATTTTTTGAACATAATGTCTCTATTGAGATACGACACACCTTTGCCTTTTCCCATTGTTATGATATGGCAAAAATCTGTTAAAAAGAATTGTTGGGATGAAGTTGGCTTGAATAGTCCCACATCAAGTAAAGCGGAGTTGTCACTAAGGTTTATAAGGGAATGGTCCACTCCCTAATAGTAACGAGGCCTTTTAAGGGAAAACCCCACACCACTTAGGCCCAGATGGAAGGCCTGACCCGATAGGTGGTGTTTAAGTTGGGGACAATATCGTTGCTATATATAGTGGACCAAGGGGTGCGCGCAAGTGCACGTGCGCGACGCCCCAACAAGAATTAAAATATATAAGAAATAAGAAACATTGATAATGTGTACATGCATGCATGCATGCAAGATTCTGGCAAAGCAAACATAAGATTGGACAATTTTTATAGAATTGGTTGTTGATATTTGGGAGATCATGAAGAACTAATTCATGATAAAGAGGGTATGCATATTGTAGGGTTTGGATGACAAAAAAATGAACAAAAAAGAGTGATGTCGTAGAGTGAAGGAAAGAGAAGAGCCGAATCACTTGTTTTGTCTTTCATTTTGTCCTCCCAACATCACATGCATGGCTTGACTCTCCATAAGACCATTGCAAGTATTCAAAACCTGCTTGTTTTCTACATTTAAATTAAGTCTAGTAACCTTCTCATCGTTAAGTTTGATCAACTTCAGATTAGTAAAAGCACCATAACAATCTGGTATACCAATCAAGCTAGGTTTTGATTGGCGAAGAAGGGCATTGATGAAATGAGAGTCTTTGACAATCTTATTCCATTCTTTGCACCCATATCGCCCTTTTTGAACATCCGATGTAGGAAAGTCAAGGAAATTTCTGAACATAATGTCTGTTGAGATATGGCATACCTTTGCCTTTTCCCATTGTTATGTTATGGCAAAAAACTGTTAAAAAGATTTAAGATATATAAGAAATAAGAAAAATTGATAATGTGTACATGGATGATCCTGGCAAAGCAAACATAAGATTGGAGAATAGAAACTTAGTTGCAACTTTATATATATATATATATATATATATATATATATATATATATATATATATATATATATATATATATATATATATATATATATCTTATTATGGGTCTATATTTGGCTTTTCTATTCTGGTGGTTCTTCTTGTTTGATAAGTGTTGGAATTATGAATCATTGAGTGGAAAACTTTGCTTGTGGATTTTAATTATAGTGACTTGATTTCGTTTTAAGTGATAAATAAATTTACGATGTAACAAAAGAGACGACTTTGACAGAATTCTCTTTCATTATATTTTTCTTAACTAGCTTCCTCTAACTTTTAATGGCTTAGATTTTATATTCCCTTGTCTACATCTTCTATCTCATGGAAATTATAAACATTAATTTGAAAACTGTTTTCTTCTTTGGTTCAACAATAATTTTTACTCATTTAAAATTTTTCATGATCTTAGTTTTTTTCCATGTTCTCCTACCTTTCCCAACATCTTCTTGCATTTTATTTAAGTATTAGAAGAGTTTATTGTTGTTTTAAGTAATTTTATTAAATGGTTTATGTATACTATAGAAATAGTTCTTAAAATTATTAATGACTTAAGTGTTGAACTATTTTATTCAAGCTACATATCTTAACTCCTATTTCACATCGCTAACTTAGTTGCAACATTATTATTATATATATATATATATATATAGATCATTGCAAGTATTCAAAACCTGCTTGTTTTCTACATTTAAATTAAGTCCAGTGAGCTTCTCATCGTTAAGTTTGATCAACTTCGGATTAGTAGAAGCACCACAACAATTTGGTATACCAATCAAGCTAGGTTTTGATTGGCGAAGGTGGGCGTTGATGAAATGAGTGTCTTCGAAAATCTTATTCCATTCTTTGCACCCATATCGCCCTTTTTGAACATCCAATGTAGGAAGGTCAAGGAAAATTTTGAATATAATGTCTCTGTTGAGATATGGCACACCTTTTCCTTTTCCCATTGTTATGATATAGCAAAACTTTGTTAAAAAGAATTAATATATATAAGAAATAAGAAACATTGATAATGTGTACATGCATGATCCTGGCAAAGCAAACCTAAAATTGGACTTTTTTTTTTATATAGAATTGGTTGTTGATATTTGGGAGATCATAGAGAACTAATTCATGATAAAGTGGGTATACATATTGTAGTGTTTGGATGACAAAGAAATGAACAAAAAAGAGTGATGTCGTAGAGTGAAGGAAAGAAAAGAGTCGAATCACTTGTTTTGTCTTTCATTTTGTCCTCCCAACATCACATGCATGGCTTGACCCTCCATAAGACCATTGCAAGTATTCAAAACCTGCTTGTTTTCTACATTTAAATCAAGTCCAGTGACCTTCTCTTCGTTAAGTTTGATCAACTTTGGATCAGTAGAAGCACCATAACAATCTGGTACACCAATCAAGCTAGGTTTTGATTGGCAAAGGAGGGCATTGATGAAATGAGAGTCTTTGACAATCTTATTCCATTCTTTGCACCCATATCACCCTTTTTGAACATCCGATGTAGAAAGGTCAAGGAAAATTCTGAACATAATGTCTGTTGAGATATGGCACACCTTTTGTCTTTTCCCATTGTTATGTTATGGCAAAAATATGTTAAAAAGATTTAAAATATTTAAGAAATAAGAAACATTGATAGTGTGTACTAGGGGTGGGCACGGTCCGGATCGGTTCCAAATTTGGAGGAACCTAACTCGAACCGTTTCAAATTAACGGATCCGGTCCGATCCGAATCCCCTGATTTTTAACATTGGAACCGAACCTAACTCGAACCGTTTGAAACGGTCCGGTTTCACGGTTCCAAACGGTTCCAATTGAATCAAAACAGAAATAATTGCCTTAAAAAAAAAACAGAAAAATAAATTTGTTAAACAGATCCATCATCTATCCATCATAAACAGATCATACAAAAGCATACAAATCCATCATACAGATCATACAAAAGAGATCCATCATCGATAAACTCATATACAGATTCATCATCGATCCATCACTCCAAACAGATTCATCATCTAATCTCACCTAATCTGTTTGATCGATCATCCAAACAGATCCATCACTCCAAACAGATCCATCCAAACAGATTCATCACTCCAAACAGATCATCCAAACAAATTTAACCCTGTACTTGTGCAATAGACATGGACATGAACTTGAAGAAATTAGCAATATCAGTAAGTAATAGATAGAGAATACAAGTTAAATAGTACTCACACCCCAATTAGGTGGTCGTGGTGGAACATCAAGCTTCAAAACTTTTGCTTCAATTGCCTTCTTGGCCATGTAATATGGCATGTTTCTCACAATGACCGGATCATCTCGTGCACGAACTGGATTTATCGATATGAGTGCCTGAAAAGGAAAAAAAATGCATTTAGAGCAAGAACTGAGAACAGTGTAATCCACTTCTGGAAGATGAGAAAGAAAGAAAAAATTGAAATTGGAAGTCAGTCCAGTGCTGAACTTTCTCTTAGATAGCAAACAGATCATCCAAACAGATCCAAACAGCCTCCTCTCGAGACAGAGAGAGAGAGAGAGAGAGGAGGCTGCTTCTTCTTCTCGAGACAAAGCCGCTTCTTCTTCTCGAGACAGAGACTCGAGAGAGAGAGGAGCTCGCTGCTACTTCTTCTTCCCGTGCTGCGTGCTGCGTGCTGCGTGCTGCTGCTTCTTCTTCTCGAGACAGAGACTCGAGAGAGAGAGGAGCTCGCTGCTACTTCTTCTTCTCGTGCTGCTGCTGCTTCTTGACTCGACAGACATAGACTCGAGAGAGAGAGGAGAGGAGAACAGAGACAGAGAGAGGGGGTTTTGGACTGATTCCATACGTCTCCTCCTCTTCTTTTTTCCTTCTGCTCTATCATCTCAAAGTCAGAGACAGAGACATTAAAACATATATTTAAGTTTTTATTAAATGCAATTTGAAACGGGTCCAATCCGGACCGTTTCGTTTTAAAAAACAGGAACCGGAATCGGACCGTTTTATAACGGAACCGGAATCGGACCGTTTTATAACGGATCCGGACCGATCCGAACCGTATCAAAAAATTCAAAATTAAAATCCGGACCGTTTTGAGCAAAACGGTCCGGTTCGGTTTGAACCCGCGGATCCTCCACCCGTTTGCCCACCCCTAGTGTGTACATGCATGCATGCATGATCCTGGCAAAGCAAACATAAGATTGGAGAATAGAAACTTAGTTGCAACTTTATATATATATATAAGGATCCACGGATGACCCACATCTTGCTTCTTTCAACTACTGAGATTTCAACCGTTTTTCTGTTGGTGGAAATGACCACTTATGGTGGTTTGCAATCACTAAGAGAGAATTAAAACACAACAAAGGAAACACTGTTTTTATTCAAAGAGAAAGGAGAACAATCTCACACTTCTACTCTCTTATTTCTCTCTTTGTTTTCCACACTTAGAACACACACATCCTCTACCTATTTATAGGTAAATGGTAATACAACAAAGTCTACAAAGGAGGCAACAACCATCAACAATGGTGGCTATGGTTGGTACAACAACCATGGTTGTTGAAGACCATCTAGACATTGAAGACCATCTAGAAGTTGAAGACCATCTAGATGTTAAGTTTATTTCCAGCAAATTCCCCCCTTAAACTTAATCGAGGGATATCATTCCGAGCATGTACTTCAATCTGGTAAATGTTTCACCCTTCAGTGGCTTTGTAAAGATATCTGCAACTTGGTCATTTGACTTGCAGGATATCAGTTCAACTTCTTTGTTCTTCACGTGTTCTCGAATGAAATGATAACGTGTATCGATGTGTTTGGTTCTTTCATGATACACAGGATTTTTCGCCAAAGCAATTGCTGATCGATTATCAACATAAATCCCTGTGAGAATTTCTTGAGGAAATCCCAAATGCTTTAGCATATTTCGCAACCATATTGCATGACATACAGCTGAGTTAGCTGCAACATATTCAGCTTCACAACTCGATAGCGTCACTATCGATTGCTTCTTGGATGACCAAGTGAACGATGTATCTCCCATGAAAAAGACAAACCCTGTTGTACTTTTCCTTTCATCCAAGTCTCCACCCCAATCACTATCCGAGTAACCAGTAAGCCTGAAGTTTTCACATGAAGTATAGAACATACCTTCATTCACCGTTCCTTTGATGTAGCGGAGAATTCTCTTGGCTGCATTCAAGTGACATTGATCTGGTGTCTCCATATATCTGCTGATCAGTCCTACTCCATAGAGTATGTCTGGTCTGGTACATGTCAAGTATCTCAAGCTTCCTACTAAGCTTTTAAAGTATGTTGGATTAACATTTCCCACTTTATTCTTCCTCCTCAATTCCAGTCCACTCTCAACTGGAGTTGAGACCGGATTGCTTTTGTCCATCTTGAATTTCTCAAGAATGTTCTTGGCATAACCACTTTGGGATACAAAAATCCCATCTTCTTTCTGTGTCACTTCGAGGCCAAGAAAGTGTGCCATCAGACCAATGTCTGTCATCTCAAACTCTTGCACCATGCTTTTCTTGAAAACCTCGAACATGATTGAGTTGTTGCCGGTGAAAATTAAATCATCGACATACAAGCATGCAAATAACATGCTTCCATCAGCTTCTTTCTTCACATACATCGCGTGCTCATATGGACATTTTTCAAATCCATTTTCTTGGAAATACTTGTCAATCCTGGTATTCCAAGCACGTGGAGCCTGCTTTAGGCCATAAAGAGCCTTCTTCAACTTGTACACTTTAGTTTCGTTGCCGGCTTCAACATATCCAAGCGGCTGGTCAACATAGATTTCTTCTTCCAGGAAACCATTCAGAAATGCTGACTTCACATCAAGTTGATAGATCTTCCACTTATGTTGTGCAGCTAGTGAGATCACCAGTCTGATTGTTTCCAGTCGGGCTACAGGAGCAAATACTTCTCCGTAGTCAATGCCTTCTCTTTGTTTATAGCCTTTTGCCACTAGTCTTGCCTTGTACCTTTGTACTTCACCTTTGGCATTCTTTTTTGTTTTGTAGACCCATTTTACACCAATAGCTTTCTTTCCTTCTGGTAGATCAGTTAGCTTCCAGGTGTCATTCTTTTCAATGGCATGAATTTCTTCATCCATTGCTTTCACCCATTTTTCTTCTGTGACAGCTTCAGTGAAGTTGAGTGGGTCACAATCAGCGAAGAAACAAAATAAATTTGTATCCTCGCTGACTTCGGTGGCATCATATAAATCTTGTAAATTTCTCATCCCTCTTGGTCCTTCTGGTGAGGATGTTGATGATGAAATTGCTGATGACGAAGGTGACACCGATGTTGGTGTAGGAAATCCATGTACCGGAGTTTGTGGCTCATCTATCGGACCTTCTGAAGGTATTGTTGATACTCCTTCTTCATTTTCAAGGATCAAATCAGTATTGATCCATCTAGTTTCCTCTTGATCACTATCCCAGTGCCAAGCTTTATCTTCTTCAAAGATGACGTCTCTACTCATGATCACCTTCTTTGTGATGGGATTATATAACTTATATCCCATTCTTCTGTCACCATATCCAACAAAAATGCATTTCTCACTTTTGTCGTCGAGTTTGGACCTTCTCGCCTCAGGTATCTTTGTATAAGCCACACAGCCAAAAACTCGGAGATGAGTAACACTTGGCTTGTGACCACTCCATGCTTCTTCTGGAGTGACATTTTGCAATCTCCTGGTTGGGCAGCGATTCAGTAAATATACTGCACATGACACAGCTTCAGCCCAGTATTGCTTGGGCAAACTTTTTCCTTTGAGCAGACTCCTTGCCATATCAAGAATTGTTCGATTCTTTCTTTCTGCAACACCATTCAGCTGCGGCGTATGAGCTGGTGTCATCTGATGCCTGATGCCTTGTTCCTTGCAGAAGTTTTCGAAGGCATCTGATGTGTATTCTCCACCTTGATCAGATCTCAAGGTTCTGATGTAGTAGCCGCTCTGCTTCTCAACAAATGCTTTAAACTCTTTAAAGCAATTCATTACTTCTGACTTCCTTTTTAAAAAATACACCCATGTCTTTCTGCTACAGTCATCAATGAATGTAAGGAAGTACTTATTTTGTCCAGTTGACATTGGCTTCAATGGACCACACACGTCAGTGTGCACTAACTCCAGCGGCTTCTTTGATTGCCAGTTTACTTCTTTAACAAAGTTAGCTCTGTGTTGCTTGCTGAGGACACAGTGCTCACAGATTTCATCTGGATGGTCAATATGGGGCATACCTTTGACCATTTTCTTGCTAACTAGCATCTTCAAACTTGAAAAATTCAGATGTCCAAGTCTCAAATGCCAGAGCCACTCTTCATTGTTGGCGACGGCGCTCAAGCACTTTGCTGCATCATATTGAATGTTTAGTGGAAACATCCTATTTTTGGACATTTTCACATAGGCAATCAGTCTTCCATTGGCATCCTTGATTATAAGATGATGGTCCTTCATGTAGAGAAAATAACCTCTCTCCAGGAGTTGACCCATACTCAACATGTTGTGTTTCATGGCTGGAACATAATACACATTTGAGATGTAGTCATGATCTCCATTTTTCATCTTGATTAGGACGTCGCCTTTTCCCTTCACAGGAATCTTCGAGGAGTCACCAAATGAGACTTGTCCTTGCACAGTCTCATCTAGATCAACAAATAGCTCCCGTTGTCCGCACATGTGATTGCTGGCTCCAGAATCTAGATACCAAACATTATTTTGGTTCTGTCCAGAACCTTGCTGGGCAAATAATGCAGCTGGACCTTTTATGGTAGTCTCTTGCTCTGCATAATTGACTTGTTCTTGAACTGCTGCTGGAGGATTTCCACGACATTCTGTGCTATAGTGCCCATATTTATTACAATTATAGCACTGTACATTTCTTTTGTCACGGTAATTGTAACCTCCTCCTCTTCCTTTCGATCTTCCTCTAGGAGCATAAGCTTGTTGGCCTCGTCCTCCTTTGGTAGTGTCTCTACCGCCATTGCCTCTGGGTCCTGTATTCCCAGATCCTCGTCCACGAGATCCATGACCTCGTCCTTGTCCTCGTCCTCTTTGTGATGTCATTCCTTGTTCGTAGCTATCATTCCTGAGGGACAGCTTGGAATGCAAGGCATGCTCCATTGCCTTGTCTTCACCTCTTTTCACAATTTTCTGTTCATGGGCTTGTAATGAACCCACAAGCTCATCTACCGTCATCGTGTCCAAATCTTTGGACTCTTCAATGGCCACGACAACATAGTCGAATCTTGGATCTAGGGATCTCAAGAATTTTTCAATAACTCGACTTTCTGTGAGAGCTTCTCCATTTCTTCTTATCTGATTAACGATTACCATAACTCTAGTATAGTAATCGGAAATAGATTCTGAGGACTTCATCTGCAATGATTCAAATTCACCTCGCAATGTTTGGAGGCGAATCTTTTTTATTTTGTCGGCACCCCGGTATACTCTTTGTAGAGTTTCCCATATGCCTTTTGACGTTTCTGCGGAAGCAATGATCTCGAACGTGGCTTCATCGAGACCTTGATAAAGAATAGACTTTGCTTTGCAGTCTTTCTTTCTATTGGCCTTGAGGACCAACTTCTCTGCATCTGGCAAGCTTTTTTCTTCTTCTTTGGACACTGGTTCGTCGTAGCCATCTTCTACGAGCTCTAGACACTCCTGTGCGCCAAGTAATGCCTTCAATTGGATACACCAATTGTCATAATTTTCTTTGGTCAGCTTCGGGATAAGGACTTGAGCACTTCCATTTGCCATTGGAGCAAAAGTATACACAGTAATGTATTTATGAACACTACCGTATATATGAATAGTTGTGTACTGTATGAACAGTGAACAATACCGTATAGTAAACAGTATCTGTAACAGTACAGTGTGAACAGTGTCGTCGTCTTGTGAACAGTAACTTACAGAGAATCAGAATTTTGAAGAGAGTAGAAACTTGCAGAGAGCCTAGCTCTGATACCAGTTGTTGGTGGAAATGACCACTTATGGTGGTTTGCAATCACTAAGAGAGAATTAAAACACAACAAAGGAAACACTGTTTTTATTCAAAGAGAAAGGAGAACAATCTCACACTTCTACTCTCTTATTTCTCTCTTTGTTTTCCACACTTAGAACACACACATCCTCTACCTATTTATAGGTAAATGGTAATACAACAAAGTCTACAAAGGAGGCAACAACCATCAACAATGGTGGCTATGGTTGGTACAACAACCATGGTTGTTGAAGACCATCTAGACATTGAAGACCATCTAGAAGTTGAAGACCATCTAGATGTTAAGTTTATTTCCAGCATTTTCTTCATCCCTTTATGCTTGTTGCATGTCCTGAAGTTTCTTGTGTTCAATCTCCTTGTGAAGTTTGAATTCCTCCTCCATTTTTTTCACGAAGTTCTGATCTACCACTTTCAGTTTTTCTAATCTTACTGACATTTGATTATGTAGAGTAGTATGTATTACAGCTAACTCAATCTTGTGCTCGCGTTCCAGCCAAACTTTTGCTTCTTCCATTTTTTTGTTCAATGCATTATTATATTCTTTCATTTGCCTTGTTCCAATCCTCTCGCTGTAAAACCTCTTAACTTGAGTAATGGCTTTGCAAGAGGATTTGAGCGAAACGTACTACTCTACATAAGCAGTTGATACTTTGAGCGCTCATTTTGATCTCTCATTCTTTTTTCAACTCGTCTTGGACAAAAGCAGTTGGTATTGGAGCACATGAAATCTAACTTTTAATGGCTTAGATTTCATATTTCCTTGAATACATCTTCTATCTCATGGAAATTAGAAAACATTAATTTGAAAATTGTTTTCTCCTTTGATTCAATAATAACTTTTACTCCTTTTTAAAATTTTCATGATCTTAGTTGTTTTCCATGTTCTCCTACCTTTCTCAACATCTTCTTGCATTTTATTTAAGTATTAGCTGAGTTTATTGTTGTTTTAAGTAATTTTATTAAATGGTTTATGTATACTATAGAAATAGTTCTTAAAATTATTAACGACTTAAGTGTTGAACTATTTTATTCAAGCTACATATCTTAACACATTTCACATCACTAACTTAGTTGCAATTTTTAGAGAGAGAAACTTATATATGTTTGAATTCCTTAAAGATTTTTTTTTATAATAGTTTTACACATATAACAACCCTTATCTCTTAATAACATCAATCCAACCGAAAGCTTCTAAAGGTATACTTTATTAAAAAAAGTTTCGTTTTACTTTTATGAACAATGAGTTGCAAAAATTAGTCATACACTCACTTTTCGTGTATTTGTAATATAATGAAAGAGCCAATGGGGTATCAGCTTGACTGGTAGGTTTATGACGGATGGTATTACAAGTTTAGTCTTCAAATCCTACCAGCGGCATTTGGGTGGGAGGGTTGAGGGATAAAAAAAATAAGATAGTGAAAGAGAATTCTGACAAAGTCATCTCTTTTGTTACAACATAAATTTATTTATCACATAAAACCAAATCAAGTCGCTAAAATGAAAATACACAAGCAAAGTTTTTCATTTCAATGGTTCATACTTCCAACATTTATCAAACGAGAAGAACCACCAGAAGAGAAAGGCCAAATATAGACCCCTAATAAGATGTCAGCGCAGGTGAAGAGTTCTTCATAGAGTTTGAGTCCTCCTTCAAGAAAATTCTGATCCAGTTGACAGAGTCTTTAGGATATCGTTTGAAGTTGTCCATGTAATCTACATAGTATAGCCCCATCATTACATTGTAACCAAGATTTCCTTGAACATTATCCATAAGGGACCAATGAAAATACACTTTCACATCTGCACCTAACCTGTAAATTTTTATTGGCCCATCAAACTCATGCATATATATGCACAATCATAAAATTTTATCATTTTCTAGAAAACAAATTAGTTAGTTGATTTCTCATTGTCATAATTAAGAAAAAATAACTTACTTAATCGCTTCTCGAATATAATAGAAATTTCTTTGAAGGAAGACAATTCTCTCTTGATCGTGGAGTATGGCATCTTTCATTACGAGTGTTTCAGCATGTCACATCCCTATGAAAGCATACACAAATTTAAGTCTATAACTACATACATAATTTATTATATTGATAAGTACCCATTGTTGTTTATGGGTTATTCGACATTTTATTAGTCTGTACTTAATCAATCGCATTTCCTTGTTGTTTTATTTCTTAACCCCTCCTATCCCAAATGCCGCCAGCATGATTTGAATCATGGGATTTTATTACCATTTGCCACAATCTACCAGTTGAGCTAGTATCCCGTTGGCTAACCAATTATCTTTATTTATCCCAAATTCGATTAATGTCATATTTTTTTATTATAGAAAATCGAGAAAGTTGTAAAGATCAAGACAATTCCACCATTAATGTGCATGTCGATGAGCAATTAAAGAATTTATGTATGGAGAGATTAACGTTAGCTCAAACTCAAAATCCAATCCAAATCCACACATGATTTCTTTAATGCTAAATCCAATCTTTGAGTCAAAAACAATATTCTTTTGACTTATATATCCATATAACAATTTCCTCCAAATCACTCGGTGGGTTTTGAATTATTTAATTTCGAATTTTTGGAGATTTCTTTATTTACTCCTATACAAATCATTCAACAACCCACATAAACCCTAGCCCTATTCATTTTTATTTGTTTATTTATTTATTTATTTATTTATTTTAACAAGTGTAGGTGAGGAAGATATCATTTTCTGTAATATAAGGGGGTGGATTTTGGTATTTGTTCTTGATGTAGACCAACATATCGTGAATGTGATTGTATTCATGCTTGATTGACAAATAGAATTAATAACAATTAGAAACTAACCTCACTAAATACGAGAAGATTTAAAATAATTTTATCGTTTCCTATAAACTTGCCTCAATTGTAACATTATTTATGTATGTGTTTCCTGTAACACAAGAAAAATGAACTTAAGTATTTGATTTAGTCAACTTTAATATTTTACATGAATAGGAGGAGAAAAATTGTTATTGATTATATTATCAATCTATATATTCAACCTGTCCGAGACAAGGATGAAAATTGTATAAGTTAGTAGCGGAAAACACTACTTTTGATCAAATGTCCATCATTTACAGCATCATTAACATTTGTCACATTGATAGAGATATTTTTTTGCATAATATGCCAAATAGTAATTAATGCCATTAAAACCATTTGTTTTCCTTCTTTAGTAAAATTCGGTAGTCTGTCCTTTACCAAAGATATCATCGAACTCGGATAATTTCCATAAGTGAATGGATCCATGAACCTATATGTGTAACATAAAATGATGTGTCATCAATGATATGTCAAATTGAACATAATGTAACCTTTAAAATGGAATGAAGATTTGCACTTAAAAAAATTAAAAAATAAATTAACAACAAAAGACGAAATTTGAACTTTAAATGTTTGCCAATACTCATTCGATTGTAATTTCCTATAAAAATGTTGAAAAGAATATAAATAACTCACATATCAAGAGTTCTCATGCAATTACACGTGCTAAAGTTTTTGCATTGTATGAGAATATACAACTTACCAACCAAAGTGAAAATTCATTGCTCTTTCTGCAACTTTTATATATATGCTTGATTTAGAGTATGGTTGAAACCACATCGACACAAGTGAAATGTCAATCATTCTATATTGAGTAACCTGAGAAATAAAAAAAATTGAACTAATGAACAATGAATGCTACAATATATTAGTAAACGAGCTTTAACAAGAAAAAAAACAAATGTAAAAAATATCAATCATCACCAATGAATCGAATCATTACTAATAATGTGATTATTATCTAGGAAAACATATTTCATTACTGAAGAAAGATAAATAAGTGTTAATATTTCGTTAACATGGAAAGTGATTTGTTGTTATAAAAAAATTATATATATATTTATATATTTGTTGTTAAAGTGATTTGTTGTTAATATATATATATATATATATATATATATATATATATATATATATATATATATAATAAAGTTGCAACTAAGTTAGTGATGTGAAACATGTGTGTATATATATCTTGTACTTAATGATTCTTGAACCATGTAGATGGAACGGTGGAGGGTGGTGTAAACCCAAAAGGATAGAATATTACAATAATCTCATAGACGGACTTCTTGAAAATGGTACAGCTACATTGTCATTAATATTAATCTTTGGTGATTTTGTATATATATATAATTGTTGTTGTTGAGTTCATCAAGTGGTTCATGTATTTTTTTAGAGAGAGGCTACATGGCGAGGAAACCAGCGAGGGGAGTGAGGTGGAGGGAGGGGAGCCATTCACTCCCCTCGAGATGCGCGCAAGAAAAGTCAATGCACGCATCTCGAGGGGAGTGAATGAATCCCCTCCCTCCACCTCACTCCCCTCGCTGGTTTCCTCGCTCATTTCCTTGACATTTAGAATTACACATTTTTTTAATATAGGTATTACACCATTTGTCACATTATTTCATTTGGACTTGCCAATGAAATTACGACAAAAATATAAAGGGGTTTTAAGCCGCAATTTTGTGTAAGCATAATAAAATGCCATCTTAATATATATTTTTATTATGTGTAATAAAAAGATTATAATTGTTTCTAAGAGTACATTTTAATGTTATTTTAGGAAAGATTTTCAAGCATACAGTGAAATTTGTTTTAAAACTTTCGGTGATAGAATGAAATATTGGATTACAATAAATGAACCATATGTAGTTGTTAGCTTCAACAAATAAAGTAAAAAGTCATTGACAGTGCCCTATATTATTGTGCACAATTTAATATTGACGCATGGAGATGTTGCAAAAATGTATAAAGAAAAGTTTAAGGTATATAACATAGTATTTTATGTAAAAGTAAATATATATTTTCTCTATCCATAAAGTTTTAAACTCCATACCATAAGACTGCAAAAATTATCAGACATATGCATTAAGTTGTGATTTATACGAATCTTAATTATCATGTTTTATCTCAATATTTAAAATGTTTCCCATTAAATTTATTTTCAAATCAGATTATTATTATTATTAGAAAACAATAATTATTTAAATTTTGCATATGCACTACAAGAAATTTATCATTTACCAACAATTTTTTTTCTACAAATTTTAATTTCTTGTTAATATGGTCTCATTATCAATTAAAAAAATCATTGAAAAAACCATAAGCTTTTTACTTTTTTCCAACAAAATATATTTTGTAGGAAACTTTTCTTATTAAATAGGTGGCGGGAAGCATTTCCTCCACACCTAATTTTCTGCCGAATTGATTTAATAACAAAATATTTTTTATTGCAACAAAATACTAGTTCCTTAGTAATTATGGCATCACCTGGAATGAAATATTTTGTTGCTAAAAAAACTAAGTTTAATAACAAATCACTTTCCTTGTTGACCAAATATTAACATTTATTCATCTTTTTTTTTGAAAGGCAAGCGTGCCACTGGTGGGTATAGAACCCAAGACGTGGAGGTTAAACCACCACAACCTTAACCATCCAACCAAGCTACCATTGGCTATTCATCTCTCTTTGGTAATGAAATATATTTTCCTAGATAATAATCACATTACTAGTAATGATTCGGTTCGTTGATAATGATTGATATTTTTTACATTAGTTGTTTCTTGTTAAAGCTCGTTTACTAATATATTGTAGCATTCATTGTTCATTAATTCAAATTTTTTGATTTCTCAGGTTGCTCAACATGGAATGATTGACATTTCACTTTTGTCGATGTGGTTTCAACCATACTCTAAATCAAACACAGATATAAAATCTGCAGAAAAGGACAATGGATTTTCACTTTAGTTGGTAAGTTGTATTTAGGGTTGACAACCGAACCGACGGTTCGATTTTTCAGCTAAACCTTGAACCGAACTGACTTTGGTCGGTTCAAAATTTTCAAACCGAAATCGAACCGATTCTAATTTATACAAACAGTAACTGAACCGAACCAAACCAAACCAATAGACTATTTTAAACATATTATAGGTAAAAATATATATTATTTATTATATATTTGATCCGTTCGGCTTTGTCGATTAAAATCACAGAAAAACTGAAATTCAAACCGACTACTTCGGTTTTGATCGAATCGGTCGGTTTAATCGGTTTGATCAGTTTTTTGTTCAACCCTAAACTAAACCGACCGAATATTTTAAACATATTATATTATTTTTATATAAAATATATATTTATTATATATATTCGGTTGATTCGGTTTTGTCAGTTAAAATCACATAAAATTCGAAAACCAAACCGACCACTTCGATTTTGAATTTTTTTAAATCGAAACCGAACTGATAAATATTCATTGCTAATGATCTGTTTGATCGATTTTTTTTATTTAACCCTAATAAATATTCATTGCTAATGATCAAATCGAGGATTACGCTAAAAATGATGGTAAACAACCATGGTAAACAACCTTCACGCTTCTTTCATTGGATTCCCATAACCACTCTTGAATAATTGGTCAAATCTTTCATAAACAAGGAAGCCGTCCCCTCAAAATGGTATTTGTCACTATAATCCATGTTACATTACTTATTAAACTATAGTAAGGATGACATTATGTTGTCTTAATATGGTAAAAAAAATAAGCTATGCATGCATCATTGCTAATATGGAAATGTAAATTCATTATCGATGCCCTAATCATACGGGAGTCCTCGTGTCCAGTGAGGTGTTGATACATGAACCATAACCATGAGAAAAATAAAAGCATGGGTCCGACTTTGTTAATTTAATTTCATTATGGTTTTGCCTTTAGGTTATGTCTAAGAGAATGAAAAATTATTTTAATGATTAATGTTACAGTATCCAAGATTATGTGCATGCATTATTCAGGTCAATACACATATTTACGCATAAAATCGCGCAAATTTCATCCCACCAAAGTAAAAATATAACTATATATTGTTCAATTACTTAATTTGAAAGCATGATCACCACAAGGCTAAAAAGATTGTTAATGATTGTATCTATATAGTCTCCGATCTAATAATTTGTTTTGGGGATGTACATAATAATCTGTGTCCTTGGGGATGGTCTAAGAGCATCCCGATACAAATTACTCTTATGAAATGGACGTCTAGCAATCACTGGGCCTTGAGGTAGATTGAGCCTCGTGTTGTGTGCATTTCCAAAAAAAATCTAGAGAGCCCAGCCCTACCGCCATGACAGCGTCAAGGGGCTCTATGTACGTGTGATTGTGTTCGAATGAGAAATTATGAATATCTCTAGGATGATGAAGTGTATTGAGCCAATGATGGAGCTAGAATTTTTGTTGATGGGGAGGGGACAAAGTGATGTCATAATTAATTACATGTAATATAAAAATTATATATTTTAACATTTTTTTTTAAATACAACAAAAAGGAGAGTACAACAAAGACAGTCATAAGATGATTATTACTATATTCATTGAAGATTATTACTACTTCTAGAAATACAACATAAGAGAAGGGTTTGAATCGTTGATTACTACTACATGAAGAAAAGTATGAGGAGATTTGGTTGCTTACGATTTTTTTTGTGGAGATGACCAACACAGTGATTAATGAAGGCACTTGATACCTAGAAGAAGAAGAATAAGGTTGGTTGGAAATTGTGAAGATGAGCTCAAATAACTCAATAGTTATCGATATTTGAAGATGATGAAAATGAAGGTTTTCCACATCTTATCCAATCGATGGAGTGTGAAGAATAAACTGTGAATTTTGATTTCTTTGAGAGATTTGAAAGATTTAACCTCTATCTCTAACTATAAAAGTGGAGTTTGGATTTGATATGTGCATGATTTAAAAGATAAAGTTCTAGTTGAAGTGAAAAGTGAGAATAAAGTGACAAATAAAAATACGAATTGAGGGACAAATAAAAAAATAAATTTTTTTTTTATCAAAAGTCATGGCTCTCTGGACAAGTTCGTGTACTGCACTAGGAAAGGGCAACATGTGTCTAAGTTTTGTCATTGTGTTATTTTGTTTAAATTTTAATAGTTTATTTGGCCTAAATCCATCCATCAGTGAAATCAGCAGATCAACTATATGACCACAAAGTATTTTTTTTTTTTTTTACACAACATTTTGAACCTTATAACCAAAGCTCTAATAACATGTTATACCTATGAACTAAAAAAAGCTTAAAGCTTATATTTGATCATATAAGAGCATTTTCAATGGTAAAAGTTAAAATAGAGGATGAACCATTCCTTAATTTAATTAAAAGCTAAATTTAGGGGTTTTCAATTTCTTCACCACTCCAACCACATTCCTTATTTTAACTTTTTCATCATTATTTTAATATCTTCAACTTTTCTATACCAATTTAATTTCAATTATAATATTATTAATTTCAAATAAATATAATTATATTAATTAGTTTCAATTATATTATTATAATAATATTATAATATATTATTATTAATTTCAACTTAGATATATAATATTACTATTTTCAGTTATACTATTATATAGATATTTTTTTAATTATACTATTATTAATTTAAACTTTAATAATTAAAAAATTGGGAGTTTAAATATATCTTCCATTTTTTACATCATTATTTAGATAATTAATATTAATAAATTTATCATTATTTAAATTTAAATTAATAATTACTTTTGTTAAAATTAGTATTAATTTGTTTTTAATTATACTATTAATAAATTTTAATTAATTATTTATTATTATTTAAATTAGTATTAATAATTATTTTTAAATTATGTTATTATTTAAATGCTTTTGAATAATTATTTTTTAATTATACTATTATTTAAATACTTTTGTTTTTATTTTTGATTTATTTTTAATTTAGAAACTTAAATATTTGAATATTTTTATTAATATTTGAAATACAGGGATGGTTAACTTCCCCCTAAATTTTGGGGGAGGTTGAGGCAAAAACTATTATAGGGAATAAGTTAAAGGGATGGTTGAAGGGGTATTTTTTTAATCATCCCTAAAATAGTTTTTTGACTATTTTAGGGGGGGATTGGAGATGCTCTAAAAAAAAGCTATTTTGGAGGTTTCATGTGGAAAAAACATTGCTCTAAAGGATTCCCTATTCAAGCCTCTATTTTAACTTTGCCTCTCATTTTTCTCTATATTTGGAGGCATCCGTTTCATCTCCCAAATTCTAATAAATATTAAAAAAATCACTTTTATTTCTTTTCTCTCCTCTATTCATTCAAATTTAAATTTCTAAAACTAGGGAAATTTATATTTTAATAATGATAAAAAAAAAGTTAAATTTGAAAATATGATTAGAGTGATAAGGAAATAGGAACCCCTAAAATTAACTTTTGGTTAAAATGGAGAATAATTTTAGCTTTTACAATTTTACCCTTGGAGTGAATTTTCATCTTAAGAATGTGTTAAACAAATTGTTAAACAAACATGAAGATGGAGGACACAATATTTACACACAAAAAAAAAAACGAGCTTTGCTAGGGTTCGAGGGAGGGAGCGAGGGAAAGGGGCGAGGGATGGGTGGTAATCACTCGTTTGCCTCGAGATGAGCACATCGGCTTTGAGATGTGCGATGTCACTTATCTTGAGGAGGATGGGTGGCTTCCACCCATCCCTCGCCCCTTTCCCTCGTTTCCCTACCTCGACCCCTAGAATTTTGGAAAAAAAACTAATCTCTTCATTTTGGCACGACAAACCAAAATAAACATGGTGAATTAATAAGTTGTCACGGATGAGTTTAATACGAACATTTTCTCCCACATCACAAAAAGCTAATAAATCCCATATGTGGACTAATATAAAGATACTTGATTAAATGTAGACCACAACAATAGCTCCCGTGAGCTATATACAAATAACGTGAGCTTTTTGGTTGTAAAATGACTTCAAACAATAATGATAACTCACAAGGGTTATAGTACAGTTGTCTGGGTTACAATCTACATAGATACTTTCCTTCTTATTGTTGCCTTGTGTTTAGGTTTTAGCACAGTTGTACGAGTAAGTCTAGCCAATCAAATTTGGTAGTCATTTTTTAGCTAAGTTTTAATTTTTTTATAATTTTATCCCTTTTAGTTTTATTACACATTTATGTCCATTGCCCATAATTTGAAACAACATTTGACTTGTCGGATTAACAAGATTTTGCACATTTCTGTTAATTGGCCATATATAATTGGAAACAACAGATGACTTGTGAGACTAACAAGATATCGATGGGCTCATGACCATGTTAAACGGCAAAGATTATGGTCTGAAGTTGTATATATGGTGTAGGTGGTCTTGAAAAATACTTAAAACAATAAAGATGAGTCAAACATTATGTCTGCTAGCAATCTAGGACCAGATTCACCTTCTTCTTCCCTCAGCAAAGTGTGAGATCTGATCGGAGACTAGTGTGAGAAGGCTGCAGTTCATGAAGCAAACTGCCAAGAACACCTTACTCTGTATCCATGATTATCATCTCTTTTTTATGGTAATAATATGGACGAATTTCTATCAATTTGATGGGAAAATGTGAAATATTCAAACATATAATTAGAAAATCTGAAGAGAAAACATTTGGGGATCCACTAGAAATTAAATTTATTTTATTCTTAAATCCGCGAACAAATTCAAAACTTAATTTGTACCCTAAGAAATGGAAAATAGAAGGTATAGTTTCAATTCACTAAGATATATTTCTATTTTGTGCACTAAATCAATCATTTACTCCTTTTTTTTCCTATTATGTTGTTGCTTTCTTTCAAATATTTTTTTTCCTCAAAACATCAAAATGCAAAAATAAACCATTACAATGTATGAAATAATTATTAAATCATCAACTTAATTAAGGACCCAAATGTCTGTAGTAGATTAAACATATAAAAAGAAAAAAAAGAAAAAAAAAACATATGTTTGCTTCACCAAATATTAACAACACTATATCATCAAATTTTCATGTTTTTCCAATCAGTAGCTCGACTTTCCTCACTTGTAATCGACCCTTGACTGTTCCCCTCACTGATTCTCGATCGCAGTCCAAATCCAGTTGCATTGGATCTCTTCATTATACGTAGCCGTTTACATGATTCCATAAACATCCTGCGTCCAGTAATTAAAAGAGGTAAGTGTATAGAATTATTTGTTTCCATTCCAGCTAAATAAACCTTCATTTTGCTTTTTATTTTATTAAAATAAACTTTTTTTTACTGAGATCAGAGAGTCACGTTCTGCAATCAGGATGATATGGCATCATCAAATGAGGTTTTTTACAACCTCAAAATACACATAAATACTATAAAAATTTCATCATTATTTCAAAATCACCTGTATCACCCTAATTGCAAAACCTAATTTCCTAGTATTTTCCATTTTTATCTTTTTTTTAAGACCATAACTTGCAGTGTACAACAATCTATCCATCTATTTTCTATGGAAATTGTGGACAGGAGAAAGTCTTGCAATGTGGTTGTGTGTAATAATAAGTTTGGAGAATATCATGATTAAAAGGACACTTTTGAGAAATTGTCAGACATAATTACCAAAAAGATGTTTGCGGTTGGGGAACTATGGGCCCTCTCCAAGTATAGAATCATTCAATCATCTCATCATGACAAAACTATCCATGCTAATCACTTGATCTAAACCAAAGAACTTAAAACAATATTTACTATATATTATTAAAAAAATATGTATTATCGAAAGTTGCTTGTAATTTGATAGACTTTGTATACTTAATCATGTTCACTTCTCAAACCTTAATCCATAGGACCCGTCTAATTGTCGAGGGACGCAGCGAGGAAAACAGCGAGGGACCCCACAGGGGGAGGGGGAGCCATCCATTCCCCCCGGGATGCGTGCGTTGAAAATTCAAACGCGCATCCCGAGGAGAATGGACGGCTCCCCCTTCCCCCTGTGGGGTCCCTCGCTATTTTCCTCGCTGTTTCCCTCGCCAGTTAGATTTTTTCTAATCCATATTGAGATATGTATATGGTCCAAAATTTTCACCATGGTGTAGTCGTAGAGACTAGAGATTTCATTTATCTTCATTTAGAAAATTAAAACACCATCTCAACTGTGATATCCTTGTGTGAGCAGATCAGAGGGGAGAGTGCGGGAGAAGCTAAAAAATTCACGGATTTCAAGAAAGTGTCGAAGCTATAAATGGAAAATTATAGTCCCACATCGCCTGAGTGAGGGAGTGGATGTGTCATATAATGCGAGTTTAAATCTACAAACTACTAAGCATTTTAAAACCGTGCAGACCTTGAACCCAAAGTGAACAATATAGTATTTCAGATCACTTTTTTTAATGTTTTGAACTCGTATTTCAGATCATTTTATTAAAATGAACCTAATATAAATCAAAGGAATCAATGTATCTCAATACATGGAGGATTCTCGACTAATATCATATGGATTGCCAATTGTATAGCAAAATATTGTTAGTATTATTGATTAGAACACTTACTCCCATGGTACATCTCCCACAAGCATCCAATCTCCATCTTTATCTTCATAGATAGGAACATATTCCAAACTATCTGAATCCTTCAACACTCCATCTGCTAAGTACAAATCAATATTAGTTATATATATATTACTTGGCTAAGCACCCACATTGTTTAATTAATCTTGATCACCTCTATGGTCTAAACTATAGAGTCGTGCAAATCTAAGTCATAATTAACTTTCAAGAAAAAGAAAATTTGAATAACTCACCACTGCCAAAACATCCGAAGAGCTTCTCAAAGGCAGCAATAAGATCTGCGTATCCTTTTTGTGTGTTCAAATCAATTTTACGCATAAATGGAGTCCCATCCATGCCAACTTTGATATAACACTTATTCTTCTTCTCTTGCACATTATTGTTCTTCTTTCGATAAGAACAAACCGGAGGCCACCCCATGATTTGATTCTTACTAGGCTCTTTCCTATCCATGTTCGAGCTATTCTCGTCCTCCGCGGCCATCTTGGAGAAAACCCTTTTCTTCTCATTCTTGTCCATGGATGAAGAATCACCACCACCACCACCACCACCTGGAAGACCCAATCTTAGCTCAGTGATCTCAAGTCCTAGACCTTCCTTTGCTGCCATTTTTTTCTTGTGGATGTGTTTTTGAATATTTTGTGGGCTAAAGTGGATAGTTTTTATACGATCATAAGAGGGGGACAATGTGGGAGCAATTACAGGTAAAGTTTGGCTAAGTGGTCGGTTACAATAGTGGCAAAAGTAGGGACTAATTGAGCTTATAATAGTAATTAAAAGCCCCCGGCATTCGAAGTTGGATTTGGAACAGATCTCGTGGTTGTTGGACCTTGATGCGTCGGTAGGTTTTAATCCAGACCGTTTGATGTTCCCAACTGAAACACTCCCATGTGAGATGCTGGGTCAATAGTCTTTCCCTTTAATTATGGAAAGGAAGGAAAACCATACATGGAAAGTCATATGACGTGCTTTCGCGATCGACATACCCTTACCTTCTGAGTTGTCCTTCTTTCTATGGCATCAAACAATGCCGGCTAAAATAAAAAATCTTCGTGTTTGGAAAAATAAAAATAAAAAGTGAACTAGCTATGAGATTTTAGAGATTCGAAGCGAACTCAAAATAATATAACATGTATTTAGAGTTTGAAGTGGCCCAAATATAAAAGTCGAGATCTAAGTGTTTAACAATCTTTTCATAGGTTATGGAATCCTTGAAAATTTAGCTCGTCTTTCAAAAAAAAAAAATCTTATCAATGAACTGCATTCTCCTTGGTTTTATGACTTGGCGTGACATGTCAAGCCTATGAACCATAGGTTTAGTGACATAGTTAAACCGAGCTATTTGTGCTTACCTCGCGTCCTGATTAAATCTTAACATATTTTATTTTACCTAAATTTCATTTTATCAATGGTCTCATTTGAAAGGTTTTTTTTTTTAGATCGAGGAATGCCAAGACATCATGAAGGCATCAAAATATAAGTCCATGTAAATATTACAAGTCAAACCCATTCCAATACGCGAAGTGGTTGTGGCGTAAAGTTCCTCACATATTCATGTGATGTGTGTGGAAAGAGAGAAATACGATAGTTTTTGAAAGACTCAATAGATCGGAGCAAAGAGATTAGGAAAATATTATGCAGGAATATATACTTCATGGGAACAAACAATTTCATAGTTTGGATAAAGAAAATTTTGAAACAATTTATTGTTTTATAACCTATGTACAATAATCCTTTCTTCCTATATCATATCAATTGTTTGCTACAAGATATGGAGGATGCTCAACATCTTTCAATATTTGGGAGAATGGGCTCATCGATTGTGTTGGAAAACTTCAAAACTAAAATCGGCCCAATTAACATAGGCAAGTGGATGATTTACAAGTTGATGTAATATATTTACATATTTAATCTTTCATAAGAATGTGATCAGATCACTCAAGATTGTATAAACACAGTATAACAAAGGATTAATATGATAAAAGAATAAACTATAGGTTCGATATCATTAATGGATTAGTTCCAACATTTAAATAATTGAGAAAAATCTTCCATGAAGTTTTTAAAGTAAAGAAGAAACAAAAACCCAATCTTGAGTTAAAGGTGTCATTGTGATCTTCATGTTGTGTTGATTCTTGACACTGGAATCACGTGTATAGTTTACTACAAAAATTGATTAATTTCAAATTTTTCTTTACATCAACTTGCAAATCATCTCAATTGACTCCAATTGTTTCTCCAAGTCAAGTACAATTGTCCACATTTAAAGATGTGATTAGGTTTATCACAAGAAAAATTCTAACTGTGGAGGGAATTGGCGAGGAAAACAGCGAGGGAGGGGGGACCGTTCATTCCCCCGGGTTGCGCGCTTGAAAAATTAAGGCATGCATCCCAGGGGATGGATGGTCCCCCCCTCCCTCGCTGTTTTCCTCGCCCATTCCCTCGACAGTTAGACAAGCTCTTATCACAAATTCACCACTATATATTTCTAAAAAAGATAGTGGGGGTACATTCACGGTTCGAACAGTGTTGATTATTCGATACAAAATTCAGTAAATAAATTAGAAACCATATGAAGTTATAAAATATGAATTATTCATTAATAATCATCTAAAATACAAATCTTTTAATTTTCCATAGAAGTCAATAAACTGGTGGATAGATAAAAGCTCTAATACCATGTTACATGTGATCTATAAAAGTCTAAGCTATTTGAACCCCCAATTTTAGGCAGCCAAGTTTTGGTCAGGTTTTGGAAAGTTGTGTTTTAAAGAGAAATGTAAAAGTGTAAAAATGCTCAAACCTGACAAAAAAAATGACTTTAAAACCTGATTGCCTAGACAAACTCCTATTTGAACACCAATGATGTTATGGTCAAGTGGTTAGGGCTGTGTGGTTTTATCCTCCACGTCCTAGGTTCGAGACCCGCCGGTGACATTGTTACTTTCTTATGGTGTTGACCTGTAGGTCGCACCTTGTTGATAGGTTATGTGATCCTATATACCAGTCGATAAACTACTACATATATATAACACTAACATAGTAGTCAATAAAATGATAAATTTTATTATAAAAACAACTATAGAACTGATAAATAGATAATAGCATCTTTCTCTATTTTAGCAACAAATTCTAAGAATTATTCGAATCAAAACGATCGACATGATTTCATGCCCCCACTATGCTTGTGATGGAATATTAATGATGAAACATTATAGAAAAAGATCACTAAATAATAGAGTTAAGATCCAATATTCCATGCAATCAAACATATGTTTAATAAAAGACATGAAATATCAAATGTCCAACATTAGGTTTGCTAAAGCCTATAATACACATGAGCACATGCATATATATCTTTAGAAAATTTGGAATAACTTAGCAACTTTGACATATATGTAAATTGCCAACTTCTAAGGGGTCTACCCTTTGTACTAAAACAAAAATAATTATCCCTAGCTAACTATACTAGTGGGTATGTTAATAGTCTTATTTCCATGAGTTCAAAGACCCTACTTAATGTTGGGTGAGGTGAGTGACAAGAAGTTAAACTCTCAAATCAGTCCTACACTTACTATTTGCAGCAACTTTGATTAATTGATTTTAGTACTAATGTTTCATGATATTTATATAAATGCATGATCAAACATGTCAAAAGTACAACTTTGAATTTTTTTAAATTTTATTTATTCTAATTACTTTGTATAGTTTTGTTTAAAAATAGGAAAAGAAAAAGGGGGGATCCTGGTCTAATTTATTTATGAAGGTTATGTGAATTTATTTGATGTGGGAGCACTGGGGTTTCATGTCAATTGTTTATTAGTGTTACTGTGTTAGATCCGTGAAAATCGTAAAAATCCGTCACATCCTTTTGCATGGATTTTGGTTAAAAAAATTAATATAGGGTGATCGTATTACTTGAAGAACCAAAATATATGTAGTCAAACCCCGAGAATATCAGGAATTGGTAATGATGAAGTTGATGATGCATTGACCTCCAAGGTTTGTAAGAAAGAAAGAAAGAAAGGTTGAAAAAGTAGAGCTCTATAATGCATATAAATATGTTTTTAAAGCAAAATGTAGATTTGTGAAAGATCACACTTACACAAGTTACCACCTTGCCTAGACTTAATAATACTGCACATTGTCAAAATAGGGTTTATAAACATTGCTTGAGAATCAAAGCTATGTTCCTCCACCCCCCAACATATGTTCCCTCTGGGCGGGACCAGAATCCACAAACAAAGCTGGACCTACTACATGCACCACCTGTAGCTCGCTCGAATATCTTCTCGATCAACACTGATCGATCTAACCCAAACCCCTAGTTCACGCGTTGTCTCCACTCCACTTCAACTCATCACTCGATTGATCTCCATGTCTTCATCTGCAACTACTTGACAAGCAAATATACCACACAAATACATATGATACACGTAGGGAACTTGCACATCACAGGACCATCCAAGGGAAGGTTGTGGTCCTCGGAGATTAATTTGATGATGATGACCAAATGGACCAAACCAGTCCATTGATCGATCCATCATTAATTCTTTATGCTGTAAACGACGAGACCCTACATGCATGTGATATCCATGTGATTACACGTAGGAATAGTAGTCCTCTTTGTACTAGCTAGCAGAAAAGTCATGAAATTCTAAACAAAAATTCTAAATGAGAAACACTATGATCAAACTGGACAGACAGAGAATATTTTTGCTAGTTCCTGTTGGATTTTTTGCTATGGGGTTTTGGTAGCTATTGCTTCATGATCTCTTTTGGGATTTAATGTGATATTTGCATGTTTTCTTCAAGTTTGTTGATTATTTGGATGGTCTAATGCCATGAAGTGAATTTCGTATCTGGTGTGAGTTGCTTCTTTGTTCATCCAACTTTTGAACATGTGTATAACTCATTTTAGCGAAATAGTTCTGTTTTGGTTATCTTACTCTTGGAGCAACATGGTTGAGAAACAATGGAAGATTTGCAACAGGGACAATATTGACATACATGATCTAACAAGTTCATGGGATCAATCCAAACCCAAGCCTCTAATTCATTTGACGATGGTAGAAATTTAGGCCCAAGGTTTTGTGTCTCGATCAAACCAGCTTTTTAGTCCAAAGCCATTAAACAAACACATCTCATGAGAACTTATGTTGAAACTTGAAACATTCCTCTTGCTACTCCTCATCAGAGTCACTGTGATTCAAATCGAGTGAACTGAACTAATATTATTATCATCAAAAGTCTAATGTACTGATTTTCTTTCAATTAGATGATGTAATATCAGCTTTGTTAGATCAGAACTATTAAAATAAAGTTTGAACTAATAACTGTTGTAAGATGTAACAAATAGAAAGAGATCATGATCAGGTGGTAGTATTTTGTAGACATGAGGATGAGCAAACAATTTGCTGTGTATAATGAGTATTTCGAGCTCGTCACCTCAACTCACATCAGAGTCTACCTTCTACAAATTTAGGGGGATAATTGCAGGCCCAGCACAATTGCTCTTATTCTGATCCACATTTCATTTGTTTGAGTCAAAGCTTAACCAATTCCGTTTAGTATAATCTGATCCATAAATTTTTTAGGCCCAAGTTACCAATCAAATGGAACTCATCTAAGCCAATCTTGAGTTATTTTTTATTTATTTTTAAACCCTTAACCCTCCCTACTCCATGATGTCAGCCGGGTTTAAACCCGTGACGTCTAATTTCATCAGCCACACCGCTACCAACTCAACTGATACACCTTTGACAATGTTGAGCTTGATAAAGGCAATCAATGGATTCCTCATTCTCAAAGTTATATAAGCAATGAGAGCATCTCTAATATCAAGCTCAAAACCAAAATTTAGGTTTTGCTTGAGTTTTGATGGCACATCCCATGTTCCAAAGGATGACCCAAAGTTCAATAGATTTGACATGCTTCGACCCCCAATTCGAGGCCTACGTTTGCTCCTCGGCTCATTCATGACTCACATTTCCCAACATAAAAAAACTCCAGTGCACTCTCGCGCACTTCGGCCTTGAGGTTTCCACTCAAATATTGTCAGAAATTTTGTTTGGGTTCCGTACTCGTACTCGTATCTATGTAACCCAGGTTGTAACTTATAATTCTCACAATTTGATAACATTACCACTAAATAAGGTTCATGACTCAATTGGAGTTCTTGGCAGGCTGGATCCAAATGATCTCTCAATGTGTCTCCACCTCTTCTTCCCTTAGGGTCTTACTAAATGGCAGCCCTTTCCCGCGTTTCCACCCCTTTCGGGGTCTTTGACAGTGAGATCAACTTTCACCCTACCTTTTCATTCTAGTGGCGGAAGTGTTATCCAGACGACTAGCTCAAGCTGACATAAATCAACAGATTAAGGGCATCAACATCCAACATAGATCACCATTTTTCAACCACCTTTTCTGTGCAGATGACCTGCTCCTTTTCTTCAGGGTTTCACTCTCCGAAACACATACAATCAAGGACATTCTCTCATCCTACTGTGTTGTTTCAGAACAAGTAGTGAATTACAACAAATCTTCGATTTTTTTATAGCTCAAATGTTCACCTGAGATATGCAAAGATGATTAACCGAATTCTAGGATCCAAAATGTATAACCCCAAGGACAAATATCTCGGTTCCCCCTTGCTTTTATCAAAGAAAAAAATCCTCTGATTTTCAATTCCTGGTCGATAAAATTGAAACCAATTTATCATCTTGGAAAACAAAGGTCATGTCCCAAGCCGGTCGAACAGTAATGATTAAGGCTGTTATATATTAATTCCATCTAGGTTTATACCATGCAGACTTTCCTCCTCCCTTGCTCTGTCAATACCAAACTTGACAAAATCGTTAGGAATTTTTTGTGTGAAATGGGACGGAAGCGAGTAAGGCAAAACACATTTGCCCTTGGGACCGTATCACTCTTCCCCGCCATCTGGGAGGTTTGAATATCCTGACTTCGAGAATCTGGAACCTCGCATTAATGGCCAAAAACATCCGGCAGGCTTTGTCAATACCACAAAATCTTCGATCCCTTCAACTCAAGTCCATTTACTGGTATAACAAGAGTCTCTTTCAACTGTCTCGTACACTGGCCTCAGCCTCTTTCGCCTGGAGAGGCAATCTTATTGTTCTTCAACTAATGAAACACCATATGTTCTAGCAAATCTGTTTTGGTACCACCATTGGGTCAAACCGGGATTCTGCCTGGCTGAGTGTCATCTTGCTGCCAGTCCTAGTCATGAAAGTCATAATAACTACCCTGCTACAATCCTGACCTGTGGAGTAACACATCAAATTAGAGCACACTTTGGAACTTAGACCTCATCCTCTCCCTTTCCCCCCAGCCGGTTGCAAAAGATATTATAGACATCATAATTAGACCATCGACCGAACCAGACAATCTTATCTGGAACGGTGACAAAAGATGTCTCTTTTCTGTAAAGAGCACTACCAAAGTTTTTCTTGTAGAGGCGTCTCAATCGTCGACTTCCTCCCCTAGAGCTCCGAGCCTTACTCCTAAATTCTATCGGGAACTCTGGCGAATTAAAGCCCCTACCAGTGACGTGCTCCTCCTTTGGAGACTAGCACATGACCTGCTTCCAACAAAGTCGAACCTTCAAAGGATTCACATGTCGATGGACAATTTTTGTATTTTCTGTCACACAAATAAAAAAGATGTCTTGCATCTCTTCTTCATGTGCCCTATCATCTCTAGATTATGGCAGCTCTAACCGGTCCCTATCAATTGGGTAAATACCATCCTCCCCAATGCCACTATCACTAGTGCTTTCATGTTTATGTGGGATACGACAAAATCTCACTCTTTGGTCACTGAGGAGATGTTATCACAATTTACGACAGTGATCAAAACGGTCTAGTATATTCACAATAATGCCATCTTTCGTAAGATCAAGTTTTCTATTGATCAATTCCTCATATCCCTTAACAACACCTGGTTATCCTGGGCCAAACAATGGTTTGAAGTGCCTCACCAAAATCTGGATAGGACAAACCCAATTTCACTCCAACATATCTTGGAAACAACAATTACAACCTTGAACAACAATACTCCTGACCCAATCAGCAATAACAGTCCTAATTCTAGAAGACCCCAAGTTGACCACTCTACTTCTCACTCTCCAAGCCAACCTTCCAGGCTCCTTCAGATTCACTTACAAATCCAAGCTACTAGAAACCATAGACTAAACTCACACTCCTTTCCCCCGATGGCTCTTCCTGGAATGATTGTGGTTACTTATGATGCTTTTTTTTTGCCTCTTTTCAGCGAGGAGCTTTAGGTATTTTAGCAGTGGATGACTGTGGCAAAGTCCTAGCTAAAGTGGTCTCACCAATTTTAGGCAAAGTTCTAGATAACACTATGGCAGAGTGTTTGGCGGCAGAGGCAATTTACATATCCAATCTCAACAATGGCAAACATGTTTTTTGCTTGGAGACTCTGATTCTCTTGTCACAATACTCAACACAAGATACCACGATGATTAGACCAATGTATGCTGGATGTGGAGCCCGCTCATTAGTAGTATCAGGAATTTACTTAAAGTTAATAGATACTGGTATTGTAACTTTATTCCTCGTGAGCTAAACTTAGAAGCTCACGAGCTAGCCACCTCTGTTGGACACTTATTATGCTCTCATTATTAATATATTATGCAATATGCTTCATAAATATTAAAAAAAAAAAAAAATAGGTTCAAGTCTTTAGACACCACCTATGCATGACACTATTAGATTAATCTTACTACCTTTTTTATTTTATTTTATTTTATTGTAATAAGTGGAGAATTGTTGGTAATTTAATAAAATAAGAAAATACTTTTATAAGTTTTGACCCTTTGACTTTGGACTCTTTTAGGCGATGACTTTTTGACACCACCAATCCCTTCTTTACATCATTACCTTTCACCTTTTTGTCTAACACCACCACCTATTTTTTGACACCGCCAATATAAACTCAAAACTTTCAATTTTCAATTTTTTTCTCTATTTTCCTCTCACTCTCAACGGTTTCTCCTTAGAACAATAACAACAATCATTTCTCTCTCACCCCACCACACCGCCATCGTTGCTCGTCTGCCCTTTTTTTCCTTTCTTTTTCTCTTCCCTTTTTTTTCTTCTCATAAGCAGCAGGCAGCAATAGTAGCAACGACGTCATTACAGCGGACCGCCCACGCTGCCATCGTTGCCTCCCCGCTCCTATCGCCCCTTCCTTTTTGTTTTTCCTCCTTCACTCCCACACAACCTCTGCAAGGGCATGTTCCTCACTCGCGGAGGGCGAACAAAAATTTGCCCTCGCACTGGCCTCCCGAGTGGGGAATCCATTCTTACAGAGGTCTATGTGGGATCGATTTTTTTTAAGAATAGAGGAGAAGATGATGAAGAAATTAGGCGAGAAAATGGGGTACAAACCTATCCTCATCCCTGCCTCGTCGATCGCCCTTGCCTTCTTGTCAGACACTCTCTCCCTGCCCCACCCCATCAATCGCCATCTCCCTCATTTTTTAGCTACGAGACCAGGGTGAGAGATGAGAGGAAGATTTTTTTTAAAGGAAAAGAAATAAATAAAAATGACAGAGGAGGAGATACAGAAGGTGGGGGCGGTACGGGCAGCCGGCGACAACACCACCGCTACTCTGCGTTGTTTTGTTGATGGACCCCTTTTTATTGGCAGTGTACTTTAACATGTCAAAGGAATGTGATGGTGTCAAAGAGAGGACTTTTGGTGGTGTCAAAAAGTCATTGCCTTCATTAACTCCCACTAAGGTTGAAAACTGAATTGATGGTTTGGTTTTCCACCCAAACCGAGAACCGAACAAACTTTGGTCGGTTTCAAAATTTTCAAACCGAAACCAAACCGATCATTAAGAAAATCGAACCGATTTTAATTTAGGCAAACCTTATACCGAACCAACTGACTGAAACCGACTTAAAATCGAACTGATCGACAATTTTAAACATATATATTATTTATATATAAAATATATACTATTTATTATTATTATTATTATTATTATTATTATTATTATTATATATATATATATATATATATATATATATATATTCATAATATATATTATTTATATATAAAATAGATACTATTTATTATATATATTCGGCCGATTCAATTTTGTACGTTAAAATCACATAAAATCGAATATCGAACCGCGAATATCGGTTTTGAATTTTTTAAAATTGAATCGATTCGGTCTGTTTAAATGGTTTAGTCAATTTTTTGTTCAACCCTAACTCCCACCCGCTTATTGGTGTTTAATATTTCATGAGTCTGTAGGCTGTCACGATTGGAACTAGGGCTGAACAAAAAAATCGATCAAACCGATTAAATCGACCGAACCGATCAAAATCGAATCGATTGGTTCGGTTTAAATTTGGTTCGGATCGGTTTCGATTTTAAAAAATTCAAAATCGAAGTGGTCGGTTAAGTTTTCGGTTTTTATGTGATTTTAACCGACCAAACCGGATAGACCGAATATATATATAATAAATAATATAATATGTTTTAAATAGTCGGTTTTGAGTTTCTAGGTTAGCTTTTTGGGCTTGGGCTTAGGTTAAATTATGTGGACCTAGGTTTGTTTGGATTAGGTTTAGACATGTGACCGCTACTTTGTACCACCATTAGAATCAACCAATTTATCGTTCCTCAAATTGTAACCTTAATGCGATTTCATCGTTCACGCTCAAATTCCTACAAAAACATGAAAATGAAATAATTAGAATAAAATATACTTATTGAAACACTATAAATTAAGGGATATATTATGTAATAATTACGTGGATATCAAATACCCTCAAACATATATTTTGCTAGTCCTCGAGCAAAACAATAAAAATAAAATTTTAACTCACTTTCGCAGGAATCATCGTATCTTAAACGTGCAACAAGGCTTTAAACCCCTAGATTACCTTTAGTGGACGAGTTATAGTCTCGTGAGGGTTTCCAGAAATGTTACCCACAAACATTATGACTCAATAAATTTCTAAAACATGGTAACTTGTTTACTCTATCTATTATCCTCAGAGTAGCCATTTGATTGCCAAAAATTCTAGAAAACAACTAACAGTGTCACAATAATATATCAAAGAGTCTAACAACGATTTAATAATACCCAAAGGTTAAATGAATTTCATCAATTCTTCTCAACTCGAAGTGTGTGTATGTGTGCATGGCCTTATCAACATAACTTTATTTTTCTCAGTAAAGATACGACTAGATAACCTTTGAATAATACGCTTCGACTACAAATCTCTCTTGTCATTCAGAAATGAATCACTCAGAGATTGGTTAGTTATCACTCAGTTTATATGTGAGAAAGAAAATAAATTATAGAAACACAAACATCTCACATATAATAATCATGAAAAACAGACTTTTATAATAATGAAATGAATATGATCTCATGGACAGGAATATCAATTACTTTGATAATGTTGAATCAAACTCCATAGTTATTGTCTATTTAATCTCCACGTATGTGAACCAGACTTTTACTTAAGATCAATTAGGTATTTATTAGGTTGTAATGAGGCTAAGATTTTGGCTAACAATAATGGAAAAGGATACGAGAAAATTCTCTGAGAATGGATACACCCTTTAATAAATACATGGGGCTCTGAAGAACAAACCAATGTTGTACACCATTAATTTTTCTTTCTTCGAAATTCTTCTTCCTATATATATATATTTTCGAAGCGTCACTTTTTTTTTTATAAGATCAACGACATGCTTTCCCTTTCTGCACAATGAAACATTTTTTAGTCTCGAGGATTCATGGAATATTTAGTTTCAACACTTTTTATTTGCCCATTCCAAAAATATATCAACCATACACATTCTCAGAGACATTGGGTATAAAAATAATATGGGATATTACTCCATAATTGGAGTAGGTAATGGAGATGGGGTTAACAAAGAAAAAGTCTATTCAAAGGCTCAAAGGGTTGCAAATGTATATTTATTATTAGGTAGGCTAAAAGGCTAAAGAACGGTTCAAAGAAAAAAAATGTCTATATCACTTCTTAAGCTCTAGTCAGTATTATGACATCTCAACTAAATAAACCAAGAAGTTCTAGTGTAATAATTCAATTTTAACGTCATTCTCAAAGCAATTAATAAGAGAAACAAGAATAATGAGATCATCAACGAAATAATGCGGACTCAAGAAAAGTCAGAGTTTATTTAATAACCCTCAAGAAAAATAGAATGTTTCGAAACTCACAAGGATTAAATCTCCACTATTATTCTAAGGTTTTCTAGTTAATATCTTACTGATTAACTTTAAATTATGCTAACTTGGCTTATAGTGCAAGAGTGGTTGAGTCGAAAAATATCATGAAATATATTTAACTTAAAGATAATATCAAACCATATGTTTTCTTATTGATATATAAAAGTGACAAGTGAAAGCATTCATTTCTCAAATTTTAAAGGCATATTTGAAAGCACATTCTCTTCATTGGAAAAGAACTTAGATTTTAAATGCATTTTCAAATCGAAAAATTTTCACACAATCATAATTAACTATGTATTCAATGGAGATTGAGTAGAATACAATAGTCAATTGTGAAAAACATTTCAGTTCAAAATTTTTGAAGAATGCAGAAAAATTCATAAACCTCACCCCCAAACCTAAACCAAACATTGTCCTCAATGTAGAAAATAATGATCATGACAAATGCAGGAAAAAGAAAAGATGAGAGTTAGAGTGATATTACCATGAAATTTTTTTTACCAATTTCGACGAAATTGTCCACCAATTAACGCTCAACAACATAAGAATTGTGGACACGTCATGATAAATTGATAAAAACAATACAGGACACTAAAGAATATACAAATGGAAAAAAAATTACAAGCATCAGTTGTGAGTCAACATTGTTACGAAGTTAACGAGTATTAGTGGAATGCAACTACAAATAACTCGAAAATCAATCCAGACTAACCATAATGACACAATTGAAGCTAGGTTGCCTCCTAGGAGCGCTTGGTTTAACTTCGTCAGCCCGACATATATTCTTCCTCAATCTGAGTACACATGATCTTCTAATAACAGTACATCAACCTCGACTTCTTATGTAGGCATCTCTAAGAATGGTTTAAGACGCTGACCATTGTCTTTAAAAGCTCGACCATCTTTGGGATCAACAATCTCCACAGCTCCATGTGAAAACACTGTTTTCACCGTGTAAGGTCCAGACCATCGAGATATCAATTTTCCAGGAAATATACGCAACCAAGAGTTAAATAACAAAACCTTTTGGAAAAATTCAAAGGACTTGCGAAAAATGGATTTATCATGAAACACATTCGTTCGTTCTTTGTAGATTTAGCACTTTGGTAAGCATCATTACTAATCTCTTCTAACTCATTAAGTTGGAGCATACGATGTGATCCAGCCTCACCTATATCAAAATTAAAGGTTTTGATAGCCCAGTAAGCACGATGTTCCAATTCCACAAGCAAATGACATGCCTTACCAAAAACAAGTCTATATGGAGACATTCCAAGTGGGGTCTTAAACGTTGTCTTATAAGCCTAAAGAGCGTCATTCAGACGTTGTGACCAATCCTTACGGTCTGGTCGAACATTTTTATCTAAAATGTGTTTAATTTCCCTATTGGATATTTCAACTTGTCCACTTATTTGTGGATGACATGGAGTACCTACTTTATGAGCGATGGAGTATTTCTTAACTGGCAGTTCAAACGGTCTATTACAAAAATGATAACCACCATCACTTATAACATCACGCGGAGTACCAAAACGAGAGAAGATGTTATCTTTCATAAATTTGACCACAACCTTGTGGTCATTCATTTTACAAGGTACCGCCTCTACCCATTTGGAAACATAATCAACAGCTTGAAGAATGTAAAGATAGCCAAATGATGGAGGGAAAGGTCCCATGAAATCAATACCCCAAACATCAAAAATCTCCACAATGAGAATGTTAGTAAGAGGCATCATATTCCTACGAGAAATGGAACCCATTCGTTGGCATCTATCACATGTAGCACAAAATGCATGGGTGTCACGAAAAATAGTCGGCCAATAAAAGCCACAATGAAGAACCTTTGCAGCTGTCTTCTTAGAAGTAAAGTGGCCTCCACACGCCTGATCATGACAAAAAGAAATGATACTATGAAATTCACTCTCTGGAACACATCTCCTAATGACCTGATCGGGACAATACTTAAATAAATAAGGATCGTCCCAAAAGAAATGTCTGACTTCAACAAGAAATTTAGTCTTATCTTGTTTAGACCAATTAGAAGGGAGTTGACCTGTAACTAGGTAATTCACAATATCTGCATACCAAGGTAACTGGGAGATAACAAGTAATTTCTCATCAGGAAATGATTCATTCAAGGGCACATCTGCAGTAGATGATTCTACAAGAAGTCTAGACAAATGGTCAGCTACAACATTTTCAGAACCCTTCTTGTCCCGAATCTCAATATCAAACTCCTGTAGCAATAGGACCCAACGAATCAAGCGTGGCTTAGCATCCTTTTTAGAAAAAAGTACTTCAGCGCTGCATGATCAGTAAAAATGATAATTTTGGATCCTATAAGGTATGACCTAAATTTGTCCAATGCAAAGACAATAGCGAGTAACTCCTTCTCCGTGGTAGAGTAATTAAGTTGCGCATCTTGTAGAGTTCTACTGGCATAATAAATAACATGGGGCTTTTTGTCCACCCGTTGTCCTAAGATAGCTCCAACCGCAAAATCAGAAACATCACACATAAGCTCAAAAGGTAAATTCCAATTAGGAGGTTGGATGATTGGAGCTGAAGTCAACAATTGTTTAAGCTTTTCAAAGGCTTTCAAACAGTCTTCATCGAAGACGAAGGCAGAGTCCTTAGCAAGTAAATTGCATAGAGGACGAGTAGCCTTGCTAAAATCATTAATGAACCTACGGTAAAAACCAACATGGCCTAGAAAAGATCTAATGTCTTTCACCGTCTTCGGTGGTGGAAGACTCAAGATTAAATCAATTTTTGCTTTGTTAACTTAAATGCCCTTGTTAGAAATTATGTGCCCAAGAACTATAACTTGCCTAACCATAAAATGACATTTCTCCCAATTCAAGACAAGACTTTTCTCTTCACACCTCTTTAACACTAGGGTTAAATTATGCAAACACTCATCAAAAGAATCCCAAACACCGAGAAGTCATCCATGAACACCTCAAGAAACCTTTATACCATATCCGAGAAAATACTAAGCATACACCTCTGAAAGGTGGTGGGTGCATTACACAACCCAAAAGGCATTCTCCGATATGCAAAAGTCCCAAAAGGGCAAGTGAATGTGATTTTATCTTGATCCTCGGGTGAAATGGGGATTTGGTTATAACCGGAATACCCATCAAGAAAACAATAGTAATCATGTCCGGCTAACCTCTCAAGCATCTGATCGATAAATGGGAGAGGAAACTGATTTTTCCTCGTGCTTGAGTTCAACTTACGGTAGTCAATACAAACTCGCCATCCAGTGGTCATGCGGGTAGGCACTAACTCATTCTTATCATTTGTGACTACAGTTACCCCCGATTTCTTGGGAACAACCTGAACTGGACTGACCCAAGAGCTATTTGAAATGGGGTAAATAATGCCAACATCCAACAATTTGAGCATTTAGGCTCAGACTACCTCCTTAAGATTAGGATTTAGTATAAATTGCATTTCACGTGAAGCTTTGGCATTATCTTCCATATGAATACGATGCATGCAAACAGTTTGACTTATTCCTTTAATATCTGCTATAGTCCACCCAAGTGATGCCTTATGTTCTTTCAGAACGTTTAGCAATTTACTTTCCTGTTCAACAGTCAATGTCGATGAAATAATAACATGTAAAGTATCATCAGAACCTAAAAACTTATACTTGAGGCTGTCAGGTAATGGTTTAAGGTCAAGCTTGGGTGGCTTCTCAACCGAAGGGACAGGTTTTGACTCTCTAAGTGGAAGGGGTGCCACTTTAGTCTTCCATGAAAAACCATGAACCATACTAGGGGATGCATCAAGCAAAACATTCACTTCCCTAATGGAATTATTAATATCGAAGTCTAAAAAAAATGAGTCAAACAAGCCGTTAAGGGATCATCTAAGGCGGACTGCGGAAAGGAATTTTCCACCAAACTCTTAATCATGTCAACCTCATGGATATCCTCGGACTCGGGAGGTTGTTGACTAACATTAAAACGTTGAGTTCGACGGTCATATTGCCAAATGACAATTTCATAATTCCATTCCTGCAGTTAATAATGGCATTGGATGTGGCAAAAAATGATCGACCCAAAATGACTGAAATGTGACTAGAGGGATTTTGAGCAGGTTGTGTACAAGAACTATAAAGTCCATAGGGTAATATAATTTTTCAACCTTGATAATCACATCCTCTATAGCACCACAGGGGACTCTGACATACCCATCTGCCAATTGCAGTGTTACTCTAGTCGGTTTAACCCACCGAGACCTAATTGCTCATAAACAGAATATGACAATAAATTAACACTCGCCCCTAAATCTATCATATGATCACCGATAATACAAGAAATAGTCGGACAATCAGGATCCCTATACTTAGGCGGGGTTCTTTGTTGAATAATTGAGCTTACTTGCTCGGTGAGGAAGGCTCTATTTTTCACATGGAGCTTCCGCTTCTGTGTGCAAAGATCCTTAAAAAACTTAGCATAGCTAGGAACTTGCTTGATAGCATCGAGTAATGGGATACTTATGTGAACTTGTTTAAAAATTTACATTACGTCGTTTACATTTGTTCATTTCTTTGCCGGAGCTAATCATGACGGAAATGGGGCTCTAGGCAAATAAGAGGCCTGAGTGGGGTCAGAGTCAACATGAGCATCTGTAGAAGGTGAGGTTTTATCAGCCTCTTTGTCAGATGAAGATGCAACCTGCATTGACTTAGACGGGGATGCAACAACACTCAAATCGGGTACTTGTACCCAATTGTCAACCTATTTTCCACTCCTAAGGGTAGTCATAGATTTGATATCTTCATTGTAGGACTCAGATGTACTACCAACTGCGAATTGACCCTTTGAGTTTGGAACAGGTTGACTAGGAAATCTCCCTAGCTCTCTCTCAGAAGAAGACTGAGTAATCTTACTCACAGCTATCTCAAGTCTATTGAGAGCTTGAGATTGGTGTTGAGTAGTGGCTTTCAACTCAGATATGTCCTTAGAATTCTGCTCAATTATACTTTCTGAGCGCTGCAAAAATTGATTAACCGTTTCCTCTAAATTTGGCGTGTTGGATGGAGAAACTTGGTTATGGTGGGGCCTAACAGGGCTAGGGGCTTGAGGAGCCTGGGAGACAACAACAGGTCCAACTTGGTGTGAGCCATGGGCTCAGGAGAGACTTGGATGTTTGGCGAACCCTGAATTGTAATAGTTAGGTTGCGGATTATTGTCAAGTCGCCACATCGCATTAAAAGAGTTGACTTGCACAACATAGTATGTAGGATAATCATTTTTCAAGTCACAATTAGCTATTGAATGACCAGGACTCGAACGTGCAGCACAGACTTCAGATGAAGCGTATGCGGGAAGTGCAGGTTGAGTCAAATTCAAAAGTGCATCTATCTTTTGAGTCACGGTCATAACAGTCGTCTCTAACTTTGAGGCAGAAGGGGGGTGAACAGATGTATCTCTAACTTCATATATACCGCCCTTACGCCAATCAAACACCTTTCTCGAATAATCCCATTGCTGAGAATTTTTGGAAAGCGTCTCAAAGAATTCCCATATTTCATTGATGTTATTTTCATTAAAAACCCACCACTAGTGGCATCAATCATACAACGATTTTGAAGAGTTAAACCCTCTTGGAAGTATTCAACTAGTCGCCACTTCTCAAATCCGTGATGGGGACACCTGATAATGAGTTCATTGAACCTTTCCTAGCATTCATAAAAATGTTCACCCTTTTTTCTTGAAAATTAGATAAATCTCGTCGGAGGGCAATTGTTTTATGAATGGGAAAGTATTTTGTCAAGAACTTTCTTGACAAGGCATCCCATGATGTGATGGATCCCGTCTCCAATGCATTTAACCAAGATTTCGCCTTATCTTTCAGAGAAAAAGGAAATAACCTAAGACGAACCGAATCATCAGAAAAGTTTTGGTATTTCAGGGTAGCGCATATGTCATCTTTCTAAAAACCATAAAAAGAAGGTAGCAGATGAATAATAGATGGTTTGAGTTCAAAACTGTTTGCATTTGTCTCAGGTAAGATAATGCAAGACGGAACACTACTAGGAAGAGGGGCGAAGTAATCCTTAAAGGCCTTCCCCTCAGCCATCTCAGTGGATAAGGATGATGAACCTAAATAGGTAACGGGGACTTCAAAGAACTCCTCGAATTCTTGTCGGACAAGTCTACTCTTAGAATCACGCACCCAGGTATGCATAAACTACTGGATAACGAAGGTTCAAAGTCAACACTATAAAATAGGCTTCAAATTTGTATTTTTTTAATTAATTTTGCTTATTTTTTTTAATGCAAACCTAACTGCTATATGAAGATGGCCTAACTCTAAAAAATAAATAAATAAATAAAAAATAAAAACAACAAAACCCTAAGTGACACCTAGATGATGCACAAACAAAATAAATGGCAAACGACCTTAGAGCTTTTTTTTACTAATGCAGGGCTGATATTCAATTCAATTTATCTGACCGTGGGAGAGGCACGATAATTTCCTATCAATCCGCCACTACAGAGTTGCTCCTACCTTTTTTTCCACTCTCTAGCTCAAAGTGAAATGCCACTTCAAAAACTGTTTCCAGATGGGATATGTTCCTTCACTCGACCACTTTAAGCTATCAAACGTCCAAAGAGGGTCCCTATGAGCGTCACACCTATCCTAGATAATTGTCTTGCTACGAATTTTAAATAGTAAAGGTATAGGTTCCTAACCCTAAAATAGATGGTGATTAACCTATCCACGGGAGAGGGCACAGAAGTTTCAACTCAATCCTAGCACTATTCAAATTTGCATGCAATACTACCTAGAACAAGCAAAACACAAATTATCATATAGAAACCGTGTGCAGATGCGGTGGGTAGAAGTTACCTCTAGCCTGAACCTCTTTCGGGTTACTTACGACACCGGGTAGAAGTCGATTTCTGAGAGTTTCCTCGCGAATCGCAATATTTGACTTTGTTCCCACTTGAGCTCCTATGTTTGTGACCGCCTGCAAAATAAATGCAAAAATAATTAAAACTCAAGCAAATAAAACAAATAAGAAAGTTAATCGTAACACTGTTCCTAAAAAGAAAATTAAACCTAATTTATAAACTAGCAAAAATAACCCTAGATTTCGATTGTACCGTTACAATCCCCGGCAACGGTGCCAAAAACTTGATGGAGATTTTATTAACGTAAATTATTACGTTAATAAACCCTACTTGTAATACCGCAAGTGCACGGCTACCTAACTAGTAGGCAGTGGCAAATACGGGTCGATCCCACAAGGATTGACGAGACAGTCGAATTCTAAGACTTATTTAAACTAATTTAGAGTTGGGGGTTGCAACAGATGAAAATTACTAAATTAAAAGAACTAAATGGACAACTAAAATTAAACTGATAAGATGATAAGAGAGTGGACCAAGACATCGAATCCACCACAGGTTCTTCGAAATTTGTACAATCTAAATTATTGTTTTGAAGAATCAAAAATCAACACGACTAACCTAAATATTAATCTAAGTTCGCAATTGATTTCAGCAAAGGCATAACCCCCTAGCATTGCATGTCTTTCTACAGCACATACAATCACAGGTTTATTTTAACTAATTCTAAACCCCTAGCATTGCATGTCTTTTTACGGCACACACAATCACAGATTCAGATTAATTGATTAAAGCAGGTTTTGAATATCAATAAAGGAAACTTCTAACTACCGATTAGTCTAGATAATTATTTCGGATATAATCGGTGAAAGCAAATTATTGAAATTCATAAATCAACTGTGTTTAACATTCAGGCATATAGAAAACAATAAATTTAGATACGACAAACTCTAGGAACATTGTGGTTTCATCTTCACCTTGGCGTAGGTTCTAGAAGATCATGGTGGCGGTGGTTACAACACTGGTGTAGGTAGAATCCATCAATTCCTGCACGAACGCGAAGGGCTGCAAGTGTGCTGTGGTGGTACAAAGAGCAAGTATCTGAGGTGCGAATAGCGAAATTATTTTGAAAAACAGTTGGTTCCCGCCTCTTTTCCTCTGTCTTCATTTCCAGCGAGCCCCTGCTGCTTCGTTCCAGTTCTTCTTCTCCGGTGAAGCTCCCCTGCATGAGAGAAAGAGATGGTGAGAGAGACACGAGAGAGAGAAAAAGACGATAACGACCCAGAGAAACAGGGGCGGTGCTTCCTGTTGCGAGGTGGCGCGGGAAAACTCTGTTGTGAGGTGGTCGTGCGTGGGCTGTTTGCGCTGCTTGTGTCGGTGGTCGTGAGAGAGGGAAACTGTGAGAAAGAGAGAGGGAAACATGAATAATTCAAGAAGTTGCGGAGAGAATAACAGGGGCGGTGGTTGTGCTGCCTATGACGGTGGTTGTGTTGAGATGAAGGAACAGGAAGATGGTGGTGATGTTGGTGGCGGTTGGTCTTGGGTTTCTAGGTTAACTTTTTGGGCTTGGGCTTAGATTAAATTATGTGGACCTAGGTTTGTTTGGGTTATGTTTAGATATGTGATCCGCTACTTTGTACTATCATTAAAATCAACCAATTTATCGTTCCTCAAATTGTCGCCTTAATGCGATTTCATCGTTCACGCTCAAATTCCTACAAAAACATGAAAATAAAATAATTAGAATAAAATATACTAATTGAAACACTAACAAATATAAATTATATAAATTAAGGGATATATTATGTAATAATTACGTGAATATCAAGAGCATCTTAGGGCATGTTTGGTTACTCAATGGAATGAGTTTGACTATTGTAATGGTCATTTAAGCTATTCCTTTGTTTGATTGGGTATAAAAATGGCATAATGAGAGTGACCATTACAAATTTCATAGTAATAGACATTCTTTCTCAAAACCCTATGAATGTCCATTACAATGGTTAACACTTCATTTGTCTTATTCACCTTCCTTACCTAACATAGAATGATCCAAAATTTATGATTGATAATTGATGGTATGATGGTAAATATACAAATCATTCTCATTCTCATTTTCATTCCCATTTCATCATGTAATCAAGCATAGTAACATTCCCATTTTCATTCTCAGTCCCATTGATTAACCAAACATGGCCTTAAGATGTATTTGATTGCAGGAATGCAGTTATGTAAAATAAGGGTCATTTTTGTAACAATGATTCTAGCTGGCCTGGGTCAAGCGCCTGGGTCGCTGCCTGGACACTCCTTGGCACGTGCGCCTGGGAGGGTCCAAAGCACGTGATTGACTCTTTTGGAGGGAGTTTCAGCAGCCCATATTTTCCCCCAAAAATCGAATTTGGTTTTGGTTTTTGGCTCCATCACATCCTCCCTCCCCATCGAAGAAGAAGCTCCATCGCATCCTCCCTCCCCATCGTCGGCTCCACCAAGAGAAACCTTATTTCGAAGCTTGGTTTTGGTTTTTGGCTCCATTGCATCCTCTCTCCCCATCGAAGAAGAAAACCGAGAGAAACCTAATTTCGAAGCTTGGTTTTGGTTTTTGGCTCCATCGCATCCTCCCTCCCCATCGAAGAAGAAGCTCCATCGCATCCTCCTTCCCCATCGTCGAAGAAGCTCCCCATCGCACGAAGAAACCAGATAAGGTAAGTGCCTCTTTCATTTGTTGTTGATTTCTTCTTGATCTAGGGTTTCTGACAAACAAAAACTGTTTTGAAATGTCGAAATAGAACTACAAATTTGAGAAAGTAAAGTTCATATTGCAAGTTATTTGAGATACATCTCATATTTTCTATACGCACATACTTTTTTTTTTCTTTTTTTGTATGTGAGTTTTAAGAGCAGTAGTTTTGTAAGTTCTAATTTTCTTGTTTTCAGCAGATGTATTGTAAGCTAGTGATCTTGTTTGGGTAACAATGTAACAAGTTTTTTGTTTAAAGATCCAGCAGTTGGAGTCTTTATGTGTCTTTAGTGCAATCAAGTTGGATTATTAATGAGTTATTACTTTTAGAAAAAAAAATGTGAAAGAAAAAAAAAATTAAGATCCTTTTAACTTTTAAGGAAGTGGATCGAATTTTTTGAAGGGAGAAGACAGTCTGTGGCATATTATCATCCAAGCTGCATATGGAAAACCCTAGAAAGTAAAGTTCATATTGCAAGTTATTTGAGAAACAAATAGCACTAGAGTACTTGAATGTATTCCTGGCTATGAGTGTTGTTGCTTTCTGTCGAAATAGAAAGCATTCTGGCTATGAGTGTTGTTGTTACTTGAAAAGAGCATTCTGTCACCACCTTCAAGATGAGTTGCTGAAAATTAAAATGCTGTGAAGATGCTGAAAATGATGAGTTTAAGCAGTGAAGTTGCTGAATGATGAAAAATGAAGATACTGAAAATGAATGCTGAAAACTCTGTAAATTTGCTGAAGTTAAGTGGTTGAATTTGCTGAAAACTCTGTAAATTCTGTCAAACTTTGTTAAGTGGTTGAATTTGCTAAAACTTTGTAAATTCTTTCAAACTTTGAAAGTTTGATATCGAAGTTAAGTGGTTGAATTTGCTGAAAATTTGATGCTAAAGATGCTACAGATTTGTTTGATATCGAAGTTAAGTGGTTGATTTGTTTGAATTTGCTGAAAATTCTGTCAAGATGCTGAATGATGAAAATTCTGTCAAGATGCTAAAGATGAAAATTCTGTCATGATGAAAATTCTGTGAAAAGGGTTTGTTTGATATCGAAGTTAAGTGGAATACTTTCTAACATTCTTAGTATTCTTAGTACACTAGAGCATTCTTAAGTGGAATACTTTCTAGCATTCTTTGATATCAGATGTTACAGCTAGAGCATTTTTTTGGCTATTCATCTATTGTGATGCATGGAATAAGTTTTTTCACTAGAAGTTTTTTAGCTAGAGCATTCATCTATTGTGATGCCATAGCATTCTTAGTACACTAGAAGTTTTTTCAAATCATGAATAAGTTTTTGCATAGCATTCTTAGTACCATAGCATTCATCTATTGTAATGCCAAAGAAGGACCAGCTAGAGCATTTTCCGACCAGTGATGCTCCATCACATTGAGCATTTTCATTTGAGTCAATAGTCCCACATCACATTCTCATCAATGATCATATTGAGCTTTAGATCTTCACTCCATTGGTGGTTTAGTCCCCCTAATTGCTTACCTGAAGAACTCACATGCTGGTATTCGAGCAAAGGCAGCTGAGGTTGTAACCACCATTGTTCTGAACAATCCTAAGAGTCAGCAACTTGTGATGGAAGCAAATGGGATGGAACTGCTCCTCACTAATTTCTCTTCAGATTCTGATGCAACTGTCAGAACTAAGGCTGAAAATGGGAAGCATCACCTACAACTTGTCACAATTTTCTAAAGCTTCTAACTGTCAGAACTAAGGCTGAAAATGGGAAGCATCACCTACAACTTGTCACAATTTTCTAAAGCTTCTAACTGTCAGAACTAAGGCTGAAAATGGGAAGCATCACCTAATTCTGTGAACTAAGACTCCACAATCCTAATTTTCTGCACAACCCCATCAACAACCAAAAAAAAAAAAAAAATTAACACAAATCAAATTTAATCAACCATCAAAACCCTTAGGCAACTATGTGCAATACAAAACAAGGGCATTCGGGTAAGACCCTTTCATTCACACGTAATTTCATCAAACACCTTTTCATTCAAAACCAAATAACACAAAACAAAATGAACAAAGAAACTCTAAGTTCCATCATAACTTTATGTACATATTACATTACACATCTTTACATCATTCGATCAAGAACTTAAGAATTACTAGTACAATTAAAATAATAATTACTATTATTAAAGTGTTGATTAAGTCCCTCGTAAAAGCCCAAGGATCGTTGACTTGAGCGGCTTGATCGTTAACTTTGACATCTTCGTTGTTGTTTAATTCTTCTCGATTTTCTCTCGCCTCTTCTGAGCGAACCCACATCCCGTATGATCTTTCAGCTTCGGCAACTAACATAAACCCCTTATAAACAGCACCGAGGTACCCTGATACCAAAGATAAACATGTTGGCCAATCCATATATACTTTGGGTCTACGACCACGATAGACGACATATGCTGTGAATGCCATTCCTGCATTTAAAAAAAATTCATAAAAAATCATTCTCACGGCTTTGCTTCAAATTCACCCAAAACTATCCAAAATTCAAGAAAAATTCATTCTCACGACATGATGTCTAGTACTATTGCATGCTCATCTTTTGTTTCTACAAAATGCTCTTTTCATCAAGAGCAAGGGATGTTCTTGAGAAGTCTGAAACCATTACCTCAAAGAAGAGGTATTTTTAGTTCACTTTGTTGATTGATTAGGTGTCGTAATGGTCTAACTTTGGTTTTCATATTGTAGGCCTTGTAACAAAGCTTCAGGACTCGAAGATGTACAAGACTCCATTGGTAATGGGAATGGCAAACAACAAACAAAACGCGGACAATCCTCTTTATAACAAGAAAGAATCATTGAAAGAATCTTGCAATATGAACTTTACTTTCTCAAATTTGTAGTTCTATTTCGACATTTCAAAACAGTTTTTGTTTGTCAGAAACCCTAGATCTAGATCTAGAACCCCACAAGAAGAAATCAACAACAAATGAAAGCACATACTATACGCACATCTCATATTTTCTAGGGTTTTCCATATGCAGCTTGGATGATAATATGCCACAGACTGTCTTCTCCCTTCAAAAAATTCGATCCACTTCCTTAAAAGTTAAAAGGATCTTAATTTTTTTCTTCTTTCACATTTTTTTCTAAAAGTAATAACTCATTAATAATCCAACTTGATTGCGCTAAAGACACATAAAGACTCCAACTGTTGGGTCTTTGAACAAAAAGCTGGTTACATTGTTACCCAAACAAGATCACTAGCTTACAATACATCTGCTGAAAACAAGAAAATTAGAACTTACAAAACTACTGCTCTTAAAACTCACATACGAAAAAAGAAAAAAGAAAAAAAAGAAGTATGTGTGTATAGAAAATATGAGATGTATCTCAAATAACTTGCAATATGAACTTTACTTTCTCAAATTTGTAGTTCTATTTCGACATTTCAAACAGTTTTTGTTTGTCAGAAACCCTAGATCTAGAACCCTACAAGAAGAAATCAACAACAAATGAAAGCGGCACTTACCTTATCTGGTTTCTTCGTGCGATGGGGAGCTTCTTCGACGATGGGGAGGGAGGATGCGATGGAGCTTCGGTTTTCTTCTTCGATGGGGAGGGAGGATGCGATGGAGCCAAAAACCAAAACCAAGCTTCAAAATAAGGTTTCTCTCGGTGGAGTCGACGATGGGGAGGGAGGATGCGATGGAGCTTCTTCTTCGATGGGGAGGGAGGATGCGATGGAGCCAAAAACCAAAACCAAATTCGATTTTTGGGGAAAAATTATGGGCCGCTGAAACTCCCTCCAAAAGAATCAATCACGTGCCTTGGACCCTCCCAGGCGCACGTGCCAATGAGTGTCCAGGCAGCGACCCAGGCCAGCTAGAATCGTTGTTTCTATAAACAGGGAATCCCTGACAACTTCTCTTTGGAATTGTGAAATTCCTTTGTTTGATTGCTACTTATTATTTAAGGAAATGCCAAATTGCACTATTTGATTGCTAACAGATTTCCACAGAAACGGTCATATGTAAAAAAAAATTAGTTGTTTAATAAGAAAAAATTAGTTGTTTGCATAACAACTTCATTATTTACTTGCCTAACACAAAATTAATATATAAAATTAATTCAAAAAGCAACTTATTTTGCAAACCCAAACCAAAAACTCATTGTTCTTCCCCTACTGATTTTTATAAATCGCTCAAGGGCTTGATTTAGTCCCGATTGTTTTGTCATCAAGTTATAGTTTCTGTAGTTTACAAGTTTGTGACTATCTCCTGATTCTTTCCCCAAATAATATTCATTGGCACTTACTTTATTCGATGTCATTGTCATTGGTGTGCTGGCTCGTACTTGGGTCCACTATATATAGCAAAAGGCCCATGACTTAGGCCATCCATCTGAGCGTCGAGTCTAGGGTTTTATCTAGCTCGCTCTCCCATGTCGTCTATTCTTGAACGAATGATGTGCCCCCTGCACCTCCAACTCGCCAAGTTCTAATCGAATCGTTGACTTTGATACTACTTATTGGCACGCTGAGCACGTGTACACACTTGGATCCATTATATATAACAAGGGACACTGAGCATGTGCATGCACATGAGTCCACTATACATAGCAATGATATTGTCCCCAACTTAAACACCTGTAACTTGGGTCCTTAATTTGGGCCTCGAATATGATGTTTTATTTCTTAAAAAACCTCGTTGCTATTAGGGATTGAACCACTTCTCATATTATTAGATGACAACTCCACCTTAGTTGGAGTGAGATTATTCAAACCCTAGTTGGAGTGAGACTATTATAGCCAACTCTATCAGAACACTTGTCTATGTGTTTGACACTTATTTATGTCCTAATTTTTTCTTATTATATTATCTCTCTAATCTGAACTATATAGTGATTATTCTCTAAATTTTATTTTTCATTTTGCCCTCTATTCTTAATAATTACATGTGAAACCAATAGACCAATGAAGAGTGTTAGGGGTATTTGTGTCTTTTAATTAAAAACATTATTACAAAATTTGTTTTTAACCTAATTAATTTTGGATTTCAACAATGCCCTCCCAATATTATAATTTATAAAGAAATCAAAATATGGTAAAAGTGGCAAATGGTGTTTGTGACTTTAAATGAAAACATATTATATATTTTTTTACATTTTCGCCCTTCCTAATTCAGATTATTTATAATCATACCCAGCCCCTCTTAATATTAATAATTTTTACAATTTAAATCAGATTCTCTTAAATAATGATATATTATATCTAAGTCCCTATATAATTTATTTCAAGCTTCCAAATTATCTATAAAATATAAAAATGCCCTCACAAACAAATTTTTTTTTCCTTTCCATTTGTCATTCATGCTTCATATTTTTACAATAAAAAACCAGTTCTTCTGAAAGACTAAAATATTGATTAATTATATTTAAAATTTTAGTATAATAAATTATGTAAAATCCCTTGAAAAATTATACATAGATATTTAAAATAAAAAATGCTAAGAAACCAAGTTTTTTCAACCATGTTTTGCAACCAGGATGATGTGTCATGATTTGGAAAGAATGATGAAATCCGCAAAGAATTTATGTGTATATCAAAGTTGTAAAAAAATCCTCTAACGATGCCAAATCATCCTGATTGTAAAACATATTTACAAAACATGATTTCCTAACCTCACTCATAAAAAATACTAAATATCCGCGAACGTAGATCAACTACCAGTCTTCTTAAAATGGCCCAAATCAAACTAAAAGTTGAAAATGGGGTTTGAATTTTGTCACTTGGACCAACGGTTGGATTATTTCTGTAGATCTGATTCTGACCGCGTAGCACGCACAGTCCCATGCGCGTACGAGTATTATTTTTACTAGTAGCATTGTCGGCACACACTCGAAACGCAATCTATCCATAATGGCAAAATCGCTATTATCAACAACAGATCTGAGTGAGCCACATTTCGCTATCAACTCTTCTTCTTTAAAAGCTCGATAGATCTTCTCAAACAGAAATCCACAGATCAAGCACAAAGCAATCGAAAGAAGGCATGGCGCACGGAAGAGACGACGAAGACGTTGACGACTTCGACGAGTACGATCCCACCCCATACGGCGGAGGATATGACATCGCCCTCACTTACGGCCGACCCATTGATCCCTGTGACGAGCTCTGCTACCCCATTTCCTCTACGTCTGATGAGGTTGATTATGAGCGACCTTCGTACTCGTCTGGTGCAGAGGCATCTGCTTATGGAGAGGAAGCGCTGGAGAATGAGTACAGTAGCTATTCCAAGCCCAGGCCTGCAGCTTCTGGGTATGGTGGTGGTGGTGGTGGTGGAGAGGAAGAAGGGTATGGTGGAAGGCCGAAGCCGCAGGCGGATTATGGGTTTCAGCCCAGTGGGGGTGGTGGTGGAAGGACCGAGTATGAGAATCCGAGTTATGAAGAGGAAGGGTCTAAGAATCCTAGCTATGGAGGGGGATCTGGGTATGGAGAAGAAGAGGGGTATAAGAAGCCTAGTTATGGAGGAGGATCTGGTTATGGAGAGGAAGAGGGTTACAAGAAGCCAAGTTATGGGGGTGGATCTAGCTATAATGAGGAGGAGGAGGGGTACAAGAAGCCTAGTTATGGAGGAGGATCTGGTTATGGAAAGGAAGAGGGTTACAAGAAGCCAAGTTATGGTGGATCTAGCTATGAGGAGGAGGGGTACAAGAAGCCTAGTTATGGGGGTGGGTCTAGCTATGGTGAGGAAGAAGGATACAAAAAGCCTAGTTATGGTGAAGAGGGATATAGCAAGCCAAGCTATGGTGAGGAAGGGTATAGGAAGCCTAGTTATGGTGAAGAGGGGTATGTGAAGCCTAGTTATGGTGAGGAGGGGTATAGAAAGCCCAGTTATGGAGAAGAGGGGTATAGCAAGCCAAGCTCTGGTGAGGAAGGCTATAGGAAACCCAGTTATGGTGAAGAAGGGTACAGCAAGCCAAGCTATGGTGAGGAAGGATATAGCAAGCCAAGTTATGGGGGTGGGTCTAGCTATGGTGAGGAAGAAGGATACAAAAAGCCTAGTTATGGTGAAGAGGGATATAGCAAGCCAAGCTATGGTGAGGAAGGGTATAGGAAGCCTAGTTATGGTGAGGAGGGGTATGTGAAGCCTAGTTATGGTGAGGAGGGGTATAGAAAGCCCAGTTATGGAGAAGAGGGGTATAGCAAGCCCAGCTATGGTGAGGAAGGCTATAGGAAACCCAGTTATGGTGAAGAAGGGTACAGCAAGCCAAGCTATGGTGAGGAAGGATATAGCAAGCCAAGTTATGGGAGAGATGATGAGGATGAGCCTAAGAGGTATCAGGAGAGGAGCTATGGGGAAGAAGGCTATGGTGGCAAAAAGAGAGTGAGTATCTCTTTTCTCATTTATTATTTGTTTGTTTTTATAGCTATGGCATCCTTTGATTCAGTTACTTCGTATTTGTGTCGCATGTTCATTTATAGATTAGTTACACCAAAAAATACTGGTAAAAATGGACTAAAGATTGCATGTCAAACACACACTTAAGCTATGATTAAGCACATGCACAATTGAAACAAGGAAACGAGAAGAAGGAAGCCCCATCCTAGATTTTAAACACCCAATTCATGAAATATGAAGGAAAATGCTCAACACCTCAAATTCAATTTATGATTAGAGATCATACCCCAAAATTAGATATACGTAGGGTCAACTTATCCAATCAAAACCCAATCTGGAACTCAAGCTATATTCGAAATTAACCAAAAAAATCCTTCCAAAGTGGGTTGACAACCTTTGAATTCTTTGGATTCTACAAAAGTTTGGAAACCCTCCTTGCTCTCAACCGACTAAAGAAGATGGACATCCGATGGGATAAAAAATGTGTTTATGGTCCTATTTACCGTATGAGTTCAATATCGCGATTTTCATAGTTTTAACTAGGGCTGGGCAGGTCCGGATAACCGGCCCGAACAGTAAAAACCGAAAATCGGCCCAAAAAATGTAAGCCCATAAATATGAGGCTCGAAATCGGACTGAGTTGACCGATTAACCGAGGTCCCGGTTAACCGAATTCCAGGCCGATCTCGGTCCTAAGCGCAAAGTCCAAATTGAAATAGGCCCTGAATTGCTGAATTTTATAAAGCCCAAAGTTCAGCCCTTACTGTTGATTAATTTGATAAAGCCTAAAGTGAAACAAGCCCCGAATTGGAAATGAAGCAGGCTTTTCAAGGAATACATTAGTTGTTCAGGGCCTACTTCATTAATCAACAGTAACTATTTAACCTGAGCCGGGCCGGTTACCCAACGGGCTTCGAAAATGGAAACCGAGGCTCGGACCAGAAACTTCGGGCCGGGCTTTTAAAACCGAAACATTTATAATTAATAAAAATCGATCCGAACCGACCCGATCGGTCCGATTGTCGGTTCGGTCCGGGTTTTTGGTCCTAAATGCCCACCCTTAGTTTTAACCTTGAAAACTCAAAAAATCCTTGATCAGTGTATTGTGCAACAATTAGTCGAATTTGATTTTCAAGGTTCTAAAACTAATAAAATGCTACTAGGGCTCTCTCACTAGGCTCAGATCGTACAATCTGCCCGAGCTTAACTGTTGAAGTACCAAACATCTCAAGGGAAACAACCAAACACAAAGCCATTGGGCAGTTTAGGTTATAGCTCATGCGGGTTGCGAGCCCAAATTTGAGTGGACCCCAGTAGGTTAGAAACAGCATGTTTTCAATGTGTCTTTACGCGACAGTGAGAGAATGGAGTTACGGTGCAATCACGTTTTAAAATGGCGAAAAAAAATCATGATTTTAGACCTATAGTTTAAATAGAACCCTGAATCCATTTTCTCCCCATTTTTTCATCTCTATCAGTAGACAAAGTTTTCAAACCCTCTCATTGAATTTGAAGGACTTGAAGGTGATTTAATTTTTTGGAAGGGTTCTCGTGTGGTTTTCAAATATTAGCTGCAATTCTGCTATATAAGGTGAGTTACGTGAGTAAGACCTTAGGTAAAGTTGATTTTTGGATGTAATTCGGAAAACATGGATTTGGTGTTTAAAATTCTGGGTTGGAGCTTTCTTCTTCATGTTTCAGTTTTGCATGTTTTTAATCAGAGCTGTATTGGTATTTAGATGGTTGTTTTAGTGTAAGTTAGTGTCCACCCATGATTGTCATGCACTTTCATGTTTATGTGTTGAAATTGTCTTTTCGGAGATTGCATGTAGTGGCTTTGTTAGATTCGGCATATGGGGATTACATGGGGGTATTTCTGGATGTTCAAGGCTGTTACTTTTGGATTTACAAGTAATGAATGGTTAGCAGAGAAGAACCAAGTTCAAATTGTGCATTGAAATAGGTTAAACGCCTGTTCTAGCATGGTTTGGTTGACCACAGTAGCTTAGTCACTTTTTACACAGCCGGTTTCCAAACAGGAAAACGAAGCTGTTGTACGAGGCAATGATTGAGTAATGCAGTGGGGAGTTCTAGGGAGTTGCTGAGGACGTGGGGAGAGTCAATAGGTCTTGCTCCCCTTCCTTTGCTTGCATAATAGAGTGTAAATAATTAAACTTGTTGGTAACACGTGCCTAGTTTGATTATGCATCTTTTAGATGACACCCCATTTGAGATACTTTCTGTCAAACTAGGATGTGTTTATCCCTAAAATCACATTCATATGGAGAGTAAAAAGGGTGGAAGATGAAAAATGCAAAAATAAATAAATAAAATGTTTTTTAATAGAACCCCAGCGATTTGATACAGGCTGATATGAGTCGACGTCTCATGAATTACAAGGTTAGAAGCGATAAAACACGAATTGCAATATGAATAACTATGTTTGCTTAGACTTAGTATTTTATAAGATTGCTTAATGATATCAGTCTTGAGATACATAAGACACTGGACGAAATAGGAATAGAAGCTTAATGATTTTGTCCTTCAAATCTCATAACCTTCAGGAATCTCTGTCTAGACATGAGAACAAAAATACTGCCTAGGACAACCAGTTTGTGGGGTTCTTACCATATTTCTTTTTTATCGTGTATAAATTGTGTTGTATTGATTGTCTGTTCCTAATGATTATACTTGTTTACTGTAGAGGGTAATAATATATATATATGGATTTGACATTTGGGAGTTGAAAGCTATGCAAGCTGAAAATTGAAATGAATGTGTACTCCATGTTTTAACTGAAGTCTCACCCATAATCACCTTTGCAGATTTTTAGTGACCCTAGTATGGTAGGATTACAAGTGTTTTTGGTACCCTTGCATAGATCTAAGATTGTGCCTGATTTGATAAATTGAAAAATCTAATTTTGATAAGCTATTGATGGTCATGCGCCATTATTTTGAGAAGCTATTGATGGTCATGTGCCTGATTTGAGATATTGATGGTCATGCGCCATCATTTTTATGACATGATCGATAAGCTAACCTATAGCTTAGTCTGCACCTCTCATGGCAAAGACCACCACTGAGAAAAACGAAATAAAGTTCCGAATCATCGCTCAATGATGACCTGGTTTCATCGTGATTTTGGATTAGTTGTCATGAATTTATCCTTGTTGATCTCAGTTTTGCTTAGGCTGCTTGGGGGAGTCTAGTGAAGTTACAATAATCACACGTGAAAGATGTAGGGCATAAAACGGTATGGGTAAAATCTGACAACTGACTGAATCCGGATATGGGATGAAATTTTAAGATCGGGAGGATCCGGCCTTCGGTTCTGTACGTAGAAATATGGATCTGGATACATTTTTTATGTATCCGGATTGTAGCGGACCCATTTTAGGCCCCAGAAAATGGGTTTGATCTGTGGAGAGAAAAGCATGATAAGAAAGCAAACTTCAGATCTTCAAAAACAACTTGACCATCCCTCTGCGTTGATTGTCAATAGCCTCTTGGTCTTTCTTTTCCTTGTGGACTGTCATGTTGAAGACCTATTTTTCTAGGATGTTTCCGTCCATGGTTGTTTTGATTTAGTTTAGTTGCACCATTTAGTTTAGTTGTTGCACTCTCCCATGCTCTGCGGTTCTCTTATTGACTCATTTTACCTCAACTTGGCAGGATGACGACTTTGATGATGAGGAAAAGAAGCAGCGCCATCACCACCGCCACCATCGCAAGCACTCTGATGAATAGTGAAATTCATCTAATCCCAATCATATTGGGTTAATTTTCTCCTTATGATTATCTACTAAATAAATGACGAGACATGATTTGTGTTTGAGTTTTATTTGTGTGTTTTGAGAGACCTGTTTAAACTGGTTTCTGATGATGTGTACTATTTTAATGCATCTTAAGCGATGTGGAAAACTTTAAACTTGCATTCTAGAAGCTATGGCTTTCTATGATGTGCCAGTTCATGGTGGTGAAATTCAGAATGAAGTATTGGTTTTATCTTTTCGGCATCCATTTGTGAGTGAGCAAAATAGTGAAAACATAGTGATAGTGAAAGAAAGGAGAGAAATGGGAGGAATGAGTGCAGAGGTTGTGAACTTGCACCAGATATATACCAAAATCATGAAAAAAATCTAACCCTTTTAGAGGGGCTCAGAAATATTTCTCATTGAAAAACTCAAGCTATTGGGAGATGAAAACTTCTCACTAGCTACCTCATCTCCACTATTTTTATGCTTTCCATGAAAAAAATATCAAACACACCCTTAAGAAATTAAATGACTTCATTTTTTCCTCATTCCTTTAAGGAATACATGTCATTCACTTGTGCAGATATAAGGATCTTATTTTCAAACCTCTTAGAAGCTTATTTTCCTCTGAAATATGCAAGCAAACCAACTGATAGCAGTGCTTACAATGTGTTGACAACAGGAGAGATACGATATTGCAATGAGCCGTTCTACCTGTCGAGGGAGTGGGCGAGGGAGGGAGGGAGCCGTCCATCCCCCTGGGGATGCGTTCTGTCATTTTTCATGTGCACATCCCGAGGGGGATGGACGGCTCCCTCCCTCCCTCGCTGTTTTCCTCGCCCACTTCCTTGACATTTAGAATTTTCGAATTGCAATTAAGGAATAAAAAAGTTCCTCAATGTCCAAAAAAAAAAAAAAAAAACAACTTTGACTAGAATCAATACTACCTTATATCAAGCTCTTCTGATTTATGGACTGCATCTTGGGCAGCTTTTATACAAGTATTAATCATGCCAAGATGAGAACAGAATCATCTCTGCATAAATAGGTGGGATTAGTTTTAAAATTCAAAATCAAATTAAACGGGTAATATACATGGCAGTGGCCTGGAGGAACTGAAGCTAATTTTTAGAATCAGTACATATTAAAACTCACCAGAATATCTCCAGCAAGAATAGTTCCCATCTCCATTGATTGACCCATCTCAACTTCCAACTGTTTCACAATGTACTCCTTTGCCTGGCCAATTTCCTTTTTGGTAGCTCCACAAGTTCACAGAAAGATAAATTGGGAAGCATCCAGAATTTATATGAAAACTTAAGCTGTACCCTTTACAGTGCAAGGTTTGTGTTGTTGTCAACAAGCAATATACAGGCAAGCGCCAAAATTGCATCCTAATTTCTTCTTCTAATGGATTCTGATCTTCCACCTTCTTATAGTTATAGATCTCATTGGCTCGATACTTCAATAAAAATTAGACATCATTTGTATAGAAGTTGAGTTCATGAAATACTGAGCAAAACAAATACACAATGACGCGGCAGTAACAAAATGTTGATCAACAGCAGTCGAGCACACAAGCCAAAAGGAAAACAAGTCACGGAGAAAAATGAGGAAACAGGAAACGTAGCATTTTTTTTTTATATCGGTAAAATGAATTCATTTACAAATGAAAACAAGCATACAAGCTAGCCTACCACACAATAACAAGAAACTGAAAAATACAACAGAAGCAGACGATTCCTAACACATTTACAAGAACAGAAGTTTCTTCCAATTGACAATGAATTCCTTGAAATAGACCATTCTAGAGAGTTTGCACCAGCAGTAGAGGAAGCTTTTGATATCCCATACAACTCGATCCCCCCTCATGAGATATCCCCTCAAAGTTCTATCGCGTTCAAACCAAATACTCCATAAAATAGCATTAGGGATAAGGTTCCAAAGAATCTTCCCTTTAGAAGTAATAGATTCAATTCTCCAAGAGAAAAATAGCCTCTCACCTTAGATGGCATTCACCCAATGCACCCCTATTAAAAAAGGAAGACCACACCTATAGGTAAAACCGTAATAGGACAGTGGATAAACAAGTGATCAGCAGAGTCCCAACTGGGGTGGCATAAGGGACAATCATTCACTCCAATTCTCTCTTTTCCTTAGATTGTCTTGAGTTCCGATCTTATTGAGAATCAAATACCACACAAAGAAAGCCACACTGAAGGCGCATGAGCTCCCCATACAGATTTAGAAACATATCGAAGGATAAGACGTTAACAATGTGGGATCTTCTCTCTGATACCAATGACAAGGTCTAGATAGTAAGATTTTACTAACTTTTCTAATTTGCTTCTAATCCAAATATGAGAATCATTAGCTGCAAGAGATTAATTAAGTTGGATCTTCATTTTTTTTTATCAATAAAACAAGGTGTTGTATTGATATATTTAAGAAGTTGGTCATGTGCATCATGTCAATACTATACAATCTTAATTAAACATACAAGAAGAAAATGTGATGTCTCTAAATTTCTCCCAATTAGAGGCCCACAACCAAAGAGTGATTTTGACATCTATCCACAGATTGGCAACTTCCTTTTTGACCTCCTTAAAGATTATGTTATTTCTTTCCCTCCAAGCATGAAGATGAAGTAGCCTCTCCCAAGCCCATTTTCCAAACAGAGTTAGATTGGAAGGAGACCGATTAGTGGAATGCCACAACTCTGCCCATTCAAGGAAAGAAATAGAGAAGGAAGCTTGAACATGAAAGTCATTCCCCAAAGCTGCCTCAAGACTTGGCAAGAAATAAACAAGTGACCGATAGATTCTTCATGACTAGGGAGATGCAAGCCCCTTCTATAAATATTATCAACAGTGAGAACACTTTTACGAAGAATGGTCTATATTAGAAAGGTAGCTCTAGGAGGTACTTCATTCAGCTGAAAGAGATTTTTACATTTTTTCTATACAAAACAAAATATTTCACGAAATATTTCTTAAAATTAGGGGACCGAAATTAACACAAAAAATAAAATCACAATCCTTGACAGCTACGTCATCCTCCAAATCCAGGGAGATACCTTCGGTGAGATTCAACAAAGTAGCCATTTGAGAAATTTCCCAATCATTAAGGTTCCTTCTGAGTTAGAGATTCAACCATTAGAGGAATTATCCCAGTAGTCACAAACTTTCTTTGTTTTGTTAGATGCTGCATTATAAATAGCAGGGCAAATAGATTTCAAGTCCTCTCTCCAATCCAATTATGATCCTAGAAGTTAACCCTAGTGGATGTGAACTTCAAAAGAAATGTGAGCTTGAACCATCTTCTTCAGCCGCATGATCCCTTTCCACAATGAGCACCCCAAAAGAGGAAGTTGGGTACTTAGTAAACCAGTCAACTGAAAAGCACAAATTTTCTCTGCAATGATTTGTCTCTAAAATGCTTCATTGAGTTCCAAACCTCCAAATCCACTTCATCTGGAGAGCATTGTACAATCTATGATCCTCTTAAGAAGTGGATCTTCTTAGAAATACGAGAAGAACCACAAAGGAAGCTTCTAATGCATTTTTCAATGTCGTTGGCCACTGAAGCAGGGATGACAAACAAAGTCGTCTAACTCCCAGTCACTCTCATTTCTCCTAAATCCTAAATTCCAGTCTATGCCGAGTGTGATATGACATCCATAATAAGATAATGTTTTATGGTAAAAAAGTGCATTATGGAACAGGATACACCTCACGTAAAGTAGTATTCTCACACCACATATCTTCTCAAAACAAGATCCTATTCTCCGCTCCCAACTGATAATACTTTTCCACAACCCACATCCGTGAGGAGTAATTACTTCAACACTCTCCCACCCTTACACCAATTATTAACAAGAACCACCTCTTCCAAAGGCTAACCTTTATTTACTATTTGAAACCAAAAAGACTGAAACCGCCAGTGGCACCACCACCACCTACACCTCGATAGAGGTACACCCACATGCCAAAGAAAGTAACATGGGTCAACAATGCTGGTATGAGCAAACCCAATACAAACAAAAGTAATATTATATATAAGATTATCTCATTCGTTAGTTGTACCCAGGTTAATCTATCATTTATGGTACTTAGTATATCCCATGGAAATCATTAGAATCTATGTTAAATAAGAAATTCTCTATCAAAAGTATGTCATGAGGGGCTCCATTAGAAACTCAGTATATTACCTCATTCGTATATCTCGAGGTAAGCCACGTACTTGCATAAACCATTAATGGGCTTATCTCTCTGTTGAAAAGTAATTAAAAAAATAAAGTAACTATTACAAGTTAGTGACATAAAATGCAATATGAGTCTATCATATATTTTCCCATAATCGCACCTTAGACCGTTGTGTCAAACATGTCTCACCCGGACATGCCTTCATACGCACATCGATTCCACTCCAGGCATGTATGTTCCCAAGAGGGTGCCGCTTCTAGGACATGCATGTTGCCACGGAAGACCAACTGTGCAACCCAAATCATGTCATAGTGCACATCGGAGAAACCTTCAAACCTAATAAAAGTTCAAACATCTTCAAGGCTGAGGCATGATCAACATCGACTAGTGTGGGGAATCAACCACGTCCTCAAAGCCAAGGTTTCGCATAGTTCCTAGTATTGAACGGGTGAACATGAGAATAAGAGCATACATATCCATTGGCCAGAGTTATGAGAAAATATATAAAATTATACAAGTTAAATATTTCATAAGTCTACAAATACAATATATGCAATAATAATAAAAACTTTAAGAAGTGTCATATCATCGCACATGCCATCATGTCCCCATTGGCCAATCATTATTGTCGGCTTCACTAACATTACATCGAATACATTCATAATCAAAGTAATACATCTCATCTCATTGTAACCATCATTTCAAAAATAATCAGCTCAGGAACATCATTATATGATATCCACAATATACAATTTCATAACTAGTTTACAATCATCATTGCTTTATCCCCACTAAAATCTATCAAATGTTAAAGATTGACCAACCTAAGCACCGAATCCTCAACCAAAAAAGGCCTCCACAATTAATCCACATCAGCTCCTAATTGAGTTTCGAATCACAACACAAACAACCTAAAAACCCAAACAAGCAATACCAAAATGAACAAGTTGTCCTAACCTATCAACTTGACAAATCGTCACTCAAACGTACATAACTCTCACACTGGAATACCAAAATTGAAAACCGTTTAGAGCTATAGAAAGTAGACACAAAGAGGTTTGCAACCATATAAGGCACGTTCCCTGGTAATTTCTAAAATAATCTAGATTTTCTGACAAAGTCAGTTCATTTGCAGGTTGTCGATAGATTGACACCCTAAGACTATTCGGACCATAACTTCCACTATAAAACCCTCCTAAGTTTTTTTTTTTTTTTTTTGGTGAGCTGAGTTGTTGTTATGCGATTTTGGTATGAGGGTTTTGAATTTTGATTTGTTGGTGTGAAGGGTTCACGAAACAAGTGTGAGCGAGTGAAGAAAAAGAAGGAAGAGACGAGAGAGGAAGTTGCAAGGAGAGGGGAAGAGAATTGTGAATTCTGTCTTCTTTCCCTCAACTAGCTGGGCTTAAATAACACTAGCTGAACGTTTGATTAAAATATAGGACAAATATAATTTGTCACGTGCCTTTCTCTGAGTTTTTTTAGGCCATTGCCTAAATTTATTAAAGGAAACAATGATATAATGGTTTTGTAACACCGAACTAATCAACAAAGACATGCCCCGGTAGTAATTTAGACTCAAAATTATGGTTATTGAAAAGCAAAAGCAAAAGATGAGGGGAGCTATCATCCTCCATCCCATAAACATCACTGAAGCAACTTGACTTCTATACGAGGCTTCAGGATCATAAGCATAGCTAATTTGAAACATATAAACGGAGTCCACAATGATAAATCTCCTCCCTACCAGAGTTTGACAAACTCCACACCACTCTTTCGTGCCATTTCAATCTCCCGCTGACTCGTAAAAGCAAAATAAGAGCAAGCTTAACTTCAATCGTACCTTGACAACAAACACATTACAAGAGGAAACCTCTTGCAAGCATCTTTTGTAGATAGATTCAAGGTATGACACCAGAATATCCTTCGGCTTTAGCATCAGATTGTGGCTTGAGAACCTACATGCAATTAGAAGACCATCCCATCCACTAAATCATGCTACACCAAAGTAAGCATCATCTTGTCTTTCAAAGTTTTCAGCTGAAGATATTAAATAAATAAAAACATGGAGAGCTATTATGTATGAACATGACTGAATCGAGCTTATAGAAAAAGAATGTTCATAAATAGATGGTAGCAGAGGGTATACTCATCATCCTTGAAAAACAAAGCCACTCTAGAACCAAGAGGTGTATTGAGCTTGATGATAAAAAGTTTAAAATATAAAATAAAATTCCAACATATAGTTGAGAACATATACTATGAAAAGTAATTTATAAGAAATAAAGAAACTAATACTGTGCTATTGCTTAGGTTTGTTCAATGGGAACCAACCTGACCTAAAGAAAGTAACTCACCGGAGCATAGTTCCGAGTAACCTTTGCTCCAGTTCCACCAGGAGTTGCAACATGATATTCATTCCAGAACCAAATGTTAGGTGCCAGACCGTCTAACCAATGAATTAAGCAAGCACTTCCAATACTAGGAATTATGCAAACAGTCCAACTAAATGAAATATTTGTAAAAGCTAATCAACGTTCAAACTAACTTTCTAACATGACAAAGTTGAGACTGGGGTAGTCAGATAAGGAATTCTGTTTTGGAATTCCAATCAGCAGGTATATCATTACATTCTAGTCCATGGATGTTATAAAGAATGCATTCCAGGTTTTTTGTCGCATTACTCATAATGTCAGAAAACGCACAAACTTTTGTTGTAATTTCTCTACTGATCTGACATACACCCTCCTACTATTTCAAGGGGTCAGAGTATAATACAACCTAACAATCTCATCCAAAAGTTAACGCGCACTTCTAGGTCAATCCCTTTTGAGGCCACCTCAGCAAATAAAATTTCTAAAGTGTATTGGCTCAGAAATCACTCTTTAGATCATCATCATCATCGACGAAAATTTTCTAGTTAACCTAATCATATTCGCCAAGTTTTTTTGGAACCATTCCTAGATCACAACAACAGTACATCAATGCACGAGAGACATCTGATTCATAGATATCGATAAATGATGGGTTCAACGGAAGCTTACAAAACAAGTTTCACAACTTCGATGTATTCTCAAAATTCAACAAAACTATCTATTGGCCAATGGCCTTAATTTATAATCGACCAAAAGCTTGCTAAAGTCCTTACTCCTACTTGAATTGAATTTCTAATTCTAATTGCAAAAGTCCTACTCCTAGTTAGACCTTAACAAGGACCGACCTGACCCAATTAATTATTAATTAAATAATACAATAAATAAAATATCAACATTACATCATTCTCCCCCACTTCGAAAAACTCGTCCTCGAGCTTTCGGGATGAGATCTCCGAAAAATGCAATGCTAAGACTCGACCTTGAACTTTCCCTTGAAGTTGTTCGTACCATGAATTATCAAACTAAAATTTGGCCACCAAACATAGGGTCCAACATGAATCCTCGGCTAAAAGGAAATCCATTTCATGATTTGAATATTTTTGCATGCAACCCCATCCCCTAATTGAGCTTCAAACATGTTCCAAATTGGATCATGAATTTTGTTATGCAGTGGTACATGCAATACTTGTGTCAAAGAGTAAGGGAAATTAGGATTGTTCTTCACAACCACCCCTTTCTTACCAATTTCTTCAATTTGCAAATTTTCTTTGACATGAAAATTGTAAATTTTTTTGTGATGTGTTTCGGCCTCACAATGCAACAACTGCGAGATAACCGTATAACCTTCATACACATCAAACACGGGTGGTTTTTCCCAATCAACAACAGTAGGATTCACCTTTTCTGCTTCAGACGGATCTGAAAAGATCCCATCTCGTTTTTCAGCCTCACGACGAGATTTTTCGCAGATAACGTCAGGTTCTTGACGAACCTAAGATTTTTAACAACCAATTGCTCCAAGATATTCGCAATGGATTTCTCCATGCGCTCCATCCTTGCGTGGTGACTCTAGTTCCCTTAGATGGCATCTTTGTCTAAAGATTTTACCGCTCTGATACCAAATTGATGGGTTCAACGGAAACTTACAAATCAAATTATAACTGAAACTTGAAAATCAAAGTTTCAAAACTTCAAAGTATTCTAAAAAATTCAATAAAACTATTTATTACATTGGCCAATGGCCTTAACTTTTTTTTTTTTTTTTTTTTTTTTTTTTTTTTTTTTTTTTACATTGGCCAATGGCCTTAACTTATAATTGACCTAAGTTTGCTAAGCAAGCAACTACTTTCCTAAACAAAATAAACACCCTCACTCCTGCTTGAATTGAATTTCTAATTCTAATTGCAAAAGCAAAAGTTCTAATCCCGATTCCTATCAAACTTGTACTTTTCGTTGGGCCTTAAGAAGGACTGGCCCAATTATTAATTAATATAATAAATAAAATACCCATATTACATCAATAACGCCCACGTCCAAATCGCTAATCCCCCTAATTGGGTAAAAAATGCTTTGGTTAGGGTTGTCAATGGACCAGGGTTATTCGATTCGAAAAAGCTAGATTCAAATTTCATTTTCTCGGGTTTTTGGATCGGATTAAGACTCCAAAATTCAATCCGAAATTTTTATGGGATTAGATTGTATTTGGGTAAATCCAATCAAATAATAATCCGAATTGCATTGCATGTAATATTTTAAAAATGGAGCTTTTGGTCATTTCAATTCTTTTTTTGGCATTTGGTTTATTATAAGGAAAAATCTTAACTTAAAAGAGTGTTTTATTTGTTCTATTTTTCAATTTTTAATATAAGGAATTTTCAAATTATGATTCAGGTGGATTTCGTATTTGGATTGCGATATTGGATAATTTTTTGGATTGGATTTGAATTGACTTAATTTTTATTGAATTGGATTTGGATTTCCAATACTCTGACTTGAATCCAATCCATTGACAGCCCTACCTTTGGTTCATCCCACCCAACCCCCCCGCCCCCCACAACATATTCTACAGCAAACAGTGTATAGAACAAGATTATTGAAATATCTCTCTCAGTCCTAAAAGCCTTCCATCACCACTTCTTGATACATGATAATAATATCCTCTTTCCCCAAATAAACTTAGTCAATCAGAAATCAACTTCACTTGGGTGAAACATACTTTCTTCCTAGATAAATCCAATTAGCATATCTGTTATATCCAGGGGCGGACCTAGGATTTTAGTCGAGGGGGGGCGAAATGGAAAATACTTATTAATTGATAATAGTAGTTATCAATGGTAAAGCCAATTTTTTTTTACCAAAGCTAGTAACTAATAAAAAAAATTCTAACTATAAAAAATACAATGCATATATCAAATTGGATCCAAGTGTAGTCAATTTTAAGTCAAAATAAGGTCACTATTGATAACATTAGCAAAGAGCAAACAAGCATATATAACTAATATCACAAAAGAGCTTGTCTAGGCAGCCAGACTTTAAAGCCATTTTTTTGCCAGGCTAGAGCATTTTTACACCTTTACCCATTCTCTTTAAAATACAATCACAGACATTATCTATAGAAGGGATAAAAATGTAAAAAACTTAAAACCTGACCAAAAAGTGGCTATAAAGCCTGGTTGTCTAGAATTGAGAATCACAAAATAATTAGGATAAGTTCCAGGTGAAGCTAAAAAAAATTTGAAATTTGCGAATCTAGTATGATCAGAATACAATTTCAAAGAAAAAATAGTTTATATGAGGCTCAAATTTTATACGAGTTGGCTAATGGTATATATTTTCATTGAATTCTATCGTTATTATTTTAAATATTAATTTTAAATATTTTTTTGTTAGGGGTTTAATATCACTTGTGAAAAACAATTTATTTATTTAATGTTAATAAATTTTTATTAAACTAAACATTTTTTAATGTTTGCAATTACTAATAAAATTGCATTGAAAATAAAATAAAAATGCACTCAAAGAGTATCGAACTCAGGTCTTTTACTAAAAAAGATAAACCTACAACCACTACACCAACAAATACATGTTTGAATATTTTCATAAACAATTAACATATTGTATTCTACATTATATAATCAATTTTTTAAGACTAAAATATATATACTAAAAATATTTTAAAAGTTGAGGGGGGGCGGCTGCCCCCCTCGCCCCTTAGTAGGTCCGCCCATGGTTATATCAGTAAAAGATTAAAAAACAAAACAAAACAACAAATAAAAGAAAAAAAAAAAAAGTGGCCATGGCAAAGTAAGACAGAAATACTTGACGAGATGAACTTCACATGAAAAAGAAAAGAAACAAAATGAAGAAAGATAGTTTTCAATTCATGAGAGAGATTATTACTGAAGACAATGCAACAGGTTCACATGAAAAAGCAAAGAAATAAAAGGAAGAAAGGTATTTGTTCAATTCATGTGAGAGATCATTATTGAAGACAATGCAACAGAAGATGACGGTCAATAGCTTAAGCAGAAAAATCATACTAATATATAAAAATAATATCATCAAAATGAAAGTTAAAGCAACCTTGAAGTAGTTCCTAACTGGAGAAAACATTTAAAAATGTGTACATTGGGGCTTGTGCAAGGCCAAGAACAGCTCTCTTAGCCAGTGGGCAGATGTATAACAAGTCTTTACCCATGGGTGGAACCTGTCTTTGAGCATTAACATTGTGTTACGACAATAGCAATGCCAATGAGCCTAACTAATCAAACTGCGGCAGCTACTTACCCAACGCTTATTTGCCAACATGGTCAACTTCACAGCTTCCACAAATTGTCCAACAGTAGGTGATTGCATGCAAATCCGCTCTGCGCTCATTCTCATCCAGAGCGCATTTTCTTCAGAGCGAAATAACAAAATGAACCATCTTCTTTTCCATATGCTTTTCAACCTTCAACTAATCCCTAAAGATAGAATTGAAAACAATACATTGGTAAGTGAAAATAAAATGAACAAATACTTTAAGACAAACTGAACTTAAATAAACCTTACAGAAATTATAACAGTGAAAAACTTAAGCCACATTGCAAACAGGTGAGCATTAAACTTATGATACAATATGCACACCAGTGTACTTCATGGAACTAATATAGGCAGGGTCACTATTAAAGTAGTAATTGCTTTGTTTGATGTTTTTCTATATAGGCTCTGGAAACAGATATAAATCCTTTCCCTCATCATCAAAGATTACTAATGCACAATAAGAATCACAACATAAGCGGGTAGTGTGTAAGCAGAAGTATGCTAGCAACAATGAGATGACACTAAAACAATGTTATGTTTCATGACAGTGCCTATATCTTGTGCAGAAATTAAAGTGTTTCCTCCATAGCCTATATGTTATCTTGTGCACAAATTGGAGTATCTTTCTCCATGATATAATCATTAACGAGATTTCCTAGGTTCATCCGCCAGATGGACATGGAAAGCAGACATTCTATTCCAAGGTCATACGTTCAGGATTGGTGGCATTGTACATACTCTAATGAATGGTCAGTCTCATTGATGTATTCAGCAGAAGCTTATCGAAACTTGATTAACAAAGTTTCAAAGCTCCAATAATATTTTTCAGTACTCAAAACAAAACTTATTACCACTTATTTTTCATGTCGATTTAAACTCAATAAACCCTATACTTAAATCCTATTGGACTTGTATTCCTAGTTGGGCTTTAACATGGACTCACCCATTACTAATAACTAATACTAAATAAATACTAATGATAATATTAATACTAATACTAATATACAACTCAATATTACATCACTCATAGTCTAAGAAGTTTACTGAATGATCAAACAGGGCTTTCAAAAGTGTCTTCTAACGCGATTGTAGCTACCTAAGTGAAACATATGTTTAACATTTGGAAATGTGTGAAACTGTTCAATTTCGTATCAGACATCTAAAAGGTCCTTACTCCATTAGGGCAACAACTTAGATTTCGCAAGGGAAGATCAAAATCTTTATCAAGGGATGATGAATGGATGTTGATGTCTTTGATGAAGATTATAATTTAAGAATAAGATGTCTGACATTTTGGGCTGTAGTTTGTCTATGTTTAGGATGTTATGGTCATGATATAAAAATTTTAATGGTGTGTATATTAGACTATTAATTTAGTTGACTACTTGACTTAAATTTGGTAATGGAACTTCCAAGTTCGAAGTTTCATTATATACATATAATATTTTGGATGTGGGGTTACGAGTTATTTATCATATATTTTAATTCTAAGTACTATCTGTATACACTTCTAAAGATGACAGTTCATGTATCGGTCTATTGGCACGCCTCCGCTTTTAAAAACCTTGGATTGGAGTTCGATCGGTAGTGTAACTATGACACCCAAAAAACATAGGTTTTCAACATGGACACAAGGTGTCGGACACATCAATCAAACTGTAAGTTATACTATTATTTGCTATTTCAGCAATAGTCATATTCTTTCACTTTTAGATCAACAGTGCACCACAAACTTGCAATAATATGCTTGTAATATTTGTAAAAACTGAAACTTGTGAAAGATATGTGACACTTCTTATGGAATCTCCAACAGGTGTCCCAGTGTCGGAGTGTCCAATTCGTGTCAAACACGAGAATTTATTTTAATGTGTCGTTAAATAGGTAGTAACACCTAAGTAGCAAGATTGACCAACAATTAGAGGGACATGACTAACAACTAAATTTTATATATAAAAAATGATGTATTCTAACACACTAGGTTGTCCTTGTTGTGGAGGGTTTTTTAGTTGAGATGACTAGCACCTTGTAACCTAGTCCAACACCAACATTGACACGTAGCCTTATCGCTGTTACATAGGAAGATAAATGATATGCGCTCACCAAAATACAGGGTGTTTTTACTCATTCCAAATCGATATCTATATTATACACTTATCCATCTCACACTTGTTTGACCCAATAGTGCTTCTCAGTAAAACTCAGTAAAAGCTCTGAAACAAACATCAATGGGATTCTACCAGTAACTGGTAGAAATAAGGCATGTACTTTCACGAGATTTAGACTCTATTACATGGACATGTCTAATCTGGCGAAATACCTCTGTCAGACACATGTTAATTCACCATTAGAACTTTCTTCATAGGACATATATCATTTTATAGACAACTTCCTCTGCATCTTGAAGATAGGAAGAGACCAAAATCAACATATAGAATATTGAAACTTGTAAGAATAAAGTTATAGGGCTAATGTAAAAGACTTATAAAATGATTCAGATGACTAACTTGCCTGTAGTTTAAGATTCCAGCTTCGCTCAACTCAATGTTCCCATAACGTTTATTCACCTTGGGAAATTTTTCCCATAAGATGTCATGACATACATATATTCGGTCATTCTCAGACTCAGTCCAAGGTCATCCCAACACATGTCAGTCAAGTCAATGGTTTCTATGCTGTTTCACCAAAGAAAAGTATGTGACTATCACAAATATTTAAAAAAAGGGTGTGTGTGTTGGGGGGTGGTTGTCGGGTCGTAATTAAGTACTTTATCCAATTTACAGATAGTAGCCTACTTATTTTGAGATTTTCCTCGGTCAACCCAAATATAACAGAACCTGTGTCATATGCACCCACTGTCTAAATTATTAACCTCAGTGTTCAGATACCCCAATATCCAGAGCAAATTTATTTGAGCGTCGGGAACTTGGGATAACTGAAACCCAGTAAAGTGCAAATTAAATGATTCTAAAAGCCAAGACTAAGCTAAATCCAATTTGTTAAAACAGAGTCCAAGACAAGGCCATGTCCTTGGTGTTCTAATGTCCTCAACCGAAATGATACAAATTTAAATTCATAACTGAACATTGAAAGACCCTTTAGTTTTCTCCAACTCTGACATAGTGAAGCATGGCTCGCTAGCAGCACCTTAGGATGGCATAGCCCTAAAGTTAACAGCGAGGTTCAAATGAGGAGACGTGGCTCCCTTTCTGATTAGTAAGGATCCTATATGAACTAAAGCTTTTACTAAAGCCAATGCTAAAATATCTTTAAACTTCCAAAGAAGGTTTATGCAGAAAATACATAAATTATCTAAAATAAATGAACGTAGAGTACAATTCATAGGGTATAATGTTTCGCAAATATGAAGTCATCAAATATTAAATACATAAATTAGTTTCCTTTAATTCTATCAATCTTGTTGCTTTCTACAATGTTGCTCTTCTCTCACTCTGCATCACTCGGGAAATACCAAAAGCTTTCATTAATTTTTTTTCATGTAAAATGCAGTTGTTCTTTGAGAAACACTTATCTATTACATCACAATGAATACTCAAAGTGCACAAATCATAGCAAATATGGTTGTCTATTTCTTGTTATATCACTAAAGTGGAATATATGGTAATACCTGTTTCACATATCAGCTTATGCTCCCACCCAACTATAGCCTGTTGTTTTCATCGCCCCAACAGCTTCCATGGTTCGCCTCATTTCAATTGCGTCAGCTTGACGACAAGCAGCAACATAGATATCACATAAGAGAATGTAGTATCCTCCTTCATCTGGATTTTACACCAAGGGCTCCTTCACTATCCGTTCCCCAATGTCGACATCACCATAAATCCTACATGCACTGAGCAATGCTCCCCATACCACATCATTGCTTGAATAGGCATGTTGATGATCAAATCATATGCCTCCTCCAACTGCCCTGCTCTGCCTAACATGTCAACCATGCATCCATAATGCTCAATACTCGCCTCGATTCCATAGTCAATTTTCATACTCGAGAACACCTTCCGACCCTCATCCACCCACCCATTATGTGTGTATCCAGTCAACAGAGCCAAAAACGTCGCCCCATCAGGCCACACTCCATAACTCCTCATCCTATTGAACAACTCAGCAGCTTCTTTGGCATCCCCATGATTTCCGTAGGCAGATATGATTGAGTTCCAAGTACTCAAGCTTTTCCTCTCCATCTTATCAAAAACCTGTCTTGCTCCATCCACACACCCACACTTGGCATACATATCTATCAAAGCATTGCATAGTGAGATCATCCTCCCAAATCCATTCTCATTGATATAACGATGAATGTACAACCCAGCATTCAAATCACCCAAGTTAGTGCAAGCCGAGATCACACTAACCATAGTAACTTCATCCGGTCTGACACCCGCGTCCCTCATCTCCCTAATCAACTCCAATGCTTCCGAAGAACACCTTGCTTTCGGATACCCAGAAATCATAGCAGTCCAAGAAACCACATCTCGCTCCGGCATTCCATCAAACAAAATGCGAGATTCTTCCAATTCACGCTTCCTCACACATGAACAACAATCAAACCCGACCAAGACACAACATCCGGATCCACAGTCTCATCAAACACCCTCCGAGCTAAACTAGGAACACCCATTACCCCATAAAGGTTAATCAGCGCATTCTGAACATACAAATACGTTCCAAACCCAAATTTCAAAACCCGTCCATGAATTCCACCTGCAGTATTATACAACACCAAACCCACATGTCATGAACCAACCAACTCTCCCAAAAGCTGGCCCGATGAGCTTATTTTAATCCAGCCTATGAATTACTCCTACCGGGAATCGAACATTGGATGTGGAGTTTGACTCTGATACCAATTGTCATGAACCAACCAACTCTCCCAAAAGCTCGAGCTGTCCAGGAGGGGAAGATCCATGATTAGGATCGTAACATTCATGACTGGAGAATTCTGGGAGGCAACTCTAAGCAGGAAAACAGAGTTGAAAGTTTTGGCGCGAAAGTTGGGCGCCAATATTTGAATGAAATTTTGTTTTGTATTTCAGTTACGTATAGTGAGTGGAGTAGAAACATCCACGTAGCAATCATTTAATAGATATTTCGAAAGTTTGTTAGAGGCCAGGCCTTAAATAGGGGAAAAACATAGTAGAAGGGATATGCTTGTATGTAGAAAATGAGTTGGGGTCTCTGAATTCAATAGAGTCAGAGATTTGTTTTCCTTACCTTATCAGTTTATCAATACAATTGTTACTTATGTTTCTCTGTGATTCTCAATTGAAGTCTCAACTGTGACATTTGGTATCAGAGCAAGCTTGCGATCTCTGTGGCAAAGCAAATTATGGAAATAAGATCGAAAGAAATGGAAGCTATGATTAAAGAAACAAAGAAGAGTCTAATGGAAACCGTTGGGCAAATGGAGATCATGAAAGCAGAAATTAAGAGAGTGGCCATGGCAAATGAATCTCAAAGTCAGAGAATGGAAGCAAAGATGGAACAACTGCTCCAAATGCTGAACTCACGCCCAGATGCAGGAAATATCGAAGGGAACACAGCCTCTAGTTCACAAATCAGTGGATCTAGAGAAGCTCCCAGGGGAAACATTCTCCACACTCAGATGGAGAATCCAGGTATGTTTTCAAGACTTCCTAAGTTAGAATTTCCTCATTTTGATGGAATGAACCCTCGATCTTGGTTAAAGAAGTGTGAGAGATACTTTGAGTTTTATCAAATGGGAGATGAAATTAAGGTTGCAGTAGCTTCGATCCGTCTGCAAAGAAAAGCTGAAATATGGTTCCTCGACTACTAGATGTGTAACGAAAGTCTCAAGTGGATTCACTTCACCCAAGACCTTTGTGAACGTTTTGAAGAATCAGTGTCCGAGAACTTTGTAGGAACCTTCAATAAATTGAAACAAGAGACAACAGTAGAGGAGTATTATGACCGCTGCGAGGAGCTCAAGTCCTTAACGATCCACCACAATAAACACTTAGACTATGCCTACTTTGTGATGAGTTTTTTGAGTGGGCTGAAACCAGACATTAAGGCCTTGGTCCAGACGTTCAAACCAACCACAGTCATTCAAGCATTTACTCTGGCTCGGATGCAAGAGTCTTCGATGGGAACACAACAATCAACCACCAGGAGTTACAATTATTCTTCTATTCAACCTAGGCATGGAGTCCCAAGTACAAATTCACCTTCCATTACAAAATTCCAGTCACATAGCAATTCCACCAATCCCTCCAACAATCAAACCAACCACCAATCCAAGCCATTCACATCCAGCTACAACCAAAACACTAACAAGGCTCCTGTAACTCCATACATACCACCCATCAAACGAATGACTCAAGCTCAAATGAGGTCGAGGAGATAAAGAGGCATGTGCTACCACTGTGACGAGCAGTACAGACAAGGACACATATGTAAACAGCAACACTTATATCTAATAGTGCCTGAAGAAGAATTGGCTGAGGAAGAAACTGAAAACATGGCTGACACTGAGGATCTGATGCAAGAAATAGACACTGAAATGGAAGTTTCATTACACGCTATACATGGGAGTTTCGCTGTGAATACTATCCTACTAAAAGGGAAAATAAAGAAGAGAATCATTTCCATTTTGGTGGACACTGGAAGCACGCACTCGTTTATAGATCCTAAAGTTGTAAGTGAAACCAACTGGCCAACTCAACTGACTCCACAGATGATCATCAAGGTTGCCAACGGTCAACAATTGATAAGCAATGCTATTTGTACAAACCTCCAGTGGACTATGCAGAATTTGGGGTTTGAAGGAACAGTAAGGGTTCTACCCTTAGGTGGCTATGATATGGTACTAGGGGCTGACTGGTTGAAACCTTATGGGGACATCATAATTAATCTCAAGAAGCTTTAGATAACCTTGACAATTAATGGGAGTCATGTAACCTTACAGGGAATCACAAATGAAGGGTCCCTTCACCTTATGGAAGCCAAGAGTATATCCAGATTTATCAAGAAACACTCCACCTGTTTTATTGGGCAGCTATTCTCCATCACAGAAGAAATCACTAAGGAGCCTATAGCACACCCAAAGTTAGCTCAAATATTGACTGACTTCCAAGATGTCTTCCAAGTTCCTAAGCAACTACCACCCACTAGACCCTTGGACCACAAGATACCACTTAAACCAAACTCTTCACCCCCTTCCCAACACCCCTACAAGATCCCTTATATGCAAAAAACAGTTGTAGAACAACTTATATAAGAGATGCTTCAGGCTAATCTTATCCAACACTCTCACAACCCGTTTGCTGTCCCCATACTCCTAGTAAAGAAAAAGGATGGTTCTTGGAGATTCTGTGTTGATTACAGGAGGCTAAATGAGATAACCATCAAGGATAAGTTTCCTATGCCACTAATAGATGAGCTTTTGGATGAACTACATGGAGCTACGGTGTTTTCCAAATTAGATCTCTGATCCGGATACCACCAAATACTTGTACACCCTCCGAACATCCATAAAAGAGCATTCAAAACCCACCATGGGCATTTTGAATTCAAAGTTATGCCATTTGGGTTAACCAATGCCCCAGCGACCTTTCAAGCCTTGATGAATCAAATTTTTCATCCATATCTAAGGAAATTCATCCTAGTGTTTTTTGACGACATCCTTGTCTATAGTCCCTCACTTCATACTCACTTCGCTCATCTCCAGACCACACTCTCAATCCTACGAAAACACCACCTGTATGCTAAACTATCAAAATGCTCCTTCATCCAACCAAAACTGGATTATTTAGGCCATATTATCAGCCAACAAGGAGTAGAGGCAGACCCGAAAAAGATAGCAGCAATGAAAAAATGGCCTATTCCAAAGACACTCAAACAGCTACGAGGATTCCTTGGGCTTACGGGTTATTACAGGAGACACTAAAAACAACTATGAGCACTGCACCAGTTCTGGCTCTACCTGACTTCACAGTTCCATTCACTTTAGAAACCGATGCATGCTCCAGAGGTGTGGGGGCAGTGCTAGCACAAAAAGGCAGGCCAATTGCATTTTTTAGCAAGGCTTTGGATCCAAAAAATCAGGCCCTATCAACTTACGAGAAGGAACTCTTTGCTATTGTGCTATCAGTCCACAAATGGAGGTCATATCTCCTTGGATCCAGGTTCTTCATCCTTACGGATCATCAAAGCATCCGCCACCTTCTTTCACAGAAGGTAACCACCATCCTCCAACAAAAGTGGATATCTAAGTTGTTGGGGTACGACTACGAGATCCAATACAAGAAGGGAAGTGAGAATAAAGCAGCAGATGCACTGTCTCGGTTTACTGAAGAAACATGATAGCTCCATGCTTTGACTAGTGTTACACCACAGTGGTTCAGTGAGGTACTAGAGAGCTACACAGGTGATCCTACGGCTCAGGCTCTTATTCCACAGTTGGTCATCAACCCCACTTCTATTCCCAAGTATTCTCTCACTCATAAGCTGCTAAGGAAAAACAACAGGTTGTATATTGGGGCAGCTGGTTCACTGAGATCACAGATATTGCAAGCCTTCCACAACTCCCCCTTAGGTGGACATTCAGGAATTCAAGCATCTTATAAGAAATTGGCTCAGTATTTCTACCGCAAGGGCATGAAGACAAACTTGATTACCTTAATTACACACTGTGATGTTTGCCAACACAACAAAAGTGAACAAACTATGTATGGGGGCCTCTTACAGCCACTGCCAGTTCCTACTCAGGCATGGCAACACATAACAATGGATTTCATCGAAGGCTTACCTCTCTCACAGCACAAATCAGTCATTTTAGTGGTGGTCGATCGCCTGACCAAATACAACCATTTTATTGCACTTAGCCACCCCTTTACAGCTTCAAAAGTGGCTGATGAGTTCTTACAAAATGTGTACAAACTACACAGCTTACCTTCCTCAATTGTGTCCGATAGAGATAAAATCTTCATGAGTGCTTTCTGGCAGGATCTCTTCGGTGCATTAGGAACAACCTTGTCCTTGAGCACAGCATACCACCCGCAAACAGATGGAAAAACCGAACGAACCAATTCCTGCTTGGAGACATACTTACGTTGTATGACAGGTGAAGCACCTTCTCACTGGGCCAAATGGCTCTATTTAGCAGAGCACTGGTTTAACACAGCATTCCATACAAGCCTGCAGTCCACACCATTCTAGGCCCTCTACGGCTACTCTCCACCATTGTTGGCTCTGCCCCCAATTACATCCTTAGTTGTGACTGATGTTCAACAATATTTAGAAGAGAGAGAACAAATGCTCCAGCTGATCAAGGAGAAGCTCCACCGTGCGCAAGAGAGAATGAAGCTATATGCAGATAGGTGAAGAACTGATAGATGCTTTGCAATTGGTGATTGGGTCTACCTTAGGCTACAGCCTTATCGACAAACATCAGTGAATCTACGGAAGAATCTCAAGTTGTCAGCTCGATTCTACGGTCCATTTCAAGTGCTTGACAAAATTGGAACCGTAGCATACAGACTACAACTGCCTACCCATTCCAAAATTCATCCAGTCTTCCATGTTTCCCAACTGAAAAAAAGAGTGGGCTCGGCCATCTCCGTCTCCCCTCATCTTCCACTGGTTGATACCCAAGGAAAATTCAAAGTGGAACCCTTCGCCATCTTAGCACGAAGGATGATTCCCCGCAACGACAAAGCTGTGACACAGGTTTTGATCCACTGGTCGAATGCTTCAAAGGAAGACGCAACCTGGGAAGATTGGTCCTATATTGCCTTTTATTTTCCTCATTTTCGTCCTTGAGGACAAGGACATTGCAGGGAAGGAGGTAATGTCATGACTGGAGAATTTTGAGAGGCAACTCTAAGCGGGAAAACAGAGCTGAAAGTTTTGGCGCGAAAGTTGGGCGCTTATATTTGAATGAAATTTTGTTTTGTATTTCAGTTACGTATAGTGAGAGGAGTATAAACATCCACGTAGCAATCAGTTAATAGATATTTCGAAAGTTTGTTAGAGGCCAGGCCTTAAATAGGGGAAGAACAGAGTAGAAGGGATATGCTTGTATGTAGAAAATGAGTTGGGGTCTTTGGATTCAATAGAGTCAGAGATTTGTTTTCCTTACCTTATCAGTTTATCAATACAATTGTTACTTATGTTTCTCTGTGATTCTCAATTGAAGTCTCAACTGTGACACTCGCTTTAAGCAGAAATGTGAAGGTGAACTCGTCTGAGGGGTACAAAATTATGCCTCATTTCATAAAACAAGTGTATAGACTGCAAAGGGGTCTGGCTCCTAGAGTACCCTCTAATGAGGGTGTTGTAGAAGAAAGTCTTTGGTTGGGGCATTTGGGTGAACAGTTTGTTGGCATAAACTAAGTCCCCAGTTGAAGAGACTGAAGCGAACTTGAACATCTTTGCGAGGAGGAGAGTGTGGAGATTGAGACCAGTTCGGCTTGCCAGAGTGTGGATTCGCTTCAGGTGTTTCATTGTGGTGCATGTTTCATGGAGGGAGATTAGAGTGGTGGCTAGGCTTGGAGTGGGGAGTGGGAGTCTCCATTGTTGTAGTTTTGTAAAAGAGGAGTTGTTATTGGTTCTTCTTACATGGGTTTTCTTCTACCAAGTTTGAAGAGTTATTAAACGTTTGCTTGGTGTGATTAGTTTAGGCAGGATGTTGACTGTTTGAGTTATTAGAATTTGGATCGTATGTTTTGCTTGAGATCTAGTGATGATATCCAAATTGTTTTTACTTCACATGAATCAGTAGTTCTTAATAGGTTCTAAATTTAGAACCCATTTAATAATTACGAACGAACGACGTGATTAGCACTTAGGTGGTGTTTATTTTTTTAATTGCTTACAAGCTAATTTTTAACTGGAGTTAGAAGTTCTAAACGAACTTTTAAATGAACTGTATTTTGCTTCTGAATTGCCGGTGTAAAATTAAAAGATGTTTGTTTCTAGGTGCTAACTTAAAGTCGTTTGACATTTCTGTCGATCATCACAACTCCCACTACTCACCACAAAATCACCAACATTAACCTCATTCTCCACTTATTTTTTCTCTTCCAAAACCATTGAAATCCCCTTCCTCCACCACCAGAAATTAGGGGTGGGCACTGGACGGGATGGGACGAAATGGACTCATCCCGTTCATTCGGGATCGGGACGGGATAGACCTCATTCCGACCTCGTCTCATCTCAAATGGGATCGGGAGGGGATGAGACGAGATGAGCACGTACTAAATAGTCCTCCAATAAAAAATAACAAAAAGAGTTTTATCTCACATTACTCACACACCAATAATGTCAAATTTATAAACATATAACTCGCATCGTAAATAATAATAGATATTAAATAAATAAATATTAAACTTTTTTTAAGACAAATAAATATTAAATTTCATTTAGAATTAATGATTCAATTCATTTAGATTTCATATAGAATTTCATTTCACATTGATTTAATTTCAACACATCCTAAACTTTAATTTAGAAAAATATTTTGATTAAAATTAATAATAATTATTAAATAAATAAATTCGGGACAGAACGGGATCGGGATGAGTTTGATCAATCCCAAAAGGACCCAAAAAAATTGGGACGAGACGGGACGGGTTCGGGATTGCGGGATGGGATCCCACCCCTACCTGAAATCACTATATATCTCTCTTCATAACAATCTGCAAACAGAGAAAAAGAGAAAGAGGAAGAGGAGGATGAGGGGAGGCCAGGGAGGGTGGTGGTGTTGGCATTGCTCACATGATGGAGAAGAGGGAATGCTTGGTGGAGGAGAGGGGTAGCAGTAGTCATTACAAATTTATTGTGAGGTTATTATTGGAATACATTTTCATTAAGCACTCAATACTAAGTGATCAGCACCCCATGGTCTTACTCCAATCAGAACTAAAAATAAACACCCTGTTTAGAGTGTCCCACTTCTTCGTAAGACTTCTAAGTCTATTCAGAACAAAAAACAAATGTTGTCTTAATAAGAAGTGGGACACCTTGTTTAGGGTGTTTGTTTTTAGTTCTGATACTGATTGGAGTAAGCAACATAGAGGTGTTGATCACAGCACTTAATGATGACCCAAAAATTATTCCAATAGTAACCATAAAATATTTTCTTATGATAATTATTGCCCTCATCGTCTTAAAAACAAGCAGGGCTAAATTTTGACGACCCGTCTTCATTTTCTTCATCAAGCATTGTCGTTCTACCTACTTTCACAATGACTTTTCAACCGTAAGAAACATAGCTCGTTATCTCCTTCATCTTTGTTTTTTTTTTCTCTGTATTTTTCAAGTTGTTTTTTCATCTCTCCAACTCTCCCTCTCATCTATATTTTCAAATTTTCATCATATAGCATATAGCTTTTATGCCTTATGTGTATGTTAATACCCTATTAAAGATTCTAAAATATGGGTTTTGATTTTCGATAAGATTGCACTTCCTTCTCATGTAGTATTGCAGTTATATTGGTTAAATTTACGAGATCGTATTGCAAACAAATATTAGTAAAAAATTTGGTTTGATAATGTTTTTTTAAATATATTTGTCATATTTCAATATTCTTGTAACGAAAGATATTGTAACATTCTCTAGAATTTGGATAATTATTCGCTATGGTTTTAAGCATAATATTTATGTCATGATTTTATTTAGCTCAGTAGGGCAAATTTGTCAAATAATTCTCATTCAACACCTAAAAACAAACACCTTTTAATTTACAACTTATAATCAACAGCTCATTCAGAACTTCTCACTCCAGTTGGCTTCTAAGCACTTAAAAAAACAAGGGAGTTGCTACGTGTACTCGACTATTTGGCTCGATGCCCCAACTTTATATTTTAGATTTAGCTTTTAAAAATTGCTTAGTATCCAACCAATTTTTGTTAATGTTAAATCGTACAAAATACGTTACTCATATTGTTGATTGGGGACTTTGTATAAAGGATTCCTAATGTAAATATTTGGATGTCGAATTTTTTTAGGTTTTGAATGCAATTTTTTTGGAATTTGATATAATAGTTGTAACAATTTTGAAATTTATGTATTGATTTATATTTTTGTATTTTTTATTTTTTAATACATATTGGTGTTGTCAACCCTGTATGGTTAATAAACACATTGAATTTAACGAATGCACGATTGAATTTTAGTTTTTTTGTTTACAGATGATGGTTACTATTGTTTTTTTCATTCAATAGCCAAACACTCCTTAACGAGAAAATTTCACACCAAATGATTTTAATTATTACAAAAAATGATAATCGGCGTTACATACATTAAATCTGTGTAACAAAGTTAAAACAACATAAACTACCGGTGCAATAAAGACTTGGTGCAACCGAGCCAAATAGTCGGGTACACGTAGCAACTCTAAAACACAAATGCCACCTTAATGTTGACTACTGAGTACTCGGTGCTGGGTGCTGAAAAAAAAAACACCCCCTAAGTCTCCTATTTTGTTATATAGATTTTTCGAAGGGCAATTAAGACAACGTTTGCTTCACAGAAAGCTAATAACTTTCCTAAAATTGCAATACCGGTTGTTTGGTGATCATTTTAATTGAAATCAATTTTCAAACTCTTCCAATTTAAGAATTTTTGCAAATTGAATTTAGTGGGTTGCCTAAAAATCTCACTTGTTTTATTTATTTGTTTGTTTATTTATCAAAGAAGAAGAAGAAGTTCACTGGAGATGTTTTCAGGGGAGGGGAACAATAGAGAAAGCCTAAACAAATACGATCTTCGAAGATCCCCATTTTAATTATCGATAGACTTTTACTTATTTCCAAGTAAATAACTTACTTTACTGTTGGAGTTCATACCAAGGAACCTTTCCCCTACTTTTTTTTAATCCATTAACCCTCCCACCCCAGATGCCACCGGCAGGTTTGAACTCTGAACATGTGATTTCATCCGTCGCAGGCCTACCGTTGAGTTGGTACCCTATTGACCTACTTTTCTCTTATCAGCTTGAACTTGTGCATGTTCTTTGAAATTGGCCAAGAATTTGACCAGGGAACTAACAAGGTTAAGATTTTATCGACATACACATGTAGAATCTAATTGGAGCAAACATATTTTATTTTCAATTTTAAATATTCGCGTCCCTATCTAAAATTTGATTTCTCATTAGAGATTCTAACGAGTTATATACATTCTTTATGTGATATCCATCGTATTAAAATCTCTAGAGGCTTTTTAACCCCTTGGAAATGTTAGCATGAGACAATCAAGCATTTGCTTAATTAATAAAGAACATTATATGCTAAAAATACTCCTCAACAATGGAGACTACTACCCACTCCAAACTTGCATGACAAAATCAAGCATTTGCTCAATGTTGTTCATTTCCTTTGAGTAATCATCATACCTTCAAATTGACAATTGGAAAGGAGTTTGCTAAGAGCTTGAGAACAGTTCAAGTAACCCTTTTTTTTGGGTCATTCTTGTAGAATTTGAAACTTCAGTTTTGCTAAGTAGTCAGGTCAATCAACTATTTTTTGGCTAGGGTTGGGCCTTTTTACAGTTACCCTTATCTTTAAAACACAAACACAAACATCATTTATAGAATTGATAAAATTGTAAAAATGACCGGCTGGCTTGGGTACCTAGAAGTTTTGTTGAAATTTACTTTCATTTTATTTCACCAAGAAAAAAATTATAAAAAGAAAAGAAAATGAATGTTAAAGATAGAGACTTGTAACCAACAAAAATTTCAGAGAGCCAGGCCCCTAGCGCCAGGGGGCTCTCTGTCTAGAATGATGGAGGGTATTGAAACTTCCTGACGCGTATGACCTAACTCACTGTATAACCAAAGAGCTAGTGACAATTAATGGTTTGTGGATGTAGTTGTTAACTGTATCTATATTAAAAAAATAACATTAATGATAGCAATAAATAAATAAATAAGAATAATTTTAGGGTGCTTTTTTTAGGATTAAAATTTAGCATCTAGCCATCATGGTACCGCGCTTTCTTTGGGGACATTATCTGTTTGTGAAATAATTCAGGTACCTGAACGATGGAATTAAAAATACTATGGGAAATACAGATGGGGTTGTCCTGGTTGATCGCCTACCTCATCTGTTTTCTTTAAAAGTTGTCAAAACGAAAGAGAAATTAAACTACCTGTATAGCATGTGCAGCACATGCACCTTAAACAACCGGCCGGCTATTTTAAAGTGTTGTAGATGTCATTACTTCAATTCAATAACAATGTACCCTTCCCCGTGTTTGCATTTCTGTGGACCATATACAACACAACCTATCGAACACTGGTATTGACTCTGTAATAATAAAGATCGGTAGAGGCAAGTCACTTTCCCTCAACCATGGCCTGCCTGACAGGTTGAGATTTTATAGGGATTTTACATGAGGTTAACGATAATAATAGAGCACAGCAGGGGCGGTCTGCCTCAGTCTTCAGATTCAATGCCAAACCTTCGAATTTGAATTCACCCATCTAAAGAAAAGAAGTCCTTTTTTCTGGCCATGAAATGTCACAAGGAAGCGGGAATACAATTGTCAAAATCAGACATTTGGTATCAAGGGCCTTGCTTTGTCTAATGAAAACGAGACTGCAGACAAATACACATAAAACACCGAAGATACAGGAAGATACAAATGTTTACTGTTTCATTGCATCGACATCTCTCACTTACTCCAAGCTTTGAGTCAAACCAATACAGCTTCTGTTCAGGATGTTAAAATCAAATTCCATTACTTCTGAGTATCACTTGGTCTAATAACTTAGAAGAAAGCTTTCAATAATGAAGGACTAGGCACTGTTGATTAGTTTCTCTACTCAGGCTCAAACAAAATTTTGCAAATAAACATTGCCATTTCATGTAAAAAGTGAAAATACAGCAGATGCTAATTACATATGCTTCCACTAGAAAATTAAAAATGAAAGAAATAAATAACCATATAATCAAATAAATTAGGGGAAGAAAACATATGAGGGGGCATAAGCTGCATTCTACACGAACGATTTTGAGATACGAGATGATGCTTTTTCTATTCCAGGGGGAAGCTGAGTATTGAGAATGCACATTACGTGCTCTCTGCCGGAATCTGGCCCAGGATTCCATACCTGTTGGAGAATTTGGGCCTCCATTTTGTTCTTCCCCTCACAATCTCAGGTCCGCTTTCAAGGCAGAGCATGTGATTGCACACAACCCCCCCAGCCTCAACTGGGTCCTCGTCACCGCCAACAGAAGTCAGCGACTGCAGTACGCTGTCCCTTCCGCATTCCTTCCTGTACTCCAGAGTCAAGCTGCAAAGCTCACGGTTCTCCAAAATTGAGAGAGGAGCACTCTGAAACAAAACACATTTTTTTCGTTAATAAGAAATTCAGAGAACAGGATACTTTGCACTACTGCTCTAAAGCTAATCTCCAACTACATACAGTGAAACAAAACCAGATACAGAAATGGTGCACAAAAAGTACTCATCTCTGTGATAAAATTAATTCTTTTATCGTGTTGTATTACAAGTTATGGCTGTAGAGATCTCATACAGGTATAGAAGGTCAAATTTAATAGCTCATCACAAACAAATGGTTTAGGTTTACTAGAAATTATTACCCTAGAGAAAAACAGCTAATCCCTAGTTTGTTTCTACAAGACTGTTCTCAACTTTTCACATGCTTGATAAATGTAAGAGCAAGCAGCTTTATGGAATATATACCTCAAGAATCCAGCCAATGTATTTAACATTGTTCACATGCTGGTTGACATCCAGATCATTCCATCGAGGCTGCAAGTTCATGTACACAATGTCAGAAACATGAACATGAAATAATAGAAAATAAAAATACAGCTTCAACATGGACTTACGGTTAACCCCGAACGGACATAATCTGCTGTTTTCTCATCGAGCTTCAGCAGTTTCCGATTATCCTCATCCACGACAGGAGCAAAGTCCATAAAATAGGGCTCTATCTCTCCTCTAACTTCATCTGGTATTTTGGATAATCTCCTCGTTTTTTTATTCATCATGACCCACACACTGCACAAAATCAGCAAGAATCAATACAACTCCAACCTTGGAAAAACTGTCTGATTTCACAACCAGACTATAACAAGGAACTTTGATTCAGTAAGTTGACAGAGTGGCTCTAACCTGGAAGCCCGTGCAAGGGTTTCACCCGTGTTACTGTCATGAACAAGCCAATCACGGCACATACCATTCTTTCCAGATGCACTGATGTAGGTATCTACTTGAACAACATCACCCCTGCCAACAAGAATGAAGCAACCATCCATGAGAGGTTCTTATTGAGAAATGCAATTATTCAGATAAAGCATTAGTGACAAGCCCACAAATAGACATATAAGCATAATCAATTTGTAAGAAGTCCAAGTGTAATTATTAAGAATACATGGAATAAAGTGTAAAGGGGTATTCAAAAACATATTCTGCAACATTCAAGCTCAGGAAATGCTCAAATAAACTGCTTGTAGCTAAAAGATATCTTCAAAGTTACTTGAGCTGACTTCTTGGGTGATGAACAATGAAGTGTTTTGATTCAATTTCCTTTTCCCCCCTCTGTCTCGAAGGTAAAAGGTTTGATTGATATCCACTAAGCAAAACATTGCAGTGTACAGATCCCTCCTACAGTGATAAAGGAGATTATCACAATCGGATAGGATGAGGCTCACCCATTCAAGCAATAATCTCTCTTGTGGATGCCCAATTCCAAAGAGTGAAAACATCTCCATACACAGCTTCCTCTACTCTATAGCTATCTCTTGAAAGACTGTGAGATGACGGACTAACAGATAGCAAAGGAATCCATGTTCCACACAAGTTCCCAAGCACCTCTATAAAAGGACTATTTTTTTCACCTTTTGCATACCCCAATCAAACTAAAACCCGATAAAATACCAAAGCGTCATAGGAGATGTTCACAATACAGATACCTAGAACCTCTACAAATACTTTGGACCATATGAACTTGGCTAGGCCCACCACCATATGCTAGCAGATATGCTCATGTGAAATAAGGTATTGATAAATAAGTGAAAAGGAGTGTGACTATTGATGCCAATTAGTTCAGAATTTCACAGACAGGTCTGATAAAAGTGAGAAGACAGTATGCAATACATTTCTAACTCTTTTTCTTTTTATTCCAATTAAAATAAATTTAAGATTGAAAATCTAGAATAGATAGTAGTTTCTTCACAAATTTTCAAAAAGCAGTAGAAACTTCATGGAGTTAAAAAAAAGTGTAGTCAAAACTTTCAAATAGGGTTCAATAAACAAATCAAAGTAAAAGAAACAGATAATATCAGATAGCATGAACTAGCCGAAGAAGTGGCATACCAGGTAGGATAACGATCAACCAGAATATTCATCCTAGTAACCACCCAGATTAAGTCTCTTTTACTCATCTCAGGCGTAGAACCAAAACCATCACCCATAAGCCCTACAATCTTGCAATGATTAAGAGCCGTTTCCTGACATGCCCAAAAATCCATAAGGAACCATACTTATCATGGAAGAGTACGAGAAGCAAAAAGCTGTCATACTGTGATGTGTATAACTTGGTAATTTCTCTATGATTCATTTTCCTTCATCTTATGATTAAAGCACAATTTGATATGATATACAACATACTCAGAAAATCAAATCAGCAAAAGCAGGTAATAAGCTTTACCTGTAGATGATTCATTAACGATTCTATAGATGCTGTCCGATCAGCCCCTATCTCATATGACCTAATTGGAAAGTTCTGGCGGAAAACACGACCATCTTCAATAATCTTCCCTAAACCAAAAGGGTCCACAAGCATGTCATCTCTTCTTGGCTTCCAATCAAGAAGTGTCCATTGTTTCTCAGCTGCCAAGAACATAGCAGTGATTGCAGTAAGAAGCACACTCCAATCAGGCAATTGGTTGATAAACGTCCTTGGCGGCGGTGATGGGGCCTCATCCGCAGTCTTCAAACTTTCAGCCGAACTAGGGAAAGTCACTGTGGTTCCATTAAGCTTCGTCGAGGCTTGTGCATTTGTCTTAACCTTCAAACCTCCAGAAGATGCAGGTTTTGAACAGCTAATCCCTCGGACATCCAAATTCTCTGCTCCCCCACCTCGTACAATCGAAGGCTTCGCTGATGAGGCAGTAGGAAAGAATGCACAAGTGGCAGCAGTCGCAACCATTGTGAACGACCTCTCTCACTCGCACAAAACCCTAAGATCAGCTAAAATCGTCTGCTGTTTAAATTTCACCCAAAATTCGTTAATGTCTTCACAAATCACAATAAATGCATAACAACTGATTCACACTTTCTAACCACATGTTAAATAGAGCAACAAACCCATCTTAAAGTGATCGTCACCGACAAACCAAAATATGATAGACAGACAAAACAGCATAAAAGAAAGAAACTCCCAATTTTCACCAAAAAAAACAGAATTTTCACTCAAAATGCAGAAAAAACTTTCCATCAGATCTATCTTTCCACCCAATACACCCAAAATTGAACAAATCCCCAAACTTGTGAGGAAAACCTAAACACCAAAACCGATCTTAGACATTATATTTTCACCTATGTGTCAATACACAACCATTTCATTTCACAATGATGACGAGCGACATATTGACCTAAACCAACAAACACATTGAAATCAATCTCACAGAAGAACCTCCTTACCTGATGAGAGAGAGAGAAAAAAAAGTTGACGAAGAAGAAGAAGAGAAGATCCGCTTGAAGGACAAAAAGCCCTCTCTCCACTATTTGAGCGGCGGAGCGATTATTGGTTTCGTCAAGTCGAACCAAGCGTCATTCGTCGCTCCTCTTCGTGTTGAAGAGTTCGATTTTGCTTTCTAGGGTTTCGTGTGTTGTCGATCGATCGATCAAACACAAAACACAGAGAGAAGAGACGTCTAAAGGTCCAGCGGGTTTATGGGTGCTTTGTGTTGGTGAATATATTCGTTTCGAGAGACCTCCCTTTTATACTTCGCCACCTGTCCTCCCGATTACCGCGTTCAAGCTCTAGATTTCGGACGTTACTGTGTTACAATGACTTTACTACCCTTACAAGATTCTCATATTTACTTTTGACATTTAATGGGGTTATGGACTCGTGTCTCGTCGGAGAGCTTTATCGGTCACCTACTAGGCTACTAGTTAATTCAGCTATCCACACTACCTCCACACATGGTGGGTCAAACTTTGAATCATCTTCCAAACGTATTGCCATTTGCCCTGGCAATGGCCACGTTTGGATTGGAGGTAGCTTTCTTATTTTAGGGTTACATAAATATGTTGCGTGGTGGTGAAGATTTTGTAAATCGAGAAACTTATTGCCACAATACAAAAGAAAAAAAATCAAATAAAAATTAGGGTTTATAAAAAGTAAAGAGATTAGGCAAGATACACTTACATTCCCATCCCGCAGTCATAATCTCGTCCCATCCCATCCTGACCTTTTTTGGGTCTTATTAAGATTGATCAATTCCATTTCGCTCTCGTCTCTTCCCAATCTAGAGTAAGATGGAGATTTTCAATCCCGTCCCAAAATAATTTTTTCAAATAATTTTAATATCAGCCCATGTTAAATGATAAATAGATTTTAGCATTCATTATGGTTGATCAAAGTTGGTCGGCATAAGTCATCATAGCAATGATACAAATATGCAAAGAAGATACTTTGACCAATAACTCATTATTTTACAGATTTTTCTTTGGCACTTGTAGAATTATACCGTCCAACTACCTTAGTTCATTGGAAAAAAAAAATTAAGTTTTATTAGCATATCCTATTCTCGACAAAACATGAAAAAAAAAAACTCTGAAATTATTAATGCCCGCATCTTTACAATAATAATCCATGAAAGCATGGGCAATTGGTGAAAATGCCAAGGAAGCTCCTAGGATAATATATGTTCATCCCATCCCGAACCCATTTGGGATGGGACGAGGTCAGGATGAGGTCTATCACATCCTAATCTCGAATGAACGGAATGGATTAAGGATGATGTCCATCTCGTCCCGCACCCACCCCCTTACTTACATTTGGAAGTTCGGAACAGTGACCTCCTCACTTGCTTTGCTCGTTTTCCTCGATAAAAATTTGTAAAGAGAACTTCATAGAATAAACTTTACCTTTATTCAACTCTCTAAACAATTACAACTCGAGTTTATTTATAGATCAAAATAAGAATCCTAAAACGAAATTCAAATCCAAATCAAAAATAGAAAATACATAAATCCTAACCTAAGACAAATAGTATTAACTATTAAGCTTGCAAAATTATAAAACTTTCACGAACAACTCTTATTTTCTAAAATAACAATACTTCAGTTAATTTATATCTCCTGCATCATCCCTCTTAATAAATGAAACACATAAATTTACTTATTTACTTTATTTCAAACACAAGTGCTCAATTTTATCATTGGAAGTTATTGGAAAGCTTGGTCTAATGAAACAATTTATTTTGAATTTTTTTTTTTTATAATAATATGCAATACGAAAGTACTAGGATTTTTTTTCCCTTTCTCCCTCTTTTTTTCATCTTTCTCCCTTTTTTTTCATCTTGTTTTTGAGTGAAGAGCCGGTTTGATCCCATATCCAAGTCATAACCAAACAACATGAGAGTTACATTTGTTTTCGCAACTTTAAGGAATCGAATCGTATTGATATAATGCTTTTGTAACTTAGTAATAAAATAACAATGTATATCGGCCACATGTTCGATGATTTTGACAATATTCCTACCTCAATAACTTGACCCAAATAAACTTCATATTCTTATGAGGAAATGCCATTTCAATCAAGATGCTTAAAGTAAGGCACATTTGAAGCATACTATAATCACCAAAATTAGACCTCATCCATTCACAATACAAAGATGATCAGCTATTCAATCCAAACTCAATTGATATAATTTTGTCATTAAAATACAATTGATATGGTCCCAATGCCATCCATGACTCGCTTTCTTTTGGTGGTGAAGATTTCAATAGGGTATTTTAGAGTCTATAAGAAAGAGTTGTGGCTTTAATCACTTCACTTGGGAACAAAAATGGGGTCTTCAATCTCCATACCTATTGCCCATATTTAACACTTAAAAGTGTGCATCTTATTATCTTTCTTTGATACCTTTCTTTACTCAACTAATCAAATGTCCATTTCATGTAAACTACTCACCATTTTACTTGTCCCCCTCATACTGAGAACCCCAAATAATTATTTTATTATTTTTAGTTAAGAGTTTGGTTGTCCCAACTGCTTCTTTCCATCCATACTTAACTCATCAATTAATGGTTTTGGTGCCTTTCAAGAAAACAGAGTAAAACCTTAAGCTTCAAGGGTGCACATGGGTCGATGGGGTTTTCAGTCCATACCATTTAAGGAACTTGGGCTTCTTTGTTCTCTGACAATCTGTTTAAAAAAAAAAAAAATTTTAATAAATAAATAAATAATATTAAGAAGAAAAGAATGTTCTCTTGTATGGCATGGAATTCAAAATTAGATGTATTATCTGATCTTACTGTTGATGAACTCTCAAGTGTTTTTCTTGTGGAATTTCCTTAGATCATCCATAGTCGCCATGTAAAAAATAGTTCGTCCAATCATCCCAACAATTGAAATGTAAATGAAATAAATAAATAAATGATTGAACTCTTTGTAAATTTAGACAATTCTTTTTAACATGTTTGCTTGCTACTACTAACACTCACCAAGGTAATTTTTCTTCAGCAAAAAGTATGACACTCAGTAAATTAGAATTCTGTAAGGTTCAAATTGAGGGCACTCCACTTTAATATTTGTCTAAACCTTCTTAATAAGGCATAAAATTAAGTTTATAACATATTTTTTAAAGCTATGAGAGATTGCTTCTCTCGTGGACCAATAATAATAATTCTAAAAATCTATCGTGAACAGCCACACACCCAAACCAGCCTCAAGTCTATAGAAGTAAGTTTGCCATTTTGGCATAAATTAGCAGCTTTGGAATCAAACACCTCATGAGGTAGATGAAAATACCATTAGGGAGATCAGATGCAATTTTATTGCACGTTTACAGAATGTGAAGTAAAGAGATGATTACAATCATCAAAGTTACAAAAAGGATGGTGAAGAATGATTAAAATCATCTAACAGGAAGAACCCATTGATGGACAAAGGAGATCTTCCAAGTTTACAGCACTGCACTGCAGGAGGGACAAGCACTTTATCCTTCTACTTTTAACACAAATTTTTTTTCAGGGTTGATCCTATACTTCATTTAATGAACAGCACATAAAGCTTCATGGTAGAGGACTTGAGCACATAACATTGGGTGAGAGAAACATGAACTCACAATTTTTTGTAAGACATTTGAGAAAGAACAGCCCATCTCTCACCCATCCATATCCCCCTATACGCATGTAATTATGTTAGTAGTAGTAGTATTTATCACTCTCAACACCTAACTAATAAGACCATCCTTTTATGGTTGGTGTTGAAAGAGAAAACTACTTAAGAAAGCTCTCAAAGCCCATACAGTACAATCGTTATATAAAGCATCATGCCAACTCTACTCAACAACAAAAGATGTGGATGTTGTATATGCAATCAAGAGGGGGTTGGCTGCAAACCAAACAAATTCAAAATATGATTATTATCCCTACTATCCAAAGGTCAAAACGATTGGGTGATCTCCAAGATATAGGTAATGTAATGCGTGTTTCATTTATATGATTAGAATGATGTCACTGTCCATCTATCTAACCTATCTATTTCCCTATGTTTGAGCACTGAACTCAAAGCCAAACCTAAACATATGCAACTATCTAATAAATTTTCACCAAAAAAAAAACCGGTCGAATAGTAATCCCCAACAAAACACATCTAACCATTTAAGTTTTTGGCAACAGCTATATGGCTAGTTTTGAAACTGGCATACATCCACCACCGATAACACAAACGTCAAATTATAAACAGTTGCTTTCCATCAGATCTTGTCTAACATGCATGTCAGTGGGGCATATGCGCAATAAATGTACCCGTGTCTTAAAACTGTCACATCGATAATCTAATAGATATTTTTGGGGTAAATGACCATGAATCATCGTCATCAAAGCCCATTCATGATATTTTTGGGGTTGACTACATGAATTTTGGTTCTCCAAGCAATGCGGTATTCTCACATATTTCGCCTAATCCAAGCTCAATGATGTCTTCTTTCACCGCTTTCATCCAAGTTTTCAATGGTCATCCCCTCCATTAACTTGTCAATCTAGACATTTTCTAATTGGCGTTATGCTTGGTCTCCTCCGCACTTGACCAAACCAAGTTAAATGCATTTTCTCTAATTTTGTCCTCTATGGGCGCTCACCTAAGTGTCTCCTAATTCTTTCATTCCTAATTTTATCCTTACGAGTTTTACCACACATCCACCTTAACATACGCATTTCTGATATTGTCATCCTATATGTATGTTGTCTTGTAGTAGCCCAACATTCTAAACCGTATAGCATGGCTGGTCGAACAATTGTTTATAACATTTCCCTTTTAGCCTTGCAGGCATCCTTCTATCGCATAATACTACTGACGTCATTCTCCATTTCAGCTAATCAGCTTTAATCCTATGGTCTACATCTTCTCCAATAGCTCCATTCTTTTGAATTATAGATCCTAAATATCGAAAAGTCTCACACTCTGGGACCTTCACACCTTCGATCTCAATTGCATTACTCTTCCCTCGTGATTCATAATCAAAGTTGCACACTAGATATTCCGTCTTCGAACGACTAATTCTAAAACTCTTACTCTCTAAAGCCTCCTGCCACTTATCTAATTTCTGAACTAAACATTCACTAGTCTCATCAATTAAGACAATATCATCTACAAATAACGTGCATCAAGGTACATCTTCTTGCAAATGTCTCGTCAACTCATCCATGACCAAAGCAAAGAAATATGGACTTAAGGCCGACCCTTGATGTAGTCGTACTGACACTGGACATCCCACCCACTGAGCGAACACTTGTTACAGCTCCTTCATACACATCCTTAATGATATCGACATAACATGGAGACATTTTCTTTCTTTCAAGTACCCACCAAATTAACTCCCTGGGGACCCTATCGTAAGCTTTCTCCAGATCAATAAAAACCATATGCAAACTTTTACGTTCCTTTTGATATTTTTCTACAATTTGTCTAAGCAGGAAGATGACCTCCGTAGTAGACCTACCCGGCATAAATCCAAATTGATTCTCCGAAATCGTGGTTAAACTCCTAAGTCTTCGTTCTATAACTCTCTCCCAAAGTTTCATCATATGACTCATAAGATTTATCCCTCTATAGTTCGAGCAATTCTGAATATCCCCTTTGTTCTTATAAATTGGTACCACAATGCTATGCCTCCACGAATCTGACATTTTTCTAGTTTCTAAAATCCTATTAAAGAACTTAGTTAGTCATTGAATCCCAACTTCTCCCAGACATTTTCACGCTTCAATTGGTATATCATCTGGTCCAACTGTCTTCCTCGTCTTCATTCTTTTTAAAACTTCTCACTTCTGTGGCACTAACTCTGCGATGGAACACGCAATGTCTCCCTTTCTGTGAAGCATACCCCTCCAAGTTTAACTCCCTTACATGTGTTCCATTGAGTAGGTTCCTCCAAAAGTAATCATTTCATCTATCTAAAATAGCTTTATTCTGCATTAAAACTCTTCCATCCTCATGCTTAACACACTTAACATGACTCAAATCCCCAGTTTTTCGTTCTCTAGCTTTAGCTATCTTGAAAATATTATTCTCTCATTCCTTTGTACCTAGCCTATTATACAGATCATCATATGCTCTCTTCTTAGCTTCCCCTACTGTTTTACTAGATTTCTTAGTTTGCTTATAAAGCTCATAACACTCTAGGCATCTATCTTTTTGCCACTCCTTCAAGCATTTTTTCTTTTCCACAATGGTTTGTTGCACATCAGCGTTCCACCACCATGTCTCCTTATCATATACACCTCTTCTTTTGGCCTCTCCTAATTCTTCCTTCGCATATCTTCTTATTCGGTTTATCAAATGTTAAAAAAGATCCGCACTACTAGTTTTATCTTTTGGTTCTAGATTCTCCCAACCCTCTGAAACTGACTGGTCACCCAAAATCTTCTTTCTAAATTTTTGGCACACATCTCCCTATAAGATCCACCACTTAATTATCAATCTAACACGTTCTTTAGCAATACGATCCCTACACTTAAGACAAAAATCGAGGACTAACATCCTATGTTGGTTTGTCAGATACTCCTCTGGTATAACCTTACAATTTTGACACCTACCTAAATCGTGTCTCCTAACAAGAAAATAATCAATTTGACTTCTATTGCGCCCACTCGCAAAGGTCACCAAGTGATCTCCCTCTTATAAAAAGTATACACAATCCCAAAATCCTTAACTAAAACAAAATCTAGAATAGAAATCCCCATAGTGTTTCGATCCCCAAAGCCTTGACCTCCATGTACCCTCTCATAACCAACTCTATCCTTACCGACATGCCATTCAAATCCTCGCCTAGGAAAACCCTATCGGATGAGGGAATCCCAATAACTAACTCCTCTAAAGAGTCTCAAAAACTCTTCTTAGTCTCCTCATCTAAACTCACTTGGGGTGCATACACACTAATAACATGCACTATCTCTAGGTCTAAAGCTAATTTAATACTTATGATTCTATCCCAAACCTCCTAACATCGACTAATGCACAGTGTTCTAAAAATCGGTCTAGGCGGCCGCCTAGGCGCTAGAAGGTGGAAAACCGCCCAGATTAATGCCTGGGCGGGCAGTCTGGGCGGTTCTGGGCAGTCTGGGCGGGTCTAGGCGGGTCTAAGCGGGTCTGGGCGGGGTCTAGGCGGGCTAGGCGGCCTCGGCGGGGTCTAGGCGGACTCTAGGCGGGGTTTAGGCGGTCTGGGAGATTTTTATTTTTTTTTATTTTTTTATTTTTTAATAAGGTTGATTGTGTTCTTATTTTATTTTTCTTTCCTATTTTTTAGAAATAAACTATTTAATTGCTTTTTTAGAAAATCTCGGGAATGGGCTTTGATGATGATGATGATGATATGTCTAAATGTAGCGAAGGATGATTACTTAATGGAATTCTCAAAGGATCTGCCGGTACCAATTTTACTAATGTAGATTTTATCAAACATAACTGAGGTTATTCATGCAATTTGAAGAAAAATAAAAGAGTACACAAATTCAAATTTATATAAAGTACCCATCATGACCAACTTCAGTCATTTGAGTTTTAATAAATTTTGTTCACGATTGTTAATTTTTCATGTTTTTAAATTTTGCATATGTATATTGACATTAAATTGGATGTAATTGATAAGGTATTATACTTAACTTTTGTAAATTATTAAAGTTATAATACAAAACCTAGGCGCCCGCCTAGGCCCCTGGGCGCTAGGCACCTGCTCGCCGCCCGCCCAGCGCCTAGCGATTTTTAGAACACTGCTAATGCATGCTTAAAAACTTTATCTACCACTATTCTCACCCCGATCCTAGTTCCATTTTTACCAGAATAGAAGAGTTTGAACCCTCCTCCTAAATCTTTAGTCATGTTCGCTTCTACTTTGTTTCTTGGAGACAAACTATGTTTACCTTCCTTCTACGCAGGGCATCACTAATTCTATTGACTTATCCATCAAGGTTCCTATGTTTCAAGAGGCTAATCTAATCATTCTATCTCTAGCTCTAACCTGGACTATAGATAGTAAATCATGTTCACAAGATCAAGTCACCCAATAAATATGTATAGAAAAGGTTTCAGACCAAGAACTCGAGTTTCCTCACTGTCTAAACAAATTTTTCCCTAGCAAGGCAACTTGAGGTTCACTTGAATTGAATTCTTTGGCCAATTTGATTAAGACAGAACTTGTCACTCGAACCCTACTGGAGGCCTGATGCATTTGTTTGACGCAGAGAGATCCCTAAAGCAGATTATATGTCAGAGTATTAAAGCATCTCACTGTGTAGATTATAAGTACAAAAAGGAAGGTGAAGAATGATTACAATCATCTAACAGGAAGACCCCATTGATGGACACAAGAGATCTTCTGAGTTCACAGCACTGCATTGCAGGAGGGACACAGTACTTTATCCTTCTACTTCACACAGAATTATTTTTTTCAGGGTTGATCGTATGCTTCATTTAATGAACAACACATGAAGCTTCATGGTAGAGGACTTGGGCACATAACATTGGGTGAGAGAAAACTGACAATTTTTTGTAAGACATAGCCTTTTAGAAAGAACAACCCATCTCTCACCCATATGCATGTAAGAATGAATTATGTTAGTAGTAGTAGAATCTATCACTCTTTAACACCCAACTAACAAGACCGTCCTTTTATGGTTGGTGTTGAAAGAGAAAGCTCTCAAAGTCCATACAATCTGGATATAAAGCATCATGGCCCATCTCTACTCAACAACAAATATATGCAATCAAGAGGGGGGTTGGCTGCAAACCAAACAAATTCAAAATATGGTTATTGCCACTACTATCCAAGAAACGATTGAGAGATCTCCGAGATATAGGTAATGCGTGTTTCATTTATATGACTAGAATGATGTCACTGTGCATCTATCTAACCTATCGATATCTCGATGTTTGAGCACTAAACTCAAAACCAACCCTAAACATATGCAGCTATCTAATAATTTTCACCAAAACAAACCGCTCGAATAGTAAATCCCTAACAAAACACATCTATAACCATTTAAGTTAAATAATACTAAAAGTACGAGAAAATTTTGGTAACAGCTATATGGCTCGTTTTGAAACTGGCATAGAAACAGTTTCTTCCATCAGACCTTGTCTAACATGCATATCAGTGTGGCTTATCCATACTTGATGTGTGGGAAATCCAACAATTGACAACACTGGCCCCTCTTCTAGATATAAAACTACATGTCTTCATGTAATCTGAGACGTTAAAATTACTTGCACAGTCAAAACTAACTTAAATATTTCTTGGGCCCACTACTATCAAAGATCCCAAATGGTTTCCACTTTCCACAACTAGTTTCCACATTTTTCTTACCATTTCCAAAAATCATCTCCCTCATAATAAAAGCAAAAATAAAGCCAGAAAGTATAGTATAAAATAAATCATATTCTCTCATTGAATAAACAAATAAATAATGTTCTCTCCTTCATTACAAATTTAATTATTTCCCAAACCTGTTTTATATATTTGAATGTATTATTTTCTTTCACATTTTTTTTCTATTTTATCCTGTGCATAATTTATTTCTATTCCATAAATGTTTGCAAAATAAACACATAGGTTTATCAAAATTTGTGATACTATATGAAAACACAAATTTTAAAATTTATGTTAGGCTCCCACCAAGGTAAATTCCTAGATCCGCTCCTAGCCGTGCCCTCTAGTTTTCTAAATGTAGTAGGATCGTATAACTGTATAAATATAAATTATATTAATTAATTTAAAAATAAATAAAACCTTAAAGGTATCAACTGTTCGATCTTATCCAACCAAATTCAAGATAACTGAAATGAATAATCAGAGTGGGATTAAAATGACTAAAAACATGAAAGATCAGCTGAGCAAACAGGTGCTAGCTAAGGTGGCAGGCCTGTGTTACAACACAGGTCCAGGGTTTGAACCCTGTCGAATGCGTTTAATGGTTCTGGGATCCAATAAAAAGATTGTTCACACCATTCAAAAAAAAAAACAGAAGAGAGAGTGAAAAGTCTTGAAGGTTGAAATGTTGGTACCTGCTGTTACAATGAATCTCCTGCCTGCACTGGTCAAGCAAACGTGGCCAATGCTGTCACATCTGAAATTATGTCGGACGCAAATTTCTGAGTTCTAATTTTGTAAAACCAAACTAGAGAACATTGCCATTGTGTTGAATATCAATCTGCAACGACAAAACAAAAGGTCATTTAGAAACCATTTCTTCTTTTGTGATTTTTTTTTGTCATAAAGGTGCTTTTCTAAACTGGCAAAACACTATCACTTATATAGTTATATTACCCTGCATGAACTATAATTCACATTATTGCATTAAGACCAGAATGCAAATGCTGTCATATTCCTGCATTGAACAACTAAGTTAAAATTTGTGGTCTGCAAAGGTTATCCAGTCAAGCGAATGGGGGCTTGAGTTATCAAATCTTATGGCACCTCCTATCAGTCCAGTGTATAGTGATTTCAAAAAGGCTTTATCAGTATCATATATTATTCATTTCCAGAGAAAGGCATTTTGGTGCTATTAAATAACTTTATTTCATTGGTTGAATACAATACATTCAGCACTTAAAGTCTTAAACATGCTATTCACGTAGGAAATGGAGACAGAAGATGGTAACTACATTTTCTTCAACTTTAAAATAAAAAATCAATAAAAGCTACATATGCTTTCACGTTTTTAAAAAGAAAAAAGGTAGATCAAGATAAAGAAAAGGCATATAGATACACAATAGAAGAAGACAACATAGTTCAGGATATTAAAAACTTAAGATAAATGAAGATGCTTTGCATTCCAAAGGAAATCTCCAATGTGCCTCTATATTTCCCATGATTTGCGTTCAGGATATATAGATGCACACTGCATGCTGTCAGCCAGACCCTGGCAAATCTGTTAGAAAACTAAGGCTTCCACACAGTCCCCCTCCCCTCACAATCTCATCCCCACTTCTCACACTAGAACACACCATCTTCAACAGAGGCTTCACTGCTAACAGCAGTTTTGGAATGCAGTATGCTGTCCCTGCCAAACTCCTTTCTGTAATGCAGAGTAATGATAGAAAGCTCGTGATTCTCCATAATCTTGGGAGGGATACTGTGCAATATCACATATTCTTAAACAACAAGAACTTCAAAATGTAAATGAAGAGAATTCTTACTGGCTTGTCTTTCTAAATTCTAACTTGACTTTAAAAAAAATAATAAACGATGCTATTCAGTCTTCCAACAAGTTCAGGTGGCTGCTAATGTTGAACTTGGCCATACTTAATAATTAATTATACACGTTGAGCAATATTTAATTAATTCCAGTAGGATTTATTATATGCAGGAGCAATTCAAGTCCAGCAAGCTAAGGTTCAGGTGCCTACAAACTACACAACGCCTAGTACAAGGTTAAGATCTAAGGTCAATTTGCGTGAATCAAGCATGCTACAGCAAAGGTTTATTTCTCCCAGTCATTTTAGAAATTGAATAGCTTGATAGGTATATCCGATTTGAGTTAAACAAAGCACAAGTTTATTAAAATAGATTAACAGTTGCTACTTATTAATAATAGCCACATCATCCAAAGCTTCAATCGCACTATTTGTAGTGCATTTCTCAGAAAGACTAATAACACTCACCCTCATTTCCAACATGCCCCTTTATCTCAAGGTTACCTAGAACAAGGGTCACTCAAATACATGGTCAGCTACGATACTTGAGTGGTACGTGGTCCGTCAGGAGTACACTCATTCAGGACAAAGTTTTGGGTCGTGGTTTGATTTAGAACTCTGATTTGGGTTGTGGTTAGTACTATGTATGGAATCATGCCTTTGTGGTAAATCTCACCACCAGGATAAAATACAAACACTCAATTACATTAAGAACACATCAATTACAACATTACAACTCAAATTCACTAACAATAATTTCTTAGACATTACACAATTCTTACAATCTCACACAAAACCCATACATGACCCAAACCTCACTCTTCACTACTTGGATGCCTAAAACACAAAGAACCGCCTTCTAGCTATAGTTAATTAAGGTCGGTGGGTGAGCCACCATTTTTTACATTTATTATCTTCTTCAAACCTTCTGGAAAACTCTCTCTACTTCTCCAATTTTCTAGAGGACACCAAGTATGTGTTGCCTCTTTCAACATCCCCCCAACGCCAACTTGCTACAATTCCAAGGTGGTGCCTTATACTTCTTATTGTTCCATACTTCCATGTCATGCCAGTGCTTTTGTTTCTTCTGTCAGCAATACGAGCTTTGATGTCTCGTCCGTCTTCTTCACTGCATTTTTCTCTTTCCTTTTATAGCTTCGTGATTTGTCTTTCTCATATCTTCCTTGAACATCCTCAAAGGAGTTATCATCCTCACCATTGACGTCCAACTGCCCAGTAGAGTTTTCAACTCCATCACTTGTCTTTGCAAATTTTTTTGTCTTGTCAGCTTCTTTGGCCTCTACATTCATGGCAGAGACATCAGACTCTTGTTGTACCTCTTCAATTTTTTCTTCTTCAGCTTCAACAAACTCCATATGTCTCCAAAGTGGCTCCACATGTGCCTTATCCTAAAATTCCCTGTATTCCTCCACGTATTCAGAATCAACTTCCCAATCACTTTCGTAATTGATCTCTTCTTCAACCATCAGTAGGGCTATGTGATCTTCAAGCTCCTCCCATTCAGCATCGTTGTCTTCATAGTCTGTGAAGTATATCTCTTCTTCAACAAAATCTTCTAACTCAGTGGTCGTGAATGTTACAAAATCTCATTCCTCTTCACTATCTTGGTGATTGCTAGAGTCACCAAATTACCTTCAGCAGTCTTCTTCTTCGACCAACAGCCTTTTGCATAGTGACCTCTCTTACCACAGTTGGTACATTCTTCTATGATATTTTCTCTGCAATAGCGTGCAATATGACATGATTTTCCACATCTGTAACATGTCCTTATTTCTTTATTTTCATGTTTGTCATCACCATCATTATTTGAGTGTCCCCCTTGAACTTATCTTGTCGAAAGTCTCTTCTGCCCTTTATTTTACCAGAGTACAAGGCTTCCTCATTATCATCCTTGATTGAAATCTTCGTCATTTGCTTTGCCAGCGTCTCTTAATTTATCAAGAGATTTTCCAATTCCAGTAAAGAGGGTTGCATAGACCACCTTCAAACTGCCGCAATAAACCCATTGTATTAAGGTCGTAGCCTCCGAATAATAATTCTCCTCATGCGGACTTCACTAATTGTTGACTCCGCATCTAACTGTGAAATCTCATTACATATATTTTTAACTTTCATAAAATAGTCAGAGATGGACATGTTACCTTGTGCAATAGTGTCAATCTCGTTCTCCAATAATTGTAGCCTAGCATCGTTAGCTCTTGATAATAATGCAGTGAACGTGTCCCATGCTTCTTTTGGAGTCTTTGCCTCACGAATATGCTCAATCAAATCCTTCTGGATTGAAGACTTGATTGTGAACATAGTTTTTCTAGCTCGTATCTTCCACTTACGCAACTTTTCCACATTTTCCGGAGTATCTTCTGGTACAATAACATCATCTCCACCAACAATCTCCCATAGGTATTGCCCTTGGAGATACAACTTCAAACACAACTTCGAATAAATGTAATTATTGTTGTTAAGCTTCTCAATCCTGTTATGTATGCCTGTCATGTCCGCCATAATTTCGACAGCACTGCAACACTTCAGCAATAACTCCGCAATGAACCTGGCTCTGATACCAAATTATTGTAAATCTCGCCTCCCAGATCGAATACAAACACTCAATTACATTAAGAACACATCAATTACAACATTACAACTCAAACTCACTTACACAAATTTCTCACATACATTACACAATTCTTACAATCTCACACACAAAACCCATACATGACCCAAGCCTTACTTTTTACTACTTGGATGCCTAAAACACAAAGAACCACCTTCTATTTATAGTTGATTAAGGTCAGGGGGTGAGCCACCAATTTTGATAGTGAACCACCATTTTTGACATTCATTATCTTCTTCAAACCTTCTAGAGAACTCTTTCTGCTCTCCAATTTTCTAGAGGACATCAAGTTGGTGTTGCCTCTTTCAACAGCCTTGAGGTATGCTTTTGTCTATTTTCTTTTATATTCTCCATGTTCATGTCTCCCTTGTCATTGTAGATATATGTTGTTTATTTTCCAAACAATACAAGTCCTATGATTCTGGCACGTTATTTTTAGTGAATTGATGTGGGAACCCACAAAATTCTAGGTCGAAGTTCCCGGAATGCGGGTTGGAGGGAGTGGGGAATTAGGTCACTGTGGCATGGACCATGGTTGCCCCTTTGTCAATACACCCATTTCCTTATATAAAATTTTACAAATATAAATTTAAATCCCTTCCAAGTCTTTTTCTTATTTGAGCTACTTTGCAAACAGAACTTTTAAGTATTTGGTAAGCTCAGAAATTTGGCACATCTAAAACCATTTTGTTAGATTCACTATTATAGTTAAGAAATTTAACACCTCAATTTCCACACAGAAATTGCTACAAAAAATTTACAAGAAAGGTGTTGATGTTGGTGGTAGTTGTTGATTCCAGGAGGTGGTGAGATCATCTCATGCAATCCTTTCTAGACCCGGAAATAGAAATATAATGCCTACTATCTTTGAAACTTCTAGAGCTATTCCAACATCAATTATAACATAAACCATCTACTAAACCAATAGGAAAAAAGAAATTAAATGAAAAGAAAGCCACGAAAAGAAATCTCACCATGCTTTGGAAAAGTTTCGACAATACTATATATTTTCAGCAATTTTTCTGGATTGATTGCTAGTTTATTTTGGCATTGATTCAACCCCTCCTACCGCTAATGTGGTTGGCAGGGTTTGAACCCAAGATGTGGGGTACAAACCACCACACCCTTACCAAGTGAGCTGGCTACTGTTGGTTGTTCTTAATGTAAAGAGGAAGAAATTAACAGCCAAATGAAGTATGTATTTTAACTGCAGGACCCACACAATAATGATAAATATAAGGAAGTAAGACACTTTATAAGATCCACCTCAAGAATAAAGCCGACGTATTTGACATTGTTCACGTGATGGTTGGAATCCAAATCAGTCCAGCGAGGCTGTAGAAATCAATACTAATATTAAGAACAGACCAATGCAATTTAATAGCATGAAGTAACACAATTTCAACCCGCAGACTTACAATTAAATGTGTTTGCATGTAATCAGCTATTCAGCTGTTATCACCAAACTTTCAGAGATTCCTATCGTCCTTGTCAACAACAGGGGGGCAATCCATAAGATAATGCTGAAAGCCTGAAACTTTCCTCTTAACTTCCTCAGGTATCTTGGATATTTTCCTTGTTCTTAAATTCATCAAGACCCATAAACTGCATAATAACATCAAGAAACAAACATTCTATTACGAAAATAATTCTAAGCATCTATCCAGGGAAATCTGTTTAATCTCAGTGCCATAACATAGAAAGTGTTAATAATTGTTACTATTATATTAGAGTAGAGATCAGAAAAGGCTCATTCTCCCCGCTCACACATTGCATTCTCACCAATGAGTAATGACAGAGCCACATAGAGCTAGCAAGCTTTCCGACACGGCATATGAGTCTTCCATACATAACTTGGAATCTTCCATAGCTTCCTCCTGAAAGAGTCTTTGGTTATATTCCTTCCAAATGATCCAAACCACCGCATATGAGATGTACTTCTACTGTTCTACACAAGCTCCCTAGCACACTGTTGAGATATAAACATCCCTTCCATGACCAACAAGCTTCCAAGATTGAGCCCAGCCAGCAAAGGATCACTTTGGCAGTCCTGCAAATGGATTCTAGCTTAGCTAGTAAGACAACTTGTCTTACAAGTTCAAGGTTAAGATCCTACCAAAAGTATTTATTTGATTTTTCTTTTTTCCCTGTTCGCTAATACCAGGACCCCCTTTCTTTTCTTTGATACCAGGAACCCCAAAAGCCCAAATACGCTTCGGTCATCTCAAATCTCAGGGCCAGCCTTGAACCCAACAAACTCCAAATTTTTCCAAGAAGACATTCCAACAAGTTGAGGCAAGGGAACAATGTAAAAGCAAGTGAGCAACGATCTCCTTTGCAAGATTAAACCCAACAAACCCCCATCAATCTACATTCCCTTACCAAGCAAAGAGAGAATCCATAGAAAGAAGGTGATTCCAAACACATAGCCATGTGAAGAAACACACTCTAGGAGTAATCAACTTGATCCATTTTAACGAAGATGTCAAGCTAGAGGGCACTCCCAGTCAGCTTCTATTCTCCATCAGTTCGAAGAATTTGGATCATACTGAGAATCTACCTTTGTCATCTCACAGTCACCCACTCCCGCCTACTCTCGCCTATCTTCCTACTCCCTTAGTGAGATCCCTCCTAGACAGTCCATCAATTACGATGCTTCCATCGCTTCCCTACCAAATGAGTTCCTCCTGGGGTGAATGTTCCACACTGCATCCACCCTAGCACCAAACTCCAAGACATTCCCATACTTTATACCGAATAAAGCCTAGGAAATATCTCCTTAAGAGACCTTGACCCAGCCCAAATATGTTGCCAAAGGTCAATGTGATCTCCCTTAACTGCGTTGACGGCAACACCTTGCAAGAACTTATTGTCATTGAGGCGATGCTCCCAATAAACTCACCCTAATGGGCTCTCCACTTTTCATTCTAAACATTTTCAGCTTGAAACTATTTGCCTAAGATTTTCATTTTTTCCTCTCTCCAAGCTTTTGCACCAATAACTACTATCCAGCTATCCCCACATTTTATGCAAAAAAAATTCCAATACATTTCAACTAGCTAAAGTTTCTTTGCTTTTTATGCTAAGAGTTTTTACAGATTCAGTCACCTAATCTAATAATCCACAATTCTCTCAAGATTTCCTCCCTTCTTACAACCTTTTGCACATAATTGTTTTCGGTTCGTCCACACTTTTATACCACATTTATTTTGCTATTAATGAACTCTCTTGCCCCCTTTCCAAACCTCACATCTCACAAATGTCTTTTGAAGAGCAATTTGGCATAATGTCCATTACACAATTCTTGATATGCATTTTGGTTATTCTACATACTTTGCGTATCAAAAGCATTCGTGGTATTTATGAAATTCATAATTAAATGTGGCATTTGCTTAGCATGTTGTGTTGGAACTTGAAACTTTACTTCTTTTTTTTATAACATGTACTCAAAAACCACACACAAAAAAAAGTGAACAAATAAATAGTTCCATATATAAATTCAAATGGCTAATTACCTGGGAAGTTGCAGTTACGGAGTTAGTTAAATTTCTTTCCATCACAATTGCTTCATGGTAGCTACCCAAATATTGTTAAAGTAAAAACAGGTTTCTGTTACCATAAATAATTTCAAGTAAAATATGAGTACTCATCCCCATTGGATGTTAGGGCTGCAAGTTGGGCGGGTATACCCAAGCCTGATTGGGCAAACCTGACATGGTTAAGGGTTTGGGCATAGTTCCATGGGTAATGCGCAATGGGCAATACTTGAGTTTATATATTTAATACACGACTTTGTTTTAAGCAATACTTGGATAAGGACGTTAGGCACCTAAGATACCTGAACCCATGAGCTATTTAATATCGATATAATATACTCATAAAAAATTGTTATTTTTTCATTAAAATAAAATAAAATAAGCTTAAATAGTAAATTATATTCGATAAAATAAATCAAGTTCAATAGAGAAGATTTTATTTAGTGATTATTTTCTCCAAAAAAAATTTTACCAGAACACGAGGTATACTAAAAATGTTCAATACAAATAAATAAAATAAACTTGAAAATGTATGATTAATTAATTATTCTTAACACTTTTTCCACCAATATTTGTTGTCAAAAACACATTTAAAAAGCATAATAAAGTAATGAAATCAAAAGTTTTGTTTTATTTATGTTAAGTGTCTCTCATTATTTTATATGTTTTCTTAAACCTAGTCAATCGCGTTAAGACCCTTCCTTTCTAGATTACAAACCAAGCACAATTGATTCTATTTATTAAGTGACATTTGAACATATAATAATGGGTAAATCCGACCAATTTGGATTACCCAAGTTACCCGAACTACCCAAGACGGGCTTGGGCAACCCGCCAACTTGCAGCCCTACATTGAGTTTATATTATATTTTGAATCAGAAGGACCGGGAGAAAAATGATAATATAGTCAATAAGAAACCTAAGTACAATTAAGTTATCAAGGCAACTCTTTCCATGAAACTATCACGTGACAACCAACAATATGTCTACCATGCGAATTTAATTTAACATATCCATCAAGACAGGTTGGAAATTGCAAGATGTCTACAATATCATCTAAAATGGTTTTAAATAAAATCATCACAAATTTTCAAAACATCCTTTAAATCTTAAATATGAAATATGCAATAGTATTAAAACTCCAACAAAAAGTTCATAGATGTATTTCCATATCATTGATTGTCTCTAACACTGAACTTGTTGCAACCTAACAGATTAAAAAGCAAATGATTTCTAGATTATATCTTCAATTGATTCCCAACTATAAACTTTCAGATTATAGTGCTACATAAGAACATGAAAAAATAGTATTTAAACAAGCTGCATTTGCAACTTTGTATTTCCATATGCAAGTAATAGACATAGATTCATGATATATTACACATTAATATTTGTAAAAGTTTAAAAACAGTAATCAATTAAAATTTTAACTGTATTTGTATTTGCATTTTTAATTTGTAATTTTTATCAAATTCGTTTATACACATATTAACGCTTCATATATAAAGAATGAAGAATTTGTTTACATAAGATTTAGTCATTGTAGAATCAATTATAACAAGAAACCCATAGAATCCAGAATTCAGATCATTTGCACCACGGACTAAAGATCTGAGTTCTTGCCACTGTCAGCTAGCCTCCCATTTTTAGCAGCCGTAATGTGTTGCAATTAAATTTTACAGTTCAAAATGTCAACTTGCGGATTTAGTAGGATATAGCTCAATGTAAAACATAATTATTTAAAATGTAATTTCTCTAATTGCAAATGTTTACTTATTAATTTTATAGAGATTAATGAAATTCAAATGCTTACCTATTGATTTTACATTAATTAATAGAGATTAATGAACTCTCATAGCAAATAATTAGTTAATATGTTTCAACACGAATACAATTTATAATCGAGTGCCTTGAGCCGGGGTTTAATGCGACTATGACATACATACCCAAACCAACAAAAGCTGACAAACTGAATCTAACCTTGACGCTCGTGCAAGGGTTTCACCCATTTTGCAACCATGGACAAGCCAATCAGTGCGAAAACTATTTCTTCCCGATTTACCAGCATATGAATCGACTTGAACAGAATCATACCTGGCAAAGTTAACAAGAAAGAATAAAAGCTCCATAAGAGGTGCTGCTTGAGAAAAATAAATGTACAGGAGCCCAAAGAAAGTTACAAATAAGCAAATTCATTCTCTAAAAGTATATAGATCGCACAAGAGTCAAAGGGTACAAAGCAGCTTTCCATGTCATCTCCTACAACATCTTAACTCAAAAGCATAACAACATATGTCCCTGAAGTGGTTATGGCTTTGAGTAATCAAATTCTGGAGTTATCTTTGAGATTACTTCAGCAAAGCACGACATAGACTCTGGACAATGACGTGATCATATATTCCTTAGGTGGTCAGGGGTTGTGTGATTCTGAAACCTGCAACTTGACCAATCGTATCACTGTCAGCCCCAGTTTTTCTACAATTAATCTCATGTCTCAACTGAGAATCAGCTTATAAACTTTTGTTAATTTAAATGACTTTCTTTACAAGACAAATCAATTTGCCATGAGAGATATTTATCAGATAGTAACTTCAGGTAGATGAATAAACTTCATGTTTTTAAATTGGAAAAATGTATTCTTTGGTTGTTCATGTTACTAAGAATGTAAAGCAAATAAAAATGAAAGATTTAAAATAAAATAAAAAGTTCCTCCGCGTTCTAAGGAAATAATCAGTTAAGTAACTTGAAAGGAAGTGAATATAAAGTAGGACAGTGATCAAATACAATTTGTGTCCTAGCAACCACCCATCTCAATTCTCAAGTCTCTTCTGCTCAACTCTGGCGTAGAATCAAAATTCTCAATTATCATCCCCATGCCCTTAGAATCAAAATTGTCAGTTATCTCTTCCTGCACATGCCCAAACCCAAATCTATGAAGCAGTAAACTAAGGAGGAGCATGACCACCATGATTAGCAGACATAATGTGTAGGACCATGACATGGAAATCTTTTCATATGATCTGTTTTTTCTCTCTACCAGGATGACCCAATTCCCATTGCACAATACTTGATAGGGCGATAACAACAAAGAAATATAATTATAATGATGATGACGGTTTCTAACAAATGATGATGATTTACATCAATCATAGAGTATACCAAGCAGGAAAAAGGCATAGAAGTGTGCCTGCCTGTAAGTAATTCATCAATGCTTCTATGGACGCTTTCATGTCACCTCCTATCTCATATGTTCTAATCAAGAACTTTGCAGTGGTAACAAAACTATCCTGACCATTGATTCCTAGATCAAATGGGCTAACAGGCATCTCAATTTGGCTTAGCTTTGAATCAAGAAAATTAGAAGTCTTCTCAACTACCAAGGACATTGTGATTGCTTTGACAGCGGTAAGGATCACTGTCCAGCTGGAAATTGGTTGATGAATATCCTTGAGGAGTTGATGGTGCCTTATCCTAAATCTTCAAACTTTCTTTTGAGGTCATGGAGTTTGTGGTTTTAATGTGCTTAGGCCTAACTTTCAAATCTCCGCTATTAGTCTGCTTTGCCGACATGGTGTCATGAGCATCGAATATACCAGATTCCCTTCTAAAAGTGATTTTTTAGTCTGTGACTGAAAAGCCACATCTCCTTTGACATGATCTGCAAAGAATTATGATGAACCCCCTTCTTCGGTTTACCGACAAACCACAGGTTTACACATTACAGAGGAGTAAAATGATTCAAAATCCAAAGAAATACATAATTTAATCCTGAAAAAAACATAATAAAAGATGAAATTTATTCCAGGAGAAAAATCAAACTATACAATTCTACCATAACTGTTTTAGGTCATCCAGGAAGTTTAACGAAACAAGATCTTGATACATCTGTTCAAAACTTCCAGTTAACTTTAAAACAATCCAATATAGCTATAGGAAAAACCATATTAATATATAATCCAACATTCAAAATTCCCTTGACAAAGGTAGAATTAGAGTCCAATTGTGGGTCCCGCCACAATAGTTTGGAACAAGTTAAAAATCCAACACTATATGACACTCCCTCACTCGTTCCGGCATGTAGAATTCCTCTACTAAATTTTTACTTGCTCTAGTCATAAATTATGAGTCTACTCTTTTTAGTTTTTTTTTTTTTTTTTTTTTTTTTTGTTAATGAACTTGCTTTTGAAAACCAACATAATGAACATAAAACTAAAACCAGCAACTTACATGCATTCTAAGTTATTAATCGCAATTCGGGGTTTGCCCGAACCGAATTGGGTGAAATACCTAAACTCAAGATTTTCATGTCATGACTTCTTTTATTCTTTGGTCTATAATATATTGGCATAATTCTCTGGATGCGAAGTATTTTTGTTTGTACAAGTGGCCCTTCTAGAAATATCTTCGGCGCAAAGTAATACGATTTACCTTCATGGGTTGGTGGGATAGGTAGGTTGGTTCTTCCCGTAGCCTAGTATCCATTTTGCTTCTGAATGTTTGTCTTGGTAGCTTAGATGTTAAAACAATCTATAATTTTCTTTTAGTTTCTTTTTAAGTAGTTTGGCAGATAATTAGTGAAGTTATATAATTACAAATTTACACTATTTTGATTAATTATTTATTTTTGCAATCTAAGACTATGATTAAATTTTAAAAATATATACTTGTGAAAAAAAATGACCGATTAAATCCGATTAATTCCGCTTAATCGTAATTCGGTCCTGGACTGCACTGTGACCGCTTTCCGATTTAACTGCATTGCACATACCATGCAAAACACCATGTTAACTGTTCTTGTAATATAATAAAAGACCATAATAAAGGACATAAACATTTTTTTAGCACAAGCTTAGAAAATTGCTATAATACCCACAGTTACTATATCTTCTGTCTGATTATTAACACGGGTCCAAAATCCACAAAGGGAATAAAATCTTATAAGAATGTAAAGTTCAACCTTCATGCTTCATCCGAGAAAAGGGGAAAAAAATTGCATTCAGCACAACATCACCTTGGTCTCCCACCTCCTCACTTGAACAGCAATCATACATAATCCCATAGCCGCCCCCACACCACCACCTTTACACCCTTCATCAACTAGCTCTCTATCTTGCTCTCTTACTCTCTCCCTCCAACTCGGGCAAAAAAAAAAAGTCACTTGGGAATTTATACATACACCCATTGATCAGTTTATCTAATAATATAATTTCAAACTCAAACTTTGCTACTTCAATTCAGCAATGCGGAAAAAAAAAATGTACTTGAAGAAGAAATATAAATGTTCAACTAACACACATACAATCAGAATGAACTATAAGGATTCACAAAAACTGTTACTTCCACAAACCCTAGACAATCAAAAAGCTCATATCAAATAAACAAAACCAGAAACTGAGAAGAAACCCTCTTTACCTTATCAGAGATAGAATTCGAAAAGCCACTCGCTCGAGTTTAGATTCTTCCAATCTCTAGGGTTTTACTTATAATCTCTATTGGTCACTCATTACATGTGTCTGTTGGCTCTTTGATCATTTGGGTTGGAAGTGGTTTGGACTGACACTTCATAAATATACCTCCGGAGTGAAGAGTGGCGATGAAGTGGGTGTGCTTGGTGTTACAATTATTTTATTGTCCTGTCACGTTGCACGATAAGTACTTGTGAAAAGAAAACCGGTGACACAGAGCAGTCATGGTATGAAAATGAAAAATACAGGTATAATATGCAACCATTGAACCAACTACTTACATGTCCAATTGATTTTTATGAAATTAAATAATTGTAATGGGCGGCAAAACTGTTTTTTACTATTTAATGTTATTACTTTAAAATCTTGATAAAGACGTACAAAAAGACGCACGAAACTTACGGTGAGATGATAATTCATTGAACACCATATCATTCTAGCTCAGGACAAAAATAATTTGAATAGCTCAAATAACAATATTCAAAATAAGGAGGACCTATCCATAATATCCAAAATAAGATGCATAGTGAAAGGTTTACAATTGTACACGCGTAGGGGGTGTATTGTATCTGGATTTTGTGGGCAATTTAATAAATTCCATGGATTCTGAAAATCCAAGTGTATTTAATTTGGATTTTAAAAAGTCCACAAAAGTCTAGGGTATTCAATCAGGATTTTAAAAAATCTTTCTGAAATCCACAAAGTCTAGGGGTATTCAATATGGATTTCAGAAAGTCCACAAAAGTTTTAGGGTATTCAAAATATCATTCATATTTATGGATTTGGAAAATCATGGATTCTCATGGACTTTGTAATGTTAGGTATAAATAACAAAGTTCAATAGTTTGCCAGCCTCCATATCAAAGATTTCAACGTGAAAAAAAGTCTCCCAAAGTTCTTCCTTGTGCCAGCCGCGAAGAGGTTGGTTTCCATCCCAAAGTGTTCATAGTTGCATCTTTGATGATTTTGGGTTAGAGTTTGGATTAAATTAGGGTTTGGATCTCTCTTCATGTAACAGGGTCCCAATAGGGTGGTGGAACACGAACACCAGTAGGAGAAGAAAAGGGCCTTGATGCAACCGGGGAAAATGGAGTAAATTGCATAGAAAGATCCGAAGTAGGAGATGGGTTCATTGATGACATTGGGATTGGGATTGAAACCAAGGGGGGTTTCGAAGATAAACCAAGCTCAAGTTTCGCTTTTGCAATTAAGTTGTGAATCAAGGAATCAGGACCAAAGGCCAACCGAATCATTTCTCTCTCACCATTGTCTTGTAACAAAAGATAACCAATGATTTTAGTAACATTATCGGGGTCTATACTTTGAATTCAAGTATCAAATCTTATATCCTTGTTTGATGAAACAACAAACTCAGAACAGAGCTTCAGACTCCATGAATGATTGTTCTCTCTTTCTTTCTCTGTTCTCTCTTTCTTCACTTTCTTCTTCCCTTTCTCTCTATTCAATTCTCTCTTAAAAAAATGACATCACAAAATGACAGCATAAAATAGCAAGCTATAAACAGCGCTCTCTGTCTTGAGTTCAAATCAGCAAGCTATAAACTTTTTCTTCACCAAACAAATAACATCACCAATTACCTTTCTCTTCTTTTTTTATAGAGGGTTTGGGGTTTTGTTCAGGCAGGAGCAATAACATCAGCCATGGCAAATGATGCACTTGTCCTCCGATCTACTCTGGTCTGCTTGGGAGCAGTTGTGGTGTTAATTGGTCTCTATACCCACTCCTTCAAGAAAATGTTTACCACTTATGCTTTGGGTCTTTGTGCAATTGCTGGCATTCTCTTGCCTGATTGGGAATTCTTTGATTGTGATTTCTCTCAATGGCTCTACCCCATGGCTATGTTTTATTGACAAACTGATCGACAAGAATGAGCAAAAACATTGAGTGCTATAACTGATTGACAAGATGGCAGTCGACAAGAAAGTTATAATGAAGCTGCCAGCTGCAGCAGATGATCCTGAGGAAGGAGTGTTGGGAAGGCATGTCAGCAGATGATTCTTTTATCATCTCATCCACCTCCCATTCTGATGGCTTTGTGCCGAGTGCTCGAAGCATGTCACCGAGCTCTGTCATGCAGATCTTGTCGTATTTATTGGAGTCGAAGCGGGTGAACATCCGCTCCACCTCTTCCATCTTCTCCAGGGAAACCGATGATGACTTCTTGGTGCTCATTGTGGGCTAAGGTAGGCTAGATCTGAAGAAGTAATAGTAGTAGATTGAAGAAGAAGAACAATAACAGGGGTCTGGGTAGTTAAAGAGACCCCCAATTGATGATGTTTAGAGTGGAGAAAAGTGATTCGAGCTACTACAACTGTGCTCTATGGAACCTTGTGTGGTGTTGAAGGTGGGGGAGCAATTCTAGCTGGCCTGCAAGGTTTCCCTGCCTGGGGGGGGGGGCGAAAAATGATCATAATACAATTTTATGGACGTTTACTTCTTATTTTAAAGATGCTAATTAACGACCTTTTCTTTTTATAATTTTTTTAGCACATGTATCTCTCACTTTTGTTAATTATATGCGGACGTTTTTTTGTTTCATCACTATTTACCAACTTCTTTTTTATCTTGCAAATAATTAGAAATCTGTAAAAGTCGTTCACACAAAGTCCGTGGATTTTCATAAATCTCTAGAAAATCTGTAGCAAAAGTCTATGGATTTAAGAAATCAGCAGAAGTCCGTGGACAATTTAAAGAGTCTGTGGACAATTTAAAGAGTCCGTGGACTTTTCAAATTATTTATCAATTCCATAAGAATCCATATACAATACACCCCCCGTAATATCTAAAAGAAAACACATATAATGTTAAGTACAAACCCTCTAGCTCGAAGCATAACCAACCTCCGAAAAACAACCATTTCCACTAGGGTCCTCTGTTGTTGCTCTAATTGTTGTGCCATTGGTTGCTCTATCAATCGAAGGTGTTGTTGTCATTGAGCTAAGTCTTGGGCTAGTTGTTGCTCCTGCTAGGGTTGGCAAATATATCCATTTTCACGGATATCCGCCCAGTCCCGAATGAAGCGGATATGGTTTTAGCTTAACGGATACGAATTTTGTCATATATACGTATAATATATATTTTTATTAAAAAATCTTATATATTATTACTAAAATAACCTTAAAAGACAAAAACCCTAAATCCTTATTCTTTCGCATTTCTTTTTTCTATTAGACAACATTAACCACCGTCCAGTCACTCCCCTCCAGGGCTCTACTTTTAGGCGTCCACCTCCAACCACCGCCCACCATCACCGTCCAGTGAGTTCTTTTTTCTTATTCACTTCATCTCTCTTGTTGCTTATCTTCATCTAGGTGCTCCCCTCCTCCACCAGGCAGGGGATAAATGATTAAACGGGGCGGGGAACTGCGATCTGTTAAAAGCTCGCATGAGATAAGCGGGTGAGGAGGGCGGGTGGGGGTGTAAAAATAAAATAAAATAAACCTATTAAACGAAGTGGTTGCAGGGACGAATTTGGAAAAAATTGCTTGTTGCCAACCCTAGCTCCTATAGCTCAACCTCATGAAAAACTTGTTGTTCATGCACCTCACACGTTGCCCCATAAGCAAAAACTATCATTGTTTTTGTGCCCACTCATCATCCTCGATGTTCCTCTAAAAGGGGAAATTGAAGATCGAAGCAAAAAATTGCAAAAAGGCTAGCAATAACCACAACAACCATATATATGACTGTCACCACATTCGGGATGAAGGGGTTGTTGGAAAAGCTATAAATGACTGGCTCCGCATTAAGAGAGGGATGAGATGGTGGTGGGGAAGGTGGGGTGGGTATAGTCGGACATGTCAGTGGTGTCGAGAATGGTGAGGGCGTGCGTTAGACAATGCAGGGGTTTAGATGAGGGGGGCAAAGTAGACGTACATAATCTGCATGAATGATTGCATATATATATTGATAATTGTTTATAATGAAATTACCACCCAAACATTTTTTATTTATTTTAAAAGATACAAGAATACAACTATTAATTACTAAAAAAAAAAAAAACAACATAACACACTCAGCAAGCAACAATTAGATTGGGAGAAGTTGGCAAGGGGGGGGGGGGGGGGGGGGGGGGACCAACTGATTTGTGTCTTTTATTTTAATTGAGTTGCAAAGTGGTGTAAAAGCGGGAGAGTGCTATGAGGGCAACGACAACTGCTGCAACAAAGGCAACATGGATCATCATCATCATCAAAGCCCATTTTCGATATTTTTGGGAAACAGAGGCAACATGGATGACAAAAAAAAAAGATCTTTTTAATATGGAAAACAATGAAAATATGAAAAATCTTGAATATGTGTTTCTAGAACCCCAACGCTACAACAGAGGCAACATGGATGACAAAAAAAATATTTTATATGAAAAATCATGAATCTGTGTTTCCAAAACCATCGGAACGTCTCCATCTCATATTGAGACCACGGGTATTGTCATGCTACAATTCAATTTATGTAATTAAACTCGTGTATAATGTAATCGTGAAATAAACTTTAGAACATAAGACATTTACTTTTAGCTATGAAATTTGAATACTAAAAAGGAACGTAAAAACCTATGCGATGAATTGACAATTGACACGTAAGTATCAAATGACCGAACCTTTTCTAACTGTCGAGGAAAGGGGCGAGGAAACCAGCGAGGGGGAGGGTGTCACCACTCATCCTCCTCAAGATTCGTGTTGATGCGCATTTCGAGGTTGTAGGCGCATCTCGAGGGAGATGAGTGGTCACACCACCCCCCCCCCTCGCTGGTTTCCTCGCCATTTAGAATTTCTGCAAATGACCACAAAGTAAATTTTGTATCACCCAACCCAATCAATATGCATGTCATGTGACTCAATTTTGGAAGGACAAACTTGAATGGTACAAATGTCAACATCAACATCATCTTCATTTTCATTATCTTCTAAAGAAATTGTCTAATATTGGAATATTGGTTTAAACCCTGCATTGGTGTTTCACGAGTTTTTTTTTATCCCATGGCATGCAAAAAAAATATAAGGAATTTCAGGCTTAGGCCGGTTGATTGTTTTTGCTTCGAAATGTTTTTTATTTTTATTTTTTATCCCTAAATATGGGAAACTCTTAAATCAAGAAAAATAGAACTCTTTACAATCTTAAATCATTTGTTCTTCAAGTGACTTTGCGATTATTCTCATCTCTTTCTAAATTATCTCCTATAATTTCTTTTGAGAAAAAAACTACAAAAACTGCATTGTCTTTGAAAGCTATTTTTAGATATTTACGTAAAATTATAAAGTAGAAATTCCAACGAGTATATGAAATATGATTTAATTAGATAAGAATGTATATAAATATTTTCATTATTCCGTTTAAGTAACACATTGCATGAACAAAGAAAAAAAAAAACACAAACACATTCTTATATGAGTTGTCCTCCACTTGCACTTTAAAAAATTGAAAGAAAGTGTTATTGAAAGTTACATAGCTCAAAATATATAGTCAATGACGCAATTACTCCTTACATAAAACCAAATATTCTTCGACAAAAACATAACAAATTATATAAAAAAAAATGTTCGACAATTACTGCATCTCAATATTGTAAAAAACTTATCTAACGATGTCACATCATCCTGATTACAAAACATGATTTCTAGCCTCACTCAATCCCAAATGAGTCGGTCTAACTGTCGAGGGAATGGGCGAGGAAACCAGCGAGGGAGGGGGGAGGACCCTCCATCCCCCTCGTGGTGTGTGTAGAGGAGGAAAAGCACGCATCACGAGGGGATGGAGGGTCCTCGCTGGTTTCCTCGCCCAATCCCTCGACAGTTGGAATTTTCCATCCCAAATTCCAAATCCTGTGGAGAGGAAAATCAGCTGCTACTATCACGCACTGAAAGTGAAAACCATCAACTAGCCTTAAAAGCCTATTGACAATGACATTAACCTGCGACATAAATCGTAATCGTTCATTCACCCTATGTTAACATCCATATACCCTCGAGATCTCAAACCTCTCTTTCATTTAGTTGTCTAAAACTTAACAAAATAACTTCAAGTAGCATTGGAGCTCCCTGTTTTTACTTTCAAAATCTCTCACTTCGCTTATGTGTCGTCACATATTCTATTCTATGAGGACTGATAGAAGCAATGAAGAACCAAAGCTGACGCTTGTTTTCTCCATCTGTTTATCGACAAACTACGAGACGGAGAAAGTTAAGAAACCCCCAAAGACGAGAAAGGTAAAGTCTTTGAATCACTCTTTGTATAATAATGTGTTAATGGAGATTTTTTTATTTCATCTAGTTAAAATATTTCAATCTGTGGGTATTTTTTTTTTTTTTAATTTCATCTGTAAATATTGGGATCCAAAGAAAGACTCCTTTTTTTTTTTTTTCAATTATCTGCCAAAGTTTGAGTGGTGGAGTTCATTGGGTGTCTCTGGATTGGAAGTGGGTGAGGTGGGTTTTCTATCAGATGGTCAAAGTTTACAATTTTGTTAGGGTTTTTGGTTGATATGATCTGTTGTAGTGTAAAAGAGTTGAAACTGAAATCTGGGTTTTGTTTAGAAGGTCGAATTCTGTGTGGGTTTTTTGGAATTTTGGTCTGATTTGGTTGGATTTTTCTTTGTTGGGTTGGATTGATTGATTGTTGAGATTATGTGGAAAGTGTGTTTATGTGATTGAATTTGGCCATTTTGAGTCCAATCGGTCATGTTTTGATGAAATATTTAGTGGTGATTCATTGTGTTTTTTTTCTCTGTCTGATTACCTTTCTGTGTTGCCGAGTCTTGATTTTTATTTTTGTGAGGTCAAATAGTGATGAGACTGTGTGGTGCTTGATGATGTATACAATGTTTGAGTAGTAACTTGTTTTGGCTAGAAAATAGGAGGGTGCTTTTTATTGCTTTGCTACTTATTGCCCATGATAGTTGTATTTTCGCTTGATGAAAGAAAGAGATAGTGTGTGCTGGTCCGTGTGTTGTTGCGTAATGAAGCATGATTTGTTTGTAGATTTTAGTTGCCTTTTTATATCTAATAAATTAGGAAAATGAATTAAAGTTATAGATTCAGATGAGCTGACAGATTGTTTTTTTGACCAGGGTAGCGTGCGCCATCTGAATTAGTTTGACTGTGAAGTTTGGGATCTCTTCGGTACTGGCATTGCTACCTCAAAAGATCAGTTTTGAAGTGCTTGAATATACTTGCAATTTTGTCTCCCCACTATTCTATGTGCTCTTCCTTTCCAACTCTGTCTGTGGACTTAGATGGACGTTTCCCCACTGGACCCAGACTCTCAAGGCCAAACTGACAAGCACCCACTGTTAATGGAGCGGCCAGAGAATCACAATGACACAGAACATGTTATCGACATTGGAAGGGGTAGTGATGCTTCTTCGTCAAACTCTTCTCATTCTGATTATCACGACGCAGAACCAGCCCAGCCTTCAGGGAGACCATCAAGTACCACAAGGCCTACTAATTCTCAGTCCAACTTGAGAAATTCTTCGTCTGTTAGAAGGGGTGACGAGTATGGCCGTCGACGTAGGAGCCCGTTGAACTCGGGGTTATGGATTTCTATCGAGTTAGTTGTCATTATGAGCCAGATCATCACTGCAATTGTTGTTTTGTCTTTATCAAGACATGAGAACCCTCAACCACCACTGTATGCATGGATTGTGGGGTATGCAGCTGGATGTGTGGCAACCCTCCCTATACTATATTTGCGTTATCGTCACCGCAACCAAAACATGGAGCACGAATCAACCCAATCACGTGCTCAAAGTAACCCTCCAGCTGAACCTGCTCCCTATACAGCAATTTCAGTTTCAAGGACTTCAGAAAACACACTTACAACGGCAAGGACTGGTCATAATGCGACAGCCCTAAGTGCTAGGTATTTTTTTTTCTTCGGATTTTGCACTTTCAGTTAAAGATTTGCAATGCTCTTTCAGTGCTTGATAGTTGTTCATGTTTATTTTCCACAAATGTATAATAACATATGGTTTAATGTCAGCTCCGCTTCTGAACAATATCAATGATATTTTGCCACTCACAACTAAGTCCACATCATAAGCACTTCTGTATCAATAAACAATTGTATTTAGTTACACATTATTTTTTTTGTCTTTGCTAGCTCCATAATGTATTCTGCACATTGTGATTACATTGCAAAGTCCGACTGTAGTCCTATCAGCCACAAAAATTGCTATTATTTTCACCACCACGAAGCATATCAACTAATAAAAGCCAAGCATACTTTATGTGCTTATTTGTTTTGTATTATGAGAATTGTTTACTCTTTATATCACTTTCTTTCTAATTTTGGAAATGGAAACAACACATTTCATGTGAATGACTATTACTTGCCCCTAGAAGAAGGCACATTAAATCATGTCTGTTTACCAAGTGTTGTCTCATTGTTGTAATTGGATAGTTTTTTATTGTCAGATATCATGCTGTCGTATAGCATAATAATAAAACTTAGGACAAGTTTTGTTGCTGTGAAATTCTTATCGAAAGATCATTACTTGTGTATATTCATCATAAGGCACATTTAATTGCATGTGAGGGCATGCAACCATTTCCCATTGATTGCCCTCCTCGTCGCAATTAATTTCAACCAAACCTGCTAATTAGAGACGGGCTCAAGGGAAATTAGTTGGTTTGGATTTAAATTATTTGAATCTAGATCATAGTATGGTCAATGAACTTGACACATTTGTTAATTAATTGGGTTGCATGTCCTGCCTCGTTTGATATGTTTTGACAAGTCCATTTAATAAGGTAACTCTACAATCAGTTTTACAAATCATAACTTTAAAACACAATAAATAACTTACTAGAATAAAGAGATAACTTAATGATTCAAATTTAGGTTAATTTCACCGAATTAAAACATGCCAGTCCAAGCCATTTATGACATTGCAAGACCCATATGTTGATAGGTTAAAACGTTTGCGATAAGTTGAGTAAATTTTGATATGACATGACATGACATGACATGACGCTGATACATCTCAAGGGAAAGCTAGCCCTATGCATACCCTCTCCTCTCCCACATTAATAGTTTAAAGATTCCATGATGTAAGGCAATCCAATTGGCCAGCTGAATCGTAGACGGTCTTTGGAGAATTCCTCTCAAGTTTAGATACAAGTAATGACAAACAGTTCATTTTCCAAAAAAATTACATGTGCATCATCTTTGTAGACCACATTTGTTAGATCTATCATTGTAGACTCAGTTAGGATAGGTGGCAACCAGTACTCTAGTGTTAAAATTTGCTTCATGTGTTTGAACTTGACACCGGTATAGGGTGTTTTCTCCATATTTGCTTACACCTCTCTGAAGCTACCACTTATGACATTCTGCTGAACTTCAGTGATGATTGCAAGGACAACTCAGACAATCAGTTCTTAGGCACTGTTTCTGTCCAGGAGTGGAGTGCTCAGTAGGTAGTATTGCCATTCTTAATATAATCTGGCTGGCCAACAAATACTCTATGGATATTATTCCATTCTTCTTAATTTTCCTCTTGCTCCATCCATTTTCCTTTTTCCTTTTTCCTTTTTTTTTTTTTTTCCTGATCTTAAATACATGTTCCGCTAGACAATTATGGCACGGCATCTTGTTAAGTGGTCTTTAGTTTCCCAGCCCATATATACTGGATAGTGCAATTTTATTTCAGTAAGGTTTGAATTTAAAGCAACTGTGATTACCTCCATATTGGATTTATTGGCCTAATACTTGTCTGATTCCGCTTGTAAATGGTGTTTTTGTATTGTGGTTTAACGAGGGTGATTTTGTGTTTTTTAGGCTCTATGTGCTAATGGACCACTATAAGATGGCCCTGGACTGCTTTTTTGCAGTCTGGTTTGTTGTTGGTAATGTATGGATCTTTGGAGGACATTCTTCTTCTTCTGATGCTCCTAACTTGTACAGGTAGCTGTTTACAGCCTTTATTACATTCCTGTTTTGATTTCCCTTTAAGTTAAGATGACTAAACTTGAATGTGGGCTGCTTGCAGGTTATGTATAGTGTTTCTTACCATTAGCTGTATAGGCTATGCCATGCCTTTCATTTTGTGTGCGACGATTTGCTGTTGCTTGCCTTGTATAATTTCCATCCTGGGCTTCCGCGAGGATCTTAGTCACACTAGAGGAGCTACCCCGGAATCTATTAGTGCTCTCCCAACTTATAAGTTTAAAGTTAAAAAAAATGGCTGTGAAGGCAGTGAAGGTAATGGGGAACCCAACTCAGATGGCATGGCTGAGGGTGGGGTTGTTGCAGCTGGAACCGAAAAGGAGCGATTTATCTCAGCAGAAGATGCTGTAAGTTTCTCCTATATATTTTTGGATGTGACAATGTGACCCTCTTTGGAATTGGGTTCTTGAATTTCTTCCATTAAGACCTGCGAGAGTGATTCCAAAAAATGAGCGAGCTTTACCTTTCTAAACTAGAGGTTTTTGTCTCACAGGATTGGGCTCTTTCACTTGAAATTTAGTACTTGAGGCATGAGGTTTAGGTTGGGGGTTATTTTGAACTCTCTTGTTGCCTGCTTTTGTATCCTACTTTTTATATCCTAAATGCAACTATGACGAAGACAACTTTAATAATCTACTACTTGTTTATGATTTAAGTGATTTCAACTTGAACCAGGCTTAATATCAGCATCTAAGTCAGAATAACGATTGTAGAAATTGCCTCAACTGCTGTAGATCATCATCATCATCATCATCAAAGCCCATTCCCGAGATTTTCGGGGTCGGCTACATGAATTTTGGTTCTCCAAGCAATGCGATCTTCCCACATTTCCTCACCTAATCCAAGCTCAATGATATCTTCATTCACCGTCTTCATCCAAGTTTTCAACGGTCGTCCCCTCCGTCTACACCCTCCATTAACTTGCCAATCTAAACATTTTCTAATTGGCGCCGTGCTCGGTCTCCTCCGCACATGACCAAACCAAGTTAAACGTCTTTCTCTAATTTTTTCCTCTATGGGCGCTACACCTAAGTATCTCCTAATTCTTTCATTTCTAATCTTATCCTTACGAGTTTTACCACACATCCACCTTAACATACGCATTTCTGCTACTGCCATCCTATGCGTATGTTGTCCCGTAGTAGCCCAACATTCTGAACCATATAGCATGGCTGGTCGAACAATTGTCTTATAGCATTTCCCTTTTAGCCTTGCAGGCATCCTTCTATCGCACAATACTCCTGACGCCATTCGCCATTTCAACCAACCAGCTTTAATCCTGTGGTCTACATCTGCTCCAATAGCCCCATTCTTTTGAATTATAGACCCTAGATATCGAAAAGCCTCACACTCTGGGACCTCGACACCTTCGATCTCAATTGCATGACTTCTCCCTCTTGGTTCACACCCAAAGTTGCACACTAGATACTCCGTCTTCGAACGGCTAATTCTAAAACCTTTACTCTCTAAAGCCTCCTGCCACTTAACTAATTTCTGACCTAAACCTGCACTAGTCTCATCCATTAAGACAATATCATCTGCAAATAACATGCACCAAGGTACATCTTCTTGCAGATGTCTCGTCAACTCATCCATGACCAAAGCAAAGAGATATGGACTTAACGCCGACCCTTGATGTAGTCCTACTGTCACTGGAAATTCACTAGACATCCCACCTACTGAGCGAACACTTGTTACAACCCCTTCATACATATCCTTAATGATATCGACATAACATTGAGACACTTTCTTCCTTTCAAGCACCCACCAAATTAACTCCCTGGGGACCCTATCATATGCTTTCTCCAGATCAATAAAAACCATATGCAAACTCTTACGTGCCTCTCGATATTTTTCTACAGTTTGCCTAAGCAGGAAGATGGCCTCCGTAGTAGACCTACCTGGCATAAATCCAAATTGATTCTCCGAAATCGTGGTTAAACTCCTAAGTCTTTGTTCTATAACCCTCTCCCAAAGTTTCATCGTATGACTCATAAGCTTTATCCCTCTATAGTTCGAGCAATTCTGGATATCCCCTTTGTTCTTATAAATTGGTACCACAATGCTATGCCTCCATGAATTTGGCATTTTTCTAGTTTCCAAAATCCTATTAAATAGCTTAGTTAGCCATTGAATCCCAACTTCTCCCAGACATTTCCATGCTTCAATTGGTATATCATCCGGTCCAACGGCCTTCCCTGTCTTCATTCTTTTTAAAGCTTCTCTCACTTCTGTGGCACTAACTCTGCGATGGAACACGCGATCTCTCCCTTCCTGTGAAGCATACCCCTCCAAGTTTAACTCCCCTACATGTGTTCCATTGAGTAGGTTCCAAAAGTAATCGCCTCAACTGCTGTAGATGATAAAAAAAAAAATTAAATCAAACCAAATAAGCTGAAAACGTCCCCTTTTCACAAAGCTTTGTGTGCAATAGTCCCTGATATAGTGAATTACCAATAATTTTTTATTGTATTGCAGAAAAATTATGTTCAATCCATTCATTTAAATTCAAGTATGCCAATTTTTTAAATTTGCATGGACTTTGGTAAAAAGGACATATTTTACAACACTTGTAAAAGAAATTGGACTTTTTGATCCATAAGGAAAGCAATCAAAGACCTTTGAAGAGGAGAAAATGTTTGCATCATATACTCTCTATGATAAGAACTTTCAGTAAAGCCAATGGGTTACTAGCTGAGCTGGTAGGCTTGGGGCGGATGGTATCACAAGTCCAGGTTCGAACTTTGCTCATGGCTTTTGGGGTGGAAGGGGTTAAGGGATAAAAAATTAGAAATTTTGTTATTATTATTATTATTATTATTTTTTTTTTTATAATTTTTTTGTTGTTGTTAGCCTGTCTCAAGAATGCGCTTTTATAATAAACTGAGCTCTCTGTTCCTATTATGTACAGCTTACACCAACACTTCTACTGCCGCTCCCAAGTGTTTTGTGCCCCCAAATGCCACTCTCCTCTTCTCTCTTCCCCTCTCCTTTTCTATCCGTCCCCACCAACACACTTTATTCTCCTCTCACCACGTCATATTTTATTATTATTTTATTCTCATCCCTCCTTCGTCCTTTCTCTCGCTTCTTTATCCCTTCCCTCTTTCTATCACTTTTTCCTGGATGAGTCGATTCAATTGTCCTTCTGCAAACTTGTTGGAGCTGTTAGATTTCACATAACACTTGGGAGAACAAAAAGTGGAAGTGAGGGTCTACAAGCTAGCCCATCCCAAAACTTCTAATCTGTCAAGGGATGAAAATGGTTCAGATTAGGATATCACGATCTGGATCTTATTTGATTGGTTTTGGAATACCATGGTTAGATCTGGATAAAACCAAGGTGATTGTTGTTACAATATGTGGATTTTACCTACTGCTTATGAGGCATTTACAGAGTTCACTTTTTGAGAGATTTTATTTGTGATTGCGATGGTGTTGTGCTGAGTCACCAACTCCTTGTTGTTGGCCCTTTGTGCTTTGTATGTAATCCATTTTTTTAAAGCTATCGTTCAACTTGAGAAGTGAATATGAAATTATTTCTCATCATTCGCGTATTTTGCTTGGGTTCTAATTGTGGAATAGCGCTTTCTTGACCTTCACCTTACCTTGAATTTAATTATTAGTTCTTAGAAAGTTCAAGATAGCTGACCTCTGAGAATCGAGATAGGTCACACTTTATAACTTTTTAGTTTTTGTTTTCCACAAAGTTGATCCACCTGAGAAATATTGCACTCATATGGTTCATTCTGCTCAGTATTCTTTACAAGAAGAGGAACTGCAGATATCCCTATTGAAGATTGGTTTTTTATTAATCACTGACGCTCTCAGTTTCTCTATGCAGTTATGTTGCATTTGTTTGGCAAGATATGCAGACAATGACGAACTAAGGGAGCTTCCTTGTGCACATTTCTTTCACATGGAGTGTGTGGACAAATGGCTAAAGATCAATGCATTATGCCCTCTCTGCAAGTGTGAGGTGGGTGAGCGCAGTGAGGCCTCACCATCTGTAGAAAACCCTAGCCAACACCATGGGGTAAGACTGCCAAACGGGGCAGCAGGTGGAGAGACTTATGGGAGCACAGTCTTTTAGTAGACATTTTCAAGAAGCCTGTACATATTTTCTCCTTGGCGTTGCTAGTGTTAGTAATTATTGCGGTGAAAGGTTGCTGAAGTAAATGCCATCCTGTTCCATTTTTGCTTCGTCTTAAGAGACAAATTGGAGCTTGGAAGACCCCAAACACTCTTGAGTGTCATTGGAACTGTTTTATTGCAGCATTGGATGCCAGAGGTCTGCGGTTCTTATATTAATAGGTAATATAAGTAGAAAGACTTCAATTTAAAGGGAATACTCATACCACAGAGTCTGTGTTATGCCAGGTGAAATACTAGTTGAAAAAGAAAGACTATTTTCTTGCTTGACAGATTTTGGCCTGTTTGTTTCTCAACTCCGGGTAATGGAATCAAAAACTTGTTATGACATTATATTGTCCCTTGCTACCTTGTTTAAGATTAAAAAAATAAAATTCATCGCATGGTTCATTGGTCAAACAGACACAAATGGGAGTGCTCTAGATGAATTCCTTTGCACACTTCTTGGATTTTGTCATACTTCTTCTCGAACAAAGATGCAGATCTAGATTTTGTCATACTTCTTCTCATACAGTCAAACCATGATTCAGTTTGCATTGCATGCAGATCTGGTTTACCTTAAAGATGCCAACATTCTATTACTATGTACCCTGATGTACATTTCTAGTGTTCATACACTTTATTCCTAATTTTCTTTTTCTTTTTTTGCTTTGTAATCACATTGGAAAGTTTGTGTTATTGGAATCAATCAGCATCTCCTGCTTGTGTGTGGTTGTTGTAAAATGGGGATATTATTTGATGAAGAGACACAAACTTTTCCTTCTTTACTATAATTGGAAAAGTGTGTAATGGTCTTGGGACCCCTTGCTTTTTGGTGACCTAATAGTGAATGGATGATCATGGACAGAATCCTATGTGATACTTTTGATAATATCCCAAATAGGCTCACTCAACATTTAGACAAAGGGGTGCCTCTAAAATTTATGGTTAAAGTTGAGGAGATTAGGGTTGGGAATCTTTTTTAGTGATCACAATTTGAGATGAACTTTATTTGGTGTCTGCTCTGTCTGAATAACCAGTTGAGTCCAAACAGATTCAAAAGATTCAGATTGGTTGAGCAAACTGTCACAATGTTGGTTTGGGGTAGGTTTATGTTGAACCATTCTGGGATTGGTTAGGCTTGAGCTAGACCTCAATTCCACCCTTGTTTAGTATTTACTATATCAAGAGGTTGGTTGAATGATGTGTAAACACTATTTATCATGCAATCTGGTCTTTGTGCCCACTGATGTTTTCTATTTATCAGGTAAAATTGATCTCTTAGCGTCTTGATTGCTCTTTTGGTCTTTACTACTGATCAAGGCCATTATTTCTACTTGATAGCTAGATTCGAAGATGGGACACAATAAATAATCAAATATCGAATTTCTTATTCTATATTTGGATAAATTAAACATTAGGTTGATCACTTTGTTTGAAACAAGAATAGAGCAACTAACAAGCTTGCCATCTGATAAAGAATTCTTACAAAGATTCGCAAAGGAAAGGTCAAGAAGATTGCAAGAGCTTAACTTTACGGCTAACTAGGCATTGAGGGAAGAAAGGAGCAACGTGAACTCTTTTTGGGATCTTCTCCAAGCCCCGTAATTTTGAGTTTTTGAAACATCTATATCACAGCGCCTAGTGCACTAAGGGAGAACCTTGTTACTAAGATTTAGCAGTTAATAGTTGTAGTAGTAGTAGTAGTAGGACAGTTGTTTTTGGTCTGCTTATGGTGGCTGTGTCAAGCCTGAAATGTTAGGGGCTGATCTTTATATACGTAGTATGTACTAATGAATAAGTTTTTTCATAAAAAATGTCTGTAATGTTGGTTTGCTGGTTATCAATGTGAGCCTGCCAACATGGAGCTAGTTAGGTTCGTGTCATCTGAAAATGGCATGGGACTAGTCTAATTAAACTTGTGCTTTCTCTATGTATTATGTTAAGTAATCTAATGAGTTCCCTTTTCAAGCAAAAAATAATTGCTTGGAGAAACAAATCTTTAACAGCACCGTCAGATGACGATAAGAATGGCGTTTGTTTATGCAGCAGAGTTAGTAAAATTGCAAAAACACCTGAGTTCAGACATTCAAGGCTGAAAAGAAAATGAGGGCACCTTAATTGTTATTGGGAATGATGACTGAAAATTGAAGTTCTCCCTTGAAAGATGGACTTAACACTTCTCAAAGCAATCCTTTGTCTGAAAACACTTCATGGCATTCAATTTTTTTTTTCATATTCATCTGATCTTGATAAGCAGAAAGTTTTGCATGAAATGTTCTATCCAACTCCTTTAAATACCTCCTTACAAGGACCTCAAAAAAGAAACACCTACAGGTTTGTTGCAATCACAGAACAAAGAGATGGAGAGTGGAATGAAATTGTCACCAGTGGTGTTTGTTGCAATCGCAATGTTTGCTATTACAACAATGGCAACAATACAGGATGACGAGAAGGAGTGCGCAGAGCAACTGACAAACCTTGCAGCATGCATTCCTTATGTGAGTGGCAGTGCCAACAAGCCCACCCAACAGTGTTGCGACGACACGAAGCAACTCAAGAGTGAAAAGCCTAAGTGCTTGTGTGTTCTCATAAAGGAAAGTACTGACCCTTCCATGGGCCTCCCTATTAACACGACGTTGGCCTTGAAAATGCCTTCTGCTTGTAACATTGATGTCAAGGTCTCTGACTGCCCAAGTAAGTTAAATCAATCAGCCCCCAACTCATGACTTCATACAAAAAGTTCCTTAAACAGTTCATGTGATCTAGACTTTGATTCTTTGGATGTTTTTCAGCATTACTGAAACTAGCTCCGGACTCCCCCGATGCAAAAATCTTTAAAGATGCAAGTGCAGACAGCACCACAAGCAGCTCAAACACCCCCAGCAGCAGCACTGCATCACCATCAGATTCAGGGTCATCTAGTTCAGCTTCTACTACAGCAGGGTCAGGTTCGAAGGTAGCACCGACCAGTAGCAATGGAGCAAAGTTGAAATTGATGGAGAATGGGGTAGTATGGAGTCTGATTATCTGTTCCATTGTATGGATGTTTATGTGATTTAGTAAATGTTGAGTTGTACTGACTAATTACTAGTGTCTCGGTAGAACGAAAGACAGAAATTTAGAAGTTGTAGGCCAGAATTGTACTGCTTTTGCAAGTTTTTATGAATTCATAATAAAGAGCCACCAAGTTGTAGCTTCAGTCTAGTTTACCTCAAATAATATAAGCTTATTTCTAGTTTTAGCATCCTACTTGAAAACGTTGATCACAAAATAAGGAAAACACAGGCAATCTGAAGTCTCCCAGTGGGACTTATTAGCAAAACCCGAATCTCCCTATTGTGAATGTGTATGGCTATTGATGGAGATTTTATTAACTTAAATTAATAAGTTAATAAACTCTATCGCAAGTGCACGACTGTCTAACTGGTAGACAGTGGCAAATACGAGTCAATCCCTCGAGGATTGACAAGACAGTCGAATTCTAAGACTTATTTAAACTAATTTATAGTTGGGGGTTACAGCAGATGTAAATTACTAAATTAAGAGAATGAAATTAAACACTTAAATATTAAACTGATAAGATGATAAGAGAGTGGACCGAGACATTGAATCCACCACAGGTTCTTTGAGATTTGTGTAATCCAAATTATTGTTTTCAAGAATCAACACGACTAATCTAAAGATTAATTTAAGTTCGCAATTGATTTCAGCAAATGCATAAATCCCTGGCATTGCATGTCACTTTACGACACACACAATCACATGTTTATTTTAACTAATTCTGAACCTCTAGCGTTGCATGTCTTCTTACAGCACACACAATCACAGATTCACATTAATTGATTAAAGCAAGCTTCGAATATCAACAAAGGGAACTTCTAACTACCGATTAGTCTAGATAATTATTTCGGATATAATCGGTGAAAGCAAATTATTGAAATTTAGAAATCAACTGTGTTTAACATTCAAGCATATAAAAAACAATAAATTTAGATACGACAAACTCTAGGAAACCTTGTGGTTAATTTCATCTTCGCCTTGGCGTGGGGTCTAGAAGATCATGGTGGATGATGTCACAGCACTGGTGTAGGTGGAATCCATCTCAGCATGAACACGCATCCCAAGAAAGAGCTGTTGGTGGACTGTGGTGGCTAAGACATAAATCAGGGGTGCAAATAACCTGAGTTGGAATAGTGACTGTGGTGGTACAGAGCAAAGGTCCGGGGCGCGAACAACCAACTGATTCGAAAATTAGTTTGTTCCCGTGATTTTTTTCTGCGCCTTCGTCTCCAGCGAGTCGCGCCGCTATTCTTCCTCTGTGCTCCTCGCGAGCTCCTTCTTCTCCGATGAAGATCACCTGCAAAAGAGAGGGAGAGATGGAAACAAAGAGAGTGAGATACGAGATGAAAGAGCGAGAAGGATAAGAGAAGGAGGAAACAGGAAGAGTGAACAAATAGGAGCAGGGGCGGTGCTCTGTTGCTGTTCCTATTCTTCTGTTTCGGTGCGAGAGAGATGGTGGTGGTGCGTGGTCTGTTCGTGATGAAGGAGCAGAAAGAGAGAAAGAGGAGGCAGAGAGCGTGGAAGGGAGAAGAACATGGATGGTGATGATAGCGAGATGAAACAGGGGACGGTGTGGGCGGTAGTGTTATGGTAGTTTGCGACAAGAACGGCGAGTGCAATGGCGGTGAGGGTGCGATGGACAGTGGTCGTGCGTGGGTTGTTCAGTGGTCGGCGGTGTTGTGTTGGCTTCTAGTTTGTGCAATGGAGGGGGACGAAAACAAGGGATGAATAGAAAAGGAGGACTGCGACTATGGTGGTGTTGGCGAGGTGAGGTACGCTGCCGGTTCTCCTATCGATCGAGGATCGCCGACAGGGTGGATGTGGCGCGGTGACTGGAAAAAGAGAAAAGGAAAAAGAAACGTAGGAAAAGAGATAACCGGAAGAGAAGGGAGAGAGGAAACCTAAATAGGGTTATCCTCTTTCCTTGTTAGGTTGGGTTTGGGTTTTTATGTCAGCTTTTGGGCTTGGGCTTAAGTTAAATTAGGTGGACTTAGGTTTGTTTGGATTATGTTTAGACATGTGACCCGCTACTTTATACCACCATTAGAATCAACCAATTGATCATTCCTCAAATTGTTGCCTTAATGCGATTTCATCGTTCACACTCAAGTTCCTACAAAAACATGAAAACAAAATAATTAGAATAAAAATATAATAATCAAAACACTAACATATATAAATTAAGGGATATATTATGTAATAATTACGTGAATATCAAATATGCCCAAACCTATATTTTGCTAGTCCTCAAGCAAAACAATAAAAATAAAATTCTAACTCACTTTCACAGGAATCATCAATTGCACTTACCTTAACCGTGCAATAAGGCTTTAAACCCCTAGATTACCTCTAGTGGACGAGTTATAGTCTCGTGAGGGTTTCTAGAAATGTTACCCACAAACATTATGACTCAATAAATTTTAAAAACATGGTAACTTGATCACTCTATCTATTATCCTCAGAGTAATAATCTAATTGCCAAAAATTTCAGAAAACAACTAACAGTGTCACAATAATATATCAAAGAGTCTAATAACGATTTAATAATACCCAAAGGTTAAATAAATTTCATCAATTATTCTCAACTCAAAGTGTGTGTCTGCATGGTCTTATCAACATAACTTTCTTTTTCTCAGTAAATATACGACTAGATAACCTTTGGATAGTACACTTCGACTACAAATCTCTCTTATCACTCAGAAATGAATCACTCAGAGATTGGGTAGTTATCACTCAATTTGTATGTGAAAAAGATAATAAATTACGGAAACACAAACATCTCACATATAATAATCATGAAAACTGGACTTTTAAAATAATGAAATGAATATGATCTCATGGACAGGATTATCAATTACTTTGAGAATGTTGAATCAAACTCCATAGTTCTTATCCATTTAATCTCCACGTCTATGAACCCGACATTTACTTAAGATCAATTAGGTCTGTATTAGGTTGAAATGAGGCTAAGATTTTGGCAAATAAGAATGGAAAAAGATAAGAAAAAATTCTCTGAGACTGAATACACCCTTTAATAAACACGCGGGGCTTTGAAGAATAAACCAATGTTGTACACCATTGATTTTTCTTCCTTTGAAATTCTTCTTCATATATTTTTCTTTTTCTTCGAAGCCTCATTTTTTTTTAAAATCAACGACATGTTTTTTCCTTCTGCACAATGAAACATTCTAGTCCTGAGGATTCATGAAATATTTAGTTTCAACTCTTTTTTATTTGCCCATTCCAAAAATATATCAACCATACACATTCTCAGAAACATTGGGTAATGATAAAAATAGTATGCAATATTACTCCCTAACTGGAGTAGGTAATGGAGATGGGGTTAGCAAAAAAAAGTTTATTCAAAGGCTCAAAGGGCTGCAAACGGATATTTATTATTAGGTAGGCTAAAAAGGCTAAAGAACGGTTCAAAGAAAAAAAAATGCCTATATCACTTCTTAAGCTCTAGTTGGTATTATGACATCTCAACTAAATAAACCAAGAAGTTCTAGTGTAATAACTCAATTTTAACGTCATTCTCAAAACAATTAATAAGATAAACAAGAATAATGAGATCATCAACGAGATAATGCGGATTCAAGAAAAGTTAGAGTTTATTTAGTAACCCTCAAGAAAAATAGAATGTCTCGAAACTCACAAGGATTAAGTCTCCACTATTATTCTAAGGTTTTTTAGTTAATATCTTATTGATTAACTTTAAATTATGCTAACTTGGCTTATAGTGCAAGAATAGTCGAGTTGAGACATCTCGTGAAATATATTTAACTTAAAGATAATATCAACTTTATGTTTCCACTTAATATATCGATGTGACAAGTGAAAACATGTATTTCTCAAATTTAAAAACATACTTGAAAGCACATTCTCTTCATTGGAAATGAACTTAGATTTTGAATGCATTTTCAAATAAAAAAAATTTTACACAATAATAATTAACTATGTATTCAATGGAGATTGAGTAGAATACAATAGTCAATTGTGAAATACATTTCAGTTCAAATTTTTTAAAGAATGCGTAAAAACTCAAAATCCTAATCCCCAAACCTAAACCAAACATTGTCCTAAATGTATAAAATGATGATCCTGACAAATGCAGAAAAAAAAAGATGAGAGTCAGAGTTATATTTTACCATGAGAAAGTTTTTACCAATTTTGACAAAATCGTCCACCAATGAACTCTAAAAAACATAAGAACTGTGGACTCATCATGATAAATTGATAAAAAATAATACAGGACACAAAAGAATATACAAATGAAAATACTTACATGCATCAGTTGTAAGTCAAAATTGTTACGGAACTAACGAGTATGAGTGAAATGCAACTAGAAAGAACTCGAAAATCAATCCAGACTAACCATAATGACACAACTGAAGCTAGGCTGCCTCCTAGGAGCGCTTGGTTTAACGTCGTCAGCCCGACATATATTCTTCATCACAAATGATGTACCATAAAGTGAAGAGGAAGAACATAGCAAACACCCTCCTTTAAAAGTGGCAAGGTATTATATAGCAACAACCTAAAAAATTGAGAATCCGTCCAACAAATAGTAGCAACCACATGCAACACAACGTATACTAACACATCCCAAAAGCTACGAAGGCACCATGCAAAATCATAGAGAAAATGCAAATGAACTCACATTCTTAGAAAATCCGTGGAAACCTTGAGCAGAAAAGGGTCACAAACAATGATATCCAGCAAATGACTCCTACCTACTCCTAAAAGGGGACATCCTAAGCCACGTTGCAAATAAGAAGATTGAATATGTATCACAATAGGGTGGTCAAAACTGAAATCATCCCTTAAAAATAATGGATCCACATAGGTAGCATCAGTCAATATGAAAGGGATGGAAAGAGGTATGTCTATAGATATATCGGGTGGTACATGCTTATCATAACAAAATGAATTACACAAGATGATGAGTTAGACAACGCAACAACACCCCCAAACCTAAAATTAGCACTACCTATGGCATGTAGCCTCTCATTAGATGCGTCTTCCAATAACGATTTGACTATTTCTTGAATTATGGGGTCATTTGTATCGTGAAAATAATTGAGGCTTGACTCCAAAGAACATTGAGAATTAGACTTCATGCAAGAGTCACTAGGAAGGCATATGTCGAGTGGGTCATCATGAAAAGGTGGGGAAGGGAAAGGGTCAGGAAGCAAAGTAGTTTAGATCACAATATCCTCAAAAACATCATCTGACTCGAGTTTTGATGTGCTATTAATTATGAATTGACCCTCCGGGTTTTGAACAGAGTGACTAGAAACTCTTCCTAACTCTCTTTCAGATAATGCCTCAGTAATATGATTTACAACTATCTCAAGTTTATTGATGACTTGAGATTGGTGTTGAATCATGGCTTTTGACTCTAACATAGTCTGATAATCATGTTCAAGCAGTCGTTTTGTGCGCTGCATAAAACGGTTAATCGTTTCCTCTAACCTAGGTGTGTTGGATGGAGGAGTTTGGTTAAATTGAGGCATAACATGATAAGGGTCTTGAGGAACCCGGGAGAAAATATGTCCCCCTTGGTGTGAGTTATGAGCCTAGTAAAGATTTTGATTATTGGCAAAACCAGGGCTGTAATAGTTGAACTTTGAATGATATTCAGGATAATCATATTGCGAATCACAATCAACTGTAGAATGACTAGGACTTGAACATGCAACACAACCCTCAAATGAAACATTAGTGGGAGGTAGGGGTTGAGTCAAATTCATAATTGCATCTAATTTCTGAGTCATTGTCATAAAAACTGTTTCGAGCTTCGAGGTAGAAGGGGAGAAGTAATCCTTAAAGTCTTTCTCCTCAGCCATTTCCTTGGTCTCAAGATTTTTTTTTTTATTTATTTTTTTTATATATGCATGCCTAACCACTATATGTAGATGACCCGACTCTAAAAAAATAAAAATAAAAAGAACGGAACCCTAAATGACACCTAAATGATGCGCAAATAAAATGAATGGCAGACGACCCTAGAGCTTTGTTACTAATGCAGGGATGAAATTCAATTCAATTTACCTAACCGTGGGAGAGGCACGGTAATTTCCTATCAATCCGCCACTACAAAGTTGCTCCTACCTCTTTTTCCACTCTCTAGCTCAAAGTGAAATGTCAGTTCAAGAACTGTTCCCAGATGGGATATGTTCTTTCACTCGACCACTTTAAACTATCAAACATCCAAAAAGGGTCCCTATGAGCGTCACACCCGTCCTAGATAATTATCTTGCTACAAATTTTAAATAGTGAAGGCCTAGGTTCATAACCCTAAAATAGATGGTGATTAACCTATCCGCAGGAGAGGGCACAAAAGTTTCAACTCAATCCTGCCACTATTCAAATTTGCACTCAATACTACCTAGAACAAGTTAAACACAAGTGATCACACAGAAATCGCGTGCAAATGCGGTGGGTAGAAGTTACCTCCAGCGCGAACCTCTTTCGGGTTACTTACGACACCGGGTAGAAGTCGATTTCTAAGAGTTTCATCGCGAATCGCAATATTTCAATTTGTTCCCACTTGAGCTCCCATGTGTATGATCGCCTGCAAAACAAATGCAAAAAGAAAAAAATAATTAAAACTCGAACTATAAACAAATAACACAAGTGACTCCTAACACTGTTCTTAAAAAGAAAATAAAATCTAATGTAGAAACTAGTAAAAACAAACCCTAGATTTCGATTGTACCGTAACAATCCCTGCCAACGACGCCAAAAACTTTATGGAGAATTTTATTAACCTAAATTAATAAGTTAATAAACCCTACTTGTAATACCGCAAGTGCACGACTATCTAACTGGTAGACAGTGGCAAATACGAGTAGATCACACGAGGATTGACAAGAAGTCGAATTCTAAGATTTATTTAAACTAACTTAGAGTTGGGGGTTACAACAGATGTAAATTACTAAATTAAGAGAATGAAATTGAACACTTAAATACTAAACTGATAAAATGATAAGAGAGTAGACCGAGACATCGAATCCACCACAGGTTCTTTGAGATTTGTGTAATCCAAATTATTGTTTTCAAGAATCAACACGACTAATCTGAAGATTAATCTAAGTTCGCAATTGATTTCAGCAAAGGCATAAACCCCTAGCATTGCATGTCTTTCTACGGCACACACAATCACAGGTTTATTTTAACTAATTCTGAACCCCTAGCATTGCATGTCTTCTTACGACACACACAATCACAGATTCAAATTAATTGATTAAAGCAAACTTCGAATATCAACAAAGGAAACTTCTAATTACTGATTAGTCTAGATAATTATTCTTGATATAATTGGTGAAAGCAAATTATTGAAATTCAGAAATCAACTGTCTTTAACATTCAAGCATATAGAAAACAATAAATTTAGATACGACAAACTCTAGGAAACTCTGTGGCTTCATCTTCGCCTTGGCGTGGGGTCTAGAAGATCATGGTGGATGGCGTCACAACACTGGTGTAGGTGGAATCCATCTCAGCACGAACACACATCCCGATAAAGAGTTGTTGGTGGACTATGGTGGCTCAGACATAAATCTGGGGTGCAAATAACCTGAGTTGGAATAGTGACTGTGGAGAGCAAAGGTCTGGGATGCGAACAACCAACTGATTCAAAAATCAGTTGGTTCTCGCGATTTTCTCCTACGCCTTCGTCTTCAGCGAGTTGCGTTGTTGTTCTTCTTCCGTGCTCCTTGCAAGCTCCTTCTTCTCCGGTGAAGATCACCAGCAAAAGAGAGGGAGAAATGGAAACAAAGAGAGTGAGATACGAGATGAGAGAGTGAGGGACGAGAGAAGGAGGAAACAGGAAGAGTAAACAAATAGAAGCAGGGGCGGTGCTCTGTTGTTGTTCCTGTTCTTCTGTTTCAGTGTGAGAGATGGTGGTGGTGTGTGGTTTGTTTGTGATGAAGGAGCAGAAAAAGAGAAAAAGAGGAAGCAGAGAACGTGGAAGGGAGAAGAACATGGATGGTGATGATGGCGAGATGAAACAGGGGACGGTGTGGGCGGTGGTGTTATGGTGGTTTGCAATAGGGACGGCGAGTGCTATGGCGGTGAGGGTGCGGTGGACAGTGGTCGTGTGTGGGTTGTTCAGTGGTCGGCAGTGTTTTGTTGGCTTTTAGTTTGTGCAATGGAGGGGGACTAAAACAGGGGATGAATAGAAGAGGAGGACTGCGATTATGGTGGTGTTGGCGAGGTGAGGTATGCTGTCGGTCCTCCTATCGAGCGAGGATCGTCGGCAGGGTGGATGTGGTGTGGTGGCTGGAAAAAGAAACGTAGGAAAATAGATAGTCGGAAGAGAAGGGAGAGAGGAAACTTAAATAGGGTTCTCCTCTTTCCTTGTTAGGTTGGGTTTGAATTTCTAGGTCAGCTTTTGGGCTTGGGCTTAGGTTAAATTAGGTGGACTTAGGTTTGTTTGGGTTAGGTTTAGACATGTGACCCGCTACTTTGTACAATCATTAAAATCAACTAATTGATCATTCCTTAAATTGTCGTCTTAATGCGATTTCATCGTTCACGCTCAAGTTCCTACAAAAACATGAAAACGAAATAATTAGAATAAAATATAATAATCAAAACACTAACCTATTAAAATTGTTAACATTAAAACTATTATTATTAAAATATATTAAGGAATAAAATATAATTATGTTAACAATAAAATATAATAATTAAGAAATATATTATGTAATAATTACGTGAATATCAACTATTATTATTAAAACTGTTAACAGCAAGCAAGCAGAAGAGTGCATATATAGCATGTGATGTGTACTCCTGCGTCGTCCAACATTGCACAGTATAGCATGATAACAACCAGGAAAGCCGGATTCAATCACTCAAGTTGTATTCCATTATGGCACAATTTAACCTTATTTGCTCATGACAAGCTTATAAAAGTTGCGCAAAGGATTCTCTTCGTAACAGATTCATGTACATATAGGAGTTTTGTTTGCAACCATTAGTAAATGGAAAAATCACAGCTGATAACATTTCCAAAATTGACTCTGATATAAGTTTACTAGTTTCAGATTGTAGTTTGCCAACAACCTTTAAAGAGAAATCAATGTGAATGAGTACCAACTTATAAAAATTTCCGCCAATGGCTTCAATCCCTTTCTCATGCCAATCTACATTTCTACCGATGGCTTCAATCCCTTTCTCAGACAAGGAGTTCCAAATCCATTTTTCAAGAAACAGCAGGACCTAGGTTCAGTTCTTTATTCTTCAGTCTGGTATGATACAGCAACTATATCTACAAAAAAGTCTTACAGCGCTCAAACCACACTAGTTTCATTTGAATATCACAGAATAGTAACAGCTTTCGTGATGCTCATTGGAATGTTTATTGAACATGAATAATTTCACAGACCAAGTAAGTTCTAGTGCTGTTTGTCGCCAAGTAAAACAATGCTTGGTTGCTTTATTTCCATTCTCAATTCATTGAAACTAATGAAATCAAAAGGATACAAAGTAAATTTCACACCAAAATTTCCCACATTCTGCAGTGTATACATGACATGAATAAATAAAATGGTCAGGAAAGGAAAACAAAGTCGTACAACAAGCACTAACCAGAAGCTCACTAGGACTATGAGCTGACAGATGTAAGAAAACTCCCCAAAATTTGAAATAGAACCCCCTCCAGAAATAGGAACATCAGTGAAATTATGCTCGCCCAACCCACCACACAGAGACCTGGACGAATTCCAATGACCTCATAACACAACAAACTAATTATACACATTCTATTAATGTCCATTATGCAACTGGGTGGAAGAAATTCCCATGCAAAAATTATTCTTTAATAACTGACCACAAATTTGCTGACAACCTCAAGACTGATGGATGTGCCTCTTTTGCTACCAGACCTTTTTGGGTGTATTTCTCAAATCGGCAAGGATCCCAATTCCTTGTCGTTCCTGTGAAGTATCTATTTGTGATTTTATAACTTTAGCTTGAGTGGGTTCAAGAAAGAACATCTACTGAGAAATTAAACTGCAAGCTCCTTGAAAGCTTCTAATTGTCCATTTGAAGAGTGAGAACTTGAGCCTTGAACAGCTTCGTGGTGATTGGAATCCCAGTTTACAGGAGTATCATGCATCTTGCCAACAGAAGATCTAGAGACGACAGAGCTATAAATGCCTTCAAAGTGAGTTGAAAAAGGGAAGTATTCAGCACAGCAAGCTTTCCATCCTGTATATGAAAACAAAATGAAGTTGATAAGCCTTGTGAAAGAATGGCAACAGACTGAAATTTTCTGCAGAAAACTATTAGATGGTAAAGACAAATGACTAGTGAAAAGAATGTGCAACAACTACTCACTTGAAGCAGCATCGGCATCAACGAACACTGTCGCCAGTAGCTTATGGACTGCAATGCAGTCCTTAAGTTTCCATTCCTTGATTTGTCCCAGTGGTCCATTGCTGATTTCAAAAACACCAAGAACTTTTCTTTAAAATAGAATGGTGAAATGAGACAAGATTAAAGTGATTAACAAAACAAAATCAAGAAGACAATTTAAACAACTCCTACCTCAGAACCACATTGTTTGTTGTACTTTCTATCAGCTTAATGGCTTCAGCCTTTTTTGCAGGTTCTAAAACATACATCATTTCTGCTGTAGCTGCTCTATGCACCAAAGAATCTTTGCAGCACAAGGAAAGCAATAATAAACATCCACAAGAAATTAAACAGACAACAAGATCGATCTGCTCCATCTAGATAACTAAGATAGATCATTACCTTTATGCTTCTCAAGGAAAGAAATGTTTGCTTCAATGAGAGATTTCTCATGCAATTGACTGCACCCGGAAGACAACTTCTATAAGTTCCAAGTACTAAGTTTGACTAAGCAAGACAGCACAGAAAGAAAATTATGCCAACTTTACCTGAGTTCTGACCGTTCTATTTCTAACACGCTCCATACCAGTTTCTCTGAATCAGTCACTGGAGCAGCCATGGTGCTCATATTATGGAAGAATCTTATCTGTGGAAAATAACCCAGAAGGGTGAGCTAAGAAGCTACTAAAGAGATTACAGGCTACTCCACAATTTCATCAAACTTAATTAAGGAGAAAGTTTCTTTTAATGTAGACTGCATTGCAACATATATACAACAAAAATGAGAAACAAAAAGCATGTTATAGTAGATAATTACCAAGCAGCGATGAGAATCTGGGTTATCTGCATCCAACCTTAGCAGCTGCTTTAAAGCCTGAAACAAAAATGGCAACTCTTTAGAGCAAATAGTTTTAAAAATATGATAACATACATAAAAAGTCCATCTAGAAGAAGACTAAATTCAAGAATAACAAAGAAAATGGCACATAAAAGCAAGGTTTTAAACAGGGGCGGACCCAGGATTTTAGTCGAGGGGGGGCGATATAGAAAATACTTATTAGTATTTTTTTTTCAACTTGAACTAGTAACTAATAAAAAAATATAACTATCAAAAATACATTGCATATATCAAAATTGATCTAGTGTAATCCAATTTTAAGCCAAAATAAGGTCACTATCGATAACCTTAGCTAGGAGCAAACAAGCATAATAACTAGAATACATAACTAATATCACAAAATAATTAGGATAAGTATCTAGGTGAAGCTAATTTTTTTTTTTAAATTTGCGAACCTAATATGAGCATAATACAATTTCATAGAAAAAATAGTTTATATGAGGCTCAAATTTTGTACGAGTTGTCCAATGGTATATATTTTCATTGAATTCTATAGTTATTATTTTAGATATTAATTTTAAATATTTTTTTTATTGGAGATTTTATTTCACTTGTGAAAAACAATTTATATTAATAAGTTTTTATTAAACTAAACATTTTTTAATGTTTGCAATTACTAATAAAATTACATTGAAAATAAAATAAAAATGCACTCGAAAAGTATCGAACTCGGGCCTTTTACAAAAAATAATAAACCTCCAACCACTACACCAACAAAGACTTGTTGACATTTTTGTATAAACAATCGTCATATTGTATTATACATTATATAATCGATTTTTTTTACTTAAGTATATATACTATAAATATTTTAAAAGTTAGGAGGGGGGGTACGTCCGCCCATGGTTTTAAACACGGAGGTGTGACGTGAGGTGTTTTTTTTTCTGAAAAAACGTATAGGCGTAAATTTCAAGGTGTGAGGCGTAAGCCTCGTGAAAATATGTATTTAGAATATATTAAAAAATAAAAATGCAATTTATAACTAAAATACATCTAAGATCAAAGCAAAATGCATATACAACAAGATACAATTGTCCACTGCTGAAATTTCCAGCTAATATACTAAAACAACAATCAAGAAAATTGTGGCACGCACCTCTCCACTAATGAAATTGGCACAATTTTATTTATTAGTAGTAGTATGCGACTGCAGCACAATGCACAATTGTCCCAAACTTATTAGCACACCAATCTCCTCGATGCAACCTATACGTGTCAGGATACGGATTCGATTCAACCCATGATGATAAGCGACACAAGCTGAATTACGTCCCATATGGCCCGTGAATGGGGGGCCATAAGCCATTGGAGGTAGGGGCAAATATCCACCACCTCCCCTCTTCTCACAGAATCTGTGGAATTGGGGTTGAAGGTGAAGCAAAGAACTGATCAGTTGCAGAAGGTCCTTCAAAGAGATCGCAGCAGCAGTAGAAGAAGAGATAGCCGCAGGAGAAGAGAGTGCAGCAGCACGGAAGAAGAGATCGCAGCAGCACGGAAAAAGAGACGTCGCAGCAGCAGTCGTATGGGCTTGGAGAAGACAAATAAACAATCGCACAATTTTTTTGGGTTTCTGGGTTATTTTTTGAATTTCTAAAAATACCGTTTAATTCAAAAAATTCTGAAACGCTTTGAAACGTAAAAACCGCAAAAAAAATATAATAAATAACATTTTTATGCCTTGATGCATAAAAAAAAAACTATGCCTCGCAGCAAAAAAACATCTCAGAGTGCTTTTCTTATGCTAAATCCAAGCGTTTCACCTCGAGGCGTATGCCTCGCACGTTTTTTAAAACACTGATGAAAGTAGTCTCTAGCATAACGAACAACTAAGGACATTTTCAGAACGTGTCCCTACAAAGCCAGTGGATAAATACAAGATTGATTGTGCTCTTTATCATGGAATTCCCATATATTTAGGAAAACATCAGTAGGTTTGCAGCACACACTATTGTCTTGTTCTAGAATGGCATACATACACAGAAAAAAATATTGTGCTTTTATAAATAAAAATGCTTAACACTGAGAAAAGATAACCATTTTTATTGATGGCACAGAAACCATAGTTCAAAAATAGAATCAGTTACTTAATATGTTGCATCAAAATGAACTTAAATCTGAAATTTCTTGAAGAAATAGTCATCATCATTTAGAAACATTACCAAATAAAATATTACATGGCCAAAATGGTTAACCATCACGCAGGGAAATTGGGCTAAATTAGAATTCATTTTCCTGATGATGAACTAAATAGCTGGTGATACCCCCATTAATTGCAGTTTCAGGATACTATAGAAAAAAAGCATACTACTTGTATCTTAATTTATCCATATTAGCAACAAAGCTTCAATTGTGTTGATAACAGCAGAAAAGTACAACTCAGAAACTCGATTATCGTTGCAGACCACAATGAAAATCTTTGCTTTCTTAACCAAAAGACAATAGATTGAGCAAATTAAAAGGGATTAAATATTTAAACTTTGTGGGATACCTGAAAAGCAAGTAAAACCTTCTGCCTTCTCATGTTTACTTCAAAAGAAAGTAAGTGTGTTTCAATTGATTCTGATGAGCTTTTCTGGAGCAACTTTAAGTACTTTGTGGCTTCCAACAAGGGATCTTCAACCTGCTCCATGCAAATCACAGTGGAATATTTGATCTTTATACCTCATATATTCCCAACATCAACACTGAATAAGAAAAGGAACATGTGAAACTCCGATGAGGCACTTCTTAAGAGATAGATAAAAACCTGTAACAGTTTCACCCCATGGGGATCTTGATCAACTGGTTTTGCATGCTGCTTTTTCCCAGATTTTGAGACACCAACAGTGCCAGTTTCTTCTTCGTTCTTTTCTTCAGCCTCCTATGGAATAGAGTTATTACACATTTAATTATTCTGTCAAAATTCCAAAATGAAAATACAAGAAATAAGGCGTACCTTCTTAGCACGTGCTTCAGCTTTTCTCTGTTTTTGTTTCAATTTCTTTTTCTGAGAAGGAAGCATCTTTGACATTTCTTCATCTTCTTCATTAGCTGATTTTGAAGGAAAATCATATAACTTCAAGTAGCATCTGCATCTCATAATTCAAGTTTACACAACTAAGAACATAGATAATTATAGATTTATAGTATATGCACCTCAAAATTCAATACAAACTATCGTATCAGCCCCCAAAGATAATTAAGATATTGAACAATGGATACTGATCCAATGATGGAAGATCAACACCTGCCTGATACTATGCCAAACAACCTCAAGAAAGCATAAGACACTTCCTGGCATGTTCTGGCATTAGTGAGGATGGGGTGTGAATTATGTACTGGGGGTGGAAGCCCTCATAACAGCTTGAAGATGCATTGTCCTTTTCTTTATTTTAGGTTTGTCGCATTTTCTTTTGGGGTTTCATAAGCCTATATGGATTTTCAATGGAACTGAACTTCTTTTTAATGACAAGTAAATAATTCTTGTTGCACCACCATTCCAAGGTAATAGGAGTAGAAACACCAGTGTCCATGGGAGCCATGAATAAATCAGCTAAAATCCCACTTCATCAATTTGAAGCTGAATTTACGACACTAAATTTTTTGAAAAACAACGCCATATTAACATAACGGTATTATGCAACATCATCTTTTGCTTGCTCTCCGACTTGTAAAATTATTCTGAATAGGGTTGTATAGATCATCAATAAAACAAACCAAACTACCAGAGCCACGCTAAGGATGCCGGTTCAGTTTTCCTTAAAACCAAACCGCACACAGCCCGGTTCTATACATTGATCATGATACACATTTTCTAAAATTTCTGAAGGAGCAACATATGGTTTTGAACAAAGGTTTAAATTGAGATAGTATAGAATCAACTTGAATAATGCTTGAACAATTCCAACATTTGTCTCACTTAGGAACAGTGTGCTACCTTTGGACTAAGGAGCATGTGGCATGCGCAGTTACTAAGTTAATAAAGTTCTCATAACAACGAGCTCCCATCGGACTAAGGAGCACATGGCATGCTCAGTTGCAAAGTTAATAAAGTTCTCAGGAAAAAAATTTGCTTAGAAATCACCAAAGTCAGATAAAAGCGGTACCTGATAGCTCCAGCTGCTGCTTTATGGAAATATGAATGTGAATGTAGCCGATCCTGGAATTTTAGCATTTCCACGTATGCACGCAAAGTCATCTTCCTCAAGCAATAGGAATGAAAATCAAATTGGTCTTCAGTCATATCTGCATAATGCTTCTCAACAGCCAAGAACTTTTTCAAAGCCCGTCCTAAATCACCTTGCCGAAAGTAACTTTCACCAGAAGCAAGCTCATACCTTTACGGAATTTATACATTTAACAAGATTAGCAAATAAATACCATTCAAGCACCTGTAACCAAACTATAGTTGACTAAAGATATACGCACCACATGCATTGCATGTCATGCAGATTATTGTGCTGGTCTCCGTCTTTTGTAAATAACACGGCTGTTTTCTCTGCCAAACCCACCTTCAAGACAGGAATGCAAAAAACTTTTGAAATTCAAATAAAATGCATAAGCACCAGAAGAGAAAGGAAAGTAAGAAGATCGATTCAATGATTATAAGTTCAGAACCCAAGCCCATTCCCATTTTGGACGGACCAAATCTACTAATACTTTGATTCCATTTAGTAAGAGAGATCTTGAACAAAGAAATAGATCCTAGAAGCTAAGTAAGGGTATCTTGAGCAATTGCAATAATGGGGTTCATTGATATTCCGGTATATTAGATGCTATCAAACATACATACTCAATTCGATGGAAATGTTTGATCTTAAAGGAGAAAGTACATTAATGATATAAAAAATAGTTGTAAATAAGGTCACTAGATACTGTAGATAAAATAGAAGACAAATGACCATTGGGCAACAGAAACCATTGAAACAAGTGCCAATGGTAGCCTGGTTGGATGGTTAAGGATGTGGTGGTTTAACCCCCACGTCTTGGGTTCTATACCCACCGGCGGCAGCTCGCCTTTCAAAAAAAAAAAAAAAAAGTGCTTACACTCTTTGCTACAAGGCATACCTGATCAGCCTGAAGCATACGCTTCACACATTCACTATTAATGTAGCGATCTGCAAGATCCATGGATCTAGCTTCATCTGCTAATGCAGCAGCTGCAGCCAAATCACCTGCATGTTTCAAGATTCTGCCCTGGAAAACATATGCCAAGTGAATATAAGTATTTTCAAAACACATGCATACAACCTAGCATCACTTACTTTTTTCAAATAAAAGATTTTAATGGTGTATATACATAGAATTCTGAATTAATCAAAATCAGAGTTACTCGTGAAAACTATACAGCATCAGTACACCTTTCTCTAATAAAACAATGGTTAATAGTGTATCCATCTAGATAATTGTTACTTAAAGACTCTCGACTTAACTTGAAAATAAATTATTAAACCAGGACTGAATTAAAAATGATATGTGAATCATTCGCAATGTTCAAAACAAAGCTACGGACATACCTTGACCAAGTATAGGTCAATCACAGTTGGAGTATGTTCAATGGCCTCATCAATCTTAGCAAGAGCAACATCATGTTGACCACGTCTGTCATAATGCTGCATCATAAATAAAGTTCCTGAGCATCATAAATTGAAGGAAACAGACTAGAAAATATGAAAATACAACTAGAAACTCCAGTGCAAGTACCTGAGCCAACAAAAACAAAGTCCACAAAAGCGTTGAAGGAGGCTCTTTCTCTGCCCTGCATTTTGAATGAAATACAAACCCATTTAGTCAGTACAATGATAATTTAACCTGATAGAAAGGAAACAAAAATCCAATTTAGACTGTGCAAGAAAGTTTAACTTGAGATTAGAATCAAACAGAGAAACACATGCATCTCAAGATAACAAAAAGCAGGAGTTGGATAACTCGTGCAATTAATTTCTGAAACTGGGCTAGTTTATGGTGATGGGTAAGGTTGTGCTAATTCATCCAAGCACTCATGAGTCATGACTTAGACCAACATGAACCAGGTTTGACAAAGATCAAGTACAAACATATACACAGGTTGGGAATGCTTGCTCAATTGGTTTAATTCTGTGGTTCCCTCAAATTTGAGAACCAAATCTGGACCCAAAGAAACAGAAGACAGTTAAGAATATGAGCATATAAAATGGAGGGTCTAGACCATGTAAGGTTAGAGTCACGTGATTCACATCTAAGTACAACACCATATTGATTGTAGCAGTTCATCTGGAGTAGGAAAATGATAGAACCCAATCCCTTCACCTCCTTTAGCTCTCATCAAACATGTGATTAACACTGAAACCCACATTCACTCAGAAGATTAAATATTTTCCTTTTAGGGCAAAATCTTCGAAATCTCCACATGAAAAAAAGGGTCAGTCGGTAAAGTGAAAGATAGAATACTTCACAATGACGTGAGTAAGATGCCATTGCTACCACTACAAGAAATTGACTATTAGAAGTCTAAACATCTGGGGTCACTTGAGAATTTGATACCGCGACAAGATCGTAACTCAAGATCTCTTTCACTGACTCCCAGATCTGAATGGGGTCGTACCTTAGCCAAGTTAATGAATACATCTTACCACAGAGATCTTCGGTGTTTTCAAATCCCCTATTACATGTTATCCCCCATACTCATCCCATATCTTGATTATGGGTAAGATCCCAAGTCCTAGTCAAAGATAACCTTAAAAGGAGAGAGAGAATAATTGTTTATGAATGACCCTCTGTCTGTCAATCCAATTCATGGAGATTCAGACCCTCGTACTTTATATGTAAGAAGCTTATGCACCCCATTTGTTGTTCTATGGGGCAATTGGTTAGAACTAAATGGAAGAGTTTTTCGAGAGGTTAATGTTGTGCAAGTATTCCTCAATATCAAAAGTGATATTCCCTGTTATTATCACATTTTCTAAAGTTAGATAGGCTAATTTTGAGAATTATATTGTCGGCTGGAAGCGTCACTACGCTTGTCTTCTGTAATCGGTGGTTTTCAGTCAGGCTTATTTTATCCCTTCTGGTAAGTGTAAGAGAGCTGAAATTGAGACTCGATAGTCTAAGAGAAAAAGAGTAAGAGAGCTGAAATTGAGAAATGCAATTACATCGTACCAATCTGTATTTTAAGACTCGATAGTCTAAGAGAAAAATTTACATTCTCAGTTGTAAGCTTCTCCCCTCTTTTGAAAAAGATTCAAGCTTTATTGAGAACTAAAGAAAAGGAAACCATACAAAGGAATCTGATTACATAGGCTGTAGCCCCCAAACCCCAAGACCACCTGAGGCCTCATTGAACACTCATGAATTGTTCCCATTCTTAACATGAAATGCACAAACCGAACCCCCTTGAAGGCGCAATGCAACAAACCCAAATAGCAGAGAAAACCCATGACATCAATGATAATCCAATCTCAAGATAAGAACGAATTACCAAAGACTTGCTTGTTTATTTCTTGCCACAGCATAAGAAATGAGACCAAAAACTCAGTTCTAAGCTTTGCGTTTAATTTCTAAAATAAATTGCAAATAACTGTTTATAGTTAAAATAACAGCATGTATTTGTTTTATATAAGTGGTTGTATTATGAGTAGGACAATCATTCTAAATAAACTACAACTTTAAATTGTTTTCCATAAAATTTAACATGTCAGTATTGCGGAAAAATGTAACAATAATTTGATTTTAGACAAACAATTAAACATGCCGACTTCGAATTCTCAACATAAAAATTTCAAATGTCTTTCAACTTAAGTTAGAATTCACCTTTTAACTCTCTGAAGCAAAAGCAAAATATTAACTGTTAGACTGAATATATATATAAGCATAAAATGTATTTGGAATGACCAACAAAAAAAACACCAATGAGAATGTGTCTTGATATAAATCTTAGAATAATGAACCTCAAAGTAAATAAAGGCTGTCACCATATTAAGAACAGTTTATAAAATCGAAATTGATTAAAATCAGCACAATTTTTGCAAACATTTATGTTTTTAGCCGTTATATTACCTCCCAGGATATCCTCCAGTTGTCCGAAGTGAACTTTCAAACCCAACAATCAAATGTTCAATAATGTCCGCCTATACAAGGATTTGGAAAGAAGAATTTATCAGCTAAAAACCAGTGATGAGTACAAAAACAAGACATAAATAATTATTGGAAAGAGAAAATCAGACCTTGCCAGGATGATTGTACAAAGGGCATAGATCAGAAAACAATGAAGGAACTCCCTGCGTGCAGAAAATTAAGAAATGTTGAAGTCTGTCTGAAGTAGTTTGAGAAAAATAAAACATGATATAAACATAACTACTGAGAGAAATAACCTCGATATTAATCACTGAAAACTCTTCAGACCAAAAGAGATCAATCATATAAAAAATTACCTTTCTCAAGAGAGGTCTAATATAAGTATCTGCTGCTTCACAGAACTTTTCACCCTTCAGAAAATCAAGTGGTATTCTCTGACAATAAAACAATATATGTCAAATTCAATTTATGAGCATATTCAGATATGTCTACTCATCTTGCAATAGTGCAAGTGTTGTCACTAAACATCTTTCAGTTCAGCGAAACTAAAGATTTGGGGCAGGATAGACCTAATCCCTAGCCCATCCCGTTAATTTGGGACTGAGACGGGATCGGAACAGGATAGACCTCATCCCGACCTAGTTCCATCCCAAACGGGTTCGGGACGGGATGGGGTGGGATGAGCATGTACTAAATAGTCTTCCAATAAATAATAACAAAAAATTTTCATCTCACATTACTCACACACCAATAATGCCTAATTTATGAACCTTTAATAAAAGAAAGAGATGTTCGTGAATCGCTCACATATTGTTCTGAATTATATGTACCCGCGGGATTAATTTAGATAGATTTCTTGCTGGAAGTATCCCTAATCCCATTGATAACGGGTGGGACCGAATAATTCGATGGGGATAGTTGTCGAACCCTACCACATAGTTCCGACAACAACAAAAGCCGCAAATTGCTCATTGACCAAATTTTCAACTACATAACTCATAGTGGAAAACTAAAACTAACCATCATTTGCCTTTATTTTCTATAAGAATAATTGTCCATAACCAATCTAAAATGTGCAAAAACATAAATCTTCATGGATTCTATTTAAGCTAAAATATTCAAACTGAATTTTTTATCTAAACAAAGAGTACCAAATCAAACAAGTTTTCAAATAATATATGTTTTGATTTAATTTCAACACATCCTAAATTTTCCTTTAGAAAAGTAGTTTGATTAAAATTAATAATAATAAATATTAAATAAGTTTGGGACGGATGGGTGGATTGAAAATCTTCATCCTAATCCCATCCAACTCTAGATCGGCATGGGACGGGATCGGAATGAGTTTGATCAATCCCAAAATGACCCGAAAAGATCGAGATGAGACTAAAACGAGATCTTGGGATGGGATGCCACCCCTACTAAAGATAATTAAAAACACGAAGGAGATGAAAACAAACTGAACAAGGCATTGTGTGTAATCACTCCTACATATAAGGAAAAGTGCCAAAACTTGAAATACACTAGTACAACAACTTTTTAGATGATTATGAAGTTAAAAGAACCAGGTAAGTAGAGAGTAAATGATTATTTAAGATGGAAAATAAATAAAAAAATAAATAAACCTTTTCCTACCTTAACTGCAGAAGACCAATTATATTGTGTCTGAAGCAATTTATATAAGGCATCTAACTGCTCGATTTCTTCATCTGAGTAACAGCCATTTTCTGAATAAAGACCAACACATTTTTGTAGGCCTTCATAATATCTAACATACAAAAATCAAAGATAAGATAAGCAAATATCTAAAACAACTTAAAATGTACGCAAAAATATACTAATAATGTAAGAAGCATAAGCACAAAATAGCAACACAATTAATGAACTACAAATATTTTGTTAGAAATGCCTTAGATATTATAAAGAAAGTTTTGATAGTTAAATAACCTAAAGGACAATGAGAATGACAACTCACTATTCATAGTGACGAGATGGGAATCTCATTACGAATGTAATTCGACTGCAGTTAAGTTGTTCCAGTAAAAAGAAGGGCAAAAAATGATACTTTTTGGTCACTATCGATGTTGCCAAATTGTGAAGCAAACTGTATTGTAATTAGAAAGAATCATAAAACACTTGTTACTAAATCTAGAAAAGTATATAGCATCAAAAATTAAGAAAATGAAACATACACCAATTTCCACTTATTTTATGTTAAATGGTATTAAAACAGTCAAAAGAGTATAGCCAATTTTGACTTGGTTCCATTTATTCCAGTTCATTGTGATGTCGTCTATAATACTTATATTTACATCATTATGTGTTTTTCATCCCAATGCAAGGTCCAATCGAGAATTTAAATATTAAAAAAAGTGAATATACTAAAAGATTTGGATCTTTGTTCTGAAGTAAGAAGAGACTTTGGAACGAATAAAATATTTTCTTGATATTTAGTATAATATACGACAATAAATGGAGTTAAAAATTATTTACTTGCACACAACACAAAAAGCAATAATGATAATAAGTACAATACTAACTAAAATAATTATATAATAATAACAATGACAATGATACTAAATTATTTAACTAACGGATTAATTAATTTTGCTATTGTGTTTTAATGGTTTACAAGGAAATAAAATGTCAACAACAAAAAGGTGCTGAAAATAAAAGAAAACAATAAAATAAACAAAAACAAAGATGAACACTCTCTTGGAATCTGCAATTCATCCATCAAACGCCACCCTTATTTGTAACTAAGCTACCTTGCTAATCAAATAACCAAACCCCTAGATTTATTGGAGTCTTAATCCCCAATTATTTGATTATGAGCTTACTCAAGCCCGACCAAACCAAACAAATAATAAACAATAAAACAGCAATCACAGTTTCCATCAGTTTTGCAACTTCTCCTATGATTAAGTTTCACGTAAGTTCCTACTTCATCTCTGTCCACAATGATTGATTAATGTGGCAGTCAGTTTTACACAAGTTTGTAAATGGAGCTTTAAAGCCATATGGAAAGTATTTCTCAGCAACGAGCTCTATTTATCGATTTTTAGCATTCCAGTTTGCATTATCTTTCTTAGTAGCTGGTCATCTGAGCCTCCTTGGTCGCCACTTTGCATTTGGGTTTACAAATTCTTTTTATTTTGCAATGTCAAATGCAATAATGATTCCAAATTTGGTTTTGGTGGAAAAATCCATATGGAAAGTATTTCTCAGCAATGAGCTCTATTTATCGATTTTTAGCATTTAATTTTGCATTATCTTTCTTAGTAGCTGTTCATCTGAGCCTCCTTGGTCGCTACTTTGCATTCAGATTTACAAATTCTTTTTATTTTGCAACGTCAAATGCAAAAACGATTCCAAATTTGGTTTTGGCGGAAAAATCTCACACTGGGAATTGCTAATAAATCGTCAAAAGCCAACTATTTGCTATAATTTTAATATTTAACACCCACTCTTCACTGAATTTTCAAATTTGGTGATCAAGAGATTGAAATTTGATAAACCTCCTCTTTTAGCAAACGATTGTACAGGCTTTTTTTATATCAATCTCAAAGCAAATGGCTGCTCTAAGGACTAACTGACTAAGTTATGAGTTTCATTCTAGATTCTTGCCTCATGCTTTCCAGTAAGTCCGAGCTTACTTGTTTGAACTTTTTTTATCAGTAGTCCATGTATTCCTAAAGCGCTTTCTAATAGAACCCACTAACCTGTAATTGTCTGGATTCATCGAAAGCAAAATCCTATAAATCTTCTCTCCTTCTTCTAAATGTTGAAGCTTCACAAGTAAGGAAACTTGCTGTTCCTTGTACGATAATTTGTCAACCTGATGAGAGAAAAGGTAAAGTGAAATTTTGGATTTTCCTTCAGCACTATTAGAAGTAAAACATACTTCCATTCCAGCATCTGTCACATAAGTTGCACTTACTATTTTAGACTCCTTTTTCTGTAATTCTTCGAGAGCTTTCTCAAGTAACCCACATTCTTCTAGCAAAGATATCTGCATGATAACACAATACTTATAAATTTCTTAACCACGAGACTTGCAACACACGTAAATTTTCATGTACTACCAGAAATATTGCATACCAGCTTTATAGTTTACATTTTATATGTTATTGAAATCAGAATAAAATCATCCAAATGTAGGCTCGTCAGATTTTTCATTTCCATCCCATTAATCTTAAGATTTTATATGTATATCTATGGAAGTGATCTGTCGACTACTAATTTTCGTGCCAAAATTCCTTAATTTTTGCAAGGATGATCCCCCTTCCATATAGTTTAACCCATTCTAAAAAATAGCCACTTCTGAAATATCTAATCTTTGATCTTAAAGTTAAAATGTATGACCCAATTAATTCTTAATTTATCCACCACCTTTCATAGTGTGGCAAAGTAATACAACCTTATAAAAATAAGCATGTTCTAAATGCAAATGCTATTAGCATCCACATGAGAAGTGGAAAAAAAAAGGGCCAAGAAATGACAAGGGAGGTATAGAGTGTTAACAAGGTAGAAGGGATGAGAAATCCATTGTAGAGAATTTTTGAATTATGGCCAAACTGTTTGGTCTGCCATTCTATTTTTCACGAGAGTTGGGTAGAAGTTGTTTTTCCTAGTAAAAAAACTGTGATTTTTTTCAATTTTTATTTAACTCTTGTGTTATTTACTGTATTTTAACATCTTTCTCAATTAAAGCACGCCTTGTACTCAAAATTCAAATTTCAAAAAAAATGTGGGGGAAGGTGACTAACAACAAATTACTTTGTAGGACCACAAAGCACCTTAACATATAGTTGAAAGCTATAAACGTTATTGCATTAGTAGATTATATATATATATATATATATATATATATATATATATATATGATCTGGGCATTGGAGTGTCAAATGGGGTTTTTTTGTATTTGTTTTTGGAAAACTAAGCCTTCTTGTAACACAGGAGGAAAGACTGTCCACTTCAAATTCTATTCATACTAACGAAATTCCAAGTCTTTACTTCAATGCTGAATGGGCTCAAATTGACCTAGTAAATATAAATTGAACAAACTAGCCAATGGTATTTCTACAACACCTATGCGAAAGATTAAAATAATAATAATAAGTGTGGGTGCGAAAGCATGTTTATATATCAGTATTCCCCTAAATGAAATTTACCTTGTACAATAGCATTTCTCCATGTTCACACCGTTCGTTGTCAGGAGGGTAATCGTCTTCTAATGTTCCTTCATAAGCTTCTAGTATGTCAATGGCTTTAGAGCCACTACATAAACATAAAATGAATCAACAGCTAATGTGGGATCATATAATAAATGATGTCAATTAACATAGAAATCAAGTTAGTGTGATTACAAAAATAGGGGAGAAGAGAGAGTGTATGTGTCCATATGTCTGAAATTGGAGGGTGGTTGGGGTGAGGAGTAACAGAATAATGAACTAAATAATCAAAGGAAGTAAGAAACTAAAATATCGTCAAACTGCTAATTAATTGGGCCATTCATGTAAACCACTCCTTAATGTGTGCATATACATTTACAAATAATAAAATGAAATAATGAAGGAAAAATGGCATTATCAACATATGCTAAGTTGTGCCAAGGAGCTATGACAGAAGCATATAGAGTGTTAGTAATTGGGCCATTCATGCAAACCACTCATTAATGTATACAACTATACATTAACATGTACAAATAATAAAATGAAATAATGAAGGAAAAATAGCAATATCAACATATGCTAAGTTATGCGAACGAGCTAGAACAGAAGCATATATAATATTAACGCTTACTTGGAATTTAAATGATGGGAAACTGCAAAACCAATCCAGTTCATGCGATGGTTAGGTTTCAGGGTAAGAAGTTGTTGTCTTGTCTCCACAAAACCACTCAAGTCCCTCATTTGTGCCTAACAGAAGAGCAGCAAACAATTGTCATTTGTCACGGTTATATACAATAAACACATAGAAGCCGTTGAAATTTCCTTCTTTTTTTTTTAATCAGAAAAACAGAGTATTGTATTTATATGTTCAAAAGGTTAGTGAAGGCCACTAACAAGTACAAAAACTTTAAAATATCATGTGCATCTGGTAAGCACTATACAATCCAGTTAAACATACAAGTATGAAACTGAATTTCACTAAATGTGTTCCAGTTAGAAGCCCATCAACCCAGAGTAACTTTAGCACCTCATAACCACAGAGTAACTTTAGCATCAGTCGAAGGACTGGCAACTTTTTTCTTAACTTCCATGAAGATTCGTTATTCCTTTCCCGCCATATAACCTAAACCATAGCATGATTAGTCTCTCCCAAACCCATTTGCCCAACACACACAGATTAGAAGGGGGAGAACAAATCAAGGGACAATGCACTACCCATTCTAGAAAGGAAAGAGGAAAAGTTCCTTGAATATGAAAATTTGAAAGAGCCAAATCACAAACCTGTTTCATGAAGGAGCACGAAATAAACAGGTGATCAATAGATTCTTCATGAAGCTCACATAGGAGACAATGGTTAGGGAGAAGGATGATGGAATTGTTAGGTAGTCAAACATTCTTCATTAAGCTCACATAGGACACAATGGTTCAAACTTCCTTCAAAAAAAAAATTATTTCCGTACTTTGTTATGATCAAACATGAAAAAATTTGATAGCCTAGAATGATTCCTGGGAAAAAAAATGAGATATAAAACAAGAGCGAGAATGATGGAATGTTATAAGTGCACCAGCCACATCTGCATCCCATCAAATTTATAAATCAGACAAAAACAAAATAAATAAATCATATGCAATACGTTAGCCTATCTTGGGTGGCCTCTCCATCATAGCAAGCGAACAAGCATAATATGGCTGGGCAGGTTTTTTATTTATTTATAAAAAGTGCAGTTCAACAATTTTTTCTGACACGCTACCATTGTAGTTAAGGCGTTGAGGTGAATGCAAGACGGACAGGCCTGAGAACGCCTAAGGCATGAAGCAAGGCGGACGCCTCACTTCACTAAAGCGGTCTTAACATTTTTTAAAGTGTTTTTTTTTATTATAAATTGAACATATCAGTATACATCGACATTTTGATAAGTGTCATAAACAAATATGTACAAAAAATAATACAACAACCTAGAATCGAAATGTATATATAATAAAGTTGCATGGCATGGCAAAAAGATGCACTACATAAGTGTCAAGTAACTTGCAAACATCCACTAAATCATTAAAAATCAATAATCTTGAAAGAATATTAACTTGAGAATATTGAGCATTTGTTAGAAAAAATTGTTGAAATGGTTGGTAAAAATTCAAAAGTATGATCGACAATGGGTATTCCAAAAGTATAAAAATCATTGATATGTTTTCTCCAAAAAAATATTAAAAAAAGTGACGTTTATCAAAACTTAAAAACATTTTAGCTTGTTTATTTGTTTGTTATTTGGGAATACCTGATTTGAAGGAAAGAAGGAGATAAAGACTCTTGAGTCTATGACGATAGCAACAAGGAGCCACAAGTATTACACCAAAAAACATAAAACCCTATTATAGAGTAGGTTGCAACCTCTTTTGCTGCAAATGGGCTAAAATAGGTTGTAACCTCTCTTGCTACAAATGGGCTCAAATCAGTTGGTTATAACCATTTTTGGTCTAAGGCGATGAAGCGGTCCAAGGCGGACAATTCATTTCACTGCACCGTATTGTCTCACTTTGAGGCGGAATTCTGTAAAAACGCCTCAAGCGCGCCTAGGCGGTCGCCTTGACTACACTGCACGCTACATTAGTTTTTTTATCAACTCATATTGTTCCTATCCAACATCCCATGGAATACCTTTTTTGTGTTTCCCGGTGCAAAACTATAATGGCTAGAGTTTTAAACCACTCAATGAAGATGCTACAAAGAAAGTTCATGGATAGAATCTTATGTCAACCATTTTGATGGAAGAATTTCAATACCTAAATTCCTCTTGAATACTGTCTAATGTAAGGTTTTCAGCTTGTTATGCCACCAGATCAAGAGCCATAACAACCCACAGGTGCAGTGATCCATTCAAAAAGAAAGAAGGTATAAACATATGAGAAGACCATTGGCACCTACAACATGTGTCAGTAAGATTTGTGTACACAGTGTGGTATGATGTGGAGTTCTGTGTTATGAAAAAAACAATGCCACAAGAGTAATGGGAATTGCTGTTTGTATGTAAAACAAAAACAAGAGATTGCACGTCTTGAGAGAGAATGAAGTAATATTTCCCACAATGACTGATCAAGAAATGCATTTATCAAGTTAGGCAGAAAGCGATAGGAGACGATCTTTCAAGAAGCTGCTTGTTCGTCAAGGAATTTCTTATTCAGAGATTTTCCATATGAAAACTACTCGTAGGCTGTACTTTGCAATCATATGTTTTGTCAATAACATCTGCCAAATCAATGATTTTACAACAAGATTTGTGCAGGAGGCTAACTACAACAAAATAAAAAAATAAAAAATTACTGAGGATCAAAAGAAAAAGGATGACGTCAGTGTCATAACAAATAACAACTGAAGCAATTAGACCAAGTAAAAGAAGTTTTTCATGACCTAACAAAAAACAAAGGTAGATCATGATTTTGCCATTCTAGAACAAGGATGTGTGCAAAGGAAAAATGATAGTGCAAACTAAAACAAGTGACCAAATAGCATTAAATTTCAGTACAAACACCCAAGAGGAACATTCATAAAGACAGCTCAGTACAGTGCATGCCTACCTGTAATAGAGAAAGGTCCCGAAGAATTTCAATATTGTCAGGATCAATCCTCAGAGCATTGCGGTAGCATTTTATTGCCTCCCTGTATTCCCTATCCGATCGATACAGAAGACCATAAACATGCCAACATACATGACTTTTAAGATCATTCTGCAAAATAATGCAAAAAACAGTTCAACACTTCTTTTCCCCACTAAAGAGACAGGTTAGTAAGTAAAATAAATAAGAGAACACTAAGACAATATATATATATAATGAGTATAATATATATCTGACCTTCAATCCACGCCGAACAAGCTCGTATGCTTCTGATTTGCGATCTATGCAGTTCAGCGTTAATCCCTTCATAGATAAAGTTTCTGAACCAAAGAATCGCAAAGCTGTTAAGGAAATCCAAGCCCTAACCTTCCCAAAAGATGAGCGAATAAAAATAACAGATGAGCAAACAAATTATAACAAGCCAACTAAAAATGAAAACAAAAACATTATTTTAATCACTTTTTTGTTATTTCATCAATAAACAAAAAATAGTAGATGGGATTCTTTATTAAATAAGCTAGCATAATAAGATTTATTTTTTAAGTTATTTAAGTTAAGAAGGAATCTGAAAATGGAGAATTAATGCAAAAACTCCCAACCAGGCTAATCCACATCAGCCCCCAAATACATCTTCAGTCTTTCGATGAACCTCAGATTCTATTCAAGTAACCTTGACCATAATTATATATAAATATGCATAGAAATATGCACCGCCTTTATAAGTGCAATTATCTATATGATCAAAAAGCACACCCTCCGGTAAAGGCAAATGACCCATACGTTTATTTTATCAACAAGACAAAATAAATTTTCATTAATGAAGAACTAGCGTGAGTTAGAAGGACCAATCATACTTGCACAAAAGTATACATCGTGTATTTCTATTTTGAACGTCTCCCCCGTCAAACATTCAAGAGTAATGAGAATCTTACTCCTAAGTGAAACCCCAAATCCACAAAGAGACTGAGATATCTATCCACAAGTTATTACATCTTTAGAGACATTTCACATAAGTGATGGACAGACAAATTTTACTGCAACTCATCACAGTGTTCTGAGGATGGTTGCAGAATTACCAATATGCAAACATATAAGCCACCGACCCATGACACAACACCCACCCCCACCCCCACCCCTGACCCCATAAATAAATAAATAAATAAATACATACATACATAGGAGTTGATTTCAATACACATTGATAATAAAATGTGTCATTTGAACAAACATGACAAAATAACCATGTGGCATCAGCAAGGTTTGCAACATGGCTTCACGTTTGACTTTGCTACAAATCCAGATATCTCAAACAATACATGAAGCTAACTAAGCGCTAGGGATGGCAGTGGGGTGGATTTACATGGATATCCGCTCCGACCCGAATGGGGCGGATTCGGGGATTCAATTTGTATCCGTCACGAATTTGGGGCGGATACGGATTTGCCCATATCTGCCCCGCATATTCGTTTATAAATATAATATCTTATTTACAAACTTATTAATCTTTTATTTGGATATATAAAGCCCAAACCAAATTCAATAAAATGATAAATATCTTTCTAGATTCTTCTTCCCAAACCCTCTTTTTTCCAAACCAAATTCAATAAATATCTTTCCAGATTCTTCTTCTTCCCAAACCCTTTCTTCTTTGTCATCAACCATTAGCCCTCAATACAAATTTGGATAATGGGGCAAGGCACGCCACACCAGGCAGCCCAAACAAGCAACCCTCCCCTTTTCGTTGCGACCATAAAATGTCCACAATCGAGCCTTGTTCAGGTTTAGACACCTACACCCTCTACACAGATCTCAAGGCTTTCAAGCTCGCTTCACTTTCCAAATCGACCAAATCGCCTTACTAACCTCTCTTCCGATTCGTCAACTTCAAATCCTCATGTTGCTCCTCTATTCTCATCAACTCGACAAAACCGGTATAGTTTCTTCTCATCAACTCGAACCAAAGTTGCTTCACATCTGATTGGAGGTTGTTTCTAGATCGAATCTCTCCCTTACCTCTTACCTGATTGGGAGGGAATAACAAAGTATTTCATAGAGATTTTAAAGTTGAAAGTCCTTTGAAGAGTTGAAAGAAACCTTATTTTCATCTTCCAATTCAATTCAATGGTGAGAGTTTCAGCACAAAATAATGATTTTTATTTACTCTTCTCCAAGACTCCAACAGAGTTCGAACTCTGATCTTTCTTCCTCATCGATAATCAGTTTCTCTCAATCAATCAATGGATTATTTTATTTTATTTTAAATTGTTGCAAACGGAACGGGTGGATATGAGCCAATCCGTGCGGAGCGGGATGGTTTTAAAACATAATAATAAACGGTTATTCGGGGCGGGGATGGATATGCCCCGATCCGCCCCGTTGCAATCTCTAGTAAGCACACAGTGTTTTCAAAGCAAGCCAAAACACTCCCTCCAAATCAAAATATTTCATTTAGGACGAAAAAAATTTTAACTGGTTCCAACATCACAAGAAAATTACCAAAAACCTTTAGCATGCCTCTAAAATTACAGCATACAATATCAATTATGTGTAACACACAAAACTCCTCTATAAATTGTTTCAAAGCTGGAAGACACGTGTCACATAGAATCAGACAAGTGATACTTGAAGCATAATTCAACTCATCGACAAAAGTAATAGCAGAAGAGTAAAGACATTCAAACAGTGTAATATTACTGAACTGCCTCATGATGCACAAGAACTTTCAGACAAAACAGGAGCAGCTAATCATATTATAAAGTCATTTAAGCATCATAGCTAAATGAAGTTGAAAGTGAGAGACGACTAAGGATGACAACTTAACGACATTCAACCTACAGTAACCTGGCAATTACTCTACTCAACCAATAACTTGAACTACATACCTCCATGATCGGGAAACTTTTTCAATATAGCATCTGCAGCTTTCAAACCCTTTTTATATTGTTTGGTTTCGTAAGATTTCTGCACAATAATAATGTGTAAGGAGGCTATCAAAAGAGAAGTATAGTTGATGGTAACACCAAAACACTAATGCAGCAGATTTGAAGAGTAGAGAATGACATATAGTAAAACCCATATAATCTTTAACTCATGTGGGTAATATCTTTTTTCTGTATCTCTTGGGCATATATAAGTTTTCATAATGTCAGAACCTCAACAAAGATTCATTCAGTTTCGCTAGATTAGAGCTTCAGCTAATATCTTGAAAACAAAACCCATGCTAAATTTAAGAAATATATGACAAAGTTACATAAACATATTTTTACTCTTTGGAAGAGATCGTACGACTAAGAATCAGAAAGCCAATCAGCAAATGTACAAAACTCGACAAGCTTCCATATTGGTCAACAATTTGAGAAGATATGACAACTAAGCATAGTAGTAGTGAAGCTGTACATTCAATCTCTAAGACAGATGAGCATTTATGTCATTGTGGTTCCTACTTGAAAAGGAGGAACTTTTGCTTCTCAATAATTCAACTTTCATTTCTTCCATGAAAGTTCAATATTTTACTAATTGTATTCAACGCATAAATCTATCCAATTTCATTTTTACACTTTACGCAAAGTACTACATCTTTGTTGGGCATGTGCCTCGATTCTCAAGTTCTTCCTTGCTACTACAATTTCTTTATTTCCGTATCACAAAGCATTCTCTATGTGTAGTAAAAGTGAAAACAACCAACGGTTGTAACAAAATCAGGCATTGAATTATCAAAACAATCCTAGTTAATGACAGTAGGATAATTTTCTTTCCTCGGACTAAACCTGACAGTGACAACAAAAATTTGCAATTTTTTACAGAAATTCCATTAGGAATACTTCGCACATTCACCCTAACAGAATCATAATGTAATACCGTCCATGCAAGTAAAGAGAATCCAAATTGAGACAGGAATTACTAATTAAAGTGTCAAAATGCAAATATCCAAAATCAATTCAGCCTGTTCAGTTCAGAAGCACACTCAGGAAATCAAAACATCTTCCACAAATCAATAGACCGACAGTTCCTAATTTCACATCTTACACCAATGGAAACTTTTTAAGTCTTTCAAAATCCAATACAAGACAATAACACCAAACAAACTCCAATACTAATATCAACACTTGTATCATCAAATTTACAAGGTGAGATTCCTAAAACCGCATAGAAAACATAAACTCGTATTTCCAATGACGAAAAATTAAAAAACTAGGGTTTCGATGGTTGAAATTTCAATAAAACCAGTGTAATATGAGTTCTTCGACAGTTGACGATTGATTGAAAGACGAAAGAGATGGCGAGAGAGAATTTACGACTATGAGCTTGAAGAGATTGGCCTCCTTGGAAGGAAGAGAAGCCCCCATTGTTGCGAACACGAAGAACAAGGAGTGCGCAGGATAAGAATGAAGTGAAGAAAAGAGTGCGTAGTTTTAGGGCTGCGTAAGCGAGTTGAGTTGCCTTTTATCTGCTACTGCTGCAACCCTACCCCCGAAAGAAAGAAAGAAAACGAGAGAGAGAGGAGACGAGAGTGTGCGAGTGAAGCGTGTGAATAGAGAAAGGTTTAATTTAACTATGCTAAATGGGGGGTGCGAATAACAAATATGTAATTCTCTTTTAAGGGTCATGGTTTCATTTTTGTTGTGGTGTTTGGTGCTCTTCGATCTTGTTCTCAACTTTTTTTTTTCTCTCCTTGCCAATGGCCATGTTGGGGGAATAGAATCTCACCTCCTTTTTCTGTTGTTGTGTAGTATGAAGACCTAGAATCCTGGCCTAGTTGACAACTTTGAAAAAATAATTGAATCGAATAGCTTTAGGGAAAATGTGTTTGCGAACAAGTGTTAGACATTTACTAGTTATGAACTCAATTATACATACTAGGGTATCGACGCGCTCTGCGTTCATGAATATTCAGTACTTTTTTATTTTATTACAACATTTTAATAATAAGTAAAGAGTATTATTGAAATTCTAAACAAAATAATTATTTATAATTTTAAGAGCCTATGTATAGTTTACAAATAATTAAAACATTTGAATCAATTATGTTGGGGCTTATGTATAATTAACAATATTTGAGAGGACGGGTTTTGATCTTAAATAATCTAAATTTTTTTTTTTTTGGGGGGGGAGGGGGGGGGGTGGAATGGTACATGTGTATTAATAGTTTTTTATTTAAAATTATCCTTGATCATTGTTCACCTACTTATTAGTTTTTCTTGTAAATATAATAGAGTTTGGAGGGCATTTTAGGCATTCCAACAATTAGGACACACAAGGTATTGTTCCTAAGTCCCACAACCATTATATAGTTCATATATGTTAATCAATTAGATAAAGGGTTGGAATCATTAGATAAAATGTTAGGACCCCAAACTATTGTGATCACATTCGCGATTCGTCTTCTTTGTTCCCAAATGATACATCTATCCTCTGGAATGCCACAAAACCATTGTCAACTTCAAAAAATTGGCTTTAGAATGCAAATTCAGACAATGGAATAGGAGCTCGAATCATTCCTAATAATCATGTTTTATCTTTGTTGCCTATCACACATGCGAGGACACTTCCTTTCTAGCGTTATTTGTTTACGAGTCATGTTGTTTTACTCTTTTATGGAGATTCATATTCTTGGATTTATCGTCAATCATTATTGTTATCTTTTTGTCTTTCATGATTATGATTTATTTTCTGGACTCTCTCTACTTTTTATTTGTTCATCATTTCTTTAATTATATTGGTGATCTCTTTCCACAAGGTTGATCATCCATATTGTTCTTGTGCTAATTTCTATTAAATTTGCTTATGGAGCTGTCGAAAACAACAAATATAGGCAATCACATAGTTTATAAGAAAATAGAATAATGTATTTGATATGGAGCTCGGGCAACTAGCATATTTTAATATTATTCTTGTCATTGAAATCAACTTGGAGGAGCCAAAATTGGTTTCTCGTCATTCAAATCTACTTGACATGGGATCTAGATTTTATTTTTCTTGGAAAATGAGCTACCAAACCGCAATCGCCACAAACAATCCTCTATATATTTTTATCCTCTTTAATCTTCCTCTTCCAAATACTAGTTGGTCTCAATTGCTAATGACTTAGTTTTCATCTAGGAATGTACCCTTAGATAATTCATTTATTCAGTATCTCACAGACCTATCCTCAAGCTCTGCATGCGAGGGAATATACTCGCCAAATTCTGGCGCGATGGCAAGTATACAACATCACAAGCTTTATGCGTTTGGGGTGATGTTGTTGGGTTGTTGTTATAATGTTATGAGTTTGTAGTAATTATCTATGTTGCCACTGACTGATGTCTTGCTTATTTTCTACATCTTCTAACTCTTATTCCAATGGATCTCTATTGGTGGTGAGGAATGAGAATTAAATTGACATTTGGTTGAGTTGCTATCGTCCCCATGTTTACTTAATGGCGTTCATTTGACTTGGACTACGAGCATGGCAAAAAATTAGACAGATACTGATTAACAAAAAAAAAGGAGTTGCTATGTGTACCCGACTGTTTGGCTCAGTTGCACTTGCACCAACTTTAGTTTACATATTTAATTTATAAAAGTTACTTAGTGTACCCAACCACTATTTCTCAACTATAAAACAACAATACTTAATTACGAGTAAGAGAAACGATTCCTAACCTCCTCCCCGTCTTCTATGTTCATCATTTGGTAGTTATTCTTTCGAGCAACCAAACAAGGGATTCACAATTCCAATTACTGATTAAAAAAAAAATCTCCAAATCTAACACATATTTAATGTACATGTTTGAACTCAATTTCAAATGTCATTGATTTATATTTTTTATTTTACATAAATAAATAAGGGCACTCAATAAAATCGCTTTCATAAAAAAAAAAAGTAAGTTGGTGTTACACGTTTTAAGTTGATGCAACAAAACAAAACATCCCAAAAGGCAGGTGCAACCGAGCTAAATGGTCGGGTACACGTAACAACTCCCAAAAAGAAAATAAAATGACAAAGACTATGAACATGCCAAGGGTTTGATAGACTTTTTTACTTGAAAATGACTTTTAAGGTCTACTTCTTCACAAAATATACCATTTAGATATCGTAGTTGATGTAATGACTAATTTGTGTATACTTTTACACTTTTATGACCGACAATTACTATTTTATTAACTTATGTCAACTCATAAAGTTATAACCAACCGTGACTATTTTATTAATTATTCTGTTTTTTTATTTATTTTTCTAACCCTTAATCATACCCCATACCGCTGTTATGAACAACAAATTATAATTTTGTATAACTTTTAATTGACAGACAAGTTAATCAAATTATTATGCTAAAGTTTGGTACACTTTTCATAATGTAGTTAATGATGTAGAAATTTGGTTTTAATTAATTAATAAAAACAAATTGATTAACTTGTCATAAAATTTTACATTCCAATGGAATTATAACGTAATTATTATATGTGTAATAATAACAAGTGATTCACTAATCGTTTTTTCTCCATGAATGCTAACATGAACCTTTTCATAAACAAGATTACCCTACAAAAGCATATGACTCTTGCTGCTTAGAGTTTATTCTACATGTTCGTACTCCATTTCCTTGATTTCAAGTGCTTATATAATCCTGTAAACAAATGGACTGGCCCATAAACCCAAAAGTTTCACTTGATCATGCTTCTCCATGCCAACTTCTTCTTTCAATGGGTTTACAATTTCCTTTTGATCATGACAAATCATTTGTTAATTTATTTTATGCGCAAATAAGGACTAGATAAGTGATAGTTTCATTATAATTCTAAATGTTTAAAGAGACTAACGAATTGAAGGAAACATGGATTATTCAAGAAACCAATGATTGAACTTGGAGAAAGTTGGAAAGACGCGAGACTCCATAATGCTTCAACTTTGACATCACCGTTGCAACACGCACAACTTCTCTATTGATTTTTTTTTATTTTTTTAACATCAGTGGTCCCAAGTATTGAAGGAAGAAAAAAAAACTCAGACACAAACAATATCTAAAAAAAAGATAAATATTTGTTGGTCATAAAAGTATAAAATCAAGTTTTTTTTATTTTTTTAGGAGGGATAAACATGTCATATAACTTTATGAGTTGGGTTAATGAAATAGTCATCGTTGGTCATAAAAGTATAAATGTAGGTAAAAATTAGCCATTATATAAACTATGATATCTAAATTATCTATTTTGTGAAAAAAATAAGCCTTAAAAGTCATTTTCCCCTGTTTTACTTGTGTGGTGATGTGGCAGTGTAAATAAAGATATGTTAGAATACATAAATTCTAGGGAGCCTGGGTAGCCGGCCTGGTTTTCACGCCTGGCCGGGTGCAATTACCCTTTTGCCCCTCATTTGTTGTGGTTATATTTAAAGAGTGTTTAAAGAAGCAGGGGCAAAAGTGTAAAAATGTTGGCCAGCGTGAAAACCAGGCCGACTACCCAGGCTCCCTAGAAGGGTTAGAATATCATCCAGGAGTGATTCTAGATGTCGAGGAAACTGGCGAGGGAGGGTGCCTCGCACGTGCCCGACCTTTGTTTAAAAAAAAAAAAAAAACGGGAAATCTGAATTTGGGGGAAACTAAAGAGGGAGATTGTTCCCTCCCTCTCCCCAAATCCATCTCCACACAGAGAAGAGACCGAAGCTCTCTCGCAACAAAGAGAAGACCGAGATAACAAAGAGAAGACCGAGAGAGATGTGGCAGGCTGACTCTTCATGCTCGCATCCCCACATAAGGTCCCTCTCTCGATTCTTCTCCCCCAAAATCTAGGTTTTCTCCACCCCATTTCCACCAAAGTCGACCAAAGATTCCCCAATCCTTTGGGTTTTCTCTAAATATTCCGTTCCACCATTCCAAAAGCTTCAGATTTAGCTCAAAATCTCTTCTTTTTTTTTTTACCCCAAAACACCCTACTTTGAAGCATCTGAAACCCATGGCGAAGACGAAACCAGGAGTGAAGAAGGACTTGGAGTTCTACACCATCCACGAAACCAGCAAGACCGTGAAAGGTAACGTTTATTTTGAGTTTCTTAATTTTGCATGTTGTTTGTTTGATGAAATGACAGAGTGATGAGTTTTTTTGAATAATTTGTGAAATTTGGTGGTTTTGAAGTTAGTATGAAGATTTCAAGTTGCTTAGGATGGACTTAGTCTGAAGATTTCAAGTTGCTTATACTTATTGTCCCCATTCTCGGGGAAACCCATACTTTATCTCAACAAACATCAAACTGAAGAATGGAAAGGATGGATGCAGGTGTGAGTTAACATTGTGCTGAATCTCGTTCATGAAGGTTCTTTACTGAATAATAATAATGATAATACAGAAGTGTTAATTTATGGAGAAAAATTATGTTGGTATCATAATATACTCTTGGATCTCACTATGATTAGGTAGGAACTCATGCCCTGTGAGTAAATGAGCATAGAAGCAAATGATACAGTTCTGTGTCTATCAGCTTCCTGTGATCATGTCTGAACTTAAGGATTTGCAAGAATCCAAATATTTTAAGAGCTTTTGCAGGAGGGTTGTGCCTGCTCGCTTGGCTTGCATTATGTAGTGTGAATGGTGTCTTACTTCTTCTGTCTTATTTTCTCCAGGTGTTGTTTTTAATGTACCACTACTTTGCTGCAACATAAATTTATAATGCCATCCGAGTCTTTATTGCTGCATATGTGTGGATGACCGGGTTTGGCAATTTCTCATATTATTACATCAGGAAAGATTTAAGTCTTGCAATATTTGCTCAGGTAGTTTGTCTTTAAGCATTATGACTGATTTTTTGTATAATCATCATTCCTGACATCAAACCTTTCTATTTGTTGAGAGGAACAGATGATGTGGCGGCTTAATTTCTTAGTAGCATTCTGCTGCATTGTCCTTGACAACAATTACATGTTGTACTACATCTGCCCGATGCACACTCTTTTTACTCTCATGGTTTATGGTGCGCTTGGTATACAATGCATATATTTCAGATTCAGGATGTTGATTCCATTATTGTAGAGCTCATTGAATAATCTCTTTTACAAGCACGACTTCATCCCCGCTACATAAAGGTAAGAACTCATTGGTCTCACCATGGGAAGCATTGCTCTCCTAAAGTGAAAATCCCAAGATGTGGAGGTCCATCCACCTTAGGAAAATGCATCACACGTATTAGCAAAGTCTACCATGATAAGCTAATAGAACAAATGAGTATGCTTGACTCTACCTCCCATAGAGAAAGCAACATGAATCCGATCCCTAAATGCTATATGGCTTTCAAGTGAACATTTTTTTATCATTATATCCGTGAGTGCAGAGCATGGATCCTAAGGACATTACTTTCAAAAAGACTTTGAAATTCTTGTTGAGTAAGGATGCAAAGAAATGTGGAAGGCCTAAGAATAAACCAAAGAGGGAAGACGCCTTTTGAGGAAAGATCCTGTGTGAATTACAATTTAGCAGATGAGTGACTACATATTAATTGCTTTATAGCTTTATACTCACTCTGCAAGACATGAAAACCTCTCGGAAAAAAGGAGGTTCAATGGCTTGTGTGCTTCATTACGAGAACTTCACTCCAGTGGCAACTGCAGAGATAGTTGATTATGTTGTAGAAATTAGTCATTTATTGATAGGTTTTCTTTTAGTTTTTGTGCAATTCTTCTTTGTAATTCTAGCAAAGAAATTTCGGGTTCATTGTACAAGTTCCATGGTAGAGAGACAATAAATTTTGTATTCATTATTAATTAATGTTATATCTCTCATTTTCCGAATTCGGCATTGATCAAACAAGGCATTGCTACTATTATTTGGCTATAAAAAATGTCATCAAATAAGACATTATTGATTATGGTCCAGTTTAATGGCTTAATCATGTCCAGAAATTCGTCAAACAATTTTGATTGGTTGTACTTGCATTCTAGTTGATACTTGTTGATTTGGGCTGGAATGTGTTGGAGACTTTAAAACAGCTTAAGAATGATCTCTGAGTTCTCGATGCTATATAGCTTTCAAGTGAACATTTTTTTCCTGACATACTCAATGAGAGAAGTTATGAAGTTAGTAATGAGACATGAATAATCTCTCTTTTTTAGCTATGATAATATACCTTTTAAAATAAATAAATAATGGGACATTCCTATATCGAATTTATAGCGTACATTCATGCTTCGCGGTTTTGAGCAAATATGGAGAGCATGTCACTAGTTCCCTTTCAGAGTATCATATGTAGATATAAGTTGTTGTTTGATACCTTTCACGCATATAATCAAAACTAAAAAAAAATAAAAATAAAGAGCAACAAACTAAACTAGAAGATGTAGTCGAGGGCTATGAGAAGAAGTTCGTCTATAAACATCTAAAATTTCATGAATAATGTGTTCAAGTTCCATTCAAATTAGAAGAGCCAAGTTCAAGCGGGCATCAAACACACATTCTTGCTCCCTTCCGCCAAATAGTAAGATACAATGGCACCAACATCCTCCAATCCAACTCCAATATACAAAAGGATTTCTTGGTATTCTAATAGATGTGTCTGCTCCATTTACAAGATCAGTCAAAACGCGCACATTCGGAGCACTCTTGCATTTCCCCATGCACTTGCACCCAATAACAGCACTCTCAACACCAATCCTTTTCTGTAATTTATCCTTCAATGCTAGAGCTCCCATTATCTTGCACTTACCACCCATGCACACATCAATTCTCCCTTCTATAGCACTCACTTGTACACTGTTAAGTATAGTTAGTTATGAAGATAATCTGTTTTCTAAGTTTGTTAGTAAATTAGTCTGTTGTGTGTCTATTAGTGTATTAGTGTATTAGTCTGTTGTGTTCAGACAGCTAGGCATTGCCCTGTATATAGCATTGCTAGAGTTGTCTATATAAGACATTGTAATCTGTACATTTGAGATATTAAATATACTGATAAGTCTCTCATTTGATAAACTTCCTTCACAAGTTAACATGGTATCAGAGCTGTTCCATTTCCCTTTTCTTTATCTTTTTCATTTCAACTTTTCTCAGTAGTAATGGCAGATTCTACTTCTTCCAATACTACGCCAGTTACAAACTCTGTCATGGTGGATTCAAGCCCAATAATGTTCACGCATGCCCTGTCTGTGAAGCTAAATGAACACAACTACTTGTTGTGGAAACAACAAGTGTTGGCAACAATTAGAGGGCATAAACTTCAGAGATTCATTGAGAAAGTTTCTCCTCCATTAAGATTTCTCACCAATGAAGATCAAGCAAACAATAGTATCAATCCAGAATTTCTCAATTGGGAGCAACAAGATCAACTTCTGTTTTCATGGCTCCTCTCTTCAATGACTGAGTCATTGCTTACAAGGTTAGTAGGATGCGAAACCTCTGAACACATCTGGTCTATTCTTGAAACCTTCTTTAATTCTCAAACTGTGGCCAAGATCTCTAAATTTAGAACTCAGCTACAGAACTTCAAGAAAGGAGACCTCTCTGTCAATGACTATCTACTGAAACTCAAGTCCATCATTGATCAACTTGCATCCGTAGGGCATCAACTCTCTTCAAAAGATTATGTTAATGCCATTTTTGATGGATTGTCACAGTCATATGATACTTTTGTAGTATCAGTGAGCTCTAGCTCACAAGATTACAGTGTAGCTAAGAATCTCTTCTTCTTGCTCAAGAATCAGGAATAGAAATACACTTCAAAGAACTTGATGTATCTAGTTCCATAAACATGGCTCATACATCATACAAGCCTTCTCCTAGATCGTTTGTATCAAACTCACAAGGGTGGAGACCTCCATCTAGAGCACCTTTCAATCCATCTTCAACAAGAGGAGCAAAGTCTGGATCTGGTAGAGGAGTTAGACCATCTGGTTCATACCGGCCTCAATGTCAGATCTGTGGGAAAGTAGGACATCTTGCATTCAAATGCTATAACAAATTTGACAGTAATTTTTCAAATCCATGGAATTCTACTTCACAGACATCTTCATCAGGAACACCATCTCAATCAACTCCTCGTCATGTTTTCTCAGCATCAACTAATCAGCCTATTCATCCTGGTTGGAGGACTGAATCACAATCTCCACATGTTGCTCCTACTCCTTTTGATAGTAGATGGTATCCTGATTCTGGTGCTACTGACCACTGCACTCCACATACTCAGAATCTGATATCTTTCAATCCATATCATGGTAATGAACAATTATTTGTTGGAGATGGTACTGCACTACACATTGAGATTATAGGTAAGTCAGCTTCACAATCTCTCAATTCATCTAGGGTAATGCATCTTAGGAGTGTTCTTCAGGTTCCTAAATTAACTAAGAACTTATTGAGTGTTTCTAAGTTTGCAAAGGACAACAATGTTTTCTTTGAGTTTTATCCTGATCAGTGTTTTGTCAAGGATCAGGTCACACACCAGATCCTTCTAGAAGGGGAGCTTAATCAAGGTTTATATGTCTTCCCATCGATGCATCTTGCTGATTCAAAGTCCAAGTTATTTGCTCAGTCTGAATCTCATCATGTCAGTATCAGCAATGCCAGTTCCAGCATTCCAGCTAATCAACATTTCAGTCCCAGCATTGCTGATACTCAGCATTTCAGCAACCTTCCTACTCAGCATTTCAGTCCTAGCATTGCTGATACTCAGCATTTCAACAACCTTCCTACTCAACATTTCAGTCCCAGTATTGCTGATACTTAGCATTTCAGCAACCTTTCTAGTCTTAGCATTCCAGTTAGTAGCAGTCCAGTTAGCAATCAAAGTTCCAGCATTCCAGCAAGTGGTAGTCCAGTTAGCAAGCAAACTAGTCTCAGCAATGCCAGTCTCAGCATTCCAGTTTGCAATAACTCTAGTTCCAGCAAGCATTCTTGTCAAAGCAGTATTCCAGTTGGTAGCGACCAAAGCATCTCAGTCAGTAATCATGCTTGTGTCAATACAACTACCATCAAGTCTTCCTTGTCTCTTTGGCATGCTAGACTAGGTCACCCCTCTTATCCTCTTGTACAGAAAATACTTACAGGTTGTAATATTGTTGTACCTACCACTATCAATGAGGACCTGTGTACTTCTTGTTGTTTGGGAAAAATACATAAACTTCCATTTTCTTCCTCGTCTACTGTATATAACAAACCACTGGAACTAATTCACGCTGATATCTGGGGTCCTGCATCCACTACCTTTTCTTGTGGTTACAAGTATTATATACATTTCATTGATGCATACAGTCGGTATACTTGGGTTTTTCTTCTTCAAAACAAGTCAGATGCATACCCCACCTTTCTTAAGTTCAAAGCTCAGGTTGAGTTAGAATTTGGACTTCCTATAAAGTGTGTTCAATCTGATTGGGGAGGGGAGTATAGGTCCTTTTCAAATTTTCTCAGTCAACATGGAATATGTCATAGACTTGCTTGCCCAACTACCCATAAGCAAAATGGGGTTGCTGAAAGGAAACATAGACACATTGTTGAGTCAGCTCTTACTCTTCTTGCTCATGCTTCACTTCCCATGAAATTATGGGATGAAGCTGTTAAAACGTCTGTCTTCCTTCTAAATAGAGTTCCATCTACTATTCTTAAGGGTCATTCTCCATTTGAAATTATGTACCACAAGATCCCTGATTATCATATTCTTAAGGTGTTTGGTTGTTCTTGTTTCCCCAACACCCGACCTTATAATTCCAATAAACTTCAATTTAGATCAGTTGAATGCATTTTTCTTGGTTATAGCCTTCAACATAAAGGTTATAAATGTCTTTCTTCTACTGGTCGTGTCTATATTTCTAGAGATGTCTTGTTCAATGAAAATCATTTTCCTTATGTTAAGTGGTGTACTAGTACAAGCACTTCAACATCAGTTACCCCTACTTCTGCTAACATTACTCTGTCCTCTACACATACTGACAGTCCATCATCCAATAATCCAATGGTTCCTCCACCTGTTTCAGTGTTGCATCCCAATACTTCTACTAATTCCAGTCCTATTTCTAGCCCTGATCCTACTGCAATATCTAGTCCTCCACCTAGTATTCCTCCTAGTATTACACCCAGTATTGCACCTAGTATTACACCTAGTATTGCTCCTGGTTTTGTATCTGGCCATCCTATGGTTACCAGATCAAAAGCTGGTATTCATAAGCCTAAAGTCTATCTGACTTTTGCTCAGCCTTCCAACTTGACTAAAGCATTAGAGACTCCCCATTGGTTCTCTGCTATGCAAGACAAATACTTGACTTTAATGAGGAATCATACATGGTCATTGGTTGATCGTCCACAGGATAGGTCCATTGTAGGGTGTAAATGGTTTTTTAAGATCAAGGAAAATGTTGATGGATCAGTACACAGATATAAAGCTCGATTGGTGGCTCGAGGGTTTCAGCAGGTAGCTGGTTTTGACTATGCAAAGACTTTCAGCCCAGTTGTTAAGCCTACTACTATCAGAATTATACTCTCCTTGGCTGTCACATATGGTTGGTCGGTGTCTCAACTAGATGTAAATAGTGCATTTTTGAATGGGGATCTTCAAGAAGAGGTATACATGGTGCAACCTCCTGGCTTCACTGATCATTCTCGTCCCAATGCTATTTGCAAGCTTCACAAGGCCTTATATGGACTGAAGCAAGCTCCTAGGGCCTGGTTTGATAAACTACAACATACTCTACACATGCTTGGTTTTGCCTCTACCAAGTCTGATTCATCCCTTTTCATCAGACATTTTCCTTCTCCTATATTTCTTCTGGTGTATGTAGATGATATACTTGTCACTGGTGCCAATTCTACTGATGTTTCACAGTTGATTCTTCACCTGAATGCTCAGTTCTCCTTGAAGAATTTGGGACCTGCTCACTACTTCCTTGGTATTCAAGTCCAACATACTGATGTTGGCTAGTTCTTATCTCAGTCTAAGTATATATCTGATCTCTTGTGCTGTGCTAAGATGCAGTTTGCCAATGGTTTACCTACTCCTATGAGTGGTGGGGAGAAATTATATACTACTGGAAGTGATCCAATTCAACATGTTCAGTTGTATAGAAGCTTGGTTGGGGCTTTACAATATGTTACAATAACCAGACCAGAAATTGCTTATTCTGTGAATAGAGTATGTCAGTTCTTGCAGAACCCTCTTGAGTCACATTGGAGAGTGGTGAAACGGATACTACGTTATCTCAAGGCTACTTATACCTTTGGACTACACATAGTTCCCACTCTTTCATTTCAATTAACTGGGTATTGTGATGCAGACTGGGCATCTGATCCCACTGATAGACGATCTACTTCTGGATATTGTGTTTACTTGGGTGATAATCTTATCTCTTGGTCCTCAAATAAACAGAGCATTGTCTCAAGAAGTAGCACTGAAGCTGAGTATCGAAGTCTTGCCTCTGTTACGGCTGAAATTACATGGTTGCAATCTCTTTTTTCCGAGTTGAAGATTAGTTGTCACACACCTTCTATCTGGTGTGACAACAAAAGTACTGTCATGCTTAGTGCCAACCATGTTCTTCATTCTAGAACTAAGCACATTGAGCTGGATGTTTACTTTGTGCGTGAGAAAGTTGCTCGAAAACTCATTCATGTTCTTCACATTTCCGCTGCTGATCAGGTTGCATGTCTTTACAAAGGCCCTTGGTAACTCCAGGTTCTTGTTGCTTCGAGACAAACTAAGTGTGGTCGATGTTTTTACACTTAGTTTGAGGGGGGATGTTAAGTATAGTTAGTTATGAAGATAATATGTTTTCTAAGTTTGTTAGTAGATTAGTCTGTTAGTGTATCAGTGTATTAGTCTGTTGTGTTCAGACAGCTAGGCATTGCCCTGTATATATCATTGCTAGAGTTGTCTATATAAGACATTGTAATCTGTACATTTGAGATATGAAATATACTGATAGGTCTCTTCTTTGATAAACTTCCTTCACAAATTAACATACACCATCTCCATTACTGCTACTAGAACAACATTCATGGGCAGAAGTAGGCAAGCTATGGTCTTCAATCACCTCTCCGGACAAGCTATTGCAGCAGAATGCTACTAAGAAATTAAGCCGCCACATCATCTGTTCCTCTCAACAAATAGAAAAGTTTGATGTCAGGAATGATGATTATACAAAAAAATCAGTCATAATGCTTAAAGACAAACTACCTGAGCAAATCTTGCAAGACTGAAATCTTTCCTGATGTAATAATATGAGAAATTGTCAAACCCGGTCATCCATACATATGCAGCAATAAAGACTCGGATGGCATTATAAATTTCTGTTGCAGCAAAGTAGTGGTACATTAAAAACAACACCTGGAGATAAGAAGACAGAAGAAGTAAGACACCATTCACACTGCATAATGCAAGCCAAGCGAGCAGGCACAACCCTCCTGCAAAAGCTCTTAAAATATTTGGATTCTTGCAAATCCTTAAGTTCAGACATGATCACAGGAAGCTGATAGACACAGAACTGTATCATTTGCTTCTATGCTCATTTACTCACAGGGCATGAGTTCCTACCTAATCATAGTGAGATCCAAGAGTATATTATGATACCAACATAATTTTTCTCCATAAATTAACACTTCTGTATTATCATTATTATTATTCAGTAAAGAACCTTCATGAACGAGATTCAGCACAATGTTAACTCACACCTGCATCCATCCTTTCCATTCTTCAATTTGATGTCTGTTGAGATAAAGTATGGGTTTCTCCGAGAATGGGGACAATAAGTATAAGCAACTTGAAATCATCAGACTAAGTCAATCATAAGCAACTTGAAATCTTAATACTAACTTCAAAACCACAAAATTTCACAAATTATTCAAAAAAACTCATAACTCTGTCATTTCATCAAACAAACAACATGCAAAATTAAGAAACTAAAAAAAAGCTCAAAATAAACGTTACCTTTCACGGTCTTGCTGGTTTCGTGGATGGTGTAGAACTCCAAGTCCTTCTTCACTCCTGGTTTCGTCTTCGCCATGGGTTTCAGATGCTTCAAAGTAGGGTGTTTTGGGGTCAAAAAATGAAATTTTGAGTTAAATCTGAAGCTCTTGGAATGGTGGAACGGAATATTTAGAGAAAACCCAAAGGATTGGGGAATCTTTGGTCGACTTTGGTGGAAATGGGGTGGAGAAAACCTAGATTTTGGGGGAGAAAAATCGAGAGAGGGACCTTATGTGGGGATGCGAGCATGAAGAGTCAGCCTGCCACATCTCTCTCGGTCTTCTCTTTGTTCTCTCGATCTTCTCTTTGTTGCGAGAGAGCTTCGGTCTCTTCTCTGTGTGAAGATGGATTTGGGGAGAGGGAGGGAACAATCTCCCTCTTTAGTTTCCCCCAAATTCAGATTTTCCATTTTTTTTGAAACAAAGGTCGGGCACGTGCGAGGCACCCTCCCTCGCCAGTTTCCTCGACATCTAGAATCACTCTATCATCCATACAAAGGTATTTACCATTTTCCTAATCAAGGCTCACCTTAATATTACCGCTAAACGGTATAGTTAACTAGTTTAATCTAACGCCTGTAATTTAATCACTCGTCCCGCTCTCTACTTTCAAAACAACTCTCTCCATCTCTTTTAGGGTTTTCTGAACTACTAATCGATTCACCATTTCATAAGAGATGAGTGTGGAACTTCGACATCATCCAGATCCAAGGGATCCCTTCGATGGAAACTCCGCTCTATCTCTACTTCCTCGAACCCTTAAAGATCTCAAGCCAGCACAGAACTCGAAGCATCGCGAGTTGGAGTCTCTTCAGAGCCTCTTCGAATCTCTGGTTCATATCTCTTCACCTTTAATTTTGAACGCGATTTCTTGATTTTATGACTAGTTAGGGTTGATTTTGATGTAATTTGAGTTCTAGATGTCCTGTTTAGGTTAGGAGCGACTTCTAGGGTTTGATTGTTTCGTTACGAATAATTTGAACTCCTTTTAGTTTGTTTGAGAAAATTTGGACTAGGTTTAATTGGTTTGAGAACAGTTCGCGTTTGATTTCAGGCACCGAAAGGTCAAGATGCACTGAAAGAAATGGCGGAGACTATTCTGAAGAGTAGTTCAGAGTTTCAGAATTTTGAGACTCGACAAGTGGATGTAGAGAAAGGCGGTCCGACGAAATTAAAAGGTCCAGTTGAGGAGGGTCGGCCTGCTGGAGGTTTTAAAAGAGCTCGGTTGTCTATAATTCCAAATATGAGGTTAGCAAATGATCTGTGATTGTTTGATTGATGAACATGAACACGTTTTGTTATGCTATACACTGCTTTGGTGAAAAGGCGAATTCATTAGAGTGCGTAATGTTATAATGTGCAGCCAGAGATCAGTCCAGGAGGCAAGTTCAAGCCTCGATCAAATTCAAGATCCAGTGGGGTTCCTTTCGGCTTTTAAAAGGCTACGAAGTAATCATCCCCCTTTTAATATTTCTTTCTTATAGTCATTGCTGATCACATATGTTACTTTGTTTCTTATTTTGTTACTTTTGCATTTGTGATCTGCAGATCCTGACAAGGAACTAGAAAAACAAAGGGATAATATTTTAATGGATTCAACTCAGAATTATTCAGAGACTCAACAAGTCACACAATCTGAGGACGCTAAGAAAGATATCCCTGCAAATATAAAAGATCATGGTCGGGAACGAAGGCCTTCCTTGGGTCTTAAACCTGCCAAATTTTCTTTTAAGCTTAATACAAGGTTAGCAGTTACCGTATACATGTTTGATTGATGAACAACTTTGTCTTAAACCTTGTTGTGCACTTGCTTGAAAAAGGAAAAGGAAACATGATTGTAATACAAAGTCTCTGTGTGCAGCCAACCATCTTCAGTTGAAGAGATGAGTTTAAACATTGGGCAATATCAAGACCCGGAGGAATTTGTCGCTGCTATGGATAGGATGGAAAGTAATTATCCCCGACACTCTTATCTATATTTGGATTTTTTTGGTCAGGTTTTTGTCCATTTCTTTATGTTGTTCTCTTTGTTACTATGTCTTTCTCGGCTGGTCTGAAGGAGCCAACAAAGAAATACGAAGACTAAGGGGTCTAACAGATTCAGTTGAACATAAATCATCTACAACAAGGAAGCGTAGACCTGGAATTCTAGGGTAAGACCTGCTATCCTGTTTATTTATTTGTTTTTAATGTTCTTTAAGTTAAGGTTTAACAGATTAGTTTGTGCATTTCATGTCAGGAAGCGAGGTACATATAAGCATCTTTATCCATTAGTTGAGGCTAATCATGATGAGGTCCTCAAGCCAACCCAAGAAGCATCTGAAGTGGATACTCTCAATCATTTGAGTTCAAACACAGAAACAACATCTCAAGAAAAGGAGGTTTCTTATGATGGGCACTTGAACCCTTTTCAAGGTGCTTTTCTCTCTCCCCCCCCAGAGAATCCTACAGGCTACAAGTGTAGTGTTTCATTTTGTTGGGAATTAGAAACCTAAGCTTATATGTGGGTTTTGTTCATCGTGTCTAAATATAAAAAGCATATTTCCCCTCCCTGAACAGATTCAGTGTCTGAACCAGAAACTACATCTAATGGCATTCTGGACGAGCTTCTTTCTGATACAAGTAAAGAGTTCGATGAAGATGAAGTACTTGAGCGTTTGCACATTCAACGATTACAGTATGAGCCAATTAATCTGGAGAAATTTTCTCTGCCCGAGTTAGATATTCTTCGTAAAACAGATGGTAAGGCTTTAGAGAGTTTAGCTAGACCAAGAAAAGCCTTGTCAGATATACAAAATGTGGTGATGGGGATAAAAAGTAGAAGACCTGTACACACTCATAAAACATTTATTCATCCACATGCATCTCAAACCCCATCAAAGAGTCCATTATCTCTAGTACATGCTTTGAGAAGGAGCATTGCGCAGAAAGATTCATGCAGCAATTCGTTCTCATTTAGTGGCATTGATGTATCACCTTCTCAGCCTGCCTCATCTCATCTGGATGCTAGTCATGATGATACAACTGATCCTATGGTAGCACAAGTCAATGGGAACGGATCAAGCTTTTCTGGAAAGCTCCAGTCATTGATGACACAAGAGGATAACACTGAAGGCAGCGGTGTGGACTCAGGTAAGTTGGTGACAGATGATTTGGCTTGGTCACCTGAGCCCACACCAGCAGAAGCCAATAGGAATAGACCAAGTTTTTCTGAAAAGTTAAAGTCTTTGATGACGTTACAGGATAACACTGCAGCCTGTAATATGGACTTAGATAAGTTGGTGACAGATGATTTGGCTTGTCCATCTGAGCCTACTCAACCTAATGGGAATGGATCAAGTTTTTTGGGAAAATTCCAGTCTTTAATCTCACAAGAGGATAATGCTGCAGGCAGTAGTATGGACTTAGATAAGTTGGTGACAAATGATTTGGCTTGTCAAGCTGTGCCCAAGGATGACAACTTGAGCAAACTGAATACTCAATTGGATCCTAGGCGATATGAATGTGATGACGCCTTGCAGAACAAGGTGAGAGTCCTTACTTGTTTCCGTTTTTGTAGTTGCTTTGTTAAGCATTCAAGTCACTAAGTTGTGATGCTTTAATTTAATTCACCAGGGTGAAGAGATGCAGCAAGAGGTAGAGCTAGGTCATTCTGGTAATGGTCAAATGGGTATGTTAATTGCGATTTCTGGCTCATGTTTCCTTTTTCTTGGTTCCATGTATTGTGTGTTTGACTACTATACATGTAAAGATATCATTTGTGCATACGGAGTTTTTGAACGGCCTATTTGTTTTTTGAAGATTTATGTCTCTAATAGTAATAGTAGTGATTGCAGCAATATTACTAGTTTGTAATTTCTTGATGAATTTTGTTTTTCAACAGTTCTAGTTCTCACATTCTGTACAAAAATTCTCTCACGCTTGTTCTTTATTGCAAGAACAACTAGGAGTAAAACTAATTTATTAGGAAATTATTATTTTCTGGTGATTGAATGGTGTTGAGTCAGATAACCACTTTACTTGGTTAACTACTCTTATTACCTGACGACTTCTGCTAGTGCTAGGAAAACTGTTTTTACTTGTGATTGAAAAATTAATAATAAGAGAATCTGATAAAAACTCTGGCCACTCCCAATCCTTAAATACCCTTTTCTCTCACACGACTGCACAAGTGTCCTGAAAACCATCCTCTGGCACTGCTTGCTGATTAGCTTAGATTTAAAAAAAAAAAAAAAATTTAAAATTTTTTTTGCTCTGTGTAATTATTTAAAAACTACTTGGTCAATCCATTTTATTGGCAAGTCATTTTCCTTTGAAGGACAATTTCCTTAGGAAACATCCTAGGGAGAACATTGTATATATTTTGTTTTAGTTTACCAGAATAATTATTAATTGTTTTGTAGTTGTGTTGATTTATTATTATTATTATTATTTTTTATGTGTAATTACATGATTGAAAATTTTGTACCATAAATTGCATTACCTATAAAAAAAAAAGAATATATCTGTCACATATTAGAGAAACAATTAAGAAGTTTATGCTATGTTTTTTTTTATCCCACAAATCCGTAAAAGATGAAGAAAACCTTAGTTAATTTTCAATTATTTATAAAGTGTTAGATAATTTTCATTCTAAAAGCCCAATAATAAGCATTTTAACAATGGTTGCATTGAAGCTTAAGAATCCCAACCCCCTTCATCTACCCTAGGTATTTCTTTTGTCTTTGCAAAAAAAAAAAAAAAGTGAAATGATTGCTCTTTGTCCTCATAGTTCAAAGGAAATAGAAAAACAAAAGTAGAGAGAAGTACTATAGTAGTTGAAAAAGTAGAGAAATACTTTCCCTAAATTGCAATGGTTGGCATCCGCTTGGTCTTTCACGCGTGTAGAAATCATTAAGAATTTAGGAAGAAGAGGAATTGGGCTTTGGATTGGTTGGCAAACTTGCGTGACGAATATAAGCTACACATTAATGAAAGGAAAGGCAGAATAGTATGTTGTTACCTGTATAACCAGGAACCTCCATTGAGAATTCAAAATATGTATTCTTGTTTGGGTCTTCTCTCTCTTTCTGGTTTCTTGGAAAATATTCTTTGTTGTATTCATTTGTTACCATGTTGAGTACTTGAATAATAAAGGGATCAATGAGGCTCATTTTAGAGGAACATGTTTTTTAACTGTTCTTTTAATACTACTTTTAGTTAGTGTGTCTGCTTTCGCGCAACTAATAGGCATAGTTGCTTCTACGCTTTTTCCTGTTTTCTTTGACAGATAACTTTGATCATGCTACTGGCAAAAGCCATACAGTGGATGGGCATCCCAAAACTAACATTATTGGTCTTGAGCAAAATACTGAGGTACTACCTATTTCTTATACCTCATTCAATTTGAATGTTATATCTATAGGTTTTGGTTTGGAGTTTTTGTTTATGAAGCGTCCTGTTCATGTTAAGAGAGCATGGTTGAAGCTAATATTGCTCATGGGAATCACAACCAATGGTTGGGATTTATGTATTTTACTAATCACTAGCAATCAGGCTCTGGGCTTTTGCTTTTCTACATAGTGCCAAATGTTATTTTGTTGCATTTGGGTGGGCTACGATCTCGTGCTTTTGCTTGACTAATCACTTTTGCTCTTGACATCGTGCTCGATGTTCTCTTCCCTCTTACCTCCATCCCTCAGTCTACCTCTGGTTTAATTGCTCCTCAAGGTAGTTCATAAGATACAAACGTTGTCTTGTGATGATTAGTTGATGATCGACTCGCGTTTCTTTGATCTAATTTTTGTCGAAGGCCTATCTGACATTCAAGTGTAACAAATTCTTACGAATGAGAGTGCTTTCTTAAAGTGAGAGGAATGCTACACCTTTAGAAGGGACTACAACTGTAGCTATCTAATGCCTTTCATACTTTTGCATAAGACAATATTTGACTTAAATCCTAAGTGCTGACAAATGATCTTGTAAAAATTATATGAGTTCTCAAGTATTAGAGGACAATAATTACTCATAATACTAGTCCTAGTCATTTTTGAAGAATTTATTTTTGTTATTTTGTGTACAGGGTCAACAAGAACCTCCCATGATGTTATTGAGTGCTATAACCAAATTGAAGGAACCTGCATGCGGTGGAAGAAAAAGAAACAATCTCATGCGCAGGAAAAGTCTTGCAGGTTTTATTTTACTCATTACTTTGTACCTTGGTTATCTGTGTGCATTGTTGAGTTTCTAATAGTTTTAGAATGACTGAGATGGTTTATTTATCAGGAGCTGGTACTGTGTGGGAAGCCGGTGTGCGGAAAAGCACCAGAAATAAGATGAGACCGTTGGAATATTGGAAAGGGGAGCGGTTTTTGTATGGAAGAGTACACAAAAGTAAGTTTCTTTATTTGATTTGATTGGTCTATATAGGAAACTTTTCATGATACGATGTACAATATTGTCTTTTGTGTCCTTTCCATTGTGTCTCCCTTTTTCTGTTGTATATGGATTTTCCATCCTTTCACATTGTTGTTAGACGTTCTCATATATTTATATCCAACTTAGTAGATGCTTTTTGTTATGAAGACCGATTGATTAATCCAACTGAAAATTGTGTTGCTTAATCAGTTTGAATTTTTTTTTTTTTAAAGTTCAAGTTCCAGTAGAGAGGGGGTGCTATGGCTTTATTAAAACCAAGAATGAATAATCTCCTCGTTAGAACGACTTGATGAAATCTTTCTTTTGTTCCTGCTTACTAAAAAGTTAAGTTGTCAACTAAATTATAAGATCAATGCCACACACCTTGCATTGATAGATTGAATTATAAGAAATGAATAAGCAAACAATCGTTCTCCCAAAGTAACAACGTTTATGTGGATTTTCATCATCTTCCTCTCTCAAAACTTCTGTCTTCCTCAAGTTTACGTTATTTCTACAATTCGTCTTTTTATTCTATATTTCTAATAGATTGCAAATAAACATCAAGTACATGGATTACTCGTATCACTTCCTTTCCTTTTTTATTTCTTCGCAAAAACACAACCTAATATTTTTTCTATTTGGAGGGAAGGCAAGTCTTTTGTTCAGAATATGCAAGCCTGACACCTATGTGAAATTATCCTTCCCCCAAATTGAATTGATTTAATAGTTGGATCTTTACGTGAATGAAGTTTTCATTGTTTGCGGAAATGGCAGGCAGGGTTTTGCCAATCAACGAAAGAAGAGACTAATTTGAGAAAACAAAAACGAAAGGATAGGGAGCTTAGTATTAGACAATGATAAGAATAGAGAGATATACAGGTTAGGGAGGCGAAAGCAGAGAGAGATGACATTGGCAAAAAAATTCATATTATGTGGCCAATGGCCTTGCTTACTTGCCACGCCAGTCAAGTTACAAAGGCAAGATAATAAGACTAAGGCATCCAACAGTGTCCATATTATATAATAAGGAAAATGTGAAATCCACATATAGGCAACTTTCACAATTATGAAAATTTGATCGGTGAATAGAGGCATAACTTTCTCCAATTTTCTGTATCTAGGGTCGATGGTGTACAGAGGTTTAGGAGATTTGGCTATAGCTTACTCTAATTTTCTATCTCTGAGGGTCTGTAAAAATACAAAATATACTTTCTAATCATTTGGAGAGCATCTAATTTCTCGAGGTAAGTGATTTGTTAGATTTTTGGCATGTGTGAGTTCCCAGCCTCCCCCAGTAAGATTTTAGTGATGATTATTTATAGAATGCTGTATATGAAATGAGCAGGTGGCATCTCATATTTACAGTTTCCTAATCTAGTCTATGGCACACATACAAGTAATTGAATTGTTTCAGCCTTTGGGATGACTACTTCTCTGTTTTATTGTTGGAACCTTGGCCATTTCATTGATTACATTTCATATAAAGAAAGAGGGGGGGGAGGGGGTTGGGTTACAAATGAAAGAGTACAATAATTTTTGGCAAATGAAATACCGTCGATTGCTGTTGCAGATGACTAATTAAATGCTTGTATACCCTTAGTACTTTTCTAATTCCAAATGAATGTTAAGATTACAATGTTACGAATTTAGAATGGTTGCAGTTGTACTAATGCAATTTTCGAAAATGATTCATTTCCCATAATTTTTGCAGGTCTGTTGACAGTGATTGGTTGCAAGTACCAATCTCCAGCAAAGGATGGAAAACCCACATTCAAAGTGAAGTATTATGTATCTGATGAACACAAACAGCTTGTTGACCAAGTTGCTCGACTGTAATTATGGAGATCAATCTTGTTGATTTCAAGTGTCGTATGTAATTTTTTGAAAATATAGATGTGAACACTAACTTGTAGACCAAGTTGCTTGTCATTAAGTACCATTACTTGTTATGGAGAATCATTAATCACTTTGGTCTGTTACCCTTAGAAGCATTATTTCATTTCTGGGACGAAATTTTGAACGAATGATAGTGATTGGCATCCTTGCTTAAATTTTTACAGGGGAGAAATGTGGTTTTGCATCGTTTTTCCTTGTCCGCTCATTCCCCCATCTTTTCTTTTGCATCAGGTCGTGGTGTTTTACACGTATTTGATTATTCTGAACTCTCAGTTTGAACGAGTCAGAATTAAAATGACCTTTTGCTCCATCTGAAATTGGTACTGTTGGCAGAAAACATCGTTGGTTGAAATTAAACAGCGTATGCTAAAATTATGCCCTCTCCAGTTTTTATCTAGTGCCCAACGTGCTTTTACCTGGCTGCCAGTTATGTCCAAATTCTGTTCATCTTGCATTGCTGCATCTCTACATATTTAGAATCCAACATCAGAGAAACAACCAGAGAAGGTAGTGAGAGCAGTTGCGTGAGTAGCATTAGGATGTTCACAAATCATTAGTTCTGCATCCTCCAAAACCCACTTTTTCCGACAGGCTCGAATCTGAGGTTGTTGAATACCCTTGTGCTTATGCAGCAACCCAAAGGTAAACTAGAAGGCCTTGATTTACTAAGTGAAACATGATTCCACTTGATAGGGGTATCTGATAATAGCGAAAACTGACCAACAACTTCACACCTAAAATACCAATTTTCAATGGTTTCTCTCTCAAACGAATGGGACAGATGCTATCATTAGGTACATGATGATGATAAAGAATGGCACAAGTGGAAAGGTAGTTACAGAAAATTATCCAAAAATAAATCTCACCAGAAAAGGGGTATGCATTTACCAAAAGTGATGGAAGTGTAGGCATATTTTATTGCTTGTTTTCCATTTTTATTGGGTTTCCAAGGGTTCTGCGAATAAGGTTGGTACCGAAGATAGCTTGTTGGATAGGCAAGCTAAAAATGTTGTCAACCATAGTGGTTCCATGATCGTTTAGTTCCTGTAACTTCTATCAAGTCATCTAATTCATCTACAAGCAAAGTGGTTTCATGGCTCAAATGAACTTTGAGTAGGGTTGAAAACTAAATTGACGGTTCAGTTTTTCACTCAAACCGAGAACCGAATCGATTTTGGTTAGTTTGAAAATGTTAAACCGAAACCAAAGCGACCATTAAGAAAACCGAATCGATTTTAATTTAGATAAAAAGTAAACCGAGCCGACCGACTCAAACTGATATAAAATCAAAATAAAACCGAACCGATAATGTCGGTTTTGAATTTTTTAAAACAGAAACCGAACCGAATCGAACTTAAACCGAATTGATCAATTCCATCATTATAGTCGGTTTTTTGTTCAATCCTAACTTTGAGAGGATAGTAGCGTACAAGGGAACAATCCTCCCAAATGTTAATGAGATGCTCATTGCCCACCAACCAAAACAAGGCCCCAGCAATTGTGCTAATCCCTCCCTAAGTAGTAAGAAACACCTTTCTTGGTAAACTCTGCTGCCATTATATGATCAACTAATTGCTTAGATGTTGTAACTGATTATATGGAGCAGCAAAATGTCACAGTAAGACATTCCAAGTATTTTGAAAAAACTCATATACTGACCATGTTTGCTAGTATAATGTATTGGATGTTTTACTCAAGCAAATTCCAATATGCAAATATAAAGCATAAATTCCACCCAAACATTAAGCATACGAACAATAGCAAATGCAAATAAGCATACTAATGTAAGCAAACATTCTTTGAAAAACAAAGGAAATCTATGAATTAAATTCATCCTTAACATACCAGTTTGTTGTAACTTCTGTATAAGATTCAACTGCTGTAAACAATTCAAAGAAATAGTTAGGAACGAATGTACCAGTTTGTTCTTGGGTTGAGTCGCGGACTAGGTCGCTCTCTTTAAGACGTTTCGCGGCTCTACCCAAAATTGTGCAAGCAGTTTCGTAGCCCCGCCGTCCCCAGGATAAAACAGCCCAGAATCTTCTCTGTCTCGTTCAAAAATTGCACAGAATTTGAACGGAATACAAATCACCCTTAATCTCCTTATTTGCTCGGAATCAACAATACCATTGAAAGAAATCAGCAAGAAGCAGAAACGAAAACTGATTGTAAACAAGAAGACTGTTGGCAAAACTTTTCTAACTTCGAATACTCTGGAAGAACACTATGTTTCTGAAAGTGAAAGAACACTCAGTTTCTGATTTCGAAAGAAGACTCTTTTTCTTTTTGTTTTTCACTTATTCTAAAACTAGATGGTATTTATAGATAGAAAACGTGCAATCAAAAACGAAATATAGACTAGGTTCATTTGCAAGATCAAATCGTGGACAAGATATGGCGGCGGGATTTATGCCAGAAATCGCGGAGCCAAAACGTGTTTTGAGAGACTGTTTAGACTCAGTCCTCTTTAGAAATTTATTTTTTCGTTTTGCTCTCTAAATGACCCGACCCGACTATCTCTCCCCTCCTCATAAAAGAGTGGTACCCCCCAAGAGGTTCAAACCCAAGTCCTAACTATCTTCTTATATACTCTACCTCAAAGAGATATATAGTAGATATGGGACTATAAAATAGAGAGTGATTCAAAGATCAAGATATGAGAGAGAGGTCCAGGGTTCAAAACCAGGTAAACACACATTTGTTTTTATTTTTAAAAAGCCAAATTTGCAACATTAGACATTAAAGCTTTGTTCCTATGCCACATCAAAGGAAGATTGAGACCATCCAAATGTTTTGGTTTAGTGACAATATTCCATTTACTTGTATCACAAGTCTTCTCATCTGAAGAACCATTCCACCAAAACTTCCTCATCGTACAATATCATTACAAATACCATTTGGAATTAAAAAAGATTGCATTGCATACATGCGTACGGAAGAGACTGACTTAACAAGAGTTGTCCTTCCCGAGAGAGTAAGCAAGATTTCAAGGTACACAATCGAGTTTGGATCTTATTAACGGGAAGAGAAGTGATGGAGTTTTTCCCCTAGTGGTGAGAAGAGGAAGCCCCCAAATATTTATCATTAAGATTGTTTGATGTCTAGCAAAAGACGGAGTAAACCTTTAGTGTCCAGTATGCAAGGATTGTGATTTCGTTTTTCGGTCTCCTGATTTTAAGAAAGAAATATTACGGTGTGTAAAGAAAAAAGGTAAAAATTTCGAGGGATACATGAAATATATATAAAACATTTCGAGGGTATATGAAATATGTGAAAAAATGCAAAATAAATAAATCTATTGAACACATTAAATGAAATCTAAATACCAAGAAATAAAACAAACATGAAATCAACATATAATTAGAAAATTTGGGGGTTGTTTCAAAAATAAATAAATAATTAGAAGAAATGATAATTAGAAAAATTCAAAATTTACGAAAAAATCAAAATTTGGTCATTGAGTAATGTGTTTTTGGCAAAAAAAAAAACCGAATTTTAGGAAAAAAAACCCGAAAAAGTCCAAAAAATTTCAAAATAACTTCAAAAAATGTAAATTTATATTTCAAAATTTTCTTTTCCTAATTAAAAAAAAAAACAAAATTTTCGATGAGATTTCGCGAAAACTCATTCCATGTGGGACATTACATAGGACTCCAGTAAATGTATGATTTTGAAAAACATTATTGCTTGGCATGAAGATTAGCAATAATTATGGAGAATAAATCATTTTTTTTAATACGAGAGGACAAATGTTTTAAAACTAAGGGTTATTTTGATTGTAGGCTTATTATAATTGATCTTTTTGTAATGGTATTTTTGTCTATGTGCTGGTGAAGGCAAGTTATCTGGGTTGATTATGTCATTTTGAACCTCAAACTGAAAGCCACAAAACAAATTACTGTTAAAACCAAACCGAAACTATAAATAAAAAAGGGTCAACCACGAAAAAAAAAACCTAGATCTGTTCTGGATAAGTTTCACGTCAAATTGCCACCCTAAATTTAACTTCTCATAACTAAAATGGTCATTTTCATTTGTAGTAGGAGAAAATTATCTTCATTTAACTTGCATGGAATGCATGAATTAGATCCCATTAAAACAAAATAATAAAAAACAGTTTAAGATTATTTCGATTTCAAGTTCATTTCGTTGGGGTTCATTTTGAAAACTATTTCAGTATGAGGTCCTAAACAACCTAAATTGACTCTCCTTGACTAGTCCAAAGACAATATACCTTACCGAGGCAAATATTCAAGCCCTAATGCCATAAATGAACCTTAATTAAACCTGGTGAATATCTCAAGCACGTGTCACCCATGTGACGTAACGACTTCTACATTTTTTGCCCTTCCATTGCTCTCTTCTCCGTATTTGCTCCTATGTGTCTTTCTCTCCCCGTCTCTGTGTATCTCCCCCCTTCTTGTGTCTTGATAAATTCAACTGTTGGTGATAGTAAGCAAAATGCATTTAGTGTGGTAGATAGACACAAGTGATGACACATCAAATGATCATTCCATCATGGTCGAACACGTGACACAATTCATCTCTCATTAGGGACAATTAATTGGTCTGATCACTAAAGCCCAAAGAGGCATTAGCAATGGATCACGATCCAGGTTAAAGGCCCATTGAATCTCTCCTCAGAGGACAAAGACATTACAAATGAGACAAGTCATGGTGGAAATGTCTCCCCCAAGGATGTATCTCAATGAAGGATGACACCGTTATTAGAAACGTCCCCTTACATTGCGCCATGCATTCTTAGGTCATGTATAAAGTTAATTACTCTTATTATATAAGGTAAAAGAGTGAGAAGAGGAGGTATGAAAAACCCAACAACTATACTCTGTCCAAGTTCATTTTCTTCCTCAATTTATTGATTTAAGCATCGATGTGCCTTTGGCCACCACCAAGATGATTTTTGGCAATCTAACCCTGTTTTGCAAGTCAGATCTAGAGGAGAACAAATTTGAATGCTTCAACAAGTAATTATAATTATGATTTATTATCATTAGTAGTCGATATCTTGATTTAACTTGGTTGGTATGTATAATTAGATCTTTATTTTTTAACGTTATAGTTCAAATTTACCAGTCTTAAAAGGTCGAGTTGGTCCACCAATCTCTTACTTTCCTTCCCCTTTCTTAGGGCATAAAAAAATATGGATAAAATCCGACAACCAATTGAATTCGAATTCGAACATGCGGATATATATTCTAAAAAACATCTGACTACCCGTTTCTTCAATAGCATGATCACTCCTTTATGCCTCATTTCAGATCCGAGTATGTCATAAAAGACTGAAGGTATCCGAATATACAATGTTCATGAAAATCATAATTCACTTTGTTTATTCATGTGCCTAAGACAAGACAAGTAAATATTGTAATCAATGATAGTAAATATGAGGGGACTAAGGAGTGTAATTCCCATGTTCACGAGACTTCCATTCTCATCATTAATAAAAAAAATTTAATAGTGGATCAGTGAGTAAACCTCAAATTAGCTTAAACTTTGGTGGTTCCTCATGAATTCCCATGACATAACATTCCATGCAACCAAACACCCTTATTGTTTTTTGTTAAGGAACATTGACACCTCTCACGACCCAAATGCTTCCCTGGTGAAAATGAATCCAAGTAAGTACCCAACCAAGATATACTGAATTTGTTCTACATCAACCCATTTAACTCAAATCGAAAATTGAAATCCCCCCTTCGAATAAAACCATCTTCAATTCATCTGAACTGATTCGCAACAAATGCAGTTGGTGCGTTCAAGATTGTTGTGGCAATTGATGTTCATTACTTTCTACCCAGACAACAATACTTGATTCCAATCAAATCAGCACAAAAGCATGCCTATATTGGAGTATAACAATAGGTTTGGATGACACTCAAAGAAAGAAGGTAAATAAAAGGAAAAACCTTTGTTCATTGTAGGAGCTGCTTCAAAAGGAGTTCCTTGTTTGTTTGTTTGTTTTTTTTTTTGTCAAACACGAAGATGTTTATTAAGGAAAGAAAAGGAAACAAAAAAGAGAGAGAAACATTCCTATATCAAGGAATGCCAAAACACCATGAAAGTGTCAAAAGGAATTCCTTTACTTCCCTGATAAATAGGCACACATGTACATCCAACAATCATGATGGATTGAATGAAATAAAAACCAACATCAAGTAAATCTCAGATCAAATCCTCAATCAAACCAAAATAAAATCCCCAATCCAATCACCTTTGAGAACCTCAAATTAATAAACCCAAAATTATGAAGAGATGTTTGCACCATTATGTTGAAATCCAAACTTTAAGTCATACCAATCTAATTGTATCCCTTACGAGACATCCAATTCAATCCAATCTGCGGCAAAAAAATACAACCATTAAGAAGGGATTGTCGAAATAACATAATGTTTTGATAACTACGAATAAGAATCAATCCAACCACACAACAATTCATTCACTCCTCCCAAAAAAGATGCAAAACCAGCCAATAAAGGTATGAGTTGAAGAGAAATGGATATTAACTCTAGAGAAGATCAAGACACTTTGTCAAAGTATGATTGCATTAATATTTCTAATTATAAAAGTATAGTTAAAACTAACGTTGTAATTTCTATACACAAGGGTAGATTATCTAGATCCCATGGAAATTACATAGGTGTAAAAGTAGCAAATCACAAATAACCAAAAATGGTGGCAACAACAACAATATAAACAAGGTCTTACATATATCAAGGTGAACCTCTCTTCATGAACTAACTTCCTATATTTGTAATACACTCTTAAATATATAATCCATTTTTTCACCTTAAATTCTTAGTTTAATACAAAGAACTTCGCTCCATTGAGTGGCAGGACCTCTTGGTTCCAAGTAAAAACCAAAACTATTGGAACCTAGGAATCTAAGAGGCTCAAAGCCTCAAATATGGCCAAGCCAATCTCATTATTGCTCTTTCTTGCAACCATATTGGTGTTCCTCTCAACAAATGCAAATGCTCAATTTGACCTACAGTCGATGTGCAATGGTGTTGAGTACCCTCAGCTTTGCAAACCGCTGATGAAAACTGTACGTGCCAATAGTCCTGCAAATGCATTAGAAGTCGCAATTCAAACTAGCTTAACAAAGACCATCGAAGCTCATGGATTGTTTCAGAAGCTTTGGGCAACGGCAAAACCAGAAGATAAAGGAGGTTTGAATACGTGCAGAAAATTTTACAGTGACGCGGTATATGAGCTGAAGAAGTCATTGGCAAGCCTCAAAAGGAAAGACAGGGATACTCTGCGACACAATCTCTCTGGTGTCATGCATTATTTTGATGAATGTCATAATGGTTTTGGTGGTGGGGGGCCTGGAGGGCATCATGTTCCTCCTCTACCTGTTGTTGCCCAAGTTAACACACCATTACAACAACTTGCAGTTAACAACTTATCATTTGCAACAAACATCAATTTATCTTAAGAGTCTCTTTGTTTGATTTGGAGGAACGATTAATTCTAATCTTGGTGTCGAAGAAGGAAATGAGGTGAGGGTGTGATTGATTTTGAATGTGTTCAAGGACATGAAACTGTAACAATGTGAATTAATTGAGGTTTTACTATAAGAATAGGTATTAAAGGATAACACTTACTTTACCTTTTTATGTTGAATTTTGTAACTACTAAATTGGTTCAACTTATTGAGAGCTGTATGGATTAATTAATATTGTTGGGAACATGAATTTACCCTGGTAGCTGATTTACAAATAGAAATGAACAAAAACTCTCTAGCCTTAGCATTTGCGAGAATCACCTTCTGCAAAATCAGATGTTTCCAAGTCCAACTATGCATACAAAGAGAAGAGATTAATTAGTTCAGTAACTCAAATGAACTAGTAATATTGTTTTGTTCAATTTGAAGATTCAAATGTCACATAGCTCGGTTTGAATCTTTCTTCTGCTGCACTCGTACCTTTCTATATCAAAATCTGATATATCAAAATCCGATGACGAACACAGAAATCAACCGAACGAAAAAAACGAGCAAAAACAACGAAATTGAAAAGGATTCGATGATATTTCAACAAAACGAAGGCAAGATTACGATTGAAACATACCAGAAGCAAGGAATCATGTTCGATGATCATAGATTGAAAGAGCTTGATCAGGAGATTAAGCGAGAAGAGGGAAGGAAAGCAAACTAAACCCTAGAGAAAAATGAGAGAGAGAGAGAGTGCGTTTACCTTGCAGAAGAAACCTTAGTGATGGTCGAGTGAAAATTGGATCGAGAGAGGAAGAACCACAGCGATGGAAGGAAGTCCCAATTGAGTTTTGGAGCACTAGCAGTAAGCGAGAGTTGCTTTGATGAACAGTGAGTGAGGAAAAGAGAGATGGAGAGACTCCCAATTGAGTTTATGTCGTGACCGTAGATTAGATGATGAATTGCTTCATATACTGTGCGGATAACACACATATAAGAGCATAGCTCAGGATTGTATCATATAAAAGTAGTAACTATTATAATAAACTAATACAAGTATTGCTACAGTTGAAGAATGATACAAATAAAATTTTGATTGTGTTGCAAAATTGGAATTTTGGTGTAAGTGTGAATTATATGATAAAATAGTATCAGAACAGTACCCTTGGAATGCGAAGACTCATATGAATTATATCAAATCTAGTGGTAATTCATGTAAACTCCTCTAGTGAAGCAAACATCTCGACATCCCCTTCCTTTTGAAACTCCTCTAGCCCCATAAACATCTCGACATCTCCTCTTCTCCTTCACAAGTCTTTCCCATAAAGTGGCTCTGAATCATGTAACTTTGTTGTGTTGTTGTTGCATTGTAGTATTAATATTAAGTGAAATAGTTCATAGACTTGATTCTTGATGATCATGTATTTGTGGTATTAACTATTTCAGCATTGATTATTGATTTAATTGATGTATAAGACTTGAATCATGTAGTATTATGTTGTAAAATCATGTTTGGTGTGAATTTTAGACTTGAATAAATTTTAGTACCATATAATGTCATCTCGTCCTGCCTCGTCCCGAATCCATTTGAGATGGGGTGAGGTCTATCCATCCCGAAGATAAAACAACAAGATGGAATCGGGATGAAGTCCATCCCGTTCCATGCCCACCCTAGTATCCATGTTCATATCTTCCTGGTTGATACACAATGATTGTTTGGTGATATAGCCAACACATTGAATTAATCCAAGTCTTGCACAAGACTCATTCAATTTGTGTTGGGATGGATTACTGTGATGCTAATAATCTGGAGTCTTTTAACACAAATACTGACTAGAGTGTGAAAAGGAAAAATCTCATCCACTCAATTAATGGCAAAAAGTGAGAATTGATCAAAATCGAATCTTTCCTACATACTATATATTTCATGGTATGGAACAGCAAAAATCAGTCCAAACTGATCATGAAGAAGACGATAAAAGAGAAAGTGTCACCTTAATATCAGCATGAAAAACAACAAAGCAACAGATGTAGATCTACCTTGTCTACCATGTGAATTGGTGTACAACATTTTCACAATAATCTTAGATGCATTTTTGTGTGAGGCTAGTGTTGGCACACTAGCCATGTGCGCACATCTTAGTCCACTATATATAGCAATGATATTATCCCAAATTTAAATATCACTATATCAGGCATTCCATCCGGGCCTAGGTGGTGTGAGGTTTTATCTTAAAAGGCCTTGTTGCTATTAGGGAGCTGACCACTCCTTATATTCATAGATGACAACTCCACCTTAGTTGATGTGAGACTTTTCAAGCCAACTTCATCCCAACAATCTCCACTTTGGCGCGAATTGTCACATCTTACAATCCATCTTATCTTCAACTATCTCGAGGAACACCAGATTGATCTTCAACCATTACCACATCTCGAGGAACACAGATCTTCAAACAGATCAGCTCCTCCTAGATTGTAAGGAAACCCCTTGGCGATATCTACAACATCCCGAAGATTCGCATCTCGAGGAAACAATTGCCAAGTCCCAGCCGAACCATTAGTTCTAATACCACTTGGCCGCCGCGCACCTGCTCGCACCCTTTTGGTTCACTATACATAGCAATGATATTGTCCCAAACTTAAACACTACCATATTGGGCCTTCCACCTGGGCCTAAGCAATGTGGAGTTTTCTCTAATAGGCGCCATTGCTATTAGTGAGTGGACCGCTCCTTATATTCATAGATGACAACTCCACCTTAGTTGATGTGAGACTATTCAAGCCAACTTCATCCCAACAATCTCCACCTTGGCGCGAATTGTCACATTTTACAATCCATCTGATTTTCAACTATTTCGAGGAACACTAGACTGATTTCTGCTGCTCCATACCATGAACTATCTCGATGGTTCGGCGAGAACTTGTCGAGGAGGAGGTGCAGGCGACACATCGTTCAAGGAGGAGCGCAGGGCAGTGAGCTAGATCCGGATGAACGCAGGGCAGCAAGCCAAATCCAGGTGGAACGCAGGTCCTCCAAGTGAATGATCCACCTCGCCAAGAGGGAGTATCCTACAAGTCCGAACGAGGTGAAGTTAGTGCGGTGGTTGCGACTAAGGTGGAGCCAACAATGCCAGGAATAGTCGAGCCCGTACACCAAGTGTTACCCATCGTGGTTGCAAGACACTCGAGGAAGAGGTGTACTTTGAGATGCTGTCCCACATCAAGTAAGGAAGAGTTGTCACTAAAGTTTATAAGAAATTGGTCCACTCCCTAATAGCAATGAGGCATTTTGGATAAAATCTCACACCACATAGCTTATGATTGGGGTGGTGTTTAAGTTGGAAACAATATCATTGCTATGTATAATGGACCAAAGTTCACGCACGTGCTTAGCGTGCCAATAGCTAAATGGTTGAGCAAACAATCTTGAAATCTCTTACCTGATCACTCTCGAGGCTGACAAATCCTACATGGATTTTACTTTCGAAAGTCTCACAACAACTGCATGTTCTTGTCCCAATGTCCCATCGTTTTTATGATCCAGAGTTAACAACACAAATTTCTCTAACTCCTCCACATACCCTTTTCGATCCCAAAAGGAAAGGTCTCAATCCCTGAAGGTTTAATTTGATGTCTCATTGATTTAACTTACTATGTATGCAAGCCCACCACAAAGAAATGGAAAAACATCCCTAGTCTAGTGGTAATTCATGTAAACTCCTCTAGCGATGCAAACATCCTGACATCCCCGTCTTTCCTTTTGAAACTCTTCTAGCAATGCAAACATCTCGACATCTCTTCTCCTTCACAATTCCTTTCCATCAAGTGAGCTAGGATCTGGATCATGTAACTTTGTTGTGTTGTTGTCGCAGTATAGTGTTAATATTAAGTGAAATAGTTCTCAGACTTCATTCTTGGTGTTGTTGATGATCATGTACTTGTAGTATTAACTATTTCAGATTTGATTATAGATATAGTTGATGTGTAAGACTTGAATCATGTAGCACTATGTTGTAGAATCATGTTTGGTGTGAAATTTAAACTTGAAAATAAATTTGCTATTGCGGGAATTTTTTTAGTACCATATAGTTTCGTCCAGGGACAAAGCTACGTGGGGGTAAGTGGGTGATTTTTGAATTTTTTCTCCACCCTTGCGATGTCGAAGACTCCATCCCGCCCCACCCCTTTCTCTATCTTTATTCTCTGCAATGCTGATGACCCTGCTCCGCCCATTTTCTCTATTCTGCTCCCTCTTTCTGTTTACACTAACACCGACAACTGCCCCACCTCATACTCTCTTCTTCTTCCTCCCTCTTTGCTTGATTTAGTTTTTTTTTCCCACCATTGCCATCAGCCACTAGCAACCCCCACTTCTAATGCATGCTTTGATGAAGAAGAATTAAAAAAAAAAATGCATTTTCTTGAGGTTTAGTTTTGCATTTTATTCATAAAATTTTTCTAGAGATACATGATAATTTTGATTCATTAATCTTTCCTCAAGATACATGTTTGTATCTTGAAGTTTATATGTGGATTATTGTTTGAAGGGCATTTTGGTAATTAACGTAAGCCTTTTGACAATCAATGCATCTTGACTGCTAGTCCTGGAGGGAAACTTCAATAGTGATTAATGATGAGATATCCTTTAATTAGCTATTTATGATAGGTGGCTATCGCAAATAATCCAATTTTTTTTTGTCCACATCTAATTTTACATTTGAAATCAAAATTTGCCCCTTAAGTTTATATACCAATTTGAGTTGTCTCCATGTATTTATCTTTTGTGCTCCTACAAAGTAGCTTGTTGGATTCATTTTCTTCCTCATAGACTAGATGGAATTTTGTTTAGCAATTGGAGTTTTGCATAGTTATTTATGTATTGTTCCAATTAAAATTATTTTGTTAAAGTAATTAATTATAATATTATCATTAATTAACTATGACTCATCACTCTACCCCTCTTCAACAAAAATCCTGATTCTGTCACTGGTCTCGTCCTGCCATTTTTCATTTTAACTACACAATTATAATAAATATGCACATCAGATGCAGTATGAGCTCAAAACCATATATTTTTCCATAATGGCACATTTGTGCCGAACATGTCTCATACTGACATGCACACATACACCGGTACCACTCCTAACATGTATGTTTCCAGGTGGGTTGTTTCCTCTAGGACATACACGTTGCCAGATAAGACAAATCGTGCGACCCAATCACAAAGTATAGTGTGCATCAGGGAATTATCAACCCGATTAAAAACAAATCTCGTTCTCTATGCCATGGCGCTACTTCCTAACAAGGTTTCGCGTAATACCTACGGTTGAACGGGTGATATGCACCAAACACAATATTCAATCCACCTGACATGCACCAGACACATTATGCATGTCCTCCTGATGTGCACCAAACACAATATGCACATATCCTTGATATGCAGCTGCCACATTATGTGTGATACCCTTGTGTGGGCGGACTTGAGGGGGAGGGTGAAGGAGAAACCCAATAGGCCTGTGGATCCCAAGAGGGTTGGGCGAGCTACCAAGGGGAGATCATAGTCCCACATCGTCTGGATGTGGGATGGTGATATGCTATATATGTACGAGGTTGGATCTACAAAGTACTACGCATTTTAAAGTTGTGCGGGCCGGTTTGGGCCCAAATAAGACACTATAGTACTTTGTGGATCGGGTCGTGACAGAATGGTATCAGAGTCTGACACAGCCAGAAGTGTGTCAACGAAGACGTGTTTTAAAGCCGTGCGGGCCGGTTGGGCCCAGAGCGGACAATATGTTAATGTGCGGATCGGGTCGTTACGGGCCCCCAAGGGGGGTTGACTGTGGAGACCCTTCTGTGGGCGGACCTGAGGGGGAGGGTGAGGGTTGAGGCCCTGACCCAAGAGGGTTGGCAAGCTACAAAGGGGGGAGATAGTCTCACATCGCCTGGGTGCGGAAGGGGGATGTGCTATATATGTGCGAAGTTGGATCCCCATAGTAACAACGCATTTTAAAGCCGTGCGGGCCAGTTGAGCCCAGAGCATACAATATCGTACTGTGCGGATCGGGTCGTTACAGAATGGTATCAGAGCCTGACCCAGCCGAAAGTGTGCCAACGAGGACGTTGGACTCCCGAGGGGAGTGGATTGTGATACCCTTGTGTGGGCGGACCTGAGGGGGAGGGTGAGGGAGAAGCCCAATAGGCCCGTGGATCCCAAGATGGGTTGGGCAAGCTACCAAGGGGAGATCATGGTCCCACATCGCCTGGGTGCGGGATGATGATGTGCTATATATGTACGAGGTTGGATCTACAAAGTACTACGCATTTTAAAGTCGCGCGGGCCGATTTGGGCCCAAAACGGACAATATAGTACTCTGTGGATTGGTTCGTGACATTATGCATATCCACCTGATATACACCAAACACGGTATGCATATCCATCTAGCTAGAATTGCGGAAAAATATAGTTTTAAATGATGCAAGTCAATTATTGAAATAAATTGGTAAACACCATATCTGAAATGATCACATGACTTCTCTATTACATGCCATGGATGCTCAATTACACAATCGCTTCATATGTTAGTAAACAGCTCAAGGCAATAAATCATAGTTTATGTTACAATTTCAGCATTCATGCAACTATGTGAACTGCTCCATACAACAAGATATTACCACACACCACTTTCAAATATTACTATATACAAACAAACATTCAAAACTTCATCCAAAACATAAGTTTACACTTACGACCCTTCGTACATAGAACCCGTAATGTCGAGGAGGAATTATCCGTTTTACAAAATTGGAAATGATGCAGTCAATTTTTGCCCCCTGCTTTGACCCTGTTCCTGCTGACCTGCACAAGTAACGCATGTGAGCTACAAACCACCTTGGGGTGGCCGATGGCGCTCCGATGCTAAAGTCAGACAGAGATATGAGGAAGGTGTAATGTTGTAACAGGGAATTTGTAGATTACCTTAGCTTACCAACCTCATGTCTTATTTATAGTGCAAGGAGTCCTGGTTCAACCAGGCCATCGTAAGCGTAGTTTAGGGAGGAGATCTTCGTGGAGATTCATCTCTAAGTAAGAGTCATGCTATAGGAGGGAAGTTCCATGTTAGTTCTGCACTCCAAGATACACGAGAGATAGTTCCCAATCCAAGAGCAATCCGTAGAAGGGAGTTTCCCTGTGTGGAAGGTACTCTGGTGTTTGCTTCCTAGTTGGAAGTAGAGAGCAGCTGCAGTTGCCCGTCTGAAACTGATCCTCGAGATACTTGCCTAAAGAGGGCTTATGGCTATTGAGGATGGATGTGAGGCGTGTGGGCCTCACATGCTGTGAGAGCCCGAGTCCGCTTGGCGAACTGAAATTGAGCGGGCTTAGATCCGCTTGGGCTGGATCTGTGTTGGGCAGATGCTTGGGCCCATAGTTCCTCGAGATCATCATGACATGTGTTCGGCTTAAGAGTGTGACCGTTTTTATGTATCATCAACTACTCCCCAAGTTAGTGGGCTGTCACATCGGTTCGCCAAGTCATCTCTTGAAAATATGTGGCGCTCATGATGATTGAGTCTGAATCGTTGTTTGAGCCGCACGCTGCATTAATTGGGCGTGCGTTGGTTCGGCGAAAAAGATGTTGGAACCTATCCTCTATATAGGTCATCCGAAGTGTTGAGACTGACCCCTCTACTTTACTTGCTTTTGAAGATATTGTTCTGAAAGGTTCGTTCGTCTTCTTCATGGCTCGAGAAAACTTTCTTGATGATGTTGTTCTAGCTAGGGCCTAGAGATTTTTGAAGACAGACTATTGTCGGAGCTTGATCTCGCTGAAATCCGTACAAAGTTTGGAATTCCTGAAGACTTGTCGTTGTACCTTCTGACGGGCGTAAAAATGCCAATGTTGCCTCCGGCCGGTTTCATCTGTTTATTTCAAAGGATGCTTCAAACTGGAGTGCGTTTGCCGATTTTGGACGTGATTTGGGAGTTCTTGGATTTCTTGGGGATTCCTCCGGCTCAGTTGGGACCCAACGGATACAGGATCATTCTCATGATTCTGCTTAGTGCTAAGGAGGCCGGCGTTATAATGACCCCGTGGGTGATTCAGTTGCTGACCGCTCCTTGACCGCAGAGCAATGTTGTTTGCAAGATGACATCACCAAATTGCTTCGTTAAGCTGCCGGATGATTTCAAGTTCTGGCAGAAGTACTGCTTTCGGGGCCCCTGTTGATTCGAAATATTTTCAATGCAAGGATCGTCTGCTTGAGCGACAGTTCAGGCCGCTTCGTAAGTTCAACTCATTTCCTGTGACTTTGATGTGCTTGATAGCGGGCTGAGTGATCATTGTTTGTGTTCTCTTGCAGGAAGGTTTCCCGCAACTCCCCTTATTTTAGAGGAGCAAACCACCATGGAGACATTCTGTGTCATGGCAAAAAAGGAGGCAATTGATATCATAAGAGTTTCCAATTTCGTCCGTAGTGGGCTGTGAGACAATTGGCACGCCGCCCCCACTCTGTATCGAGAGTCAAGCATTAAGATGGAAGATGAGGCCCCTTCCAGGGAGAAGAAGGCTGCTATGGCCAAGACTCTCGTTCTGTCTGATGCGGAGGATCCATCTGAGACGCTTGCTTCCTTTGTGAGAAAAAAGTCTCACGTTAGGACTGGGTCATCTTTGGCACGACCCACTTTGGTGAGAAAGAAGTGCGAGTCCAATAGGTCTGTTGAGATGGAGACTAATGTTTATGGCTTGGAGAAAGATTATCTGCGGTTGGTGGGAGTTGCTGACGGGTCAAACCTTAGTGACGCGCAGGTTGAGGCTTTGAATGACCGTCTGGTGCAGGTTTCAATGACAATTTCTGCTAGAGCTGATTCACGTGGGGCCGCTCCAATAGAGGGCTCTGTTGAAGATTTGCCTGAGGTAGTGGAATCTGATCACCCCACCATTGACTCACCTGAAAGTGGTTGTTCATCGTCTCGTTCTAGGCCACAGCTAGAACTGTTGGAAGGTCCTTTGGATACTTCGGTCCCTCCTCTGCCTCCAGATCCAGTTGAGCTGTCTCACAATAAAGGGTTGGACATTCTTGACAAGGGAAAATCCACAAAGGAGAGTCTGAGGACGGTGGCGGCCGTAAAGGGCATCGCTGGCATAGTTCTTGATCAGGGGAAGCTTCATCCTGATGCATGTATAAGTTTGTTCGCATTGAACTTAGTGAAGATGAGCTCACATGTCTGGCACCAAGAGGTGGATGTTAAGTATGCTTCGAGAAAACATATAAGCAGGTGTCACAGCTGGTTGATGGATCACGCTCCAGAACGCGAGGAGGATACGCTGGAAGAGCGTGTGAACAAGGTTTGAAGTGTCTTATGCTGGGTGTGTCTCATATGAGCCACGCGGCCATTGCTGGGACGGAAGTAGAGGCGGCTCGCGAGAGAGTATATACTTTGGAGCGTGTCTTCTCGAACGTGCAAACGTCGTATTCTGATGCGCTCCATGAAATTGAGCGGCTTAAGAAGCATACCGAAGAGATGCGGTTGGATCAATCAACCGTGGTCGCTGAGGCTCAGAGGGCTCGTCTGGAGGACCTTGAGCGTAATCTAACTGAGGCGGTGTCCGAGAGGGACGAACTTAGGCAGGAGTTGAGCTAGCTCCGCCTAGAGGTCAAGGTTGCATAGGGAGCTGCGGCTAAGGTGCATTTTGAGATGCAGTCTTTTGCTGAAGATAGGGTTTCGAAGGAAGTTGATTGGGCTGTTGAGAAGCAACAGTTGGAATCCAATGTGGAGTTTTATGCTCGAGAGGCGAGGAAGGTCGAAGACCAACTCGAACTGGGATGGCATGAACTCAATGATGTGAAGAGCAGTTTGGCCACAGAGCAGTCTCAAGTCGATGCGCTAACTGGCAGGTTGGTGCTACTGGAGCGAGACCTTATTGATGCAAAGGTGTGAGAGGAAGTGCTTATCCAGGAACAAGGCAAATGTGAGTTTCGCTGGGTTGTTCATGGCCGGATGGAGCTGTTGGTGTTGATGAAGGAGAAGCATCCGGAGTGGGATCATAGCCGTTACAAGAAGATGTCATATGTGGACTTGTCTGTTACCTCTGAGTCGCCGGGCGAGGAGGACAGTTCGATCCCTAACGTCCAGGTTGAAGAGCGTATAGATGCAACTTTTGCCCCTGTTCCTCTTAGGCTCAGCTCTTCCATTTTTGAACATTCTCCTGATTAGGAGCAAACTTTGTGTGCTTGTAAACCTTTTGTCTTGACCATTAATGAAAACAATATTCTTCGTTTCATACTCGGCGTCTCTATTGCATGTTTTTTGTTTTGCCTTGTCGTCTTACTTTGGCATAGGCTGGTTGACCATGTTCCTGCTGACCTACACAAGTGACGCACGTGAACCACAAACCACCATGGGGTGGCCGATGGTGCTTCGATGCTAAGGTTAGACAGGGATCTGAGGAAAGTGTAATATTGTAACATGGAATTTGTAGCGTACCTTAGCTTACCAACCTCATGTCTTATTTATAGTGCAATGAGTCCTGGTTCAACCAGGCCATCGTAGGCGTAGTTTAGGGATCGAGATCTTCGTGGAAATCCATATCTAATTAAGAGTCGTATTGTAGGAGGGAAGTTCCATGTTAGCTCTGCACTCCTAGATACGCGGGAGATAGTTCTCAATCTAAGAGTAATCCGTAGAAGGGAGTTTCCCTATGTTGAAGATACTCTGGTGTTTGCTTCCTAGTTGGAAGCAAAAAGCAGCTGTAGTTGCCCGTCCGAAGCTGATCCTCAAGATACTTGCCTAAAGAGGGCTTATGAGTGTTGAGGATGGCTGTGAGACGTGTGGACCTAGCATGATGTGAGAGCTCGGGTCCGCTTGGCGGACTGAAGTTGAGTGGGTTTAGATCCACTTGGGCTAGATCTGTGTTGGGTCGATGCTTGGGCCTGTAGTTCCTCGAGATCATCATGACACGTGTTCGGCTCAGGAGTGTAACCGTTTCAAATGGGGCAACTTTGCAAGGTTGTCGATGCTTAACTTCCAATTTTAGAAGCATAATCTTCAAATTTCACCAAACAAATCTTTATTTACTTTTTGTAATGATGATGAGAAGTTGTAGGTTCAACTCAAACCAATATATTGTACAACGATCAGTGACGGAGCCAGGATTTTTGTTGGGGGGGGGGGGGAGTGATGTCATAATTTATTAAATATAATATAAAAATTAGTTACTTTAACACGAATATTTTTTTTTTAACTTCTTGAACATCAAGGACTTCTTGATAAACAATCCAACTGGTTTGCTTGGGTAACCAAGAATCTGCAAGTGAATATAAATTTCAGTCTCATTAAAAACTTAGCTAGTGTTGTGGCATGGGTTTGGCCAGGTGCATAACCTGCCAAGGTTGCATATAAAAGTATAACACAACAAGCCATTGCAGAGTTTTAAAGCAAGAACCAAATTATAGACCTCTAGCATAACAAGGAAAAAGAAACGTTTGCATAAATGTTAGCCTTACGATTGGAGCTTTTAGGTCATAAAAAAATCAGAGTGGAAACACAACACAAGATAAGGGTTTGAATCGTTGATTACTACTACATGAAGAAAAGGAGAAGGAGATTGGTTTGCTTACAATTTATTTGTGGAGGTTAACATAGTGATTCATGAAGGCACCTGGAAGAAGAAGAATAAGGTGGTTTGGACCCTGCTGGATCTTGTGAAGATGAGCTCAAATAACTCAATAGTTATAGATATTTGAAGATGATGAAATATGGGGTTTTCCCTCATCTTGTCCAATCGATGAAGTGTGAAGAAGAAACTGTGGATTTTGGTTTCTTGGAGAGATTTAACCTCTATCTCTAACTCTGAAAGTAGAGTTTGAGTTTGATATATACATGATTTAAATGATGAAGTCCTAGTTGAAGTGAAAAGTGAGATAGAGGGGCAAATAAAAAAAAAACTAATTGGGGGACAAATAATTTTTTTCTTCTTCTCAAAAGTCAGTGGGGGCAAGTGCCCCCACATGAATCCGTGCCTGCATTTACAGAGCATTATTTTGTAACCCTTTTAGCGGCCTTGTTGACATGGCGATGAAAAAAGGTTGTTTACAACAAAAAAGAACTAAACTCAAATTAAAATAAAGATGAACTAAACATGTATTTTATTAGTAAACATGATTGAGTCAATATACATGTTAAATCATTTAATCGATATACATGTACAATAGATGCCAACATATCTCTCAAACTTATGATTAAGATGCTTTCTCCTCATTCTATTTCATTATTATTATGTTTTTAGCACATGTCTTTTAGTATTTTTCATACTTAAATTTACATGAGTTGGACATTTTTTACCCTTTATGATAAAGTTTAGTAACTCCAAATTACCTTTTTGCGAATGTTTTTTATTTAGCTTATATGTAAGTATGTAACAATATGCAAGTGAATGAACAAAAACCAAAAACAAACTTGCGTTCGTATGAGCAACACCCCCTAAATCAGGTACAAAATGCAGTATTTATATAAAATTTCTCATGTTTAATGAATGAGTGCAATTCATGCAAGCTTATAATTGCATATCATTTCATTCTTTTGGAATGAGTTTTTAATATAAAATCAAGTGAATGGATGGAAAAATAATCAATGACAATAATATTTAATTTTATAAAATTCAATGAGAAATTGGAGATAACCAAATGATAATTTTTGTCTTAAATTTAAATACAATGGTGGTGAAAAAAAAAGACCAAGAATCAGGGAAAAAATAGCAAAAAACAAAATTTTGTAACTTTTCATTGGATGACAAAGTCAAAATACAAAATAAATAAAATATGGATATGCCATTCTAATGGTCGGAGAAATATAGAGAGAAGACAAAAATCCTCAAAATTTTTGTACATATAGACGAAATAACATTATGACATGTGATTCAAATTTAAATGCTTATTACAGTTAAAATAATATTTATTATAATAAAAACAACAACAATTCATAATTGTGCATTACAATGTCTTTAAAATAGTTTTGACCTAACATAGTGCCATTGTACGGGTAGGTTCACTAAGGTTCAATATATAACTTTGCAATTGTGTTGAAAAATGGAACAAGTCTTATGAGTTGTGAAGCTCCAAAGGTACCCAATTAATCATAAGTTATTGTTGTTATTATGTGGAATGTAATTGAAAATTTTCTTTGTTGTCAGTGTACCTTATGAACTACAATGAGTTTTTTTTTGGAAAGTGAGCAGAGGTTTTGAGGATCCCAAAACCTTATAATAATAATAATAATAATAATAATAATAATAATAATATATATTATTATTATTATTATTATTATTATTATTATAATAAAGAATGATGAAGATTACAATCGCTCAAATATTCACTCGTTACATCATCAATAACAATATAGAATTGCTTCAAAATCCAATGAAGAACCTAATTAGTTCTAATTCAATGGTCTCCTGGTTGGGGAGTAATCTTGCAAAGTAGTCTACTACAGAAGTGGTTGCTTGGTGCATCTGTCATAACTTTGCTCTCTCACAAGCACCAATCAATCATTTAATCACCCTTATGACTTGATTCATATATAATGTGAAGCTCAAGATGAAAGAGAAGTCAACATAAAGAACATGAAAGCAATGAACCCTGACAGATAAACCATTAAATGCTAGTTCTAAACTAGCATCCATATAAGATTCCAATAGACATCTGCATCCTATATATATTATCGTCATCAATTACCTAAATTTAGGATTTGGTCTCTTGCTTTGAGAAGATCTTTGAGGAGCGTTTTCTTAGGTGATTGAGTTGTGGTAACCTCACATTCATCTTCAATAGTGTTTTGACCCACCATAGTTGCTTCCTTTTCCAATAGAGCTTTTATTTTGGTGAGTTCTTCCTTTTTCATATCCCTGCCTAATCGTTTTATTGTTTCCTTCATAGCATTGCTAACTTCATTCCCGTTGTCAAATTCTTCTATCATTTGCAAAAGATTTCTAACTTAGGGAGGGATTATGAACTTCCATCTATAACGTCGAATAGGGATTTTTCTTCATCTATGGATGAAAAGGTAGAAACCATTTGGGTTGGGGTTCTTGGAGACTTTGCTTGTTCTTCATCCTGCCTTTCAGTAGTCATATCTCGTCCCACTTCAGTGACATGTTCCTCATAGCTTTGAACAATCTGTTCATTCCCTGCAACCTTAGCTAGATGTTTCTCAATTGTTTTATTGACCGCACTATTTGAATAATCAACATCCAAACAGCCTGACTTAAAATGTTCTAGCATAACATTCCATGTTTCGACATTTGTTCCTACACCTTCCAGCTGATACTCTGCCTTTACCGTGCCTGTCTCGCCTGCCATAGGTTCCTCGAGTTTCAAATCAGTGTCTTCATCTATGCCATCATAGTCTACGTATTGCACATCTTCAAGAGCATTATCCACTTGCTGTGATGTTTACTTAACAACAGTATTGCAGGGTTCATCTTGGCTAGCTTCTCTGCCACTACTCTGAGAATAATTACTAGTAGCTTCACCCTTTCGTAACACATTCTGTACATTCGTCTCTATCGCTAGTATGATTGTCTTGGGTCTAAAGTTGTGCCTACCTCATGCAACAATCCATCATTCCTCATCCTTATCGAGTTCCATTACCTTATTCCCTTTGTCCTTCCAAACTGAAGCTACAACTTGTTTCATTGGCTTAGCTTTTGAACTTTTAGTTTTGTTATGACCAAACCCTGCACATGTAGTGCACTTGGCTGGGATCCATGTATTTTCACCTCCAATACTATAGTCTTCTCATAATTGATTGTTACAGGAATGGTACTGGAAAATTGACCATTAATGTCAATTTCGACACACACTTGAGCGAAGGCTAATCTCGTTCATTTTTTCAGCTGCTTTATCCAGCATAATAGGGATCCCAATGACACTCGCAATCTGTTGCAAACCCTTGAGGTTCCAAAGGAATAGTAGCACAATTTTCTAGGTAACCCGGATTGGAAGGGAACTCTAGACTTCATTCTCTTCCTCCAACAATGGTGACTACAGTCGGAAAATAAATAGCCTACTCGTAATATCGATAGGACCATTTCCAACACCTTCTTCAACTCCCGATCCTTAAATTTGAAGAAAAACGTTCTGTCACTATGAATGTTCATGTCAAAAAATTTTGTACCCCATGCACGACTAAGGAACTCCTTAACATACCCACAGGCAAGTGTTTTCCTTGCAAACCTACCAACAACCAGTTACACTCCTTTATTTTATTTTATTTTATTCTCAAACTCAACAGTATTCACATGAACAAACTTCCTCCCTTCAACTACTATGGGTGGATTCGTGAACCCAGTTGTCTTGTTTATTTCAGCTTTGACGCCCAATCCATACATTGAGCACGAACTGGTGCATCAGTATGGTAACCCTTTGTAATGCCTCTTGTTGCCTGGACAATTCCATGCATACCACGCCTCTCTATTGGTGCTTGCATTGAATCTGCTCCATTCACGTTTGCAGGTTCTCTAGTTTTGTTTTGCTTGAGCTTGGACGCCCAATCCATTATCTGAACTTGAGTGTGGACCTCAGTGGTTCTCTTAGTAGATGGTGGTGCATGCTTCCCCCTCCCTCCATCATCCTTACTGTTTCTTTCTCACCAGCTGGGGTACTTCATCCATCCACAACACCAAATTGGCACTTTTGTAACAACTCTCAAAACAATATCACTTTTGAGATGTTGCAGTCCACCAAACAATTTCAAATCAAAACTAAATTTAGTCAAAAAATGAAAAACAATAGCACAAAAAATGATACAATAAGTTGGATCACCATGAATAGTATCACTTTTATAACAATACTCTTCATGGTGATACTATTATTGCATCATTTTGTTTGTGAAAATGTGTAAAGTTGTTAGGTGAATTGTTACACTTCAAAAGTGATACTGTTTTGGGGGTTGTTACAAAAATGCCAATATGGTGTAGTGATCTTGCACATGGGTATGCTCCTGCCCCATACTACAATGTGCAGGATCATTAATACAAGCCCCATTGTCCTGTCCTTATGCTTTATCAGGATTGGTTACATGTAGGTGGTAATCAATGGGAAAAAGTACTTGCCTTGTTTGTCCGTGAGTTCTTCTTCAGAAGGGGTGGATGAAAAGTCGCCATCATGGGGAGTTGTATTCTTCGTATTACCTACTGTTGCGCCTTCTCCAATAGCTACAGATTGCAATCAAGGGTTTTGTTCAAATCCTCCCTTGCTGCCCGTGTCTTCTTCCATGGGAGCGAATGGAGAGATCCCTCTCTCAAGTTCTAGATGTTGTCATCCAGTTGTGAAATCCATGTATACCACCATGAAAACTTGATCAAATCAAGGAAAATACCCTAACCCTAGAATTGCAAGATACTCTTTCTGAAGCAAGCACACACGCACGCCTTTTTTTTTATTTTTAGAACAATGAGTTATCTTTGGGTGGGTTATTGTGTGAGGCCGGACAGGATAGACCTCATCCCGTTCTTGTTCCATCTCAAACGGGATCGGGACGGGATGTGATGGAATGAGCGCGTACTAAATAGTCCTTCAATAAAAAATAACAAAAATAATTTTATCTCACATTATTCAAACACCAATAATATCAAATTTATATACATATAACTTACATCATAAATAATAATAGATATTAAATAAATAAATATTAAACTATTTTTTGAAAGGTAAATAAATATTAAATTTCATTTATAATTAATGATTAAATTCATTTAGATTTCATCTTACATTGATTTAATTTCAACACATCCTAAACTTTAATTTAGAAGAATATTTTGATTAAAAATAAAAATAAAAATAATTATTAAATAAATAAATTTGGGACGGGATAGGCGATATTGAAAATCTTCATCTCGATCCCATCCCACTCTAGATCGGGACGGGACGAGATCGGGTTGAATTTGATCAATCCCAAAAGAACCCAAAAAAATCGGGACGAGACGGGTTCGAAATCGCGGGATGGGATGCCCACCCCTAGGCTGGATTGTTTAGCAAACAAGACACTCCTAGTCCATGCATACATTACGTCTATAATCTACCCTTTAAAGGCTTACAAAAACAACATTCACAACATGTTTTTGTCCCTTCCTCATCATAGAGCAAAATTAACAACACATATTTGTTGAAAAACAGATCTAGAAACAGAGTGGAAAACGAAACCTGTTGGATTACAGTTTGTCGGCATAGAAAATGAAAGAAGCTGCAAGATGTAGATGGAGACTTTGAGAAGTTGGCAGCAGCTGGAAATCGTTGAAGATTGGTGGTTGTGTTTCGTCGGTGGCTGAAATTGTTAAAGAAAAGGGAAAGAAGAAGGTGGAAAAAGAGTTTCCACTGCCTCTTCACGCTATAAAAGAAAAAAAAAAGTTTCCCCCTTCTTCATCATCCTCAAATCGATTTGGGTGTTTGATGTTAGGGTTTTCTTTTCCCATTTTGTTGATGTTTGTGTGAGGTGAGAGAAAAGAGTAGTTAGAGGAGAGAGAGTGTGTGAGAAATATATGCTCCCCGCTTATATTTGTGGTGTCATTTAGACACGTGTGTTTAATGTCATTGACGTTGTGTAGCTTTCTTCATTTGTATTTTTTGATCACACTAAAAAAGTTGTTTTCTTTGCCCGTAGACGTAGGAAAATTTGCCAAGCCAAGAAAATTTGTTGGCTCCAGTATTAGTATTTTGTTTTATAACTTTGCATTTTGGTATTTGTAACGCTTTTGCACGTAACAAATTGCTATCAGAACCGAGGGTTAGTTATTTGGGTTCGTTTGAAGGTGTGTGAATCAATGGTTGGTGAAAACCATGTTAGATCCGTCAAGTTTTGGATCAAATATGGTTACCACTACAGTCGATAAATTTGACATGGAGAAGTTCAATGAGAAAAACAACTTTGGCATGTAGCAATGCGAAGTTTTGGATGTGTTGGCAAAGGAGAATTTGGAGGATGTTTTAGGAGACAGAAATTCTAGGCAGCCTGGGGGACGAATTTTACATTCCCCTCCCCCCTCTTTAAAACCTTTTCAAAAAAGTGTTTAAAAGGGGGGGGGGGGGGGGGCAAAAATGTAAAATTCGCCCCCAGGCTGCCTAGAATTGCTCTTTAGGAGAATATGATGGAAGAAGAATGAAACAATTTGAATCGGCAAGCATGCGGGTCAATAAGGTTGTATTTAGCGAATGAGCAAAAATACTTCGTTATGAAGGAAACCTCCACTAAAGTATTATGAAAAAAGTTGGAAGATAAGTATATGATGAAGAACATACAAAATAAGTTCTTCCTCATGAAGCAACTTTTCGGATGAATATGAGACACGATATTACGTTGTCTGAGCACTTGGATGAGTTCAATAGGTTTATTGCTGACCTATTGAATTTGAAAGAAGATGTTCCAGAGAATTACAAGGCTTTACGCCTTTTGAATTCCCTTCCTGAAAAATATGAACATTTCGTTACAACTTTGTTAATGGGAAAAAAAAGTTGAATTATGATGAGGTGGCTACAACGTTGCTCAATTATGAATTTAGAATGATGGATATCAATGTCCATAGGGATGCAACATTTGAAGTATACGGTAGTGAGGGAAAAATCTGAAAATAAGAATGTTGGTGATAGAGAAAGATCATAATCAAGAGAAAATTTTGTGGACAAAAGTCTTTTGCCGAGGGATGAATGTGTCTTTTGTCATAAAAATGGCCACTGGAAGATTGACTGTGAGGAATTAAAAGCTGCAATAGAAAAAAGAAAGAAAAAGTCAGATGCGAATATAATGCACAATTTGGATGAAAATGAAGATGATGCGTATTATATGTCTGCAACTTCAACATTGATGAGTAATTATGATGAATGGCTGCTTGATTCGGGTTTTACCTATCATAGTGTCCCCATAGGGACTGGTTATCTAACTTTAGAAAAGTCGATGACGAAGTTGTCCGTATGGGCAACAATGAAAAATGTAAAATTGCTAGGATTGGTAAAATCAAATTGAAGCTGCATAATGGACTTAGTGGGGTTTTGAATGATGTTTGGTATGTACCCGATTTGAATAAAAATCTCATCTCCATTAGTGCGTTAGAGTCCAAAGGTTACAAGGTTGTGGTAAAAGGTGGAGCTCTAAAGGTCGTTTATGGTGCCTTGATAGTTTTGAAAGCTGTTCGGAAGGGTAATTTATACTTCTTGCAGGGGAGTACATTACAGGTAATCGAAAAGTTGTATTTGGTGGAACAACTTGTGTTGTTGAAGGCTCTGTAGATGTTGCTTCTGGTGGAGTTATCAATAACTCCAAATATGTTTGTATGGATAACTCAAGGGTTTGGCATTTGCGTTCAGGTAGTAAAGATGATGATGTTCTACATGAGTTGTTGAATAAACATTTGGTAGAAGATATGATGATATGCAGTATGGAAGTTTGTGAACATTATCTTTCTGGAAAGTCTGATTTGAAAATCCATCCTAGTCAAGGTGGAGTTGGATTATTAGCTTGGGCATGCTTTGGTGTAGGCACCTTTCTGGTGTATGTCACATATGAGCTCGTTTGAATAGTTGAAGCTTGTGTCTCTGTTTTCGAGAGCTGGCATTTGCTTGTTTATGTTTGTTGTGGTCGGTTCAGATTTGTGAAACATTCACCAAGGTGGAGAATTGTTGAAAAACAGATCTAGAAACAGTGTGGAGAACAGAACCTGTTGGATTACGGCTTGTCGACAACAGATTGACAGTGTAGAAGATAAAAAAAAAGTTGCAAGAAATAAATGGAGAATTTGAGAAGTTGGCAGCAACTGAAAATCGTTGAAGATCGGCAATTGTGCTTCGTCGGTGGCTGAAATTGTTGAAGAGAAGGGAATGAAGAAGAAGGCAGTGGAAGAGTTTCCACCACCTCTTCATGCTATAAAAGAAAGGGAAACCCCTTCTTCATCATCCTCAAATCGACTTGGGTGTTTTCTGTTAAGGTTTTCTTTTCCCGTTTTGTTGCTATGTGTGTGAGGGGTGAGAGAAAAGAGAAGTGAGATAAGAGAGTGTGTATGAGAGATATACGCATCCGCATATATTTGTGGTGTCATTTAGACACGTGTGTATTTAACGTCATTGATGTTGTATAGCTTTCTCCATTAGTATCTTCGATCTCACTAAAAGTCCGTTTGAAAACATGAACTGTTCTAAGATTTGGATTGCTTGAAATTTTTTACTTTGAAAAACACGAGCTATTCTAAGGTTTGTGTTGGATTGTTTATTGAGCCCTTCTAGGGGGAGCGACCTCGCTCCCTTTTCCTTGCTCCTTCCCTCGTTCCCTGGACTTTTCGTTGTTTATTAGTTGAGCATTTAATTAATTAGTGAATTGCCATACCCAGAATGACTTTGCATGAATTACACTTTGATCATGTTAGCAAACCATACTTTTGAGTACTCTGAAAACAAGCACCAATAGTCATGATAGTATTGATCATATTTTATAACTAACGAAAGTATTTTCACTCTTATAGATACATATTCCATAAAAGCTTATCTCAACATCCAAATGTATATATCTTTCTATTGGTTGCCATCCCTTTTATGCAATTGGTTGTGCAATACAATTTATCCACCAAAACCTCACAATTTCTAACAGCGTTGTCAAAGATTTGCATTTTATCATCATATATGCCCCCACATTGTCGCCAAAAGAAACTGTAAAAGAAACTACTTTATTGGGGAATAAAAGGTATTTGGGATACAATACATATCTTGAAACACTGACATTCTCTGTTACAACCCAACCTACTGAACTCCACACTCCACAAACATTTGACAAGATTTTGGCTTGTAATAATTATGCTTCTAAAGTTTGAACTTATTGCTTGGCATACCTTGCCCACGAAATTGCATGCGACCAAGACATGTCTGGGAGAACCAGAGCAATATAGAAAGACAACAACAATGGCGAACATAAAACCAGATATAAGTCATGGTGAAAACTTAGATCAGCTGTCAGTCAACCCCTCAGAAAATCACGATCGTCAACAAACTTGAATTTGATAACAATATGTTAACAAATATGCTCGAGAAGGTTTAAATCCACTCCATAATCAGAAGAGCTTGTCAACTTTACTATATGGTGTCAAGTAAGCCACGTCTTTATACTGTAAAAAAAACAAGCATAAAAGAAATAAGAATGATGAGTTGAATAGAAACAGGATGTTTAGAACTGTTGCAAGATTTAGTCAAACTTCAAGTCTAATTCAAAACAAAGCCTAACAACAAAAATAAACCTAATCACCAAAGTAATCTTTTCCACACATTACCTTCTCATCCATGTACTTATCACGTACAGCATGCAAATGGCACCCTTTGGTGTTCATTTGCAAATCTTGCAGCGCAATAACTGTAGTTTTCAGATCCGTAACTTTGTAACTGGTATAGTACTCTAAAGTTGTATTCTGCAAGAGATGTAAATGAAATTGATATGGAGGAATAAAAAGGCACAGATATGAAAGACTGATGAAATAGTAAAGAAGGCAGACCCATGGGTAGCTTGACTGATTTAGCGTCCATTGGGCAAGGAGTACAGCAGATGCGGCTGTGACCGAAGGAAGGAACTTTAAGAACCCATAATCCAGTAGAGTCAGTTCTGCTAAATAGGATGCCAAGAAATCCAACTCAAGAACAGGGCTCTGCAGATCACAGTTAATATAAACAAATTGTCCCCAAATGAAGAATCTGAATTAAAATCATGAATCATCATTTTCCTTTTGATTATAAATAGTAAAATCAGAGCTTGCATGTACCTCGTAAAAAGAAGACTGTGCTGCTCGAAGATATCTCCTGTAGGTCCAAATTGAGTGAATGAATGTGGCTTAGACTCTTCACTGACCATTAATGGGACCACTAGATGTTAGAATGTTATAAATACCTGAGGAAAGTTTTAACAGTGGGTGCTGATAGCTGAAAATCTAAGTTGTTCAGTACTTGACTCTCCATTTTCAGTACCTGCGAGTTTGGTTCATTAGAAATATGTGCCATTTAATAGTGTCAGTTTAAAAAATCCAAAGAAATTTAAAAAATTCTAAAGATGTCAAGTCAGTCATATGATTTATAGAAAAAACGTGAACAGGTAAATCAAGTGTAATAAGAACAGTGGAGCTAGTAATGGAGGGTTTAAAAAAAGATGCTGAGTCATAACGTTGTGAAAACAATGTTGATAGTGGACAGAAAACAATGAAAAACAATTTCTTATCTTAAGTTCAAGAAAAGAAAAGTGAATATATAAATAAGACAGCCATCATCAAGAATTAAAAAGCTCGGAGACGGGATAGTTGGTCCAAAATCAAGAAGCGTAAACAAGACATGATACTATCTATACTCCGTTCTAATGGAAGTAAAATATGTTGATACCAGGTCTGTCAACTCATTGGAACAAATAATCAGGAACTGAAGAATCGAAACTCAACGATATCTTTGGTTCTAGTCATTCCGATTTCTGAGGCTTTCATCTTTCCATACACGACAACCATCATTACTGACAGAGTACAGTGTATTCGAGTAAATATGTCCATTAAGGACACAGCACATTGATGAGTTGTCAGTTTGCATAGAACTGAATGAAAAAGGAACTACAGGTGATTGAATAAGAAGCGACTCATTTACAGTACCATCGAAACAACTAAAAAGCCCACCCTTAAAAGTTGAAACTTTAATGTACTTTTCGTACTGCTGCATATGATAAACAGTGGGAAATGTGTGTGTAGCGAGGAGAGTGGATAAAGCACAAGCAATATGGGCCAATTTTAAAAGAGATATGGAAGTAGCTAAGAAGTTTATTTGGCCATACTGTATTGTGCCGCGTTTTAATCTCCACCTCATTAGACTGGCATACCTCTTCTCTTGTGTATGTATTGTCTGTGATGAAACAGAACTCTTCCACGTGAGGTGCACAAAGCTCTTCATATTTCCTTCATACAGACAAAAACATACATAGCTCATCAATCAAATAAGAGAGGCAAACAGTTACTTGTGTTAAGAATAGTATAAAGCATAAGATCCTAATGTGCAGAATCTAGATAAGCCTCTTCTAAATACCATAAGAATGTCTCACATTCTGCAATTGAATGAATACGATTTCTTTACAGCTACATACAGACTAGTAACTTTTAACACGCTTTTTGTTTCTCAGTTTGTTGAAAGCAAAATCCCCTCTATGTCTTCTGTATCAAAGACACTAATTCACAATGTTCCTGTCTACCTTAGTAGCGACTATGTCACAATGATACTTCAATTGTAGAAGAATATAAAGCCAACTTTCAAAATTTTCTCAGAATGCCATCTACAATGTTCACTTCAAGAGAAATGCAAAGAAACACCTTTCAGATTTACAGGCATCGAGTTCTACCAAACAAGAGAACTTACGAGGCAATAAGCATACAAGAAACACCAAGCAGCTGAAGTCGTGGCCTTGCAATATAGTTTTGAGAGAGAAACCGATCAATAAGATGAACTGTGAGATAGAGAGTATCTGAAGCTAGCTTATACTCCTCGGCAACCTGAAACAAATACATGGCTATCATCAAGATGATAAAAGCATTATAATTTGATTAAGCAATAATAATTACAAAGGCCCCTCAGATATTGACTTCTAATCACCAACCTGCATTTGGTTATTTATGGGCAAATACCTACTCAAAGCAGAAATCTCAACTATTTTCTAAAGACTCGCTATGACAGATTATTTACGTCTATAAAGTTTGAAAGGTACTGCAAGTTAATGCTATTATCAAAAATTCTCAAACGGTATCGGTAAGGAGTGGAACAGTCCATTCAATGTCCAAGGCTACAGGCTTAACAGAAAGCCATTCACTAAAACACAAAAATACAAACATCATATTTCCTTTGCACAAAAGACTTGAACCCTCTTATTTCTCTTATTAGTAAAGCCAAGAAGTTGAATTTCATATCCTTTGCTTACATACAAGGCATATCTGACAGATCACAGTGGAATGCCTAAATGCACTGCAATAATTTGATAGAGCCAAAACACATAAGCAATAAAAATAAAAAGTAACTAACCTCCACGAGCCAATCAACCATAATCCCTCGCATGTCTTGAGTGATATCTTTCTGTACTGTTTCCATGAAACTATGTGAAGGTCTCCTCATCAGCTGGAAGAAAATAATATTACTAAGAGTGTAGCAATTAAAAAGAGCTCAAAGGTAGTTTATATATGCTCCTCTGTTGCAGGCAAAATATAATAATCCACTACAATTTACATCTTTCCTTTCCAGCTAAATTAGCAAAAACTTCTAACTGGGGTAAAAACTGAACCCTAGAATATAGTTAGATCAAGGCTATCTATCACACTATCGTCAGCATCTACACGACCTGAAAGGCGGTGAAATCTTGGCTACCAGTCATGTTTCGACAGATTTATTGAGTGTAAACTGTAAATTGTAAATTTATATTGAAAAAATCAAATGCGCTGATGTTATCCACTATACCCTGTAAAAAATGTTTCAGCAAACAAGAGAATCCTATTTTACCACTTAATTATTTCCAGTGATGAGTAACTTACAAAGGGTTACAATAACATGCTTACTTTGCAAGTATAAGCGATAGCAAAGGGCACCAAAATAAGACAATGACCATAGTCTACTGAACAAAATAATAACACAAACCTCTGCAACGCGTAGATTACTGTAGATGTCTGGCGCATAGAGACTACACATTTGAGGATCATTGTGATCAGAATCAATGTCTGTAATGTTAGGCACGCTTTCAGATTTCTCACCAAGCTTTTCTGCATGACATCATTAAACATTTGAATCTTAGTAAGCACATCATCATAGCAAACAATGGAGATTCCTGGTATGTCGCAGTGTCAATCACATATGTTCAATTAATATATCGATTAACATGCTTACTAAAGATTAAAGATTCTAGAGATTCTCTTAAGTATTAGTCCAACTGTGTTGCCCGTGGGATTAACAAAAGATTGGTTTGCTCAGTAAGGCAATATAAGGTTTAACTTTTTAACCAAAAGGTGAATAAACATGGTATCAGAGTTTTGGTCCTAAGAGGTAGTCGTTTGGTTCTCGCACAATGCAATCCTTGAGGAATTTTCTAGTATTTGTCAACATTTGTGTCTTGAGGGGGCTTTGAAACTAAAATTTGTTGTCCATGGGCCTGACAAAAGATTGGTTCGCCCCAGATGAAAGATACTACCTTAAGCTTTTAGAGTAAGCGGTGACATAAACATTAAGGTGTACCTTTCACTTCAAACCCTCATTAAACTTTTTGGTTGGAGTCTTTTTTATCAGAAAAATATGTACTGAAAAAAAGGCCTTTGAGGAGATATTAAAATTAATTGAGATTTTCAAAAAATAGATCCATCCCCATACAATGCATAATGCAGCACCAACTTAATCTCAACTCGGATGTGATAAAAATACGAGTGTTCACTAGGCTTACCTACCCATTAAAGTTGGAGGATTGTATGAGAATTGGAGGACCATGTGGATGTAAGAGAAGATATTATCTTTATGAGTGCACTATATGGTAAACCCATGCACAGATATAAAACTGGAATGGCCAAACACGTATATGTGAATACTGAATAGAAGTATTTAACTATATTCCAATCCAAATCTAATGCATGTTTATTCAGTTTAAACCAAAGCTAAGGGAAACTAATGTTAATTGCCTAAGAAAGAAGCAGATAACACCTTCACCTAGCCTTAGCATTTCTAATCTTGACTCTTTTAGATAGCTTTTTGTTCTGTCTGCTCTTGTTTTCAGTCATGCAGAGAATTATTTATTTTTGAAGTGTGAAAGAATTAGCATAGGATGTAATTTATGTTCATGTTGGACTTAGAAGTAATTGAAAATCAATATTCTTAAAACTAAAAAAATAATAAATAAAGACAGCCTAAGATGTATTAATATAGCCTTCATGTGTCACTGAGGATACAACACAGGCACAAACACTTTGTGTTTACTCTTTATCGACACCTTTTTAATGCTGATACTGGCGATGGGTATTCAAGTATGCTAGGGACAAGAAGCCTTGTGATGTTGAAATGACTACAGTTATGACACATTGATCATTGTGATATGATAAATCTTATCAATTTAATATTTTGAGTTCAAGCCCTACAACTTTCAATTCATAGTGCCCAAACAACAGCCAAAGAATATCATATTCATGATTCATGAAGTTGGATCCATCCAGCTTTCCCTCGAAGATAACAATAGGCACAGAAAGTCGGATAAATCCAATCTTCCCTGGAATCTATCCAATGGAGAGGAAGAAAGTTGGAACAAGAGAACTTTCTCTCACATCAATTCAAAGATCCAAGACATTCTCTTTTAGAGACTTTAATCCCTTGAGTTCAAATTCTTATTTGGTCTCTATGCAGTTAAAACAGATAACGGACCCATAACGGTCCAAGAGCGTTATAGGTTATAACGGGAAATATCGAGATATAACGGTAAATAACAGTATAAAACGGAATAGTTTTTTAATACCCCACAAAGTATTAATATATTATAGAATCAAAAAAATAAATAATGTTCATAAGATTAAATTCAAAAAAAAAAAAAAATCCCTTCGTATGAGAGTGAGATCGCAATAGAGAGTGTGATCGACTCTTCATTTTCTTCCCTTCTTCTTCTCTCGTTCTCTGTCAAACGGCGAGGTCTGGATTCTCTGTCGATTGGCAACAACGTGCTCTAGTCCTTCTTCTTTCCTATGAGTCTAGGGTTCTAGTTCGATTGAGAATGAAATGAGTAATTTTTTATTTTTTATTAGAACAAAACGTTAAAACATCGTTATTGAAAAAAAATGTTATCTCAATAACGGCCATATAACGCCGTTATATCGAAGCTATGATACCATAATGTGATAATGTCATAACGTAACGGCTCACCCCCGTTAAGCGTTATATTGGAGTTATAACGTTGTTTTAACTGCACAGTTTGGTCTGTAAGGTGCTTTTAAAATTTCTTTCAGGGTTTGAGAGAAAGAAATAAGAGAAAAGCTAAGGTTTAAGAACCGTGTTTTCATCTTCTTCACAAGTATCACATGTAATGTGACCAATATTCTCGAATTGCATAAATTGTGTTTGGTTGAGTGTGATTTCCTTTGTTTCTTTGCATCAGCCAAAGCAATACTCTAAGGCTGCAATCTCTTCTACATGGAGATTAGGACATCTGTTTTACGCAAGCAGGCTTCAGTATCATAATAGTACTGCTTTATTTTAATGGTAGCTAGGCCTCAAAATTAATTAATTTGAAAATCTATCACATGGCTACATGCACACAGTGTTGGCAAATAAACATAAACACATTTTTCTAAGCGTACATAAAACATGTTAGATAAATAGCATGAGCCTCAAGGTTCCCAATTGTTTGTTATGATGCAACTTATGCATCAAAGTCTGTGATGCTTGATTCTAGGTCAAGTTTACTAAGTGACTTAGAACAAGTAAAATATTTCAAACTGTAAAATAAAATCTGAGTGAAGTCAAACCTTCTTCTAAAGGGATTTCAGAAGTTCCTTCCTCTGGCTGAAGATGAGCTACAGAGATCTCAGCCTTGGAAGTCACAATACTTTGTTGGATAGATTCATTTTGATCTAATTTTTCTGAAATGATAATTCCTCGAGATTTGGTTATCTGACTTCCTGTTTCTTTTGCTACCACCTTCCCTGCATCCTCTTGAGTCAGTGATTTTTTAGGACCAACACGGACCACACTGGAATCCTTCTTGTTTGAAATTCTTTTTGCCTGTTTAGAAGTCTTAGTCTGAAAATGCAGAGAAATGATAAAAGCAATCAAATCATTCCGCAAAATAGAATAGGAAGCTTAAAACTCATAAAATGATAAAACCAATTAAGAAATAGAACAAAGAAAAAACATTAGCGTTTTCAATCTACTTTATTGTCAACATTTGATGATGAACATCATTTTTTTTTTTTTTTTTTTTACTATTTCTTATGATCATGTGATAACTGCACAACTGCTTAAATATTGCAATTTGCAAGTTTCAAACAACGATATACAATAAGAAGGCACACCTGAACTTTTGCTGCACCTATAACGCTCTTGTATGAATTTTCACAGAAGACATTACTGACATCCTTAAGCACCGCCCTCCTCTTACTCTGAGGACCATCAGAAACTGAAGAGTTGGGATTATTTTCACCCAAGGCTGGCCTTTTCGAATTACTACGAAGAGCCCTCTTTTGAACCTGATTTGTTGATGGTTTAGGAGGGAGCATTCCCCCACAAGTGCGGGCTCGAGCTCGAGTGATCCGTGCAGAAGGTTCTCCAAAAGAACCAGCAACTATGTTTTCTTTGTTCATAGTTACCGACTTTAAAGAGCAGCAAAGCTAGTGTTTAAACTTGATATCAGTTCATAAAACCTGCACAAACATGGCTGGCTCAGAGTCTACAGACAGAAAAGACAAATTAACAAGGCAACAATAGGAAGAGAACGAATTGCAAATGATTTAATGATGTGAACAATGGAAGAAGCATAATAATGTGAAAGTACTCTATCAATATTTATGGATCCTCATCCAAATCAATCTGTTTTTCCTAAAGATGGAATTACTCTAAGAGGTGCCTCTCAGCCAAGAGAAGAAGCGATTTGTCACTTTTCTTCCGAAACAGTATATGTCACAATGTAATTGTTGGCTTAGATAATGAATTTCAGCGTCCTTAGGATTATGTTAAGCCCGCAAACTTGCATACAATGTAACAGTATAAAGCGAAACAACTAAAGGCAAAAAGAAAAGCAACAACACACCATAACACAATAATTTACATGGTCCACCAAAATTGCTAAATGCACCAACTAGTCCATTGAAAGCCTTGATTTCACTATGAAATGTAAAACAACATTAACTACATATGTCAATCAAATATAAACAGCTCAAAGTCTCCCTCATTGTGACAACTTTCACAATATCAAAAGGTATTTTTTTTCTCTCTTCTTCCTCACACAGCCATCAGAGAACAAATTCTTTATAACTATTTAACAAGTTAGAAAGAATTCAACAACTTACCTCTAAAAACAGTTTAACCAAAAAACTCCAACAAAACACCCAAAAAAACAAACAATCCTATGCGAGCAAGATCAATCTCACAAAAGTTTGGATCAATCTATGGTTGTGTTTAGGTGCAAAACATTACCAAATCCTATCAATTACTTTTGTAGGTTAGTTTTGTTTCTAGAATCGAGTCTTGGATTGCTCTATTCATTTTTTTACCTCTTAATTTAACCAAGTTCAATGAACTTCACCTCTTAATTTAATTGAGATCAATCTCATGAAAGTCATGCATCTTTCTTAGGTCTCCTTCCCAAGGCAAATGGGAAAAAAAATAAAAAATAAAAAATATATACTCACTCACAGCACAATTACGGCTGGGTGGCGCTTATGACCTTATGCTCATTCAGTGTTTAATGAGGAGGGAAGGTGGGGTTGGCTCTGAGCGTAGTTGTTTCTTTTAGTTCTAACTTCGAAGGCATCTGAGATTGATTCAACCTGACTCAAGGAAGTGTAACAAGAAGATGCAAATGTTCACTCCACAATTTGAAAAGAAAAGAGTTAAACTAAACAGAAATTGCCATAGTGAATGATTCAGCTATATCAATCAAAGATCGCTTTTTTTACTGGAATCAGTACGTCTAATCTGACATTTCTCCTATTGTAACTGCCTGAGTTGTCCCTCCCATAGCCATATTGGACAGGACTAGTAGCGGGTAGTACAGGGAAGGTCTAGAGTGTGTTCTGGTATTAGGTGCGAGACAAGGACAAGGACTCAAAGTCCTCTGTGTGGTTGGCTCCCAAACATTAGGGGGCTGTTAAATCATCTCATGTTATCTTTTCTATCTTGTTTCCACTATAGGATGATCTCATTGTACATATTCTATGTTCCTAATAAACATTCAGATCCTTAAAAAATCTGTAAAACATAAAACGAAAAGAGCCAACAAAGTTTCAAAAATCAGAAACCAGATGCTTGGCCAAGAGATGATTCGAAAGTTGCAAACTTTGTCTGCCAAACAAGAATCTAAACAGCAAAAATCAAGTACCTAAACAGATCAATCAAACAACACTTAAAACTTGGTAATCCAAATGAGAACTAACAACAATTGGCCAAGAGATGATTCGAAAGTTGCAAACTTTGTCTGCCAAACAAGAATCTAAACAGCAAAAATCAAGTACCTAAACAGATCAATCAAACAACACTTAAAACTTGGTAATCCAAATGAGAACTAACAACAATGGGTTGATAGTCACAATCCAATTTAAACACAAATGCCAACCACACACTCCAAACCTAAATCCACACAATCAGATACATCAGACACCACAAAAACAGAAATTTACAAACCCCCATTGCTTATACCTTCACCACAAACACAATCCAAAGACCCCCAAACAAAATCCCAATCAAATAATCAAAACCCCATTATGAAAAAAAAAAAAAAACTAAAAACCATAAATAGAACACAAAATCAATCAGTCAGAGTAAGAGAGTTACAAAGAAGGGGGCATGCAAGAATAGAGGCAAAAAAGCCTTCAACACAACACACAATGTAGTGATTAGAAGCACCTCACTGCAAATCTCCGACCCAAAACTGCAAGATTACAACTTTATCGATCTAACACAAAACCCTAAACAGATTTACATACAAAACAAGAAAGGGTCTTTGAAAAAACCAAGAAAGGGTCATAGAGAACGGACCTTTCTCTGCTTTTTTCGAACTCTGAAGAGACTTCTCAAATGGCCGCCCGAACTAAAGAGTAGGGTTTTGTACGGACGACCATCAAGAAGCAGAGATAGAGAGAGAGATGAAATGAAATTAGCAGATAAGAGAGAAAAGTGAGTGAGTATATAATGAATGAGGGTGTGAGGGAGCGTGAGCGTGAGCGTGAGCGTGAGCGGGATAGGGGTTGAGTTCAAACATCTGAAAACACAGAGATTAGTAAGTAGGAAATGACACAAATAGGCATCTGATTTTTTGTCAAATCTTGGTAAATGGAAAGTTTTTATTTTTCATTCACACCCACATTATTCCATCTCCTCACACCATTTCTTCGTACCCTAGTGGATGTCCTACGTAGATGAAATGCGGATGATGATTTATGCTTTAAACATGAAAATGGAAGGAATGATACATGTGTATAAAATTATAAATGATATATTTCAACACTAATCTTAGTTACAATGTAGCATCATATGACACCTTGATGCCAACGCCCCGGATGGCTTTATGAAGCAAATAGAGACCTGAGAAAGAAAAATCATGGATGTATATGTTTTCACCCAGTAAAGTAAGCATGTATCCAACACCCCCAATTTTAGGTAGTCGGGCTTTATAGTCATTTTTTTTGTTAGATTTTATGTTTTTTAAACTTTTAAAAGAAGGGGTAAAAGTGTAAAAATGCTTAAATTTGATAATAAAAAAAAATGACTTTAAAGCCTGATTGTCTAGACATACTCATCCAACACATATTTTGATATAGGTCCCGTAAGCTTTGAAATAAATATACCATGTATTTAGAGAGTATGACCATTTCTATTGTGTCTCGCTTCAGACTTGCAAGTCACATGTAGCACAAGGTATGCTATGAAATGTTATATCACTAATTATACAAGGATTTGGATCACTAAAGAGATGTTGCGTCATTTTATTCAATGATATATTATATAGCCAAAGAATAGTTGAAGAAATAATTTTTTTTAAACTAGTGCAGTGGGATTTAAGCTTTGCTGGTGGATAAATTAGGTGTGAAGAAGCTTGGTCAGGCTGGATGGGTATGTACTCGAGCCTAGGCCAACCTAATGTTTGTAAGCCCCATTGTGACTCTTATCTGAAATCTAAATGGGTTGGATTTCTTTAGGTTGTCAACTTAGCTCGTCAGGGCATAGGTTAGACTTATTGATCTTTAATTTGGCTAGGCAACTAGGTTAGGTAGTCATTTTTTTTTGTTAGGGTATGAACTTTTTATAATTTTATTCATTTTTTTTAAAACACAACCACAAACATCATTTATTAAATGGGTAAAATTGTCAAAAAACCCAACCCTGATCAAAAAATGGTTGTCTACAATTGTTGATTGATCTTTAGTCCAAATAAATTCAGCTTCAAAATTTTAACCCTAGCTCTACCCATCATAGCGTTGGGATAGGGTAATTAAGTTGGAGATAACCCTATAATATTTATGTTGATTTTAAAGTTTCATGTTTACGTTAATTGCATTGTACTCAACGTGCATGACACATGTTGCTGCCAGTTCGCAATTATGAAAACCATAGAAATAATAATATGACCATTAAAAACTAAAATATAAAACGACAAATGTTGTTCTTGCTAATTATGACTACCCTAAAAAGAAAAGGAACCACAAATATTGTTGTCGCTACTTATGAAGTGCCCCAAAAGAGAAAGAGTACGGACAAGTATTGTTAGTGCTAATTATGACTATCCAAATCAAATAAAAGGAAACGACAAATATTGTTGGCCAATGAAATGGTATCTCGTTGACCACAGCTAATTTCTCGAGAGAAAAAATTCCATTTGTTTAAGGTGAACTAAGAAAATGCTCCTTTTAACACGGAAAAATGGCAGAAGCTAATAATATTTCCGGATCTAGTATGTAGCCAAACACTTGAAAGATTAATTCACCTGAAAATTTTCAAGCAACCATTAATTCACCCAAAAATTTTCAAGCAATCATACACATCTTCAGTTTTTAGATTGTTTTGCACGTGCATACTTCGAGATCAAAATAATTAAATTAACCAAATATGAAAATTGAAGAAACTTGCAAGGTTTGGCGATAAAAGCTTCCTTATTTGCGCGACAACCTATACTTACAACAAATTTAAAATATTTAATGATGTGTCACTTTCTTTAGGTTTTTTTTTTCACTCAATAAAAAATGTAAGGATATTATGATTATTATTAATATATTTTTTTACATTATTTCACACTAAATATTCTAAGAAATTGTGTCTATTTTATAATACATCTCAATATCTAGTGTTAGACTTTAAACCCTGTAGTCTTTGGATGTTTTATAGCTAAAGCTAGCAAGCCAATTGCAACTCGACGAATATGTGTCATGGTGTGAAGGAGCATGTATATATACTCCATTGTTGACTAGCCTTAGACATAGAATGTAGTCGTTTAGATGGACCATGAGCAACATGGACGCTAGGTGGCAGTAACCTCTAATTAGCTTTTTACGATATAGTTTGGTTATAGGACAATTATCTTCGAGCGTGAATTATTAAAACAACCAATGACCCAATTAAACAAAAGGGCGATAGTGTGAAGTAGCTTGCTATGCGACAATTAGGTATCAGTAATTGCCTAATTGGAGACATGAGACTAAAGAGAAAATATTGAGATAATGAAGGAAAATAATCAAGAAGATAACTAGAGTGAGGGATTTGAAACGAGGGTTTCACTGATATTTAAATTTAAAAAAAAAAAAAAAAAAAACCTAGTTATGGTGAAGCTTAGTGATATTGAGGGTGCACATAGATAGCTCTAGTGTCAGAATCAGTTCCCTTATCTGACAAAAAGACAGCATTATTTTTTGTCGAGGTTTGACTCTGACAGAATCATTTTATGTGGAAAACAAAAACACATCTTTGGTGAAAACTAGAGGCTCTGATTGGAGCACAAATCCAAATCAATTTTGGGTTTCTGGGAAATTAAAAACATTTTTTTCTCTACTTCCGTCTAAGATTCCACATTTATCAATCTTCCAAAAGAGAAAGATTTGGATAGATTTCATGCCACTTTACGTGATTCTGACGAAATCTCGAGGAAAATTTTGCTAATTAGGGCAATATTGGATTGAAATTGAATACCTTTCCATGAGATATGTTAGAAGATGAGAAAAAGGTGAGAACTTGATATTGGGGTTATCCAATACAAGAGAAAGTTGGGGAGCTTTTTGGCTTGTGGTTGAAGCAAGCAAGCTGGCGTTTTGGAAGGAAGGTTTTTTTTTTTTTTTTTGAAAGGCAAAATAATAATAATAATAAAAATACGAGGAGGGTAGTTGGTGGTGAGTTTAAAAGGCATTTCTTCATTTGCTTGCTTGCTTGGGTTGGTGAGTAGTCAGTTGGCTTGGTTTCTATAGAGAATTCAAAGTTAGGGTTTGTTTCAGGTTGAAGAGTTAGAGTTTGGGTTTGAGTGATTTGGGAAGAAGAAGAAGAGGAAAGGGGAATTGAGATGGGGACTGTGCCTAGGCTTGCAAAGAGGGCTTTGGAGACTGAGACACCTGTCATGGTTGAGGTATTTAATTCGTTTAGTGTATGTGTATTTTTCATGGAGGGATCTATTTTCGGTTTGTCTGGTGGTATTGGATTCATTAGTGTGTGTTTTACGAGGATGGATCAAATTTTGATTGTATTTTGGGATTTGATGGTGGTGGTATTTTGTTTTGCAATTTTGCAGATACAGGAATTGCTCAGAGGAATCGAGGGTGCAGTTTCGCTGGCTCAGGTCTGTTTGCTTAGCCTTATCCTTTTCTTTTTCCACAGAATACTCCAAATGTGTGATTAGAGCTACTTACTATGGAATTGTTTTTATCATATCATAAATTTTGCTTAGTTTTTCAAATATTTTTCTAGATCATAAACATTGGGAATTCACTTCATGATTGACCCCGTATGCATTACCGGCACCACCTCCATGCAAATACATTGCCGGGTGAAAAAAACGGCGTTTTAGTTAGGTTTGTTATAGATCTTAAACAGAGGGAATTCAATTTGTGATGTAACTCCTACACATTAGTCATTAACACCACCACTTCATTCAAACACATCGCCAGGGTGAAGGCGACGTTTTAGTTGAGCTTAGTTTCCCTAGGTTTCCAGTGAATTGGTTCGGAAGAAGGGTATTCCTGTAAGAGTTTCTTTCCTTGTGCGGATATCGGTTTGAGATAATATTCCTTCTAAAGAGGTTCTGTTGAATAGAGGGCTAAACGTTGATGTTAACTGTGTCATGACTAGTTCAGAGTCAGAAAGCTTCAAGCATTAGTTCCTTCATTGTTCTTTGTCAAGTCTAAACTTGGAGACATTTTGGGGCACTTGTTCGGTTTGAGTGGCCCGGGTCAGTAAAGGTGCTCTTGAAAGATTGAAGGCACCAACTGTTCTGTCTTCTAAATAAATCTTTGGAAGGGTGAAGGGGATACCATTGGCTAGCTGTTGGGTGTTATAGAAGGAAAGGAACAGCAAGATACTTAATAATAATAAAGCAAGCCTTATTGATGTTAGTGGTATTGCTATGAATGTGTTTGGTCACTACATGGGCTAAGTCGCTTGAGTTTCCCAACTGCCGGCTTTCAAATGGTTATTCTCCAATTCTCTGTATGTAAAGTTTAGGATGTTATTGGGTGTGAGTCATAATTGAGGTTTGAGGATGTATTTCTGTGAATCACATAATTCTGTTGATATAACTGATGTATTCCTCGTCAATAAAACCTTTAAAAAGATAAAATAGTTAGTAATAGTGAATATGTTGTTTCTTAATATCACTGATCTTTGTATTCTGTAACCTGTTGTGTGATTTTCTCAGTCACCTATTAATGAAATCTTTGTTGTTTGATTGATAATTAAAAAAAAAATGAAGTTGTTGAACCCAAGGAAGGCCATATGATTTTGAGTATTTATTGTATTTTATCACCATCGTGTTCACCTGAGAACTGATTGCTATTAGAGAAGTGTTGAAAAATAGGTGCATGGAGAGTGACTATGGTTTTGTGCTTTGTTGAGAGGATCTGGAGACAATAGATTTTGAATTATGACATGGCTACATATGTTTCACATCACTTTTGGTTTTGGGTCGCTTTGAGATGCATTGGGCATTCTGAATGTCTTATTGACTTGTGGAAAAGTTAGAGATGTCACACGTTCTTAATGAAAAATAAAAAAAGGTTTTTTTGGCACCTAAGCAGTTAAAACGGATAACGGATCCATAACGGTTCAAGAGCGTTATAGGTTACAACGCGATATATCGGGATATAACGGTATTTAACGAAATAGTTTTTTAATATATTTTTAATACTCCACAAAGTATTAATGTATTATAGAGTCAAAAAAGTAAATCATGTTCATAACATTAAATTCAAAAAACAAAAACAAAAAAATTAATAAAAACACCTTCCCTTCGTATGAGAGTGAGATCACAATAGAGAGTGCGATCGACTCTTCCTCTTATTCCCTTCATATTCTACTCTCGTTCTTCGTCAAACGGCAAGGTCTAGTTCTTTGTCGATTGGTGACGGCTAGCTCAAGTCTTTTTTTCCTATGAGTCTAGGGTTTTCGTTCGATCGAAAATAAAATGGGTATTTTTTTTTAATGTATTAGAACAAAACGTTAAAACGGGGTTATTGAAAAAAAAAATTTATCTCAATAACGGTCATATAACGCCGTTATATCGGAGTTGTGATACCATAACATGATAATGTCATAACGTAACGGCTCACCCCCATTAAGAGTTATATTGGCGTTATAACGCCATTTTAACTGCACAATTTGGCACTTCTTTATTATGTTGTTGTAATGTGTCATGAACTTCTTGTTTGTAATCAAGGATTTCTTGACACCTCTTTATGTTGTTGTGTGAAATAAAACTCTATGTTCTCCCTCTCTCTCTTTCTCCACCTCCTGTCTCTGAAGACTGGATCAAAATATATACATGGTTACAGTTTCACTGTAGAGTTCAAGTTTGTTTCACTGGTTAAATTATTGTTATTTATCTCTTATCCGCTGAAATTCATTCTATCATCACATTGTGGTGTAGGGCGTAGTGTATTGGCAACCGCCCAAGCAGGCATTGGAGAAGGTAATGGCGATGGTAAGGGATCCTTCGACTAGTTGTTACGGTGCAGATGAGGGTCTGGCAGAGCTAAGGGAGGCATTGAGAAAAAAGGTATTTCACATCTAGAGTAGCCTTTCAGCTTGTCTATGTTGAAGAGTACTGCTATGAGCTTTAGAACCTGATATAGTGATTCTTTAGCTTGGAATGCCACATGATCCTACAGATTCTTAGACTCTCAGTATATTTGAATTATTTAAATTGATGATATTTAGGACATTAAAGATTTTTAAGGAGTTCTTTGATATGTAGAATATATGAACTGATATTCACTCAGAGTAAACCTAAGCATTATCACCTTCATGAATTCCTGTAAGGAGAAAGGAATAAGTGGTTGACATGTATATGGATAATTACAACTTGATGCAATCCGACAGCTCACATCTTTTAGATTCTGGAATAAAAGCTCATCATTTAGTTGCATTGATCAGAGAGGGACTTTTGTTTTAGAACTCTTTGGGACGCCTTGTGAACAAGGAGACTGCAATCAAACCTTCTGTAGATCCAGAAAGAAAAGAAACGATCAGCTTGTCCATTGTAGAGTCCAGGAAGAGTATAGCAGAACTCCTCTTCAAAACTATCACCTAAGCCTAGGAAAGATAAACTGGAGTTTAATTGCATATTTTTGTTTGAATTTTATGATAATAAACATATATTGTTAACTATGCACCCATAAATTTATTGTGTTTTCATCATTTTTCAGGTAAATGAAGAGAACAAACTGTACAAATCTTCGATCATGGTTACAGCTGGTGCAAATCAGGTGATTACCGGCACACTTGTATTTGGTTGCTTGAGATGTAAAATATAGTTTGGATTTAATTGTGTGATTAGTTCTTTGATGTTTAAGAAGAAATCCTTGCAAAAGAAATCATTTGTTTTGTTTGAAGATTTTATTACCTTTATGATACCCTTGTCTCTATTAGTAAAGTATGCTCCCCAGACAAGAAGCTAGTCTTTTGGCATCTGTGATGTGGATGGGTGTCCATGCACCTAATACTTTTATGAAGAGTCAAGAGAAACATGTTGATACCAAATCTCAATAAATATATAGGAAACCAGAATTAGTACTCTTTGTTTATTGACGAACTTACGAATTGAGTATGATCATTTTACACCAAGGATAGACCTATAAACTCTGCACCTTTCTGGATAGCTTATCGTTATTGACCTAGCCACTATTGAAGTGGAGATCCTTGCATAATGTCCTTTTGACTTCACATGAGACGTTCCTAAAGAGAATTATCCAGGAGTGCTTTTGTGTCTCATCATAAAACTAACCAAACCAACTACTTAGAATTTAGGGAAACTGGGGAAGTTCTTGCAGACAGTTGTCAAAGTTCGTGAAGTAGTAGTTGTGATGCTCTATAACTATGCAGGCAATGAAGGTGGCAAGCTAAAGATGATATATGAAGATGGTGGTGATCAGACGTGTGGAATAACGTGGAGAAGATTTAGGAAACAACTCGTCTGCAGAGAGAGAAACACTCTAATGATAGCATAGTCGAGAACCTGGTAAAACACATTCGTGGTAAAACTTGCAACTAAAATATTGAAGATGGTTTCCCTGATACAATCTAGAAGTATATCCATCAGGTGTGATGAAATACAGGAGTTTTTGTATAATTAAACAAAAAAAATGTGATTAAGCTATTTCCTAAGTTTATTATAAAGTAAAGTAACAAGACAATGCGAGAGGAGTTGATAGTACATATATGTGAGATTTTATGGAAGCACCGGTTATGTACGAATTACGAAGTACTTCCAAGAGCATATATATATATATATATATATATATCCAGTATTTCATGTAAATTTGATCAGTTTTCAAGTGTAAGGTATTGGTTCCAAAATATAAAATTTTGCATAAAGTCTTAGTGTATATATAAAAATAATTTTGTGGTTAGGTTGTTTCTCATTTAACTTATCGTGAACACTAGTAATTGTTTTATCTAATCCACAGGCATTTGTTAATCTCGTGCTTGCATTGTGTGATGCTGGGGATTCTGTAGTAATGTTTGCTCCTTACTACTTCAATTCGTACATGTCCTTCCAAATGACTGGCATCACAAACATACTTGTTGGCCCTGGAGACTCCAAGACACTTCAGCCTGATGCAGGTGTGAATCCTTACTATGCCCTTTTTGAACATGGATTGAGTGATTGTCTATTACTCGATACCCTAATCCAAGATTAGTTGTATAATGCCCACGTGTGTGAATGGGGAGTAAGTTTTCCTAATTTTGAGATGACTTCTTCCCCTGTCACGATATAATAGACTCCAGTAGATGACACTGCACTTGAACATTTCCGAGCAAGAGAAGAAATGAAACTACTTCAACAAAACCATTGTATTCAAACATGTATAGATGCATGAATTATATATAATTTTAGTGTTTTCCTTGTATATGAATGTCTTGGATCTCTCTGATTTGGTATTATGATTTCTCTAGATTGGTTGGAAAATGTTCTTTCCAATGATCCTGTGCCCAAGGTTGTCAATATTGTGAATCCCGGCAATCCATCAGGGACTTATATACCCGAGCCCCTTTTGAAGGTATTACTCTTGCTTTTCTCTTTACAACGGTATGCAGGAAATGTCTGAGCAAAACATGTTTAATTTTGTTTCTCAACTCAGTTGGAACTTTCCTTAAATGGTTGTATTTATTTTTATATGCAGAGGATTTCAGACCTTTGCAAGCATGCTGGTTCTTGGCTGATTGTAGATAATACATATGAGTAAGTACATGCTCCAATATCCCCAACATAAAATTGTGTTATGCCATTATCATGATAATCCATTGAAAGGCGGTTGTTTAGGGGAAAAGCAGGAAACCTTTGTTGTGTCTGTCTTTCCTTGTCTGAAGAAACTACTCAAGGAACAAAACTGTTTGAAAAGTTGCCTCTAAATTTTTTATCACAATATCTTAACATAGATTTCAAATTTTATTAGTTATTATTCAACTCTAAGTAGCAGAAGTGGGAAAGCCTAAGAGATGTTAAAAACCCTTTAATCTTTGTTCCTTCCAATTTGTCAAAATTTGAAAATGCAAGAGACTGAAAAAAAACCACGTTATAAAGTTTTTGCTTTATTATTCAACTCTAAGTTTTTGCAAGTATGGTTTCAAAATTGAAGTTTAGATAAAGTATTTACCCCAGCTTGACCCATTAGTTTGGAGTTATAACCCATGTGGGGGTGAACTTTAGGAATGTGGTTGTGGTCTTGAATCAAAGATGAGTGAGCCTGGCCTAAGATATGAGATTGCATTAGTCTGTCTTGGATCCTGATGTTTTGAAGACAATTTGGTCTTGACCACATATTACTGATAAGTGGTTGGAAGACGCAGAACTGAGACTTTTAGTATCCATTTCGGATCCACATTCATAAACCTAGAAAAATAGCAGTGAGCTAGAAGTAACAGTGAATTTTGCCTATGTTCATTAATATAAAAGTGATGACATATACCGCACAATACTTCCTCTGATGCTTCAAAGGTCTAGTTTCTGTTCTCCTCTTAATACCTGTCCACATTTCTTAAAGCATTCACATTTCCTTAGGGGTTCAAGCTTCTAAAAACTGATTAACGACATTTGGTATTTTTGGGTGGATAAATTTACATATTTCATGCTTCCTCAAATTCTCTTGTGCTTTTGTTTAAATGTAATTAGTAGTTACTTCTGCAGTTACTTCATGTACGATGGATTGAAGCACTCGTGTATAGAGGGTGATCACATAGTCAACATCTTTTCATTTTCCAAAGCCTATGGGATGATGGGATGGCGGGTTGGATATGTAAGGTTTTTTTATTTTGTATGTTGTGTTTGAAGGATTGAAATTATGATTGTTCTTGAGTATATAAAGCCAACTATATTGTTTCTTGATGAATACGGTCCATCCAATTGCTTCCACAGTTCTTTGTGACCTAGCGGTTGTGCATTACCGTGCCATTTATTACTCAGAATTTGTGCATGCAGATAGCATATCCATCAGAGGTGGAGGGTCTTGGAGCTCAGCTTCTGAAAGTCCAAGACAACATACCCATTTGTGCTTCCATACTCTCACAACGCTTGGCTCTCTATTCATTAGAAGCTGGATCTGAGTGGGTCAGGGAACGAGTGAAGGATCTTGTCAAGAACAGGGAAATCCTTAGGGAGGCACTGTCACCTCTTGGAAAGGACGCGGTCAAAGGTGGGGAAGGAGCAATCTATCTCTGGGCAAAGCTTCCTGACAAGTACCCAGATGATTTTGAGGTTGTTCGCTGGCTTGCGCAGAGGCATGGAATAGTTGTAATCCCTGGAAGTGCAAGTGGTGGGCGTGGCTGCATTCGGATTTCCTTTGGTGGATTGAAAGAGCCTGACTGTGAAGTTGCAGCAGGGAGGTTGAGGAAAGGTTTGGAAGAGCTGGTAAGAGATGGGATGGTCCAGGAAAAATGTTAAATTGCTGACTATATTGTCACGATTCTAAAGACATTCATGTAAAGCACCTTCCTCAAATAAATGGCATTTTTAGTTTTGACATAGCAGGCATGATGTCGGATACTTGCAACTGGCATTTTTAGTTTTTGTTTAGTACATTCTGGAGAATCCTCTCAGATCTTGCTTAAACTATTTTCTTGCACAACTCAGGCTGGCCAGTAACGAGAACATTGTCAATCACCACGATAACCACATTCTGCAACTCAGAGATAGAAAAACCTTTCTTTTTCTGTCAAGTTTGGTCTGTGTCCCGGATATCTATCAACTGGCTGCTTCAATTTTCATACCAATTATGAGTTTTTAGATTATATTTTCAATTTGGATGGAGAAGTTGCCACTAGCAAGGGTCAAACACTCAGCCAGGTTGCAGCCATCAGTGTATGCAATCTGGTCAGAAAGAAACAAAGACCACTTCCGATAGGAGCATAACCACAGCTAGTTATATAGCAAAGTCCAGTTAGAGGATGGAGCACACGGGGATAAGATTTTCAGTCTAGATGCAGATCAAAGCCAGAAATGAACTTATGGCATTGCGCGGTAGACAAGGATTATGACTTCCGAGATTTAAAGGGAAGGCAGATAGATAGAAGTCTCAACAGTAGTTTCGAAGCAGAATTTATAGCTGCCTTGGGATGCTGTCATGTGGAGAAAGCTGAAAGGATGGTCCCTGAATCCTGATTGAGATTTTTCTCGACTATCTGGATCACTGGATGTGGTGCAAGCTCTTCATGAACAAACTGAATATTTAAGCTAGCAACAATCCATTTTTATTTTGAACTTTTATTTAGGCTATCCAGTTGAAGATTATAGCTTGATTTTATGTTGTTACTCCAGAGGAAAACTGTCTAGCACCACTTTACATTGTTTTGATTTTGGTTTGAATGAGAGATAGATGTGGCCTCCACATGCGTATCCAACTTTCAATCCCTCAATCATTATGTGCCTCCCTGTTTATGTCCATTGTGATTATGTTTGTGCTTGTGTACTTTTCTTATGTTTGATAACTTACAATTCATTTATTTTTTAAGACAAAAACCAGTTCATTCCATTAGAATGACTTCTTATGATAAAATCAGCATTCCCGTATTTCTTGCATTATAAAAAACATTTATTATAAAAGATAAGTGGAGACTATTTTAAGATGATTAATTTGTTTTATCTAGTGATGAGAGGTTGGAGAAAATTTAAAAAAAAAAAAAAAAAATCTTTTTTTAAAATATCAACACATGCAGCAGTGGTTAGATATTCCTTGTACTATCACAACAATCTCAATCTCACCGAAAAAAAAGCTACACTTCGTTGCAGAGATTTGTTTAAAAATATCATGCTCAGCTATATTTTGCTTTAGCCACTTGCATGTTTACTAACTAGAATTTTATCTATTTCACTCTGGCGTAATGGCAGCTTCGTGTCATAGGTTGGTCTCCACGTATTGTCCCTTCGGAGTGGTTAACGATATACTTAACGCACTGGTGAAGGGTGGAGACTACTGCTTCCATCTAGTGGAGCCATGGTCTTCCCAAGATAAGGTTGTAGGTTGATGACGCATCTACTACTATGAATTCCATAAACGTGATTTTTCTTAACTGTGGCTCCCATGCCACTGTTGCTAACCTTATCTTTCCGAGAGGGAAGCAATTCTCCCCGCTGAATCCAATCAGCGGGTGGTCTGAGGGTGTCAGGTTTTCCTCCTTGAAGTCCATGCTGCGGTACGCGCTATAGAATAGGACGTTGAGCGAGCTTCCTGTATCCACCAGAGCTCTCTTTACCTTTCACCTTGCTATGGAGACTGAAATGACTAGGGCGTCGTTGTGTGGCGCTCGGACTCCTTCGAGGTCCTTGTTTGTAAAACTCAAAGTGGGAATGGGGCTCTGAATCCTCGAGTAGCAGATGCGTCTGTCCTCATTTGCGGGTTGTGTCCGCATCTCCAGTAAGGTCCGCTTGCGAGACTTGTACGACTGATATTCATTTGGTCCGACTCCATGAAGAACATAGATTATCCCTGGGTTCTCCTTCTCTATTTCTTTAACTGACTCCCTTGTCCCTGGTTTGTTCTGGCCATTTTTCAGAGTTCAGGAATTCCTTCAGTTTGCCTCTGTGGATCCCGTACTCAACTTCATACCTCAGACTCTTGCAGTCGTTGGTATCGTGGCCACCTTCCTTGTGGTACGCGCAGTACTTGCCGTTGTCACACTTGGCGGGGTCTTCGCGCTGTTACGGGGGCCACTTCAGATCCTTCCAGTTCTTCATGGAGTTTAGTACATCTGATAGACTGGAATTGAGAGGTGTCACAGTTCTGGATCCAACGTAGTTGGATGTTTTCTCCAGCCTGGACTGACTAGGGTTTGACCTGTTGTCATTGCGCTTTTTCTTGCTTCGTTCTTTGTCCTCGCATCTCTTTCCCTCCTTCTTGTCCTTAGAAGCTGAGGGTTTATTCTCGCCTTCGATTTTCCTCTTCATGGTTCTCAGCTCCCCCAAGGTAATGTGCTTCTGAGCGCTCTTGAAAAGTTATGTCATGTCCAGAGGGGGCTCTAAGTTGAGATCTTCGTAGAGCTTCCCTTCCTTGAGGCCCGCAGTGAAGGTTGTTACGGCAGTGTCGTCGCTGCATCCGTCGATGAGAGTTAGCTCGTTGTTGAAGTGCATGACATACTTGCTGAGAGTCTCGTGGGACCTCTGCTTTAGATAGAGTATGTAGTGTGGGCCTTTTTGAAAATGCTGGCTCCCTACAAAACGTGATAGGAACTCATTTCCTAGTGTCTTGAAGGAGTCGATCGACTTGGGCGGAAGGCTGTGGAACCATTCAGTGTTGACTTCTTCAGCCTAGTGGGAAAGGTTTTGCACATCACCGACTTTGATCCTTCTTTGAGGGCCATTACGTGCTGGTAATGGCGCAGGTGGTCGAATGGATCAGTGGTTCGGTCGTAGAAGTCGAGCTTCGGGGGAGTGAACTTCCTCGGAAGGGTCTCGTTCATGATCCGGTCCACAAATGGTGGGATAGAGAGGCGGTACAGTACGTCTGGGTCATGCACCCCTCTGAAGAGGGGGTTCTGAGGGTCGAGTCTCTCTGCCCTGGCGGTGGGCTCAGCGTTAGCCGCGCATCCTCCCCTAATCCAACGAGAACTGTGGGGGCTTGGATTTCCTGTGCTTGCTCCCTGCCATCCTTCGAAGATGGAGGCCTATGATGCTTTTGGTCTCCATTGGCAGGTGGTGGATTTTGTCGCGTGAGAGCCTTCACCGCCTTGGCTATGTGTTGTATTTGAGATGATAGCCTATTGATTCGGGGGTCTGTCGTTGCTATTGTCGGCGCGGGGGGGAGGGGGGTGAGTCTGCAGCTCGTGTATGACCGGAGCCGCTGAAAGCGATAGTACTACGTCGGCCTGAGCGTTTGACGTATCCCTTGCTCTTCGTTGTTGCGTGATCTAGTGGTCACCATCTCTCTGGGTTTTGAAATGAGACGACGCTAGTGAAAAGTTAAGAATTCTGTCGTCCCCACGGACGGTGCCAAACTGATGCAGTCATTTTCCGCTCCCTGCTTTGACCTAATCCTATTGACTTGCACAAGTAACGCACGTGAGCCACGAATCACCGTTGTGGTGGTTGATGACACTTCGATGCTAAAGTCAGATAGGGATCCGAGGAAGGTGTAATGCTGCAAACAGAGAATTTGTAGCGTACCTTAGCTTACCAACCTCAAATCTTATTTATAGTGCAAGAGTCCTGGTTCTACCAGGCCATCGAAGGCGTAGTTTAGGAGAGAGATCTTCGTGGAAATCCTTCTCTAATTAGGAGTTGTGCTGCAGGAGGGAAGTTCCTTGTTAGCCCTGTTCTCTTAGATTTGCGGGAGATAGTTTCCAATCCAAGTGCAATTCGTAGGAGGAAATTTCCTTGCGTGGAATGTACTCTAGTATTTGCTTCGTAGTTGGAAGCAGAGAGCTGTTGTAGTTGCCCGTCCGAAGTCGATTCTTGAGATACTTGTCTTAGTAGGACTTATGGGTATTGAGGATAGTTGTGAGACGTGTGGGCCTAGCACGCTATAAGAGTTTGGGTCCGTTTGGTGGACTGGATTAGACGGGTTTAGAATCACTCGAGCCATATCAGTGTTTGACACTGAGGTCCGTGATTCCTTGAGATCATCATGACACGTATATGGCTCAAGGATGTGACCGTTTTTATGTATCATCAGGCAACATAGAGTTCAATCTTGTTATCAGACATGATGGTTCTCAACAACTTGTCACCACTAATTGCTGAAGCTTTACTGGATGAGATCCATCTCCTGATGGCTTTGACTACTCAACAACAATCGAACCAACATATCAAAATCAATACATCATTGTTCATATATAAAAAATGGAAATCAAATTTTTTATGTACAAGCTTTATACAATAGTCTTACATACCCCAATGAACTCGAGCTCGATTTCGGGCTTGGAGGGTGAGGAATCATCCTGATTTAGAGTGCAAGAAATTTTGGTTATTTTGGAAGGAAAACATATGATGGACAAGGAGAAACTTCTGTGGTTTTGATGTGTGGTATGGAGCTCAAGTGGTCGGAAGGACAGAGGGAGAAAATGCACCATGGATGGCATTGTTCACTTTGTTCCTCTTTTCCTACTGGTTGTACACCAAGGCATATTTCAGTCGTTTCAGTTGGTTACAGTGAGGGCACTTTAGTGATTTTAAATTTGAAATTAATGTTTTAATGGCACCTCAATTGTTTTCACAAGACACCCCATTTGTTTCATGGTTTATGTTGCAATGGGAAATTTTCATGAAAATTTAATTATATATAGATCGAAGCCATGGACTGATGCAAATGAGCAATGGTAGTCGTGCCAAAGGCATGGGTATACACTAGTGTATAGTTTTGTAAATGTTAAATCATCATAGATATGCATGTGCTATAGATACTAACATATATCTTTTTACTAATTATAAGAGTATCTTCGTCCACGAGGTGGAAAGCAAAAAAATTGATTTTTCACCCCAAAGTACGTTTTCATTCATGTTTGTACGACGGTGGATTCATTCATTATATCCTTTCACTCTAAATGGGGATTAACATTAATAGTTAAGGTAGTTCAAGTTTTGCGGCTATTGATGACCTGAGTTAAGAGGTAAACAATGTGATATTTTGTAGCTGAAATCATGTAAAAAAAATAATAAATAAAAACAAGTTTGTAGTATTTCAGGCTCTATTAGACGTGTTTTGAAAAGTGTAAATTGACGAAAATCATCAACTTATATAGCATAACCCAAACATATCTAACGATTATTGAAGTCATGTGGTTTGCAACGTTGAATAACAAACCGATGACTATGTATTTCAAAAAATATGACAGTTTAAGTTTTGAGGCTATTGATGAGCATGTTAAGAGGTAAAGACTATTATCTACTTAGAACTGAAATCATCCTCTCTTCCCACACAAAATAATAATAATAATAATAATAATAATAATAATAATAATAATAATAATAATAATAATAATAATAATAATAATAATAATAATAATAATTGATGATACATAAAATAAGACTATCATCATGACTATACACGTGGCAGATATCGCTTATCACAAGGACCAAATATTTCAAGACTGGGCCAACTCACAAAGCCCAAAAAGGGCGGATCCCACTGCAAAAAACCCAAAAAGAGCCCATCAGAATAAATCATAGTCAGAGGCCCAAATCTAGACCCAACAAAGTTATCCCTTAAAGATGATGAATGTTACAGAGAAAAAGAGTCGTAGATGGAGTTACTTTCCTAAAGACGTATCTTCATAAAAGAGAAGACTGTTACAAATAACGTCTCCCCTCGATGAGTCTCACATGCTTAAGTCGCGCAGAGAATTAATAACGACCATTATATAAGGTAAAAAGGAATATTCGACAAAGGTATGCAATTTTAACTGAGTTGTCCAGATTAATCTCCATCTCCAACAAAGCTACTGACTTAAGCATTAGAGTGCCTTCGACCATCAAACAGGTGGTCTTTGGCAATCGAACATTTGTTTTGCAGGTTAGATTTACAGGAGACCAGATTCGGACACATCAATAATAATAATAATAAATAATAAGAACAATGTGATACTTCTAGCTCCATTAAATATAATTTGGAGAGTGGTTGTATAAATAAAAGGTCAGAAATCATCAACTTATATAGCCTAATCCAATCATAAATTGGTTGATCATAATTAGAATAATTAATAAAAGAGTCATTGTTAGTCATAAAAGTAGGTTTTCTATTTCTTTAGAAATGATAAAGATGTCATATAACTTTATGAGTTATAACCTTTGTTAAGAAAATAGTCATTGTTGGTCAAAGCAGGCACAAATTAGTCATTATATCAACAACTCTATCTAAATGGTCTATTTTGTAAAAAAGTAGGCCTTAAAAGTCATTTTTCGAACTTTAATTTTCGCAGTGCTCTAGGCTCGGGCCGAACCTGATTATGGTATAATTGCAAAAGACATTGGAAAGAAAATTTTGAACTAAATATGTAAGACACGTACTATTGAAAATTTGTATTTTTTAAAGTGTTTAACACCATCAAAAGTATTGTCCCACACCACCATTCCAACTTTTTCTCTCCCACACCATCCCTAATTTCGTACGAATCGTAGCTCCAAGTGACCTGATAGCGGTCATCACTTCCAAAGAGAAGCAACACGTGATCCTATTCGACAGCCTTCACTTTCGGCAACATTGACCGACGAAGGCCTATTCTTTTCCCACACCACCTATAAAAAACCAAAATTAAAATTTTTTTTTCTCCTTTCCTTTCTTCCTTTTCTTCTCTGCTCTCATTCTCTTATCCATCAGCCACCAACACCACCCCATCACCATCACCACCACCTCTTTCCCTCCCGCCACTGCCACCTTTCTCCCTATGTTCTCCATCAAGCACCACCCCTGCCACATCTCTCCATCTTTGTCCCTGAAAATATGGTATTATCCCTGACTTTTGTTCAATTTAAACACTTAATTGAGACCGATTATCAAGCTCATCAAAACGTAACAATTGTAGTACTCTGAGTTACCTAATAAACACAATTTGAATTAGTTGAAAATGTCATGAAATGAATAAGTTATGGTCATTTTACTAAAGTCACGCAAATCTGTCCCACAAAAAAAATGGGATAGTGTCCATGAATTTTGGCCAACTTATACGCTTGATTGAGACCGATTCTCAAGCTCATAAAAGGATAAAAAGTTGTAGTAATCTAAGTTATCTAATAAACACAATTTGAATCACTTGAAAATGTTTTTAATTGAGAAAGTTATGATCATTTTACTAAAGTCATGCAAATTTGTCTCGAAAAGAAAACATGGTAGTGTCTCTGAATTTCGGCCAATTTATACGCGCGATTGAGACTGATTCTCAAGCTCATCAAACACAAAATAATGTAGTACTCCGAGTTATCTAATGAATAAAATTTGAATCACTTGAAAATGTTTTGAGATGAGAAAGTTATGACCATTTTACGACAAACACTCAAACTGTAAAAAAATCAGTTTTCACCCATTCACATCGGGAAATGCGAGTAGGAGTGTCAAATTCGCCCAGACCTATACGAGTTAAAGTCTCCAATTTGTCCAGATATTTGCGAATGTGAGACTCGAATGCGCATTTTCCATTGCGAATGGGTGAAAACATACTTTTTGTTCGGGACAGTTTGAGTGTTTGTCATAAGATTACCATAACTTTCTCATTTCAATACATTTTCAAGTGATTCAAATTATGTTTATTAGATAACTCAAAGTACTACAATTTTGTGTTTTGATGAGCATGCGAACCAACCTCAATAGAGAGTATAAGTTGGCTAAAAGTTAAGGACACTACTCCGTTTTCATTGCGGGACAGATTTGGGTGACTTTAATAAAATGATCATAACTTGCTCATTCCAAAATATTTTCAAGTGATTCAAATTGTTTTTATTAGATAACTTAGAGTACTACATTTTTTATGTTTTGATGAGTTTGAAAATTGTTCTCAATCAAGCATATAAGTTGGCCGAAAGTCAGGGACACTATCATGTTTTCTTTTCGGGACAAATTTGCATGAGTTTAGTAAAATGACCATAATTTGCTCATTTCAAAACATTTTCAACTGATCTAAATTGTGTTTATTAGGTAACTCAAAGTACTACAATTGTTATGTTTTGATGAACTTGATAATCGGTCTCAATTGAGGGTTAAAATTGACCGAAATTTAGGGACAATACCCTGTTTTAATGTTTTGAATGAGTGATAGCTATAGCTGTTTTGCGAAGAGGGGATGCCGGTAGTGGCAGGGGGCGAGGTGGTGCTGCTCTGCTGTCTGTTGATCTATAAGAGAAAAGACAAAGAGAACAGTAGAGGATGATGCTTCTCTTCTCGCGATTTCATCATACTATTTTTTCAAAAATAGTTTTTTGGGTGGTGAGGGTTAGTAGGTAAAAAAAAATACGGATGTTGGTGTGGGACAATACTTTAAGGGTGTGTTTGGTTGCATGGAATCTCATGCCATGGGAATCCATGATGAGACCCCTACATTTTAGGCTAAATTGATGTATCACTCCACATCCACCATTTGGTTTTGTGATCAATGGTGAGAATGAAAGTCCCATGAACATGATAATCACATGCCTTAGGGGATCAATGAGTGAGATTTCCATGTTCATGAGATTTCCATTCCCACCATTGATCACAAAATCAAATGGTAGATGTGAAGTGATATATCAATTTAGCCTAAAATGTAGGGATCCCCTCATGAATTTTCATGACATAAGATTTCATGCAACCAAACACACCCTAAGTGATGTTAAACAGTGCTTGCCTTTGTTAAAATATACTCAAACTTCAAAAATGTTGTACACATTGAATTCATCTCACTTTTTGTTCTATACTTCACAAGGGTAAGATTAGGGCTGAACAAAAAACCGACCGAACCGACTAAACCGACCTAACCGATCAAAATCGAATCGATTGATTCGGTTTAAATTCGGTTCGGATCGGTTTCGGTTTTAAAAAAATTCAAACCGAAGTGGTCGGTTCGGTTTTCGATTTTTATGTGATTTTAACCGACCAAACCGAACCGATCGAATATATATAATAAATAATATATTTTATATATATAAATAATATAATATGTTTAAAATAGTCGGTCGGTTCGGTTTTATTTCGATTTTGGTTCGATTTTAGTCGGTTCGGTTCGGTTACGGTTTGCATAAATTAGAATCGGTTCGGTTTCGGATCGGTTTTGTTAATGGTCAGTTCGATTTCGGTTTGAAAATTTTAAAACCGACCTAGGTCGGTTCGGTTCACGATTTAGGTGAAAAACTGAACCGATGGTTCGATTTTCAGCCCTAGGTAAGATAATATCTCACCTTAAGTAGTTTAAGGCAATGAAAAAATAGTTACTGAGTATTGGATAATTTCAAAGGAGAAGGAGCCAAATTTGAATGAGAGGAAGAATATGGAAGAGAATAACTATTATTATTGTACAATGACTATACCGAATAATTTTTTTTAAACACACTAATTTCATTGGACTATTCTAGAAAAGACCTTTGCTTGGACCATGATTCTAAAGGTGGGTGTTTATAGAATAAACAATTCTAGCCAGCCATGTTTGTTAGTATTTTTTTAATTATTTTTTTACACTTCTACCCCTTCTATAGATAGTGTTTATGGTTGTGTTTTAAAGAAAATGGATAAAAAGTATAAAAACACAAAAAATTCTAAAAAAGACTAGCAAACATGACTGGCTAGACTTACTCTTATAGAATTCTCTAATTCTAGGCAGTCAGACTTTATAGTCACTTTATAGTCAGTTTTGGATTTTTACACTTCTACCCCTTCTATAGATAATGTTTACGGTTGTGTTTTAAAGAGAAAAGATATAAGTGTAAAATACTTAAACCTGACAAAAAAAATAGCTTTAAAGCCTGATTGCCTAGACAAACTCTATAAAATTATAAATGCCGAAGTGGAGATGGATGGCTAGGTATTTTGTGGGAGGACCTTATAAAAGTCTTTGAGAAACAAAGTCTAAACTTGTATCGACATCGACTGCCAAACTACATAAGCCTATTTTAGTATTGGGCTTCAAAATTTTATCATTATTAAGTTCAAAATTAAGTGATTAATAATCTTTTTTAATGCAAAATTAAGTGATTAAAATTGGGAACATGCTAGATACTGCATAATTTCAATCATTAGAAAAAGAATTTTATTTTTTATAATGATGGGCCGGCCCACCTTACGTTTAAACGTCGCCGTCATCTACAGTTGCTTCAAAGCATGGATGAAGAGAAGAGCTTACAAGACTTGAAAAATTGCTAAAATACATTTCAGTCCGACTCTCTTTCTTTCTCTACAGCTCTTTTTCTTCATCATTTCAAACCAAAGTAACAAACTTTATTTCAAACCCTAATTTCCCTCTCTCCCCAATTCCAGAAACCCTAGATTTCCACTATGGGCACACTCACAGGCTTGCAGGATCACGTCAGATTGGCCAGAGAGTACGCGAATGAGGGCATCTATGACACCTCAGTCATCTTCTTCGATGGCGCCATTGCTCAGATCAACAAGTAATTTCTCTTTCTTTCTATGTTTTTTGAATACCCATTGTTGTTAAAGTGTGAAATTTGCTTGATTTGATTAATGGGTAGTTTAGGGTTTTGATAAAGGTGCATGCTTGAATTGTGAAGTTTGGTGATTTTTTCTTCAAAAAGATTGAATTTTGATGTGGGGGTTTCAGGCATTTGAGCACATTGGATGATCCATTGATCCGGGCGAAATGGATGAATTGCAAGAAAGCTTTATCTGATGAGATAGAAACAGTGAAGCAGTTGGATGCAGAGAGGAGGGCATTGAAGGAGGCATTGGGTACGAGGCGTCCGGCTTCGCCTCCAATTCCGACCAAGTCTTCGTTTGTGTTTCAGCCTCTGGATGAGTACCCAACTTCATCTGGGGCTCCTCCAATGGATGATCCGGATGTTTGGGCACCACCCACTAGGGATAATGTGAGTAGGAGGCCAGCTAGGGGTGGGCAAGTGGGGATGAGGAAATCGTCCCAGGATCCGACTTGGGCGAGGAGTTCAGCGAGTAGGGGAGGGGCAGCAGCTGGAAGGGGAGCTAAGACAAATAGGTCGACTTCGGCTGTTCGGGGGTCGACGGCTTCTGGAACTGGAAAGAAGGGTCCTGGATTGAACAAGTCCAATTCTACCAGGAGTAGTGATTCAGTGGTGAGTCTAGTTACATTGTGTAGATTCATCGAATTGTATGAATTGTTTCTAATAGCAATGCTGTGATATAATTAACGAGAAATGTGCCTTTTCGCAACTTACTACTGCTTTAGTTTTGATTTAGGTATAATCTAGTTGTGTATTCAACAGAATATGTCAGCCAAGGTACTGGTTTTGTAATTGCTCTAGAAATTTTTGAAGTGTTATATAGTCTTGATTAGGACACAAAATCCATTATATGCAAAAATAGTTCAGGAAGCAATCTGTATGTGTAAGTACCTATATCGAAAGTAATGTAAGGATTAGATAACTGTCTTGTTAGAAAACTTCCAATTGCAATAACTGCAAATGAGGGCCATGACATTTGTTGCAATCTATGGCATTCTATAGCCTTGGACATTACCACTGGGTTGTTGTTTTTAATGTTGTGTTCTTAAGCTTTTGCCTTTATAACTTCAGAATGGTGATACTGAAGAAGGAAAGACAAAGAGGTTGCAGTATGAGGGACCTGATCCAGATTTGGCGGCCATGCTAGAAAGGGATGTTCTCGAGACCAGCCCTGGTGTTAGATGGGATGATGTTGCTGGCTTAAGTGAGGCAAAGCGACTTTTAGAGGAAGCTGTCGTTCTTCCATTGTGGATGCCCGAATATTTCCAGGTATGCAAGACTGTAGAAACTGGTTGATTATTCGTTATGCTTAACAAAGACTAGAAGTTCTAAGGTTTTAAATTTGTAATGGTGACAAATACATACATCTAATCTTTTATCAAAGAGGTGCAACTTATTGAAGAATGTTTATTTTTTTGAGTAGATAAAAGAACATATCAGATTTATACGTACAACTTGTGCCCCACTCAAGAGGGGGATAGAAAGAAAATGGAACTTTCTCCTCTCTCATGTTTGGCTGTTCCATATCCATGGTTGATTCCGCACCTTAAGGCATGCCAAAAGGACATCTGTAAACTTAATAACTCAGCTCCTGGATTCTTATGAAAACATGAATTCTATACCACTGAAGCTGCCTTATACCTTTCATTTAGTTTATAACTCTTAATTAGTCTGACTAGTCAGCACAGCAATTGTCCCTCATTCCCTCCATATGACCTGAAGATACTCTAAGACCTCCGCAGAACATGAAAAATGCTCTTTTGAACTAATGACTGGGGCATTCTTTTTAGTACAAGTTTTAGTTCTAACAATAACATTTCTACATTATCAGGGAATTAGAAGGCCATGGAAAGGAGTTCTAATGTTTGGGCCACCTGGTACTGGAAAGACACTTTTGGCCAAGGCGGTTGCTACTGAGTGCGGGACTACATTTTTCAACGTTTCTTCTGCCACCTTAGCCTCGAAATGGCGTGGGGAGAGTGAGCGCATGGTTCGATGCTTGTTTGATCTTGCAAGGGCTTATGCTCCGAGCACAATTTTCATTGATGAGATTGATTCTCTTTGCAACTCTAGAGGGTAGTACTTTATTCACTGGTTTATCTTATGGATGTTTTAATTTTTTAATCCATTTATTTTTACCTGCTTAATATTTTATGCTTTTGCATTGAGTAAGATATTAGCAAATACATACCGATTGACTAATAGGTGCTTTTGAGGGCCATTTTTGGAGTAAACACATCTTAAATTGTAGATTATAAGATTTAATAAATTTGTCAAAATCTGCCCTCTTTTTGATAAAAAGTATGATTACTTGTAATGAATTCATTGGTATACATGTTCTGTTTTTTTGGCATGTAATACATATGCTTGTCATTTTTCAATTATTGATGACTTCATTTGTGCAGGGCTTCAGGGGAGCATGAATCATCTAGAAGGGTGAAGTCTGAACTTCTCGTACAGGTAGATGGTGTTAACAACAGTGGGACTAATGAGGATGGAGGACGTAAAATTGTGATGGTCTTGGCTGCTACCAACTTTCCTTGGGATATTGACGAAGCATTGAGGTTGGACTTCATTTCAACTCTACACTAAGACTTTTATCCTTCACAAGTCCCTTTTATCCACTTTCTAGATCCACATCACATAGGCTATTATCCAGATGGTCTTGCATCTACTTTTTTCAAAATTTGTTGCCTTGATATAATGCAGGAGAAGGTTGGAAAAAAGAATATATATTCCTCTTCCAAATTTTGAGAGTCGAAAGGAGCTTATTCGGATCAACCTCAAAACTGTCGAGGTACATTCTTCCTTTATTTTTACACTCCAAAACAAACAAGATCACCTAATCACATTTTTCTTGTGTTAATTTCTAGGATCAGACAACATGCCTTCATTTTATTATTATTATTATTTTTATCTGTTCAAACTTAACTGGTGTACATTAAGCTAGATTCAAAAAGGAAATTTTGTCTCCTAGGGTCTTAAATTGTTAAACTGAATGGGGATAACGACAGAAAGTATCATTGCTGGATTGAGATAGAGAGTTCTTCATAAGGAGGCCTCAAGAATTATGATGGGCAGGCAATAATGACTTGAAATGGGGTGCAAATTATTGTATATGGTTTAGTCTAAACATCTCTTTATGAATGGCCACTTCTTGTGATCTCTTCAATTTCTATAAATAAAGTTGATCCCTTCGAAAAAAAAGGGTTCCTGGATGATGGCTGCTAACGGATCTTTCCATGACACCATGTGGCAATATTTTGTAATGCCCCAGAATTATACTCATAATGCCATCCCATTACTGGGATTCTGCAGTTTGTCATCTTCTTGCCACAGGGAACCACCACCCTGTCTCAAATGTCAAGTACACTTTTAAAATTGCAAATCCCTATTTTTGGCAAAGCCAAACTTGCCATCAACACACTCATAACCCTTTTTTGATTGTATTTGATGTTGAAATTTAAATTCTGTTGCAAAATTGTTTAAGTGGATTTGATTAAGTGGGATCGTCTTCACCTATAGTGCAATGGTGTTTTCCGGCATCACTTCTTCCTGTTATTTTGAAGCAAGTGACAGGGAATACTTGACTGCCTCTCGGTGAGCCTTCACAAGTCTCAACTAACCTGATTGGTCTACTCTGGCTATATGATCCGAGTTCTCCCATGTTGGCCATGGAGCTCAACCATCAATTTTATAAAATACTTGAAAAAGTGTTCTAATCAAACTGTTGGCCATGGAGCTCATGGAGTCGATTAACCATGCTGCTAATTCTGTATATACCACCACCATGGGCCAGGGAACTCATTTATGGGTCAGTGAGCTTGATATAATATTCTCAACTGTGAGATACCGAAGTGGAAATTTGGATACACTTGGAATGGGCTCAGATTCATATATGTAGCCCCAGTTGTCAAACAAACAAACAAAAGGCTTCTGCTTCGGTTAAAGATTAATGAGATTTTCATCATCTATTGAGGTTTTGTTGCATATTTCACGTCCTTAAATTTTCTTTTGTCATCTCTGTTCAGGTGGCTGCTGATGTTAACATCGATGATGTGGCCCGTCGAACTGATGGGTACAGTGGAGATGATCTTACAAATGTCTGTCGAGATGCTTCATTGAACGGTATGAGGCGTAAAATAGCAGGCAAGACGCGTGATGAGATCAAGAGTATGGCTAAGGAAGAAATTAAAATGGACCCAGTTGCTATGTGTGATTTCGAAGAAGCTCTGACCAAGGTCCAAAGAAGTGTTTCTACTGCAGATATTGAACGTCATGAGAAATGGTTTTCAGAATTTGGATCAGCATGAAACCAGAAAGTCAATTATTATTCATTATGTGGCTCTCATTGCTTGTTTTCTCATCGAGATTCCCTCTAGAAGCTATTCCGAAAATTCTGATCATCGTCTTGACTGTTGTGTTGAAAAGATTGTACTCTGATGTTTCATACATGTAACCCAAGCCTCATTCTCAATATAATGTAATTTGATAAGTGATCTGATTTTTGCCCACAAGTGGATGGGTGAAAGCTTCAATTGTGTTCTAGTCTTGGCTTTTACTTTTGCACAACTCGGAGTGTTTTTTCCGTGTCAGTCGGCCAAAGGGTCTAAAGTTAGAATGCTTCAGGTTCCTTTGGCCATCGGGATGCAACTGGTACAGTTACTGTATCACACTGTATGGCATGGATTTGGTAGACTCGATTAGGGTGAGGTGTAAAGCGGAAGATGATTTCGAACCAGTTTCATATATGTAAAATTTGTTGAAAGTAACAGTATCTAAGGGTATGTTTGGTTAGTCATTTTTTTTTAGAAATTATATCCATTTTTCTTGTTGTGCAGTTTTTCGCTGTTTCAAGTCCGAGGGGGAGGCTTTGGAAAAGGTTTCAATTTTCATATTTATTTTCCGTGCAACCAAAGAGACTTTAATACTATTTGTAATGTTTTCTAGCCAACTAGTAGCAAGTTTGTGCCAAGTTAGTGTGTTCGTCACAATGAAGTACTGGCGGGACTTAACATGTACTGCCTAACATAATACACTATATATCCCCCCATTCTGACTTTTTTCATCAGCAGAGGCCATCTTGATTTGGTTTTAGCAGTACTCATCCATAAATTTGATCATCTCCATTGTACCATCCATGGAAACGAGGTCTAATGTTATATCAAAATTTCGCAGAATATTCTATTATAAGATGCACTTTTCTATGAAATATTATCCATGGTCACGAACCCATCGATACGCCAATATTTTTCTGCAAAACATCCATGGTAGCAAACCCATTGCATACGCTATACTACTCCATTAAAAAATTGTATCATGTTAACCTTGTGAAAAATCCTTATGCTTGTTTTGTTGATGAGAAAGTCAAGTATCCTCCTTCACATCCACACCAACATTTCTACTTTTATTTGACATATAGTTTTGTGGTAAGCCCCGTCAGAGTCAAAACGTTGTTCATGTCGTCTCCTCTCCCAAAACATTGCTTAAACCGCCCATTAAATATCACTGGTGAAAGCTTTCTATATATAGATAAATCCATTATTGACACTAATCACAACAACCCATCACAGCCTTAAAAACTCCACAACACACCTTCAAATCTAAACCAAGTTATGGTGTGTTTGAAAATGAGCTTCACCTATTCATCTCTTCTTCTTGTTGTGTTCAGTGTGTTCATTGGTGGTATAAGAGCTGATTTCATATCAGGTAAGGCCATTTGTTCTGTTTTAGAGGTACTTGTTATTTGAGGATGGTTATGTTGTTTGTGTTTTGAGTGTTATTGATGTGTTTTGGATGAACTGGTTTTGCAGATTTAGCTTGTAACTTGACTAATTGTGGGCAAGGGACTTGCGTGCCTTCAAGTGGTCCATTTCTTCCTTTTGAATGTGTGTGTAAGCCAGGATGGAAGAATATTCAAATAGGCTCTATCACACTTCCATCTTGCACCATTCCTAATTGTAAGTCTCTCTTTTTTGTGTACAAACACACCTAAATATGCATAATGCACATGAAAATGACAAATCCAAAGTGTTATTTTAGGTAGTTTCATTTTAGTTTTTTTCAAAGTGAGCAAGTGATATTTAGGATCCCCAAACCTTAAAATGACAAGTATAACTGATTACATTCTCCCATTTTTATCATCATATACTTTTTTCTTAAGATCCTCGGCAAATGAGCTAGGAATAATTTCACTAAACACATTCTTCGGATAGATTCCCGCTAGGAAGTCAGCAAGCAGTCTTGTTGGTTTCTCTGAAGTGATGCTGGATGATGTAGTCAAGTTGTTGAAGTTCTCTCTTGATTCTGTATATAACATGCCTCAGATCCCATGGTAGTTCCTGGCCCTTCGTGAGCTTAGCATACACCATGTTTCATTTTGTAAAAGTAATATGATAAAATTTTGGTATTGAACCCAAGAGGAATCTGAGGCATCCATTATTAGTACATGTTTCCCACCCAAAATGATTCACTGATAACACGTGCACAAAGTCTTGGGAGGAAGGTGTTCGGATCATCTGCACCATGTAGAGATTCGGTCCTAACTCTGTTAGAAAACAAAGTGCCACATCAGCTTCTTATGTTTTTTAACAAGACGATTCTCTCAGTTAAAAAAAAAAATTCGTTGAGGCATAGCATTCTCTAAAAGAAGAAATCGAGACATTTATACCACCTTGAGTTTCTTAACGAAATATTTGCAGTGTCATCAAATTTGACATGTTGAAAGTAGATTCTGAGTTACAACCAAGTTTTACTTTCGGAATTTTGCAGGCACAGTAGACTTTGATTGTGGTGGTCAGTCTCCAGTATCACCTCCTCCTCCGGCTCCACTGTTGCCACCGCTACCCAATGTCACAGATCGTAAGCTTTTCACCACAACAATGAAATTAATTTATGTCCTTAACCTGGCATGGCATGCTTTCGGTTATGATCACATGACTAGATCGCTCATGAAATCCAATTTTTGGTTTTGTAGCTTGTGGCATTGCTTTTTGTGGGGATGGAAAGTGTGTACCAAATGGACCATCCTTCACTTGCCAGTGCAATCCAGGATCAGCAAATCTACTGAACTTGACTGGCTTGGCTTGTTTCCAAGAATGTAAGTCTGTTTTTATTTCTACTCTTTCAAGGGGAGTTTGTTAGTGCTTTAAGACTACATGAAACTAGCCAATATTTGTTCCTATAAAGAGACCCCCAACAACGCTTGGTGCTGAGCTGCTAGGGCATTTACATGTTTTGCACCAAATGCTTTTGTGGTGTGCCTTCATTACAACTACAAGTTTAATTTTGACTTGGTAAGATATATACATGAATATTTGCAATGACATTGCAGGTTCTTTTGGAGCTGATTGTAACGGTCTTGGATTTGAACCTGCATCACCACCGCCCCCAAGCACTTCTAGCTCGCCAGGAGGAAATGATGTACCCAATTCTTCCCGGGTTCTACAATCTCTAACTGCTTTACTGCTAGTTGGCGTATTTCTTTCATTCTTCTAGGCAGAAAAAGAAATAGATAAGAAGCTTACATTTGTCAAGGAGAGAATTGGCTTCATCATTCATGTAAAAGGTTACATTTGTTATGAAGAGAATTAACTTCATCATTCTTGTAATATATGGTTTTAATAGCTATCTGATATAGTGGATCGCAAAATTCCTAATTGTTGCTTTTATTAAAATTTCTAAATTATCATAGGAAGAACAAATAAATGCAAACTTATTGCTATCCATGATCTATTTGTTCTTTAGACACAATCAACTCTTCAATGTGTGAAAAAAATATATACCAGGATAATAATGTTACTGTTATTGTCAATAGAATTGACTATAAATACTTTGGTCAGGCATTTTGGTGATCGTTAAATTTGTGAGAGTTGAAAAATAAAAATAACAATTCCGATAGTCTGTTGGTCTATGTGTACTCGTAACGAAAGGTGGTGTGTATTAGCCGTCTTTCATAATAAATTGAATTTCATTTCTGTTTATGTCCGGGTGAAACTCTTTCCCTGAAAGAAAATAATAAAATTTATGTATCGATTTGTAACTAATCCCTATGTCTAGGGTTTGCATTTGCAGAATTATGCACATGATGTAGATTGGTACAGTTGTTGGTAGCACTGTATTTAGGATAGAAGGAAATGGTGTTGTGTTGTGTTCTTGTCTGAGTTTGTTGCTTGCTCATCCATATGTTTTCCAGGAGTACATACAACCTTAGTTACCCCATTGGAATGTCACTATGTCAGGGACACAGGTAAGGGAAGAAAGAGCAAGGGAGCTTTATCAAATAGTAATTACTACAGGTTTGTTTGATTAGAGAGAACAAAAAATCAGAGAAAACATGTAAAAATAGTAATAAACTTTCTAAGGGTTCGAATAACCATGAAAAACTAAAGAAACATAGTCATCTCTTCAACAACACGTGCTAGTTGATGTCGATCTTCAACCATATCTTTCTACCAATGGGGTACTAACTCAACTGGTAGACTTGTGGAGGATGGTATCACAAATCCATTAAACCTTGCCGGTGGCATTGGGGTTCGGAGGGATTTACAAAAAACATATGTTTCTTTCAAAATCAGTAAGTAGATTTTCTAAGGGTTGTGACTCCAACTTTTCCACTTCTAACTTCGTATGAAACAAACACCGCCTTAGTATCTTGTGTTTTAGTTCTCCAGATTTTGATTAACCAATCTAGAGTGTTTGATTCTTCAAGCAATATTCAAAGATCAAGAATGATATTATTTACTTTCGATCAACTCCGTTGAGCATATGGATTTTGTTTAAGGTAAATGCAAGAATGAGTATAATTGGGTTCAAACAAAGCCATCAACCCTCCTGAGATGGAAACAAGTACAACCACAGCGCAAGCCAGAGACATTTCTGTCTTCTAACATAATTGTCCTCCAAATGAATGTTTCAAGATTCACATTTCTGTCCTCTTCCATAATTTTGTCAAACTGTTTCATGGTAAGCAACGCCAGTGGTCAAAACATAGCTTAGTTCGCCTGCCCAACAATATAAAAATGCCATCTACAAGACTACAACTGCAATTACAATAACTATACCTTATGGTATCCACAGCATAAAAGTACACTTCTGTTTCTCAAGTTTTAGTGGCTCTAAATCTAAAGTCTTTCGATCGGGGTGTCTTGAAATGAATCGCATCATTTTCTCTTCATTTCATCTCCTTCTACTTGTTCTGTTCATTGGTGGTAGCATCGCTGATCCCTTATCTGGTAGGAAGCACATTTATTTTTGTTCTGTTTGTGCAAGTAATGACTGATTTTGGACAGAGAAATTGCGTATAACATTATAACTTGTCATATGCAATGCTGAAGTGGGGATGCCCTTAGGCGAGAGCGTAATTAATGTGTATATATGAGTGATTGCAGACGTTGCATGCAACTACGTTAACTGTGGTGAAGGAACTTGCCTCCCTTCAAATGTGACATTTCCTCCATATGAATGTAAGTGTAATCCAGGATGGAAGAAGATACAACTAGGCCCCATGACATTTCCATCTTGCAGTGTTCCTAACTGTAAGTCTTTCTTGTGTGAACAAATACACCATGGATTCATATTGTTCTGAAAATACTTTGTCACTTAAAATGTTTGAGACATTTTACCCATTGAATTTTCTCCTGACATTGCAGGCACAATTGACTTCAGTTGTGGACCACCTCCTTTGAGTGTTCCACAGTTCAATCTTACAGATCGTAAGTTTCATCACCACTATTACAATACTGTGTCCTAGTTTGGCATGGCATGGAATCCTAGCTTTAGTTTATCAATCATTCACTGAAGTATGTAGGAACGTATATGAAAATACCAAGTTTTTGTGTTTTGTAGCTTGTACCTCGACTTGGTGTGGTGACGGAACCTGTGTAGCGAGCGGAACATCTTACATTTGCAAATGCAATCCAAAAGCAACTAATCTATTGAACAAGACCAACTTGGCTTGTTTCAGAGATTGTAAGTAAGCCCTTTTAACTATTTAGTTTAAAGCAACTAATCTATTGAACAAGGCCAGCTTGGCTTGTTTCAGAGATTGTAAGCCCACCTTTTTAACTATTTCGTTTAAGTTTCAATTCAATGTTGAACTCTCACGAGCTAATAGATTAAGCTTTTAGAGTAGATAATACTTTAAAAGTTAAATAATTAAGTAATTATGTTTTTTGTCAATGATAATTTATTCAACGCGTTACAGGTTATTTTGGAGATGATTGCAGGGGCCTTGGGTATGGACCTCAACAACCATCACCACTACCATCACCATTACCATCACCATTGCCACCAAACAGTCCCACTCCTAACTTGCCTAAAAATGACACCGGTAATAAATTTTCTTATTTGTTTTAATCCTTGAGTATAGTAAAACAATAATTATGCTTGGATATCTGCTTCACTAGTAATCTTGTCTGGGTTTGTTGCTTGCTCATCCATACGTTTTCCAGGAGTACATACTTACAACCTTAGTTACCCCATTGGAATGTAACTATGTCAGGGACCAAGTTAATGGAATAGCAAGGGAGCTCTATCAAATAGTAATAACTACAGGTTTGTTTGATAAAGAGAGAACAAAAAATCTGAGAAAAAAAAAATGTAAAATCGTTAAAAACTTTCTAAGGGTTCCAAATATTTTACAATGAAAAACTAAAGAAATATAGTCATCTCTTCAATAACATGTGTTAGTTGATAAAGGTCTTCAACCATATGTTTCTATCAATAGGGTACTAGTTTAGCTGGTAGACTTGTGGCGGATGGTATCACAAGTCCAGGGTTTAAACATTGTCAGCGGCATTGGAGTTGGGAGGGGTTTAAAAAACAAACCATATGTTTCTTTCAAAATCAGGAAAATAAATTTCTAAGGGTTCGGAATATTTTATCACGAAAACTAAAGAAACATAGTCATCTCTTCAACAACATGTATTATTTTACTTCTTCTGTTTCTCATGGAGTTTTTTCTTTCAAGAAAGCATGGCATTCGGAGAAGGGGAAGGGGACGAGTTATCATTATCTGTATTTATATTGGATAGGGGACTAATACCAAATACCCTTACAACCCATATGGTCAACGGATAGATATTACAAAACAAAAGGCTATCAAACAAATGGTCATGACTGATCACGTTCTTAATGTCTAATGTGAATCCGGATAGGCATCATAGCCAAACCTGCTTCCACCAAGCATCCATGGTGTTGGTACTAATTGAAACCACAGTTCTGAATTTAAATCAACTTCATTCATTGAGATTGCTTGAAAATATGCTTTTTCTTAATTAGAACCAAAAGTTTTAAAACAGTGAACACAAAGCAGGTACGGTGGTTTAGTTTTGTCTTTTGATTACTAAATCAACTCATGACTCCAACCTTTGTACTTCTAACTACTGAATGAATCAAACACCACCTTAGTATCTTGTGTTTTAGCTCTCCAGATTTTGAATAACCAGTCTAGAGTCTTTCACCATTCAAGCAATATTCAAAGATCAAGAATGATATTTATTATTTTTTATCAACTCCGTTGAGCATACGGATTTTGTTTAAGGTAAATGCAAGAATGCAGTATAATTGGTTTCAAACAAAGCCATTAACCATCCTGAGATGGAAACAAGTACAACTGCAGCACAAGCTGGAGATAGAAATCATACATGCTCAACATTTTACAGTGCCTCCAAATGAATGTATCAAGGTGCTATCACTGTCTTCTACCATAATTGTCCACGAAATGAATGTTTCAAGATTCACATTTCTGTCCTCTTCCATAATTTTGTCAAACTGTTTTATGGTAAGCAACACCAGTGGTCAAAACATAGCTTAGGTCGCCTTCCCAACAATATAAAAAATGCCCTCTATCTACAAGTGCAATTACAATAACTATACCTTATGGTATCCACAGCATAAAAGTACACTTCTGTTTCTCAAGTTTTCGAGGCTCCAAATCTGAAGTCTTTTTATTGGGCTGTCTTGAAATGAATCTCATCACTTTCTCTTCATTTCATCTCCTTATACTTGGTTTGTTCATTGGTGGTACTAGCATCGCTGATCCCTTACTTGGTAGGAAGCACATTTGTTTTTGTTCTGTTTTTGCAAGTAATGACTGATTTTGGACAATGAAATTGTGTATAACATTATAACTTGTCATATGCAATGCTGAAGCTTGGGGGATGCATTTAACTGAGAGCGTAATTAATGTGTATTTATAAATGATTGCAGAGACTGCATGCAACTTCGTTAACTGTGGTGAAGGAACATGCGTCCCTTCAAATGTGACATTTCCTCTGTATGACTGTAAGTGCAATCCAGGATGGAAGAAGATTCAACTAGGTCCCATTACTTTTCCATCTTGCACCGTTCCTAACTGTAAGTCTTTCTTGAGTGCACAAATACACCATGGATTCACATTGTTCAGAAAAATACTTTGTCACTTAAAAGGTTTGAGACATTTTACCCATTGAATTTTCTCCTGACATTGCAGGCACTATTGACTTCAGTTGTGGACCACCACCTCCTCAGAGTGTTCCACGGTTCAATCTTACAGATCGTAAGTTTCACCACCACTATTACAATATTGTACGTCCTAGTCTGGCATGGCATGGAATCCTAGCTTTAGTTTATTGATCATCCACTGAAGTGTGTAGGAACGTATATGAAAACGCCAAGTTTTTTTGTTGTTGTAGCTTGTAACTTGACTTGGTGTGGTGACGGAACCTGTGTAGCGAGTGGAACATCTTACATTTGCAAATGCAATCCAAAAGCAACTAATCTATTGAACAAGACCAGCTTGGCTTGTTTCAGAGACTGTAAGCCCTTTTTAACTATTTAGTTAAGTTTCAGTTCAACGCTGAGCTCTCACGGGCTAATAGATTAAGCTTTTAGAGTAGATAGTACTTTAAAAGTTAAATAAGTAATTATCCTTTTTTTTCAATGATAATTTGTTCAACGTGTTGCAGGTTATTTTGGAGATGATTGCAGGGCCCTTGGATTTGGACCGCAACAACCATCACCACTACCAACACCATTACCATCACCGTTGCCACCAAACAGTCCCACTCCTGACTTCCCTAAAAATGGCACCGGTAATAACATTTCTTATTTGTTTTAATCCTTGAGTAGTAAAACAGTAATTATGCATTAAAAGATCTGCATATGCAATCTAACGATAATTTATGGTCGAAAAATCCTAAATCCTATTCAGATTTTTTTAAAGGGTTTTAACGATAAAACTGCATTTTGGCATGATTTTGCAGGGCCAAGCAATGTGCCGAACTCTTCAAGCACTCAACAGTCTCTAACTGCCTTACTGCTCTTTGGCATATTTCTTCAATTCATCTTGTAGGACAATGAGACAGCCTTGTCTTCCTAGTTTTGACCTCCATGATGCTTGTTTTGGCAAAAAATTATATGCAAGGAATAAACTATCGTAGTTTGTATTATCTTATTTTTTAAGGCACAATCTAAATACAATATGCGGATGATCATCATTTACCTCATTCCAAACTATCCTCTTAAAGAATATCTCATACAACAATATGTGCAACTTGGATGTTATAGGTCGAATGATCCACCATTTGAATGTTTAGGTTCATTTTGACCTGTTCGGTTTGTCATTTTCATTAAAATTTACTCCAAATCCTCACTCATTTACGTTTTGCAAGTCGAATCACTACTCTCTGCAGCCATTCAACTCTTTGCTGACATGAATGAAATTTCTTGATAGGCATTGGATGGGCTTCCATCTCAGCTGTAGCATATTGCATTAGCCGCACCAATAATTAGATATTCTCCAATCCACGACCGTGCCCTACAAAGTCACTCTTGTTCTTGAAAGTAACCTTCTGTCCAGACTCAGTAAATTTTTTACACCAGAACTCAACTGGGCCATCTTCAGTTACATGCAAATGTCACAGAGAATGCAGTTCGAGAAAAATACAAAGAACACATTAATACAAATGAGAGTTCATGTTCAATGGCCTAAATTTATAAGCCAGGGCAACTAGCCATTGGCCTAGATGCACTATGAGATGTTGTCCATCCAAAAGCTGGATGTAAAAGCAAATGTATAACCACTACTTCACAAGGTTCAAAATCAATACACTCGGTTGTAGAGGACCTACCTAGCTACTACTTCACAAGGTTTCTCAATCCAATGGATTTATGTAAGTTTTGAGTTGAGATGGAAACAATCATATAACAAGCTGGCATGGAGCCTCAAAATCTTGCCAAACATTTTCACTACCTCTAAATGAATGTTTCAAAATGCACATCGCTGTCTCCAGTAAATTTGTCACAGTTATATAGTAAACACCGCCAGGAGTCGAAACATGTACAAGTCCTCTGCAAACATAGCATAGATCGCACAACCAATGTCAAAGCTCTCTACAACTGCAATTACAATAAGTCAACAAGCCAAAGCTACTAATGACTCAATTTTACAAACTGCATCTCTGATTCCATGTACTGAAGGCTCAATATGCTTTCAACTGGGGAGTCTTGAAATGAGTCTTATCGCGTTCTCTTCATCTCATCTCCTACTTCTTTTGTGTTGGCAGAGCTGATCTCATCTCTGGTAGGAAAGACACTTGATTTTGTTAATTTAAAGAGCGAAATTGTGTATAGAATGTAAATGTGTATTTGGTAAATGACAGACCTCACATGCAAGGTGGCTGACTGCAGCATAATTGGGTTCAAACAAAGCCATTATCCATCCTGAGATGGAAACAAGTACAACCACAGCACAAGCTGGAGATAGAAATCATGCTCAACATTTACAGTGCCTCCAAATGAATGTATCAAGACGCATATCACTGTCTTTTACCATAATTGTTCTGAAATGAATGTTTCAAGATTCACATTTCTATCCTCTTCCATAATTTTGTCAAACTGTTTTATGGTAAGCAACGCCAGTGGTCAAAACATAGCTTAGGTCGCCTTCCCAGCAATATAAAAAATGCCATCTACAAATGCAATTACAATAACTATACCTTATGGTATCCACAGCATAAAAGTACACTTCTGTTTCTCAAGTTTTAGAGGCTCTAAATCTAAAGTCTCTCGATTGGGGTATCTTGAAATGAATCGCATCACTTTTTCTTCATCTCATCTCCTTCTACTTGTTTTCTTCCTTGGTGGTAGCATTGTTGATTCCTTACCTGGTATGAAGCACATTTGTTTTTGTTCAGTTTTTGACATTGTGCAGCACATATCTACACATTTTCACAAACAAAGTGATACATTGTATCACCATGAATAGTATGGTCCTACAAGTGATACTATTCACGGTAATCTAATTTATTGTATCACTTTTTTTGTGTAACCATTTTTCATTTTTTTGGCTAAATTTAGTTTCGACTTAAAATTGTTTGGTGGATTGTAACAGCTCAAAAGTGTTACTGTTTTAGGAGTTGTTACAAATATGTCAATTTGGTGTAGTGTTTTCATTAAAATTTACCCCAAATCCTCACTCATTTTCGTTTTGCAAGTTGAATCACTTCTCTCTGCAGCCATTCGACTCATTGCCGAGATGAAAGAAATTCCTTGACCGGCGTTGGATGGGCTTCCGTCTCAGCTGTAGCATATTGCATTAGCCGCACTAATAATTAGATATTCTCCAATCCATGATTGTGCCCTACAAAGTCACTCTTGTCCTTGAAGAGTAACCTTCTGTCCGGACTGAGTAAAGTTTCATTAAGTAATGTCTTTCTCAAGTAACTTCCTTGGTTCATATTACTCCTTTTGCTCTTGGTTCTGGGCATCTCATGCCTCAACCAATCTTTGTCTTTCTGAAGTGAGGCCCTTGGCCTCTACTACCTTCTTCGTAATATCCTTTGGCCTTGCATCTCATGCCTTTGTGATGTAGAACATATGACTAAAATAATTAAAAACATAACGGACCAACGAAAGACAAAAGGTCGTAATCAGAATTTACAGATTTGGCGTCCGAGCTCGGAATAAGGCATGCAATACCTTTTCGGAAAAGGGAAACAACATTACAGGTACAACACATGGCTAAGCCGTGATGTATGGTGGTTTTAGGCATTTGAGGTTGTTTAGGTCTCCAAAACAACACTTTACTGTTTTTCAATAGGAATAGGAGTTTAGTTTTTGTTTTTCCAATAGGATTTAGTTTATGTTTTCCAATAGGATTATAGAAAATAGAATCCTGCTTCCTATTCAGAAGAATGAGTCTAAATAAGAGGAGGAAGTTGAGGAACCACCGCTAGACAATTATATGAATCATAGAATAACCTTTACCGCCATAGTAATTTTGAAGATTATTGGATCAAACCTGATATGCCAAACTTTTTAGAAAATCTGAAAGTTGAAGATTTTCTTGACTGAGTGGTGGAAATAGAGAGGTTTTTCGAGATCATGGAGCTTGCGGAAGCCAAGATGGTGAAGATGATTGTTTTTCGATTGAAAGCTTCTGCAACTGTTTGGTGGGATCAGCTACAGAATACCCTTCAAAGACAAGAAAATAATCGAGTTCAAACATGGAGAAAGATGAAGCAGCTTTTGCTGGATTGATTTTTACTTGCTGATTATGAGCAGATTCCGTACCGTATGTACATCAGTTGTGTATAAGGTATTAGAACAGTGACAAAATATACAGACTAGTTCATGCGACTTGCAAAACGTAATCACCTGACAGAGACAAAAAATCATAAGGTTGTAAGGTATGTGAACAGACTGAAACCCTATATTCAAGAAAAGATTGAGTTGCAAAATTTGTGGACTCTACAAAAGGCCATTAACATGACATTGAGAGGAGAATCAATGGAGAATGAGAAACATCAGACTTCCTTCCAGAAAGATACGACAGAATATTCCAATGGCCCTGTTGTTTCATCTGCAGATAAAGGAAACTCGTGCAACATAGTTCTGGTTATTCGAAACCTGCAATTTTTTTTGAGGATCTATGGAAGGGAGTAGCAGTACTATCAACAAAGGGCATAACAAAAACCAAACCCAGAGTGAGAATCCACATGCCAAACCTACAAAACATTTTTTATAGGTGCAACACACCTGGGCACCATTCTAATGTCTTTCCTGAGAAAAAACAAACCAATTTAGTGAAGTCTGACAGTGAAAATCATGATTAGGAAGAAGACAATGGGGATTTTGATAATGACTATGCAGAGGCTGAATTCACGGTTGAGGAAGCATATAAAGGGCAACGATATAACATTTTTTGCTCACTTTGTTCAATCAAGAATAAACTCTGTGATATGATTGTAGACAACGGAAGCTATGAGAATTGTGTTGAAGATATTGGTGGGGTACTTACAGTTGCCTGTAGAGTCACATAACGCGCCATATTCACTTGGTTGGGTGAAGAAAAGACCATCCGTTCGTGTTGCTGAGACACGTTGTGTGTCATTATCCATTGGTAAGCATTACAAAGATGACTTATTTTGTGATGTGATCGATATGGATGATTGTCATATTTTATTGAGTCATCCTTGGCAATACGATGTGGATACTATATTGAAGGTTCGTGATAATGTTGTGATTTTTAATTGAAAATATCATAAAATTGCTATGGCTCCTATGTCGGAATCAGAAAGTTTTTTAAAAGGAAAAAATTCTAGCTTTCTGATTTTGACTCATAGTGAGCGGGAGATTATTGAATCAATCAAAGAATCTGAATTTTTCTATCCAGTGGTTGTCAAAGATGCAGTTAAACAAAAATTGGAGGAGATTAATGCCAAATACAAAGTTGCAGCAAACAAACACAGAATAGTGAAAGTGTTTGATGAAGGAGATTCTATGATGGTGTTCTTGAGAAAGGAAAGGTTTCCAGCGGGTACATATGAAATATTGCAGCCAAGGAACTATGGTCCATACAAGGTGCTAAGGCGAATAAATGACAACACAAGTCATAAACTTGCCTGATTCCATGGAAATGTTCAACACTTTCAATGTTGCTAATTTGTGTGAGTTCCGTGAGGATGAGGCTATCTATCCTGACAATAACTCAGGGTCGAGTTTTTATGAAGTGGAAGAGACTGATGTAGAACATATGGTTGAAATAATTGAAGACTTAATGGACCAACTAAAGACAAAATGGCGTAACCAAAATTTACAGATTTAGCGTCTGAGCTCGGAATGAGGCATGCAATACCTTTCGGAAAAGGAAAACCATGTTGCGGGTACAACTCACGGCTATACCATGATGTATGGTGGATTTTAGGTGTTTGAGGTCGTTTAGGTTTCCAAAAATCCACTTTACTGTTTTTCAATATGGTTTTAGTTTCTATTTTCCAATATGATTTTAATCTCTGAAATTTTAGTTTTCCAATAGGATTATAGTTTTTGTTTTTCAATAGACTTTGGATTTTCGAAGACTCTAGGACAATCCAAAGATTGAGTTAGGTCTTTAAATTGCTTTCATGTACTGTTCAAGGAGATATTCGATCAAATTATTATTCAGAGAAGCCTTTGTGTTTTATCTTTTCTGGTGGATTTCAGATTGTTTTTGCTTGTGCTACGTCACTTTGTCAAATTTTCATCCTCCTTAAATAAGGACCTTAGCCTAAACTGCCTTGGTCCTTATTTGATCCTTCGACTCTAGGCATCTCATGCTTAAGCCATTTTATGTCTTTCTTAACTAAGGACATCAACCTTAATTGCCTTAAAGATTTAGTCATGTTCTCATTTCTGTTTCGATCATATCTTCCGTTTACTTGCTTTAGGATAAGCATAGCAGAGCAAAATATGCAAAGGATTTCTACTACATCCTGGAAACACTACCAAAAAAAGACGTTTCAGCAACGGCTAAAAACCGTTGCTAATTGGCAAAAAACCGTCGCTACAATGATTTAGCCAAGGCATAACAACCGTCGCAATACCGTCGCTAGTTTAATCGTCGCTATTTGAATCAGCAACGGTAAACTATCCCGTCGCTAATTAGCCACGGCAAAAAAATCGTGGCTAACTCAAAAAATTTCGTCGCTAAAGCTGTTGAAAATTTCGACAAAGACTGTCGCTAATTGTAAAATAGCGACGGTTTTTGCTAAATAGCGACGGTTTTTTTGCTGTGGCTATTTAGTGACGGTTTTTGCTAAATAGCGACGGTGTTTTGTCGTCGCTATTTAGCGACCGTTTTTTTACCGTGGCTATTTAGTGACGGTTTTTGCTAAATAGCGACGGTTTTTTGCCGTCGCTACTTAGCGAGGGTTTTTTGCGGTCGCTAAGGCTATTTAGCGGCGATTTTTTGCTGTCGCTAAATTGCAAATCTAATTGACAAAACAGCCACGGTATTTGCCGTGGCTATTTAGGGACAACTTTGTTGCAAATCATATTGACAAATGAAATTTACAAATTATAAATTACAAATTATAATTCATTTTTTATAATGAAATTAGCTATTAATGATTGTCCATTTTGAAAATTAATATCAACTACCAGAACTAAACTTAATTGATCAAAATTATAACAAAAATTACACAGTCTCTAGAATATCATACAAAAATTACAATTTTTTTTACAAAGAATCCATACAAAATGACAAAAAAAAAAAAAAAAAAAAAAAATTCGGTCTATAGAATATCCGAGATCTGAGATTTCATATCTCAAAGATTTCAGATCTCCGAGAGAGAGGCGGCAGGGATCGATGTCGAGGGAGGCGGCCGGGATCAGTGTCGAGGAAGCGGCAGACTTCTCCTTTGTGGGTTTCTTCTCTGGAGGTTGAGAGAAAATTTTTTGTTGAAAGAAATTTTTTGTTTAAGTTGGTTTGTAGAAAAAATTAAAATTTATATAGAGAAAGATAATTGAAGGGGATTGGTTGTGTTAGTTTCACGCGGTTTGGTTTAGTGCGTTGGATTGAGCTAAATTTTTTGGTGTTATTGACGGTTGAGATGAGGTTTCACGCGGATCGGTGATATTTTTTTTAAACAATTAGCGACGGTTTTTTGCCATCGCTAATATAAAAAAATGTTATTTTTTTTTAAAAACAATTAGCGACGGTTTTTTGCCGTCACTAATATAAAAATAATGTTATTTTTTTTTAAAATCAATTAGCGACGGTCGTTTACCGTCGCTAATATAAAAATAATGTTAATTTAAAAAAAATTAATTAGCGAGTAGCAAATAATTCATATAAACTTGTATTTAAAAAAGATTTAATGACATACTTACCGGGTACCCAACTTTTCTTCGGACATCTTTTTTTTTCAGAACTTTTATGAAACATTCTGAGGACTTCTTCAGACTTCAATGTCAAAGGTTGCATCTCTAAGCTTCTTTCAACCAAAGTTTCACTTGCTCTCCCCTCCTTATTTCACTCATTTGCATCTGATCTGATCTGATCTTCTTTATCTTCTTTGATTTTCTTTGATCTCATCTTCTTTGATTTGATCTTCTTTGATATGATCTGATCTGATCTTCTTTGATCTGATCTTTTTTTTATCTTCTTTGATCTGATCTTCTATGATCTTATCTTCTTTGATCTGATCCGATCTTCTTTGATCTGATCTAATCTTCTCTGATATTCTTTGATCTGATCTGATCTTCTTTGATCTGATCCGATCTTTTTTGATCTGATCTGATTTTTTTTATCTGATCTGATCTGATCATATATTCGACCGATCTAATCTTTTTCAATCTGATCAAAAACCAATTAGCCACGGTAAATTGCCGTAGCTAAATTCTTTAGTGTATAAATTTTTTTTTTAAAACCAATTAGCCACGGTAAATTGCCGTAGCTAAATTCTTTAGTGTTAAATTTAAAAAAAAAAAAAACCAATTAGCCACGGTTTTTTGCCGTCGCTAATAAAAAAAATCAAAAACCAATTAGCCACGGTAAATTGTCGTAGCTAAACTCTTTAGTGTTTAATTTTTTTTTTTAAAACCAATTAGCCACGGTTTTTTGTCGTCGCTAATAAAAAAAATCAAAAACCAATTAGCCACGGTAAATTGTCGTAGCTAAATTGTTTAGTGTTTAATTTTTTTTTAAAACCAATTAGCCACGGTTTTTTGCCGTCGCTAAATGTTTTATATATATTTTTTAAAATCCATTAGCTACGGTATGCTACCGTAGCTAATTATTTTTATTTGTAAATCTTAGCGACGGCTAAATTACCGTCGCTAATACATTAATTAGCGACAGTTTTAAGCCGTCGCTAAATATTTTGCGACGAATTTTTATAATTATGGGTTGAAATAGTATTGAAAGCAATTAGCGACGGTTTTTGCGTATAATTAGCGACGGTATAAAAAAACCGTCACTAATTTCCGTAGCTATTAAAGCTTTTTTTTGTAGTGAAATATGAGACATCTCTAGTCTTGCAAGTAGTGCCTCATACTAGCCGCATAGTCCACAGCCTAGCCGGCAGGTATATATTGAAAGCAAATGAAAAGAGAATGGAGATTGATTTTAGAAAACAAAGAAGAGGACCTGCCTTGCTACTATTTGACAAGGTAAATTTTCTCTTGAACTCAGTCCAGTGAGTCTGTGGAACTTTTAGACGGAAACAACCACAGCAAGCTGCCGACAAAAATCATGCCACCCATTTTCGGTTGCTTCCAAATGAATGAGTCAAGATGCACAACTCTCTGTCCACTCCCATCATTTAGTCAAACAGTTTTATGTAAGCATCGCCAGGGGTCAAAACATGTACATCACCTCCTCTACTATCCCCAACAAAAACATAGCTTAGATCACCCAACACATATCAAAGATATCGACAACTGCATTTCCAATAACTACACTTTTATGTCTTGTACAACATAAAAGTGCACCTCTGTTGCTCCAAATCTGAAGTCTTTCAATATGAGGCTTCTTGAAATGGGTCTCATCACCTTCTCTTCATGTCACTTTCTTCTACTTGTTTTTTTCATTTGTGGTAGCAGAGCTGATCTCATATCTGGTAGGAAACACATTTTTTTTTTGTTTAATTTGGACAATGAAAATGTAAACTTGGCCATGAGTGCAATGGGCGTGTGCATGCATGATTTTAAGGCCATAATAATTTGTGTTTGATAATGGCTGCAGACTTGGAAGCTTGCAAGTACGCGAATTGTGGAGAAGGGACATGCGTGCCTTCAAACGGGACATATCTTCCATATGACTGCAAGTGTAAACCGGGATGGGAGAAGTATAAACTGGTTACCACATTCCCATCTTGCACTGCTCCCGCTTGTAAGTCTCACTCATCGTGCATAATTGAATTTTTTTTAATTAAAAACCAGACCATGTAGATATTTTTACGAATTGAATTTACTCGGTAACTTTGCAGGTTCAATTGATTTCAGTTGTGGATATCCACCTCCTCCCAGTAGTCCCATACTGCCACCATTCAACCTTTCAGATCGTACGCTTTTCACTACAACCACTGTTACAATTGGATGTTCTAATAATACCCTGGCATGGAATGCTTTTGTTTGTCGATTAATCAATTAAGTATGTAGAACAAAGTATATGAAATCATCAAGTTTTTGTTTGTTTGTTTGTGTAGCTTGTACCTTGGCTTGGTGTCTGGATGGAACCTGTATAGCAAACGAAACTTCCTATATTTGCAAATGCAATCCAAAAGCAACTAATATATTGAACAAGAGTAACTTACCTTGTTACAGAGATTGTAAGTTAGCCTCGTGACTTTAAATTTTATTCAACTCTTAATAATTTTTGGTGATCCTGCTCTAAGTAACAATAACCTTCGATCTATTGCAGGCTACTTTGGAGCTGATTGCAAGGCCCTTGGATTCGGATCTGGGCAAGCATCACCATTACCATCAATACCATTGCCACAGCCAGGAAACGGTAACAGCAAATTTGAAATTGTTTAACTGGTGACCCATGGCTAAAAAAAGTGGACTAATCAGGACATCATCTCCTTGTTTTGAACTAAATAAATTTCTAGCACACAACCTCCTCTTCGTCTGGATTTGGGGTGTCACAATAAATCCAATAAGAATGATTTAAGTTAATCTACAATTATATTGATTCCATTAAAATCAACTTAACACAATTTATCACCACTGAATTATATTCTTTTAGACTTTAGCTCTATGAAGATTTGCACAGTCATGTTTCTGTTGCTACGGCAGAGTACCAAACATCCTTTGTTTAACCCTTGTCAACTGTTGAAAATTCTTTGGCTTGAAAAATTGTTGCAACTTTTTAACCTCAAATCTACGTAACATTCAAATGCATTTTTCTGTGATTCTGTAGGGCAAGGTGGGTTGCCAAATTCTTCAGGAGCACAACTATCTTTAACTGCGCTACTGCTCTTTGGCATGCTTCTTTCATTCTGTTAGGAGAAGGAGGCCAAATCATTCCTTGTTTCAACACGACGCCTTTGTTTTGGGGGAATTTTTATATGTACTATTAAGGAATCAACTTTCATCAATCTTGTAACGTTTTAGTTGCTTTTTCAATTAGAATGCTAATTGCGGAAATCTGAAAATGGCGATTAGCAATTAGCATAACTGTCTCTAGTTTTATAGTTTGTTGATTTGTACTTTTTTTTAAAGCATATAGCATATTATATTAGATAGGAGAACAAAACATCTATCCGGCAAGGATAGCTAACTTGTGAGCTCCACCATTGATAGCTAACAAAACTATTACGCCCCAATTTTCGAAGAAAACGAAAATCCTAAAATCCACGTAGGATTATCCGTTTTCCCAAAAGAATGGTGGATACTATGGTTGATTTATTTATGGATGACAAAGTGTCACCATAAAAGAGTTTTGAGGAGTAATTGATTTTTTATGTTCTTTTCCACAACTTCGAAAAAAAATAAAAAATTTTGTATACAGACTTGCTTGTATACGTGTAATATAATTTTGGGTATGCAGACTTGCTTGCATATCAGTGCACCGTTCCATGTGAGTTCGGTTGTACGTGTAGTATCTAGGAAATGTTTGTCATGGATCGAACTTCGGGTGAGATGACGTGTTCCTCGATGTGGCACCCCGCTTGGAACATGTACGCTCCGAGTGGTTTCGAAGGCAAGGGAGACACGTTTAGGTGAGGTGTGTTCGGCACAAGAAGGATGTGTGATTGTGAAAAGAAGCGAGTTTTTTTTTTTTGGTATGTACTTGATTGCCTTAAAGGAAGAAACTACATGCTCATTCGACCAGTGAACGAGAACTATGTCTTCCTAAAGGTAGAAAATGTGTTTTGTTGATATTTCAATAATAGTCTAATATGACTATGATTTGTATCGTTGTTTGAAAATAAATTGCATTTATGAGGATTGATAACTCATAAATTTTATCCGTTTGTTTCTAACCGTTTCGTGCAGGATGGTAAGTCTACTAACAATTTTTGCAAGTCAGACTTGCCATAGTCAACTTCTACAGTGTAAGTACAAGTAAATGCATATTTACTTATTAGGATGATGACATGATTGCCTCGTTGATGAACTAAATTTTTGGAATTGTGTTTTTCTTTCCTAACACCTTTGCCTCATGGAGGAATTACCTGTTGGTGTGGTTGTTTATTGTTTTTGTTTAGTTTGATGTTATCACGTGCATATTTATTGATTTTGGGATGAAGATTTCTCACACCAGTTTTATTGCTGACCCAAGTGAGCTTTTGCTTCTTGGGTACATTCCTTTGGGAATGTAGCCGGTTAGTCTTCAGGTTTAGAGATTTTTGAGTAGCGTTACTGGAGTTCGGTTAGTGGGGCTAGCGACGTCAGAGTTTCATGGTTAGATCAATTTTAGTTTGTTTTAATTTTCTAAATTACGTTTTAGTTGTTGTTGCTAATTATTTATGTTGTTATTGAATTTTCACGTCCCGAGTTTTGGGGGAAACGGATAATCCTATGTGGATTTTAGGATTTTCGTTTTATTTAAAAATCGGGGCTTGACAATATAGCATATTATATTAGATAGGAGAACAAAACATCTATCCAGCAAGGATAGCTAACTTTTGAGCTCGACCATTGAGCTCTTGAGGAATATAATTACAATACCAAGCACATTGAGTTGAAATTAAGCTCTTAATACTACAAATTAGAGGACGCCACCTCCAACACTCATTAGTCTATTCCTTCTGGTTGTGTTCGTTCATTCAACATAGTAATCAGAACTCCCGAGTCTCCCAGCAAGAATCTTGTTTGCCACTGACGTGATTAGATTAGCAAAAGTGTCGCCTCAGCTGCGAAACATTTAGCAGTTGTTCTATAAAAAACTTTCCCTGAGATGGCGGAAGCAATCCACGCTAGGACATTGCCACAATAGTTCACAACCAAAACACCAATAGCTCCTTGTTGAAAGGATGTAAAAAAAACATCATAAGTGACAAAAATCATATCAGGGTTAAGAACAGTGGGGATAAGTCGATGGTTCCTAACAAGGGAATTGAGTTTATGATGTCGGACAACTAGGATCTGAGCGTGAATAAGAGCTAGCCTGCGAGATAGATGAGAAGTGGCAGGTTGAGAAGGGGAATGACTTGGTAAAGGGGCAAACGAGGGAGGTGCCATGTCCAAGTTCGACTGGTGATCCGTAACTGCTGTCTCTAGGATGTGATGAATGGCGACTGGTACGATGGTGTTTGTACTGGAATGGGACCACAAACCATTGTTTATGTCGAATTGAGCAGGTTCTGTTAAAGGAGGTGAGAAAGTGGGGATAGTGAAGCGTGTTTTTTGGAAGATGACATTGTTTATAGTAAGCCAGATGGTCTGGAGCACTGCTGTGAATTGGGATAACATTTCATCTTTGGTGATAGGGTGAGCATTCATTTTTTCCCACATGAAAATAAGAGCACTGATTGTGGTAACTGGGATATTGGCATTTGGCCAGAGAATAGGAATGGGAAAGAACTACAAAAGTCTAGAAATGACCGGGCATAGGAAGAAGAGGTGGGTAACATTTTCTTGGTGGTTGTGACAAAACACACACCAGTTCTCAATAGGCACATGGAGCCTATTCAAATTGGTCATATTGGGGTGCAGGTTCTGAGCTATTTTCTAGAGGAGAAACAGAGCATTGACAAGTGCTTTGATTCTCCAAAGCTCGTGAAAAAGTTTGGCTCGATATACAATTTGTTGATGAAGAATATATGAGGTGTGCTGTTGATTTGCCTCATCAGTAAAGTTCACGTTTGTCAGAAAGTTACAATTTTTTAAACTCACCCAAAACATACTTTCGAGCAATTCCTTCCAGTGAGTTCCTTAAGGAGTAACATTTGTACACCATACATCCGATTGAATGTGATCTTAAAAGAGAACCTTGAGTTTGTTGGGCAATCAATTAAGTACAATATGTTATCAATGTTGTGAAGCGAATTTGTATCACAACCCGTTGAAATTGTCAGTGAAAGCCACTTTCGGGGAAATTTTGTGCAAGCAAATTTGCACTATTGATTCTTACGCTTCAAAGGGATCAAACTTGGGTCATTAATAATGAAGTTTAAAGACCAACCACTGTACCAAAGAGTTAACATGTTCTCATCTATTGAATGAAGTTTTAAAAATATCGTGTTTTTAGGTTTATATAAAAATTTTCAAAAATGCTAAGAATGTACTATTTTATTTGAAAATTGAGTTGATATGTCCACTGGTTGTAGAATCATATGCAAGATTTTAGGTGGAAGTCTTTGGATCCCAACACAAGAATCATCAAGAAGACAAAGTTGTTTGTGTTGTATTTAAACCAAAACTTAAGACTCTAGTTGATTCAATGGAAACAAGAAGAATAGAGACATACCTTTTTCCATAGCGATTTTCCTATTATTGTGATGAGTTTGGATCTTCCGATTAATTCAAGCGTGTCCAAAGTTCTCTGTTGAGAGGATACAGAAGACAATGCCAAAGGTTTTCTCTGTTTTCACGCATACGCTCAATCGGGGACCAACCCATATTTATAATGCCCATAAGTCATAACCCTTCAACTTACGGGCTGTGAATTTCCAATTCTGCCCCTCATTGAATCAGAAATTACATCCTTATTTACACCATGTTATTTATTAATACATTCTAGTCCAACATCCCTATTAGATCACATATTAGATGGACTACACTTTAAGATAGCAATACACGTTATATTACATATGTGTGCCCACATTATTGGATTTGTCCAACAATCTCCCACTTGGGCCACATATGTTACCTTTAATGTGTATAACCTTATGAGCTCAAAACTTGCTATCACAAGTAAAGGTATTCCGAAACAATCTCGTCCATTGACTATACTGATATAGGATTAAAACAATTTGCGTCACATTTAGCGTAACGAAATCCATCAATAGTCACATATACCAATATAATCAAATGACATAGATCAAACATGGATGTAGAGCATGGAAATTACATGTGATGTGATCCAAACATGTCTATTTCCAACCGGTCCAACTTTAATCTTTAATGAGATCAAACATATAATAAACAAACAATTGACTGAAGACTTTATTTCTGCAGAAAATACTAAATTACACCAATGTGTCCAAAAAATCCATCATAGAACAACAAAACTCCCACTAAACCATGATATCCTCATGTGACATAACACCCATATGAGCGGTGTGCTCATGAAAGACCTTGGGTGGTAATCCCTTAGTAAGCGGATCCACAATCATGGAGTTTGTCCCAATATGCTCTATGAAAATCTGTTTATTCTCTACTCTCTCATTCACAACCAGGAACTTTATGTCAATATATATGATTTGACCTAGACGAGCTCCTGTTGTTGTTGGCATATAAAACTGCGGACTTATTGTCACAATATAACTTTAGTGGTCTTTCTTTGTCATTCAAAATGCGCAGCCCAGTGACAAAATAACGCAACCATAATCCGTGGTTGGAGGCCTCAAAACACGCCACATATTCTGCTTCCATGGTGGAAGAAGCTATGAGTGTCTGTTTAGCACTTCTCCAAGAAATAACTCCTCCAGCTAACAGATAAATGTAGCCTGATGTAGATTTTCTACTATCTTGGCATCCAGCAAAATCAGAATCAGCATACCCTATGATCTCCAACTGATATGATCTCTTGTATGTGAGCATGTAATCTTTAGTTCTCTGTAAATATCTCATAGCCTGCTTAGCTGCTTTTCAGTGACTCATCCCAGGGTTATCCAAATATCTGCCAAGCATTCCAACAATGAATGCTATGTCTGGACGTGTACATACCTGAGCATACATAAGACTCCCAACAGCGGATGCATAGGGGATCTTTTGCATCTCTACAACTTCAAGTTTAGTCCTAGGACACTGTTTAAGACTGAATTTGTCTCCTTTAGATATAGGGGTATCTCCTGGTTTACAATCTTGCATGCCAAACCTTTTAAGTACTTTTTCTATATAGCCCTTTTGTGGTAATCCAAGAATACCCCGAAAACGATCCCGGTATATCTGAATCCCTAAGACAAAAGAAACTTCACCAAGATCTTTCATTTCAAATTTGTTTGATAGAAATCTCTTGGTTTCGTGCAACATGTCTATATTATTAGTGGCAAGCAATATGTCATCAACATACAAAACTAAGAAGATATGCTTACTCCCACTGAACTTATGATACACACAGTTATCAACAACATTTGTCTCAAAACCAAACGAGACAATTACTTGATGAAATTTGTAGTACCATTGACGGGAAGCTTGCTTGAGCCCATAGATGGATTTCTTTAGTCTGCAAACCATATTCTTTGGGTCTCCTGACACAAAGTTTTCTGGTTGCACCATATAAATTGTTTCATCAATGTCGCCATTGAGAAACGTTGTTTTAACATCCATCTGATGCAACTCAAAGTCAAAATGTGCAACAAGAGCCATGATTGTCCTAAATGAGTCTTTCTTTGACACCGGAGAGAAAGTCTCTTTATAGTCGATGCCTTCCTTTTGAGTGAAGCCTTTAGCTACAAGACGAGCTTTATATCTTTCCACATTACCTTTTGAGTCATTCTTGGTTTTGAATATCCATTTACAACCAATAGGCTTAGTATTTTCAGGTAATGGGACAAGATCCCAAACTTGATTGTCTTGCATAGACTTGTACTCCTCATTCATAGCATCTATCCACTTTTGAGAGTTAGAATCATGCATGGCTTGATGGAAGTTGATTGGATCATTTTCCACCAATCCATCATTTTCCTCATGTTCTTCGAGAAAGACCATATAATCATCCGGAATAGCTCTTCTCTTTTCTCTTGTGGATCTCCTTAATGGCATTTGATTTTGAGGTTGATGAGTTTGTTCTTCTGGAATATTTACTTCAATTGGAGCAGGGAGTAGTTCAACATTGTCCTATTGAGGTTCCAGATTTGTTTCTTGATCAATGACAGGTATTGGAACATGTACATTGTCAACAACAGTAGTAGGAGTCGAAATTGATTCCTCCTCAAAGACAATGTCTCTTACCTTATTTCTCCCCCCAAACTCGACATCCTCAAAAAAACGTTGATGTCCCCGTTTCAAAAATGGACTTAATAGTGGGATTATAGAACTTGTAGCCCCTTGATCGCTCAGAGTAGCCAATGAAGTAGCTGCTCACTGTTTTGGAGTCCAATTTCTTTTCATTCGGCCGATAAGGCCTTGCTTCAGCTGGACATCCCCAAATGTGAAAATGCTTTAGACTAGGTCTTCTGCCTGTCCAAAGTTCATAAGGTGTTTTGGCAGCTGCTTTAGTTGGTACTCTATTAAGGATGTAAGCTGCAGTCTTTAGTGCTTCTCCCCATAGTGATTCAGGTAAGGTAGAATGACTGATCATACTCCGTACCATGTCCTTAAGAGTTCGGTTTCGTCTTTCAGCTACACCATTCATGCTAGGTGATCCCAGCATGGTGTACTGTGGGACGATACCACATTCCTCTAGGAATTTAGCAAATGGTCCTGGACGTTGTTCACCGAAACCGTCATATCTGCCGTAATACTCACCACCACGGTCAGACCTGACACTTTTAATTCGTTTGTTGAGTTGGTTCTCAACCTCAGCTTTGAAAGCTTTGAACATGTCCAGTGACTCATATTTCTCATGAATGAGATAAAGGTACCCATAGCGTGAGTAATCATCTATGAATGATATAAAATATTGTTGACCATTCCAAGAAGCCGAAGGAAATGGGCCACAAATATCTGTGTGGATCAATTCTAAGACGTCTGAAGTTCTGTTTGCACCCAATCTCTTTTGTTTGGTCTGTTTTCCCTTGATACACTCAATACAAACATCAAAGTCTGAAAAATCAAGAGAATCTATTATGCCATCTGACACAAGTCTCTACATTCTCGTTTTCGAGATATGTCCTAAACGTTTGTGCCACAGTTTTGATGAATTTCCTTCATTTAGCTTATGCTTAGTACCACGTGATTCCACATGCAAGGTTTCATTATATGAGGCAATAGTATCAAGAAGATATAGGTTATCGAATGTGCTTAATGAAACAGTACCAATAATATTGGAATTTAATGAAAGACTAAATTGATTATTTCCAAATGAACAACAATATCCAAATTTGTCCAACAAGGAAATAGAAACCAAATTCCGTCTAAATGACGGTACTACAAAAGTGTCTTTCAGTTCCAAATAACAACCAGTTCCTAAGAGTAACCTAAAGTTTCCTATTGCTTCCACTTTTACCGATTTCCATCGCCCACGAAGATGCGTCTTTCAGCATCATTTGGCTTTCGGTAGCTCAGACAACCCTGCATAAAAACACTTATGTGAGTAGTAGCACCGGAATCTAACCACCAAGTGTTTCTAGGTACTGAAGCTAAGTTAACCTCAGAACAGACCAAAGCAAGAAACATACCCTTTTTAGCACGCCAAGCGTGATACTTGGTACATTCCTTCTTTACATGTCCAGGTTTCTTACAAAAGAAACAACCCTCTTTGCATTTCTATTTCTTTTGTGTTGGACCCTTAGCAGCTTCATTATCCTTCTTTCGTTTTGTGCCCTTATCTTTAGAGGTGCATGCAAAATGAGCACTTTCCGTTCTGTCTTGCTTCAACATGTCTTCCTCTTGCACACATTATGAAATGAGCTCATTAAGAGTCCATTTCTCCTTCTGACAGTTGTAACTGACCTTAAACTGACTGTACTGTGGAGGAAGTGATATCAAAACTAGATGCACGAGTAAGTCCTCAGACAACTCAAGCTTCAGTGATTTAAGTTTTGAAGCAAGATGAGACATCTCCATGATGTAATCTCTAATGTTCCCTTTGCCTTTATACTTTAATGAAATCAAGCTAGCTAAAAGCGTGCTTGTTTCAGCCTTATCGTTTTTAGCAAAACGCTTTTCAAGTTCAGTAAGGAACTCACTGGCATTGGTCACCCCTACGGATATTGCACCCCTAAAGGCTTTTGGAATACCTCGCTTGATGAGCATGAGACTCATGCGATTGGAGCGTTCCCACTTCTCAAAGTATTTTCTGGCATCAGGAGTACTTGCATCTGTAAGAGGAGCGGGTTGCTCAATCCTTAAGGCAAGGTCCAGATCCATACATCCAAAAACGATTAACACGTTCTCTTTCCAGTCCTTGAAGTTTGTCTCATTAAGCATGAGAATATTATTTACACCAGCAAATATACTAGTAGCAGACATAGTAGCTGTACAGAGAATAAATTACATAAATAACATATTCACATCATTATTCAATTGCATAAACTTTTAAATTCATACAATAGGTAAATAAAAAACCCATATTAAGATACCTAGCACATCATTGTTATTTAGTCTTTGGACAGAAATATCAATCTGTAAGTGGTACTCTTCGTACACAACGAAACTGGCCTAATATTATGTCTTTCTTTGGACTGACATAATAAAAACATGGTATAGTAAACTTTATCACATATTTAAGACTAGGGATTATCCGGTCGAAAAAGGCCGATTGTTTCACATGGATGTAGCATGCTCACTTATTTAAAATCAACCAATTTTCCTAACAGTGGTTGCTTTGGCAACCTATTAGTTAAATTGTGAAAATTTTAAATAAGGAACACAATAGTGATACATGAAACCAAAATTATAAACTATGTATAAATTTGGAGTATAAACTGAATACAAATTAAAATTAAATAAAATGTAGCCAAAAATTAAATAGGTCCCAATAATTTAAAACAATATTACCAACAGCAACAGGCCCAATAGTCAAAGTAAAATTTACTAACAGGCCCCAATTATTACCAACAGTAATAGGCCCAACCAACAGCAACAGGCCCAAGAGTGAACAGTCGTCAGGCCCAACAGTGAACAGTCACCAGGCCCAACAGGTGAACAGTCACCAGGCCCGTCCAACAGTGAACAGTCACCAAGCCCGCCCAACAGTGAACAATGACCAGGCCCGCCCAACAGTGAACAGTCGCGGTCAACGGTGAATAGTGAATCATTTAAAAAAAAATATATATATCTATTTCACCTTTATCCAAATTGTAATAAATTGTAATCTATTTCAATAGGAAATACAATTACAATATTACAATGTAATCACTGAATACAATTACACTCACAATAAAACAGTGAAGACAATTGCCATAAAACACTGAATACAATCGCATGAATACATATCTATATAGATTCAACAGTGAATATGCATATAATTTCAACATAATCACTGAAATAATGATATCACTGTAAATAATGGGTTTGTAAATAAGGTTATCATTATTTCAGTCAATTGTAAACAAGCAAGTGTTTACAGTCAATTGTAAACAAGCATATCACTATTCATAATAGTCAATTGTAAACAAGCATATCACTATTCATATCATTATTTCAGTCCATGAATCGCATGATCATAACATCCATATCAATATTTAGAACAGTGCGTAACCACTGTGCAGAATAGTGCATAACAGTGCGTATCACTGTGTAGAACAGTGCATAACAGTGCGGAACAGTGCATAACATGTCATAACCACTGTGTAGAACAGTATCACTGTGCGGAACAGTGCATAGCATTGCAACAGTGCATACTCATAATTAATCACATTTCACTTGATCAAAGAAGGAAATTTGTTCTTCTGTATAATTTCACATTGAATCAACAGGAGATGCTTTGATACCAATTGTTGTATTTAAACAAAAACTTAAGACTCTAGTTGATTCAATGGAAACAAGAAGAATAGAGACATACCTTTTTCCATAGCGATTTTCCTATTATTGTGATGAGTTTGGATTTTCCGATTGATTTAAGCGTGTCTAAAGTTCTCTGTTGAGAGGATACAGAAGACAATGCCAAAGGTTTTCTCTGTTTTCACGCATACGCTCAATTGAGGACCAACCCATATTTATAATGCCCATAAGTCATAACCCTTCAACTTACGGGCTATGAATTTCCAATTCTGCCCCTCATTGAATCAGAAATTACATCCTTATTTACACAATGTTATTTATTAATACCTTATAGTCCAACATCCCTATTAGATCACATATTAGATGGACTACACTTTAAGATAGCAATACATGTTATATATGTGTGCCCACATTATTGGATTTGTCCAACAATTTGATCTTCGAAATCGAGACATCTATCTGTAGCTCATTCAGATTGGTCAAAGTCTCGCATGTCTTGATCCCTCACCAAACCATAGAAAAGCCCATGAAATCAGCAATAAAACCTAAGAGATGTTCAACTATATCAATTTATAAAAAGAGTTTTTGGATCAATTTGATAAATAGTCATTTTACCCACCACAAACCGGCACTTAACCCATGAGGTAGGGTAAAATTTTTCTTATTAAAAAAATAAAAATAAATCTCTTCTTATTAAGGAAAACTCCCTGATGCTTACTCCAATTAGAAGGAAAATTTTTCATCATAACTAAAAACAAACAGTTCAAACAAAGTGGTTTACTTCTTATTAAGACTTCTAACTCCAATCAACAAAAAAAAAAAAAAAAAACACCCTCTAATAATTAGTAAGTGAGTAATTGATGGGCGATCAAAGTGCTAAATGTTGAAAACAACGATCAACCTATTATGATAATTGATTGTAAGTCAATTCTTTAATCTCTTCTTCGAACTTTATCAGGTTAGAGATCGTTGGGCGGTCAAGTACAAGATACGTTATCAATTGAAATTGTAGTAAAAGCTACTTCGTGGGAAACGATGTGCAAGCAAATCCACAAGTTCATGATCTTAAGTAATGCTTTGTTAAATGCTTTTCATCAATCAATCAACTTATTTAATGCCTGCCGTACATGACTTCCAATTTCCCTATGTCCTGTAAACAGTTTTGTCCATCCATTTTCATGAGAGTTAACATCAACTAAATCTACCCACACCTTCCACGTACCATTTACTCAAACAATCTGATTAAGCTACCTTGGCCTCGGATTGATATTGGGACAAAGCGAAGCGAGGCATCTACAGTTTCTGTATTTGTTTTTTATTCTGCAATTAAGTGGAAAGGGTTGTTTGAAATTATATGTTTAAGCTAAGCTCCTTTCTTGATTGTAAACTTTGCTTCTCGTATTCATCTTCTTGTATTCTGTGTCTTCCTTTTCACTCTTTAGGTTGAATTCACTTGCTTCCCTTTTACACTTTTAGTTGATTTCCATTGCTTGAGCATATATCAAGTTTTATGCCATTCAAGTCATCTTGTGAATAAAATTACTTTCAATTATTTGATTGTACAACAAAACAAACTATTAGCAAACCTGAAAGAACCCGTCTAAGTGTCGAGGAAAACAGCAAGGGACCCCACAGGGGGAGGGGGGAGCCGTTCATCTCTTTGGAGTGCGTGTTTGACTTTTCAACGTATGTATTTCAAAGGTTCAAATGCGCATCCCAAAGGGATGGACGGCACCCCCCACCTCACTGTTTTCCTCGCCATTTCCCTCGACAATTAGAATTTTTCAACCTGAAAAGCTTGAAATGTCCTTGCTGGTAAGATATTTATCTGAAAGTGTTATATCACCTAAACTTGTTTCTTTGTCCCCCATAGTCATTTCAAGACTTCTATTTTCTATAGAAACACAACAGGTCCTTCACAGCTTTTTCTTCTCTATTGCCTCACAAGTCACAGCAGAATCTAATTATCTAAACCACCAATAGCATGATTGTCCTTAATAATTAACTACTTCTATCGGTTCTAGAAACACAACAGATCCTTCACAGTTTTTTTTCACTCTTACCTCACAAGTCACAGCAGAATCTGATTATCTAAACCACCAATAGAATAATTGTCCTTGATAGCTAATAATTTAGTTTTTACTAATTATGTTTCTATAACTTTACTATTAATGGGCAATTTGTAGGTAAAACATGATATTATTTTTTAATAAAATGATATTAATGTAGGGTTGATAATGATGTTTACATAGGATGCAAAATTTCAACCGATCACGTACTGGTTACGCATAATAATCTGCATAAGATGAGGAAAGATTTTTAAGACCGGCGTGGCCTCAGCCACCATGGGTGGAGGAACTACCTAAAATTTTAAAACTCATATTTTTTTACAATGAATGGTAGTCAAATTTAACTAATTTCCCCTTATAATTTTGCTATTTGTTTCTTGCCCCCTCCACTATCCCCCTTTGTGAACATTTTGGCTCCGCCCTTGTCTGCCACGGGGACTTCAATACCAAAGTTAGAATAATATTTTTGAAAAATGTATTTGTTTGGAGAATTAAGATTCAGAAAAAGTGTTAAATGACTTTGTGTTTGGCTATTTATAGAGACAATATGAGCCAACTGCTGGCAGATGAGTGAGACACGTAGCATGTCAAGAGCCAACAACTCGTAGATGAGTGGGACACGTGCAGATCGGGAGCCATTGATGGTTGTAACTTTCCGTAGATGGTTGTAACTTCCATCGACGGTTGTAACTTTCCGATGATGGTTATAATTTTCCGTTTGGAGAGACCTCTCCTGCAAGTTCTGTGTTCAGCTGAACATAGTGGTTAGCACTGAGCACTATTCCTCTGCGCTGAGAAAAGAGTGTTATGCCGAGTTACATTGGGTTCAGACTCCGGCATGTACTTGTGTCCAATTTGGGATGTACATCTTTCATAGAGGTACACTAGAGTAAGTAATAACAGAGGTATTGTATGCAGGGTCAGACTTTTAGGCTTTGATAGTTTGTCATTTGAACTTTAGTTATACAAGCTATATGCAAAGTCATAATAATTGTTATTTAAATGAGATTTTAATGAACTTAGTTTACATAGCTCGTTCATCTATAGTGTACCAAACCGACTACTATGTCACATGGCATTACATTAATGTACAGTTTTATAGCTATATTTTCAAGCATTTATAGTTTATAGTGAAATCAGTGTAGACAATCGTATAATAAACGCTTTAAAATCTAAACCATGAAGAATGATTCTTAGTACCATTAAAATGTAGTTGGAAGTTGGCTAATTTTTAATTCGATTAAGAAACAAGAAGTTGAAAATCTATCTTCATTGAGACCAAGTCCAACTTTCCCCCAACCAAAGATCCACATTTTCTAAATGAATTCTTTAAACATACGGGAAATTCTAAATGTCGAGGGAATCAGCGAGGGAGGGGGTGAAGCCGTTTACCTTCTTTGAGATGCATGAAAATGCCTTGAGACACGGGCTTGCACGCATCTCAAGGAGGGTGAACGGCTTCACCCCCTCCCTTGCCCATTTTCTCACTGATTTCCTCGCTGTTTAGACAAACCATTAAACATACAGATATAAGAGACGATGCCTAACGTAAATCTCGAAGCAGATTTAGACCACCCTGAGGTGGTAACTTTTGAATAAGCCTAACCCCTGGACCCGATATAGTGTTAAGGATTAACCCGCACTTGACCAGTTGCCATCCCTAGCTAACAACTCAAAGCAAGCTCGACGGTGAGTTAATACCCTTGGTCCCAAACAAATAGCTGCAATAAATGTGAATTATTGATCAAAAGTGTGTCTCCTTCTTTAATCTGATTTGATTTGTTTCATTGATCGGTCTAATTTCAATGTGTCAAAGAAAAAAAACAAACAATTAAAATCAAAATCAAAAGTCAAAATAGTAGCAGGGACTGAAGGAGAAACTGACTACAAAGAACACGTAGTATGTTATGGAGGTTCGTCTATTGTCAAGTAGATGGATGGTCCATGTGATGCTCTACCAACCTGTTTGAATGAATATGCGAAAAAGAAAACACAAGAATGGCCATAAGTTTTCTGTAAGACTGTGACAGCTACTTCTCAAGCAACTACAATCTCTTAAGTACACATTACTTCACATGGGGTTCCCACTGTATGTATTCGTGGACAAGTCCTGTAATGGTTATATCGAACATTACACATTTGCGGTTTTGTATAATTGCATACATCACTGATATTTAATGTTTGTGTTTCAACCCTCTGGAAGACTTAACTTAAACATTTTTAGCAAGAGTCAGGCTATGGAATCAAGTTGTGTAAGTATGTTTTATAATCAGGATGATGTGACATCGTTAGAGTAGATTTTTTACAACTTCGAGATACACATAAACACTTTAGAGATTTCATCATTATTTCAAGATCACGCCATGTCATTATTGTTGGAATATTAAACTCACTCCAATTATTCATGGGCCTAAAATTGCCCATGTTCTTATCCACGGTAGTACCGTGTGAATATAGTTATAGTCCCACGACCCCGCTCTCGCTTCCGCTTGACATATGATTGGATTCGCCTTTTCTACAAGTTTGAGCTTTTAGAGAGTTGGCAATTTATCATGGTATCTGGAGGTCGTGGGTTCGAGTCTTGTCCAACGCCCGCTCTCGCTTGATATATGATTTGATTCGCCTTTTCTACAAATTCGAGCTTTTGCCCCCCTCTTTAACCACTTTTTTGAGAAAATGTATTTAAAGAGAGGGGCAAAAGTGTATATTCACCCTCCAAGCAACAACCAGCAACAGGCCCAAGCCAGCAAAAATTACTCCTGAGTTTAACACACCACACCTCGTACATCATTTTCTTCAAGCTGAACCCCAAAACAAGGAAGGAATGAAATGGGGGTGGGATCTTCTTGGCTCCCTTTTCAATAAGATTGCCCAACTAACAATAACAATTAACAACAAACACTATACAGCTTTTATGGGATTGGCAACTGTGTAAGCAGGTGAATTTTAGAAGGCAAAATGGCAATAAGATGTCAGTGTCCCACTTTTAGTCTCAACTTCTCTTACTACTTATGGGTCCATTAAAGATTCGTAAGTAACAAATTTGAACCTAACCTTTTGTTTAATATTCCTTGTAACATATATATGCAAATGCAACTAACATTCTTTTGCAGAGTTTGTTATTCCCATACCTTAATTTGGTTTTTTTTTTTGAAATGCATGTATTTTTTCATGAAAATGTATAATAACAATCCTCAACTTAAACACTACCTATCGGGTTGGGCCTTCTATCTGAGTTAGGTGGTGTGAGGTTTTTCCCAAAATGTAATTTAAACACCACCTATCGGGTCGGACCTTCTATCTGGGCTAAGTGGTGTGAGGTTTTCCCCAAAATATCTCGAGGGAGTGGATCATCTTTTTATAAACCTTCCTTAATTGATGTGAGTTCAAGTCAACTTTCTCAACTTAAACATCATCTATCATGCAAATAACAATGATATTGTCCCAAATTTAAACACTGCCTTCCATCTAAGCTTAGGTGGTGTGAGGTTTTTCTCAAAATGCCTCATTACTATTAGAAAATGAACCATCTCCTTATAAACCTTTGTAACAACTCTTTTTTACTTAACGTAAGACTATTCAATTCAACACTTTTTCAACGCAAAGCAAAAATGTGATGCATTGGTGTTTGTTTTTGTTTGAATTGAGAAAAAGATGAAAGTAACTTAATGCAGATGACATTTACAGCCAACAACATAGTTGGCATACAAGTACCCGATTAAAATCCTGATACATTTCTATTACAAACAACTTCGAGATGATCTGATGATAGAAGAAACTGTAGTAGTCATACATCTCATTCAATGTTGTGGACCAAGAGTCCAAGACTGTCACATGCATGTTCTTTACTCAGCCACTCTTGGAAGCAAGAACGATGATCCATCCATCGATCAATGATGCAACACGCAAAAGCCAATCATCCTGCGTCGCTAACACTATCAAGGTTAGTCTCAACGTAGGACAACTACTTTCAGACTTACTTCGTAATTCTTCACGTGACTCTATTAATTTCAGATACTCCTAAACATATTTATCGCGACAATTTTCATCGAGTGAGATTAGGGAGGTAGGTTCCATAACCAAGATGATGCCACATCATGAGAATTTTTTTTTACAATCTTGAAATATTCAGACACTTTTTGAAAATTTCGTCATTTTTTCTAAATTAGGCCACGTCAATTTAATTGTAAAACCTGATTTAAATTAACGAAAATGTTAGAAAATCAAACTTTTGCAATCAGCACGATGTGGCATAATTTTGAAATAATGATAAAATTCCCATTTATGTGTAGGGTTTTTCTAAACGTCGAGGAAACGCGCGAGGAGAGAGAGTGAGGGATGGGTGGTTATGAGTAACAACACTCATCTCAAGGGGATGGGGATACATCCATCCCTCGCTCTCTCTCCCTCGCGTGTTTCCTCGACTTTTAGAAAAGACGGTTATGTGTATCTCAAGTTGTAAAAAAGAAATCGCCAAAAGTAATGAGGATTATGAAATTTTCTTAACAACCATTCATTAATTTCTTTTCCCGCTTTTTTGCCCAAAACCGCATTTTCCAACCAAACACACCATCTCTCACTGAAGTCGCCATTAATGCAGGGCTCAACAACCATTCATCTTAGTAGGGTCAGTGTCGATAACAGTCTCACACACCGACTCTTCACCTCATTCACTTACTATGCTCTTCTCTTCTTCGCTTTAAATACTCCTTATCTTCATCTCACCACCGCTATCATCATCATCTTTACTTCTTATTTTCCCTAGAGTGTTTACTTTAGCCACCACACAAATGTGGAACGCGACGGAGAGCGTGTTCTCGAGGTCGAATTCTTACAGGGAGGAGGAAGACGATGAAGAGGAGGCACTGCGGTGGGCTGCATTGGAGAGGCTGCCGACGTATGATCGAGTGAGGAGAGGTGTTTTCAGGAATGTTGCTGGAGAGGCTTCGGAGATTGACGTCAGGAGCCTTCAAGATCAGGATCAGAGGCTTGTTCTTGATCGGCTAGTTAATGCTGTTGATGAGGATTATGAACGGTTCTTTGATCGAATGCGCCAGAGATTCGATGAGTAAGTAATAATTTGGTTCTTGTATGGTTTGATGTGATGTTTTTGTGAATTTTAGATTTGTTTTGCTGAAAACAATTTGTTTATTGATGTAATGAATTTTAAGTTTGTTTTTCTGAAGAACTTTAAAACTAATTTTGTGCTCTTTCTGTTAAATTAAGTTCATTTTGTGCTATTTAAGTTCAAAATTATGAGTCATAGCTATTTAAGTTAATTTGAGAGCAACATATTCATAAGCATTCAAAATTATGAAATCATACCAGTTCTAATAACTTATTTCCTTTCAAATTAACCAATATTTTCTTATTCATGTCGATTTGATTGACTCTTGTTTCTTTACATTTATCAAAAGGGAATTTTGTCGATGTTATTGAATTTGCCGAAAACTATGCGATAATTTCATAATAAGCTTATTATCTTGTAGTGGAAGCACAAGGGATGTTTATTTGCACCACCTGTGGAAGGAAATTCCAACCAGCCTATGCAATTGAATATATAGAGACATGTGTTACACTAGTCTTAAGATGTTCAACTACTGTAGTATTTTGTCAACAACTTGGACTAATCAACCTATGGAATTGAAAAGTATACCAATTCAATAATCTCCTTTTGTCACCAACATTATTAGGTTTTAGTTAGGTTTGAGAGGATTCTTGAGATTTTCACATTTTACTGTTGGTACTTCATTTTCTTAGATTTTGTGTCTATTTTATTTTTTTTACATACTGTGTCAAATGTTTCTCATTCTTTGGTATGCAGGGTGGAATTGGAATTTCCCAAGATCGAGGTTCGATTTGAGCATCTCAAAGTGGATACTTATATCCATATTGGAAGTAGAGCATTGCCAACTATTCCTAATTTCATCTTTAACATGACAGAGGTACGATTTTTGTTGTTGAGTTTAAGGAATGAAGTCGATTGTTAGTACTGATTGTCAATTTATTCTGTTCAGGCTTTATTGAGGCAATTGAAGATTTTCCCGGGCAAGAGAAAAAAGTTATCAATTTTAGATGATGTTAGTGGGATTATCAGACCTTCCAGGTAAATATTCGATTTAACCATAACCATATTTGTCAAATAGTTGAGTTTTTGTTCTGGATGTTGATGTACACTGTTTGTTTGTAGAATGACTCTACTACTCGGACCTCCAAGCTCGGGGAAGACAACATTGCTGTTGGCTCTTGCCGGCCGTCTTGGACCTGGTTTGCAGGTATCCAGAAATTATTTGTTTTGCTAACATATGACTTCAGCACATACTTTTGTGTGCATTCCTTCGCCCTCAATATAGAGAAGCCATGGGTTGGATAAATTATAATGAGATCATCGAATTGTTGTAAAGAATCTGATCCCTGCTAAATTGCTGGCATGTTGCTGAGGTCAGCTCTAGATTTCCAAAACTACGCCAAGCATTCAAATCAAGATACATAATGTACCAAGTTCTTTGCAGTTTTTATGCGAAGCTTGCACAAGCTCCATAGCTAACCTCCGGAAATATACTTACCTTTTTCTCTTTATTTTCTTTTATTATCTTGTATTGGTATTCTAGCGGTAAAAAGTGCTAGAAAATTAGGTTTAAGACGACACAATACCTGATTTTATTCTCTCCTGATCTCTTCTGTTTCATTAATATCATTGTAATCTTTGAAGATGTCAGGGAAAGTTACATACAATGGACATGGCTTGAATGAATTTGTTCCTCAGAGAACATCTGCTTATGTTAGTCAACATGACTGGCATGTGGCTGAGATGACAGTTAGGGAAACTCTTGAGTTTTCAGGAAAATGTCAGGGAGTTGGAATCAAATATGGTGAGTCTAAGTAACTTCTGGTGAATAATGTCTATGGAAAAGCAAGCTCTGTGACTTTAATGCCAAACAACAAATATGACTGTAGTGCTGAACCTTGCGCAGATATGCTCATGGAACTCTCCAGAAGAGAGAAAAATGCTGGAATAAAACCTGATGAGGATCTTGACATATTCATGAAGGTATGGCTTTTTGGTGAATTTAATATTGCTTTAGCAAAGGTGCATATTGGAGGCTTCTTATTGTTTTTCTTTATTAACAGGCTTTAGCATTGAAAGGGCAAAAGACAAGCCTTGTTGTTGAGTACATTTTGAAGGTATCACACTGGTTGGTTTTATAGCTTCATGAGTGAAATTATATGATTGTTTATGACTTGGTTGGTAAAACCTTGTAGTCAAATGTTAATTAAACTTGCCTTTTTGTACTAGGTCCTCTTGAAAAAGAAGATGAAAAGAAACTAAAGTGAAAAGTGAAATCATGATTATTGTAGTCTAGGGACTAGACATCCTTGCCTCTGCTAACTTCATTGTGTGATTTGTTATAATAATTGTCTTGAAGTGGATTTGTAAGATTTAAGAACTGGTTTGGATGTGTTTTTCTCTTATGTCTTATCGAGGAATGTCTAGCTTCAGTTTTATCTTTGGTTTTAGCTGCTAGCAGATCACCCGTGCTAAACTGTTTCTTTCAAAGATTTTAGGATTAGACATTTGTGCCAACACTTTGGTGGGAGATGAAATGCTTAAAGGAATCTCTGGAGGACAAAAGAAGCGCCTTACTACTGGTGTGTATCTTTTTCTCGGCATCACTATGGAACTACAAATGTTGCTTGAATTCTTACAGATTTGCAGATATGTATTTATGACAGGTGAACTACTAGTGGGCTCTGCTAGAGTGTTGTTCATGGATGAGATATCTACTGGCCTTGATAGTTCAACTACACACCAAATTGTCAAGTATCTTAGGCATTCAAATCAAGCAGTTGATGGGACTACAGTTATTTCTTTGCTGCAACCAGCTCCTGAAACTTATGAATTGTTTGATGATATTATTCTTTTATGCGAGGGACAAATTGTATATCAGGGGCCACGTCAGGCTGCTCTTGAATTCTTCGCATTCATGGGTTTTAGCTGTCCTGCACGAAAGAATGTGGCTGACTTCTTGCAAGAAGTAAGTAGAAAATTTGCAACAGATAATTTTATATCACTGTATCTTACACTTGTTGCTTTTCCTTTTCTCTTTATTTATTTGTTCTTTTATTTTCTTGTGCAGGTTATCTCTAAGAAAGATCAAGAGCAGTATTGGTCTGATCCTAACATTCCTTACCATTACATACCTGTGGTAAAGTTTGCTGAGGCTTTCCGCTCATTTCGTGTTGGAAAAAGTTTATCGGAGGAACTAGCTGTTCCATTTGATAGACGTTACAATCATCCAGCAGCACTTTCCATGTCTAGCTATGGTGTGAATAGGTTTGAGCTTCTCAAAACAAGTTTTAATTGGCAGATGCTATTGATGAAGAGGAACTCATTTTTGTATATCTTCAAAATTATACAGGTAACTACTTAGTATAATTTGTTAGTGTTTGAAGCATTCTAGAATAAATTGATATAAATATGCTGCAATAATTTATTGTTACTGAATTGAATAGAACTGTGAAACCTCTGTAGAATATGCTTGCTTGAGTTGATTCCTTCTCAATCCAAAAAACTGAATTACATCATCAACCATCTGCAATGTTGTTGACTTTGTTGTTTGGAATTAATTGCCTGAGGTTTTATTTTGTGTTGGTCTTTATTTGTTATGCTTAAATGAGTGCTGATAAGTCATGATGATGTACCTTGTCTTGTTTCCAGCTTCTGTTTGTTGCTTTGATTACGATGACAGTATTTTTCCGAAGTACAATGCATCATAACACAATTGATGACGGTGGAATATATCTTGGGGCTTTGTACTTTGCTATGGTCATTATTCTATTCAATGGATTTACAGAGGTTGCTATGTTGGTAGCCAAGCTTCCAGTGCTATATAAGCATAGAGATTTGCACTTCTATCCATGCTGGGTTTACACACTTCCTTCGTGGCTCTTAAGCATTCCAATTTCAATTGTAGAATCTGGAATATGGGTGGGAGTCACATATTATGTAATTGGATTTGATCCACAAGTGACTAGGTACAAATTTTCTTGTGCTTTAATAGTCTCAAAGTTTTAAGGTTTGACTGTGAATTTGTTATTGTTCTTATTCTTTTTTTAAATTTTAATTTTGTAGAGTCTGGTTTGTCATTTCTAGGATTTACGGAAGTTGAACTCTTTTGCTATTAATGCTCCACAGGTTTCTTAAGCAATTTCTGTTATATTTCTTTTTACACCAAATGTCTACTTCACTTTTCCGTGTGATGGCTGCTCTTGGTCGAAGTATGATAGTTGCCAACACTTTTGGGTCATTTGCAATGTTGGTTGTCATGGCTCTTGGAGGATTCGTCATTTCCCGAGGTAATATGAACTTTCTTGTTTTCCCCAATTTCAATGTTTTATCTAGCTATGTTTTTTCATTGTACGCTTGTTGAAATGGTGACAGATAGCATACCCAGCTGGTGGATCTGGGGATACTGGGTTTCTCCCTTAATGTATGCTCAAAATGCAGCTTCTGTAAATGAGTTTCGTGGGCATTCTTGGGACAAGGTAGTTTTATATTGTGATCAATTTGCTTGCTTCCTTTTTTTCTGTATTTTAAACATCTGATATCTCTTAAGTGAACACATTATATGAAACTGTCTATTAATTTTTGAAATAGTTAAAACAATTTATCTTTATCAGAGCTGTGAAAATAATCTGATAGACCATTGAGATCTGTTGAGGGATTTGGTGGCTAAAAAATACTAGACAAATTGACTGCTATGCTTGGAAGACAAGCTTCAGCATCACAATCTAGCATTTTTGTGTCATTTTGCCTCTTCCCCTCATAATGTGCAAATCCACCTAAGAAACCGCCTTTGTTCATTTTGCATGAACAGAAGCTTCTGATAATGCAATAAAGCATGCAGAAGTAACTAACAGCCGCTCCAGCAAGGAATATTGTCCAAATTTTGAGTCCACAGAGTGCTTTAATGGACCCCTCTTTTAAACCACCATTGATTCCTTAATCATGTTTTCACATTTCAGTTTCAAAAGTAGCATCAGAAAAACTTGGAAGTTTTGAAAAGAAAGAAAAATACAAACAAGAAAATTTTTAAATGACCAGTTTTTCTGAGGGGGTTGAATATATGTAGAGGAGAATTTAAAAGATGAACTTTTACGGGTTTTACATTCTTTCTAACATAGAATTTATTCAGATATGTTGGAGTTGTTATAAGGTGGCTATAATACTATCATACTAGCAACTTTTTAAGGAATTTTAATTAGGACATTTGTATGTGCCTTTCAACTGGGACAGAACTTATCAACTTACAAAACCCATTCTATGTTGTATCTGAAGAAGAAACCTTCAGAGTTCCATTTGAAAGAAGCAAATGAGGAATGGCTTTCAGTCTGATTCTCTTCCATCTTCCATCTTGCAAAGGAGGTGGATAGAAGAGTCATGTTGTATCGTCAAAATTTTCAATAGTCAAAATGTTATCCAAAGGATCTAGTGAAAAATGAAGTCGATCTTTTGAAGGAATTGGAGTCTTGAAAATTCCACATGGGATAGAAGTATCTTGTGGATTGAAGGTATGGTGAGGTCATTTCTTAGGTAAACATGAGATATAATGGCCCCACCAAATATGTTAGATGCAGCTCAATGCCCTTTTATATCTCAGAATCCATCGTTCGGCATATGAAAACAACTAAACACAGAATCCTGAAGTTAATTTTCAAAGTTTTAAGGATGTTCTAACAGTCAGAAGACAATCGAGTATAAGAAAGGAGGAAAAGTAGACCCGTGTTTTATAGGTATTTCTGGTGAACTTCTTAGTTTTACCCTGCGATCTTTGCCTGTTCCTCAACATGCAACCACTTTTATGTCAAACTTAGAATATAATTTAGTAATTCTGCATTTAAGAGTTGTTTAAACTTTGTCCTTCATTGCTAACACTAAGTTTTTTGGTGGGTTCTTGTAGAGAGACGGTATCCCAGCTAATATGACAATAGGTAGCGCATTACTGAAAGTTCGCAGTGTATTCCCAGAGAGTTACTGGTATTGGATTGGAGTTGGTGCCTTACTTGGTTATACTATTTTATTCAATGCCCTCTTCACATTCTTCTTGACATACCTTAACCGTAAGTTTCCTCGTACATTTCCAGCTTGAATATGTTTTTACAAATAATGACATGTAATGCTTTTTCAAACAACATGCAGCTCTTGGGAAACGACAGGCTGTTTTGTCTAAGAAAGACCACCAGGAGGACAAAAATGAAGTTAATGGTGTTGTCATTCAACTTAGAGAGTTTCTGGAGCACTCAGGTTCACTTACAGGTTTGTAATCCATGACTTTGTTATTGCCTTTTTAGTTTTATGTTTTAAGAATTCAAACTGAGAAAGTATATCTCAATTTCATTTGTTAATTCAGGAATTCACTAACCAGTTATAGAATTAATAATTTGATTAAATTTTAATACAACTGAAGTCTATATGCCTTTTCTTCCTGTGCAGTAAGAAACAGTAAAGAGCAAAAAGGCATGGTTCTTCCATTTCAACCTCTTTCCATGTCTTTCAGCAACATTTGTTACTATGTGGATGTTCCCATGGTACGGTTAAAGTTCCTCCCCTTGTATCATTCATGTTGACCTTTTTTTTTTAAAAATAATTCTTATTTTGGGTGTGGTGTGTGTGTTCCTGCATAGTTTTGTTTATACTTGTATAATTTCAAAAGGTGCACTGAAATATTTGTGTCTGAGGATATTGACGTAATTAAGTTGGCATAATCTCTATATATATTTATTTACTATTTATTTTTGACAATGTGTCATGACCACCAAAATTTGACGGATAGTCAACTACAAAAAAATTATTTACTATTTATATTTTGTGGTGATATTTAGTTTATGGTGCTAGTTAGTTGTTCATTCTACTAGGAAAATACTATTATTATTAGGGAGTCTACTTGTTGGCTAAGCATGGTTTGCATAAATTAAGGCTTATGTCCGTAAGCACTTCTTCAAATTCAGTTTACACTTTGCTGATTTTCGGTTTGCCGTTTATCTTTCTCATTTAATGACACGATTCTCTCAGAGTCAACAGTTCACACTCCACACAGTTATTTTTGTAACAATACAGTTACTTTTCAACGCACGCATCCCGAGGTTTCAAGTGCGCATCCCGGGGGGATGGACGGCTCCCCCCAACCCTGTGGGGTCCCTCGCTGTTTTCCTCGCCATTTCCCTCGACAATTAGAATTTTTCTATCCCTTGTTATCTTATTGCAATAGTTTCAGTGCATCTTTCTGTAACATTCCCACCATTTCCACAATATTTTACTATCATCTGAATGGAATTTTGGTCATTTGTGCACTTGTAATACTTTTTTTCTCCCAAATCCTGATTATAGGTTGACTGAAATAAGAAATTAAATCCTTGGTTATGCTATAGGAACTGAAACAACAAGGCCTCCAAGAAGATAGATTGCAGCTGTTGATCAATGTTACTGGAGCTTTTAGGCCAGGGGTACTTACGGCATTAGTTGGAATTAGTGGGGCTGGTAAAACTACCCTCATGGATGTTTTAGCTGGAAGAAAAACTGGTGGAGTAACAGAAGGTAACATATATGTCTCTGGTTATCCAAAAAGGCAAGAGACATTTGCGAGGATTTCTGGTTACTGTGAGCAGAATGATGTACATTCTCCATGTTTGACTGTCCGTGAATCGCTTATATTCTCTGCATGGCTCCGGTTACCATACAATGTTGACTCAGAGACACAAAAGGTAATAATAATAGTAGTAGTTCAATAGCATATTCTATTTCGTTTCATGTAATAATCTTCATTGTCCCAACTTTGCAGGTATTTGTTGACGAGGTGATGGAACTTGTGGAGCTCACTTCATTACGTGGAGCCCTTGTTGGTCTTCCAGGGGTCGATGGCTTGTCAACAGAGCAAAGGAAGAGGTTGACAATAGCAGTAGAGCTGGTAGCAAATCCTTCTATTGTTTTCATGGATGAACCTACCTCAGGACTGGATGCCAGATCTGCAGCCATTGTGATGAGGACTGTCAGGAATATTGTGAATACTGGGCGAACAATTGTTTGCACAATCCATCAGCCAAGCACAGAAATCTTTGAGTCCTTTGATGAGGTTTTCCCTCTTTATTTTTGCTGAAATTACAGTTAGATTAAAAGGAATTCTTCGTTAAATGTTACAAAATGGATTTATTTGATTGGTTTAAGAATAACATACTTATTCGTACTGCATTGTTTCTAGTTTTTCTTTCCATTTCTATACTTAGTATCCATCCTCTGTTTTAGACACTGATTCTCAACATTGCTGTTCCCTTTTCTTATGTCTATGTCCAACATTAAACAGTGTATCTATTTCTCTGTTATCAGGGAGGATAGTATGATTTACGAGTGTATAGCTTTTCTGGAGCTATTTTCAGTTTCTAAGTCCAGTGAACTGATTTTATCAACAACGCTGCAATTATTGAGTGTTTTCTGTGTTCTGTATTGTCGTGTGCATGCACCCGTGCACGCAAATTCTGGATGAGTTTTGGTTTCTGTGTTCTATGGACCATCAGGTTGAGAAAGACTAATATGATCATGTGTTATCTTCCATTCTATGACTATTTGATGATATCTGTACTTCTTGGGTAATTATTTGCTTAGACATTGGTGGTGTGTAAGATGAGATTGTTTTTCTGAAAGAAGTGCTACATATGTTGTGTCAAATCGATTTGATCATGGAGTCTTATATAACTTCCCTCTAATTCTGTTATTGTTCTACAGCTGTTATTTATGAAGCGTGGAGGTCAGCTCATTTATGCGGGTCCACTTGGAACAAAGTCTCACAAACTTGTTAAATTTTTTGAGGTGAGCTGTGCTATTCCATGTCTATTGAAAACATGATTTTTTCTCATTTACGTTTTTTGTGAATATATGTTTATTAATGCATGCTGTATATCATGGGAACCTATTTTATATTTGTGTATCTAGGCAGTTGAAGGAGTGCCGAAAATCAGACGTGGTCATAATCCTGCTGCTTGGATGCTAGAGGTTACTTCTCCTGCAGAGGAAAGTCGCCTGGGTGTTGATTTTGCTGAAATTTATCGCAAATCCAATTTATTCCGGTACGTACACTTTCAAGAGGCAGCTGGTGGAGTTCACAAACTTCTTGATTTTTTCTCTTTTATGTAATAGTGTAATCTTCTATTTTTAGGCAAAACGAAGAGTTGGTTGAGAATCTCAGCAAACCAAGCCGTGATGCGAAAGATTTAACTTTCCCAACTAAATACTCTAAGCCATATTTCGACCAGTTCTTTGCTTGTCTGTGGAAGCAAAATCTTTCTTACTGGAGAAACCCTCAATACACTGCTGTTCGTTTCTTCTACACCATCATCATTTCTCTGATGTTTGGATCAATCTGTTGGAAATTTGGGACTAAAAGGTGTCTTCATTTATCAACTTCTGATTTTCCAGAGTTTTGTTTATATCCTTTTATTGTTATGCCCCTTTAATTTTGTCCACAGTTTCAAGTGATATTTATCTGATTATCATGGTATATCAATTATCTAAGTAGAAAACTTTGGTAAGTCTGAGGACTGTTCAGAGTTTCAGAAATATCTGGAACTTTGAATAAATATGCTTAAAGTTTTTGGAGGTAACTTTTGTGAAACACTGCTACGTTATTTTAAGAAGAGCAAGTGAACTTATTTTGGTCTAACACTGAGTAATTAAGTTAGAATTATTTACTTTTCCTATTTGTTTTGTTTTTGCTAGACACTGCTTTTCATATTTACAATTCTATGGGACTATAGCTCATTGGGAGATTAAGACAATAGTTGGAAGTGGATTCTGAAGCATTTGTGGCACACTGTTATTCACCCCATTGACACCCCACTAAACATGTACAAAACCCACATGTTATTCATAAATTGCTTCCCTTAACTAACATCGTGTTTGAAATAGGCAACACTGATTTTAAATTATGAGCTTGAAAACAATGCTATGTTCCTTATTTTGTAGTTTGCATAATGTAATAGATCTATGCATGCTCAATTGTACTATCTACTAATATAGAGTTTTATTCAATTTCACAGAGAGACACAGCAGCAAATCTCTAATGCCATGGGGTCCATGTATGCAGCAGTCCTGTTCATTGGAATTACTAATGCCACTGCTGTGCAACCTGTGGTTTCAGTTGAAAGGTCTGTTTCCTATCGAGAGAGGGCAGCAGGAATGTATTCTGCTCTACCATTTGCATTTGCCCAGGTATGGTTCGTTTTGGGAAAATTTTCATTGGAATCAAATACACCCTAAAATGCAATCAATCTTAGAGATGTAAGCATACTTTCTCTTTTTGATTTCAGGTGGCCATTGAGTTCCCTTATGTTTTATTCCAGTCGCTTATATATTCCACTATATTCTATTCCATGGCCTCACTTGAATGGGTACCAATGAAGTTCATTTGGTACATATTTTTCATGTACTTCACCATACTCTACTTCACATTCTATGGGATGATGACCACTGCAATAACGCCCAATCATAATGTTGCTGCTGTAATGGCTGCTCCATTTTACATGTTGTGGAACCTCTTCAGCGGATTCATGATTGCTCACAAGGTAATAAACTGGAAGTTACTGTTTGTTCCTTCAGTCCATTGTAGCCTGCCTATAATTGTTAAGTCATATTGAATATTATGTTGTAACTCTTAGACGGTTAAATCAGAATTTGATCCCATGTGGCTCAGCTCACTAGAAATTTTGTGAATTTTCTATATATGTCTGGAACATGTTAAATTATTTTAATTGTACCTGAAGGTGCAACAGGGTATGGAGTTCATGCTCCTCCTACCTTGTCCGTTGCTTATTGTCAGTACATGGATGGAAGTAAGTTTTAGTTGGTAGGGAGAGCCAAGACATTGATGCCATGATCCATGAATTATAGAAATTCGACTCCTCCATGTTTATTACCACATGGATCACTTCTAGCTCAAGCTAAAATCACTGTACCACTGAAGAATTCATTTGTTTACAGTAGTTGAATTGGCTTCTTTTGCAGAGGATCCCGGTATGGTGGAGATGGTATTACTGGGCAAATCCCATAGCCTGGAGTTTGTATGGCCTTATGACATCCCAATACGGTGACCTTGATCAACTTGTGAAGCTCAATGATGGAGTCCACTCAGTTCCCATGAGTAAGCTCATAAGAGACGAGTATGGCTACAGGCATGATTATTTGGGCATTGCCGGTTTTGTTGTGGTTGGCTTCTGCCTTCTCTTTGCGGTGATTTTTGCTTTTGCAATAAAGACATTCAACTTCCAAAAGAGGTGAGAAGTGGATGAGATGCTACTAGAGCTTGTTTAGAAGAGATCTTGACGCATTTACCATCCAAGCTAATCATTAGTATTACACGAAGCATTACTAATTGTGTACTGTTCCTGCTATAGTAAGCTAATGGCAGGTGTCCTATTGTTGTATAAGATGTGTACAGAATACAGACATTGTTATATTGTTAGCTGTATTTTTTTTGGGGATATACACATTTAACTATGTTAAGCAATCTTATTTTATTTGCCGACGTTGGCAGGGGTGCTGTTACCCCTAACTAACTGTTCATGCACCACATACATGTTAACAGTTGTTGGTGTTTTAGCTTTGTGAACAACTTGTTAAGTTCCGTGCAGGGAATACTTTGTGTCAATTTGTGGTCGAAAAGTCATGATGCTTTGGCAATGCAAGGCTGAGAATACCAGGTCGCAAATTTGATCTACAACTTGTAAAGCATTTTGCCAACTATGTGACTTGCTAATGGCTAATCATATGATAAGGTGAAATTAATTAATGCTAATGCTCTGTGTGCTAGGATAAGACTAAGACATATCCTATAGCAAACTAACACTGTTGGTGCTGATGAAGCAGTGGGCGATCAGACTGATCCATAGTGACATTGTGCAAATATTTCTCATAAATTCAAAAAATCACTTTGGATGTGATCCTACTTCTCGATGAAAGGATTTTTTTTTATTTTTTTAGCTAATACAATGAAAGGAGGTATTCGATCGACTTTTGGAGAATGCATAAATTGTAATTGGAAACAATTAAATGACACGTTAGAAGTTAGAACTCCGTTTTTTTTGCTTTCATACATTTCAAGTTTTCAACTTGCATATTCTTCAAAAGCATAGTTTGATATGTTATGGTTTTCTTAGTCATATAATGGACACTTCTGATAACCATATCTCTTCACTGGGTTGCTAAGAAACCAGGTTGATGTTTACAATGGGTGAAACAAAATTAAACTCATATTAATCTCACAAATCTTAAATCCATTTGATCTAAAAGCTCATGAACTAGGATCGTAACATTTCACCACATGACATGACGGCCTTTGTTATCTCTCACTCTATCAACACCTCATACATGGGCTTGAATTTAGGGATGGCAACGGGGCGGATTGGGGCGGATTTGAGCAAATCCATCCCCGATCCGTCAGTAATATCGGATCCCCAATCCGCCCCGCAAATCCGTTTGCAATTTTAAATCAAAATCCATAACCGCCCCGTGCGGATGCGCGGATATCCGCCCCGCCCCGCCAATCCGCACAAAATTATAACAAAAAATTAAAAAATCAATCTCTGAAGTCTGAATTCGCACAAAAAAAAAACATAAAATTCTGAATTACAATTTACAATGAATTCGTACAAAAAATATTACAAAAACTTCTGAATTACAATTTACAAAGAATTCGTACAAAAAAAATTTTAAAAATACAAAAAAAAATTAAAAAAATCTCTGGATCTGATTTCAGATTTTAGATCTGATCTGAAATCGTATCAGATAGATCGTATCAGATCTGAAATCAGATCAGATCAGAGATCTGAAATCAGATCTAAGATCAGATCTAAGCTAAGATCAGAGATCTGAAATCAGATCTAAGATCCGATCTAAGATCAGACTAAGATCCAGATCTAAGATCCAGATCTGATCTGATCTAAGATCCAGATCTAAGCTAAGATCAGAGAACGAGATTCGGAGAAGGACTGAAGGAGAAGGGGCGATCTCCAAGCTTCAAGCCTTCAAGATCTCTGTGAGAGAGAGATCTCTCTGCGAGGGAGCAGTGACGCGGCGTGAGGGAGCAGTGACGCGGCGTGAGGGAGATCTCGCGGTCGACGCGGTGTGAGGGATCTCTCGCGGTCGACGCGGTGTGAGGGAGCAGGGTCCAGGGAGACAGATCTCGCGGCCGCGCGGCGTGAGGGAGGGCGAGGTGGTGTGAGGGAGGGAGGGGGATCGCTGGTCGCTGCTATGTGAGAGGGAGAGCTTGTGCTCTACTGCTCTGTGAGACAGTGAGAGGGAGAGTTTGGTGAGGGACCGAGGGTGAGGGACCGAATGAGCAAATTGTATTTGTGATTTGTGAAAAAAAGTTAATCCTTTATATAGGCGAAGGGCACTTTTGTAAATTTGTTGGTTAAACGGATATCCGCGGGGCTTGCGGGGCGGATATGGCCAAATCCGTATCCGCCCCGAATAGTGAACGGATATTTTTTGGATACCCGAAACCACCCGAAAACCCATTCAGCCATATCCAAAACCGCCCCAAACGGATTGGGTGGGGCGGATATCCGTGAAAATCCGCCCCACTGCCATCCCTACTTGAATTTAATAAAACCGATTTTAAAACCATTTCGATGCAAACATAAAAAAAAAAACTAATCAATACTCCACAAAAAGCTTTTTCCCCCAATCAGCCAAAACTAAATTACTTAATTAGAATCAGAATCGTAAACACACAGACAAACTTTTGTTGGATTCGGCGTCCGTCATTTGTAATATTAAATCTCTCCTACTTTTGAATCAGAAAATCTAGAGAGTCAGGCCCGCACCTAGCCTAATACCATCCATCATCCTAGAGATTGGGCCGCGCCTAAAGTTCCTTTTGAATTTTGAATGGGTATATAAATTTATTCCTTGGGACCTCAACCGTGAGACTCACGAATTGACTACTATGGCTGGACAATGTTTTTGTAATCATGTTATTTAATTATATGTAGTATGCTTTATTAAAAAAAAAAAAAACTATAATCGTAAACATATTCCATCATTTGGAGTAAATTTTGTGGTGTTCTCAATCAAATTTTGAAACACACACTCCCATTTACCCCATCCTCTTCTCAATTAGCATCCACGAGCACTGCCATCAGGCACCGTCCACTTGCCTCGAGATATGAAATAATTCATATTTGTGGACGGGCCATCGGGCCCAACACCAGTGCAGTTAAGATTTTTCCAGCATCCACAGTACAAACCACCATTCTACTTCTCCACCAACACAAACACCAGATGTTTGGTTTCACAGCTTTAGCGGTCAATCACCACCGCCACTTCGCCAACCAATCATGGCTCTTCAACTCCCCTTTTCTACTCCATGCTCGATCTCCTTGCAAAGTCAAAAAATTTCGATTCGGCATGGGTTCTATCACTTGATCACTTGAAGGACAATGAGGATGGCTCCAATGGGTCTTCTACGATTGTTTCGATGGACACGTTCGCGGTGATCATTACGCGGTATTCGAATGCAGGTATGGAGTCTTCGCCCATTCGGACATTTCAATTTTCTTAGAGTTTAGACATCAGTTCTTGTGTTTCTGTTTCAAATTCTTCGGATTTTTTTTAGAGGTTTTGATTGATTCACTGTGTAACGAAGGGTATTGTGTTAGACATAGGAGGGAATTCGGGTGGGTTCTGTTGGTGGGTTTATAATATAATGTTGAATGGATGGTTTAGCCTTAGGTCAAGGAAGCTTAAGCATGCAGAGAGATTCTGGGAGGAGATGAAGAGGGATAACGTGAGTCCTAGGGTTGTTACTTATGGCACTATTTGTCAAAGGGTATTGTAGAATGCGGAGCGTGGAGAGGGTGATGGAGTTGATTGGGGAGATGAGGAAGGAAGGGGTTGAGCTGAATTCCATTGTTTATAATCCGATTGTATATGCGTTGGTGGCGGAAGCCGGGAGGTTTAAGGAGGCTATGGGGATGGTAGAGAGGTTTTTGGTGTTAAGAGTCAGGACCTACGGTCTCGACTTATAATTCGTTGGTGAAGGGTTATTGCAAGGCTAGAGATCTCGTTGGGGCGAGTAAGATTTTGAAGATGATGATAAGTAGGGGGTTTGCTCCGACCCCTACTACATATAAATTTTGTTTTTGATTTTTCTCGCTATTTGGGAAGTTTGAAGAGGCGATGAACTTATACTAAAATGGTTGAGGCTGGGTATGTGCCTGATCGGCATACTTTCCATTTGTTGATTAAGATGTTGTGTGAGGAGGAGAGGTTGGAATTAGCAATGCAGGTTAGTAAGGAGATGAAAAATCTAGCGGTTATGATCTGGATCTTGCCACCAGCACAATGTTGGTTCATTTGCTTTGCAAATTACATAGATATGAGGAGGCATGCTCGGAATTTGAGGACATGATACAGCGAGGGATTGTGCCTCAGTAAACTTATAGAAAAAACTAACTCAAGAACTGAAGAAATTAAAGTAGGAAGGTTTGATATGGTGTCGAGGTTATCTGCTCAGATGGGTTCTCTTTGACATTCAACAAACTTGCCAAACACATATATAGGAGGAGATGTGACCCATGAGTTCAGGTCATCCATAATGCAAAAAGCCCAAGCGATGTCTGATATCCAAGGGAACTCATTAAGATGAGGAATACATCCACCAACTCTGAGCAAGTGCAAACCAGTTGATAGAGGATATAATAAGTATAATTGGCCGGTACTTGTGAGATTGGAAGTTTGTTCAGGTTAACTCTTGCAACATATACCTCGTCAGATAGTTCCATTTTAACGATGAAAACCTGTGAGAGGTAAGATGGTTCCTACTCTTGAAATTGTCTGCTGGTCATGCCACTCGAGTTTGTTCGGATTTGGGTAACAGATGGCTTGTCCAATACAAAGGATGTACATGTTCACGGGGAAAACAAGTGCATCAGGGATTCATCTGACATTGATATCAAAAATGAAAATTGATTGCAGATGAGATACAAAGAGAACAAGTCAATCGTTCTATGTCACATTAAAACTATAGTAGTTGTTGGAACTGTTATATTACCTGTGACTAGTCCCGGTGACATGTCGAACTGGAATCATTTTGACCTGTTGGAAATTTGTGGATATTTCTATAGGTCCAAGAAGAATGTCATTGTGAAGACTTAGTTACTTGGTTCAGAGCTGACAGATTAAATGAGGAACTGGTACTCTACACGAGTAATCATAAGCCATTATCTTGCTCGTCACTTTGCTTGTGATGCATTACGTTTGCGTATATCCTGATGACACGAAATTGTTTGCGTATATCCTGATGACACGAAATTATATTTAAGACAACTCGATATCAAAACTAGAGTTTTCAATATTACTTTATTGCACTTGACACCAATCCTTTTGGTGTGTCCTCCATGGGAAAAAGGAGAGATTTAGCGGGTGTGGCGGAAACACTTGACAAACTAGAAGAATCCTTTCTGGCCTGGTAATACAAAATGAAAACCCCTATTTTTGTATAGCGGAAGAGGGCTACCAGCCGGCTGAATCCCTTGATCTTAGAAGTTACAACTTACAGGAAGATCCTATCGAACTTCAACCTGTAATTGCAATGAATATCTGCTGCTAGAAATATCTCCTATAAATTAAGTAGTTATGTTTGTAACTGTGCATGAAGTTTCATTTGTGCGCCTTTGGGCGTATATATACCTAAATAAAGTTCCTGTTATCATTATAGACTTTCAGGTTATGTTTCATTTTACAAGAAACTTTTATGTTTACTGTTCTCAGATGATGCTTTCTACTAGTGCATTTTTTATATTCCTGATAATGACTGCTAAATATGTCACCTATAGCATGTGAAGGAATGTAGTTACCTTACATTCACATGATGAGATCATAACCGTGTTAGGTGTTTCCCTAATTTTCAATCTCACCTAACAAGACTTTCTTGGAGAAATTTTTTGTCTTTTCTTCTGAAGATAATTAATTACTGATAGAGATTTGTAAACTTTTTATAGGTCTCTTTGAATTTGGGTATGAACGTTTGATTCATTCGAGGGAGAGACCTGTTTACTTCATAAGTTTGAGAGAGACTTAGCATAAAAAGTCGCTGCCAAGTCCAATAACCTTTCCAACCAAACCAATCAGGATACAATCCTAGATTTGACAAACACTATAAGACATGTTGACAATACTATTACTGGGATCTTTACCATTTTTCTCATTAGGGAGGATGTAAGGGATGCACATTCTCTGACTCTATGTATGGGTTTCAAATACTAAAGTTTTCCCAATTAGGTGTTGAAATTGGGTAGTTAGGAGGCTGAAGGTTGAGTTGTGTCATCTTTGAAGAAGCAAGGCAGAGGTTGATTTGCTCGAGTCTTGACTATTGTTTAGATCGGCATGTGGATTTTTTAGGGTCTGATGTCCATGGACAGTTTCGTCGACAGGTATAGGTGAATTATGTGTTTGATATTTTAAGAAAAAAAAATTCTACAAAAAATTGGAAGATTCTTTCAACTGATGTACTCGCATTCATAACATAATATCTCCGATTCGGTCATCATCTGAAGGTGATTAAGAGAACCCAAGGTCTTGGAGCTAATGAGTGGAGATTGAATGATCTACAAGTGGAAGAGTAATGGAGTTTTAAAACAATCATTCAGACTTGAAAATGAGATCCACATGAAAGTCAATAGTTCATTGCACATATGAAGAAAGCTTGCATGACAAAGATGTAATGCTAATCATGCATCCATTGAAAGGAGTGAAATGTAGCTCTCATGAGCTACAGTTTTAATCTACCACTTTACAAACGCGGTTTCAGATTTATACAAACGCGGTTTCAGAATTATTTTTGGGTAAATAGGACATACTTTTTTTTTTCTTGACCATTTATTCACAAGTCTGAGCACTAAAAGCCTCAAGTGAAAGCAAAGGATTATGAATTATTTTTCGAGTTAATTTTGGTCCCTGATTTAAAAAAAAATATTTCATTTTGTATAGAAAAATTATAAAAATTTCGGTTGTGATTTTGAATTTAATAAGTTATGTGTTTTAAACTCTTAAATCTTACATACAAAGTCTCACACGGACTAGTAGTGTCATACAAACTACATATTACAAAAGAATCATTCACATAGCAAACTTTTGATACTAAAATAATAATATAGCTTGTTAAATATACTGAGATTAAAATATTATTTATTTTTTCAAAATATTTTAGATTTCAAAAGAGACTTTGAAATCTTCAAAATAGAAAATATTTTGTGAAATTTGGACATATTTTGAGAAATCACATTACTTGAGTGAAAAATACGATTATTGAGTGAAGCTAGAAAATCAAGTTTTGTAATCAGGTTTTGCAACCATGGTGATATGGCACATTACTTGTAGAAATTTTTTAAAACCTTAAGATACATATAAATACTTTGAAGATTTTATCATTCTTGCACGATCATGCCACATCACAAGACGTGGTTTCTTAGTATTATAGAAGGGATCATTCAGTCAAGATATGCACTTGAGAGTCGAGAGCCGATGTTCTAATTTTCTCACACACAACAATGAATTGATCCCTCCACTCACTATCCAAAAGAGAATCTATCGCATGTGCCTCACGCGTGTCACTTCAGTTTCACTTTCTCAACAATTGAATTTATTTCAACACGTAAAACCACTCTCATCGTACTCTATCCTTTCAAAAAGAGACATGTCACTGAGCCACGTCATCACACAGACAGAGTAGAGAGAGTGTGTAGGGATGAGTGAGAAGAGCAATTCTAGCTGGCCTGGGTCTGCTGGACTGGTTGCTGCCTTGGTGCGAACTTTACATTTTTGCCTACTCTTTAAACACAAAAAATGTAAACATCAAAGTGTTTAAAGAGGAGGGGGGGGGGCAAAAATGTAAATTGCGCCCCAGGCAGCAAAACCCTGTTGAATCGAAATTCGAAACAGAGAGCCGCAGCCAACTTTTACTTTTTAATACTCTGTTTGTTTCTCAGTCTGCAAAAGCCCTTACAGAGTTCCCATCTCTCTCTATCTAATTTGCCTTTCATGATTTCTTTAGACACTTTTGTGTTCTAAAAATTCGAGCTTTTTCTTTTCTTTACTTCATCATCATCTTTGTGTCTCTGTGGGGTTGAAGGTGGTAGGGGTTTTGGGGTAGCTCTGCAAGCATGATTTCCTGATGAAATGGCGATTCTGACGATGGCAAACGATCATAACAAAGACGGTGAGAAGCCCCTTTTCCACGATTTCCTTGGTATTAACTGTGGCTTCGATTCCCCTGTTGTTCCAGTGGAGGGGATGCCAAAACAGAGCAGTGGTGAGACCCCCAGACCTTCTCCTTCTGCTTCTGCTGGTGGTGGTGGTGGTGGTGAGACCCCCAGACCTTCTGCTTCTGCTTCTGCTGGTGGTGAGGCTTCTGCTTCTGTTAGTGTTGCTGCTGCTTCTGGTGGAACCCATGCTCCTGTCTCGGCCACTTCTGATCTGGGTTCAGGTTAGTTACTTATTCTCTTACTGAGTTTTAGTAATTTGGTAATTTTTAGGGATAATGGGCTAATGGGTAGTGTTGATTTTGTATGTTTTGTTGAAATTGATGCGTTCTTGAAGATAATCTTTCGCTTTCCACTTCCGGGTATCTCTTATTTTTTTTTAATTATTTTGTTTTGTTTGGTTGGTAAGGTGAAGTAGTTGTCATGAGGTCATCAATGGAGTTGTTTGTATTCCTCAACCGTTATATTTTTATTTCATTTTGGATCACATGCTCATGGAATAGTTAGTATCAGTTTATCAGTTGTTACTTTTCTGAGACTCTATCTCTTTGACTGGTATGTAGTTATACATGTTGATATTTCTACTTCATTTGAGGATGTTGGGTTTTAAGGAACTGAATATGTTGAACTTCGAACTTTGGGGCATTTCTTTCTTTAACATGGGACTCATTCTCATTCCCAACAAAAAACTGATTAAAATGATTATTTGTTCATCGAATGTGTTAGCATAGTTGAGTCATTTTCTCAGCAATCTGAGGAAAAAAGAGAGTTTTTAGTGAACATTTTTCTTAAATAGGATGTTGGTTAGTTTTGATTAAATAATGATGAAATAATGTATGCAGTGATGGAGCTAGGATTTTTGTTGGAGGGAACCGGAGTGATGATTAATTAAAAATAATATAATAATTAATTACTTTAACATATATTTTTTTTAAATTGAACAATACATGAATAACTATACCAAACACCGACTGCAATCAACTGAAGCCGATAAACGAATTCGGTATTCCGTTTTCTTCGCATCAGATTGCTTGGAGAAAAAATGTTTAGATATGATGTTTTGATTCATTAACTTCGACTCTTCGTATAAGCTTGAGTATTCAAACTATTAGGTTTTCCTACATGAGTTTCAAGCCTTTTTTTTTTCTTTTCAATTACTGAATCCTTCAACAACAAAACAATCACCAATGCATTGCTCCCCGACACATCGAAAAAGATAGCAATGGAGACAAAAGGCGACATCCTTTGCTATATTATACTCTAGCAAACTCTTATACTCAGTAAAACGTCGTAGTGCACCTTTTTTTTTATGGAAATGTGTAGTTCATAGGCCGACAAGAACCCCTTTGCAAATAATTTCTTCTAAGCTCTAACAACCTCTTCATCATTCGGATATTAAGCAGAAATACAAAGTCTTAAACTAGGATTTATTGGATGATTTGATAGGTCAACCTCTACATGACTTTCTTTTTTTAGATTGGTTTTGATAAATTATGGTCAACCTTAGGGGTGGGCACGGGACGGGATGGACCTCATCCCTATCCCATCCCGTTTGTTCGGGATCAGGACGGGATAAACCTCATCTCGACCTCGTCCATCCCAAACGGGTTCGGAACGGGATGAAACGAGCATGTACTAAATTTTGGATTGAAAATTTAATATGCAAGATTGAAAATTTTGGATTTACCAAACATGCAACTCTAAGAACAACTATATAACTTTAAGCCAATTTTTTCCCTATTTCATTAACTTTTACTCATTTTTTTAGAACAACTATTGAAGATAGCCATTTTTTTGTACATTGCTAACGAAAATGATCAATAGCTTTTTCATTTAAAACTACGAGGAGCACACTTGTTGTTGTCAAAAGTTAGGAAGAGGAAAAAAAAGAAGAGAGAGGGTTTGAGTTAGATTCATTATCTAGATGAGTCGCATGGAAGCTTGTGAGAATAAAATAACATGTCAATAAATAAAACAACATATAGTTTTATACTACATATTTCATATTAAATATTAAAAAAATCAGTTCAGGACGGGACGGTATGGGCTTGATTGAAAATTTTATCCCGATCCCATCTCACTCTAGATCGGGACGGGACGGGATCGGAATGGAATTGATCAATCCCAATAGGACCTGAAAAAATCGGGACGGAATCGGGACGAGATCAAGATTGCAGGGTGAGATGCCCACCCCTAGTCATCCTCATTTTGGGTTGGAGGTGATTGATCACTCATTGGCTTTCTTTTTAAAAAACTTATCCATAGTTGAAATAAAATGGAGATTATATAAGACTGCATTCAATATATTTATATATCCTAAAACTTTAAATGAATAAATCCAAAATCATATATTCCATGTCGTCAAATTTGTGCTTGTGGATAACGATTTTTAACATGTAAATTCCTAAATAATGGTGATGTTATGCATAGTATAGTATACTGATGCAAAATATAAGGCAGAAAGCACAAACAAAAACATTGAATATCCAATTCAACCATCATTGCAACAAAGAGCAGAAGATGAAACAAACAACCCAAATCAGATGAAAGGATTTACCTATTTCGCAAATATCAAATGCCCAAGTCAAAAAATTACAAATACAACAAGGAAAAGATCAAGCCAAAGAAAGTATAAATCAATAAAAGGTGTAATAAATCATATTCATCTCCAGAAAGTGCAAAATCATCAAAAAACAATGACCCTGTTTCAGAATTTCCAGCAAACACAAAACGTTAGTAGTATCATTGTATCACTTGTTACTTTTCGGTGACTCATCTCTTTGACTAGTATGTAGTTATACATGTTGATTTTTCTACTTCGCATGAGAATGTTGGGTTTTAAGGAACTTAATAGGTTGAACTTTGAACTTTGGGGCATTTCTTTCTTTAACATGGGATTACATTCTCATTCCCAACAAAAAACTGATTAAAATGATTAGTTGTTCATCGAATGTGTTAGTATAGTTGAGTCATTTTCTTAGCAATCTGAGGGGGAAAAGAGAGTCTTTGGTGAACATTTTCTTAAATAGGATGCTGGTTAGTTTTGATTAAAATGGTTTTTTGTTCATGGAATAATGTATGATCTTAGTTCAACTGTTCTAAGGAGTTCTAGTACATGGTCTAAGGAATAATGTATGATCTTGTTCATGGAATAATGTATGATCTTTGTTTATGTAGAAAGGCGAATGGCGAACCATTTTGAGGGAGTTCCAGTACATGGTCTAAGGAGTGATTTCTCAGGGGCTGAGATAAGTAATAGATTTGCAGGAAGAAAGAGGAGCAACTCAGATTCTCATTTTATGGGGTTGTCAAGAGATAGGATGCCGCAAATAGGATCCGAGTCTCTTGAAAACTTGCACCTGATGAAGGTATTGTGAAAATCTTCTCCATTTTTGTTGTTTTCTTGACTCTTCTTTTGTGGGACAGTTGACTATCATCACGTCTTTGGCCTTTCCTTACTTGGTTTTGTTGGTGTATTGGGATTCAGATGCTCCGAAGCGGTGCTGGTGGTGCGGGGGGAGAAAGACTTAGAAAGTCTAATGATGAAGAATTATCATTTGGCATGCAACCACCAAAGTTAGCTTCCGCTTCGCATCTCCCATTGCAGTCTTCTCCTGGTCACAGGCCTGATTCTATTTCCTCCAAGTGGGAGTCTGTTATGATGAATCCTGGGTCGTCAATGCAGTGCCCTCCTCGCCTGGCCCATTTTGCTAAATATGTTGAGAAGGTCTCTTCAAACAAATACAAGGATAGCAATGCTGGTGTTTCAGTGATTTCTCAGCCTGCTGCTGATGAAGGCTCTAGAACAGGAATCAAAGGGTCTGGAATCTTGAGTGGTGTGAATGCCAGCAGTGGAGCATCTGAAAGAAACTCATCGGCAGTGCTCCTAAGTTGCAGTAGACCAAACTCTGGGCCTCAAAGTGTTAACCCCGAATCTTCTACTCCACCTAGGTAATGTCTCATTTTAATTCTTTCCTATTGTGTACCGAATAGTTCTTTTTCCTGGTTCAGAAGAGTCTTTGCTCACTATCCTATTCTTATGGTGTTCAGTCGACATGGTTCGGCTATTGCTAGTCGACAGATGACAATATTTTATGCTGGCCAGGCTCATGTTTTTGATGAAGTCCACCCAAATAAGGTCAGATTTACACTTGCTTATGTTATGTTATTGTTTATTGCAAAATGTTGATAAACTTATGATGCATTATATTAAAGTAATCAAGTGGTTTTTGTGATATAGTTGGCTCAAAAGACAAATACGCTTATCTTTATCAAATTGTTCTAGTTATAGCCGCGTTACGAACTTATCGTCTCAGTTAATTGGCTATTGTTTAGCTTTCAGCAGAAAATATTTTATTTCAATGTTACTATGAACTGAGTAGTCTTTTTCAGCCCGAATTATGCAAAACAGGGGCAGGAGGTTGATCACACCTTAGAGGGGGTTGGTCATCCTGTCTATTGTTGACATGATTGGTATTCACAGGATTACAATCTAAAGGAAGGTTACCATTTAATGGAATGTGTTGCATAGTTTCTGTGCTCTGTGTGCCATGGTTATGGCAACGACAGCAGGCTTAAACAGCTTCCCAACGGTTCAGTCATAATCATTAAACAGACGGGGTGTGGGCAATGTGCTAGTGTGGAAATCTTTTTAGTCAAATTATTGTTGTCTGACTGAATCTGGCGCTATATTCTTAAGATAGAAGCACAAGGAGGAGGAATAGATTGGAGGTTCTTGGTTTGTATGTTTTCTGTACATCCATGCCTAGGCATATTGTTGAACCATGTAAAATCAGCGGTTGATGTACTCATGAAGTTTTAGTTTGCTGCTTGTTGGGTGCTTTTATTGCTGTTGGATTTTTTATTTTATTCTATGGATGTGTTCTATTTTAAGACCTTTTATTGTTCCACGTAGGAATGTCTCTATTTTCTCCTATTGGTTTTATTAATTTTGTCTCTTTATGCTAGAACATGAATATATACAACATGAAGGCTTTTTAAACTCGAACCTCAAGATAAGTATCAACTTTAAGGATTTACCTCAATTCTGTCCAACATAGGATTTGAATCCCAAATTCACATCCCCCGAATTTATTTAATTATGCATGTCTTGACTAACACTATAAATTGTCTCATGGTAAACCCAGAAGCCATATAGTTTTTATCTCTAGGGGTTAATATAGTCAAGTAAAGCTTAATTGTTATTAATTTATTTATTTATTTATTGAAGTATGGCACTCACCCCAATGGTTGGTTCACCTACCAAGTTCCTGGCCCTTGTGTTTGTAGTTGGTGGCAAGCTATCACAAACTTTAAGCCTATGTTTGATAAACCTATGTTTGAGAGAGAGATCACTTGTACCCCAGGGAAGGGTATCGGTTTTTGGGATGGCATCTGGTTGCCTATCAACCTCTCAAAGATGAGTTTAGGGTCATCTACAAACATTTCCCTTAGAAAGTTTGGCAGCATCTCAAATTCTACTTGGGAATGGAAAGAGGAATCGGGGACTCTGAATTGTGTTTCCTCATTCGGTTAATTGAGCTCCTACGCAATGTCTCTGTGTGATGAAGAAGATGAGTGGCATTGGTTAGATCAGTCTCGGAAGTTCTCTATTCAAAATTGTCACCACAAGCACTTCTCTCTTAAGCTCTCTAGACAAGCTTTCCTCCCATCTATGTTTGGCAGCAACATATTTTGGCTAAAAGAAGTGCCTTCTAGAGTTAACTTCCTCATCTGGTTTTTAGTCCATGGCGAGCTGTTGACTAGGGACAACTTAATCCAAATAGGCATGATTTTCACAAACAGATACAAGTTTTGTGAAGCTGGGCAGGAAAATATCCATCATTTGTTCTTTTCCTGTCAGTTTTCCTCCGCAATCTGGCGCAGTATTTGTGTTGAATTTGCAGCCCTCCTTCCCTTCCTCTGGTGACTCCTTTCCTCATTGGTTTTCTCAATGAAGCAAGAATGAATGCTCTCTCAAAGGTGCTTCATTTTGGACGAGGGTGCTGCTTGCTACCCTTTGGGTATTTTGGAAAGAAAGGAACAACAAAATTTTTCAAGGGGGAAAGAAGGATCTTCTCAACATTTGCACAATTATCAAATCTCTTGCATTGGGGCAAAATGTGTGGCATCTTGGAGGGCATTCCCTTTCATGTTTGTATTTTTTACTGGGAAGTTTGTTTAGTTTGAAAGGGCTCTCCTGGCTTTAGTTTGGCCCCTTTATATTTTGACTATCCAAGTCACCTTTTCCTTTATTAATAATATTTGATTAATCAAAAAAATTTATTTTTTGAAAGTCAAATATAATGCAGAGTTGAAGCTAATTGTACTGGGCACAATCAGTTGATACCCAAGACACTAGTGTCTTGGAAGTATGGACAGTCTATTTGGGTCTTCATGACCGTGTCTGATATGAAACTCATTGGATAAGTATCGGACATAGATTAGACAAGGCTCTGTATAAAAGTAATGTCGGGCCATAAATATCGATTCTTTTTTTGAGTTGCTTACATGTTAGTCTCAGTTTGCAAAAGGGATGATGCTACCATAATATGATAAAAAAAATTTCTTTTTAAATACTCTTAGTGTGTTGGTATACTTAAGCCCAAATCTCAGTATTCACCCTTCATTGGGGTATCTACTTGAGGATGCTATTATTTCCTATGTGGTTAAATCGTTAATCAGACCCTAATGGTTCAGGGGCGTTATGAGATTAATCGGGAACTCGGCCAAAAATCACCAATTCTCGTTGATTAATCGGCCAAAGATCATTCAAACAAGTAATTAAAAAACATAACGCTCTACTAATGAGAAGACCGATTAAATAACAAATATTACCTGTGTTATTAATGTGTCACTAAATCGGCAAGAAATCGTTTATCGGAGGGGTGACTGATACGAATTGGGTATTTAGTGGCTTGGTTTAGCGGTGACCGATAAATCGGCAAAAATCAGTGAGTCACCGATAAATAAGCCCATTCAACTCGTCGATTTATTGCTACATATATACCTTAAAAAAATAGACCGATCAAATTCGATTAATTATAAATTTGTCCTGGACCACGAAGGGTTCGTTTTCTATTTTAACTACGTAGAATATTACTTCCTTTCTCTCAATCTTTGGTATTTTAATTTTCTACCTATACTAAATGTCAAAAAAGGAACTATCATTGGGATATGGCTAAAAAAACACAATAATAGGTAGCTCTATCTAGAACAACTTTATATGATTTTATTGGATTTTATCTAGAACAAATTTATATGATTTTAAGGAACAACTTTATATGATTTCATCTAGAACAACTTTATATGATTTTAACTTCTAAATCAAGATGGGTTTTTATTGGATTTCAGAACCATCAAACGCCTCTTGCAAGGTTCAAACCTAGACTTGTGATACCATCCGCCACAATTTTGTATGATTTATTAGACTATAATAGTGATGAAAATATAGATTATAATTTTTGTTTTTCTATTTTATTTTAAATAGGATTTAGGTTTTAAATAATTTGGTCAATCCGTAGGAAATCTTAATGAGTACAAGTACAAGAGTAGGAATAGGATTAGGGTTGGGGTTTGTTTTTTGGTTAAATAGACCAAAATGTATAAATTGGATTTAGAGCAAAGAATTTAAATGAGTTTTGAAGCCTTGTCAATTTATTTATTTTATCGATAAAACAAAGCAATATCATCAAAAAGGAAAAATGCCTAGCGACTGAGAAGGTCACAAGGCAAAGGATATAACATTCTTTTCAAACATGCATGTTTGAAACTTTGTCAATTAAAGCTTTGATTATTTGTTTTGCTTCCGATGTTCCCATCAAATAGCATACCTGCTCAATCACTCGTGGCATGATCGATTAGTCATTAGTCCAGGTTCTGGCATCTGATTATGCCTTCCCTTGATTGATCAAGCCCTATGCGGAATTCAAAATCTGGTTAGTATGAGTTGGTTTCGTTGGTTTACTTCCCTACTTGTTGTTTAGCTATATGGGAGATTGTATGTTTTCAAGTTTCACAGTGAACTGAGCAGGAAAAGTTAGGATCAACAAACTTGGTTTTGAATTTGTGAGTTCAAGAGGTTTGAGAGGGAAAAATGAAGATCAACAAATTTGGTTGTGAATTTTGGGGTTCGAAAGGTTTGGATTCCTGTTCTTTGACTAAGTACCTGTAAGAGGTGGTAGAGAAATTCTTGTAATTCATTGAACTCTAAAGTTGTGAAAGTTCTCTCTCATTCATTCTTCTCTCTTTAAGCTTCTAGAGTTTGTTTGGTGGTTTCAATATTGAAATCATTAGTCAGGGAGAGTTGATTACATGATGGATTTTTTTAGGTAAAGGTTGAGTTATTAACAACCTGAACGATTACAATGAAACCCCCAGAAATCAATCAAGGATACTGCACCAAAACCATGCACACAAAAACATAAAACACCGATACAGAAACAACGTTTAAGACATGTTGACAATAAAAAGGGGACACACCTGTACATTGTAACATCATTTGATTTTATTAGCAGTAAGTTTTATATTCTTAGTCATATCTTTGACTTGTTACACATGTACTAACTTTCATTATATGCTTGTAACATTGTAAAGAATTGGAACTTATGATAGATAGCATGGAGTGTCCAAGTGTCCAATATCTCTCCGACAGGGGGAATTTTTTTGTAATAATCTGTCATTACATAGCATGTAACAGCGTGTTGTTTTGTTTACAATAATTTGTTTGAATCAGTCTGCCAGTTATATGCAAAATTGAGTGTTGAGTCAAATATGTGCTATCAAATTGTTATTTTGTGAGAGAAAGAGAAGGGATGGAGAAAGGGTGAGAACAATGTTATCTCAGTCATTCTATCTCGTGTTTCTTTATATGAAAAGAGTTTTACATAATTGCATATCAGTCTCCTCAGAAGAAAGCAATGAGTATACCCCTCGTAACACAAGATTGAAGTGTACTTTTGCAAATCATTTTGTTCTTCGTTGTAGGTGTCCATATTTTAATTGTTGTATTGTGTTTATGTGAGGATCCATTCCCGGAAGATGCCCAATAATTCATTTTCATCATTTACATACAGGCTGATATAATAATGGCATTAGCTGGGTCAAATGGAGGGTCATGGTCAACAACTTTTAACGCAAAACCTACTATACGGTCATTGCCTGATGAAGCTTCCCTGCCCAATGCAGAGAAAGGAATGGGCCCAAGCAACTTAACACTTGCTCAGGAATTACGGGGAAAGTTATCTACCCCAGGTAGTTCTAGTCATGGACTCAGTCAAGTTGAGCAGATCTCAACAACCCTAAATGATCCTCTCAACTCATCATTTGGTACGTCGTGGAATTCTGACCCTCTGTTTCGTCTTCACACTCAGCATTCTTACTTTTATATAATTGATCTCATTTTCTGCTACACCATATGTAGGGGAGCATCATGGCAGCATTACATTGCAGCGGACAAGGCCTATAGCACAAGCTGCAGATCCCAGTATCGAAGATAAAAGAGAGTTGAGATAATAGGGGAGTCGGAGATCTTTGTTTCTCTGGTTTTACTGTTGTTTTCTAGGATCATGGAGTTCTCTTCTTGTGTGAGTTTTTGTGCTGAAGTGCTTGTTTCTCCAGAAAGAGACCAGCTGTGAAATTAAAAATCAAGTTTCGATGTGGCTAAACTTTTTTACATGCTTTTTGTTTGCTTTCCATCTTCAGCTTTATAACAGGTTTGGAACACCTTTATTTTTTGTTTTCCTGGTTCCTTTTCCCATATGATCTAATTATAAATGCTCTTTCTATTATGAATCAGTGGATAGGATCTTTGATCGACTATTTACTATCGTCAACTGATCATGCACTGATTTTAAATAAGGAGGGGACTTAATTACGATGAATTTCTGTTGAATAGAGAACAACCGATTGCCTCTGCCCTGTAATTTACACTGAATGGACTCTACTCTACTCGTGTCCACAGAGGTATTGAGCTGGTGCTACAGATTGCTAGTAGTCACCTTAGATCCCCTTGTGGAACTAATTCAAAGTCCTTGTCTAACATGGTAAAACCTCACGTGTCTTGGCGTTAGTTATATGTGGTTTCTCTTATCACTCCAGGGGACTTTGTTTCGTTCATTGTAGACTAAGTACTAGCATTTATACAATGATTGTTGTCAGGGAGAATCCGTGGTCTGACCTTCGAGATGGTTCGACAGATATCCACGGACTGAATGTTGCTTGATCAATTGCGTTGCTCATAGATGTATCAGATCTTGGCCAGAAGGGGGGTGTACTTGCAAAGACACTCCCCCATGCCCAAGTCAGAACGAGGCAGAGAGAAATTGCAATTACTAGGTTGAATTGCTTACCTCCCTGTAGTTGTACATATGAATGTACATATAGGCAGAGTTTTACTAGCTTGGCTGGGACTAAGACTCCTGATATAGATTCCCTGCGGTAGGGTTGTACTAGTTTGGCTGGGACTGAGACACCTAGTATCATATTTCCTGCAGAAAACTCAATGTGTATGTATATAGACTTGATCAAATATAGATTTAGTTAAGCGTCTTTGGAACTTAAGGATTAAACTACAATCCCTCAAGGAATTTGACTCCAACCTAGTTTGGAGCTAATTTGAGCTTTGCACATCTCGTATTAGGATGCCTTTATTGGAATTAGAGTGTACTTAACCTGTGTAAGTGATTTGATTATACTATCGAGTGTCTTGAGTAATATTTAGGTGTGTGTACTTAGTGTGGTGGTACGTAGTAATAAACATGATGTCGATAGTAGGTTGGTGTGGATTTTGAGGCAAACATTTTGATGCGAATCTTGAGGTCACAATGTCTCATCATGTAAGTTAGCACATAACAATATTTTTTTGTTCAAATAATTATTATCAATGAATTTAACGCAGATCTTGGGGACTGTGTCAACTGTCATAATGATACAGTGTTTATGAGCATTTTAAAGACCATGTGTCCTAAAAATATTGGCTACTCATAATTACATGTGCTATGAACTCGAGCAAAAGTGACATAGCAAAAGTGAATTTACAATGTCAGCCAAGGCAAATGCGATCTCAGTAGTGTTGGGAAGTAAACTCCTCCATGTTTGTCTTTGTAATATCCGTGTGAATCTTCAGTATTATCATACCCATAATCATGCCTGATGAAACATCAAACAGTCACCCGATCGCAATCGTACACATGGCATAGGACAACCCTAATACAGAAAAAGCCTCAAGTCGATCCCACGCGAACCCAGTCATGAAATGTTGTTCAATGCGTATGTTAGGTGCTCGAGTCTAAGAGGCATATGTGTTGGGGTTTGGCCCAGGACAATAAGGCCCAATCACCGATCTCTAAGTTGTCACAAGCCTGAGATCCCCTTGCACAAATCAGTTCTTAGCTTAATCAAGAATTGGGTCCTAAACAGAGTCAAGTGCCGAAGAGACTCAGGTCAGATCCTAGGCGAGATCTCCCCCTCAATAACAAAGACAGTTGTGGAGGTAGCACTCGCTACTTAAGTTGAGAAAAAAGGAAAAGGAAAAAGAAAGGTACACATACACATTGTAATTTACATCTAGTCTTCATTCTTCCTTGCATCATTACATGACTTAAGCATCAGAGTGCATTCGGCCACCAAAACGGTGGTCCATGGCTCACCGCAACTCAATTTGCAGGCTCGAGATCAGCAAGGACAGATTTGGACCTATTAGATTGGCGCTGTCCGTGGGGAAAACAACAAGTTTTCCTTGAAACAAACATACAATGTTCACTCTAGGTAAGCAGGGCATTGAGACATGTCACCAGCACCAGATCTTGAAAACTCAACGACAATGCCAAGCCAGGCAACGTTCTGGTCAGGGAAGCCCAACCACAGGGCCAACTCGATCCGATCAAGGAGGCTGAATAGCCACACGGTTTAGCCACTGAGGCTATCTGTGAGACCCTGGAGTGGGCAGACCTAAGGTGAGGGTGAGGGTTGGAGCCCAACAGGCCCGAGAGGGGTTGGACGAACTACAAAGGGGGACATAGTCTCACATCGCCTGGGTGCTGGAGGGGGATGAACTACTTATATGCGAGGTCGGATCCCCATAGTACGACGCGTTTTAAAGCCGTGCGGGCCGGTTGGGCCCAGAGTGGACAATTTCATACTGTGCGGATCGAGTCGTTACACTATCCCCACATGAGTCAGATCCTGCTCCACCTAGATCAACTAACGTGGGTGGTAGAGATGCTCACTTGAGATTGGTAGCAGCTATCCGAGACCTGCTGAAACCCAAAAAGATTCAGACCCAGAGGACGCACGAGGGCGCGGTCAGGAAGGCGAAAACGCCTTCGCAGAGGAACAAAGTGCTTGCCGAGAAGGGAGCCTAGCTAGGAGGAGACAAGGATCATGGGGACAATGTCCCGAGGACAGACAAGGCCACAACCAAGAACTCACTCCAACTAGGGGCAGTCGATCCAGATGTCCTGTATGATCTCACTGTCCCACCATTTTCTCGGAGCAGATCATGAGTGCCCTTCTTCCGAAGAAGTTTGTCCCCCCAAAAGCTCGAGTTCTATGATGGAACATCAGATCCGTCAGATCATCTACGCCTTTTTCCACTAGCTTGAAAAATGTTGCGCTGACCTGGTTCCACAGTCTCCAAGTCGAGATCTATCAATTCCTTTCAGGTTTTGGCAAAGGCATTCGTCACGAGGTTCGTCGAAAACCAAGGGATATAGAAAGCCCCCACTAACTGTTGAGTTTTAAGCAAAAACATGGCAAGACCCTTAAGGAGTATGTCACTCGTTTCAATGACGAGCTGACCTTGATTGACGGTTGCAACGACAACACAACAATTACCGCTTTCACTTTCGAATTTCGAGAAGGTCAGTTTTACAACTCCTTCATCTTAGAACCCCCAGTGGATATGGCAGGTATGTTAAAGAGCGCACAAAAATACATCATCTGGAATGTTGGCAGCCAAAAAGGGGAAAAGCGAACCAAAGCATTCCTCCAGAGCCAAGGACAAGGATGAAAAGGGACATAGTTCATACCGAAAACTGAGCGATAACAAGAGCGGGCTCGGCCAAGCAAAACTATACAAGGCTAGCGGCTCCTAGTACCCCTATTACACTCTGTTCAACTCCAGTCTGTACGATGTTCTATCATCCATGGTAAAATGGGAAGACATCAAGTGACCATCAAAACTCAAAGGAGATCCTTCAAAATGTGATAAAGACAAACATTGTTCTTATCACAAGGAGATAGGCCATGATACCAAAGATTACAGGAGCCTCAGAGATGAGATCCAGTACTGGATCCAGAGAGGACGACTGAAGGAGTTCATCAAATTCAGGGACATGCAACCCCAAAGCGAAAAAAATGGTACAGGAAACAAGAGACATGACTCTTGACGTGGTATGTGTCCTTCATGAGGCAAACAAGGAGAAACAACACTCGAATCATTCACTAAAGAAATCGATACAAGAACTGTGAGTTAGGTCGCACTAACGAGATCATCTCATACATCACATATGAGAAAAAAAAAAAGGTCCAAAGCTTGACGTTCACAAAACACGACATGAAATGAGTCTACTTCCCCCACAAGGATGCCTTAGTCATCTCAGTAGGGATAGTAAACTCGGAAGTGAGAAGATTGTTGGTGGACACAGGCAATTCTGTCAACGTACTGTTCCTAGACACATTCCTAAAAATGCAACTGATGGAAGGAGAACCGACACCTTCAAACTAGCCATGTTTGGTTTCAATGGAGAAAGTTGCTACTCGGTCAGAACAATTACACTGCCGATAGTCGTAGGGCAACCAAACCTATAGAGGATCCTAATGACGGAGTTTTCGATCGTGGATGTCCTCCGACTACAACATAATCTTGAGCCAACCTTTTTTACACTACATGGAGGCGACAATCTCCACCCAACACCAGTGCCTCAAGTACCCTTCTAAAATAGAAGTAGGGACGATAAGAGGAGACCAGACTGTTGCTTTAGAATGTAACTACGCCTCGACCAGGCAACCAAAAATGAAGCACATCGACCCGAGCAAAAGGGCCTGGATGAGGAAACCTCGAATCCGGATAGAGAGGACACACCTCGACATACGGACGTCGAACCTCCATGCAGCCCAAGGGGAAGGTTGAATGTTGGGTACCCGGAAGAAGCTGTCGCAATATACTTGGACATCCCAGCTAACACAAAAACATGTCAGATAAGCTCTAACCTAAACAGAATGCTGGCAGATCAGCTAGCTGCATTCTTAAAAGAGAATCGGGACGCATTCGCTTGGACGATGAAAGACATGGTGCGAATCGACCCCTCGGTAATCACGCACCGACTGGCAGTCAATCCTAACTTGAAACCTATTTAGCAGAAGAAGAAAAAGAAAAGAAAAGAAAAGGCCGTTGGCGCCCGAGTGCAACTAGGCGATCAATGAAGAAGTGCAAAGACTTCTGAACACCGACATGATAAGGGAGTCTTGCTACCCAGAATGGTTGGCTAACACAGTTTTGGTAATAAAGAAAAATGGGAAGTGAAGGGTCTGCATGGACTACACAGACCTTAACAAAGCCTACTGAAAAGACAACTTTCCACTGCCCCGGATAGACCAGATCATGGATGCAACGTGCATGCACAACCTACTTAGCTTCATGGACGCTTATTCTGGCTACTATCAGATCAATATGCACCCGCCGGACCAGAAGAAAACTTCCTTCATAACGGACAGAGGCACATACTGGTATCGAGTAATGTCGTTCGAATTGAAAAATGCAGGGGCAATGTACCAGCGTTTGGTGAACCGAATGTTCAAAGGACAAATAAAAAAGATCATGGAAAGTCTACATCAACGATATGCTGGCCTACATAGTCAATCGAAGGGGATAGAGGCTGATCAAAAGCATATTCATGCTTTTCTCGACATGAGATCACCCGCAAACATTAAATAGGTTTAGAGCCTGACTGGGAGGGTGACAGCCCTGAACAGGTTCATCTCCAAATCCTCAGACAGATGCCTCCATTTCTTCAAAATCCTGAAGAGGAACCAAAAATTCTAATGGGGACAGTAGTGTGAACATACATTCCAAGACTTGAAGACGTACATGGGAAGCACGAAGTTGCTCTCAAAACCTACTCCGGGTGAGACACTCTACCTATACCTTTCAGTCTCGGAGCACGCTATTAGCTCAGCTCTGATTCGAGAGGATAAAGAGAAACATAAGCTCATCTACTACATCAACGGAATGTTTGATAGGGCAGAGGCTAACTACCCTAATATGAAAAACTAGCATTAACACTAGTGACTTCCTTCAGAAAACTAAGACCTTAGTTTCGAGCCCACTCAATAACAGTCCTAACCAAGTACCCACTCCGGTCGGTATTGCACAAACCAGAGCTATCAGGAAGAATGGTCAAATGGTCAGTGGAGCTAGGACACTTCAACATCCATTACGCTCTTAGAACGACCATGAAGGTGCAAGCACTGGCAGACTTCATCGTCGAGTTCATCGGGACAGGAAATTTGGGGTTGAAAGACCAGTAAGGAGGTGAGAACCCCAAGCCGCCCCAACATGGATGGATTTTGTGATGTGATAGGTCATCCAACGTGAAGGGTTGCGGAGTGGGGATCATTCTTTATTTCCATAAGGGGTCACCATCAAGAAGGCCATCAAATTTGGCTTCCGCGCTTCAAACAATGAAGCGGAATATGAGGCCCTAAGAGCCAGGCTAAAACTAGCCAAATGAATCAGAGTAGAATAAATCACAATGTTCAACGACTCCCAACTGGTAGTCAATCAGATGAACGGTGAATTCAATGTTAAAGAACCCCAAATGATGGCATATTGCAGAAAATCAATTGATGACAAAAGAGGGTTCAACAGAATACGACTTCATCGTTGTTCCAAGGCAGACAACCAGGAAGTCGACGATCTGACCGAAAAAGCCTCGTCTGCAGAAGACGACTCTGATGCACTCATAGAGTTCCAGGAGAAGTTGGCCTTAGAGGAAGAAAAGCTCCACGAAACCTTATTCACAAGTGAGGAGACCTGCTGGATGAGCTCCCTAATCAGCTACATATGGACTCCTCTCAACAGATAAGCTAGAGGCTCGCAAGCTGAGATATAGTGCAGTACGGTACACACTCCTCAACAACGGGCTATACAGGAGATCAAATACACGCCCTCTGCTCAGATGCCTGACCCCCCAAAGAGGCAAACTATGTCCTCCGAAAAATCCATGAAGACTGCGGGAACTACCCCGGAGGAAGGACATTGCTTGTAAAGTCCTCACGGTGGGGTACTATTGGCCGAATATGCAGCAAGATGCCAAAGACCTGGTGTGCAAGTGCGAAAAGTGTCAGAGGTATGCCTCGTACACACATATGCCCGCATAGAACATGGTCCCAATGACCAGCCCATGGTCCTTCGTCCACTGGGGATATACATCGTAGGTCCGTTCCTAGTCTCCAAAAGGAAGAAATTCCTCCTCGTGGTTGTCGACTACTTTACCAAATGGGTGGAAGTATAGCCCTTCTCCAAGATAGGAGAAAATCAAGTCAAGAACTTTCTTTCTCTGAAAATCCATCGTCTACAGGCTCGGAATACTTAAAACCCTAGTCAGCGATAACGAGCCTCAATTCGAAGGCAAGAAAATCAAACAGCTTTGCTCCGAACTATGCGTTAGTCACCAACTTTCCGCGCCAGGGCACCTTAGGCCAATAGACAAACATAAGTCGCTAATCGAACTATCTTGAAAGTGATCAAAAGGAAAATCGAAGCAGCCAAGGGGCTCTGGGCCTCTGAGCTTCTGAGCATCATTTGGGCATATCACACTAGAAAAAGGATTCCGACTGGATAAACACCATTCGCCCTGAACTATGGGTTTGATGCGATGGTTCCAATAGAACTGGGCATGCCTACATTCAAAATGGAAATGTTCAGGATAAAGGACAATGATGAAGCTCTGAGAGTCGGGCTAGACTTACTCGAAGAGCGAAGAAACGAAACTTTCGTTAGAATAGCAGTCTATCAACAAAAGACGACCCAGCACTACAATAATAGGGTCAACCCTTGCGGATTCATAGTCGGCAATTGGGTACTGAGAAAAACTCAGCCGATGTAAAATACCCAAGAGAAGGCAAGCTAAGCCCAAACAGGGAAGATCCCTACAAGGTAACAACAATCAAAAGGCCCATAACCTACTGGCTAGAAAACCTGAGTGGAGAGCGTCTGAAAACACCATGGAATGTAAAACACTTAAGAAGTATTATTAATAAAAATACTCTCTTTAAATAATTCCATTTCATATAACTCCATGCAAATGAACGGGCCTAGTCTGACCACAGGACCACGATGGCACACATGCGAACGAACTCAGTCCACAGATAGTTCACCGTAAGCAGGCTAGTTCAGTCCAAGGACGACTAACCGCTCCAGAGATAGCTTAGTCCGACCACAAGTCCGCGATGACACATAGCCTAGTCTGACCACAAGTCCACAATGGCACACATGCGGAACGAACCCAGTCCACGGACAGTTCACCACAAGCAGGTGAGTCTAGTCCATGGATGACTCACCGCTCCTGAGATAGCCTAGTCCGGCCACAAGACCACGATGGCACACATGCGAACCAAACCCAGTCAACAGACAGTTCACGACAAGCGGGCGAGTCCAGTCCACAGATGACTCACCACTTTAAATATAACCTAGTCTGACTACGGGGACCATAATGGTGCACAAGCGGCCGAGCCTAGTCCTATTCAGGATGTCGACAACTTGTTGCATAAGTGACCTAGTCAGCCTCAGAAGCCAAGGCAACACAAGTGCGGACCAAACCCACTCACTGCAAGTGGGCGAGTCCAGTCCAAGGACTACTCACTGCTAGGGGTGGGCACGGTTCGGTTCGGTTCCAAATTTTGAGGAACCTAACTCGAACCGTTTAAAATTTTAACGGTTCCAATTCGGTTTGGTTCCTCTATTTTGAACGTTGGAACCGAACCTAACTCGAACCGTTTACAACGGTTCGGTTCCTACGGTTCCAAACGGTTCTTTGAAACAAAGAATCTCATTTCAAAGTTGCAGCATCTATCTAAAATGGTTCAGTTTTAGATTTATGTTTCAATACAAAAACACATAGTTGCAACACCTATCTAGCTGATGATTTACTGGAGTTGAAGAGTTGGTTGTTTCGACTGTACATCACACAAATGCTAGTACCTTGTTGAAAATGTATGAAAATGCAATTTCAGTAAGTAAACGTGTTGTCACTTTTTCAGACTGCAACTTTACACATGTATGAGCTAAATAGTGAGAATTATGTGTGGCACAAAGAAATAATAAGTTATATGCTAAACTAAACACAGTTTTACAATATTGTAATGACATAAGTTCAAGACTCATTCAAAGTGAAAGATCTAATGCAAAGCCCTACAGGCATTATTGCATCCCCTAACTAGATAAGTTGATGAGGGCCAGAACTGCTGCTGATGCAGTTCAAATGTTCCTCCTTCCCATTCAAAAATCAGAACGTACTAACAACATATCGTTAGTGTTTGGGGCACATCAACCCCATGTCCAGTAGGAAAGCAACCATGGTAAATGTGGCGACCTCTCTAGAAATCCACATTTTATAACTCCTTTTTAAGTGGGGAATTATAAGAGTTTAAGAAAGCTCAGTTCCCTAGGTGGTGGGATGAAATACACTAACTGGTGCGTATGGCATTGATTCCACATCGAGTAGAAATCAGCTATGACAAAAATCAACAACTATGGTGCCTCCCCTGTAATGAGATCTACGACTTTTACTCGAAACCCCATACCTCCATGGGGGTGGCTACTGAGGACAGTATTTGGGGAGAGGGGGTAGAGTTGGGCATTACATTGACCTACTGTATAAATCCTGAGAGAGCAAGTTACCGCAGCCATTTTAGTTCTTTCAGTCTAAGTATTTCATCTCACTCAAAGTAGTAGTGCCTTGCCAACAGACCATCTTATGCACAACATCCACCACAACAATGAACAAGAATGATGTGGGTGGATCCCCTGTGACATTTCTTTGGAAGATTATGAGCAATTGGTCAGCATCCATAAAGGCACAATGCTCTAGAGCACCATAAAGCAAATTATGGAATACAACATATTCAACAAGATAAGAACCATTACAAAACACCAGTCTCTCATTTTTTTTTATCAATCACGCTGATGATTTTTATTATTTTTCCACTTGAAGGTATGACAACATTTTGGTAACATTTACCATCTGAAAGGGAAATTTATGATGTTTTAATTGTACATATTACAAAGATATGTGCAAAGAATTCAATAATTAGAAAGCAAGGCACAAAGTCATCACACAAAAACAAAAACAAAAACAAAAACAAAAACAAAAACAAAAACAAAAACAAAAACAAAAACAAAAACAAAAACAAAAACAAAAACAAAAACAAAAACAAAAACAAAAACAAAGCTACCGGTGTCATAGAAAGGGAGTTCAAAGGGAGGCACCTGTAATGCACAAAACACAACCTCCAAGAGCTAACCATGCCTTTCCAGTGTTCTTCTTAAAGAAAAAATATATATAAGCCGGATTAAATGCCCTAAGAACCGTGATGTCATGTGTAACTATGTTGTATATTCCGATCGATCCCAGACTAAAGAACCAAAGAGCAAGTGCAGGAGCAAATAAGAATCCCACTTTGCCTGTACCAAAACTTTGTATGCTAAACAGCTCTACGAGGATTACAATTGCAACAATTACAACAGCAGCTGCAAGCAGCTAAATCCGGATCAGTAAAACTCATAGTTGGTGAAGTTCATCAACAAAAGAAGTGAAATAACCATCATAAATACACTAAGTGATGAATGATAAGAAATAACCATCATGTGTTTGAAGATTGCATCAGGAAGACAGGAACTCAGGAAGATTTTGCTCGCGAGTCGCTGCTGTGCTGACTGCTGCCTGCTCGTGGTCGTGGTTGCTCGCGAGTCGCTGCTGTGCTGCGGCTGCTGCCTGCTCTTCGCCTCTTCGTTGTGGAGAAATGAGATAAATCGAAATGAAAAAGGAGGAGAGGAGAGGACCTAGGGTTAGAATTAGAAACTAAATTAATTAGGGTTGGGTATATATATTCGGTTCGAAACGGATCGGAACCGAACCGTTTGAAAAAAAAAAATTAGGAACCGGAACCGAATCGTTTAAGAACGGTTCCGAAACCGAACCGAATCGTTTCACATTTTTAAAAATCAAAACCGAACCGTTTGGAGTAAAATGGTCCGGTTCGGTTTGGATCCGCGGTTCCTCGACCCGTTTGCCCACCCCTAGTCACTGCTCCAAAGATAAACTGGTTCGACTATGGGGACCATAATGGTGCACAAACGGCTAAGCCTAGTCCTATTCAGAATGTCGACAACTTGCCACATAAGTGACCTAGTCCGCCTTAGGAGCCAAGGCAACACAAGTGCGGACCAAACCCAGTCCACAAACGGTTCACCGCAAGTGGGCGAGTCCAGTCCACGGACGACTCACCGCTCCAAAGATAACCTGGTCCGACTACAGGGACCATAATGGCAAACAAGTGGCCTAGCCTAATTCTATTCAGGATGTCAACAACTTGCCGCATAAGTGACCTAGTCCGCCTCAGAAGCCAAGGTAACACAAATGCAGACCGAACTCAGTCCACAGATAGTTCACCGCCAGCGGACAAGTCCAGTCCATGAACAACTCACCGCATCTAATCATTTCAGTCCATACGAACTAAGGCAATTCAAATACATAAGTGAGTCAGACTGTGGTACCGAATCTGGTCCTACTAGATCGAAACAATTTTTCTGTCACTCCATATCTACATAGAGATAAATAGTAGTACTTCGAATGGTCAGCACCTAATCGGGAAGTAGTCAACTCGCGAGGCACAACCCACCCATACGAAGATCACTCTTCGGTGATTTCACCTTCGTTGGCGAATCAAGTTATTTTGTTAAGGGAACTATATATGCAAGCGGGATTAGTGCATGTGTCCCATTCCGGACCGGGCTAGCTTTGTCCCTAATCAGAGTCTAACTATCTATCTTACGCTACAAGGTCCTGTCTACTCAGATAGCCATGACTCTTCGAACGGTCTAAGATTTGTCCGCACAGGGCCAATATGACTCGCATTTACTTAGATCATGCCCAAAAAAGAAGAAACCAAATTCCTAAAAAAAAAAAATTCATTGATTATCAAAAAGCTATTACAAAGCTTGACCGACTGATCAATTTGAAGGTTTAAACACACAAGTATCTGAACTTAGTAGAAAGCAAGGTGCGAGTGAAGATATGTCAGAACACATATTGGGACTTTGCCTCGCCAAATCTGCATTCCTAAGAAGCGTCACGAGCAGTGGAAACAAACACCTAAATTTGATTGCTGGTGTTATCTCCCAAAGATGGCAGAGACGTCATGGGAACACCAGAAGATGAAAGACAAACTCGAGCCTTAAGGGGAAGTCTATATTTCTTCTTTGTGATGTAATAAAAAATTCGATGGTCCCATGGAACTACTGGAAACGCATTCAAATCAGGTGGCTTCCCCCAATAGCATATCTTATTGAGACTTATCGCAGCAAATGTCAGAACATTCAGAGACTCCACCAATGGATGCTTCACTTCGTCATCTGTAGAGGCAAAAGCAGAAAAACACTCTACATCAAATGGGTGCATTTGTGAAACAAACTCTACAAAACACATGGTAACACTTGATCCTATCAGAACTAGCCTATATATAGGTGTGGCGTTCATAAAAGGTGGTCACCCAATAGTCGCGTCAGCATTAAATGCTTCGAGAGGAATAAGAGGAGCGATGGTTTCAAGTACAACTGCATCAGCTCCTATTCATCGATTTAATGAAAATGCACGCATCCCTATTAACTAAGGGGAGTAACTGATGAAACATCAAACATTCGCCCGATCATAGCCGAACACATGGCATAGGCCAACCCTAATATGGGAAAGGCCTCAAGACGGACCCAGTCATGAACTGTTGTTCAACTCGTAAGTCATGTGCTCGAGCCCAAGTCACACCAGCCCAAGAGGCACGGGTCTTGGGGATTGGCCCAAGATAATAAGGCCCGAACACCGATCTCCAAGCTCTCACAAGACTGAGATCCGCTCACACAAATCAGCTCTCAGCCCAATCAAACATTGGGTCCTAATAGAGCCAAGTGTCGAAAAGACTCAGTCATGTACAGGTAAGATCATGGGTGAAATTTCCTTCCTTTATGCCCTCGATAGCATGGACAGTTGTGGAGGGAACACTCGCTACTTAAGGTGAAAAAGGGAAGAAGAAATGTACACATACGCATACAATTTACATATAGTCATCATTCTTCCTTGCATCATTACCTGTGATGCGACCAAATCTGTTCTCCTCGAGATCTAACCTGCAAGACAAGGTTAGATTGCCAAAGATCACATATTTGGTGGCCGAAGGCACTCCGATGCTTAAGTCAGTTAACTATGGGAAATAATGAACTTGGACAGAGTATAGTTAAGTTGTATTTGCATACCATTGATGAATGCTCTTGTTCAACCCTTTTTCTTTACCTTATATAAGGAGTGCATTTAATTATGTGCATGACTTAAGCTCGAATGGCTCAATGAAGGGGGACGTTTAGCATAACGGTATCATCCTTCATTGAGACGTGTCCTTGGGAGAGTGATTCCCTCCATGACTTATCTCCTTCGTAACAGTCCTCTCATAATTGAGATGTGTCCTTAGGGGAGTGATTCCCGCCATGACTTATATCCTTTATAATGGCCCTCTCTTAATTGAGACGCGTCCTTGGGGGAGTGATTCCTGCCATGACTTATTTTCCTTGTAATAACCATCTCTAGTTATGGTGGTTTGCGCCACGTGTATGGCCACAATCGGGTGACAATTTGATGTAGCATCAGCTACTCCCCCCTTAGTTAGTGGGCTTGCTTGCATGACCACTAACTTATCAATTGTGAAGCCTGCACAATGGGATGATGGCTTTCTTTAGTCAGACTATGAAGTCAATGTGACAAGTCATTGGGGTCGGGTTGCATGAGTTCGAACCAAATGAAGTTATCGCAGTCAAGCTGCATGAGTTCAGACCTGATGAAGATTTTTGTGACAAGTCATCGTAGTCGGACTTCGTGAGTTCGGACTAGATGAAGATTTTTGTGACAAGTCAACGTAGTCGGACTTCGTGAGTTCAGATCATATGCAGTCTGTGTGACAAATCATCGTAGTCAGCTACGTGAGTCAGTATCAGATGAAGTCATCTGACAAATTATCATAGTCAGCTGCATGAGTCTGTACCAGATGAAGTCATCTGACAAATCATCGTAGTCGGTTGCATGAGTCTGAACCAGATGAAGTCATCGTGATCAAACTGCGTGAGTTTGGACCAGATGAAGTCAATGTGACTAGTCTTAAGTCGGACCAGTCTTCTGTCGGAGCTGCGAACCTAATTCCTGCCGGATCTGTCTCCTATCAGACTTGATTCCTTTTGGGTCTGTCTCAAATGGGACCTGTCTCCAATCATACCTGTCGGACTTGTGGGCCAGTGTGCTGTCAGACCACTCTATTGTTAGAACCGCGGACCATGTGATCGTGGGTTCGATCCCCACGGACGCCGCCAAATTGATGCGCCCAAATTTGTTCACTTCAAAATCTGACCTGCAAAACAAGGTTAGATTGCCAACGACTACTTGTTTGGTGGCCAAAGGCACTCCGATGCTTAAGTCAATTAATTGTAGGAGAAAAACTTGGACAGAGTATAGTTGTGTTATGTTTGCATACAATTGATGAATGCCTTTGTTCATCCATTTACCTTATATAATGGTTGCATTAATAAATGCATTTACCTATGTGCATGACTTAAGCTCAAATGGCGCAATGAATGGGGACTTTTATCATAACGATCTCCTCATTTATTGAGATGTGTCATTGGGGGAGTGATTCCCTCCATGACTTATCTCCTTTGTAATGGTCCTCTCATAATTGAAGGGAGAGATTCTCGCCATGACTTATATCCTTCGTAAGAGTTCTCTCTTAATTGATATGTGTCCTTGAGGGAGTGATTTCCGCAATAACTTATCTTCTTCGTAATAACCATATCTAGTTATGGTAGCTTGTGCTACATGTATGGCTATGAACGAGTGGTAATTTGATGTATCATCAACCTAACTTAAGCACCGGAGTGCCTTCAGCCACCATAATAGTGGTTCCTGGCTCACCATTACTAGTTTTGCAGGATTGAGATTAGCGAGGACGGCTTTGGTCACAATGCCCATGCTCGAACTCGGGCTTGATATGAAATTCTCTACAAGTCCGGTTTGAGAGATCGATAATGTATGAAGCAGGTTCATTGTATCCTGAGAATAACGTAGACTTGATTATAAAACTGACGAGTAGACTTGTGGGAAAGCTGAAGCTTCTTGTTATGATTGCCTCAATTAGTATAAAGGTGGGGAACTGCCCCTGCTTATAGTCATCTTGTTAGTTCTCTTTTGTAATACAGTGTTGTGAAATCTATATTAAAATTTAGAGTGGTATTTTACGATTCATTGCTGACTGGGATAAAGTCAAATCAAAATGATTAGAGATAAAAGATGGTTAGGATTTAAAGTTGGGAAATGTATTGAATTTGATGGTTGAGATTCATTTCCTATAATGACATATTTGTAAATATAAAACATGCAGAAGGGCAAAAATAATGAAAAAACTTTTGAAAAAAGTTGGTAGAATATACATGTGGCGGAGAGAGAAAATAGTGTTTTCCTTTTAGCAAAATGAAAATTATCATAACTATTTACATCGTTGTCAGATTTTGATAAACTTAATATCGTTAAAATTCATTTTTGAACATCTTTCGAACAAAATCAATAATCAATACAAGGGCCAAAATATTAAAAATATATATTTCATAATTAAAAAAATGTATAATGTATTACACGTCTTTAATATTTTTCAATATTCTTAAAAGCAATGAAATGGGTCGATCATACCAGAAAAAATGAGCCGGGCATCTTCATGTACATTTAAACAAAAACCCTAAATTTCATGTTTTGGCGAATTTAAAGATTGGGGGAGAACTCATTCTCAACGTTTAAAATTTTCTCCCAACTGATTCAAATTTGACTGAATAGGCTTACACTTAGAATCGACTTACACTTCAATACTGATTGAGAACGAAAATGAGGATAGTGACGAAGTGTTCAGTGTAAAATAATTAGCAAAACAAATTATGTGGAGTGCCAACGGCACGGGGCATACTCTAGTTTATTACAATAAAGGTGAGCACAACTTGACTATATAACTCATTTTCCCCAAATGAATAGTAAAAAATATGTTTTCAACTAGGGGTGGGCACGGGACGGGATGGGACGAGATATACCCATCCCTATCCCATCCCGTTCATACGGGATCGGGACGGGACGGGATCAGCCAAAGAATCCCCACAGTAGCTCCCATCTCTTCTTCTAGCTTATAATGGATGCTCAACACTTTCCTCCTTCGACCTCCACTTCATTTCCCTCTTTTACTTTCCATACCAGTGTTCTGGACCGGAGAACATCCAAAGGAAATGGTAATATTTAAAATCTGTCACAGGCAAACCATGCAGCATTGATCCAACGACCATGCTATGTGATCAAATGTTTATGGAATTAGGTATTTTGCATTGAACTTGCACAACAACTTTTTCCCAGCAAAACTAATTAGTTCTGCTTCCCACAAAGCTAACATTGATACCAACTTTCCTTTTCCATGAGTATCAATCAACATTGTCATTGTTCAATCTAAAACTAAAACAAATGGAATACTCAATCACATCATCAATGCCTTGTACCAACTAATCACAGAGAAGGGGTTGATGATAACATAAACTAATTGAAATACATTAAAATTTAATCAAAATGAAATCAGATAAGGAGATGAGAAGATGTTACCTAACCAATCCAATTTAAGAACTCTTTAATTGCTTGAAGTTGAAGATATCGAACTGTACAAAATTAGGGAGAATCATATAAACAAAATGAGAGAGTTTAGATTTCCAGTTAGCAAACCACATCTTCTACATTGGGATTAAATTACTCTCAAAGCATGGTCTAAATCTGCAGCATAGTGCATGTTATTCTGATCCTTTTAGTCACTAAAACTGAAAATCCCTTATCGTATCATAGGTTGCACAATCCAATGCTGGTATGTGCAAGTATAAACTTTCTGACTGCAATAACAGTTGGTTTTCTAAAAATAAAACAACCACAGGAAGAGAGATTGGTGTATATAGCAGGCAGTCCGACGAAACCTGTCTGAGCAAACATCAAATCTTGAAAATTTGAAGATTTAAAGTAAATGTTATATACATTAGTAAATTTGTATGGGCATCCACAATCCTAAAATAAATAATTAAATAAAAATATTAATAAATTAGTTCGGGACGGGACGGGATTGGCGGAATTGAAAATCTTCATCCCATCCCATCCCATTCTAGATCGGGACGGGACGGGATCGGGATGAAATTATTCAATCCCATTAAGACCCGGAAAAATCGGGACGGGACGAGATCGGGACGGGATCGGGATCGCGGGATGGGATGCCCACCCCTATTTTCAACTCTAACTTTACTTTTTCATTTTGCCCTCCTATATTCTTAATAATTACATATAAAACCAACAGACCAATGAATAATTTTAGGGGTATTTGTGTCCTTTAATTGAAAAATACTATTATGTTTTTTTTACACTTTTGCCCTCACAAATTCAAATTATTTATAATCAAACCCATCTCATATCAATATTCATTAATTACACCTAAGCCCCTAACATAATGTATTTGAAGCCCTCCAATATCTATAAATTATAATAGGCCCCAAATAAAAAAAATATTATTGCAATTTTACCATTTTAACCTCTCAAAGTTAAACTATTTACAATAAAAACCAATCCCTGTAAACATTTAATTATTATACCTAAGCTCCTAATATAATTTATTTGAAGCCCTCCAATTATCTATAATTTATAATAAAAATAAAAAATAAAAAAATAAATCCCTTACATTTAACTTTTGGATTTCTCATTTTGCCCTTCACATTTCATACTTTTACAATCAAAATCAACATCTCTCAAACATTGATTATTTATACATGTGCCCTTAACATAAATTATTTGAAGCCCCTTATTTATTTATTTATTTATTTATTTATAATCTATACATATGCCCTTAAAAGTATATATAATTATTTTTTTTAATTTAATAATAAATTTTCTTATTATTTATAAATTTAATAATAATTTTTTCTTATATTGAATTGTTGTAATAAAATAAATAAATAAAAGTACTAAATATCCGCACACGTAACACCCTAATTTATAATTAAGAAGGTTGTCAGAATATGAGCCTATATTCTTATTATGCTAGGGTTTTACTCCTTCCTCATGTTAATGTTAGCTTGGAGATTGGAGCTTGGAAACATGACCCAGAATTGATCCCTTCCATCAGTTGTCAGAATATGAGCCTATATTCTTATTATGCTAGGGTTTTACTCCTTCCTCATGTTAATGTTAGCTTGGAGATTGGAGCTTGGAAACATGACCTAGAATTGATCCCTTCCATCAGTTTCACTTCCAATCCACGTGATACCAATTGTTAATGGGTTATTTATATTATGGGTACCATATTTTAGGCATAATTCATATTGGGTACAAAAGTTTTAGGTCTTGATCATTTGTTCAATGACGTTGACAGGATCAGACGTCACATGTTTTATAAAAAGCTAAATACCCCTTGGTTTTTTGCATTTTGGGTATTATGTTTTTTTTACAATTGCACTTTTGGGTACGTTTATTGAGGGGTATTTGAGTCTTTACCAGATATGAAACGTTTTACCTCGGTTAACGTCATTGAACAAACAGTCAAGACCCAGTTTCATATACTACACCAAAAATACCCATCTGCAACGGTTTGGGACCATGGGGGTAACCTATTACCACGGCTTAGAGGCCTGGCCATTTGAGGCGTCGCCAAATCACCATTGACGGCTATAAACCGTGGCAACACATATTAGCAACGGTTTTATGTTCGAGGACGCTTGATGATTTTCTGCATTTAGCCACGGTTTTAAGCCGTTGCAAGCATGAAAAAAAATAGCAAAATTTTAGGGGGACAATTAGTTAAATATACCACAATTACCCACAATTCACTATACTAAATCTGAATTTCAAAAATTTTAGGGGGGACAACTTCCCCCCATGTCTTGTATGTGGCTCCGCCACTGAAGTCTGCCGCTACAAGCTCACCATCAGTCTACAATCATCAACATTTGATTATAACAAGATTAAAACTAAATTTATAGTAAACTTTGACCTCAAAAGGTACAGACTGCATGTGCATGGTTCTGGCAAAGTTACCCTCAGTCAGGACATTACTAGAATCTGAGATGTCTTCAGTGTAGTCAATAATGTTATTCCTTTTTCTTCTTCTTTTTTAATTATTACAATTTGAAATAAGATCTGCTAGAACTTCTATGTTTAGCGTAAGTAGCGTGTCATCAATGGCAATCAACATAGTATATAAATCATCTTAAGTGCAGCCAATACACTCTAATAATAATGAGCTTCACTATGAAATGTAACTTCTATGGTTATATTACCTTAGACAAGATTCCAGGATTAGTAGCCCCTCCAATGTAATTCAAAAGCAGCACCCTTCCAGGTGGTGCCCGGTTTGGAAAAAGTGATGAACTGTATATGGTTCTTGCATGTCATGAGTAAAACAGCTTTAGGTTCTCTGATATTTTCTGAATCGTCATCTTCGATGCAAGGTTAATTTTGAATTCTCAAGGTAAATTTTTTTTTTACCCAAAGTCTCAACTCCTTGACTGCGTGGATGCAACTATCCAAACCCTTTGAGTTCGCCATCTATTTAGCATTCACTTTTAATTACTTCCTTTGGATATGAAATTGAAACTGCTGCCACATGAGGATAATAGAACATCGACAGTGCATCTGCAGCAGCAGTCTGACACACACACACACAAATTTAATAATAATAAAAAAATTATATATCCAAGCATATCGTTTCAGTCAAAACATTTGAGTGTAAAACAGTAGTATATATCAATAATGATCAATTTTGAACCACATTAGATAGGAATTTGTGAAAGGAAACATACAGAAAGAGGACGCAACAGGCCACTCGCATAGACACCTGCGTAAGCCATTTTTAGTAATGAGATAAAGCCATCTAGTAGCATAATAGGTGCACTTTGTACGGATGAGAATAAGATAATTCAATTTATGCAGAACCATAGTGCACCAGATGTTACACATACAAAGCATAACTCAACAAACTAGAGGATTGGCCCCATCACATGCTGTACTTCTACAAACTATGTATTGATATTATGACATTTCATGTAAGGATCAAGTAAAATAAAGGGAATACTGATTGTCCTAAGCATGATAGAAGGGGGGACTGGTTCTGCTTCCTCTCATTTTTTTTTAAAGCCAACTATGAGATCTTAGTTCTAAAAAATTATGCCAACAAATAAATAAATAAAGTTATGAATTTTTGGCACTGAAAATATATAAAGGTAGAACAAATGTAAATGATAGTTATTTCAATATTAAACATTCAAATTATCAAGTGGATGCATAAGAATCATGAGGAAGTTTTTCATTTCTCTTTCGGAAAGAAAAAAATCATGAAAAAATAAGATATGAAAGAGTACAAACAAAATTTTAAATTGTAATCACTATGATTTTTTATTCTTTCAAAAAACAAATACTTCAACTATCACATCAAGATCTTATTGGTCAAACGATAAGATAAAGTCATTGCAGTTATGGATGATTGATGAACACATATTTGTTAAATCATGATGCTAACTAGATTATCACTTTAATTGGGAGTAACTGGAGAGAATAAAACAGTCATGATCTTCAATGTAAATCTACATTCTAGGTCAATGTTCCTTCTTTTTTCCTTTTCTGTTGTGTGTCGGGTGGGTTAGGGTTATCTCAATGTCTTCGTATGCAACGGACAAAAATAAATCCACATTTTTTTTTCAGGTTTGCAGCACAAACAAACACTAAGAAGAGTTGTGAATAATTCTCCACATGGAGCACATAAAACACACAAGAAGTATTTATACACCTATAGAAGAGCAAAAGAAGCCTTTCGCCCTCTCCAACTTCCAAACCTCCAAAAAAGCCGAGAGAGCCAAGAACTCAATATTTCACCCATGGAAACCACCACCCTCCTAAAGTCAAAGTCCCAAGAGGTGGATCGACCTTCCACCGAAACAAAGGCCATCACCATTCCATTCATGCAAACACAAAGAATATAGAGCCTAAGGATGCGAAACATGAGACTTTCCTCAACATCCCATGAACCGTGTCATGAATTCCAGGCTTTCCTCATCAACACATCATGTATTCACACGGAGAAAACAGATGAATAACAACTAGGCTTTCATGTAAGTCAGTGTGACAAGAATACAACAGAGGCTATAACGGAAAATGAGAATATTAAGATGGATAACTTGGAAGATGACTGATCTTATTAAAAAAAAAAAAAAAAAAAACAGATGAAAGCTGCACCTTGAAGAGTCATTGTGGGGTAGTGAAGACATATTGACATTCGGGAATACTATGAACTTCGGTCTAAGTATAGAAGGCGTATCGGTTTCACCATTAAATAACACTTATTTGTGTCAAAAACATCATAGTATGCATCTCTAAATTGATAAGCTAAACTTATAACTCAACCAAATATTCCATAGGCTCCTACAATCCTACTTATTCAACCGCCATTCAACAAGGGAACCCCAGATATCACTACCCTGGGTCTCCTCGCTTCTTTATCTCTTGGGGGATGAAACCTTGGTGCATTTGTAAATCTTAGAGGGGAGGTTGCTCTGGATGCACAAGTCAGACAACTCTCTCCTAATTAAACTTATACAAAAGAAGGTAATAAGGTCGTACGATGGAAAACCCCAACTATTAGGCTTAATTGGTTTTGAGGATCATACGTACCGGAACATAATGGCTCTATCAATCATTCAAATACTTCGTCACCAAGGTTACGTTGCACAAACTCTTCAATGGATTCCTCATGACCCTGTCACCTTCGTAAAAAATTATTACATGAGAAACCTAAGTGCAAAATACACGGAAAACGCGTTAATGAAGATTTAAGAAATATTAAACTAATAAGACGAGAAAATGAACACTAACTGGTGGAGGCAGCCGAATGCCAAGGGCACCGAATCCAGCCTGAAGCTTCCCTGAAAAGCTCATCAAATCAAAGAAAGGCAAATCAGTTGGTTTTGCAGGAACTGGTCTGAGTTTTCCTCTTCAGAAAACAAAACGAGGAGCATCAGGATTGCCCAAGACAAGATCATCCTTCAAACCATTATTTACCTGTAGCAAAAAATAAGTTGTACATGTCATATGTAGCAATGTAAATGATTGAGGAGATTGACACGTTCAACAATATAGATTGGACAACGATACAACCTCTAGCATATTAATGAACAAGAAAATGATTGTTTGAGTAACCACTGATCAGGACAATCCATAACAATGACTGAGCCTTCCATACAATTCTTGTATAGTGTGTCCTTAGGTTTGACGTTAGATACATTGTACGCTTCCAAAGTGGATAGTCGTCTAATATGCTTGATAAATAAGTATTCAATAGTCTTTTATGAATTGAGTGTACAGTTTCTAAGGCACGAGAATCTCTCCTTACTTTAGAGGGTCCATTGGGTGAACTTATATAAGATCTTTTTTTTTTTTTTTCATTTAGTATATTTCAAGCAAACCTCTTTGCTTTTTGGCCTCTTTTTATTTATCTTTGAATTAGGATTAATCATAGATTTAGTTTAGTTCTAGTTTTAACTTTAGATTAATTTAGTTCTATTAAAATGCCACCCTTGACAAATGCTTTAAAGTTTTTTAGTAATTCACTTCTTCCAGCCACCTTGTCATTTTCATATGTCTAACCTCAAATGCGGGCATTTTACAATGCAGTGTCTGCTGCTATAAAAACTTGATGTAAAAGTCGCTTATATTTAAGCTATCCCAAATGGGGAAAATGCAGCTTAATATGCTTCTCCAGACAATATTAACACATCATTAGGTAAAAAAGGGTCGTATTAAGTATTAACCATCTCATTTATCAATACAACAAACTCATTCTCTATAGGTAAGTTGTTAACACAATCGAACTCCAACTCCTCAAGCAAATGCCTCCAAATATAGCACTTGCCATTGGGTTACTATATTCTCAATGGTTTTAAGAACACAATACAAGTAAACTGAATAACCAATTGCCTAACTTATGCAACAGTAGCAGAACAAATGGGGCAATAAAAAGATAAGAAAGAGGGGGTAACCGTACGTACCGCCAAGGTGAGCATGGAATTTGAGGGTTGGAAACTGTTGGAACCTTCTTCCCAAAGAAACCCATCTCTCTCAACCGTTATAATGTTTCCTCCAACCCGATCTCTAGCTTCCGTCACCATCACCTTCCCAACGACGTCTCTATGCTTCGTCTCCAAAGCATGAGCGACACATAGACCGCTAATTCCACCACCAACAACAACGCAATCAACAGAGTAACCATTGGATGTGTCCCCATCGATCTTGGATGGCGAAATGATGGCGATGGAGCATCGAACAAGTGTTGAAGAAGAATAAGAAGATCAGAACTTGATTTTGTGAGGGTTTCTTGAAAGGGGTGAATGATGTGGAGAGGAAAGTGGTGAACGGAGGGAGGTTTGTAAGTGTGGCTGCCATGGCGGTTGGTTTGGTTGGTGGAGAGCAGAGCAGAGAAGAGGCAACGACGCCTTCGCTTTTTTATGGGTTTCTTTTCGATATCCTCTTGATCGCGGTGATGGGGTTTGAAAATTTTCTCTCCAAATAATGAAATTTTGATAAGTGTGGTCTCATGGGCATTGAAAGATAGGATTTTATGTCAAGAAGAAGTACCTGTAATGGGTGAAGAGGGCGTTTCCATCCATGGCGTCTCATGGAGCAGTGAGGGAGATGAAGATATGGAGGGAGCAGTGAAGGCGATGGAGAGATGGAGGGAATAGTGAGGGAGATGGCGAGATGGAGGCAGTAGTGAGGGAGATGGAGATATGGAGAGAGCAGGGAGGGAGATGGCGAGATGAGGAAGCAGTGAGGGAGATGACGAGATTGAGGGGAGGGTGAAGGAGCTCTACGTCGAGCGCCAAGTAAAATGAGAGAAGAGAGAATCAAGCGCCAAAAAGCCCGCCCAAGTTTTTTTACAGTGTTTTTCATTTGTGTTGTAGTGTAGCCACGGTTTTGAGCCGTGGCAAATAAACTAATGGTTTTGAGCCGTGGCCATCTCTGTGTAGCTAACGGTTTTAGGCTTTAGCCACGGTTTTGGGCCGTGGCAAATAAACTAACGGTTTTGAGTCGTGGCCATCTCCGTGTAGCTAATCAAGCCTTTTGGTATAGATACCCAATATGTAAGTATGTAAAACTTTTATACCCAATTTAAATTCTGTCTAAATTATGAGTATCCAAAATGTAAACAAACCATTGTTAATTACACTAAATGACCAGAACCATTATAGTGATGTTCTTTTATTTGTTGGGAAATTGATATATGTACGCTGAAGGGTTGTGCGGCTTCAAGGGGTTTATTTGGGGTTCACATTATGGGTGTTTGGAGCATGGCTTCTCTTGTTGACGTTGCATTATGTTTGGAGCATGTCTTCTCTTGTTGACATTACATTTTAGTTAAATGAGTTTGACTGTAAGAAGACAAAAAGTAGGGTTGGGCAGGACCGGTTAATCGACCCGTGTAGCCAAAACCGAGGACCGACCCGACATTTGAAAGCCCGGAATTTTAAGGATCGAGCCCGGACCGAGTTAGCCGGTTAACCGAGGGTTCGGTTGACAGATTTTTCGGGCCGGGTCGATCTCGGTCCAACCAGTTATTCAACCCAATTTTCTCAAGCCCAGTTCTCTAAGAAACACGTTTTCAATATTAGCCATTCCCTATTATCCTCTCATTAAATCTCGACCATCCAATCTATTTCCCTAAGTCAAGTGTGGACCCCACCTCGACTTTCCGTGCCTGAACGTGTGACAAAACAATCCTCTTTTTGTTGCCCAAATTACAGAACAAACCCGACATCTGACACGCACGTGAACCGTTTTCGTAAAATCCCCAAAATACCCCTTCACCACACAATTTACCCTTTCTCGATAAACAATGCTTTGACCGTTACAATTCCACTATAAAGTGTCGCTTTCAGGTATGAAAATGACGAAACTGCCCTCTATAATTTGGAATGATAGGCCTGGTAAGGCAAGAGTGATAAAAGAAGGACAAGTGACTCAAAGTCCCTTTCTTTGATCCCATCCAAACTCCAATCCCATCCATCATGATCATGATGTATGTTTGTGAAGTGTGAACACAACACACTCATTTCCAAAACCAAAACCAAAAGCAAAAGCAAAACCATTGTTGGTTTCATAATAGCCCTTGGTTTTGTTTTGCAAATAATGATCTCAGCCCAGTGAGTGTAATGGGTGGGACCCACAAATTGTGTCAATGTCACATGGGGAGAATAAGTTGGGTTTTAGGGATAGGTTCAGGTTGTAGGCATAGTTTGGGTTGAGCTTTTGATAATAAAGGAGTAAGTTTGGGCTGGGTTTTGATGTTGGTGGGGATAGTTTGGGTTGGACTTTGGAACAAATTGGTACTTTATTTAAACATTCGGGTCGGCCCCGATTAATTGACTGTTTAAGATTGCTGGAACCGAGGACCGGACCAAAATTTTCGGGCCGGGCCTAAAAATCGAACCGAAAATTAAAAATCTATTATAAAACCGAACCGATCGGTTCGAGCCGGTTCCCGATTCGGTTCGGTTTTTTGGTCTAAATTGCCCAGCCCTAACAAAAAGAAAAGGGATACTAATTGAAAATACATTGCCAAGTTGAGGATAGGGGGTGTTTAAAAGGAAAAGTTCCTCAAGGAAATTTGCAAATAATGGAGCTAGAGAATGAGAAAATGGAAAAATGAATATGGTGAGGATCTCTATCTGTCATATTTTTGTAAACAAAATTGTGGGGACTGTTTTCTTTGGGTGGGAAAAGAAAAGTATTTTTATTGGGCAATATCCGGTGACACAAAATTTTAATGGAAAAATGATTTTTAAGGTCTATTTTTTCACAAAATAGATCATTTAGATTCCGATGTAATGGCTAATATATGCTTACTTTTATAATTTTATAACTAATAAGGACTCTTTTATTAACTCAGGTTAACCCATAAAATTATATGACATCTTTACCCTTCCTAAACAAATAGAAAACATATTTTTATGACCAACAATGACTCTTTTATTAATTATTATAATATAATGGTATGACCAACTAATTGTTGGCTGGGTTAAGCTGTATAAGTTGATGATTTTTGACATTTTCTTTCTACAGCCACTCTCCAAGATATATCTAATGGAGTCATAAGTATGACATAGTTATTATTATTTATTTATTAGTTCTATTATTTATTTATTTATTTATTTATTTATTATTATTATATTATTATTTTTGTGTGTGGGAGGGAGAGTGGGGATGATTTAGTTCTAAGTAGATAATAGTCATTACCTCTTAAAACTTAAACTGTCAATCTTTTTGAAATATCGAGTCATCATTTTGTTATTTAACGTTGCAAACTGCATGATTTCAATAATCGTTGTATCTATTTGGGTTAGGCTATATAAGTTGACGATTTCTGTCAATTTACACTTTTCAAACCACATATAATGGAGCCAAAAATACTACAATTTTTTTTTTTTTTGTCGAATGATTTCAACTTAAAAAGATAACAGTGTTTACCTCTTAACTCAGATCGTTAATAGGTCCAAATTTTGGACTGTAAAAATCAAGAAAATTTGTCTACATGAATAATACTCAAGCTTTGGTTTCTTACAGAGATTAATATTTGCAAAACAGAGAATGGATTGAGCTATCTGTCATTTGATAAATTAAAGCTGCTAATTTTTTTTAACAAATGACAGCTAAAGACAAGTTGAGAAGGCTATCAAGAACAACAAAAAACTATGACGTACGGATCATTGTAGCTAGCTATAGTGGGCAATAATAATAATAATAATAATAATAATAATAATAATAAATAAATAAATAAATAATTGAACTAATTAATAAATAATAAGAACAATGTCATACTCATGGCTCCATTAGATATATTTTGGAGAATGATTGTAGAAAGAAAAGACAAAAAATCATCAATTTATATAGCCTAACCTAACCAGCAAAACTAGGTTTTTTAGGTGTTTATGCAGGATAAAGATGTCTTATAACTTTATAAGATAACTTGGGTTAATAAAAAAAAGTCTTTGTTGGTCATAAAAGTATGAACAAATTAGTCATTACATCAACTACGAAGTCTACGATAACTAAATAGTCTAGTTTGTGAAAAATTAGGTCTTAAAAGTCATTTTCTGAAATTTTAATACGAGAGTTGTTACATATATCCTAACTCATTCTCTATTTTCAATTTTGAGAATCGTATCTACATTATGACGGGCCAGATAAAAATGGATCCTTTTTTGAATATTGATATTGCAAATGTCTCAGTGCTGAAAGACATTAGAAATGAGATTCACCATTACTTGTTCTCGAATACCCTATCTTTCCCTTCCATTCGGGTCAAATATCAAGGTAATGTGGCAGTAGTGTTATGAACAAGACTCATTACTGACTAGGTAAACATAGCTGAAATTTTGAATTACATATTCAGCATAAACAGTACTTAGGTGCATTCGTAAAATTTAAATTGCCTAAAATGCCCCTCAAAATTTACATTATTTACATACTTTTTCCTGTGTATTACCAATCATTAATATAAATGCTTAAAGTTTTAAATGTGCATTTCACGCTGTACGCATTTTTCTAAAAAAAAAAAATTGTAATCTAATGTACTTCACATCGTAAGTATTTTTAATATTAAGACACATTAAAAAAAAAAAGATCATGAACTCCATATTTTGGAAAATCAAAATCTGGGAAGGATTAATTGTAGCGGTTTTAAAATGTGTTTTTTTCCCCTAATTGCTTAAAAAGATTTAATCGAGTTTAACCTATTACCACGACCCACATTCTATCGTGTCAACTACATGGAAAATACATTAGTTGTTAACAGGACATAAACCAACTTTTTTTTTCTCGCAACCACCAAGTGGATTTCAATTTTTTTGAACACGACAATAGGTGGTGGCATTTTAGGTCTAGGGGTCATGTAAAAGTTGGCCATAGAAGATACAAACCACAAAAAAACACATTGCAAGATATTAATGGAAATCCCAATAAAAACTCTCAACCAAAAAACATCCCTAACAGAGTACTACCAAAAAACAAAAAGGCCAACTTAAGTTATCATGTGAGAAGAAGTACAAGCACAGTTAACACTCTTAAAAAATCAACAAGATATAAAACCACATAAAAATTAGATGGATGTGTTAGTCTTGTTTTTATCTAAACCTGAAGACAAATCATGTGCTCCCCATTCCATTAAAAAGTCTAAAAGCAATATAGAAATGAGAGGGAGAGAGCCCTCATCTCATGGGAGACCTGTTGGGAGAAGATGCTCATTAGCCTCTTTCTCTGGTTTTTGTTTCTTCCATTGTCTTAACGCAACCACTCCAAGACACCACTTCTTCCAACAGCCACCACCCACCCTCTCAACCCCACAATATTCACCACTTAATTAATTTTCTCTTCCTCCTACCTTGCTTCTCTGTTTCTGTCTTCTAAGTGCCACTATCCTGTTTTTGATTTCATGCATGCACTCTCATTTTCCCCTACCCCATTTTAAATTATAGGTTTATGTATATAAATAAAATTGTTGACTTCTATTTTTCTGTTTTTTGGTATTTGTAATGAATTTGAAAGTGACTAGTAGTAGTAATAATTTAAAAAAAAAAAATAGTATTCTTATATATTTTTAGCTTGAAAGTTGTCATTAAGAACTAAATTATGTTCGTAACATGAGGAAATCGATCAACCCTGCCAATAATAATCATTTTATTACAACATAACATTTTTTAAACTTGAATTGTTGACTTTAAAATAAAAACAAATTATTTGTATTATTTTCTTAATTTCAATTTGAAAGCAACTAATAGTGTAATAAAAAAAAGTTGTTATATATATCCTATTTATCTAGAAAGTTGTCAATAAATACTAAGTTAAAAAGAAAAAATATATTCAGAAATTTATAAGGTAAAATGCATTTTTGCAAGAATAAAAGAAAAGGGAAGTATGATTGTTGTGCAAATCATCATTGATTATATATGATCCCAACATTTATAATATTCGGAAATGGATATTCAAGTTTAAGATTTTTGAGCTCTTCACCAAAATCAGATGGCTGTATTATTAATTTTGCATAACATATAGGGAAATATTTGATAAAACATCTCATGATCCCAAATTTTATCATAAAATCATGGATAAGCTACAAATAAATGCACAACGTACAGAACAAGCACCAAATATATGGTACTTGGACATATCTTTTTATTTATTTATTTATTTATTTCTTGGTGCTTTCAATCTCCTACATAAATATCCATCTTCCACTTATCATATTTATATCCCAAGTTTTTCCTTAGAAGAACCATCAGGCCTTCTCCTTCTTTTCAACTTACTTATTCAGAACTTCTGATGACTAATTCCATTTCAGAAGTCTATAGAGAGCACCCAGTGCATCCCCACCATACCATCCCAATTGATTTTGGGTTAGTAAGGGAGGTTCCAGACTCCCATGCTTGGCCCCCAAGGACCCTTAAAAACTACACTCCAGCAGTACTGAACTCTTTTGATGATGAACAAAATGTGCCTGTTATTGACTTGTCTGATCCAAATGTTTTTTTTTTTTTTTTTTTTTTTTTTTTTTTTTTTTTTTTTTTTTTTTTTTTTTTTAGATTAACCTCCAGTGGGGAGGGGCAACTATGGAATGCCAGACCAAAATTATAAAGCCAAAAAAAATCTTACAATCGATGCGGGGGTACATGACGACGTTACCCGCATTAAGCCAGCCAGCTAAAACAAACAAAGCTGTCAAACATGAAGAAATCTGACTCTAATCAACCCCTTGGCGAAGATACGCCGTTTTTAATGAATCAAGCACAATCAAACCAGCTATTCGCCTGGGAAAATCATTCCTAGTGAAAGAGCCTGTCTCAAGATCATGAAAAGCTCTAGTGGCTAATGCATCTGCCACCGCATTTGCCTCCCTATAAATATGATGACAGAATAACGTCATCGTCGTTGTCAACCGCTTGATTTCTTTCAAAATATTCTCCAGATGCCACGGGATTTTTAAACTACCCTTAAACCAGCCACAAACTAATTCAGAATCGGTTTGAATAGCCACGTTTTTGAAACCCCAATCAAGGCTTAGGCGGAGACCCTCTAAGAGAGCCAAAAATTCCGCTTTGTTGTGGGAGCCAGCTCCGAAAAAAATATATTTACCCACCACAGGTAGGCCTCGAGAGTCGCGAATAACCACCCCGCCGGCTGCCATGTCCTTACGAGAGGAACCATCAACATTAAGCGCGACAAAATCTTTAGGAGGAGGTTGCCAATAAACCAATCGAATGGACTTCCTTCTAACTGGGTGCACAGTCAACCCCAAAGTCTGCAAGGGAGCCAAATAACTGCTAACTTGCTTGGGAGTAATAAAAATATTTGCTATTTGCAACTGACGCCGGGTGTGCAAAATCACAAAGGACGGATTGGGGGGAACATTTTCATGGAAGGATTTACACCTGTGTTTCCAAATTTCCCATAAAATGAACATAGGAGTAAGAAAGAGTAACACTCCTATTTGCGAGGTGCTTTGAGCTTTCTTGAACCATATTTCGAGGACCGTAGAGATTTCTGCTGGCCGACGTATATGAACGTCAAAAATCCTGTCAAAATGGTTCCACACCTTCCTTGCCAGTCTGATCCAAATGTTGCCAAGCTTGTAGGGTATGCTAGTCAGACATGGGGTATGTTTCAAGTCACCAACCATGGTGTCCCTATGAGCCTTTTGGAGGATGTTGAAGGCAAGTGCTGGCGACTCTTCTCACTTCCTGCACATCAGAAGATCAAGACGCTGCGAGCTCCTGATGGGATTACTGGGTATGGTCTTCCTCGTATCTCACCGTTCTTTCCAAAATTGATGTGGCATGAAGGGTTTAGCATTTTTGGATCTCCTCTTGAACATGCTCGCCAACTTTGGCCTCATGAAGATCCTTTGCAGTTTTGGTAAGCACAAACACTGCATGCATTCATTCATGCACCAAGTACATTTTATTCCACCTAATTTTCTTTTCTTTTTGTACATTATTTGATTACATTTCACGTTTCACTTGTACTGACATATTTCGACACTACACCAAATTGGCATTTTTGTAACAATCCAAAAAACAAAAACACTTTTGAGCTATAACAATCTACAAAGCAATTTTACACATTTTCATAAACAAAGTGATTCAATAATTGTATCACCACAAATAGTATGAGCTTACAAGTGATGCTATTCATGGTGATCTAATTTATTGTATCACTTTTTTTGTGTAGCTATTTTTCATTTTGTTGACTAAATTTAGTTTTGACTTGAAATTGTTTGGTGGATTGTAATAACTCAAAAGTATTACTGTTTTTTAAGTTGTTACAAATATGCCAATTTGGTGTAGTGTGATAAGTAAACAATAAACAACTTAAAGAAAAAAGAGGAAGAGAATGCTATGATTCTGATGGCATTTATTTTCAAGATCAATCAGATTTTAGTTGATTTCATTCATAAAACTTATAAGAAGAGTGACTGTTATTGAACTTAATAAAATTGGTGAAATTTTTCAAAATGTTTGATTTTACAATTTAGTTAATCTGTTATCCATTTTGTCCAGTAAAAAAAATGAATATTTCATGGTTGAGCAATGTGCATTGTATTATCATTATGTAGAATGAACATGATCTATCTTCTGCACCATGAGAATTTCATGTGTAGAATCAAGTAAATTTTGAATATTTACTCAGAATGATATTCTTGTAATTAACAAGGTTGATCTAGTGAAGGGGATTGGGCCGGTTTTGTTTTACTGTGAGTTTTTACCTCCGGCTTTTCCTATAAATAATTTATACAATATCAAAAAAAAAAATTCATCTCTACATCACACTCAAAAGATCCAGATCATATCCTTATTTCATTTTCCATTCTTTTATTTTATTTTAGTTTATTTTGAAAGGTACCTTTACCATATATGTTGTGAGTTGTGACAGTGTTTCACTAATAGCCTAATACCATCCACCATAATTCTTGCCAACTAAACAAGCCGGAGTTGACAATTTATAATACTAAATCATATTTTGAAGAAAACTGCTATTAAGTGTTTTATTTATTTATTTTGCAGTGATGTAATGGAAGAATACCAGAGAGAGATGCAGAAGCTCTCGGAACGCCTTGCAGCAGTTCTACTCAACTCCCTGGGCATCACCAAGGAAGACTTACCATGGACAATCCCAAGCAATGAAAATACTTTTCTACAATTGAACTCATACCCAACCTGCCCAAACCCAGACAGAGCAATGGGCCTAGCAGCCCATACTGATACATCCCTCTTCACAATCCTACACCAATCTAGCACAAGTGGTCTTCAAAATTTCCGGGAGGGTGTTGGGTGGGCAATGGTCCCTTATCACCCGGGTGCGCTAATTGTCAATGTAGGCGACCTACTACATATCATTTCCAATGGTAGGTTCCAATCGGTTCTCCACCGTGCTATAGTAAACCAAGAGCGCCATCGGTTATCGGTTGCATTCTTCTATGGTCCATCAGGCAATGCCCTAATATCACCTTGCTCCAAGCTTGTTAGTAGTGGCAATGGTCCTTGTTATAGGTCTGTGACTAGAAGTGAGTATATGGGTATCAAGGCAAAGCATATGGATAAAGCACTCTCCATGATTAGGTTATAATATATATATATTTTTTTTTTTGGCCATTGCTATCATGGATAAAAGCCAAGACCTTTTAGCTTACAATTTTGCCTCAAACTTGTCATACAACTAGAAATTCAAAATATGGTGATTTGTCTTTTTTTTCGTAATTATACATTCTGTTAAATGACTCGTAATAATCTATCCTACAGAGCATAGCATGAACGATGCTTTCACCACACTACAAAAAATGTATTATAAAATGACACTTTCAAGGCAGCGTTTTTAGAAAAGCGCCGCCGCTTCATAACATTACCGGCGCTTACAACCAAAACGCCGCTTAGTTAAACATCATAACGGCACTATCAAAGAACGCCGGTAAAACCTTACGCAAGAACGGCGTTTATGTTAGAAAGCGCATGTAAAGAACAAAAAAAAAACCTGCACCCACTTTCCGCTGATGAAAATAAAATCGAGTTTTAACAAAATGCCGTATTAGAGTTATAACAAATGTCGTATTAGAGGTTACTCACTTATAACCCACCAGCCTCCTTCCCTCATTCCCTCCTTCCTTGCTCTTCCCTCCTTCCCGATTCACTCTCATCTCTGCTCTCTCATCAAATTTGGCTTCTTCAAATGGCTTAAACGATTACTTCTATGACTTGAGCAACTAGACCAATCTTCTCCATTCATCCACTAAGCTTCTCAAACAAGCTGCACCTTCTGCACAGCTCCCTCCCTTACAGATTCTTCTTCATTTTTTTTTTATTATCCAGGGTTTAGGGTTTATCTTCTCTCATTTCTTGATTTCACTAAAAAAACTTTCCATTCGTTGCAGAGAAATTTGGACCAATTGAAAACGTTGTCGAAAAAACTCAAAGCTAAAACCCTAAGAACTGAGATTCACTACCTGTTTTCGGTCTGAGAATTCCCAAATGTTGTTTGTTCATGGTACATTTGTATTGACTTGTACTATTAGTGATTAGCTTATATGTTATGCACACTATATTCCCTAGTGTTTTTTTAATTGTCTTCTTTGTATGGTGAGTTACTCACCTTTGTCTTTTTTATTGATCAATAAAATTTTGATGTGTCTTGACTTTAAAAATATCTTCCTAAGCCTGCCTAAATAATGGATTTATACTTATGCAAACATGTATTTTTCTTTTCATTTCACCCTATTTTCTCCTAATCAATATTCAGTTTTTTTTTTTTTACTGAGTCTAAATTTGCAAATGCTCCTGTAGACAATTCTCAAGTAGTAATTTGAGTTGATGATAGAAGTTTAGGAAGTACAACTACAACCAATTGGCCTCAATTATGAAGTGGGCATCCAAATTTTTCTGAGAAGAAATGACTGATTTGAGCTGATTATAACATCATGGAATAATTTGGTTGTTCTATCGAATGATTTTTTGTAGGTTGTGCCATCCTGGTACATATGGGTAAAAAATGATATTGCTCCGTTGAGTGTTAGAATTGCTTTCTCAGTTTGGTGTTATCCTTATGCATCTGAGTGAAAAAAATGATGCTATATAACTTGTGTACTATTGTGAAGTTTTCTCTGCTTGGCTTCACATTATTGCTTTGTTGCCTTTGTTTTCTCCTTGTTTTATATTGAAGTAATGATATTAAGTCATTAACAAAGTTGCTACGATGATACTAATTTGATTCAGCAAGCCAAGTTAGTATTCTCCAATAATCTGTTATCTCTTAAAAATGAATCTTTAGCAACTAAAAAGATAAAAAAGAAATAGATGCTAGCTAGAACCTTGAGCCATGAACTCCAAAAAGAAAAGTAATTTGTTGAGTTTAAAATGTGTTAACAATATTAATGTCGTTGTCGTCTAAATTGAGTTTGTACATAAAGTACTTCCAAAGGGATCCTACCTGAGAACATAAAAACCCTAACTTGAATTGTTTATGGTTTTGTTCTTGAGTGGTGATAGATGCTTCATCAAATAAAACCAGCCCCATCTTTTGATGAAAGTTAATTTTTTAAGTGAAAAAGCTTCATCAGTACAAGCTCTAGAGTTGAATTTTATTACAAGATTTCATCTTTGAAGCGCTGCTTAAAACAAATCTGTTGTAGTGTCATTTGCTAGGTTAATTTACCTCTGAAATATCATCCAGTTGTGAAAGATCAAATAGGGCATGTTTAATGCACAAAGTTAATTAAGATGTCGATGCAATTTCAGTACAATTGTATGGAATCATCAATGGGAAAAGGAAAAGAGGTACAATATGGAACAAAACTTTCATTTTCCAATTATTTTCACAGAAAAATAAGAAGAGTAGAGTGTTTCACGTGGAGAACAAACAAATGGAGATGAGGAAGAAGAGATTGCCAAAAACACATAATAATACAAGTGACAGAGACAGTGGCAATGGAGATGGAGATGGAGATGGAGATGGGATGCATGTGGAATCGATTTCCAAATACAGTTGAGTTATTTTGACAGATCATTGTGTACTTACCTCAAGGACAAACAATTCGAGTAGCTAGTGGACCTCCTCTACTGCAAAGTAATCAACAAGAACTTCATAGGCTTGTTTTTCATACGAAAATTGTTGATTTTTGAATTATTTCAAGATACTGTGTTTCAATCTCCTTAGTAATGGGTGGTTTCAATTTTCAAATTCATTTTTTTGTTTTTCTGATGGTTACTCGAACTTAGTACACCAACATATAGGGTACATTTGATTGAAGATGGTTGCTAGTTTCATTCGCGTCAAATTCTTTGGTCCCCCACCAAATGATTCAATTTAACCTTAAAATGCACATACGTCCTATTGAAAATTTTGTGCAACCAAAACTAGTTTTAATATCACGAACGATATATCCCCAATATACCTGAATTTTTATATTAAATATGTATTGAGTTGTTTGAAGAAATATCCCAAACTAATTTGTACATGAGCCGATATATCCTAATGGCAATGATAGTTTTACACTATACCAAACCTACGTAGATTTTAAATATTTTTTGTGTAAATCACTTCCAATTTCAGTCTTACTCATTTTGCGAGTTGTTTTATATTTTATTAGGGTATTTTCCGTGCCGTTGGTACGATAAAAGTTTAACATAACAAATATCAAGATAAATAAATATCAAAATGTTGAGTCGCGAATCCATGCACTCTTATTGGGGATTGATTGAAAGTAATACATAAAAAAACTAACTTTAAGTCCTAACCATTGGATGAAACAAATGTCAACTGTGAACCATATTTATCTACAAGCTTATCTCTTGGTGCTTTATGTTCTATGTGATCCGTTAGATTTTTATATTTAGGTAAATCTCAGTTGTCTTTTATCTTAAACCTCAAACATCATTCTAAATTGTAATATAAATTTTTGCATATTTTGAAACTACACTTTTATTATTCAAAAAACCAATGAAAAAGTGTTGCATCAAAATGTTGTTTTGATTGTCAATGTACATGGACTATTTGGGATTTTATTTTATATTTTTGGTTTTTTATTAAAAAAAAAATTATATGAAGGAGACCCCAACACATGAATGAAAATGTTATCAGATGGAAAACAAAGGTGTTGTTCTCCCTGTCTATCCGAATTCCTAATGATTTGTCATCTCAATATAATAAACCAAACTTTCCACACCTAATCTTATGGACAACATGACAAAGGTAACCATACTTCATGATAATTCTAAATTGTTCTTTTGTCACTTCATGTTTATTAATCACTATTTTCATAAAAAATAAAAATAAAAATAAAAATAAAAATAAATAAATAAACCCCTCTCTAAAAGGGACCAAACTGAGCACTTGTCTTAATCCCTCAGCTTTGATATTTTTATTAGAGTTTTGTGATGTGTTGTACCCACCATTTTTTTGTGGTGTTTAGAAAACTAGGAAGAAAATTTATTGATTACTTAATCACTTTATAATTGAACTCATCTTTCATCATTGTTTGTTTTTTGGCCTCATTATGCAAATAATTTAATTTTTGAAGGGACCCCCTTATTTGAATATTCTATATAGGACAAGGTACTTAACAATGACCAATCTAGATTGTAATATTAAAAAAGATTAGGATATTTTAAATATGTGAACAAGTCTGTCCACATCTCTGTTGCCATTATCATCACACATACTTGGAATCGTTCAACCATTATTTTTCTAAAAAAGAGTTCAGTCATTTATTGTAGAAATTATTGCATTATATACATCTTTTGATTGAGGTGTCAGATTTAATAATTTTTTCATTGGATGTTGTGTAATTTATTTGTCAGATCAGATCTGATCATTTTTCGGGTTAATCCCCCTATGACGAAACACCCCAATAATATAACAGAATTAATAATGAACAACAAATTTGGTTGGTTGGTAGTCATACGGTACATCTATAAGAGTTACCACCCAATGCCTATAATAATAATAATTGCACCTAATTTCTCCACTTACCATAAAAGTTTGAAAATAACAAATGCATTTAACATCTGTTAATCTGAAAGTTTTATTATTCAGAGTACATTCAATCTCGGTCATAGTTACATTGACCTTTCTCACCTAATTGTGTCAATATCATCATATTCATTTCGCCCCCACAAAACATTATGTAACCTGAACTTGATCATGATTATGCATTTGGATCATATATATTAGTCACCCCAAAGTCCAAACCAGCAACTACATGCCGCTGCAATCAACAAACAACAATTCTTAAGAGTCAGGCCCCTAGCGCCAGATCAGCGTCGGGGAAGCCTCAAGACCCTCCATCATCCTTTTTTCTTCATCTCATCTTTTTTCATCTGTTCTTCTTCTTCTTATTTTCTTCATCTTCATCACGTTCTTGAGGCTTCCACTGATGCCAATCTGGCGCTAAGGGCCTGACTCTTAAGAATTGTTCATCAACAAATGACAATTGTATGAACGAGGCAATGCAAAACATGATAATTCCCCCAATGAAGTTCAATACAAACACTTGGGTGGAGCTGTATCATTGACCTATACGAGAGAAAACCAAGTAAAAATGCAGTTCTAGTATTCATCATTCATTTTCTAACTTTCACCCCTATAAATCAAATAAGTGATGAATGCTTGTCACTTCACTTCTTTTATGACAAAACATACCTATCATCTGAACTCATCTTAGCTACCCAGGTTCCTGATATGGCGGGTACAACAGTTTGAGTTTTATTCTAATCAATAAGCTTTCTCAGGCACAAATATCTTCATGCCTAATTGCGAAATTTTGAAATTGATGCAGAGCCGAATTTTTAGGTATTAGGGTCAGAGCATGTGTACATGTTCTGTACCTGCAGTCCTGCACTCCATGTTCATAGCTTACAATGAAATGATTAAGTTTTTGCATAAATGACCTAGAAACTGCCAAGAAGAGCATATAAGATCATACCTTACTTGTGATGTTAATTGAAAGTTTTTGTGTCAATGTATTAGAAACAAACAAGACCAAGCATGTTAGATGCTCTGAGCAAAAAACAAAAGAGAGGGTTAATACATAAATGAACCATCAACTTTAGAGTGAAGAAAAGGGTCTTTTTCGCTATTTGGCACTTGACTAGAAAAATTATATATATATATATATATGATTCTGAACTTAGAACTCAAATAATGCAGATATTTCAGGCAGATAATTGCACCATACATGATAATATACATGTACAGGAACTAATGAATCTTTCTCTCTCATGATCCTACGCTTTGATCGATTTGTTAGTAGACAGTCTCATACTAAGGTTTCCTAATGGATGTGACCCTTAGAGTCTGAGGACACTGAATTTTTTAGAACAAGAGTTGTCCTTGGAGGGGAAATATCAAGAAAGAATCTTATGTTGAAATCTAAAAATCGACACCTCAACCCTCCTAGTCAAAACTTAGTCAGATGACTTGAACCCAATCACTAGTGAAATCTATTGTACTAGCAACGAAATTTTTGCTTGACAAGTTGGTTACAGTTTGGTCCAAGTCAGCCTTTCCACTTGGCTGGTTTCATGAGCAGGACCTATTGGCCGTGTCGGACCCATTGGGCCGTTGATTTGATGTAGTATTAAATATGTCACGTGAATAGCATATGCGACGTAAATGCATGGTCTACGTGTGATCACAAGCACATGTTCTATGAACAGAGGGTCTCCTCATTACATAAGAAGATAGGGTAAGGAACTTCACCATTGGGATCTCATGTTTTTGGGGTTTCAGTATGTTGTCTACCTCTAACCACCACAAAAATCGACAGAGAGACAAAGAAAAATTATTGGATTATCTATGCTTGTCTAGGAAATTGAAGAAAGAGTACTAACAATGTAGAGAGGTTCAAATCAAGGAATGGAACTCATTCAGTGACACTTAAACTTTGTGGTTGGAATGTTTTAGAATTTCTTGCTTGAGAGGAGGACATAAAACTTTAGAGATTTGATAGCTACATTGAAGTCTAATGGTAATGGTTATCGGATCGTCATCAGATTCCTACTAGGGGTATGTTAGACTAATCCATTTATGACTCGTCAATGAGATCATATCCCAATCGATTTATCAATTACCTTTTTCATCTATACTTTAGTTTAAAATTTTTTGTTCTGAGTATGTCGGCATAGTTCTATGCTGGGCATTTCCTGAAGACTACAATTAATTTCTCTCTTATAGCTTAAGAAACTTATAATTTAGCTCGATGTTAGTCTGGACTAGACGACAACAAACCAAGAAATTTTCAAGGATGTGATATGTTGGCATTGGTGAGAGTGGAAACTTTTCCTAAAAGACTACAAATATGTGTCTTCTTTTCCCTATTGTCCATCTACTATGTCTGTGACTTTGTGACTTTGTTGTATCCTGAAGCTTTTAGGCTTATCTAATTGAAGAAGACACTTAGTTAGCTTTATATAAGATAAGATTCATGGTTATGCAAGATGACCCTGTTGTGAGTTTAGCACTTGGAGTGACTTTTGCAACAATAACAATAAAAATAACAATAGCAACAACATTAGAGCAGTAGCAACAGCAGAAATTACGGTGACTGGTAGCAACTATTAAGATGTGAAAAAACACCAAAAGCGTGTAAGAAATAGTTGCATGGCATTGATCACAACCTATGATCTCCAATTAGGAAAACTCATTACACCAAATTGTAGAACCTTCAAATTAAAAAAGTTCGGCTATTACACCATCTATAATTGCATAAGAAGGAATCATTCTCTAATCACTGATGACAAATAGATGATTCTTTCCCAAAAGACAATTCCAACTGAAAGCTAAGATCTAGTACTTTAATAGAATTGTTCAAGATTTGTCATTGTTGAATAGGGTTTTATCTGATGATTTGTTCCTACAGATTGATGATTTTGAGTTTGTCTTATTAGCGAGGAAATGGGCTGAGGGAAGGGGGTGCAACCCTCCATCTCCCTCGAGATGCGCAAAGGCACACATCTCGAGGGAGATGGAGGGTTGCACCCCCCTCCCTCGCGTCAATAAGAATTAGCGTTTCTTTTTAATCGTTTTGTTTTACATTTTCAAAATTTGGGACCATAGGGTTTAAGGGACCTCATTTTGGTTGGAACATCAAAAGGATTCAGTAGAATCCTTGCTTCCATATAATTATTATGTCCAAAACATGGATTTCAAAAAAAAGGTTGTGCTATGAGATTTTCACACAAGGGCTGGACCCCAGATTCATTGATGGCTTTGTTGAACTGGAGCACTCAACCAAAGATTTTCTCAACTTTCTCTGAAGTATTTACTAGTAAAGAAGATGGAATTGAACCCCACTTGCGTGTGGTGGGAGAGTACCACACGATCTAACCACAAACTAACAAAATAAACTTTACCCCTTTCACGGAAATAACCTAAAAATACAAGAAAAATCACTATAACACTCATCCCATTTTGATAATGGTAGGAGACAAAGGTGCCCCTTCAAAAGTATGAGAGGATGGTCCCATATAAGCCCTTTTGTCTTTACCCCTGCTATGGTAACCAACCAACTTTCCCAGACACTGATAGAGAGAACTCAAATTCTTGAGTGCTAGCCATTATTGACTTAAGCGAAGTTTCACCTATTCGAAAAGGGTGAGGAAAGGGGCTAAAGTGTAACTCCCCATAAATGAAAGGAGGTGTTATCTTCAAGTATGGAGGGAATGGAAATACAACCAAGAATATCTACAGCCCTGACACTGATGTTTTTTCTACTTGAGGGCGAGACATGGACACATGGAATTTAAAAATAAATTAAGATGAAAAGAAAATGAAAAACTCTTCTCTCTTGATGAAGAACTTGGAGCCCCTGAGTGAGAGATTGAACAGATGAGCCTTCTTATATCTTTCTTCAGAAGTGCACTCCCATAACCTATTAACTGGACAACTTATAGGTCAACACCCATTAGAAAGTAACCATATTGCAAGTGGGATTCGAAGCTAGGACGTGGGGGACAAACCCACACAGCCCTAACCACTAGGCCATAACACCATTGGCCACTTCTTGTCCCTTCATCACAACACTCTCTCCAACACCACTCTCCTAGTCCCTCCAAAACACTACCCCCTCTACCCCTCTTCTCACCATCTTCACCATCACCTCTATATATATTCACATGCAATCACACTTCCCTCTCCACCTTATCTTCCTATGTTACAGCATAACAACTACTTAGTACTGGTATTACTATAACTATCACTTGGGTCTGTCTCTCAACTGTAACCATCTTTGTTCTCCTACACTACACAACCCAAGCACATATCCATCTCTTCCACTAAATTCAGCTCTGCTTCATTCAACATGCCTTCAAGACTCTCAGATGCCTTCAGAGCACATCCTGTGCACCTACATCATAATCACCTAGACTTCCAATCAGTACGTGAAGTACCAGATTCACATGCATGGCCGCATGTACCCGATATTCCATCAGATAAGAACTTGCACGATGTAGAATCAGTCCCTGTGATAGACCTTACAGACCCCAACGCTTCAAAGCTTATAGGCCATGCATGTGAAACATGGGGTGTATTCCAAATCACAAATCATGGCATCCCCATGGACCTTCTTGAGGATGTTGAGGGAGAAGGAAGGCGTCTCTTTTCTCTCCCTGCAGAACGAAAGCTTAAAGCAGCACGTCCACCAAATGGAATATCTGGTTATGGTCTTGCTCGTATCTCTTCCTTCTTTCCTAAACTCATGTGGTCTGAAGGCTTCACCATCGTTGGATCGCCCATTGAACATGCACGCCAACTTTGGCCTGAAGATTATACCAAGTTCTGGTAATTCAACATGATCACTCATTTTTGCATGGCTACATGCATGAACCTCTTTATGAAGTAAAGCACCCATTAAATGAAGCCAAATCCACTTCTTTTACCAAGAAGGGGGAACATAGAAAAAGAAGCTAATTCACTTAATTTATTAAGAAGAATGGTCAAGGAAAAAGAACTGATCCACTTTTTCATGTCTTATAGTTTTCTACCCTAACACGTATATTGTGATTTCTCGTGCAGTGATGCATTTGAAGACTATGAGAAAGAAATGAAGATACTTTCTACCAGGCTTATGTGGTTGATGCTGGGTTCATTGGGCATAAACAAAGAAGATCTGAAATGGGCTGGTCCTAAAGGTGAATTCGGGTCTGCATGTGCTGCGCTCCAATTGAATTCGTACCCAGCCTGCCCAGATCCAAATAGAGCCATGGGTTTAGCTGCTCATACCGATTCCACCCTCCTTACTGTTCTATACCAGAATAGCACAAGTGGTTTACAAGTCCTTAAGGATGACACTGGGTGGGTTACGGTGCCTCCAATTAGTGGTGCACTGGTTGTCAACGTTGGTGACCTCCTACACATCCTTTCTAATGGTAGATACCCAAGTGTTTTGCACCGGGCAGTTGTTCACCGTACTCGTCATCGCCTCTCCATCGCCTACCTCTATGGTCCCCCCATGAATGTCCAAATTTCACCAATATCAAAATTGATTGATCTCAAGCACCCACCTCTCTACCGCTCAGTGACATGGAGTGAGTACCTAAGCACAAAGGCAAAACATTTCAACAAGGCTCTCTCATCAGTTCGAATCTGCATTCCTCTAAATGGATTCATTGAAGCAAATGATCACAGTAGAGCGAAAGTTGAATGCTGACAAATTACACAGGATCGCTTGCATCTGAAGTTTTACTTCTGTCTTCCTATCGGTTGGCCATGCTATGGGGACTCACTGCTTGGACAGTGTGTGGATAATAATGAGGAGAATTGGGTCCGACCCCATGAGCTAATAATGAGGGAAACTGGTTCAGGTTACATGAGCAAGGCCAAAGAGATAAGTTATATCAAATCATGTAAAGGGACCCAAACAAGTGGTCTTTGTTATTTCCTTGTCTCTATGTAAAAAAAAAAGTCTCCCATTCAGAAACTTTAAGCTACAGACACATAAATCGACATATTTTTGCCTGCAATATGAAAGAAGATCCTCATCCAAACAATAGGACAATCTTCAAGATAAAAAGAATTATATCATGAGATCAAAATCCTCTAATAAAAGATAATAAAGAACTATCAGATAATTCCATCAAATAAAAAAATTGATAATTGCATGCAACTTGTTCCCTTCTTGAATTAAAAATAAGGAAATTAAAATTATTGTAAAGGATGACGTTGTATTCGATCCTCTCAAGTTTGTGGTTGGTCCGGCCCAATTTTTGATTTGGTTATATCACGGGTAAAGTCGTCATGTACCTCCGTATTGATTGTAAATCAATTTTTTGACAAGTAATAAAGGTCTGGCATTCCAGAGATGCCCCTCCCCACCGGAGGTTTAAATTAAAATTTAAAAAAAAAAAGTTTGTGGTTGGTTTTGCCTTTACAATCAAGTTCTCTTCGACATTATCATACCAGTCTGATAACCCTGTAATCTCATAGGGAAGAAGCTAGTTTTACCCATTACAGTTTGTTTAATAGTTTTCATTGGTGCCAGGTGTACTGCTTTAAGGAATATCTGATGAAGATTTCCTCTATCTTCTTGTCTCAGTGCCTTGAAGTTTAGTAGTACATGCCGAGATGAAATGATTTAAACAAAAGACTGGCCCATAATGTTGGAAGACGAGGCTTTTTACAGGCTTTTAGAAAATTTGGTAGGATTGGATGAAATATGACGAAAGTAATAGAAAGGTTGATTCTTAAATTTTGGCTGATGCAAAATAGGAAAACTCATCCCTATTTATACTAGTAACACCTCCTTAAATAATGGCTAGGATTGTGCCAACATATTTTCAATCTAATGGTTACAATTCATTGTCTAGAGTTCTCCACCAAAATATCTACTATTATAGAATTTTCTACTTTTATCTTATCCTAAAATATCTAAATTTTATTTAACGATTATTCTATAAAGAGATTTCTAGAAATTGGGTTTCCATCTCACTCTTCCTAGAATTTGGACTCTTTCGAAATTGGGTTTTGATCTTTTAATCTCTACTCCTAAGCCCAATTTCAACTTAAATTCACTAAAGCCCAAATCAAATATACCCAAATTTTTCTTGAAAAATCATCAATAAATAGAAAAAAAATAGTTGTTTTTACCGAGGGAGCTGACATCGGTGTGTATGAGCTCGAGAGGTTTCTAGGCTCTTGAGTTTAACTCATTTGGAAAACTTTTTCGTAATTGTTTTTCCAAGTAGACATCCTTCGCAAAGTTAGTCGGGGTGATTCATGGAAGGAAATCCTTTCACCATCTCCTTATTCGATAGCAAGTCTAATCCACCAAAATTTAAGTGCCCAAACCAAAGATGCCAAAGTCAATATGCATCTTTGTAGCAAGCTTTGAGACACGTTGCCACATCGTTTTGAATGTTGAACAAAAACATTCTATTTCTTGACATTGGCGCCTTGGTGATCAAATGACTTTTTTTGTCTTTTATAGTTAGGCTACAATCTCTCATGTGAATATCATAGCCCTTTTCTAATAATTAGCCCAGACTCAAGATATTATTTTTCATGTTGGACACGTAGTGAACATTTGAAATAAATTGATGTTCTTGGGCACGTAATAAACATTTGAAATAAATTGATGTTCTCCATTCTTCGGGCGTATTAGGATTTTACCTTTGCCTTTCACCGAAATCTTGGACTCATCACCAAAAGAAACATTGCCACTCACCGACTCATCAAGCTCCACGAACATGCTTATTCTTCCACACATATGGTTGCTTGCACCGGTGGCAAGATATCATGTGTTGTCTTGTCTTCCATAATCTTCCACACATAGCCTAGAAACATGCAAAATCTTCATCTGCATTATTAAGATCCTTTTACATTATCATGTCTTGAATCTCATGTGATGAGTGGTATGCTGCCAATATGAATGACACTACTTTTACTAATAAGGAAATGAGAGAAAGGAATGACTAGGGTAATTTATAGTAGTATCAAAGTAATGAGAGGAGCAAGCGGGTAAAAACTCCATAACTTTTAAGAAATAACAACACAAGGATCATAGAAAAAGGATCAGACCGATTGTTTAATTTACTATATGAAGTACAATAAAATTTTAATTCGATTGAATTAAAGAGCATCTGGTGTTAAGATCTTCCTACTTGAATTCCACCATGACACGCATGCTTTTGGGTCAGCCTAACCAATATTGGCTTGAGTTACGATATTGGGCACTGCGAAGACTTAACACTCCATGCTTAGATAATCAATTTTTTTTTACATATCTTTTGAGGATTTGATTCTTTATAAAGTATACTATGGCAAATTAGTAATATATACGCAACATATATCGTAATACAAGTAACATAAATTGACTAGTAAAGTAAAAAAACAACCTTTACAATTTATAGGCTTGTCTTAGTATTGATGATTTTCTAGTGATACTCAGTATCTGTGTTGGACAGCAAGACATGTACACATCTTGGACGACCATCAATCATAAATTCAAATTTAATAGGGTAAACTACCCCAAAGGATCATACTAAAAGAATTCTAATAATATCCCATCTTAGGACCAGTTCATTATTCAGAGAGACAAACCAAGTACTGAAACTCGATGGTTAAATGGCAAAGCACAAAATAATAATAATAATAATAATAATAATAATAATAATAATAATAATAATAATAATTGAGGAGGTGATCTGATCACAGCCGAACACGTGGCACAAATCAACTCTAATGAAAATGGTTAGAACGGCCCAAGCCAGGTCCAAGTCACGCTCAATTCAACCCTTAAGTCGGGTGCTACATTACGTAAGCTCAATATGGTGGAAGTCTTGGAGCTTGGCCTAAGACAATAAGGCAAGAACACAGACTCTTGGGCTGATTGAGACCAAGGCCCATTTAGACTACTTTTAACCCGATTAGGCATTGAGTCCTAAAGAGAACCAAGTGTCAAAGAAGATCAATCGTGGATGAGTGAAGAACCCTATATGAATATAACTTGACACGAGAAGATTTTAAGCGAGATCTCCTCCCTCCGCGCATTCAAAGACAAAATCAATGAAGAAGTAAAAAACTTTCATTATATAAGGTGAACAAAACGGATGACAGAGGTATGCAACCCTTATTTTATTCTAATTTCATCTTTGTTCAAGAACCGGACTTTACTATCAGAGTGTCTTTGGCAGCCAACACAGTGGTCTCTGATTCACTGCTACTCATTTTTGCAAATCAAAGTCAGCAGGGGCGAATTTGGACGCATCAATAATAAATATAATGTTTTTTTTTTGTCATTGAATCAGTATGCCCGACGCCAAGTGGTGAACTCGTGTTCTTCTTGTCTATTGATGTTTGCCCGCCCATACGTTACCACAACTTGGTGTGAAGCGGAAAATTATCAGAAGAGACAGAGATAGGTCGGAAGCCAGACGTCACTCTTCAGAATGTTGCCCTTCCTTGTTTTTATCTTTTGCTGCTTTGTTTTATTTACATTTTATGCTTGAGTGGATTGAGACCTATTTTTCATACTAACTGTTATAGATTTAGGTATTGGAACTGGTAGCAACAGCAACACAAGGTCGTTGTAGTATAGTGGTGAGTATTCCCGCCTGTCACGCGGGTGACCCGGGTTCGATCCCCGGCAACGGCGCTTTTTCTACAATATTTTTTTTTTACTATTTTATACATTTACAATGCCGGATTGGATCAGCTGCCCATGTGACAATGGACAATCAGATTGGTTTATTGATCCAAAAGAAAACTTAGTTTCATGGAAAGGACCAAAAGAGCAGTGTTGCACTTACGTTTATTCTGATAATGGCAGATAATAAAGGTGCCCCTTCAGTAGTATGAGAAGTTTGCCTTCAACCCTGCCAAGATAACCACCGACCCTGCATCCCTTCACGTTGAAGTTTCAGTAAAATTCCAGAAGACTGAGAATACGGAATAGCTTGTCATTTCCAATTGCACAAGTAAAAAGGTATAGTTTGTTGATTGAGTTTTTCTACAGAGTCAGGCCGACCAGCTAGGCCAGGCTCAACACCATCCATCATCCTAGAAAAAAGCTTTATATTGGACTTACAGAAGAAAGAAAGAAAAAAATAAAAAAAAACTTTGATCTTGAACTTGGGCTTGTCTACGTTGAGTGCAAGCCCTTTATATTCTAACACGTGGATATGATAAACAAAGGTGCCTCTTCAATAGCACGAGAAGATGGTCTCAAAGTCACTCTTTGCCTCCATCCCTGTCTTGGTAACCAACTTGGATGCATGCCCTTTTATATCGATAGAAAAGCAAATTGTGGCAGTGCTTCGGTAAAAGATAATATAGACTTAAAGGTGAAGTTTCAAAAAAAAAATTCAGAAAGGTAAGAAAAGGGAATAGCATGGGCAAGGAGAAAAGGTAAAATTTGTCATTTGTCATTTGCATTGATGAAAGGTTTTGAGTTTTCTTCAACTTTGCAGGGAAGAACCGAGTATATCTACATCCGTGATACTAGAGGACAAAAGATTGGCACATGGAGAGAATAGAAGAAGAGATTGTTAGAATATATAGGGTTTGCATTCAACATAGTCAAGCCCAAGTTCAAGATTGATTCACCTTTACAATAAGAAAGGTATAAGAAGAGGAAAGTTACAAGAAGAAAAATCAAAATATGACGCAATTAAAATATCTTGCATATATGTTAAAGTTAACAAGTTTGTATCCAGTCAATAAACAACAAAACAATAATACAATTCTCAATTATTTTCTTTACATGGATTCAGAGCAACTTTCTTTAGTGACCTAAGACTTCCGGGATTCAAGCTCTTCCCCACCTCCGATGACTACGATAGACGCAAGAGGTGGGAAAGGGATGACAGCAGATTGAACATCCTCAACAGCAAGTTCACCCAAATTGAAGGAAAATCACATTCTCTAATAAAGTTTACGCACCATCGCAAGCCATCGCCTTGCTTCCTCTCTCCCAAACAGATTCGACATCACAGCTTCCGCCGACTCACACAACAAATAGATTTTTAGATCACGATTCAGCCAACAAAATCTTCAAACAACAGAAAATTCACACAGCCAGATCCTCCACCTTGACGCCAAGCAACAAGCGCAAAAAGAGATCACAAACTTCCAACAAAAAAAAGTTCTCAACTCAACAAAGAACAAATGTTGCTCTGACAGATGTAGACCATGCGATCTTTTTCTCATCCTCTCTCTCTCCTTGTCACAAGTTCGATCGTACATCAGATCGCACAGCAGGAAAGAAACAAAGAAGAAACAAACGAAGAAGAAGAAGAAACGGATGAAAAAGAAAAAAATTTGAATCTCTTTCACTCCGCTATTCACACCCACCATCTTTGGTTACTACCAAAATCTGTGTTGACTCGAATTGAGCAATACCAAGACTCGAATTGAGTCATGATTTCTTCATACAAGAATCATCCAGACTCGAATTTAGTCATGATTTCTTCATACAGGAATCATCTACAATTTTCCAGAATTCGACAATCATGATGCATCGAGTCGAACCATTAGCAGTCACTCGACAATCATGATTTCTTCACCAAATTGGACTTCAAAGTTTCCTCCAAGCTGCAAATTTCGTCTACGTCTACATGTCCAGCTTGCGGGGGAGTATTAGAATATACAGGGCTTGCACTTAACATAGTTAAGTCCAAGTCCAAGTCCAAGTCCAAGATTGATTCACCTCTACAATAAGAAAAGTACAAGAAGAGGAAAGTTACAAGAAGGAAAGTCAAAATATGACACAATTAGAATATCTTGTATAGAAAGTTTTAAGTTTTTAAGTTTCCTGTTTCTATTAGGTTATGTCAAAGTTAGCTCTATATAAGTTTGTATCCACTCAAGAAACAACAAAACAATAATACAATTCTCAATTATTTTTTTACAAAGACAAAAATAAATGAAATAAACTAATATAAATAAAAAGCAATTGAATAAACTCAAAAGTTTGTATCTTAAGGAAATCAGGCCGCCTTTTATCGAGATCAATTCTAAAGATAAAGAGATAAATTTATATGCTATCCAGCCTCACTGGTTACGCCATTCAATGGTTAATAAGATTCCGACACTTTTTGTTTTCTAATTGTATTGATTTGACGTGTATTTTGTTGGTAACGCCTTGTTTCTTTTAAGATCCATGTGCGATTAAGTGCAAACACATCACATCGTATTTCACATAAAAGGAATAAGGTGTCACTAAATAAATACACGTGCCAATGGCATGACAACTCAACGATTAGAGCTTGGCGGATGGTACCACTAGGTCATGGGTTTAAACCCAGCTTGCGGCATCTTTATGGGTAATGGGGTATAAAAACTCTGCTTGTCTTTCAAATAAATAAATAAATAAATAAATAAATACACGTGAAATCACTGTGATTCAAAATGAAAAGTGTTTGAAAATTTTGTTTTAGCCGACATATCTTCTAAATATGGAGCTTTGGTTAAAAGCCTGTTAAAAAGGACTAGAAATTTGAAAATCATCTCTCAGAGGGTCTTACGGCATCTCCAATGTTAGTGGTAGCGGTAATTTTTTTATGCCACAGGTTCACCATTACCATCAAACTCATATGGCTTGAGTTCAGTGCAATAGTTTGAATTTCAGGGAGAACCTCCTTGTCACGCCCCGATTTTCGAAGGAAACGAAAATCCCAAAAGCCACGTAGGATTATCCGTTTCCCCCAAAACTCGGGACGTGAAAATTCAATAATAACAGGAACAAATAGCAGCAACAACTAAACAACTAAAACGAATAAAAAGTCTAACCCGGAGAAGACTGGCATGGCTAGCTCACTAGCGGAACTCCAGTAATGCAGCTCAAAATCTCTAAACCTGAAAGGCTAATCGGCTACATTCCAAAAGGAATGTACCCAAGAAGCAAAAGCTCACTCGGGTCAGCAATAAAGCCGGTGTGAGAAATCTTCATCCCAAAATCAATAAATCCGCACATGACAACATTAAAATAAACCAAACAATTAATAACCACACCATCAGGTAGTTCCTCCATGAGGCAATGGTGTTATCATCCTAATAAATAAATATGCATTCTTTATTACTAATAAATAAATTTTATGAGTTATCAATCCTCATAAATGCAACAACAATACAATTCATAATCATATTAGAATATTATTGAAATATTAAACAAACACATTTTTCTACCTTTAGGAAGACGTGTAGTTCTCATTCAATGGTTGAATGAGCATTTAGTTTCTTCCCTCAAGGCTAACCTAGTATAAGCTAAAATAATCTATACACAATTTCATGGCATGCTCAATTCAATGGTTTAATTTAATTATTTATTTTGTTTTCTAATTCTTGGCTTCTTTTCCACAATCGCACTCTCCTCCTGTGCCGAACACACCTCACCCAAGTGTGTCTCCCTTGCCATCGAAGCCACTCGGAGCGTACATGACCCAAGTGGGGTGCCACCTCGAGTGTCATGTCATCTCACCCGAAGTTCGATCACTGACAAGCATTCTACACGTACAACCGAACTCACATGGAACGGTGCACCGATATGCAAGCAAGTCTGCATACCCATAATAATATCACACGTATACAAGCAAGTCTGTATACAAAATTTTCATTTCTTTTCACATTTTTTTTTTTCTCTGGAGTTGTGGAAAAAGAACATTTACCAAGGATTTTATTTGAGTCATTATTTTTCCAAATCAATTAACGTCACATCACATTCCCTTTACAAGAACCATATATACATAAAACATTACCAAGGTGATATTCACAACATGACAAAATCTATTTTGCCATCTCCTTCAGAAAAGAATGAAAAACAAGTGTGTCGCAAGCACAAACATTCTTTTAACATAGTCACATACGCGTGACAAGAAAACAAGTTCCATTACTGGCTATACCCCAAATTATGATACCCTGACTATCCTTATGGAAATCTACCTTTTCTTTTGAAAACCACCTATCATGACCACATCTATTGATTAGACAGTGACAATCAATATAGAACATACACTGTCAACATACATATCCATACCCATACCCATACCCATTTACTGTATGACCTTTGTCTTCTTTACACTGTCCCTACACCAAGTAGTGAGATACTCCTAATGGATATGATTGGTTTGTCAGTTCCACTTACATTCAGTTATCTACTTGGTAAAAGAACTTTTTAGGAGATTTTGACTAGTTCAAGAAAACCCAACAAAGAAAAATTTGTTAAAACTGGAAGTTAGAGTTGTATAACAATGAGGTTCTCTGTGCAAGTCCAAGATAGGGAAAAAATCCAAACTACTACACTCCAGTAAAGTTTATAGAGATGCCACAACAGAAATGCACATCAAAATCCAAATCCATCAAATACCATAAGCAACTCCCCTAACTAATTGAATCCATTAAAATTTCAAGAAACTAAATGCACAAAGAAACAGATCCAACACATTCATTGTGAACTACTAATCCTATATGGATTGATACAAAAACAAGAAAAACCCGTGGACACAATCCTCCTACAAGTAACTAAATTAAACATCCCTGCATTAGGGTTTCCTTAGTCTTACACAAACCCTACCCGATCACATGCTTTTCTAATGATGATGATGACCTAGAGAAACCCCGAATGCCTTGACAATTGCCTAAAGTCAATGTGAACTACAATGGGTATCCATTTATTCACTCAAATCAATTAATTAAAGTAATCAAACCCCATCAATTTAATCTACCAAGTTAAGGGCAAAATCAGGAAGAAAGAAAATGAGGTTTTAATCAAAGTAGATTAAACACACAACACATGACTATCAAAACCATCACATAAAACAAACTGAAAGGGGTAAAAGATAACTCACATCCATGAAAACAAAAACCCCATCATCAAATCCTAAAAATAACTAATTCAGTCAAGAAACAAGGATTGCAAGATACAGGGAATAAGAAAAAAACTCCCAATAAAAGAGAGAATGAAGAAAACTCACATACAAGAAAGGAATGGAGAAAACTCACCATTCTAATCGCCACATCAAGCCATCACCACCTCTACCACTTCTTCCACAGGGTCTTTGAAGTCGATCTTCACAGAGTCTTTATTGAGAATTGCAATCGAACTTCATCAATCTCCACAGAAGCTTTCTTGCGATCAAACTCCATCGATCTGTTAATGGTTCACTCGCAAATCAGACATCCTCACAAAGTCTTTGTCACATTCAGTCTCCTACAGAAATCGATCTCCAGATTCACACAACTCGCTGAAGGCGAGATCAGAGAGGATCGATGAGAGAAAGAGAGATTCGTCACAAACCAACCAACCTCTCGACCTTCTTCCTCCTATTATCATCGTCTCACCATATCGCCTTCTTCCTTTCTCCATTACTAGCCCTCATCCACATCACGATCCTGTTTCTCTTTCTCTCCCACATCTCTCACAACCAACCACCGCCAATCTAGCCGATATCTCGACACCCACAAACACATCGCCACCTCTCTCTATCGCATCTCTCTGCCAATCAGTCACAGCCCCTTCCTCTATTCGTCTTCGCCTTGCTTCTGCTTCCCTTGCTTTCTCTTGTTGCTAGCCATCGAAGAAGAAAAGAGAATGAAGAAGAAAAGAAAAGAGAAAAAAAAAAAGAAGGAAGAAATAGGGTTACTCTTTATAAGGTGGGTGGCTATTTGCCCCCACCGAACTTTCGAATACACCCCCTCTTTCACAAAATAAAAACCCTACTTATTAGTTTAATAAAAGTCCACAACCGAGCCCAAATACAATTGGGTAACAACCCATCAACATTAGGGTATACAAAAGAAATTTATATTTATTTAATTAGGCGGGTATTACAATATATACAACTCAAAAGAATCTCGTCCCGAGATTCGGTAGAGGAAGGTAAGTAGGAAATTAATTCTTAAATAAACAAACTACACATCACATGAACAAACAAATAGCTCATACGTATGCCCATAACTTAATGAAGACAATCACACAAAAATATAAATATTTTCAGTAAGTAGAAAAATTACGGGGTGCTACAATATATACAACTCAAAAGAATCTCGTCCCGAGATTCGGTAGAGAAAAGAAAGTTAAGCGAAATTTCAAAAAAATGCAACTTGTCAAACGAAAGAAGATTTTAAAATAAAAATTTTCAATTGAATTTTAGTTTCATAAATTTTTATTGTCATTGAAAAAAGTAGTGGTGTTACAATATATACAACTCAAAAGAATCTCGTCCCGAGATTCGCGAAAAGGGTTAACTAAAGATTCAAGATAACAAACTACTACAAGAAAACGACACGAAATAATGTCATCCACTATTGACATTAAAATTAGTTAGTCACAGAAATCTCATCTCGAGATTCACGAAGAAAAAGAAACAATACTAAAAGTTCAAGGTTCACCCTTGTCACTTTATCTCTAGACAGTCACACTACTACTCTCCCATATCCACATTCCGAGGATCACCTAGACTCTACCCCAGCCTAGGCTAACCAAATGCTCTGATACCAAAATGTCACGCCCCGATTTTCGAAGGAAACGAAAATCCCAAAAGCCACGTAGGATTATCCGTTTCCCCCAAAACTCGGGACGTGAAAATTCAATAATAACAGGAACAAATAGCAGCAACAACTAAACAACTAAAACGAATAAAAAGTCTAACCCGGAGAAGACTGGCATGGCTAGATCACTAGCGGAACTCCAGTAATGCAGCTCAAAATCTCTAAACCTGAAAGGCTAATCGGCTACATTCCAAAAGGAATGTACCCAAGAAGCAAAAGCTCACTCGGGTCAGCAATAAAGCCGGTGTGAGAAATCTTCATCCCAAAATCAATAAATCCGCACATGACATCATTAAAATAAACCAAACAATTAATAACCACACCATCAGGTAGTTCCTCCATGAGGCAATGGTGTTATCATCCTAATAAATAAATATGCATTCTTTATTACTAATAAATAAATTTTATGAGTTATCAATCCTCATAAATGCAACAACAATACAATTCATAATCATATTAGAATATTATTGAAATATTAAACAAACACATTTTTCTACCTTTAGGAAGACGTGTAGTTCTCATTCAATGGTTGAATGAGCATTTAGTTTCTTCCCTCAAGGCTAACCTAGTATAAGCTAAAATAATCTATACACAATTTCATGGCATGCTCAATTCAATGGTTTAATTTAATTATTTATTTTGTTTTCTAATTCTTGGCTTCTTTTCCACAATCGCACTCTCCTCCTGTGCCGAACACACCTCACCCAAGTGTGTCTCCCTTGCCATCGAAGCCACTCGGAGCGTACATGACCCAAGTGGGGTGCCACCTCGAGTGTCATGTCATCTCACCCGAAGTTCGATCACTGACAAGCATTCTACACGTACAACCGAACTCACATGGAACGGTGCACCGATATGCAAGCAAGTCTGCATACCCATAATAATATCACACGTATACAAGCAAGTCTGTATACAAAATTTTCATTTCTTTTCACATTTTTTTTTTTTTTCTCTGGAGTTGTGGAAAAAGAACATTTACCAAGGATTTTATTTGAGTCATTATTTTTCCAAATCAATTAACGTCACATCACATTCCCTTTACAAGAACCATATATACATAAAACATTACCAAGGTGATATTCACAACATGACAAAATCTATTTTGCCATCTCCTTCAGAAAAGAATGAAAAACAAGTGTGTCGCAAGCACAAACATTCTTTTAACATAGTCACATACGCGTGACAAGAAAACAAGTTCCATTACTGGCTATACCCCAAATTATGATACCCTGACTATCCTTATGGAAATCCACCTTTTCTTTTGAAAACCACCTATCATGACCACATCTATTGATTAGACAGTGACAATCAATATAGAACATACACTGTCAACATACATATCCATACCCATACCCATACCCATTTACTGTATGACCTTTGTCCTCTTTACACTGTCCCTACACCAAGTAGTGAGATACTCCTAATGGATATGATTGGTTTGTCAGTTCCACTTACATTCAGTTATCTACTTGGTAAAAGAACTTTTTAGGAGATTTTGACTAGTTCAAGAAAACCCAACAAAGAAAAATTTGTTAAAACTGGAAGTTAGAGTTGTATAACAATGAGGTTCTCTGTGCAAGTCCAAGATAGGGAAAAAATCCAAACTACTACACTCCAGTAAAGTTTATAGAGATGCCACAACAGAAATGCACATCAAAATCCAAATCCATCAAATACCATAAGCAACTCCCCTAACTAATTGAATCCATTAAAATTTCAAGAAACTAAATGCACAAAGAAACAGATCCAACACATTCATTGTGAACTACTAATCCTATATGGATTGATACAAAAACAAGAAAAACCCGTGGACACAATCCTCCTACAAGTAACTAAATTAAACATCCCTGCATTAGGGTTTCCTTAGTCTTACACAAACCCTACCCGATCACATGCTTTTCTAATGATGATGATGACCTAGAGAAACCCCGAATGCCTTGACAATTGCCTAAAGTCAATGTGAACTACAATGGGTATCCATTTATTCACTCAAATCAATTAATTAAAGTAATCAAACCCCATCAATTTAATCTACCAAGTTAAGGGCAAAATCAGGAAGAAAGAAAATGAGGTTTTAATCAAAGTAGATTAAACACACAACACATGACTATCAAAACCATCACATAAAACAAACTGAAAGGGGTAAAAGATAACTCACATCCATGAAAACAAAAACCCCATCATCAAATCCTAAAAATAACTAATTCAGTCAAGAAACAAGGATTGCAAGATACAGGGAATAAGAAAAAAACTCCCAATAAAAGAGAGAATGAAGAAAACTCACATACAAGAAAGGAATGGAGAAAACTCACCATTCTAATCGCCACATCAAGCCATCACCACCTCTACCACTTCTTCCACAGGGTTTTTGAAGTCGATCTTCACAGAGTCTTTATTGAGAACTGCAATCGAACTTCATCAATCTCCACAGAAGCTTTCTTGCGATCAAACTCCATCGATCTGTTAATGGTTCACTCGCAAATCAGACATCCTCACAAAGTCTTTGTCACATTCAGTCTCCTACAGAAATCGATCTCCAGATTCACACAACTCGCTGAAGGCGAGATCAGAGAGGATCGATGAGAGAAAGAGAGATTCGTCACAAACCAACCAACCTCTCGACCTTCTTCCTCCTATTATCATCGTCTCACCATATCGCCTTCTTCCTTTCTCCATTACTAGCCCTCATCCACATCACGATCCTGTTTCTCTTTCTCTCCCACATCTCTCACAACCAACCACCGCCAATCTAGCCGATATCTCGACACCCACAAACACATCGCCACCTCTCTCTATCGCATCTCCCTGCCAATCAGTCACAGCCCCTTCCTCTATTCGTCTTCGCCTTGCTTCTGCTTCCCTTGCTTTCTCTTGTTGCTAGCCATCGAAGAAGAAAAGAGAATGAAGAAGAAAAGAAAAGAGAAAAAAAAAAAAAAAAGGAAGAAATAGGGTTACTCTTTATAAGGTGGGTGGCTATTTGCCCCCACCGAACTTTCGAATACACCCCCTCTTTCACAAAATAAAAACCCTACTTATTAGTTTAATAAAAGTCCACAACCGAGCCCAAATACAATTGGGTAACAACCCATCAACATTAGGGTTTACAAAAGAAATTTATATTTATTTAATTAGGCGGGTATTACAATATATACAACTCAAAAGAATCTCGTCCCGAGATTCGGTAGAGGAAGGTAAGTAGGAAATTAATTCTTAAATAAACAAACTACACATCACATGAACAAACAAATAGCTCATACGTATGCCCATAACGTAATGAAGACAATCACACAAAAATATAAATATTTTCAGTAAGTAGAAAAATTACGGGGTGCTACACTCCTCGAATGGTAAAACTAGGCCACACATGGAATATGTGCAGATGCAGCCATTAGGTAATACTACCCTTAAAGTTTGCGCTATTGCCTATTATTCCCAAGAAACTGTGCTTCCTGTGATCTATTGCTCACATTGATCTACTTGTGTGATCTTTGAATGTATGGCCTACTTGTGCAATCTATTCCTCACATTGAGCAAAATGATAAAATTCTTCATTTTCTAAATTGATAAACTTGTCCCCGTCTTGAGACTCTTCAACATAATAATTAATTTACCAGCTAAGAATCTCTGCACAGTATTGTTGCACCCTCCTTGTCAATTTTCTCATGCAATGTTCAGTTGGATCGAGAATATTCTACTTATTCTGATTCCGGTGCAAAGCATAACCAACATTTATGAGGTCATTAATCTTGACAAAGAAAATTAGGAAATGCAGCGCATCCCGTTGACACATGAATTTCATTCGAAAGCTAAAATTTGCATTCTTAAAATGCTGAGGAATAAGGACCAAAAGCAGCTACACGATTGGTGTACTTGACTAGTATTTTCAGCATAGAATTCATCAACTAACCTGCTCATTCAGATCAGTATGCCAAATCTTCACTGAATCTTATTCAAGATCAAGTTCCATTCCCAGTATGCTCCTCATCTTCAATCTGAAGAAAGGAGTGACCGTGGTAATTCACAGTTGTACGATATCAAAGTAATGAATCTCAATTGATTCATGGTAACACAATACTATCTACATGTATTTGTATATAAACTGGTAGAGTCCATTAGTGTTACCGAAAAACAACACAAGGATCATACAAATGGGATAAACTCGATTGCTTAATTTTATACATTGAAGTACACAGAATTTTTAATTTGGTCGAACTGGAGAGCATCTAATGTTGACATCTTCCTACTTGAATTCTATCATGAGTCACGAGTCATGACCAATGTTGGCTTGAGTTACAATATGCCAAAAAAGCTATGTAACAAAGTCGCTTAATTTTCTAAAACTCTCATGTCAGATGGATATTGGACAATTTGATACCAAGACTCTGTGCTTAGATAATAAAAAAGATTTACACAATTTTTCAAGGATTCAATTGTATGTAAATGTTATGAGCATATAATGGCAAGTTAGTACTACCTTTATAGCAAATGTAGATCTACAATTTTTTTATTTTTCTTTATAGAATCAAGATTATAACTGAAAACCTGACTATAGTTGTGTCTATATGTATTGGTGGATTATTTAGTCAAGGTGTCTGACACCTTGTATCAGTGCTGGAGACGACACATGTACTGATGTCATTGTCACAGCAAGAAAAGATGATGAAATTCTACTACCCTGATTTCATGCTCACTGATTCAAGAGTATCAGTTTGATTTTTGACAGAAGAGGGCAGATTATCAGTGGATCTCATCTCTAACTACCGAGATGAAATTCTAGTATTTTGATTCATGCTGCAGTTTCAAAGACCACATATTGTAACACTATCAATTTCTTCGGGTAAAAGATGGTGGGTGAGTAAATCAAATGTCCAACTTAAACAGTACACGGATAGCCAACTGAATTCTACTTGAAATATCAAATTGAAGCTCCCTCTATCAATTATTTCAGTGAAAATTAATCCCATAAAATCCAAGAACCATAAGCACAAAACCTCATTAAGTGAAATTCCACCAATTCGCTAATTCTAGCCTAAGTTTTATGGAATCAGAACAAATCAAAGCAGCAAACAGTAAAGAACATTTAATTAAATGAACAAGAAGACTGATTCAAAACAGAGACCTACTTTTAGTCCTGTTTGGAGAATGAAATCTAGATCACAATACAGTAGGAAGGCGAGGGTGTTCATGTGTGGATGCGCTGAGCACATCTTATATGTTGATAGTTTGGGACTAGGAGTTTGAACAAATTTTTCATAATTCAACCACCTAAAAATATCATCACGATCAGACCTACTCCTTAGAGGGGTAATCAAAGTTTTCAAACAACAAATGCTTGTTTTTTTTGTAAAGAATCAAAGTTCATACATATAAGTCCAGATTGTGATGTTGGACAAATCCAATAATGTAGGCACACATATGTAATATAATATGTATTGCTATCTTAAAGTGTAGTCCATTTAAATATGTGATCTAATAGAGGTATTGGACTATAAGGTATTAATAAATAACATGGTGTAAATAAGGATGTAATTTCTAATTCAATGAGGGGCAGAATTGGAAATTCACAGCCCGTAAGTTGAAGGGTTATGACTTATGAGCATTATAAATAGGATGGGTCCCCGATTGAGCGTATGCGTTGAAACAGAAAAAAAAAAAAAAACTTTTGACATTGTCTTCTGTATCCTCTCAACAGAGAACTAACACTACTACAAATATAGGCTTGCATAGCGCTTAAAAATAGGCTTAGATAGCGCTCAAAAAGGCGCTATGCAAGGCGCGTACTTGAATAGCGCTTCGTTAGATAGCGCTATCTAAGCGTTGATTTTTTTTTTTAATTAACTTCAATAGCGCCTTAGAAAGCGTTATGTAAGCGCTAATTTTTTTTTTAAAATTAGCTTGAATAGCGCTTTGATGAGCGCTATTTAATTTTGTTGATTTTTTTTAATTAGCTTCAATAGCTTTAATTTCGGTGAATTTTTTTTTATTAACTACCATAGCGCTTTTTTAAAAGTGCTATTTAATTTAAATGAATTTTTAGTACTGTAAAATATTTACCTGAATGTTTGCCCAATTAAATCTGTTCATTGCAGCCTTTGTTATAGAGCCGCCTCGACGAGTCCGATAACTTCTCAATGCACTATTTTGTATAAAGTAATATTATACATATGTAATGTAAAAATAAAACTAGAACATGTATTTACCTTTCAACAAAGTTTTTCAAATCAACGCGTTGTGCGATCTTCGTACCCGGAGCTGGATCCATAAAGTATATCATCTCTGTTTTGGTATTGATACCAATCAATACCCAATGTTGACTGCATAATGTTTCAAAAAATTTAGACATCCTGATACTTAATAAACACATAATTGAATCTTATTTATATTGAACTCACCCAACATTATGCGGCACCAATAATAGATGGTTTTTTCCTGTATGCTTCAACAAACATTCGGCCAAATGATTGGACGATGTCCCATTACCTAGCATAGGTGTAATATGGGGCGACACAAAAGAAAACTTCCCCGCTAACTCGACATTTTCGGATAGATAGACTTCACCCAAATACCTTCAACAATCAACAATGTATAAGAATAAATAAAGTTTTCTAAAATATTTATATCAAATGGTCCAATAAGACTGAGCTATATCTTTTTAATAAAGTATTACAATCCTACTAGCTTTGAACTATATCTAACCATCATTGATACTTGACTGCACTTTCAATAATCATAAGGAATCAACAAAATAACTAGCTTTCTCTTTTAGGTCCTTCCACAAACCAAGTTAACACCACATTAATATTAAGATGGCATATTAAACATTATGCTGAAATTTATCTAAGGCCATCTAAAAAAAGAAGCAATGCATAAGGACAAATAAAGTTTTTTAAAACATTAACATCAAATAAATTTATTTTACTAGTTTTATCACCTTATATAGAAGGCGATGCTTGAGGCACGTAACCATCGATCCTTTAGAATCTCCACGACATGTTCATGAACAATGCATTCGTTCCAAGGCTCCCCGTCAAAATATGTTGTCATGGGAACTTCGATACCACCATTCATGATGTTTGAGGGTAAGAAACGCAAAATATGCAATACCATGGAATTATGAGGAGAATCTCCACACTTAGGATATCCTAATGGCTTAGCACAAACCGTTGATTCTACACTTTTCATGATAGGCTTATTAGCATCGTTCCTCTTATCCATCTTCTTATTCTTAGGAGGTGGGCACTGCAAATCAAAAATTAACTTGTGAGGTAAGTATTGAATTTGAGCTATATGTTCTTCTACTTTCAAGAATAGCTTTCTAGCACTAAGCTATATGTTCTCCTTATCAATTTCAAGAATAGCTTTTTAGCAATCTAAATAAGCTATATGTTCCTTATCAATTCCTAGCAATCTAAATAATTTCATCAACATGAACAACAAACAACAAAGATATCCCAGACATGCTCCTAATCGCAAGAAAAAAGGAGAAAATACTTAATAAATAAATAATTGTACCTCTATTCTCAAAGACACCAGCTTTTTTGGCCACGAAATGAAATGGCCAACAGCTTCTCCTACAGTCCTAACTTCGTCTGTACATTGCGGCACCGCTGAATGTTTCTCAGATTCTACCGCCACTTCAAATTGTATCCTCGCATAACCTGAAATTGCATCATGGCATTGTATAAGTATAACAACACACACACACACTAAGTCGGTATATAAATCTTAAAGTAATATGTTCAACCTTCTGGTAGTGGAACACCATGAAGAATTTCATTCGGGCGATTATGCAAAATACCTTGCCCAACATGTCTATGAGGGTTCTCAACATACAAATAACATCTAATAGGACCCTAGAAACGAAAAATATGTTAGTCTTTTATCCAATAAACATATTTATTAGCCAAGTTTGAAAATTAAATATACCTCAGGAAGAACCTCATTCGGAACCTCATCCGGAAAATCAAGGTCATCATCAGAATTCATGTCATCATCATCCACATTGAAATTATCCTTATGACTAGAACCACAAGATGATGGCACAATAGGTTGGTAGCCTTTAGCCTTCATCTCCTGCATGTCTTTCTCTAATCTATTGCATTGCCTTTTCAACTTTGACATTTCGGACAATTCGGGTGCCTGAGCTAAAGATTTCTTCGTAACACCCCATCCACATCCTCGGACACGTCCGGAATACTCTAAAGGAATTGCTCGATCAAGCAAGTCGCCAAGCTTAATATCATTTAGCTCATCCTCTTCCAACTGTTGTGTTATGCGTACCTAATACAACTTAATATCATTTAGATTCTTGATATAAAATAGTTCATTTTGCAGTGTAATTCTATTTGTGTAAATCCCATATTATTAACAGTGACTATATTGCAATGCCGAAACAAAATATACAAAACTGTCCAAGTTGTGAGTTCCAGTGTCTTCATCATGGCAGCAGAGTATAATTTAATTTTAAACTATTGTCTCTTATCATATTTACCAACTTTTAGTATCCACTTTTTGTAAAAATACCAAACAGTGCTATATATAGTGACAAAACTGAAACTCCGTGATTTTAAAGTAGGATAGTGCTATCAGGTGAAAAGGATGGTATCATGTCCAAACAGTGCAGATTTGTTTTCAAACAAAGGAAGTAGATATTACCACATCCTCAAGTACTTGCAAGGCAGTAGGATCATCAACCTCATGCTCACCATTCATCCTCGCATACTTCCAAGTATCCAAGCGAGTCACAACAGGATCCTCTTCCCCTTCACGTATTTTTTGCTTAATCTGCGAATTTCAAAGCCACATTTAAATTTCATATCATAGATACGTAATGTAGATAATTAATACATACAATCTGCTCTCTCAGCCGTGCATAACCCACACATGCCCTCCTATATAGCGCTTCCATCTTTTCCGCTCTCTCTTTGTTAAGTTTGATTGTTTCCTTCAATTGAATGTTGTCATTAGTTGGTTTAAATTGAAATGCCCCAAATTGAAGTAATATAATAACTTGAACGTACCTTAAACTCCAGAGTTGATGAGTATGCTACGAAATCTTTCCAATACAGAGACACAGTGGACAAGTGAGAGTATATGAAAGGCGGCTCATCCGAAAAGTTACCCTCACTATCTCTCGCAAGATTCCTTAACCTTGTCCTAAAAACTCTATGCAGGTAACCGGCACGAGAAACAATCTTTTTTTTGTGTGATTCGTCAACTCCCGCAAATGTTTCCTGTTACAAGAGTAAATAATGTCATGTTAATCTATAGTCAGTAGTTTGCATGACAACACTTATTTTCTCACCCCTTAAACACACTTAAAGAACCAAACAGTGGAATAAGATAACAACTAGGTAAATTAAGTAACACCAGAAGCATCTATCAAGAATAAGAAACAAAATATCAAGTTTACTTATCTTTTAAATAGTCAATAAAAAAATAACTTAAGTTAGCACTTAGCAACAAGAAATCGTTAAGTACCTGAATCTTAGTACAATTAACAATCAATATTCCTTTTTTTAATCTGGAGGTCATCTTTCTCACTATTTCACTGTTTTAAAAATTTCAGTATCTTACTCCTTAAAGAGAAGCTTGATAATGAGTTTTCAAGCCATTGAACTTAAAAGAAAAGTGTTGTACAGCATGATTAAAAACATATGATTTTAAGAACATAACAGGAAGACAATATGTATATCCAAACAAACAACCACACCAATTACTAAAATTTAAACGCAGATTGAGATAGCAAATATACCTTGACTTCATCCCAAAGTTGTTCTTTCAATGGCAACAAATCATCCTTACGCCAATTGGTAATCGTGATTGGAAAAGTTCGTCTACAGCAAGATCCAACAAAGTGTGCTAAGGTCATCGACTCTTTGCCAATTGGTTGGCCCATTTCATTCCAATTCACCTTTATTACATCTCCTTTGGCCCTTCTTTTCTTAACATCAGAAACAACAAGAATCATCTCCATAAATTGAACATTTGAACAACTACTCTTTTTTGCCCTTTCGTTTGAGTAACAAATAAACAAGAAGTATCTAATTTGCCTCATCTACCAGAAAATGATGAGGCAACCACAAAAGAGAGACCAAACCAACCTGAAGCAGATTCTTTATCAGGTAAAGTGCAGCAGGTAACGGTGGCTGCAATGTTTGGCAGTCGTTGTGTGAGCTGAAGCCGAGTGCGAAGCAACCGGTAACGGTGGCTGGAGAAACCTCTGCTTGGTTGGAGAAGTCGATGGAGAACGGTGGGTTTGGAGGCAGCTTGAACGGTGGCTGTTTCGGTGGTTTAGGGGCGCCGTTTCTTTTTTTTTTTTTTGTTAGGTTTAGGAGAACAGGGGCGCTGCTTCGGTGGTTTAGGGGTTTAGGCGGGCTTTTTTTGTTAGGTTTAGGGGTTTAGGGGGGGTTTTGAGATTTAATTTGATATTTGATTTTTTTTTTAATTATTAGACTAAGATAGCGCTATATAAGCGCTATAGTGCTATATAAGCGCTATAGTAGTGATAATTTAATTTTTTTTTTTTTTTAATTGCTAGACTAAGATAGCCCTATATAAGCGCTTTAGTAGTGATATTCCGAAGCGCTATCCTAAATGTAAGTAGCATAGCGCTTCGGAAGCGCTATGCAAGCACTTTAAAAGCGCTATGGTAGCTTTGGTAACATTTTTTCTCATAGCGTTTTTTAAAGCGCTATCTAAGTCATAACTAAGATGCGCTTAACTGAAAAAAAAATTAAAAGCGCTATTGTAGTGTTTTTTTTTTTTTTTGTTTTTTTTTTTTTAAAGACAAATAAGCGCTATCCTAGTGCCCACTTGGATAGCTCTTTAAAAAAGCGCTATCTAAGTGGCGTTACCTAAGCTAATATTTGTAGTAGTGTAAGGGAAACGCTTGAATCAATCGGAAGATCCAAACAATCCAAACTCATCACAATCAACGGGAAAATCGCTATGGATCGATCGGGTATGTTTCTATTTTTCTTGTTTCCATTGAATCAACTAGAGTCTTAAGTTTTTAGTTTAAATACAACAATTGGTATCAAAGCATCTCCTGTTGATTCCATGTGAAACCATAAAGAAGAATTTTTCATAAAACAGCAATTTCATTATTGATTCATGAACAGTGAACATAGATTTCACTGTTACGGTGAACAGTGTTATTGATTCATGTATGCATGTTGATATTCTGTGAACAATGTTATTGATTCATGTATGCATGTTGATATTTTGTGAACAGTGTTATTGATTAAGCATGTTGATATTCTGTGAACAGTGATATTGATTCATGAACAGTGAACAGCGATTTCACTGTTACAGTGAACAATGAAAACGATTATTTCGATCATATTATTACCACTATTCACTGCTACAGTAATTCCGCTATAACAGTGATTTTGCGTGTACAGTGATTCTCCAATTTATATAAGGACTCCATAAAATAAAGTATACAATATGTACAATTTATATAAGGACTATATTGATTCATGTTCAACCAACAATAATATTATGGTAATGCAACATAAACAGTGAAATTACGGTGCAATTCATTACAGTGAATATGGTTCGCAAGTGATTATAATCACGTTCTTACTGTAATTCATTATATCTGCTTATGGAAATCATTATATCTGATTCCTTATATTGATTATGCAATTCATTATATTGACTATTCATTATTTTGATCAAGTGATTATTTCAATTTAGTGTAAAGTGAATTTGGGCCATGGTCGCTATTGGGTCTCAATGGATGACTGTTCACTGTATGGGCTTGTATAGTGACTGTTCACGGGCCTGGTGACTGTTCAGTTCACTGTTGGGCGGGCCTGGTGACTGTTCACCTGTTGGGCCTGGTGATTGTTCACCTGTTGAGTTTGGTGACTGTTCACTCTTGGGCCTGATGTTGCTATTAGGCATGTTGCTGTTGGTTGGGCCTGTTACCGTTGGCAATAATTGGGCCTGTTAGTAAATTTTTTATTGGGCCATGTTGCTGTTGGTAATATGTTTTTTTTATGATTGGGACCTATTTCATTTTGGCTACATTTTATTTCATTTTTTATTTGTATTCAGTTCGTACTCCAAATTTATACATAGATTATAATTTTGTTTTCATGTATCACTATTGTGTTCCTTATTTAAAATTTACACAATTTATCTAATAGGTTGCCAAAGCAACCACTGTTAGAAAAATTGGTTGAGTTTAAATAAGTGAGCATGCTACATCCATGTGAAACAATCGGCCCAAAGGAATATTGTTTTGACCGGATAATCCCTAGTCTTAAATATGTGATAAAGTTTACTTTACCATGTTTTTATTATGTCAGTCCAAAGAAAGGCATAATATTAGGCCGGTTTCGTTGTGTACAAAGAGTACCACTTACAGATTGATATTTCTGTCCAAAGACTAAATAACAATGTTGTGCTAGGTATCTTGATATGGGTTTTTTATTTTCCTATTGTATGAATTTAAAAGTTTATGCAATTGAATAATGATGTGATTATGTTATTTATGTAATTTATTCTCTGTACAGCTACTATGTCTGCTACTAGTATATCTGCTGGTGTAAATAATATTCTCATGCTTAATGGGACAAACTTCAAGGACTGGAAAGAGAACGTGTTAATCGTTCTTGGATGTATGGATCTGGACCTTGCCTTAAGGATTGAGCAACCCGCTCCTCTTACAGATGCAAGTACTCCTGATGCCAGGAAATACTTTGAGAAGTGGGAACGCTCCAATCGCATGAGTCTCATGCTCATCAAGCGAGGTATTCCAGAAGCCTTCAGGGGTGCAATATCCGCAGGGGTGACCAATGCCAGTGAGTTCCTTACTGAACTTGAAAAGCGTTTTGCTAAAAATGATAAGGCTGAAACAAGCACGCTTTTAGCTAGCTTGATTTCATTAAAGTATAAAGGCAAAGGGAACATTAGAGAGTACATCATGGAGATGTCTCATCTTGCTTCAAAACTTAAAGCACTGAAGCTTGAGTTGTCTGAGGACTTACTCGTGCACCTAGTTTTGATATCACTTCTTCCACAGTACAGTCAGTTTAAGGTCAGTTACAACTGTCAGAAGGAGAAATGGACTCTTAATGAGCTCATTTCATACTGTGTGCAAGAGGAAGACAGGTTGAAGCAAGACAAAACGGAAAGTGCTCATTTTGCAAGCACCTCTAAAGATAAGGGTACAAAATGAAAGAAGGATTATGAAGCTGCTAAGGGTTCAGCACAAAAGAAACAGAAAGGCAATGAGGGTTGTTTCTTTTGTAAGAAACCTGGACATGTAAAGAAGGAATGTACCAAGTATCACGCTTGACGTGCTAAAAAGGGTATGTTTCTTGCTTTGGTCTGTTCTGAGGTTAACTTAGCTTCAGTACCTAGAAACACTTGGTGGTTAGATTCCGGTGCTACTACTCACATAAGTGCTTCTATGCAGGGTTGTCTGAGCTACCGAATGCCAAATGATGCTGAAAGACGCATCTTCGTGGGCGATGGAAAATCGGTAGACGTGGAAGTAATAGGAAACTTTAGGTTACTCTTAGGAACTTGTTGTTATTTGGAACTTAAAGACACTTTTGTAGTACCGTCATTTAGACGGAATTTGGTTTCTATTTCCTTGTTGGACAAATTTGGATATTGTTGTTCATTTGGAAATAATCAATTTAGTCTTTCATTAAATTCCAATATTATTGGTACTGGTTCATTAAGCACATTTGATAACCAATATCTTCTTGAAACTATTGCCTCATATAATGAAACCTTGCATGTGGAATCACATGATACTAAGTGTAAGCTAAATGAAGGAAATTCATCAAAACTATGGCACAAACGTTTAGGACATATCTCGAAAACGAGAATGGAGAGACTTGTGTCAGATGGCATAATAGGTTCTCTTGATTTTTCAGATTTTGATGTCTGTATTGAGTGCATCAAGGGAAAACAGACCAAACAAAAGATATTAGGTGCAAACAGAACTTCAGACGTCTTAGAATTGATCCACACAAATATTTGTGGACCATTCCCTTCGGCTTCTTGGAATAGTCAACAATATTTTATATCATTCATAGACGATTATTCACGCTATGGGTACCTTTATCTCATTCATGAGAAATCTGAGTCACTGGACATGTTCAAAGCTTTCAAAGCTGAAGTTGAGAACCAACTCAACAAACGAATTAAAAGTGTCAGGTCTGACCGTGGTGGTGAGTATTACGGCAGATATGACGGTTCCGGTGAACAACGTCCAAGACCATTTGCTAAATTCCTAGAGGAATGTGGAATCGTCCCACAGTACACCATGCCGGGATCACCTAGCATGAATGGTGTAGTTGAAAGACGAAACCGAACTCTTAAGGACATGGTAAGGAGTATGATCAGTCATTCTACCTTACTTGAATCACTCTGGGGAGAAGCACTAAAGACTGCAGCTTACATCCTTAATAGAGTACCAACTAAAGCAGCTGCCAAAACACCTTATGAACTTTGGACAGGCAGAAGACCTAGTCTAAAGCATTTTCACATTTGGGGATGTCCAGCTGAAGCAAGGCCTTATCGGCCGAATGAAAAGAAATTGGACTCCAAAACAGTGAGCAGCTACTTCATTGGCTACTCTGAGCGATCAAGGGGCTACAAGTTCTATAATCCCACTATTAAGTCCATTTTTGAAACGGGGACAACAACGTTTTTTGAGGATGTCGAGTTTGGGGGAGAAATAAGGTAAGAGACATTGTCTTTGAGGAGGAATCAATTTCGACTCCTACTACTGTTGTTGACAATGTACATGTTCCAATACCTGTCATTGATCAAGAAACAGATCTGGAACCTCAACAAGACAATGTTGAACTACTTCCTGCTCAAATTGAAGTAAATATTCCAGAAGAACAAACTCAACAACCTTAAGATCAAATGCCATTAAGAAGATCCACGAGAGAAAAGAGAAGAGCTATTCCGGATGATTATATGGTTTTTCTCGAAGAACATGAGGAAAATGATGGATTGGTGGAAAATGATCCAACCAACTTCAATCAAGCCATGCAGGATTCTAACTCTCAAAAGTGGATAGATGCTATGAATGAGGAGTACAAGTCTATGCAAGACAATCAAGTTTGGGATCTTGTCCCATTACCTGAAAATACAAAGCCTATTGGTTGTAAATGGATATTCAAAACCAATAACTCAAAAGGTAATGTGGAAAGATATAAAGCTCGTCTTGTAGCTAAAGGCTTCACTCAAAAGGAAGGCATCGACTATAAAGAGACTTTCTCTCCGGTGTCAAAGAAAACTCATTTAGGACAATCATGGCTCTTGTTGCACATTTTGACCTTGAGTTGCATCAGATGGATGTTAAAACAACGTTTCTCAATGGCGACATTGATGAAACAATTTATATGGTGCAACCAGAAAACTTTGTGTCTGGAGACCCAAAGAATATGGTTTGCAGACTAAAGAAATCCATCTATGGGCTCAAGCAAGCTTCCCGTCAATGGTACTACAAATTTCATCAAGTAATTGTCTCGTTTGGTTTTGAGACAAATGTTGTTGATAATTGTGTGTATCATAAGTTCAGTGGGAGTAAGCATATCTTCTTGGTTTTGTATGTTGATGACATATTGTTTGCCACTAATAATATAGACATGTTGCACGAAACCAAGAGATTTCTATCAAAGAAATTTGAAATGAAAGATCTTGGTGAAGCTTCTTTTGTCTTAGGGATTCAGATATACCGGGATCATTTTCGGGATATTATTGGATTATCACAAAAGGGCTATATAGAAAAAGTGCTTAAAATGTTTGGCATGCAAGATTGTAAACCAGGAGATACCCCTATATCTAAAGGAGACAAATTCAGTCTTAAACAGTGTCCTAAGAATAAACTTGAAGTTGTAGAGATGCAAAAGATCCCCTATGCATCCGCTGTTGGGAGTCTTATGTATGCTCAGGTATGTACACGTCCAGACATAGCATTCATTGTTGGAATGTTTGGCAGATATTTGGATAACCCTGGGATGAGTCATTGGAAAGCAGCTAAACGGGTTATGAGATATTTACAGAGAACTAACGATTACATGCTCACATACAAGTGATCAGATCAGTTGGAGATCATAGGGTATGCTAATTCTGATTTTGTTGGATGCCAAGATAGTAGAAAATCTACATCAGCCTACATTTATCTGTTAGCTGGAGGAGCTATTTCTTGGAGAAGTGCTAAACAGACACTCATAGCTTCTTCCACCATGGAAGCAGAATATGTGGCGTGTTTTGAGGCCTCCAACCACGGATTATGGCTGCGTTATTTTGTCACTGGGCTGCGCATTTTGAATGACATAGAAAGACCACTAAAGTTATATTGTGACAATAAGTCAGCAGTTTTATATGCCAACAACAACAGAAGCTCGTCTAGGTCAAATCATATTGACATAAAGTTCCTGGTTGTGAAGGAGAGAGTAGAGAATAAACATATTTTCATAGAGCATATTGGGACACACTCCATGATTGCGGATCCGCTTACTAAGGGATTACCACCCAAAGTCTTTCATGAGCACACCGCTCATTTGGGTGTTATGTCACATGAGGATATCATGGTTTAGTGAGAGTTTTGTTGTTCTATGATGGATTTTTTGGGCACATTGGTGTAATTTAGTATTTTCTGCAGAAATAAAGTCTTCGGTCAATTGTCTGTTTATTATATGTTTGATCTCATTAAAGATTAAAGTTGGACCGGTTGGAAATAGACATGTTTGGATCACATCACATGTAATTTCCATGCTCTACATCCATGTTTGATTTATGTCATTTGATTATATTGGTATATGTGACTATTGATGGATTTCGTTACGCTACTTGTGACGCAAATCGCTTTAATCCTATATCAGTATAGTCAATGGACGAGATTGTTTCGGAATACCTTTACTTGTGATAGCAAGTTTTGAGCTCATAAGGTTATACACATTAAAGGTAACATATGTGACCCAAGTGGGAGATTGTTGGACAAATCCAATAATGTGGGCACACATATGTAATATAATATGTATTGCTATCTTAAAGTGTAGTCCATTTAAATATGTGATCTAATAGGAGTATTGGACTATAAGGTATTAATAAATAACATGGTGTAAATAAGGATGTAATTTCTAATTCAATGAGGGGCAGAATTGGAAATTCACAACCCGTAAGTTGAAGGGTTATGACTTATGGGCATTATAAATAGGATGGGTCCCCGATTGAGCGTATGCGTTGAAATAGAAAAAAAAAAAATTTAGCATTGTCTTCTGTATCCTCTCAACAAAGAACTAAGGGAAACGCTTGAATCAATCGGAAGATCCAAACAATCCAAACTCATCACAATCAACGGGAAAATCGCTATGGATCGATCGGGTATGTTTCTATTCTTCTTGTTTCCATTGAATCAACTAGAGTCTTAAGTTTTTAGTTTAAATACAACATGTGATTGAACTCGAATAGTCAGCCAACAATTTTCTTAACTTGTTTGTCATGGCATTCTATGTTATCGCGGATGAGAAGCCGAGGTTTGCCATTAGAACCTTGGCAGCCCAGCCGCGCCTTTTTCTAAAGGGTGGAGATTTTAGTGTGGTATCCCTTACCTTGACTAAACATTAGTCAAGGTATAACCCTGTAGCTCTCAGGTGCTATACAAGAAAAAACAATAAATAAATAAATATAGAAAATAGAGCCTTCACATATTTGGCAATGGTGTGGTTTAAAACTTATCCCAAATAGGGATGTCTTATTCATACATTAAACAAAAACTTTAGCCTTTTTTCCATGGAAATCAATATTGGTATACAAATTAACATTAACCTTGCTAAAATAGCATCCTTGACCTGGGGTTCACTTTCTTGAACAACCCATTGAACAAGAATAACAACAGGGGAAAGCAAATGAAAATCCAATTTAAATCACCAACCAAATTGGAAAGTTAAAAAATTGAAGGTCCCCTCTACAAACAAACTTCAAGAAGAAGAATTATGTGACCCCATGAAATCAAATCCCACTCCAACTTGATTCTTATCTTAGATGTTGAACATGGAACAGTAAAGAATTCAGTGAAGAAGAAAAAAAAAAGTAAAAACAAAGAGACTTACAGGTTTTTATCTGTGGGTGCCGCATGTCCATGGGTTTGAATAAGTTTTGCCCGCGCGCAAAGCCATAATAACTCGAATTGTTGTCTTGTATAGTCTACTCTACTATACTATACTCTCTGTCCATAATACCATACACCACCAAATAATCGGATCGGATGATGAGTTACGATTTACTTACAACTTGTGATGTGAAGAAGGGTGGGGCAGAGCATCCATTTGTTGTGAGAGAGACGGTGACCCTCACTCACTCTCAGTGTCTCTCTCCTCCTCTCAGCCATATCCATGTTCAGTAAGACTGTCTTAAATTGTTGTTTTTTATTTGAGTTTTCGCCGACTGAGTGAATCTTAGATTATCAAAACTATTTCCATAGCAAGGTATTCACTCGTTTTAGTATGGTGGTGAGTATTTGGGCCTGTCGCACGGGTGACCGGTAAAGGAGTTTTTTTTTTTTTTTTTTTTTTTTTCATTTTGTTTGGGTAATTTGCAAAGCAGATTATCAAAATGCCCCTCAGAAATTAAAGGCTTAGATTTAATGTTTCGTATCTCATCTTGAGAAAAATCCCAAGGGCGAACTGAGTTTTTAATCGTATTTCGAGAAAAATCCAACTGTTAATTTAAAATTTTATATCTCAAACAGCTCATCTCGAGGAAAATCCAATATACAGATTTAATCTTACACAACTCATCTCTAGAAAAATTTTAAATCTCAAGCAGCGCTTCTCGAGGAAAACCCAACAAACTTAATTTAATCCAATGATTCAGATTTTATATCTCAAACAGCTCATTTCTCGATGTAAATCTAATGATTCAAAATTTAATCGTGCCCACATCTCAAGAAAAATCCAACGGTATAAATTTAATCAGTCCAAATTTAATCGCGAACACATCTCAAGGTAAATATAACATTTTAAATTAATTATGCACACATCTCGAGTTAAATCTAACCGTTCAAACTAATTGCACGCACATCCCGAGGTAACCCTAACCATTCAAAATAATCATGCACGCATCTTGAGAAAAATATAACGGTTCAAAATTTTATCGTGCCCGCTTCTCAGAAAAATCCGACATTCTAAACTTAATCAATCCAAATTTAATCGTGAACGCATCTCAAGGTAAATCTAACAATTCAAATTAATTGTACACACATCTCGAGGTAAATCTAACTGTTCAAATTTAATCACCACACATCTCGAGAAAATGCTAACGCTTTCGAGGCAAATATATTGTCCACATCTAGAAGAAAATCTGACTGTCTAATTTAATTGTACGCGCATTTCGAGGTAAATCTAACGAGTAAAATTTAATCATGCATCCATCTCGAGAATAATGTAATGGTTCAAATTTAATTATGCACATATCTCGAGGAAAAATTGACGGCTGAAAAAACTAACTTCTTCATCCTCCTCTTCTGTTTCAAAGCCTCACCATTATCAAAACAGGTGAGGAATAAGGGAAAGGGGAAGGGGAAGAGAAGGAGGAACAAGGAAGGATGAAGGAGGAGGAATGAAAAGGAAGATTAATAAGTGGATTTGTTGGCCGTTAGATTGTCCTCGAGATGCGAACATGATTAAATCTAGAACGTCAAATTTATCGAGATGAGTGCGCAATTAAATTTGAACCATCAAATTCTCTCGAGATGTGTATATGATTATATTTGAACCGTTGGATTTTACATCGAGATGTGTGCGATTAAATCCAATTGTTAGATTTACCTTGAGGTGCGTGCATGATTAAATCTGACTGTTAGATGTACATCGAAATGTGTGTGATTAAATATGGACTTAGATCTACCTCAAGACGTGTAGGATTAAATCTGAACAGTTAGATTTACTTCGAGATGTGTGTAATTAAAGTCGAATCGTTAGATTTACATCGAGGTGCGCGCACGATTAAATCTGACTGTTAATTGAACCTTGAGATGTTGTGATAAATTTGGGTAATTAGATTTACCTCGAGTTGTGTGTGCTTAAATATGATCTGTTATATTTACCTCGAGATGTGTGTGATTAAATCTGAACCGTAAGATTTACCTCGAGATGAAATGTTTGAGATTCAAACTTTTTTAAAGCAACTGTTGATTTTTTCTCGAGATACGATTATGATTTCATTTGGTCCTTATGATTTTCCTCGAGTTGAGATGTTCGAGATACGAAACATTAAATCTAAGCCTTTGATTTCTGAGGAGCATTTTGGTAATCTGTTTTGAAAACTGACGGTCAATATACGTTGACCGCTAATCAAGGGGGTAATTGTAATAGTGATTAATGATGGATCTACTTATTAAATAGCTATGTATAATAGGAGTCAAATTGCAAATTACCCTCTCTTTTTTTGTGCAAGGTGTTGTCGCTTGTTCTCCACCAGAGGAGCTTTGTTTTTCCATCACTTTACTTTGGGTTAGACAAGTTGAGCAAGTTCATCCTTCCACCATTGTGTGCACTTCTTTTAATGTCGAATTTCTAGTTACATATATGGCTAGAATTTTAAACAGAGATTACACAAATATAATACATCGTTCCCTCCATAATGGGAGGTGGTTTTTAGCGCTCGATCTAGGCACCTAAGCCTTTATACATCCTTCTCAAGTGTTTACATCTTTCCTCCTCCTACAATGAATCATCTCTCTTTTATATAAAGAAAACATTTTACGGCCTAAATATCCTAAGCTGGATATCTACGTAATGGACCTAGGGATTATGAATTTGAATCTTATATTACACACTGGGCATGAGCCTAAACCCAAGAAATCTCGGCCTATTGTGCAAGGGTGTCAAATATGGTATCCACAATAGCTCAGACTTACCAAAGGTTATCGGATTGCCAAGAGCTTATCTGAGCATTGATCATCAAAAGCAAGTAGAGTTAAGACCATGGATACTCCCGAGAATTAGCAGCCTAAAAACTAAGTATTGAAATAAAATTGTTGGCCACGGGTAGACATCGAGATTGTTCAGCACTAAATGCCGAGATCAAGTAGACTTCTGAAGATTATGGACAGTGTCGAGATCATGTAGATTTCTAAAGAATGTGGAGATGTTGATATCAATTACACTTATGAAAACTGCGACTATGCCATATACTGACTTCTGAGAACAGGTAGACTGAAAACTGGGTACGGCATGTAATTTATTTACGGGTTTGGGTTTTGACACTTTCATAGTGTCTTGGCATTCCTTGATATAGGAATGTTTCTTATTGTAACTTGTTTCCCTTTCTTTCATTAATAAAAATCTTCATGTTTGACCGGAAAAAAAAAAAAAAAAGAACAGGTAGACTGAAAACTAGGTATCAAGCACTAATTTATTTAATACAAGTGGACTACTACAGATTGTTGAGCCCAGATCGGTTGAGAGCTTCTCTCATTGTTTTGCCACCAAGACTCACTTTAAAATTATAGTGCCTTAAAATTAATTTATTTTTAAAGAAATTGTGATAATATTCATGTGTCAGACATGAAAAATCTCATTAAGTCACATCGGCTACTTAAATAAGCAAGCTAATGTTATATTATGCCCCCTCTCAACTGGTTCACTTGATAAAGTCAGGTGGCCAAAAAATAACAATTTAACAAAAAGCATGCAATTACAATAATTGCAAACACTTCAAATTTGTCGAACTGAAATGAGGTAGACTAAGAATTTACTCGCCCTTTTGGAAGGAAGATGATTTCAATTCCCCACAGAATTTTCTCAGTGTAGCTTAGTTAAGTCGAGGTAGACTAATAGGGTACTCACTAGATTCACGAAGAAAAAAAATAGTAGCAAAGTTTCAAGGTTTGCCCTTGTCACTTTATCTCTATACATCTACACTCGTACTCACCCATATCTACATTCTGATGATCACCTAGACTCTACCTCAACTTAGGCTAACCAAATGCTCTGATACCAAATTGTCATTGTGAAAGAAAATTGAGATATCACAATAAATGATACTAATAAACTTTGATTCTTGAAAATTTAATCACCGGGAATTGTATCACTTAGAAAGTTTATGTTTTTTCCTCTTCTATAGAGAAACTAAATTACTTTCGGATTGGGTCTTGCGGAGTAGGGCACCCCTTTCTTATAGATAAACTAAATTACCTTTGGGTTGGGTCTTGTGGAAAGGGGGTGGTTTTGAAATGCCTAAAATAGACTTGATGTTTATCCGTAAAAAATGTGACGTGACTTATGCGCATTGATAGCCCAAAAGTGACTTTTTGTTACTCATATAGTTAAGAGTATCCGGAGATGCAAGTTTGTATGTGATGTGTCCCCACTTAGACATGAATGACGGAGAAGTTCTCATTTATATGAGAGAGGCATACATATATGTATGATCGGCACAGAGGTGGTGCGAATGTGGTATCGTCTAAATGATCAGTTCAATTAAAATGAATAATATGTTTAGGTCAAATAATGCATGAATACATCCTTATTAATTGAGGAATACTGAGTTTTGGTAAAAAAAATATTATATGATGGTGTTTCTAACAATTCCTTGCAGGATACAAGTCCACTAATTATTTTGTATGTCTGGCTTGCCATAGTCACCCTTACAGTGTAAGTACAAGTAAATAAATATTTACTTATTACAATGAAACATCTGCCTCTTTGAGGAACTACATGTTTGAGTGGTTGTTTATCATTTGTGTGTTAATTTTATGTTATCACTTGCAGATTTATTGATTTTGGAAATGAAGATTACTCACACCAGCTTAATTGTTGACCCAAGTAAGTTTCTGCTTCTTGGGCATTCTTTTTGGAATGTAGCCAAATTAGTTTGTCTCAGGTTTAGAGATTATTGGGCAGCGCTATTGGAGTTTCTTTACTGGGGCGAACTTCGTCAAAAAGTTCCTGGTTAGAAGAGTTTTCCTTTGTTTGTTTTTAAATTATCTCTCAGTTGTTGTCGCTAAATGTTATTCAGTTATTGAATTTCACGTCCCGAGTTTTGGGAAAACGGATAATTCTACGTGGATATAAGGATTTTCGTTTTCTCAAAAACCGGGGCGTGACAAATAGGGTACTCGACCCTTAGGAAGGAAGATGATTTAATTACCCACAAAATTTTCTCAATGTACCTCAACCGAGTAAAAGTAGACTAATAAGGCACTTGGCCTTTTGCAGTGTACATGATTTCGATTCCCCAAAAAATCCTCAGATATCTCAGTCGAACTAAGGTAAACTAATATCGTTTTCTTGAAAAAAAAATTATTGAAAGTTTAATTAATCAAAAGTTAGAAATTCTCTATGTATATATTTCTTAAGAAGCGAACCTATCATAACTCAAGATTGTTCTTTAGATATCTTCTTTGAAAAGCGAATCAGCGATAAACTAAGGTTCATAAGATACATTCAACCAAGGTAGGGAAGAACACTGATTTGAGTAAGAAACCATTCAATCAACAATTGTTTTTCTTGAAACAAAAGAATGACAATGAAATTAATTCCCCTCAAATATTTATAAGCATATCTCAGCTGAGATGATAAGATAGAGTTGAGCTTTCATCTTTTGGGTGAGGGGTGAGCCCATGTCTCCTACGACCCCAACAGCCCCAGGAGTAGAAAAAAAAAAGTATCCTAGCTAACTATTGTATCATATTGACGAGTTTATAATAACAACTTTTACCTAGGGCGCAAACAACCCCAAGTATGATAACTTGTTAATTTGTCTGAGGAGTGTTGAATTAGGACGTAAAGAGAGCTGAGTTCAAAACCTCCAGCCATAAAAATAAAATTTAAAAATGTGTACAGATGCTATAAAAAAATCTTAGAAATTTACATTTGAAACTTGGTTTCTTTTATCAAACTAAAAGAAAGGCACCTTCTCGGAGACTATTATTATAAGTTTCGGACATACACTCCTAAATATAATATGGAGAGGGTGTAACCCATGCCTCCCGACTTGTGAAGTGCCTGATACCAGTCACCCTCTCTAATTTTATGACCTAGGGAATACCCCAATCTAAGAGGTACCTAATACTTGTCAACCTCCTTTATATTTACAATCTCGGTAATACCCCAACCTAGGAGGTGTTTGATACCGGTCACCCTCCTCCTTCTTGTCTACCACTTGGTTTTTTATAAATACATAAACAAGCACTATGATGTTTTGATAATAAATTACACGACTAAAAAAAATATGAGAAATTGATTGCGAGAAACTACACCATACATTCTAATGATAAAGACTATTACATCAAAAATAATTTAACAAATACAACAAGTATTTAATTTCAGAGTCAAGCCAATAGTACCAAGTTTGAGCCGAATTGTGCTTCCAAGCCCAGCTCATTAGGTTGTCGGCAACGAAGAAAGGTAAATGTTGTCATTCAAATTAATGAAAGGATTTGTCTCACCACAAACTTAAAAAAAAAAAAAAAAAAAAAAAAAAAAGACTTTCCCTTGTCATGAAGGTGGCAAAGGTGCCCTTCAATAGAATGAAAAGATTATCTCAGATAAAGACACACTTTGCCTTCATCCCTGCACTCGTAACCAATTTTGTATGCATGCCCTTAGAAGACTGACAGAACCAAATTCTTGAAAATAGCTTATCCATCATATGGAATTTAGGGTGTGTTTGGTTGCATGGAATCATATGCCATGAGAATTCATGAGGGGATTTCTATATTTTAGGCTAATTTGAGGTATCACTCTACATCCACCATTTGATTTTGTGATCAATGGTGAGAATGAAAGTCTAAAATATAGAGGTCCCCTCATGGATTCCTATGGCATATGATTCCATGAAACCAAACACACCCTTAGTGAAGTTCCAGCATATACAAAAGGTTAAATAAGAAAAAGGTGATTTTGTCATTTACACTGATGAACTGAGATTGCAGGTAAATGTGTTGTATTCAAGTCCGCAAAGGGATAAACAATGAGCACGTCTCCAGCCATGACTGTCCATTATGATGACCGTGACTTGTATGATGAATAGATCATCCCCTCCCCAAAAAAAATAAAAAATAATTATAATTATAATCTCTAATTATTCGATTAATAATTATTATAATAATAATTATTATAATCTCTAATTATTCGTTCTGGTACACACTAGGAACAGTTGGAACTTGGAACAATTAAAAAAAAGGTGGAGCAAAAATGAGATCCTTATAAACCTTCCTGCCAAAGAAACATTACTCTCTACCAAGGATTGTGATTTCGGCTTTTGAGACAATTTTAGCAAGTTGATTTAAGAAATTTTTTGTTATGTATAGAAAAAACGAAAATATTTCAGTTGTAATTTTGAAGTTATCAATATAAGTTAAGCATTTTAAACTCTTACATATTATTTCAAGAGTATTACATGAATCATATTATTAAAGAGTACCACAAGAATCATAATTTCATACAAATTACATATTGCATAATAATCACTTATATAACAAAATTTTAATACTAAACTAAGATTATAACGGATTAAAATGTACGAAAAATGAGATTGGCCTAATGAAAAAAGTAAATATCTCGGATTTTGAAAGAAACTTTGGTAACTAAAAAAAATTATTTCGTGAAATTTCGACATTTTTTGAAAAATCATGTTTCTTGTTCTCTACCCATTCTTTAGTCACCATCTTCAGCCACCTCTATATAAATTTTTTTGTTAAAGCTTATAGCTAGATATATATTAAATAAAGGTTCTGAGATTACATTCAGCGGTAGCCGCAAGTTCGCGAGCTTCAAAGTTAAGCTCTCTTGGAATATAGTTACAAAACCAGCTACCATTGACAATAAGTAAATGTTTTATACTACTAAGCAGAGGTTGCCACATCCATCGCATGTTAGATCGCTCGTCAAGATTGACGTCATTAATCAAGGTGTTAAGCAATCCAGAGTCACATAACAAGACATCGAATCTCCATTGACGTGATTGGATCAACAACAGTGTTGCCTCCGCTGCATGGCACTCCACCATGGTGCTATCCAAAACTCTTTCAGAGATCGTTGAAGCCACCTTAGCGAGGATAGTCCCGCTGTCATCTACTGCCAGAATCCCGATTGCTCCTTTTTGTAAGGCGGCAAAAAAAACTCACATCATAATAAGCAATAATCATACTCTGAGAGAAACAAGAAGGTTTGGGGTGTGAATGGTTAAGTGGATGATGTTGAATGGCATGTAATTGCGCTAGCATGGTTGTCAGGCGATTGGTTTGAGTGTCAGTTATGTTGGTGAGATGGTTCATGTCGATCCTATGGTTTGGAATCTCAGAGTTATGGTGTGTGATGGGGGAAATCTTGTTAGTGATGGCATGTTCCAAAACTTGATGAAGCGTAACTATGGAATTGAGTTGTTGATTGTTGGATGGGGTGCTGAACCATTAGTGTTTCCATCTCAGCCAAGTAGAGTTGAAAGTTCTGATGAAATCAAGAATATTGAAGCAGGAAGATTTGAAAATGACATCATTTCGAATTTGCCAGATAGTTTGAATGACAACAGTAAATTGGGAAAACATTTTTTGTCTCCCACATGAGAGCGATGATGCTCTGATGAATATTCGTTGTCTCCCACATGAGAGCGATGATGCTATTGACATTCTAAGTGTTGAGGCTAGCCGTAGGGGATTGGGGAAAGTTGTCAAAATGGGGCAGAAGAAAAAAATGTGAAGGGAATTTTCTTGATGGGAGTGACAAAAGATACAAAAATTATCCATAGGGATGTGTACCCGTTGCAGATTTGTCATGGTGGGGAGCAGGTTTTGGGTGAATTTCCAAAGTGTAAAGATGGCACTGATCAGGGCTTTGATCCACCAGAGTTCACGGAGAATCTTAGGAGTCAATCCAGGAGTAGTGAGAGTAGAAGAAGAAGTGTCCAGTGATTTAGTCGAGAATGCTTTGGTAGCACTCTTGACTGTGAAAACTCATCTCTTGTCGAAAGTCCAGACAAATCTATCTGGATCATCGGAGAGCCTGATAGTAGTGGTGAGGATATCTATCGCCACAAATCGCGGGAAAATGGTTCGGACAATATCGACGTTCCATTGGGGAACATTAACTTGGTCGACAGTCCATAGGTCGGAAATATGGGAAGGGAGGATGTCCTGATTGCCCGTGAACCATTCTCGACAATCTGCTAGGATGAATCATGGTTTGACCCAGCAATCCGTCCACAGATTTGTAGTGTTGCCTGATCGGACTTGCCAGATGAGATAATTCTTCATTCTTTGTAAGACAGAGAGGTTTACTTTCCAAGCGAAAGAAGTTATTGAAGAAGAAGTTTGCATCTGAAATAGACTCTTGTTGAACTAGTAGATGGTCTTAAATAGCTGGGAATGGGGATTGAAAGGCATGGAAATCGCTACCCAAATATTTTTTGTCATAAGGGCAAGATTTTGATGGCGGGATGCCTGGATGTTCAACCCGCCAAGGTGTCTGAGACGGGTGATAAGATGCCAAGGGCAAAGATGTTTCGATTTGCTGTGTTCAATTCCATTCCACCAGAAGTTCCTGGCGAGAGTGTCTAACTTGGTGGTGACCGAAATTGGTGGGAGAAATGTTTGCATGGTATAAACAGGTATAGAGTGCATGACAGCTTTGATCACGACTGTGTATTTTCGCCTTCCAGGAGGAAAGTCGGGTCGCGATTTTGTCGGTTAAGAATTGGAAGTCAATAGATTTTTTGTTGGATAGGAGGAGAGGAGAACCAACGTATTTGTCCTTCGGGTTATAGGTCTTGGAACCTAGGATACGATTGATCATCTTAGCATGACGATGGTGGACGTTTGAGTTGAAGAAGACTGACGACTTGTCGTAGTTAACTGCCTGCCCAGAAGCATTGCAATAAGAAGATAGAATGTGTTTAACTGCACGTGCTTTTGAGAGCGAGGCGCGACAGAATAACATGAGATCGTCGGCATACAGAAGGTGACTGATTGAGGGAGAGCGGTGACGAATGCTTATGCCCTTGATATCCCCATTTGCTTTTGCTCTGGCAAGGAGTTTAGAAAGTGCTTCCGCGACCAGAATAAACAAATAAGGAGAAAGGGGGTCCCCTTGTCGAATGCCTCTGGACGGAGCAAAGCTAGAGAGAGGGTTGTCGTTGAGGAAAACTCTGAGCGACGAAGTGGACATGCATTGGGAAATGAGTCCAATCCAAGGTTCAACAAACCCAAGTTGTCTCATAATATCAAGAAGGAAAGTCCACTCGACTCTGTCATGTGTTTTGGCCATGTCAATCTTGATGGTCATCCAACCTTGTTTTTTTTTCCGACAATGTTTCATAGGAAAAAAAGGTTTCATGGGCCACAACAATATTGTCGGAGATAGATTGCCCCTGAAGGAATGCTCCATGATTTGGGGAGATTATGGTGTCTAGGAGAAGCTTGAGTCTATTGGTCAGGATTTTCAAAATAGTCTTATAGATGACATTACAAAGGCCAATAGGTCTGAATTTATCGAGGGTAGCAGGATTTGTGACTTTGGGAATGAGAGCGATGAAGGTTTCATTGAGGTGAGGGTCAAGGAGACGTGTAAGAAAGAATGTTTTAACAACGTCGATGATGTCATTTTTTACCGCATCCCAGTAGTATTGGAAGAAGAAGGCATGAAAACCATCAGGTCTTGGGGCTTTATGGTTGCCCATGGCGAAAATGGTGTTCTGGATTTCCTCATCCATGGGAATAGCTAGCAGTTGCTCATTATCCGCCGTCGTGATAATAGGGACGAATAACCCATCTAAAGTTGGGCAAGGCTCCGGGTTGGAAGAAGTAAATATGGCAGTGAAGTAATCCATGAGAACCTTGCCCCATGCCAGAAGTGATGGAATGCCACTGGTTGTTAGTGTCACGAAAGCACCAAATCATATTCCTTTTTTTGCGCATCATGGAAGCAAGATGGAAAATTTTTGAATTTTTGTTTCCGTCTTGGAGCCACGATTTGCCATATTTGTTTCTCCAAAAGAGTTATTCCTGCCGGTAAAGTTCTGATAGGCGGGCTTCGAGAACAGAAATGGCATTGGCGTTGGCGAGAGAAGGAGTTGCATTTTGGGCTTGATCCAACGCTTGAAGGGTTTCCTGAATATTGGAGTGAATGTTGCGAAAAATGTTTTTATTCCATCGAGTAAGCGCGTGACTGAGAGTTTTGGTTTTGAGATGAAAGTTTTGGGCAAGGTTGGTGTGATGACGGGTAGGTCAAGAATTTGCGACCAAGGTACGACAACTAAGGTCCCTAGTCCACATATGGAAGAAACGAAAAGGCTTAGGGCCCGATTGGATGGAAGTAACTAGGTGTAAAGAGATGGCACGATGATCGGATTAGGATGAATGAAGAGTGGAAGCTAAGGATGAGGGGTAAGTTGTCATCCATTCATTTGAAACAATGATTATGTCAAGTTTGGCTTTGATCCCATTCTGGTATCTTCTTTTGTTATTCCATGTGAATTTCAAACCATTGAGGGGGAAATCAAGCAAATGATGGGCTTTCATAAATTCTCTGAGATGTTTCAATTGAGAAGGGGGTAGCAGTTCTCCCTCCAAGTTTGTTTTCCAGATTAAGTATGGCATTAAGATCCCCCATGATAAGAGTGAGGTGAGCCTGACAAGCATATAAGTGAGATAGCATATCCCAAAAAGGGGCTCGGAGAGACGGGTTAGGTTCTCCGTACACAAAAATGATAGAGCAGGCAGTTTGAGAATAATAGTTATCTAACATGCAAGAGATGTAGTATTTACAAGAAGAAATAATTATAAGATTGATACCTTCTCTCCAAAATAAAGCTAGACCGTCTGAAAGACCTGAAGTTGCAATTGTGACTCCGTGTCTGAAGCCTAGTCTCCGCCGCAATGTCGTCGCTTTGGTCTTAGAAAGGAAGATGATCTCTTACTTGGATTTTAGGGACAGGGATTTGAGATTCTGGAATGTGCTGGGGGACCCCATGCCCCTAGTGTTCCAACTGAGAATCATGGTAAAGGCGGCGACCCTTTATCGGAGGTCGCCGCAACCAGTGTATCATGATAAGTAGCAGTAGCCAGATTCAATGATGGACCAGGTGATTGACTTGTAAGTTTTGTGGCATTGGACTGATTTTTTAGTGCCACAAGAACTGACTGAGTGAGCTTGCTGTGCAGTAAGAAGGGTAGAGATTTGGTTGGTATTATAGACTGATTCAGTGACTAATTTCTTCCTAGATCGATTTGACTTGGCCTCGACTACCTGTTTTCTTTTCCCCAATTGGTCTGTGACCTTGAATTCATTGCTTGGATTCTCGTTTGTGCCAAGTTTGATACGGAGAATTCTAGACCTGAGTTTTTTCTGAATCTGCATTGCCCGGCCAGTTGTCGCTTGACCCATGATCTCTTTCTTACTGCCTTCATTGGTATTTTCATGAGCGGGAATAGCAGTTACAGCAGGTGTCACAGCCCCTATATCTTCAAAACTCGATGGAGCTTCTTGGGAAGCAGGAAGCAGAGTCTTACAGTTGGTGCCGACCTTCTCTGTGTTGACTTGAGTCTCCATGTCCGCCATTGGGAGGAGAAGAGGTGCCTCGGTGAACTCAATCAGCAGAGTGTGTATATTTGGAGAGGACGGTTCCAAAACCGGAGCTCCGTGTCCGGAGTGAAGAGCATCTGATTTAGCAACTTATGAATGTGCGAGATTGGTATTGGGGGTGCGACTCACAGTGCCTTGATACACCGAGAGAAAGTCATCGGTGATGAGAGTGCCAATTTCAAGCTGGGGGAGAGCGTAGGTTCCTGCGGAACGCCTGGTGGTGTTGCCCCAAAGTGTCTGAGGTAGCGTCGATTCTGATGTTTCATTTGATTGACAGATGGAGCGAGGAGCGAGAGTCTTAATATTGGCTGTTGCAGGGGGTAAGGAAGGGGTCATTTGAAAAAGAAGAGCGAGTGGGTGATTGGATGTCGTGGTGGTGATTGAGAGTTATGTTGAGTTTGTATGGGATCAAATGTGTTGTGGTTGACGTGGCTTTGAGAGCGTTGGAAAGGTGACGTGTTGTGGGGGGCATTTATGGCGGCTATTGGAGAGTTTCATTGTTGGAGAATCATCGTGGGAAAGGGAGTAAAAGGATGGGATATTTGTTGTATGAGCAATTTTAGGCCGTCTGGGTATTCCTGCTTGGGGCGAATTTTATATTTTTGCCCCACTCTCTAAAAAGTGTTTAAAGAGATGGGGGGGGTAAAAATGTAAAATTCGCCCCCAAACAGCAATACCCAAACTGCCTAGAATTTCAGTTGTTGTATTGGTAGGTGGTTGGGGGTGATGGAGGATTAGTAATGAAGTTGATGGTACTGATTATACGGTTTGGTGGGTCTACCGGGTGAGAGTTTGCACGAGTAAATGTAGGTGGTTGGGTTGAGTTGGGGCATTGAGTCGCCATGAAGAGGACCGAAGTAGGTGTGTCGAGTGGAGTTGACTCAGCCGATTTCGATTCAGATGGGTCAGGGATGATTCATTGCTGTGGAATGAGTGGTAACTGAGTAGGATTAGTAAAGTGAGTTGGCTCAGCATGAGGGAGACGATTTTCCTCATTGATTTCCTGGTTGAGAGCTGAATGGTCTTGTTGTTGTAGGGATGAAGACGCTGCCTGAACTCCAAGCGGACGATACGTGTATCCAAAAGGGATCGATGATGAAGTATTAGGGTGGGGTCCTTCTCTTCTTTCTCTCCTGTAGCTTATACGTGAAGAGTGGTTGAAAGGCAACGCTCGGTTAATATGCATGGCAACATTAGGAATGTGTTGAAAAGCTTGGAGCAATTGCATGTAGTGTAGACAATCTTCGCCGGCCGAGTGTCCCACAAGATCGCAATAAAAGCAAAAATTCGGCATGTCTTCATAACATAACCGAATGGAGTATTCTCTATCCAACTGGTTGCCAAAATTGATATGCATGTGGCTTGGAAAAGGATGGTTTATATCAAACCAAATCTTGAACCGGATAAAAGGTAAAGCTAAATCTGTTAGGGAGGATACATCGACCTCAACAGAATAACCTATCATATTAGCAAGGATTTCCACGTCCTGGAGAGTGATTTTCTGAGTTGAAAACTCGTGAAACCGGATCCAAATGGGTATGATGTGGAAATCCAAGTGATGGTATTCTAGGCTCCAACTTTTGAATGAGATGAGCTTACCCTGCGAGGTCCAAGGGCCTTGGTTCAATACTCTGAGTTTATCCTCAACCGAGGTGAACTGGATCATGTAGTAAGAGTTGTAGATATCACGTCGCCAAGAGAGACGTTCGATGTGGAAGTCGTGAGTGATTTCCCATTGAGGTGCTACTCTGTGAGCAAATGTCTCTATCCGAGGACCTTGGGAGTGGAAGAGCTTTGCAACCACACACAGATCTCTACTATCTATGTCGGTTTCATAACGGGAAGCGAAACCAGGAGTAGGAAGGGTGAGATTTTCGGCCAGCTGTTGTTGTAGGTTTGAGACGATGAGGTCGAGAGGAGCTTGGAATGAGGAGGGATCCATGGTGGTAGAAAGGTGAGTGCGGAGTGAGGTTTGGTGTAGAGCAGTTTGGGGACTGTCTGTCACAACAATGGAAGAGTTGGGAGTGAGTATAGGGAGGGGATGAGATTGTGGTTGAGTGCTATGCATGGGAGTTTGGTGAGTAATAGGACTTAATGTAGGAGTGCGCGTGTTAGGGATATTATGAAAGACTTGTAATAGGCAAAATTGTATGTGATGCGGCATGGGTAAGGTGGTTTGAAATGGGAGTGGAGGGGGAGATTAAGATCGAAAGCAATGGATGGTAATAGATCTAGTCCAACGGATTGAGGGATATGAGAGTAGGTCATCATTAGAGCACTGTGGCAAGTAGTGAGGTTGAAAACGAAAAATAGGAGTTGCTGGGTTTGGTGTGGGTTTACTTCTAAGTATCGAGTATTTCGTGAAGATCTGCAGAGTAAATGTGGCAATCTCGCTACAGACTGTGGATCGATGGTATGAGTGTGTTGTGAGTGGGTACTCATGGTTCTGGGTATGGTGATGAGATGTATTGAGAGGAAACGACAACCAAACGATACAGAGACCTGCAAAATAAATACAAAGAGACAACACAGAAAGTAGGAAATTCAGTGATCAATTAGTTAGCTTTAGGGAAGAAGATAAAGTTGTGCAAGTAGGATTAGGCTAGAAAGATTTTAGGATAGGAAAGGAATTTAGATGGGAAATGGGTTCGAGTTTGGCGAGAGTAAAAATTCAGACAATACCCTTGCAACAACTACTGATATTGAAGTTATGTGTTGCAGAGGTTTTTCTTCCTTTGGAATCCATGGAAGGTATGGGTTTTTGACAGTCACCTCTATATATATTCGCATGCTATCACATTTCCCTCTCCATCTTATCATACCACGTTACAGCCACAAACAGTACTTGGTACCACTATTTGAGGTACTTGGCACACCCATCAGGGGAGGACATATTTGAGGTAGATTCAGTACCTGTTATTGACCTCACAGATCTTAGGGCTTCAAAACGCATAAGCCATGCATGTCAGACATGGGGCGCATACCAGGTGACAAACCATGGCATCCCCATGGACCTTCTCGAGGATATTGAGAAAGAGGGAATGCAGCTCTTTTCCCTCCCTGCAGAACAAAATCTTAAAGCAGCATGTTCACCCAATGGAATATCTGGTTATGGCCTAGCTCGTATCTCTTCATACTTCTCAAAACTCGTGGTCTCAGGGCTTCACAATTGTTGGATCGCCCATCGAACATGCATGCCACATTTGGCCTAAAGATTATCACAAATTCTGGTAATTCGACATGAGCACTCATGTCTGCATGGCTATATGTGCATGACCAACATATGCAAAGAAAGCATACACCAATTAAAGAAGCTAAGGAACGCACTTAATATGCATGAACAACTAAACAAGGTGATTAAAGAGAAAGAATTACTCCCTTGCTACTGTTTAAATTTTCTATACATCTTTTTCTCTAATGAGAGTTATGATTTTCATGCAGCAATGTATTTGAATGCTATGACAAAGACATGAAGAAACTGTCTAGCAGGCTTGTGTGGTTGATGCTGGGTTCACTGGGCATAACAACGGAAGATCTGAAATGGGCTGGCCCTAGAGGTGAATACGGTTCCACTTGTGCTGCAATTCAGCTCAATTCATACCCCGTCTGTCCAGATCCAAGCAGAGCCATGGGTTTAGCTGCACATACTGATTTCACTCCCTTTACAGTCCTATACCAGAATAGCACACGCAGTTTACAAGTTCTTAGGCATGGCACTGGGTGGGTGACTGTGCCTCCAGTAAGACGTGCATTTGTAGTCAATGTGGGTGACTTTCTACACATCCTTTCTAATGGTCAATACCCAAGTGTTCTGCATCGTGCAGTTGTTCACCATGCTCGCCATCGCCTCTCCATTGCCTACCTCTATGGCCCACCAACAAACATTCAAATCTCACCAACACCAAATCTGATTGATATCAAGCACCCTCCAATCTACGCTCAGTTACATGGGGTGACTACCTGAGCACAGAGGCAAAACATTTCAACGAGGCTCTCTTGTCCATTAGATTGTGAAAATGATGGTATTTAGCATGTATATTATTATAGTAGGTGAGTTACTTTAGCAATATTAGTATTAGTAATATTGTAATTGGGCTTATTTACGAACAGCTCATAATAGTTAGGGCATTGGTTTCCAATTAAGTTTAGGTTAATTAGCTTGCCAAATAAATTAGAAATATTATACATTAGGCAAGGGATTGTTCCTTGTCCTTCAGTTCGGATTGTAACTTCAAGAAAACAAGGGTTCTTTCTATGAATAAACTAGGGTTTCGTTTTCCTTCGTTCAGATCTTGATTAATCTGTTTACATGATGTTATCCGCTACATTGATCTATCAGAAAAGGTGACACATTACAGAGTATCTTTCAGTCTGCCCTAAGGGCCTCATTACTTGGACAGTTGTAGATAATAATGAGGGGAATAGATTAGATTCCATAAGCAAGGAGATAAGTTATTTCCAGATAAGTTATTTCAAATCATGTAAAGGAGAATTCAAACAATGTAAAAGACTTAAACAAATTACCATTGTTGTTTCCTTGTCTTTTATGTATATAAAAAGTCAGTCTCCCTAAAAATTACCAGCAAGAACACCAAAACCAACAAAGTTTTACCTCTGATCCAAAGGAAGTTTATAATGGAAAGAACAAGACAAAGTTCAAAAATAAAAAAGAACTAAATCATGAAATTGAAAACCTCAAATAAATCATGATAAAAAAAACTATCTGATAATTCCATTAAAAAACAGACAAGCAATTATTGTGAAGGCTCAATGCCTCAATGCCAGTACTGCCTTGAGAGTTGGTTTTGTCTCTGGACCCACGTTCTCATGGACATCCATCAGTCTAATAATCCTGAATTCTAGTAATGTTACCCACTAGTAGCTTGGTTGTTGATCACTAGTGGTCAGTAAAAATCTAATGAAGGATTTCTCTATCTTCTTGTCTCAAAGCTTGGAAAGTTTGTAGTGTAAGGCCAGAATATGAAGTCCAGACACATAAATGATTAAGCAAAGGACAAGCCATATAAAACAAGTCAGTTTTACAAACATGCCTTTAGGAGAAAATCAATGAATATATACTTTGATTCAGACATGCAAACGGTTCTTTTGTACTTTCATATTCTTTTATTAGTGCTCAAAAGACGTGTACAGAATTTGCAAGCAGAAATTTTGAACAGTAACAAGGGGAGATCAATTGAGCAGGCAGAGACACCATACCAAACGCATGCAAGTTGTTCTTTTTTTGCTGACCTTCTCTGTCTATCAATCCATCTTGATTCTTCAAACCCGTAACTTGATATTAGATGAAACTAGACAGCATCCATTTCTGAGGTTACCGTGATATCACTAAGTGAATTTTCATTTCGAAGCTTCTCGTTCTTTGCATATTCCTCCTGAGTTTGGTGAGACATGATTCCCAAATTAAACAACAAAACATAAAAAATAAAAAATAAAAATTATATTTATAAAAATGACTAACAAATTGCATCAAAGAACTCTACTAGCTCTATCGACATTCATTCTAAACAACGCCTGGTATGATACAAGTGTTGTACTAAAAAATATACAACATACTTCACAGTTCTAAATTCCTAATCACTACGAGCAACCTAGCATGTATATGCTATTACATATCCTATACCCAAGTATTTATCGAAGATTGGCACAACAAGATTTCCAGTTTGTCACGTGTCTTATGAAATGTCGAAGTCATGTGTAAGTCATAACTGAGCAGTTTGATTGATAATCATTATCAGCATATACTAACATTTATGTCTATTTCCATACATCACATTGCTTTCGAATCAAGTCTTATTGAACTATGTAAAATTCAGTTTGAAGAGATGGGAATCTCTTTCACTGTTTAAGGTTAATTGAAAGTTTTCTTTGAGAAGTCTACTCATGATATGGAATAAACATCAGTAAGTGTTCTGATGTGAATTGAAATCTCAGACTGCAAGTAAAAGAGAAAAAAGAAATGAAGACCTCTTTATTGAAGAAGAATGTAACAATGGTTCAAGCTTTCGAGAGGCTTGTCTCTTTCAAATGTAGAGCAGAAGCTCTTGTACAGAAATCACAATGAATACAACTGTTCTTCTTTAGCTCTATTTATACAACTGTGTCTCCTCTCTGATACTGTAGATCAACTAGCATTACAACACCAACAGATTAACAACTTGAACAAACTCCTAACTGCCTCTAACTGACTAATAACCAACCAGCTTGCTATGCCTTCCCTTGGTTGTTAGATGACTCATCCAATCTCTTGCTACGCCTTGTATAAGTGTATTTCACTGGTGGCCTAACAATTCCTCCCCCCAAAGCAGCCACCTTGTCCTCAAGGTAGAATTCTGGAAATTGAGTGTTGATCAATGAAAAATCTTCCCAGCCCCAGGTTGCTTCGAAAATGGGCAATCCTTTCCAGTGTATGAGAACCTCGACATTGGAACTGCCCCCTTTAGAATTTGGCCGCACTTCCAAAACTGCTGTGGGGGTAACCACAAATTCCAGATCTTCATTCAGTTGTGGAGGAAGCAATGATGCATCAGCACAGTTGCCTTTGGCTCTTCTCAATTGAGAAATATGGAAAACATGATGGATAGCAGCAGTTGATGGTAAGTCCAATTTGTAAGCAGCTGCGCCAATCTTCTGTAGGACTGTGTAAGGGTCGTAATACCTTGCTGCCAATTTCTGTGTAGTCTTGCGAGCCAAAGAATGTTGACGATAAGGTCTCAACTTAAGAAATACCTTGTTCCCAACCATGAACTCATCCTCACGCCTGGAGAGATCAGCCTGTATCTTCATCTGCTGCTGCGCACGCAAGAGATGTATGCGCAAATCATCGATAATTGCATCCCGTTCCAGTATCAGTTCTTCCACATTAGATACAGTGGTACAACCTTTGTCAACCTTCAACAAACGGGAAGGGTCTCGCTCATAAAGTGCTTTGAATGGAATACATCCCAATGAAGTATGGAAGGAGGTATTGTACCAATATTCGGCCCAAGAAAACCAACGTACCCATTGTTTCGGTTTGTTTGACACAAAACATCTCAAGTATGTTTCCAGACATCGGTTAATCACCTCGGAATGACCGATGGTCAGAGGATGATATGTCGTACTTCGCTTCAAAAAAGTTCCCTGGAGTCGAAACAGCTCTCGCCAAAAGTGACTTAGAAAAATCTTATCCCTGTCAGAAATTATGGAGATTGGAAACCCATGAAGTCGGACCATTCTTGAATAAATGCCCTGGCCACAGTTGCAGCAGTAAATGGATGACCTAATCCTATAAAATGAGCATACTTGCTCAAACGGTCCACCGCAACCAACACCATATCAATTCCCTTAACCCGTGGTAGTGCCTCGATGAAATCCATAGTGATTTCTTCCCAAACGTGAGCTGGCAATGGGATCGGTTGTAACAATCCAGCAGGTGACACTGCCATGCTCTTGTTCCATTGACAAATCTCGCACTCCCCCACCCATTTGGCAATATCTGATCTCATGCCAACCCAATAAAACTCCTTAGCCATTCTTTGATAGGTTTTGGTTTCTCCGGAGTGACCCCTCATTGGCGTGCTATGGAATTCAGTAAAAAGGTAGGAAAAAGAGGGGATTTACGTGTTAATACTACTCTATCTTTGTATAACAGTAGTCCTCATGTATGGTGAAACTTTTGTTAGGTCTACAGAAACTCCCTCTCCAGACATCACATGTCCCAAATATGCTAGTTCCATTCGTCCAAACTCACACTTCTTGCGATTAGCGCACAATTCATGCTCCCTTAACAATTCCAGCACCTTGTCTAAATGCTGAATGTGTGCCTCAATTCCCGAACTGTAGACCAATATGTCGTCGAAAAATACTAACACGAACTTCTGTAAATGTGGTCTGAAAATCTCGTTCATTAAGGCTTGAAAGGTTGCAAGTGCTTTTTTGAGCCCAAACGGCATCACTAAGAACTCATAGTGTCCTTCGTGCATTCGAAAAGTTGTCTTCGATTCATCCCCTTCTCTGATCCGAATCTGATCATACCCCAATTTGAGATCAAGCTTGGAAAAAATATTAGCACCATGGAGCTCATCCAACAACTCTTCTATTACGAGTATAGGAAATCTATCTGGAACCGTCTTTTTATTTAATGCTCTATAATCAAATACAAAATCTCCAACTTCCATCCTTCTTCACCAACAGTACCGGGCTTGAAAACGAACTCTTGCTGAATCGTATGATTCGAGTTGTCATCATTTCGTTGACCAATTTCTCAATTTCATCCTTCTAACATTGGGGATACCTGTATGGCCTCACATTAACAGGTGAAGTACCCTCCTTTAAGCAGATTGCATGCTCATGACCCCTAATCAGAGGTAATCCAGACTTCATTTGAAAAACCTCTTGATACTTACTGAGGATTTGCTCAATCTCATTAGGCACCACTTCCAGCTTCGCGTTGGTTGTAGCCAAACTCTCAAACTCAATCCATAAACCTTGGCGTTTCTGTTTGAGTGCACGAAGCATCGCTTTTAAAGAAATTAGGGATTTCCCCAAGGTCGGATCTCCCTTCAAAACCACCGTCTCGTCTCCCACCTTGAATTTCATTACTTGCGTCTGCCAATTTGTGAGAGTCGATCCCGAAGATGCCAACCACTTTATTCTGAGAATCACATCAGAACTGCCTAACCTCAATGGCAAGAAGTCCTCCACCACATCAAACCCTGGTAGCTTGAGCAACACTCCTTCCCCCTTGACTGTATCTCCAGATCCCAAAGTAACCCCATACACCCCCGTTGTCGAGATCGGAAGCCCCAAATTCGACACCAATTTGGTCGAAATAAAATTGTGGGTTGCCCCACACAATCCACCAGCACCACCACTTGCGTTTCATGAACCATCCCCCTCAATCTCATCCTCTTGGGTGAAGAGAGTCCAGCCACAGAGTGAAGTGAAACCTCGACGGCTTGATCAACTTCCACCATTTCCAGATCGGCCCCCTTTTCCTCAAAAAGTTCTTCCTCCTCTAAACCTTCTTCCTCTTGGACGACCAACACCTGAAGCTCCTTTCATTTACACCTGTGGCCGGGTGAAAACTTATCATCACATCGATAGCATAAACCCCGTTCTTGTTTGCTCTGAATCTTCTCATCAGTGAGTCGTCTGAACTCTCCTCTCCAAAGAGCTTTCTTAAGAGCTCTAGAACCTCCCAACTTTGTTTGCCTTAATGCTTCTTGATTTCTAGGGTTTTCTCCTTGGCGAGATTGGGCTGCACTTGGGCCTCCTTTATACAAAAACAATAGGTTTTGTTTCTCCTCAATTCTTTGGGCCAATATCATGGCACGGCCCAAACTGTTTGGTTCCATAACCCTAAGCTCCGTTCTAATCGACGGTTTAAGCTCGTTAATGAACTTGCTTAAGTACACATCATCTGGAAGAGCTTCAAGCGGTGCCGACATGGTGACGAATCGTCTTCTATAATCAGCAACTGTGGATTCTTGTTTCAACGCTAAAAGCTGCTCGCAAAGAGATCCTTCACTCGCTGCTCTGAATTGATTTAATACTAATCTCTTAAGCTCCTCCCACAAAACGACAGATCTTCGCTTGTGTTCCCATTGAAACCAGAACAATGCATCTCCCTCAAAACCGATTACAGATGCTTCCAGTTTCTCTGTGTTTGTGTATCGATGAAGGGCAAAGAAACGTTTGTCCTTCATAATCCAACAATCCGAGTTAGATCCGTCAAAACTGGGCATTTCGAGCTTTCTGTACTTGAGGTCAAATCGATTTCCTGAGTGAATTGTTCCTCCTTCCATGGTGGCAGCTCTTTGCTCTAACCCTAGACCTTCCAACTCCCTCGATTGCTCAGATGCAGAAGCAACTCAAGAAGCCTCCTCCTAAAGTTTCACCAATTGCTCTAATCTTTGAGCCATGGAATGAATTTCCCTTCTCAAAGTTCTTATCTTCTCTTGAACACCTCCAATTTGCTCTTCCACAATCTCTACCCTTGCAGACACAGTACCTTGACTCGTCGTCTTCCTTGTCATCCCAAGATAACTGCTCTGATACCAAATTTGATGTGAATTGAAATCTCAGACTGCAAGTAAAAGAGAAAACAGAGATGAAGACCTCTTTATTAAAGAAGAAAATAAGAATGTAACAATGGTTCAAGCTTTTGAGAGGCTTGTCTCTCCCAAATGTAGCGCAGAAGCTCTTGTACAAAAATCTCAATGAATACAACTATTCTTCTTTAGCTCTATTTATACAACTGTGTGTCTCCTCTCTCATATTGTAGATCAACTAGCATTACAACACCAACAGATTAACAACTTGAACAAACTCCTAACTACCTAAATTTAAGATACATTTGTTGAAACGTATAACGTACCGTTAGCAGGGGCAGGGACAGGGCCATGAGTACGCTAATCCAGGCCATAGCTATCCCCGGGTCGATTTCCTGTTTTTTGTTTTTTTATATTAATTCATCATCATCAAAGCCCATTCCTGATAGTCTTAGGGTCGGCTACATGTATTTTGATTTTCCAAGCAATGCAGTCTTCCCACATATATTCGCCTAATCCAAGCTCAAGGATGTCTTCTTTCACTTCCTTCATCAAACAAGACAAACGATATGTCCTTGTCCTTTTTAACTGACAAACAAGATTTTGAATCCCACCATACTCTCTTTACTCTTTTCTTATTAATTAACAAATAACAAGATAGCTTTTTCTAGTTTTTCAAAAATTTAACTGGATTGGTTTTTTTTTTTTTTTTTTGGCACTATGGTATAGTTAGAATTTTTGGACCTTGCTGTTACACTATCTTTAAAACACACTTATTATTCAACATTACTATTGATTAATATTTCTTAATGTTAATGTGAAGGTTATGACTTAGTTGTAAAATTTGTACAACTTGGAACCATATAAAATTGCACAATCATAAAAATTCCATTGTTTAGCCCAAAATTAAAACTAATTTCTAGTTAGTTGTCTATTTTGCAAATGTTAGTAGAAAATTGGTCATAAATCCCCTCTAATTCATTCATGTTCTATGTGTATATACTCTTGCACAATATGTCTCCTAAAATTAAATGATTATCGCAATTTCGACAATATTATTTCTTCTTATAACCCATACCCCAAAGTAAGTAATATCTTTGGCTCCAGTCAAGCGGAATACAATTATTTTTTTTCATCTAGTTTCATCCAGTTTTCTAATTCTTTCAAATGTTTGATTATTAACTTATTTAGTTAACCCCAAAATTGGTAGGGTTGAGTATACGGTATAGATTTTTAAGACTGTTTACAACAAATATTTTATCTTTTTAGCCACCCCTCAAGAAAAATTTCTGGCTACACCCATAAATGTAAGATACGGTGCAAAAATAATTATTATATACGTAAGCATATAAAAGAATAAATAAGACTTATTCAAGCAAGGTCATAAAAGACACTTCCATTGATATATGACATGTGTAATACATACAAGTTATTGCCTACCATCGATCCATTCACTCATGTCACTTGTACAAGGACAACATATCCTTGCCTCGTCCCTGTATTGATGTATCAACAAGATATGCATCAATGAAGCGTAGATACGATAGGTATCGAGTATCATATCATGCGTCTCGTAAGACATGGATAGCCATTTTAAGAAGTACCCAACAACCAAAATGGCCTCTAAATTTTTAATTCAATAAAAATTTTCATTATCAAATGTGAATGATAAGCATTCCCAGTAGTTCTGGCATAACCTATCTTAGTTAATACTTTATATCTCAAATACATAAATACCATTTACAAAAGGATGAGTCAACACTTATATCGATTTACTCACCTGGAAAACCTTGAGAAGTGAAGAACAACGTCTTTGCTCCGTCATTGATGCAGCATATTTTTCTTTGAGAGCATCACAAACTTTGTGCTCAGTCAGAAATGCAAGCTGTGCTTTTCCTAGCTTCTATAAAATGAATGCAAAAGTAAATACATCCGCAAAAAATTTGAACTTTGTCTAAAATTATTTGAAACAGATGTTAACTGAGATCAAAGTTCTCTGCTGCTTACAAGTTTTATAACATCACCACATAATGAAAATAGAAATAACTAGAAATTGAAATGAAGAACCGTGGCATGCATTTAAACAAACGTTTGACAATGTAATGTTTCCTAGACACTAGTAATTTTGACTTTATTTGGGGTATTATGAAAAGTTAACTAATTGATTCTCATCATGCACATTTCCCCTTGAAATGACATGATTCAAAGATTTTTCATTTACAGTACCATGGGCGTCTCATCGCTGGTGCTCATGTTGGATGTGTGAGTTAGAAGAAGACAGAGAGGTAAGCTAATGTCAGGTCACACTCAAATAATGAGGAATTCTAGTTACGTATAATGTCAAGCTTTCCTTAGGTCGGTGAGGAAAGAGTTGGTATAGCCCCCTCTTTCTTTAATGCCTATTGGATAGCTTATGCTTTGATACACTGAGATGAATTATTTTGTCCGAATTTGACAATTGTCTCCTTAGCATCTTCCATCTTTCTCTAGCAACTAATGCCATTTTCCACAAGAAGTCAAAAAGAACATTTACCTGTTGAATTCCCTTTGCAATGCCCTCCATGGAGTCGATGAGTTTCGTCCGACCAGCTGGACTACTGATGGCATCCTGAAACTACAGGAGAAGGTGGAGTCAAATGAGCTCAAAGATCAAACACACATGCAGGTGCACGAATACATGCACATTGTCATTCACATTTGAAGATGAATGAACACACATAAAAATGTTACCAGTTCACATTTGGTGAGGACGACCTTGCCATGGAGATCATCCTTAATGATTTTCACTAAAAATACTAATTCTAATAAATGTGAACCCATGTTAAAAGTATAATTAACAGTCCCAATATTTGATGTTTCTGATCTACTTCTCACAAGGTTAGAACTGGCTTTAATATATTCGTGGTGCACGACGAAGATAAGCAATCAGTTATCGAGATATAAGTATGGTACACAGATATGGTTTCTTGGTATGCTTATTACCACATCTCATCCTTTAATTGAATAGATATAACAGATCCACACAAAATATCAAAATCGGCAACTACTTCACAGGACATGAAAAACCAAAGACTAACCAAAATATGTTCATCATTTATGCAAACAAACAAGGTGAGATTCACAAAAAGAGGAGATTCACATGAATTATAATTATCAATCTCATAAAATTTGACTGAACTCCCAAATCTCCCAAGTATTTGCACTTTTGCAAACAACATTCGTCTTCAATATCTGAAATAAGGTCATCCATGCCAACTATGAAGGATTCTAAATGGATGATACCTTGTGAGAAAATTTTTCCATTGCATAAGCATTATTACCCTGATTGGATCTGGTACAAAAAAAACATTTTCACAAGTTGCCCTTTGAAATACTTGAATAAAAGTTATTACTCAACTAATCAATAACTTCTATTTCAGATTAACGTCATTTATAGAGCATGTTCAATCAGGAACCAAATATCCACCCATACCCAAATTTGTTGTTTTTGTTTGCATCTCTAACACACACTCAAACTGGGATAAATTTATTTCACAGCTAAAACTGCAAATCTCTCAATGTTTTGTTTGTGCATGTTTTAATGGATGTGTGCACATTCCTCTTCAGTAACATCTTAACAAGTGCCCAAAATTTTTCCAGAAGAAAATATAATTAAATTTTATGAGGTCATCTGGTACACAGCATAGAGGGTACCAAGAAAGCCAAAGAGCTACTTCTTACATGAATCCAGCTGTTCTAAGATGGCTCATGGGTCATGACAAAACACGTTAGACTAATGAAAAGGTTGATACTTGATACTCTCTTTCATTATCTATGTTTATGCAGAATCCTAGAAGATTCTTCTTTTCACATACCTGTGAATTTATGGAGTTCAGTAAGGATGTTTCCTTCAACATCAAATCTTTAATCTCTAGAAGAGCATTATAAGTGGCATAACATTTACGAGTTTGTCGAAGTTTCTCCTGTGAAAGAGCAATCAGTATAAGTACACAGATTGCTACGAACTGCAAAAAAAAAGTGATCAAAAGTAAACAGAATACATTAGCTCAAAACAGGTGTCATTTTACCTGAATTTGTACATACAGTTCTGAAAACCGCCTTTCATACCTGAAGATGCATGAATGGAAAATTAATTTGACATGCATCAAAACATATAGATACACTGAAGAAGAATTAACCTCAACTTCTTATTTCAGGTAAGTTGTAGCAATAGATAATATAAGCTAAGCTAGTCCATGAGTATGGAACTAAAAAGTGCATAAACTTACAATATAACAATCTCAGAGTACTGAATAAATATATGATTCAGAATCCAGAAGAAACAAGTGAACAATTAAGAGAACTTAAAAACACCACAAAAGAACAGTATCACTATTAATTTGCACTATGGCTCTATGGCCTTTCCAGCACTGTTGTTTTTGCCTTACATGATGTATGTTCATTTGTCTAGCGTGCATCTACAAATCAAATCAAATACTAGAACTAGGTTAAATATGTCCCTATCCCTTCAAAGTTATCTCATTTCTATGCAGCTGACTCGTATCCCAGTTTTTCCTGTTCCATTATGATATATATACAAATTTCACCTTTCAAACTTCTGTTGAAGTGATGAAGTGTGAAACGTTTCAGCATAAGGTGAAAACAAAATCTCCTTTGAAGGGGTTGAGATGAAAACTTCCTCGCGGACACCATAGGAATTTTATCTGGTCGGCAACTTAATTCTTCTGGAAATCAATTTTCCTGATCAATATATTTTAGCATACATTTGCAAAACTAAACACGTATTACTTGTGTCATTTTGTGAAAGTCGGTCTCAGTTTAGAATTTGCATAGATACTTCATACTTATTTTTGTCATTGCTTAGAAATAGCTTCCCTTAATGGTAGAAAGATAAATTCTTCAGCTGGAAAGAGAGAAAAAAAAAAAAAAAAAGTAAAAACTTTGTGATAAAAAACAAAATGGAGCAAGGACTCGACACAAAAAAGCAGCAAGTGGAGATAATGGTGCAGGGAGTGGGAGTATCTAACAGTACATTGTCTTCTTGCAATTAAGTGATTCAAAGATTCGAAGGGAAGAGGTGGCTCAACAAAATGATGTACATTGATGAGATAAGAGAAGTGAATTGGTAATACATTGTTTACTTTGGAGAGAGCGAAGAAACATTTATCAAAAACATTCTTTTGAAATAAAAACAATGAGATAACATACTGGACCAGTTCAGATGGAGAAGGTACATCATCAAGTCGCCGTTTCAGAGACAACATGGCCCTTAGTTTAGTTGCAAGTTCCTAAAAACCATACAAAGTCAATAGCATGTTAACATGATTTCCTTGAGCACCGTAGACAACTGAATATGAGTAACTCTTCTGTCTTTTCAAATTGATATGGATGGCAATAAACTCACTCTTTTAGCTGATTTCAATTTCTCTAGTGGATCACAGAAAGAAGGCCTTAAATCATCAGCATTGCTCTTGCTTTCCATGCAGCTCGACATTTTATCCTCCAACTGAACAGCATCATCTTGCATGTCAGAATGGGTTTGCTTGTGGTTAGTCCTTGTATCAGATTCTTGCCTTCGTATATCCTGAAAATTTGCCCAGTAGTATCAAGCACTGAATTTAAATGCTTCTAATGTTTCGTACTTTTACAAACATAAAAGGTTTTTTTAATGGTTGATACACTATTTCATGTTTATGGCATCAAGTAAAATGGAATAGTTTTCCATTATGCCTTATTAAACAATATAAAAAGCGTACACTCACTCTTATATTGAAAACAAAGTGACAAAAAGATAACTTGATGTCACCACCAATGGGGACCAATTCACAGAACTCCAAAGTCTGCGCAAAGTCTCCAAGATGACAAGGTAGGGGGTGATAATATCAGAAGAACCCAGAATCAGTTGGAGCCTTGGAGGATTAGTTTGAATCGATCGGGGTGCAATAATGAAAGGCCAATTGACTGGGACCTTCTCCCAATAGATTATACGGGCAGTTTATCTTCAGTCCTTCTGGGTTTTTGAAATATTACTGATGCCGGATTAAGCACACAAAACGAAAAAAAATACTCAATAACTAAGATAGAAACCAATTCTCGAAAAATATATATTAATCAATGACTTGATTCGCTTTTTTTCATTGTAGCCAACCTTAAAAGGCGTTTTAGACTCCAAAATATTAAAAACTACTCCTAGAAACTTCTTAAATCATATCTACTACTAAAACCTACTCAAAACTATCTTAAAACTAAAACTAAGCTTTAGAAACCACCTAAAACATGCCAACTACCTAAAATATGAAAATATTAGTACTTATGTAAATAAATATTTCTAAGAGATATTCTAAAATATGATATTTAGAACAATATTTTGGTCCTCCATCAATTACTCTAATTTAATTGATTGACGAACTATGCCAACCAGTTGCTAGCTTCCGCCAATAAATTGCCTTAGTAAACACAACCCTACAACCTCCAGAAGCTTGGCCTTGATTTAATTAATTGGGACTTCAATCAATCAATTCAAACAAAATGATTTGTGTCACAATGAATTGGAACTCCGGTCAGTTGGAGTCTCCCAGTTCACTTTTTCACCTTATTTTTTATTTGACTTATAGTTGGAATTATAACCAAATTTAGCAAAATCGGCTCAAACATGAGCCAACTTTATTAGTCGAACTTTTTACGGTAATGGCTTAGGGATGTGGTGTTCCCTCATTTACAAAGGATATTAATGAAATTTTGTTTTGAGCCAAAATGAAGGTTCTACTCATAATGAATCTTTCCAAATTGTGATTTTTAGGCAGTGTAGGATTTCTAAAAAATAATAGAGCATAGAGCATCTCCAAGAGATCCCTTATAATAATGATCCCTTAGCTTGGCCCTATCATCCCCTATATTTATCTGAGATTTCCATCTATTAAAGATGAGGTAATCATCATGAGATCTTCTTAAAGATAAATTAATGGGTTAATCCCTTATTTGAGTAGTAAAATAGGTTCAAAAACATAAAATATAATAAAAGCAGTAAATTATAAGAGATGTCTTGGAGATGGGAAAAAAGTGATCCCTTATATCTAATAAAGCAATCCCCTGTTATAAGGGATCTCTTGGAGATGCTCTAACACTACAAGGATCCAAAGGTTAAAGAACATACCACTGAGGAACATAACCTCCCTTGGAATCATCGATACTCCCTATTCTTCACAGCATGGAAACAACTTCATTGCTGAGAAGCTTAATAAAATATGAATGAAGGCTTGCCCACCTAAGATTAACTTCTTCTGTGGGTGGACTGTTGTTCAAGGAAAAATTAAAAATTATGACAGTGGACAATCTTCAAAAGAGAGGTGTTTAGAACCCAACCAGTGTGTTCTCTGCTATGAAGATGAAGAATCAGTAAACCACCTCCTTCTGAAGTGAGATTTTGAATTGCTTTCTAAGTGAGTTCAGGTTAGAAATGTCTTTCAAATGGGACAGTTAATGAATGGTCAAATTTTGGAAAGTTAACTACCTTAATCCTATTGGAAAATAGATTCATTTTGTGAGTTGAGGAATATGGAAGGAAAGGAACACAATAATATTTGAAGAAAAAACTCTCACTCCACAGGAACACCTTATGTCTATCAAGAGGATGCAGCCACAAAGCTATTCAGCAAGTCTCCTTTCATAGGTTCATGTTTAGTTGGGAAGATGTAACTATACACAGTTTGTGTTTTCCTTTTGTTCCTCACTTTGTACTTCCTTTTTCCTCATAAATAGAAATCTGTGTGTGTTTGATCTCAAAATATATAAATAAAAGAACATAATCTCTATTATGATGAGGGTAGAAGGAAGATGAGGTGAATCTATCATTCACTAGATTTAATTAAGTGTTTGATTTCCATTTCATTTGATCGCTGAGTCACGGTGACTCCCCACTAGATTTCCCCCAACCAATTGATACTTAAATCAAACAATCCCTAAATTGTCCATCAATCTTGAACCAACACATAACCTCTCCCAATTTTCTGTTTCTTCTTCCAAATCGTAACCCCAAGTGACTAACCTAAAAGTGCACCAAAACTCATTGACAAAGCCATTGAACAACAATACCAAGACCAACTAACCACGCATAAACTATAAAAAATAATTACCGTACATAACCTATTTATACAAATGACCTTATTACAACCCATTTACATTTTTTCATCACACAAGTAAATATCTGAGAGCGATAAGTAAAGGGTTGTGTTTGTGTCAGGTAAAGTCTTTCTAATTGTTACAACGGGACTATGAGTAGTCACTAGGCCATATCACTCGTGAGGTTGAGATTCACCTGCTACATTTCCAATTCCTATTTTAAATCGCTCTACCTGTAAAAAAATAAAAAGCTTTTGGTTGCAAAAAGAGACCTTCATTTTCCATAGTAATGCCATAATCTAAATGAATCGATATTCCATTTCACAGTTTTGTTTTGTGATGGATAACTTTGCTCACAAACAACAAGACCCATGAAAATACAGTATTTACTTACTGATTTGCAACCTACAAACTTTTCCAGTATAATAATTAAGGCTAAAAGGTCAAATAGACTTTGGCTGCATGCAAGAATGAAAGCCCCCGTGAGAAAACTAACAAACCTCTAATGATTCCAAGATCAATAGTAATCTCTGTACCAAGTCATTAGCACCTTCCTTGCCGATTTTTTCATGTAGATGTTGCATTGCATTGTATAAATTCTCTTTCTTCTGATTCTGGTGCATAACATAATCAACGTATATAAGGTCAATTACGATATATAATTAGGAAATGCAGCCTATCCATTGACACTGGTTTGAACTAAGGTTCTAAAAATCGCTAGGCAGGGGGTGAGTAGGGGACTAGCGCCCAGAGGCCTAGGGCCCCGACCTAGGCGGTTTTTTTTTTTTTTTTTGTATTATAATTTATAAAAGTTAAGCATAATAGGATATGAATTACTACGAGTCAAAGCCAAAAATATGCAAAATGTATAAACATGGAAATTAAGCATAATAGCATATAAATTACTGAGTAATTAAAACTCAACATCCTCTTCTTACTGTTCTCATTCTTCTCCAAGCATAATAGGCTTAATAGCATAGAGTTCATTAAAAAAAAAATTTAAGCATAAATTCATAATAGCATAACATAAAGTTCCATCCATAGAGCGCAAGGTTGAGGAACAAAGAGTCTGCGTCACGCGAGTCAGTCTGTCTACCTAAAGTCTTAATTTTTTTGAATTTGAAATAAAAAAATCAAAAAATTAAATTTAAAAAAAAAAAAACCAGACGCCGCCTGCTCCCCACCCAGGCTGCCCAATGGCCGCCAAGGCTCCTAGCCGATTATTTTCTTCGCCTACTCATTAGTCCGGGCGTTTCCCAACTGCCTAGGCCGATTTTTAGGACACAAGTTTGAACTAAATTTGTTGGGAGAAGCAAACAAAAATTGAACAACAAATAAAAGATAACGATGATTTTTTTTTAAAATAAGGTTTTAACCCAATAAAATCTGGAACAAAAGTCTTCTTCTCAACTTACCAAAAAAACATAACTTACATTGCTCATAGAAAATCAAAAGAAAAAATGTGATGATACTCAGCCAGTGCATATCTTGCATCAGTCTCTTTCAAATTCAAAATAACCAGACGAATATCTAGACAAACATATGATTTCCATTGAAAAATCTAAAAATCCATTCTGAAAATTTGAAGAGATAATCCATTTGACTTACCAGTTCATTTAGATCAGCATGCAATATCTTGAACGAATTTTCTGCATTATCGAGTTCCTTTTCTAGCTGCTGGGCAGTATGCTCCTCCTCTTCAATCTGACCTACCAAGTAAGTTATCTGTGTTGCCAATATGAATGTCACTGCTTTTACTGGAGAGAGGAGAGAGAAATGACAGTAATTTACAAGAGCAATGCAATCATCATATAAAAACATTCAACTGTATCATTTTTTCTAATTATTTGAGAAGATTTAATTTCATTGCCAGAAAGTAAAAACTAATCAATACCATGTAAGCCATGAAAAAAAAGACAAACAAGAACAAAAACAGGCAAACACCAGCCCCTCTGCACCATACCTCAAGGAACCTTCGAGGTAACAAATGCCATCTACATCTGATACAATCTTGTCGTATCGAGGTTGAATACTTATAAATTAAATGATAAATTGGTTCTATCGAGGGAACCACAACTTCCAATGAGTTCGAGGAAACTCAAACCTCCCAAAAACACATTTGTGCTGATAAAATGTTCCAGACCCTCAGTTTCATTGATTTTAACTCTTTAAATTGAGTTTTTACATAACTAACACTCATGCATGAACCACTTACAATTAAATGCCATAAATTGTGGAACACTACAACAAACTGGAACTAAACCTAATAACTAAACCAGAGACCCATTGACCAAATTACCCTTTAACTCCTAGTTTATAGCCTAAAGTATGTACATAACATTCCCACCCCCTTAAAAACAGCCTTGTCCTCAAGGTTGGATATTTAGGCCATAATGCATTGCAAACATCTATTTTCCACTTGCAAGATCATATTTCTTGAAAAATCCCATTCCAATCCTTCCACGAACTCTTCCGATGTAATTGCTATAATAATTCAGCAATGAGCAAATTTCACATAGTTGCGGCAACCAAAAAATAATTTTTCTGGCAATGTTGTTCTATGCCTTCCCAAATTGGTTTGATATATGAAACTTTACTTAATCCAACGGTAGACGATGCTTGTTCATGGTTGACTTGAGATTATTCTATGAATATTGGCAAGAAATCTCCAATGTCAAATGAGATATGCTTTGAAACTTAGTACGGATTTCTTCATCTTTTTCTTCAAATATATCAAAGAAATCATTTAAGTAGCACCCCTCTTATTGCCAAAACTCTTTCAATGATGCATGATATGCATTAATAGCACATGTTGTTTGAAGATTAGCAATCGTAGCTTGACACTCTTTCAAAATTTGTGCAACATCTTCCCAATCTTCTTTGTTGAACATTTTTTTACCCAACCAATAACAACAAAATGGATCCAACAAAGACGACAATATGAAAATGGCAATGAAGGAGCCAAAGATTGAACGGCTCTGATACCAAATGACATGATCTTGTCGTATTGAGGTTGAATATTTTTAAATTAAATGATAAATTGGTTCCATCAAGGGAACCACAACCTCGAATGAGTTAATTTGAGGAAACTCAAACCTCCCAAAAACACATTTGTGCTTATAAGATATTCCAAGCTCTCATTTTCATTGATTTTAACTCTTTAAATAGAGTTTTTACATAGCTAACACTCATGCATGAACCCACTTAAAATTAAATCTAATAGATTGTGGAGCTACAACAAAGTGGAACTAAACCCAAAGAACCAAATTACCTTTTAACTCCTAGTTTATAACCTAAAGTATGTACATAAAAACATCAAAACATCTGATTAGGAAGGCCAAGCAATGGGACTTCAGCTAGGACGGAAGCGAGGCTCAACTGCTCATTTAATCAACACGGAGTTGGATTTCCAATAACTGGTTGGAAGCGGCCTGATGGCACTTTACATAGCTTGTTCCTTGTCCAAGGTGCTTGGGCTTAGACGTGGACGAGGGAGAGTCTGGATGAAGGGTTGGAGGACATAGAGATAGATATTTAGGCTACTGTTAGATGTCTGTAGTTTGCCCTGATGTGTTTTGCTTTGTCTTTGTTTAGTTGCTTAGCTGTTAGTCGGAATGCAAAGTGGCTAATAGACCTATAGATGTTATAATAATCACACAAGGACCCTAGAAAGGGAATAAAATGAATTATTAATTTCCTGTAAGGAGAACTAAAGAATGCTTGTCAATTTGGTATAGTTGAAAAGCAATGTCCAAAGTTTCATTACATCGAGAATCGTGACTCTGGATTCCATCTAACTAATATTGGGATTGGGTGGAGTTTATTATGATACATCATAAAGAACATTAAGAACATGTTTGGTGGCAGAAAATTTAGTTCTTAAAAAGAATGGTGAAATTGAGGGGGGCAGCACCGCAGCAGAGAAAGGGAGAATAGAGGAGGAGAGAAAAGAGGAAGTGAGTCGGGGATGTTAAAGGTGACCTTCCATCAACCATTTGTGTAAGAATTAGATTTGTCTCTCCTTCCTCAAATAATTTTATTCCCATATTCTGTAGAAAGGTTGAGACTTTGAGTCTCAACTGTTTCCTGAGAATTGGATACTCGACAGACAAACACGCCTCTATTTTCTTTATCTCTACTCTCCCTCTATTATTCATTGTATTCCCTAGAATTATTTTCTGGCTAGCTAAAATTTCTTCTCAAATCGGGATCAATGGATTACCTAAGAAACCAAGTTATAAATACCAAGACTCATCTCCTAAATGAAATTAATTCATGCCATAACCAAATGACACTGGTCGAAAATACATGAAAAAATGATAAGATCAACAATAATAGAGAAACTGACAAATCTGTCCTTGCTAAAATTGCAGTACCTCATCCTCATCCTCGGCTTGGGATCGACTTTCCCGAACACGATCAACAAGCCATTGAACAACAGGATAAACCCCATCATAGTCAAGGTCCTTAATTTGATGAGCTTGGATAGAATGTGGACATCCAATTGATCTCAAAGCCGCTTCAATAACTTCCCCAACTTTACTGCACCCCAAATTCAATAAATCAAATTCAGGCTCTCTCTCAGTAATTTCAGTGAACAATTAGCCTACAAAGCATCAACACACCTCAATTTCTAAAACCCATAGTGTCAAATTCCAAGAACTTGCTAATCCTGATCTATTTCTTCGAATTCAAAGCAAGAAATGAATTTGATTGAACAAATGAGCTGACTAAGCAAGAGAGAGACTCACAGTTTGTCGAGTTGAAAAGCGAAATTTGGGTCGGAGAGGAGTTCGAACTCGGGCCCCAGAGAGTGGGTGGCGGAGATGCACCAGACGAGGCCGCTGGCGAGTGTGTCCGCTGCCGATACGGTAGCGTTTTGGGGTTCGGTATAGCCGGCTGTTACGAAGAGGTCGAGAATCCGTTTATCAAGTGGCTTTGACGGATCCAACATTTTCTTCTTCTGATTTGTTCAGTGGTCTTTGGCTTGGAGTAAGATAAACAAAAACAAGTGAGGGTAGGGAATCAGGATTTGCAGGTTTTATAATCGGGATGACGTGGCATCGTTAGATGAGTTTTTTGTAACCTCAAGATACATATAAATACTTTGGAAATTTCATCGTTCTTTTAGGATCACGCCACGTTACCATGGTTACAAAACCTGATTGCAAAAATATGATTTCCTAGCATTTTCGAACAAAAACCGAATAGAGATTGGTCCCTCGCTCCTTTGAGTACCTCACATAGAGGACTAGCTCAATCTCAACCATTGATGTGCTTTGAGATTTCGGGTTACAAATCTAAGGAAATTGTTCTCGCTGTGAAATCTAAAGTCCGCGTTTCATACACCTCGACTACTTGATATATGTTACATTCTATCTTTTATGTAAGCTTGATGGCAATTTACCATAATATCATAGTTTTAATTCGAAACTTTTTAGTTTTTAGAGATGATGACAATTTAATAGTCTTCTGATAAATTTAACAGGTTCTATGAAAAAGATTAGAATATGTTATTTAGAGCATTAAAAGACTTGTTAATTCATTCACTAAAGTTAGCATTAACAATGTCATTATTAGTTAGCCAATTTGAGTGACATACAATCAGGGTTGCCCATGAGAGTAAAGCCATCAAAGAGTCTAGATATATGTGTGTATTTAGGTGTCACTTTGATTTAGAGGTAAATGATGAGTTGATTGAGAAAAATATTATCTTAAAAGCATGCCAAACTACAAAAGTAGTTTACAAATTAGAAGAAAGGGACGGAACCAAAGATATGTTCAAAATGACAAGAAGTTTCCTAAAACTTCACTGATGAACTTTTAGAAATAAACCAATCAAAGAACATCTAAAGCACATACTTCTTCACAAAGGATCCTGCAGCATCACTGGAGACTAGAGTGAGTGAGAGAGTATATCATCTGACTTTGTTTTCCTGGACTTGGTATTTATTTTCTGTGACTTTGGTTATGATGTTTTTATAGTTGTGAAGTACTTAATTGCAAATGTGACTTACGTAATCTTCCTGCGAAATGTAAGTTTACAAAATCCATTTTGCAATTTAGGCCAAATTCTACTACTTTATCAATTAAATTTTTTTTATTTTATAACTTTTTTTTAATTTGGTTAAACAATTCATGTGCCTCAAACATCAGCCGATATTAATTAGGAGCAAGAGAATGTCATCAAAATGTGTTACAGATTAGGGATATTTGTAATTTCCATATGAAATCAAGGCTTCGACAATGTTATTCATTTGCAAATTGTTTTAATCCTTTCTTGTGAAATAAAGATATTACGTTTGATAAGAGCAAAAATAAAAACATCAACAACGCCAAAAATACTTTTTACAACCTATTGAATCATGGTGTGGCATTGACCAAATATTCAGACCTACACGATAACCAACCCAAAAAAAGACTCTTAGTCACCCTAGCACCACTCATTCTTATACAAATGCCAATAATATTAGTACCATGGTTAAAATTCAATCCCAATACATCTTTACTACCTCCTCCAACAATGTACATTGTATTTATACTAATATAACTATGTTACAATAAAAACACGTCTAGCCAGTTTATATCAAAATAAATTGTAAGCTCGGCCTTCTACGACATTGCCTCTTATCAATTCATACTTCATAGTCTTGAATTTGGGTTCCAAGATTTGGTCAATACCACACCATGATTATGTCTTAGATCTGTTTTGGGGAATGCTTGGATGAATATTACTCTACATTTGTTCTTCCATGGGCTGTTATTGGTGATTTCAATGCATTATTATGTGCTAAAGATAAACAAGGGGAAAGACCTCCTTCTGAAAGACAAACCAAGCCCTTTTTCTTATTATATAGCATGTCATAATCTCATTGATCTTAAACCCAGAGCAATATCCTTTACATAATGCTCAAACAGAAGAGTAGGTTCACATAAAATTCACGAAAACTTAGATAAACTTTGCTCAAGTTAGACAAACCAAGCCTTGCATAATCATGGAAAAAAAATTTTGATTCTTTAATATGTGGTGGAGACTATTCATGTAAATATCTAATTCAATCTACTTGGGAATCTCGATAACAACCCAACACACCAACTTTAGTGTTGTCTAAACTTAATAAACTAAGTCATGATCTATCTAAATGGAATAAAAAAAAAATAGCACTTGGAAATGTTTTTGAGAAAATTAAGATGGTCACCGACCAAATTCAACATCTAAGTGAACAATGTAGGACTAACCAGGATGAGATCGATCTTAGAAATTTAGAAAACGAACTAGATGATCTTCTCCTAAAAGAAAAGGACTTTTGCAGGAGAAAGAATTTTATCAGGAGAATGAAAACGAGGGATAATGAATGTTGTCCAGTCCTTCATCAATAGCAAAGCACATAAACACTTACATCATTGAGTTCTATAAGTCCACACAACCACATATTTCTGAAAATACTAAATCTTTTTTGTAGTTGCATTCTCAAGAGGAAAAAAAATCCCTTGTCGATATCTTTTCCACTGATGAATTTTTCAAAACTCTCCCACTTGTGCAAATGGCCTCAAATAGCTAACCACAAATTTGGAGGTCTTAATATTCTTATCATGAGTGTTAAGCATCAATAAAATGGATGTAGTTCTTGTAACTAGAGGAAGACACAGTGGAAGCATAACCCCATAAGTCTGTATGGATGAGTTTTAATGGTGTGTTGTACACAACTGATGAACTAGGAAATGGAAATCTATGTATCTTTCCTAAACAACATGAAGAACAAAAGACAGATTCATTTTTGTTTGAAACAGAAATGTTACATTTGCTAAGGATCTTATGAACAAGTGTCAATGACGGATGGCATAATCGAGCATGCCAGAGGTACAAGGATGAAGAAACATTTGTTGAAGCTGTATTGACTGAAGATCTTGAATTTGAATAAGAAGAATTTAACCCTGGTATGACTGAATCAACAAGAGGTGTATATGGAAAAACATATAGACCATTGTTAAGTCTCCCTTCCAATAGAATCTGATTGGTGACCTGATCCTTAACAAAACAAAGATTAGAATGAAACTCAAAAAAGACAACATTATCTTTTGCAAATTTTGACACACTTAACAGATTTTTAGTGAGTTTAGGAACTTGAAGAACACTCTTAAGTATCAACTTTCTTGAAGAGTTTAATGATTGTAAAGTGGACTGACCAATGTTTTGAATTTGTAGCCCAGTACCGTCCCCAACAAAGAGATGTTCATTGCCATGATAAGGAGCAGAAGATGTCATGTTCTGAGTGTAGGGAGTGCAATGATTTGTTGCACCAGAATCAGGATACCACCTACGATCAGATGGTGTAGAAAAAATAGCAAATGTTTGCATCTGAGATTCAGAATCAGTTCCCCAAGTAGGTTCAGGAGATTGACTGGAAGAAGCAGAGAAAGCATTACGAGATGCTATATTTGCTTGCTGGGAAGCTATGTTCGAAGACGAAGTCTGCTGAGATGCCATGCTTGAACTCCATGGATTTGGAAGATTATTATCAAATCTATTGTAGCACTTGAAAGCTAGATGACCAATCTTCCCACAATTTGGCACTGAGGCCGATTAGTTTGATAACCAGGGGTCTAAAACCTCTCCCAGATCCAAATCTTGCACTTCTGAATGAGAAGGAATTAGTTGGAGATCTGAACTGAGGTCTCCAAGCATGTGGATTTGAAGTAAAGGATCTAGGAGAAGGTTTGTATGAACTGTGAGCAACATTTGCAGAGCTAGATACATCAAGATTCTTCATATGTTTCTCAATTCTTGATTCTTGAGCAAGTAAGAGTGATTCAATCTCTGCTACACTATATGAATCTGATCTAGAAGTCACTGATACTATAAATGTATCATATGTTTAATGTAATCCATCAAAAAATGGCATTAATATGGTCTTTAGGAGAAAGTGGATGGCCTACTGAAGCTAACTGATCAATGATGTTCTTTATCTTCAGTAGGTATCCATTAATGGAGAGATTTCCTTTCTTGAGATCATTCTGTAGTTGAGTTCTAAACTGAGAAATCTTAGCAACAGTTTGAGAATTGAAGAAGACCTCAAGAATCTTCCAGATGTGTTCAGAAGTTTCACAACCAACTAACCTTGTGAGTAATGACTCAGTCATGAAAGAAAGAAGCCATGAGAAGAGCAGTTGATTCTGTTGTTCCCAACTAATAAACATTGGATTGACATTATTGTGAGCTTCATCTTCATCAGATAGAAATCTTGGTGGAGACGAATCTTTTTCAATAAACCTCTGTAGTTTGTGACCTCTGATTGTTGTTAATACTTGTTGTTTCCACAACAAGTTGTTGTGTTCATTTAATTTGACAGATAGAGCATGAGTGAACATTACTGGTTTACACTCTGTAATGGTAGAATTGCTGAGATATGCAGCATTTGAAGAGGTTGAATCCGCCATTATCACTACTGATTGAGAATAAGAAAGGAAAAGGGGAAAGAGCAATGAAGTAGCTCTAATACCATGTTTACTTCTAAGAGAAGATATGAGCAAGAATTTATTGTGTTTCATTGATCTAAAATGTTCATTATACATTGCTTTATATAGGCATCCAGACAACTAAAATAGCTGTCAAAACAGACTGACAACTATAGCTAACAACTTAAGCTAATAGACTCATATTGCTAAGTATGCTTAACATTTTTATTTTTATTTTAATCTCCCAAACCCTTTGGAACTTAGTATCTAACCCAACAAACCCAAAATCACAGCTCCTAAAAAATTATATTTTCCTCAGAATACTTTGGAACACGATAACTTAGGTAAATAACACAGCTCTTTCCTTGCCAAAGGAATTAGAGATGCAATTCCTTACTTCGAAGAAGGTTCTCAGTGGCAACTAGAATTTGGACAACTCCTAAATCCATGGACTGATACTTGGCTGGAACCAAACCTTTGTCTTGGTCAATTCTTACAACACCAACCGCCACAAAATCTAATCGAAAATGCTAGGAAACAATGTTTTTGTAACCATGGTGGCGTGGCCTTAAAAGAATGATGAACTCCCCAAAGTGTTTATGTGTATCTCGAGGTTGTAAAAAACATTCTCTAACGATGTCACATCATTCTGGTTATAAAACATGGTTGCAAAACCTGGTTCCCTAGCCTCACTCAAATCTAAATAAGTTATCATCCAATAGCTATAGAAGTTGGAACACCCTCTTCTTCACTACTACTTTAATGATGACTTATATAATCGAATCACAAACAAGTTTCAAAACCCTTCCAATAGAGAGGATATGCCATTATGGATCCTAAACAAAAATGGTAATTTCTCAGTGGCTTCAGCTTATAAATTTTATAGATATGAAGGTATGAATGACCATGTCAACCCAAACACAAATAATATTACAAATAAACTTATTTCTTTGACTTGGTCATCTCAAATTCCAGAAAGAAATAAAATCCTTATGTCGAAAATATTAACAAAACTGCTACTCACAACTAATAAACTCGTAAGACACCATATTCATGTTGATGATGTGTGTGGTATTTGTGGTCAGTTAATTGAGACAGATACATTTTTTTTCATTGTCATTTTGCTTTCCAGGTATGGATGTTGTCCCTTACCCAATTTGATTGTCATCTAATCCTTTGTCTACTTTCTCCCAGTTCCTTCAATTCTTTATATTGCAATCCAAATAAACATGTTATACTCTTATGGAATGGTTTCAAATGTTTGTTATCATCATTAGCAGTCTATGGGAGATTAGAAATGAATTCATTTTCAGTCAAATGAAATGGAACATTCCAAAAGCTAATCTCAAGATTAGGAAAACCATTGGTTTGTGGAAGAAACACATTTCTAGTCAGGTGCAAGATCAAAATCTGCTCCAAAGCAACATGGAATGGTTTAATGAGGAAGTAATTATCAGCAATGCTTCTTCCCCAAACAACAATGGATGGATCACTATTGAGATAGCAGTAATTTCCGGCTGTCCTCATTGCAAAGGAATGCTTGTAGCAGGGAAGGCTTCAGACAGTGATGGTCACCCAAACAAGTTTTGTTAAGATCATTGAGAAGACAAATGACGATGACAGATTCAACCAAACCCATGCAGCCTCGACAGCATTGGAGCAGACCATTATATCGATTGCAGAGCAGAGTTGGACAAATGAGGACCCAGACATACAGTTTAGTAATCTGGACCCAGACAAGTTAGACGAGTTAGACAACCACAACAACCTTAGGGAGATACTGGCGCGCACATAAACATTATGAAGATCCACGTGTTCGAGTTCAGTATCTCGAGTAAAGTGTCATGAATAAATATGAGTATATCTTGAACAAAAGAAAAGAAAAATGTTGCCTAATATGCAAACAAATTGTTTCTCTTCGTAAATATTAATTTCGATATTTCACAATGTTTAATGCATAAATGTTAAATGAATTCAACATGAAGAAAAGTGTTTTGATTAGTTCGCATTTTGTATGCTTTATGAAAGCAATTTTTAGTAGTGTTCTTTCTCTAAATAAGATTAAATGGAAGAAATATTTCTTAAGAAAATCAATTTTTGAAGCTTTGAGCCTAAAAAACTTTCAAACAAACGAAAAGAAAAGTAAAGACACTACCCTTAAACAACTCTTTTTTTTTCCTACATGATTCCATTCTAATGGTTTACCCATATCCAGCTCAACATATAAAATGGAGAACTCCACCATAACATTGTTACACCCTAGCATAAACTTCCAATGAGTTTCCAGTGTAGTTGGTAACGAAGTAATTTAGATATATAGTCATAGTAATCAAATGGTCGGTACCAGAAAGAGTGTTGTTGATCAATGAACTCCTTCGGAGCTTCAACCATTGTTCCCTCCTCTGCTGTCATAAATAATGCGTACTGATCATTATCTCCATTCATCATAACCTTATGCTTTGCTGCATGAAGTCTCCCATTGCTCCATGCCTATATGATCAATATCCAAAATTTTCAATTAAATTTTCCTTAGTTAAGATAACATCTTAATTATATAAAAGGTTATAAATGTCACCAAGTTGTTGTAGTATAGTGGTAAGTATTCCTGCCTGTCACGCGGGTGACCCGGGTTCTATCCCCGGCAACGGCGAATTTTTTTTGCTTGACCATTCTGGCTTAGAATGGTCAGGATGCCTTTACAAGTATGAGGCACCAGGCCAACCATGGCCGAGTCATCCTCAGGAGGAGGAGCTTTGTATTTCATCAACTGGAAAACTGTCTTACTTGCTTCCACATTGCATTCGCAGTGTTTCCCCACTCCATAGCTCTCAAACACCATTTTTAGTATTATCAACTCTAGGTCTACCAATTTTCTTCCCAGTCATTCAATGGTTTCATTTGATACAAATACAAAAATAAGTTCATTCAAGTTGTACAATAACCGCAAAATTTAAAAATAATGCCTACATGTACAATCAACACGTATTTTCTTACAAATGAAAGGGTTGCCTTCTAGCCACGAGTTTTGTGAAGGCCTGAGCATCATGAACCATGGGGTGACATCATTGAGGCCAATATTCTCGTACAATGGGGCTTGTGGTGTGTTGGGCACTAGTCCATCTAGAGAAGCCAGGCCAGGCACGTCATGGAGCCTCAATACCCTCCATCATTCTAGAGATCCTCATAAATCCATTAATCGAACACAAACACACACACATAGCCCTCTGGCACTAGAGGCATGGTTGGCGCTCTAGAATTGGGAGTTGGGCACATACCCGAAATACGGTTTAGGGGTAGAATTATATGCCTTGGTCTCAACGGGAAGATCAAAGACTTGAACATGTCTTCATGTAACTCTGAAGGCTTCTTATCATATGCAACTTGAAAGCACCTATAATCTTCACGAGCGTCAACTACTTTGCTGCACGAATCTTTCCACCCATCACCCCCTTCTTCTGAACCTTTATTGAAATCAAGAAATGGGATTTCAGTCCCAACCGTCTTCAAAGCCATCTTGATCTGGAAGTGATGTGATGATGATTTATTTCACTCCTTCAAATATTTATAGATGAGTCAAAGATCCATAATTTTTTGTTGATTTTGAGAATGACAAAAGATTATTTATATCATTGTTAAAATAAATATGAATTGTCATGTCTCAATTACCATGATCTTGATTGGAATTTGGAATCATAAGGGTGGGTGCCTTTCAGTGTTCTAAAAATCGGTCTAGGCGGCCGCCTAGGCGCTAGAAGGTGGAAAACCGCCTAGATTAATGGCTGGACGGGCAGTCTGGGCGGGATCTAGGCGGGTCTGGGCGGGATCTAGGCGGCCTAGGCGGGGTCTAGGCGGTCTGGGCGGGGTCTAGGCGGTCTGGGCGATTTTTATATTTTTTTAATTTTTTAATTTTTTAATAAAGCTGATTGTGTTCTTATTTTATTTTTCTTTCCTATTTTTTAGAAATAAACTATTTATTGTTTTTTATTCAGTATATATCTAAATGTAGCAAAGGATGATTACTTAATGAAATTCTCAAATGATCTGCCGGTACCAATTTTACTAATGTAGATTTTATCAAACATAACTGAGGTTATTCATGCAATTTGAAGAAAAATAAAAGAGTACACAAATTCAAATTTATATAAAGTACCCATCATGACCAACTTCAGTCATTTGAGTTTTAATAAATTTTGTTCACGATTGTTAATTTTTCATGTTTTTAAATTTTGCATATGTATATTGGCATTAAATTGGATGTAATTGATAAAGTATTATGCTTAACTTTTGTAAATTATTAAAGTTATAATACAAAACCTAAGACCACCTAGGCCCCTGGGCGCGAGGCACCTGCTCGCCGCCCGCCGCCCGCCCAGCGCCTAGCGATTTTTAGAACACTGGTGCCTTTACAGTGTGCTAAAGAACAGGACGCCAATTCATATAAATACGTAGCGAACTATGTAAATATTTGCTAAGTCATCAATAATTAATTGTCACTTTTTGTTTTTATGATTAGGATGTTGGATTGAGAAAGTTTTGGAACTTCTTCGGATCCAAAACTATTGAAAATTTATGTATTTTCATATTTATTGTATAAGTAAATTGTACATTATGTAAACTAATTACATAAGGTCATTTGAGCTTAAAATTACTTGAGTCACATATCTAATATGTAAAGTAATTTTAGCTTGTTTATATACAATGGCTCGGATCGGGGTGAGATGGGACAAGCTTGGTTCGATTTCTTACACTTTTTGGACAAACAATCTTAACTATTTCAGTTAGGATTGTCGTACGTCTCCAGACCAGCAGGTGTGCTTGGTCATTTGTGTTTTGTGTCTTCTCCTGCTACTGCTTCATTTCACTTATTTGTTCGCATGAATTTCTAGTCTAGTGCATTAGGACGCATAAACATATCTGTTGTATCTTGGGAGACTAATGACCATAACGTTGCACCGAGATGGGTCAAATATTGTCTTAAGGACATTGCTACGTATTCTTCCTTTCTAATTCTCTTTCTCTGTTACAAATTGTTTCCAACAATCTTAAGACAATAATATTCTACAATCTGTATCAGTCTCGGAGTATGTTTACAACTCTAATCAAATACATCCAGAGCACATCACTCTGGTCAAAAGATGTTTGATTTATCAAATACATCCAGAGCACACGACTCTGGTAAAAAATGTATTTGGTTTTATTTACTAACTTCGAATCTGTTTCAACTACGGTTTCATACAGTAAAATTTGTACAAAAATATTAAATATACTTTTTTGTACAATACATTTTATTTGTACAATTAATTTCAACATATTGTTTTTTACAGTAAGTTTTAGAGCCTACATTATTTTAGAGCTCTATCAATATTACTGTTTTTATTACAGTAATTTGTACAAATTAGATACAGAGTTTATAAACTTTAGAACTTTGATTAAGATATTGTTTTTACTAGGGGTGGCACTACAAGAAATCTATCTTTTACCAACAAAATTATTGCTACGAAAATTGATTTCCTTGTTAATATTGTAGCATTGTCAACGAATAAAAAATTTCCTCGAAAAAGCCATAAACTTGTTACTGTTTTCCAACAAAATATATTTTGTAGGAAACATTCCTTGTTAAATAGGTGGCGGGAAACATTCCCTCCAAACCCAATTTCTCGCCAAATTGATTTAACAATGAAATTATTTTTTTTGCCACAAAATACTTGTTCCTTGGTAATTATGACATCATCTGGAATGAAATATTTTGTTGCTAAAAAAGACTAATTTTAACAACAAATCACTTTCCTTGTTAACGAATATTAAATCTTATTCATCCATCTTTAGTAAGGAAATATGTTTTCATAGACAATAATCACATTATTAGTAATGATTCCATTCGTTGATAATATTAAATCTTATTAAAGCTCGTTTATTAATTTATAGCAACAAAGTAATACTTGTCACACTATTGGCAACATTTTTTATTTTGTTGGAAACAATATCTTTTTAAATGAAATCTTTGTAGCTATGAAATAAGATTTTGTTGGTAATTATAACATTGTTCGTAACAAATTGTTTTCTAGGTAAAAACTGATAATTATTTTCATGAAAATTTGTTTCTCATTAAAGTTTACTAACTATTTCATAGCGACAAATCATTATTTTGTTGGAAATTGGTATACTCATTACAAAAAATGTTTTATTTACTAACAAATTTTATTTTCCTTGTTAACATGTTACTATTTCTAACAAAAATAAATTTCATTGAAAAAACCATAGAGTTGTCACTTTTTGTAACAAAATCTATTTTGTTGGCAACTTTTCTTTGTAAAGAGGTGGCGAAAAATATTCATTCCAAAACCAATTTCCCACCAACATTATTTAGCAACAAAATATTTCTATTTCGACAAAATTTTAGTTTGTTAGTTATAATGACGTCATTTACAACAAATTATTTAATTGCTAATAAATATTAATATTATTGACAAACATTTTCTTAGTAAATGCACTATAACACTTTTTTGTGTCTCTTCAACAATGAAACTAAATTTTCTCTAGTTAATTACCACGTTATTGCAACGATTTATTTGGTTACTTATAATGAAATTTTTTTTATGAATTTTTTTATATATTTAAAGCTCCTAGTTTCTTTATAGTGGAAAAATATCAATTCGTTGAAATTTTTTATTAGTAGCATTGATATTATTTCATCTGAAAAATCAAATAAAATTTATTTAACAATACAACATTATTTTACTGTTAATTATAATATTAATGGTAACAATTTATTTCGTTGCTAAATATTGATAAAATTTTCATGAACTTTTTTCTTATTAAGGCTCATTTTCTTATTTACAACAATTTAATTTTATTTCATTGGGTATATAACCAATTTCAATAACATATAGCATTGAAATGCTATTACTATTTTGTTGCTAATTATAATGGTGTTATTGTGAAATTTTTTCCATTGCTAAAAGTGGTAGATATTTAACATAAATCTTATAATCATGAAAATATTTAGTTCTAATTTATAGTGACGAAATATTATATATTGGTCTCTATTATATACGTAGCAAAGATTTTTTTATTGCAAAAAATGAGTAATTTGATTTAATAAGCTATAAAGTTGCTTCACACAACACAATTATTCAAATAGCTCAATTGGTAAATATTGCAACAGATTTTACTATAGGTCAGGAGTTCTCCCGTTGAGCCTAAAAAAAAATATTATATATGGAATTCCATAGTGGGGTCTTATCATCGAGAGTGGTGTCCTTAGAGTTTGGGACCTAGATTAGGTCGTCTCTTAAACAACTTTAATATATAAATTTTTTATTGAAAATAATTTCCTTGGTAATTGCTAATGATACCGATGACAACTTTCATTGATATTCATGCATTTTACCAACGAAAAAGTTATATGATAAAGGTTGTTACCTTTGCCAACGACAATTTTAAGATTTTTCGAGAAAAAAATTGTAGGTAAATAAAATAGTTCTTGCAACAAACAATTTGTTGGTAACGATATTTGATTTTTACCAACGAATTTCCTTGGTAGTTGTCAATATTACCAACAAAATATTTTCTTGACTTAGCATCCCTTTTATCAACAAAAACTGTAATTCCTTGGCAAATACCTTTACCTACGGGGATGCCTCCAGGAATCCACTAACGAATTTTTTTCTTGTTAAAAGTAGTTTTCAACAAAATTTTGAGTTTTGTCAAGGACATTTTTTCTTGAAAAATGCCTTAATTGTTGTAGTGTGGGAATGGGACGGGATGGATTTCATCCCTATCTCGTCCCGTTTGTTTGGGATCGAAATGGGATAGACCTCATCCTATCCCAAACAGGTTCGGAACGTGACGGAATGAGCATGTACTGAGCATGTACTAAATTTTGGATTGAAAATTTAACATGCAAAATTGAAAATTTTGGATTTACCAAATACACAACTCTAAGAACAACTATATAACTTTAAGCCATTGATTCTTATTTTCCCATTACATTAGCTTTTACTCCATTTTTTTTAGAACACTATTGAAAATAGCCATTTTTTTGTACATTGCTAACGAAAATGATCAATGGGTTTGTCATTTAAAAACTAGAAGAAGCACACATTGTTGTTGTCAAGAGTTACGAAGAGGAAAAAAAGAAGGGAGAGGGTTTTAGTTAGATTCATTATCCAGGTGAGTCGCATGGAAGCTTGTGAGAATAAAATAATAATATCAATAAATAAAACAAATAAAAGTCATGTCAACAAATAGTTTCATACTACATATTTCATATTAAATATTAAAAAAAATTGGTTCGGGACAGGATGGGCGGGATTGAAAATCTTCATCCCGATCTTATCCCTCTCTAGATCGGGATGAGATTGATCAATCCCAACAGGACCCCAAAAAATCAGGACGAGATGGGATGCCCACCCCTAGTTTTTACAATACTTGGTTTAATTAAATTTTTAGTGTGATAGACTTTGTTTTATTTGTATTATTACTCATAACAAATAAATTGTGTGTTTCGGTGTGACAAAAGAAATATGAGAGATAAAAACGAAACTAGTTTGATTGTTGGGGTGACCTCTGGAGTCACAAAAGTTCTTGCTCATGATAAGCCAGAGAAATTCAAAGGAGTTGATTTAACACAAGGCAGAGCAAGATGTTGTTTCACTTAACAAAATTGGATTTGACAAAGTTTCTTACCGAAGATGAACCAAAGCCAAAAGATGGAGAAACTCAAAAAAGTCACAAAGAAGTGTTCTTTGCGATTGACGCTTCGAGGCATTCTGACTTCCTTTGCCGAAATTATGTGTTGAATTCACTAGATGAAGTTTTATACAAAGTCTATAGTACTATTAAAATTGCTAAAGAATTGTGGGGTGTTTTGGAAAAGAAATACAAAAGAGAGGATGCTGGACTAAAGAAATTTCTCACTGATAAGTTTATGGATTACAAAATGGTTGATTCTAAGACATTCATTCTTCAGATCCAAGAACTCCAGATTCTCATTCATAAGATGCATGTCGAAGGCTATATCATCAGCGAATATTTTCAGGTCATTGATATTATTGAGAAGCTCCCTCCCAATTGGAAAGATTTTAAGCACTACTTAAAACACAAGCGCAAGGAGATGAGTCTTGAAGACTTAATCATTTGATTAAAAATTGAGGAGGACAGGCGAGGAACAGACAAGCGCACACCGGTTGAAACAAAAGCACATGTGATTGAGAGTTCAAAGCAACATAAGAACTCTCATAAAAGGAAACATTATACCAATAATAAGGGGAATGACATTAACTCCAAAGTCCATGCAAACTTTAAAAGGTTCAAAGGCACTTGCTATGTCTATGGCAAGAAGGGTCATCTTGCAAAGGATTCCCGACATCGCAAGGATGAAGACAACGAAGGCAAGTCATCTCAAACCAATTTGTCAGAAGCTCTTGCCTGTCTTATTGAAAGGTTACAAATCACTGCAAATGTATCTGGAGTTAACTTTGTTAATCATCCTCGAACATGGGGGGTTGACACTGGTACCACGTGCCACATCTACAGTGATAAATCCATGTTATCAACTTATGAGAAGTTGAATAACTATGAAAAGGTCTTCATGGGGAATGAATTTATCTCAGCAATAGAGGGAAATGAACTGTGGTATTAAAGTATATCTCAGGCAAGAACGTCACAATGAAAGACATCATATTCTAGAGATTAGGAAAATTTTAATCTCTAGTTCTCTTCTGGCAGAAAATAATTTTAAAATAGTTTTTGAGTCAGGAAAATTTTTCATGTCCAAAAAGTGTGTCTGTCATTACACCAAAATGGGTAATTAGTAACAGCAATATTTTTTAATTTGTAACTCTTGATTGTGTTACAAGTCTTGCAACCCAAAAAATGTTAGTAATTATTGACTTAAGTTACTAATAGTATTTTATAAATAATAACTTCTGCAACATTAATAATTTTTTAGTTTGTAACTCATGACCATGTTGCAAGATTTGCAACATAAACTTGTGTTACAAAATTATAGCAAGTTAAGTAATAAAAAAAATTAAAAATTTTCAAAATTAGAGATTCAGATCTCTCGAGCTCTCTCTCATCTCTCTCACTCACGATCTCCATATCCATCTCCATCTCCATCTCTCATCTCTCTCACTCAAAATCTCCATCTCCATATCCATTTCCCATCTCTCTCGAGATCTCTCTCATCTCTCCCACTCATGATCGAAGAATATTCCATTGCATATTTCAATCATTTGTATCCATCTGCATCTCTCGTGATCTCTCACCCATTTCCCTTTTGGATCCTCAGCGACACCGGAACGAGCGAGCTCTCAAAATTTGTAAATCTTCTTTAGTTTAGTCCATCGAACTCTCTCTCTTGTCTCTGCTTTTCACTTTCAGTGTCTCTTCTTGCCATGATTCATAGATTAGGTTTTCATCTAACTTCGATTAGTCTCTCTCTCTTGTTTGAATTCATCTAACTTCGATTTGCAAAGACATTTCTATGCCAAATCAAAATTAGTGTCTTAGAAAGAATGGCAAACTGAAATCACTTAAATTGAATAAGCAGATTGTGCACTCTAGATTTTTGTGCTTGTTTTTTTGTGGATTTAGGGTTTGTATCGAGTGAAGATTGACTAAGATGATTGTGCACTCTGAGTTGTTAGGTTTTTTTTGTTACTAGAAACTGATTTTGTGTTCATTTGGAGTAGATCGTGGGGCTTTTGGGCGTGGAAGCTACTGTTTGATTGAACTGATTTGATTTTTATTCGAGTAAAGACTGTTGCAGGTATTCAGCAGAAGGTGTTACCATTTGGTGATGGAATTTTTTGTTCTTACCATTTTATCTGTAATTTTCACTGATTTGATCTTGTTTATTACAAATCTAGTAGAAGAAGGTGTTGATTTGGTTGTGTTCATTACAAATCCAGTTGAAGAGAGAGTTGTTTTGATGTTTCGCTCACCATTTATTTGTTAAAATTGAGTTTTTCTCTTCTTGCCAGGTATTCCTTCGATCTTATATGATTTCTTCTTCTTTGCAATGGCTACTTCGTTCTAATAGTATTAGATTATCTATTTCGTTAATTTTTTTTATTTATTAAAAATCTCTGCTATGGAGAGGCAGCTATGGTATGCCAAACCTTAATTACTTGTCCCAAAACGGGATATAATAACAAATTGGTAAGGAAAAAACAGAAACTAGACAAATTTATCCTCTAGACTGACCAAACCCCTAGATCAATGCCTGTGCTTGCTGTTACTTTTCTTCATTCTAAATGATCTTTGAGGAAATACCTTGAAGTCTTTGAAGTAGTCATGGTCCATCGTTTTTTATGTTTTCATATTCCTCTTATCGAATCTTTTCGTTAATTGAATGTGGTCTATCTTTAAATATTCGGTGCTTCAATTACTACGGCGTCCACTAAAGTTTCGTCATCTTGTACATTACCCTCATCTACTGGAACCCCTACCTTCCGGCCATGCACCTTACTATCACCACCATTACGATCACTACTATGAACACGAGTATGAGCACCAACGTGAGCTCCACTGCCAGCGTGTTCAATCTGCGACCTGAAATTACAACTTGAATCTTTGACAATTTCTTGGCCACTATTCTCTGTTTTGTTCGGGATAGACATCCCTGTTTCATCGCCAACAAAACTGACCAACTTGATCTTATCCTGTGGCAAGACTGGACTAGAACCTGATTTGGGTGAAACAACATCTTGCGCCAAGACTGAACTCACTGATTTGGGTGAAACAACATGCTGCTCTGTTTTGGGCGTTGCATGCTCGGAATTAAGCAATGCATGCTCTACTTTGGACAACGCATGCTCTGTGTTGGGGACAAAACGCACCTGCTCTGATTTGAGCGAAACATTCTCGCCATTGTCAGCATGTATAACTGAATCGTCACCACTTTTCTCCCCGTTGGCAACTCGAGCAACATCTCTTTTTAAGATCTTAATTTGGCTGCTATTATTAAATGCACTCACCTCTTCAACATGAGGACTAACCGTCCTTGGGCTGCCTAAATCATCATGATTAATTATATCTCCAAGCTTGCCAATCGCATTTTCAATTTCTCTAGCTGTGTACCCCGCCTTAAGAAGACCTTCCTCCATTGTTTCTTGAGCGTCCATGTCACTGGCAGGCACCTTCTCCTTACTAGCCAATTGATTCTTTATTTGATTACCATCATCTTCAACATTGTTCTCCAAAAGAGTCTCGAATTTGTTTGACAACATTAAATTCACTGGATCTTTGGCCACTGGCTTCTCAACACCAACTCCCTCCTTGATTTCCTCACCCTAGTTATTCTTCGCGCCACTCGTTCCCACTTCTGAATTTGTAACTTTATTTTTGTTGACCATTAGAACATATTGTTGTTTAATGATTTTGGCTTCCACCTTTTGCTTCTCAGTCTGCTCTTCTTTCACCAAGTTGGGAGGTCTCACATTGCCCTTATAACCTAACTTTTTTCTGCAAACTTCCTCCTGATGCCCTATCAATGAACAATAATCACAATATTTGAATCCTGGGTATTCTATTTTCTGCCAGAAGTCCCTATTGTTAGCCCTGTCTATCCAAATTCTACTAGGTAGCTTTTCCGCCAAAGTCGTCTCCACGCAAACACTGGCGGAGCCTGGGTGTGATAAGCATCGAGTATGATCATCCATGCGCAAAAAACCACCAAAAGAGTTCATAATAGCTTTCAAAATAGGGGGATGAAATAAATTCAAAGGCAAGTTAGGCAACTCTACCCATAAAGGAACCGATATCGGATCTTTTTTCAGACTGAAACCATCATGCCAGCGAAAAGCTTTGAATCGAACTCCACGAATCAAAAAATAATCCCTCGAAAGAACTTTCTTCGCTTCCGCCTCGGATTGAAGGCGGACTAAAACGTGACGTTGATCGAGCAATCCTAGCGAGAAATCTCCTAGGATACCCCATGTTCTGTGAATTGAATCCCGAATATCTTCCAAAGTTGGCCTATAGCTAGAAAACTTTAAGACAATCACATGTTTCTCCATGAAAGCTTCCCCATGAACTTCATCCGATGCCGTAAGACCAATTGTCGGCTCCCCTTCTTTTCAGAATCTAGTTCCCTCAACATGCATATCTGAAACTTCATCTATCAAAAATTTTCCAAGGATCTGGGCGAAATAGGGCTTAGGACCCCCTTCCATGGCTCCCTCACTACCCATTGGGGGGAGAAGGTATATTGGCGGCTGGAGACGCCGACATACCAATCAAAGACATGGCCTAACCAGGCCCATGCCTAGCAACATCCAAAACAGGGAGTCCGGTCGTAACAGCACCAGTGAAGATCCGTCGTGGCGACGGCCTAGCGTGAGGCGAGGCTACGGCGTGGTGGCGGCCTAGTGTGACGGCGACCAAAGATCAAGCTTGGCGGCACCGCTTTTTCCTATTTTTTCAAACCCTAGCAGAGCGTTTCTCACCCTAGCAGTAGCTCTTCATTTTCGTTTTAAATCATATATGTTCATAATATGGGTTTTGTGTATAATAATATATGCTATCCCTTGTTTTAAATAATATATAATCCTATCTACATATAGAAAATCCATTAATCATTTTATCATTTGTGCTAGCTACCGTCTTTTGACAGGCGCTAAAGAGAGTGGATGTGGGATAATTAAGCAACAATTGTTTCTTAGGGGTATTTTAATTGGACAACACAAAAACTAAAAAAAAAGAACACTTCAAACCCCACTATTTTTAAGTGTTTGGGTTAGCATCGGAGGATTCTTCTTCTAAAACTACTTAAAACCCCAATTTTGGAAGCTTCAAGGACTCCATCGAAGATGACACAAACGTTGGATCTATAATAATAGAACAATATAACCATCTCCTTCCGTATAGCATCTAGTTGCCTAGACTGGTGCCTTGAGTACCAGTTTATTGTTTTCGACTTATTTTCTTTTCTTTTTATTTCCTTTTTTTTTTTTTTTTCTTTTCTACTTATTTTCATTAAATTGACAACATGTTTAGATGAATTTGAAATTGTTCAAGTAGCAAAATGGCAACTTGACTTGTCCCAAAATTTTGGTGATTTTTTGAAATGTTTGTTTAGTTGAATTGCGAAGTTCAGTTAATTTCATTTTAAACTTTTTTTTTAATCCCTTAACCCCTCCCACCCTAGATGCGGATTCGACCATGTGACCTAGTGATACCATCCACCACTGCTCAACCACTGAGCCATCACACCGTTGGCTTTTTAAACTCATTTCACCTTGTGGCTCATCACTCATTGAAATGTTTCAGAGTTTTGGACTTTAAACACGAGTCTAAAGGTCTAACTCTTGAGCGACTTCTTGTACAAAATGCGTACTAGTTCTCACGGTGGGCCGGCATTCTTGGTCTAGCCAAAAATCATTTTGGGTTTCAAATTGATAGTTGTAGAAAAAATAACTCAGCCCAAGTCCATAACATATCCGTGGTGTGTGATCGATGTATCCCAAGTTCGGAACAATGTTTGACAAAATACTATACATTTTTATCCATGAAGCATTGACAGATCGCTCAATAAGAAATTTTTTGAAGCACTAGTTGGTATGAATTGACAAAAGGGAATGTTTGGAGTATAACTATACAAGCTAGTTCTTACTGTAATTAGAGTAGTTTTAACGAAATACACCACTCATGAGAAAATGAGCATTTGACTAATACAGTCTGAGTACAACAAGTGGAAAATAAAAAAATAAAAAATAAAAATCCATGTGGAAATAGTGTTGCTAACTTCAAAATCAACCATTTTATTACGAGGGGTAAACCTTACGTAAGTTGGGGGCATCAGATTATTTAACGCATTTTATGAGTTGCGCCCCCACACAACCCACACAAAATTTATCCAAAATGCTTGGCTCTTTTATTGGCAATACTCTGTGATTTTTGTTTTTTGACATGTTATGTAGGAAATACATGTTTTCACAGTACATGCTAGTGATGATATTGTAAATGATGTTTATGGATAGAGATCAAAGAGAGTCATATTTGGTGGGAGAAGGTACAAGAACAAGATCCACATGACTCACCTTCTACTCCTCTTGCAGCTCCAGCTCCAGCCCCATCTCCACTAGGGCAGTTCATATTTTCACGAGGCCATGAATGTGATATAGTTTTCCTATTATGAAAGTGAAAGTTGTGAATTGAATGACATAACATAGCAAATGTCATCAACACAGCACATGCCCCATCCCCCATCATGTGAGGTTGCCTCACCACCATTTTCATATACAACTCTCCCATTTTTCATGGATTATCTTCTTGTATTTTGTATACAACTTTATTAACCACCATCAGTGCATCATATAAAAAAACCCACACTATTAACACCATCGTTAACTTACATATTCTATGACTAATGTTGTTTAATTCTTTGAAGTCTCGTATGTTCTTTCTGAAACATGTTTTTTTATGTTGAATAGGGTTGGGCACAGAGTATTTCAGGAGTTTACTTCAAAAAATTTTGAGAGCCAGGCCAGCTCTCTGTGCGTGTGATTGTGCTCGATTGGGGATTATGATCATCTCTAGGATGATGGAGGGTATTAAGCTTGGCCTGGCGCAGGCCTGGCTCTCTAGAAGTACAATTACTTCAAAGCAATTGTGTATTGAGTATTATTGATTTTACCCCATGTGTGGATGGTGAATATCCACATATCTACCTTAATCGTTTGAATCAAGTACGTATCCGAACATAAACTTATATGTTTTGTTGGTTTTGTATCTTTGACCTGAAAAGAAAATATTCTTACATTGTATTGAATTGTTGTTGTTTCTTGACTGAATACAAGCTTATATAAGCTAACTCTGACCTAACCTTATGGAAACAGGAAACCTATGACTTCTTATTCTATTATGACTTTTCTAACATATTCTATATTGACTTTCCTATTTTGTAACATATGTAGACTTTCTTTCTTTAACACTCACTCTCAAGTTGGAGTGTATGTTTGTAATACCCAACTTGCTAAGAAGATTATCCAATTGATAAGTGCTTAAAGATTTAGTGAACAAATATGTCAGTTGATGTAGTGTTCCAACATGCTCAGTCTAAATAGTATCATCTTGTATCTTCTCTCTAATTGAATGGAAATCAATCTCGATATGCTTCGTTCGCACATGAAAAACCAGATTAAATGCAATATGGAGTGCAGTCTTGTGGTCATAAAACAAGAGGGTTGCATGAAGATGATTAATGTGCAAATCATTAAGAATGCACCTCAACCAGGTTAACTCACAGCACTATATTCTACTTCAGCTGTAAATCTTGCCATTGTAGTTTATTTCTTAGCTTTCCAAGAAATTGGTGAATCGCCAAGCATGACACAATAACCTGTAATGAATCTCCTAGTATCTCTAAATCTAGCCCAATCTGCATCACAATAAGCTTTCAACTGTAATGAGCTAGTGGAAGAGAAAAAAATATCATGTCCTAGTGAAGCCTTGATATACCTCAAGACCTTGTGTGCAACATCCAAATGTGGTATTATGGGCTTGTCCATAAGTTGACTTAGGACATGTACTGAATAAACCAAATCTGATCTCATGATCGTTAAGTATATCAACCTTCCAACGAGCTTGCGGTATGTTGCGGGATTTGGTAGTAAATCTCTATCATCCTATGTGAGCACCAAGTTTTGATCCATAGGATAACGTGAAGGATTTGCTTCAAGATACCCTGTGTCCTCCAATATTCTAAGTGTATATTTTCGTTGAGATAAAGCAATCCCTTTGGATGACCTCGCGACTTCAATGCCAAGGAAATATTTCAATTTTTCTAAATCTTTGAACTTGAACTTTGCAGCCAGAAATTGCTTTGTTTCTTCAATGTATTGGAGATCATTATCTGTCAATATTACATCATCAACATATACGAGAATTGTAGTGAAGCTGCTACCCTTGGACTCGATGAATAATGAGTAATCATACTTAGATTGATTGCAGCCTGTTGATATGAGAGTAGATGATAACTTAAGGAACCATTGTCTCGAGGCTTGCTTGAGACCATATAAGGATTTGTTCAACTTGCATATTCGAGTCTCCTCCTTTCGGCCGAATTCAGGAGAAAGACTCGTGTACACATCCTCAATGAGATCACCATAAAGAAAATCATTGTTGACATCAAGTTGACATAAATGTCAACCCTGTGTGGCTGCAAGAGCAAGGAGAAAATGAACAATAGGAGCAAAAGTCTTTTTGTAATCAATACCTTCAACTTGACTGTAGCATTTAGCCACAAGACAGGCTTTGTAGCACTCAACACTACCATCTGGATTAAGTTTGATCTTATAGACCCATTTACAACCAACCAGATGTTTGCCAGGAGGAAGATGTTGTAAAGTCCAAGTGTTATTGGTTTCTAAAGCATCAATCTCATTTCTCATGGCTTGACACCGCTTTGGATCCTGCATAGCCTGCATAAAACTGGTGGGGTCTTTGACTAAAAAAAGAGAAGTGGTGTAAGCCTTGTGAGAGGTGGATAAATGGTCATAGGAAAGAAAATTTGAAAGGGGGTAAACAATACATGTAGAAGGCCCAACGTTTGAAGCAGATGAGTGGGACGATCGAGCATCAAGATGATATTGTTGAAGATAAGATGATTCACGGGTGGCACGAGTAAAGGTGTGAGGTGGGAGAGGGGGGTCTAAGGGTGTAACAGGAGCAGGGGCGACCGCTTGGGATTGGGGTTCCGGGGTTTTCGACCGGTCGGTGACAGAGGCGTTGGATTGGGAGACCGGTCGGTGGGAGTGGTCCGACCGGTCAGAGAAAAGCACTGTTGGAAGACCAAAAAATGGAGCATGAGCGACCGATTGGGGAAGTGTGTTGGACCGGTCAGTGCGATGATTGTGCATTTTGTCAAAAAAATAAGGAAAAGTCTCCTCATGAAAGATGACATCACGAGAAACAAGGACCTTTACTAGAACGAGTGTAATACCTGCCTAATTAAATAAATATAAAAATTTCTTATTTATTAATTGTGGCATATATTGTAATCTCATTTATTGGGAAAACAATTTATTTTGTTTGCCATTGCTAAATAGAATAAGGTGTGTGTGTTTAGCCAAAATTTGGAAACCCTTAAATAAGACCTTTGCCTTATGTAAACTAGTTAGCCATACTCTCTTTAAAAAAAAAAAATTTAAAAAGAAGGTGCACACATACTTTAATTAAACCCTAATCTTGATGGGTTTTATTCAATTTTGCTTGGGTTTGGGTTTGTATTAGGGGCGGCTTGGAGAAATCAGGCAGAGAGATGTTGTTGGAAGTGATTTTTCAATGGGTTTTGAAGGGTTGTTGGTGGGTGATTGAGAGCTGATTCAGGTATGCTTGCAGGGTTGTTTCAGAGTCTGAATCGAGGTTGATTCAGGGTATGATTCTTAGTTGATTTAGGTGCGTGTATGGGCTGAAACAAGAGGTTTTCAGAGTTGGTTTCAGGGCTGAATCGAGGTTGGTTTCAGGGTTAAATCAGAGTCTATTTTAGGTTGTTTCAAGGTCCCATTCAATGCTGGTTTGAAGTTGTTTGAAGGGTGGTTCAATGGCGTTTTCAAGGACTGAATCAAGGCGTGTTGCAGGAATGGTTCAGGGTCTGTTTCAGATCTGATTCGAAGTTGGTTCAGGGATTGATTGTGAATAGGAGAGGAGACGATGTGGGATGATTGCATTGGCTGTGCAACCCTTTGCGATTTGCAATTTTGGTGAGTTCTTCTTCTTGTTTGATTTGAATGTTGGATGTGTGTTTATCATTATTTATTAAAGATCGAGGGATCGCCTTGTATATCAAAGCCACACACTTTTATATTTTTTTTCTGCATTTTCATATTGAAGTTCTGCTATGATTTCACTGTATTGGATTGTATTGGCATGTTAAGCTGGAAGATTCTTCCTTTTAGATAAATTTTATTGTAGTTTGTGATTCCTTGATTGATAGGATTTGGGTAACATTGGGCAATTCTGTATGTTTGATGGGTGTTTGATCTCTTCTTTTTGGTTCGTTGTTTGGAAGGGAACAAGCCAAGTGTTTGGATTGATTCAAATACCCTTTATGTTGTGTGATGATTCTCAATTCTCTCTGAGTTTAATGGTCAGGGAGTTATCTAGTATGCCTTGCCATCAGTTTTAATGTTATATCTCATCCAAACTTCTTTCAATTGAATTTGAGCATTGTTCTTTCCTTCTTGTGTATTCTTAAAATGGGTAAGCTGTGGTGACCCAACTATTTCAATTATCTAGTTATATGTTCTCAATAATTGAGTTTTGAGTCATTACTTTGAGTGGAAAATTCAAGTTACCTTCTCCTTTTCTTTTGAACATTATAATTGTAAACATTATTGGTTATGAGTTTTACTGTAGTTTCTCTTTGTCATTACTGAGATATATCCATTGTCGCCTTTTTTCATGTTATGCCCCTTAAGTTGATAGCCAGAAACACCATCATTACCCAATGTATTGAACCTGCTTCATGCAGCAAAAAAAAAGGGGTCGAAGGTAAACAGTACAAGAGCCTCTTTCTCAAGTAGTTTGAAGCACCAATCTTGAATATGTTTCCATCCTCTCACTAGGATATTTATATGTCAGGTGAAGCTATACATGATATTATAGTTACTATGCTTATGTCAATTAGGAAAAAAAAAATTATGTTTTAGTACTACCAAATCATAGTTTATTTTTTACTGTATACTAGTTGGTTAGATTACCTTGAGCAAAGTAACTATTCAATGAGCCATTTTACAATTTTATCTTCGGTCGTAATAACCAATATAGCAATGGGTTAATATTGTGGTTGATTTATTTATGGTTGACAAAGTGTCACCATAAAAGAGTTTTGAGTTTTAGTTGATTTTTTTTTATGTTCTTTTCACAACTCAAAAAATAAATGTGAAAAAAAGACTTTTGTATACAAACTTGCTTGTATGCGTGTGATATAATTTTGGGTATGCAGACTTGCTTGCATATCGATACGTCGTTCCATGTGAGTTCGGTAGTACGTGTAGTATTTAGAAAATGTTTGCCATGGATCGAACTTCGGGTGAGATGACATGTTCCTCGATGTGGCACCCCACTTGGAATATGTACGTTCCGAGTGGTTTCTAAGGCAAGGGAGGCACACTTGAGTGAGGTGTGTTCGGCAAAAAGAGGATAGTGCGATTGTGGAAAAGAAGCGAGATTTTTTTTTATGTATGTGCATGATTACCTTAAAGGAAGAAACTAAATGCTCATTCGACCATTGAATGAGAACTATATGTCTTCCTAAAGGTAGAAAATGTGTTTTGTTGATATTTTAATAATAGCCTAATATGACTATGATTTGTATCGTTGTTTGAAAATAAGTTGCATTTATGAGGATTGATAACTCATAAATTTTATCTGTTTGTTTCTAACCGTTTCGTGTAGGATGGTAAGTCTACTAACAATTTATGCATGTCAGACTTGCCTTAGTCAACTTCTACAGTGTAAGTACAAGTAAATGCATATTTACTTATTTGGATGATGGCATGATTGCCTCGTTGAGGAATTAAATTCTTTGAATTGTGTTTTTCTTGCATGACACATTTGCCTCATTGAGGAACTACCTGTTGGTGTGGTTGTTTATTGTTTTTACTTAGTTTGATGTTATCACGTGCGGATTTATTGATTTTTGGATGAAGATTTCTCACACCAGCTTTATTGTTGACCCAAGTGAGCTTTTGCTTCTTGGGTACATTCCTTTGGGAATATAGTCGATTAGCCTTTCAGGTTTAGAGATTTTTTAGCAGCGTTACTGGAGTTCCGTTAGTGGGGCTAGCAACGTCAGAGTCTTTCTGGGTTGGAGTTTTTATTTGTTTCAGTAATTAAATCATGTTTTAGTTGTTGCTACTAATTGTTTCTGTTGTTATTAAATGTTTTAGGATTTTCGTTTTCCTCGAAAATCGAGGCGTGACAACGAACATCAAATTTGCTAGGATGTTGGGCATGTGTGGAAGCGAAACATAGACAACCAAAGACTCGAAGGTGAGAGTAGGTGGATGGTTTGTTATACAGAAGTTCAAAAGGTGTTTTGCCTTTAAGAAGAAAGGACGGTGTGCAATTAATGAGATAGGCAGTGGTGAGAATTGTTTCTCCTAAAAAATGTTTAGGGAGATGTGCTTGAAACAAAAAAGCATGAGCAACATTCAAAAGATGTCTATGCTTGCGTTCTGCCACCCTATTTTGTTGGGGCATAGAGACACAAGAAGTTTGATGAGTAATGCCTTTTGAAGCATAAAAATCAGTGAGGAAAAATTCAAGTCCGTTATCACTGCGAATGGTTTAAATTTTGGAAGAAAATTGGTTGTTAGCATAATTAATGAATGAAATTAAGAGTGTGCATGTGTTAGACTTGCGTTTCACGAAACAAAATCCAAGTACATTGTGTATAATCATCAACAATGGAGAAAAAATAACGCACTCCGGAAAGGGAAGCAACGTGATATCATCCCCAAATATCAACATATAATAAGGAAAAATGAGCAATACTCAAAATATGGGATAAAGGAAATTCATTTCTAGTTTGTTTGGCCAAAGGGCAAATAACACATGATGCAGTCGTTTTTCGCTCTCGGCTCTGACCTGGTTCCTACTGACCTGCACAAGTACCACATGTGAGCCACAGACCACTGTTGTGATGGCCGATGACACTCTGATGCTAAAGTCAGACATGACTTTGAGGAATGTGTAATGTTGTAACAGGGAATTTGTATCGTACCTTAACTTACCAACCTCATGTTTTATTTATAGTGCAAGGAGTCCTGGTTTAACGGTTTAACCAGGCCATCATAGGCGTAGTTTAAGGAAGAGATCTTCGTGGAGATCATTATCTAATTAGGAGTCATGCTATAGGAGGGAAATTCCATGTTAGCTCTGCGCTCCAAGATATGCGGGAGATAGTTCCTAATCCAAGAGCAATCCATAGAAGGGAGTTTATCTGTGTGAAATATACTCTGGTGTTTGCTTCCTAGTTGGAAGCAGAGAGCATCTGTCATTGCCCGTCTGAAGCTGGTCCTCGAGATACTTGCCTAAGGAGGGCTTACGAGTATTGAGGACAATTGTGAAACGTGCGAGCCTAGTGTGTTGTGAGATTTCAGGTCCGCCTAGCGGACTGAAGTCAAGTGGGCTTAAACTTGGGCCAGATCAATGTTGGGTTGATGCTGGGGCCAGTAGTTTCTCGAGATCATCATGACACATGTACGGCTCAAGGGTGTGTCCATTTTTATGTATCATCAGCTACTCCCTCCGAGTTAGTGGGTCGTCACATCTGTTTGCTAAGTCATCTCTTGAAGGGATGCGCCACTCATGATGATTGAGTCTGAATCATTGCTTGAGTCGCACATCGCATTAATGGCTCGTGCGTTGGTTCGGCGGAAAAGAGGGGGGAAACCATCATTTATTTTGGCCAGCCGCAGTACAAAGTCTGATTCTTCTCTTTGTTTGCTTTTGAAGATATTGTTCTGAAAAGATCGTTTGTCTTCTTCATGGCTCAATAAAACCTTCTTGATGATGTTGTTTTGGCTGAGGCTTTGGAGTTTTTTGAAGATAGGTTGTTGTTCGAGCCTGGTCTTACCGAAATTCGTACAAAGTTTGGAGTTTCTGAGGACCTGCCATTGTATCTCCTAACGGATGACCAAACGCCTGTTACGCGACCCCTACTACATCTGCCTTTACGAAATTTCGTACGTTTCGTATATATCATGTCCTTCCTATTTTTCATATTTATCATATTTAGAATGTCCTTCATATTTATCATATATATCATGTCCTTCATATTGATCATATTTATCATATATATCATGTCCTTCATATTGATCATATTTATCATATTTTTCATGTCCTTTTCACCTCCTGCCGGTTTTATCTGTTTACATCGTGTGATGTTTCAAACTGGAGTGTGTTTTTTGGTCCTGGGTGTGATTTGGGAGTTCTTGGATCTCTTAGGGATTCCTCCGGCTCAGTTGGGGCCCAATGGATATAGGATCATTCTCATGATTCTGCTCAGTGCTAAGGAGGCCAGTGTTGGTGTGACTGCGAGTGATCCAGTTGCTGACCTCTCATCGGCTGAAGAGCAATGTTGTATGTAAGATGAAGTCGCCAAAGTGCTTCTGTAAACTGCCTGATGATTTCAAGTTCTGGCAGAAGTATTTCTTCTTGGCTCTCGCAGATTCGAAGTATTTTCGGTGCAGGGGTCGTCCGCTTGAGCGATAGTTCAGACCGCTTCGTAAGTTCAACCCTTTTCTTACAATTTTGATATGCTTGGTAGCGGGTTGACTGCTCATTACTTATGTTCCCTTGCAGGAAGGTTTCCTACAACTCCTCTTACCTTAGAGGAGCAAAACACCATGGAGACGTTTTGTGTCTTGCCGCAAAGGAAGGCGATCGATGTCATAAGAGTTTCCAACTTCATTCGTAGTAGGCCGTGGGGCAACTAGCACGTCGCCCCTACTATGTATCAAGAGTCGCATATTAAGTTGGAAGATGTGGCCCCTTCCAGGAAGAGGAAGGTTGTTGGGGCCAAAGTTCACATTTTGTCCGATACGGAAGAGCCATCCGAGACGCTTGCTTCCTTTGTGAGGAAGAGGTCTCACCTTAGAGTTGGGCCATCTTCGGCACGAGCCACTTCAGTAAGAGAAGAGCGCAAGTCTGCCAGGCCTGTTGAGGCGGAGACTGACGTTTCCATCTTGGATAAAGATTACCTGTGGCTGGCAGGAGTCATAGAGAAGTCGAACCTTAGTGTCGCGCAGGTCGAGGCTCTGAATGACCATCTGGTATGGGTTGCAATGGAAGCTTCCGCTGGTGTTGATTCGCGTGGGACCATTGCTGTAGGAGGCTCTTGTGAAGATTCACCCAAAGTGGTAGAATCTGATTACCCTATTGTTGATTCGCTTGAAGGTGGTCGCGGTACCGGCCACGTCTCTTGTAATCCACATTGTTCACCATCTTGTTCTAAGCCACAGCTAGAAGTGTTGGAGGGTCCTTTGGATAGTTCGCTCCCTCCCTTTCCTCCGGATCTTATTGAGTCGCCTCACAATAAAGGGCTGACTATCAATGACAAAGGGAAGGCCACGGATGAGAGTCTGAGGATGGTGGCGACCGCGAAGGGCGACGCTGGCATAATCCCTGATCCTGGGAAGCTTTATCTAGGTGCACGGATAAACCTGTTCGCACCTGACTTGGTAAATATGAGCTCACGAGTTTAGCACCAAGAGGTGGACATAGAGTATGCTTCGAGGAAGCATATAAGCAAGCGTCGTAGTTGGTTGATAGATCATGCTCCTAAGCCCGAAAAGGATACATTGGAAGGATGTATGGATAAAGGTATGAAGTACCTTATGCTAGGTATATCTCACATGAGCCATGTGGCCGTTGCTAGAACAGAAGTCGAGGCGGTTCATGAGAGAGTATATACCTTGGAGCCTGTCTTCTCGCACACGCAGTTGTATTCTGATGCGCTCCGTGAAATTGAGCGGCTTAAGAAACAGGCCGAGGATAAGCGGTTGGATCAGTCAACCGTGGTCGTTGAGGCTCAAAGGGCTCGTCTGGAGGACCTCGAGCATAATCTAACACAAGCAGTGCTCAAAAGGGACAAACTCAGGCAGAAGTTAGACCGGATCCATCGAGAAATTGAGGTTGCACAGGATGTTGCGGCTAAGGCGTGTTCTGAGCTGCAGTCTTTTGCTGAAGATAGCGCTTCGAATGAAGCCTGAAGATAGCGCTTCAAAGGAAGCTGACTGGGCTGCTGAAAAGCAGCGGTTGGAATCCGATGTGGAGTTCTACGCCCTTGAGGCGAGAAAGGCTGAGGACCAACTCGAATTGGGGTGGCATGAGCTTAGTGATGTGAAAAGCAGTTTGGCCACAGAGCAGTCTCAGGTCGACACGCTGACTGGCAAATTGGAGTTGTTGGAGCATGAACTTGTTGACGCGAAGGTGCAAAAGTAAGAGCTTCTTCAAAAGCAAGGCAAGTGTGACTTCCGCTGGGTTGTACATGGACAGCTGGAGCTGCTGGCGCTAATGAATGGTGAACATTCGGAGTGGGATCTCAGCCGTTATAAGAAGATGTCGTATGTGGACCTGTCTGTTACCTCAACGTCATTGAGCGAGGAAGACAGTTTGAGCCCTGATGTCCAGGCTGCGGCGTGTGTGGACGCAACTTCTACTCCTTCTTTCACTAGGCTTAACTCTTCCATTTATGTACCCTCTCCTGATAAGGAGTGAACTTTGTGTGTTTGCACTCTTTTTGTCTTTGATCATTAATGAAATCAGTTTTATCCGTTTCGTACTTGTTGTCTCTATTGCATGTTTTTCCTTTTGCCTTGTCGTCATGCTTAGGCTGGTTGAGTCAATATGACGCTTGACTGAAAAGCGTGGCCCGTGGCCAACCGTCGGAATCAGGTCATGGCTGACTGGGTTCCCATCTTCTGGACTATCTACACCCTCGCAGCGCGGGCTACAAGTTCAGGTTTGGTGATTTGATGGCCACGCTGAAAAGCAGTGGTCCCGTGGCGAGCCATCAGAATCAGTTCGGGACTGACTAGGCTCCTGCCTTCTAGAATATCTACACCGTCGCGATGGGGGCTACAAGTCCAAGTTTTGATCAGAAGCTTTCGTTGCTAGTCGTCACCAACTAGGCTTACCTTATTAGGTTCGACGATCATTGACTGCGAAGGGGGCAATGATCTCTGGTGAGTTGTCATCACCAGGCGTGATAACACTAAATAGACTCCCACTTCCTAAACCGTCGATGCCCGTGCTAAGCGAACTAGGTATCGGGATGAACTAGAAGTCATCATAATCAGTCTTGGCTAACTAAGCTTGCCTGGTTTAAATAGAAGTTTCGCCTGCTAAGGGGCGTGCGAATCTAATCCATCAGCATGTTGCATGGAGTGGATGAGATTACCTTAAATTTGCTGGTGATCTAAAAGTATAATCCGTATGTCAAGGTTGACTAGGTTTTCTAGCGCTCGTGCCAAGCACGTGACAGAGTGTTGTTTGAATAATAGGCTGAGCCCACAGGCCCGTAGAGGAAGGGCTAGGATTTCCTGCATGGTGCGTGTAAGGCGTAGATTGCACGGTGACACGTGTACGGTGCAGGCTGCATGACGGTTGAGTATCGGTTATCCAGTATAGTCTCTCCTATATGAGATTTATTAAATAAAAGAATGTGAGTGTGTATATTTTCTGGTTTACCAATTTTTGGACATAACCTGTCGTACTGATTCGACAGCTCGATTGGAATATTTAAAAGAAGGAGTTCGTCCCGCACCTCCTGGTGTGCTGCTTCCTGTCACTATTTTTTAGTCTCCCACTCCTCTATTGGTTGAATTGATGGGGTTGCGTGCAGCGCCATTAATTAATTGACATGGTCTGCGCAGTTTCCTTGGGAACCATCATCTTCCAAATTTTTCGTACGGTATTCGATGCTTGGCAGTTAATGCTTGAGTGCTCGATTGGTGTACCATCATGTCTATATAATGGTGTTTTCCAATCATCGTAGGCACTATCTTTTGCAGAGCTTATCTTCTGTAATGTCATTGTTTGAAGATGATGCTTTGGGTTTTCCAAAGGCTGAGGAAGACGCTTTGGGTTTTTCAAAGGTTGAAGCTGAATTTTCGCCTCTGGAGTCTCCGAATGTTCTAACATTTGCAAAGGTCAGGTTCCTTAATAGTTGTCATTATGCGTGGTCACCTGATATGGGTGGGCACGTAGTTGATCCGTTGAGATCTCGTAATTTCTTCTCATATTGCGGAGAAGTAGTACAAGCGCTTTCTCAAGGGAAGAGTCTGTTGTTCATGCGATGGTGCCTTATCGTTGTTCCTGAATGTTTGATTTCAGAGATATCACCAACGTCCAACTCCATAGTGGCTGCCTCCATCACTTCTTGGCTAACCCCGTTGCCTTTCCTTGCACTGGAATTCGGGATCTCGATATGAAGAGGAGTTGGACATGGTCCACAGATTGGGCTATTGACTCCTAGATGCCCCTCTTATCCCTGCATCCAGAAGGTGCACTCTGCTTGCGTCAACCTGATACTTGTCCCAGGTTCATTCGTTTCGCTAAATCGAGCGTGTGAGTTTGTCGTATCTGGTTGTGGCTTATCATGGGACTCCGGTTGCCGATTTTGCCCCCCCCCCCCCACAGACCATATTTGAGGGTCGCGTTTGTTGGATCACGGTTTTGCTTGCTTTGGACTGTTCGCATTGCTTGTAAGATCAGACAACAAGTCCTCACTCCATGTTGAGCAGATGCCTTAGTATGCCATCTTGAGAAGTAGTATTAGAGTTTTCTCAAGGGAAGAGTCTGTTGTTCATGCGCTGGTGCCTTATCGTTGTTCCTGAATATTTAATTTCAAAGATAGCACTAACGTCCAACTCCGCGGTGGCTGCCTCTGCCACTTCTTTACTAACCCCATTGCCTTTCCTTGTGCTGGAATTCAGGATCTCGAGATGAAGAAGAGTTGGACATGGTCCATGGGTTGGGCCATTGACTCCTAGACGCCCCTCTTATCCCTGCAGCCGGAAGGTGCACTCTGCATGCGTCAACCTAATACTTGTCCCAGGTTCATTTGTTTCGCTAAATCGAGCGTGTGAGTTTGTCGTATCTGGTTGTGGCTTGTCGCGAGACTCCTGGTTGCTGATTTTGTACCCCCACAAACCATATTTGAGGGTCGCGTTTGCTGGATCATGGTTCTGTCTACTTTGGACTGTTCGTGTTGCTTGTGCTATCAGACAGCAAGTCCTCACTCCATGTTGATCAGATGCCTTAGTATGCCATCTTGTGTATCCCGTTCGCTTATATTTGTTGTCACTTGCAAATAACTTGCATCAGAGGGTTTGCAGGTCTTCATCGGTAGTCGTTCGTAGCAGAATTGTCTAAGCGAGTATTATACTTTAGTTCACACTGTATTCAGGCGCTTATAGTGCTCAGACTTTGTATCCGCCTCAGGACGTTCACAATATGTAGTCTTTTGTTTCTGCCTCAAGGTGCTTGTTGTTACATCTTTTCAATAATCAATAGATTTTGTTTTTCATAATTCTTCCTTTATTTCTTAAATGATTGCGTATCACATAAGCTTTTTAAGAACTAAAACTCAATAATGACTATGGAAAGGAAAACAAACAACTTAAAGCAAACCAACTCTTGACGGAGAGAATTTGATCATGGCCTTGAAGTGAATTCGGGTTGCTTTCGTGGATCGTTTAGCAAACTGTCAAGGCGTTACATAGGTCACTGAAGAGTAAAGCTTGCAGAGGGGCAGATCTCCGGGCTGACAGAATGTCTAGGGGATGTGTTCCCGCTTGCCATGGCCTTTACGACACACTGGGCGGAAGAGTTGATTGCTCCTATACCGCTTGAAAATGATGTCTCTACCATCTTTTGGCCTTGCACTGGTTCAGGCTTATTTGCATGATATAGTTGACTCTGGGAGCACTCTATCTATTTCAGTACGGCATAATGGCTGCCTCGTGCGGTAGGTTGGTCTCCACCTATTGTTCATTCCGAGTGGTTAACAGTATACTTAACACACTGGTAAAGGGTGGAGACCACTACTTCCATCGGTGGAGCCATGGTCTTCCCAGGATGAGATTGTAGGATGATGGTGCGTCTACCACCATGAAGTCCAGAAATAGGACCATCCCGAGCTGCGGTTCTCCTGCTACCATTGCTAATCTTATCTTTCCAATGGGGAATCACTTCTCCCGTTGAATCCGATCAGCGGGTGTTCTGAAGACGCCAATTTTTCCTCCTTGAGGTCCATGTTGCGGAACGCGTTGTAGAACAGAACGTTAAGTGAACTTCCTGTGTCAACCAAAGCTCTCTTTACTTCCCACCTTGCTATGGAGACCGAGATAACTAAGGCGTCGTTATGTGGCGCCCGAACTCCTTCAAGGTCCATGTCCGTAAATGTCAAGGTGAGAATGGGGCTCTAGATCCTTGAGTGGCAGATGTGTTTGTCCCCATCCGCGGATTTTGTCCACATATCCAGGAGTGTCCACTTGCGGGACCTGTATGTCTGGCTTCATTTGGTCTGACTCCATGAAGGACATATATTATCCCTGGAGTCTCCTTCTCTATTTCTTTAATTGACTCCCCCTATCCTTTGTCTGTTATTTCTGTTTCTCAGACTGCATGAACACTTTTAGTTTGCCCTTGTGGATCCAGTACTCAACTGCATACCTTAGATTCTTGCAGCCATTGGTGTTGTGGCCACTTTCCTTGTGGTACACGCAGTACTTGTCGTTGTCGCACTTGGCAGGGTCTCCGAGTGTCTTTGGGGGCCACTTCAGTTCCTCCCAGTTTTTCATTGATTTTAGTACGTCCGACAGGTTAGCTTTTAGGGGTGTCACCGCTCTGGATCCAACGTAGTTGAATGATTTCTCAGGTCTGGCCTGTGGTTGCCGCGCTTCCTCTTGTTTCGTTCCTCATCAGTCGATTTATTTCCTTTCTTCTTGTCTCTGGGCGCGGAGGGCGTCCTATCGCCTCTGATTTCCCTCTTTACGGTCATTGACTCTTCCAAGGTGATGTGTCTTCAGACGCTCTTAAGGAGTTTCGCCATGTCCAAAGGGGACTCCAAGGTGAGGTTTTCATAGAGCTTTCCCTCTTTAAGGCCCGCAATGAAGGTCGTCACGACTGTATCGTCATTGCACCCATCGATGAGGGTCAGCTCGTTGTTGTTGAAGTGCGTGACATACTCTCCGAGTGTCTCATCGGACCTCTGCCTCAGGGAGAGTATGTAGTGCGGGCCTTTTCAAAAGCGTTGGCTTCCTACGAAACGCGTAAAAAATTCCTTTGCAAGCGTTTTAAAGGAGTTGATGGACTTCGACAGAAGGCTATGGAACCACGTCAATGTAGAGCTCTTCAGACTAGTGGGAAAGGTTCTGCGCATGACGGATTCAGATCCTTTTTTAAGGGTTATTACATGCTGGTAATGGCGCAGGTGGTCGAAGGGATTGTTGGTTCCGTCGGAGGAGTCGAGCTTCAAAAGAGTGAACTTCCTTGGTAGGGCCTCGTTCATGATTTGATCCACAAATGGTGGGACGGGGAGGTGGTACAGTACGTCTGGGTCATCTGTTCCTCTGCAGAGGAGGTTCCCAGTGTCAAACCTTTCTATCCTGGCGTTGAACTTAGTGTTAGCCGCGCAACCTCCTTTAGTCCAATAAGAACTGGCGGGTGTTTGGCTTTCCTGCACTTGCTCCCTATCTTCTGCCGGAGGCAGAGGTCCGTGCTGCTCCTAGTCTCCGTTAGCGGGTGGTGGATTCTGTCACGTTAGAGCCTCCACCGCTTTGGTGATCCACTGTATTTGGGACGTCAGCGTATCGACTCTGGGGTCTGTTGTTGATACGAGAGCGTGAGTCGACTGCGTGTGCAAGATAGGAGTTGCTAAAGAAGGCGGTATAGGGACAACCAGAATGTTCGACGTGTCCCATGGTTCTCCGTTGTTACTTGACCTTATGGTCACCATCTCTCTGTGTTTTGAAAGGAGACGACGCTTAGTGTAAAGTTACGAACTATGTCGTCCCCACGGACGTCGCTAAACTGATGCAGTCATTTTTCGCTCCCTGCTATGACCTGGTTCATGCTGACCTGTTGACCTACACAAGTAGCACACGTGAGCCACAGACCACCGATGTGGTGGCCGATGGCACTTCAATGCTAAAGTCAGACAGGGCTCTGAGAAAGGTGTAATGTTGTAACAAGGAATTTGTAGCGTACCTTAGCTTACCAACCTCATGTCTTGTTTATAGTGCAAGGAGTCATGTTTTAACCAGACCACGAATGCACAGTTTAGGGAAGAGATCTCCGTGGAGATCCCTCTCTAATTAGAAGTCGTGGTAGGAGGGAAGTTCCCTATTAGCTCTGCTCTCTAAGATACGTGGGAAATAGTTCCAAATCCAAGAGCAATCCGTAGAAGGGAGTTTCCCTGTGTGAAAGATACTATGGTGTTTGCTTCCTAGTTGGAAGCAGAGAGCACCTGTAGTTGCCCGTTCGAAGCTGATCATCAAGATACTTGCCTAAGGAGGGCTTACAGGTATTGAGGACAGCTATGAGATGTGTGGGCCTAGCGTGTTGTGAGAATCTGGGTCCGCCTGGCGGATTGAAGTTGAGTGGGCTTAAACAGTTTGGGTCGGATCAGTGTTGGGTTGATGCTGGGGCATGTAGTTCCTCAAGATCATCATGACACGTATATGGCTCAGGGGAACACATTTATTGGAAACACAAGTACTAGCATCGCGAAAAGAGACAGGAAGGCGATGGAGAGTTTTGTCCGAAAGGTAACCTAGGCGATTGTGCCACAGGGTGAGTAATGTGACAAGTGGTGGAAGTTGTGGGTGTGGTGTCGTCCAAGTAGTACAAACCATCAAACTCAATTGTTGTCCCAATCATCTTCCCCGAACGAAGGTCCTGTATCAGACAAGAATTGTTGAGAAAAATGGTGAGAAAAAGATAATGTTTTGTGAGTTTGCTAATAAAAATTAAATTAAGATTGAAAGAGGAAACACAAAGAACATCATGCAAGGTAAAAACATAAGAGAAAGTTATGGTGCCAATGTGTGTAACAACAGCAAGTGTACCATCAGGAAGCTCAATGGTTTGATTGTGGACGGGTTTGGAAAATGTGAGTAAATGAGGGTTATGAACTATATGATCAGTGACACCACTATCAAGGATCCAAGATGAATGAGAGCCATGAGATTTGAGAGAGAGTATTTTACTTGTCAATTTTGTAGACACATTATTGCCCTAGGACGATCTTTCTGAAAACGTCATTGTTTAGTGGGATCAGCTTTCTTAAATTTCCAACAATCATCGACAGTGTGGGCTTTCAATCTACAATAATCACAAGTGATATGAGAACGACTGTCAGCAACAGTATGACCTACCATGTCACATGTTCCACACTTGTTGTCGGGATTAAAGGGCTTTCAGGGTCCTCCCCACTTGTCAGTGTTGCGTGCACCTTTAGGATCAATATTTCGCATGGTAAAAGATGCAGCTTCAGGTATGGTGGGTTTGCCAGTAGAGATATTTTGCTGACATTCGTGACGAAGCACAAGGGAGTAAACCTTGTTGAGTAGAAGAAAATGATCCATCAATAAATTTGACCCCTAATAGAATTGTAAGCGTCGGTCAACCCCATCAAGAACTTAATCGAGCGTTGAGTGTGGACATATGCAAGAATGGTGTACATAGTGTCACTAGTGTCTTTAGCAAAACCAACCACAATATCCAATTCGTCCCACAGAGCCTTCAATTTGGTAAAGTAGGCACTCACATTAGGGGTGGGCACGGGATGGGACGAGATATATCCATCCCTATCCCATCCCGTTCATACGGGATCGGGACGGGACGGGATGGGAAAAACCCCATCCCGACCTCATCCCATCCCAAACGGGTTCGGGACGGGACGGGATCAGCGTGCCAATCTTCTTCAATCTGAACTTGTAGCTCTTGTTCTGAACCAGAACATGGTTTGTGATGAGTGTATTTGCTTCCCGGCTATTTGGTTTTATCTAAAATTTGAACCTTTTACACAATTCATGTGATTGCTCTTGGAAAATCTCCAATTCATGTGGTAACATACTACAATGATCCATGTCTTTAAGTTACTCTGTCATTACCCACAGTCTTACATGCAGTTTGGATATTATTTAAGTAGCTGGTTTAGTTATTCAGACATGCTAAAGTTTATAACTTGTTTGAACAATCCCCATATGCAATCTCTTAGTTTGGTGCGAGACTGCTTTTTGGCTCAAAGGCTATGTTCATCTTTATGATTATTTCTGCTTCATGTTGCATTACTAAAATTTTTGTAATCCCTAGATCACATTTTTGAATATATGTAATTCATATTCTCTGAATCCTAAGAGGAGCCATTTGGATGAAATCCTGCATGCCCTTTATTCTTTTATATAATTTCTGTTGTACTCAGATTCATATAATGCACAAAATTCAGTAGAGACCTGGATCAATGCCATTGCCTTAGCCGCCCTTGACATACAATCATACATCTGTGGTTCTCATGAGAATGTATTCCTTGCATAGGAGTAAACACGTTTGTCTGAATGAGATGAGAAAGAGGCCTTCACCATGTATTCCTTGCATAGGAGCAAATTTGATAAGTTTTAAAATAAATAATTAAATAAAAATATTAATAATTAATATTAATAAATTAGTTCGGGACGGGACGGGATTGGCGGGATTGAAAATCTTCATCCCATCCCATCCCATTCTAGATCGGGACGGGACGGGATCGGGATGAAAATTTTCAATCCCATTAAGACCCGGAAAAATCGGGACGGGAACGGGATCGCGGGATGGGATGCCCACCCCTAACTCACATTCATCGTCCCTTGAGTGCATCCATGGACTTCAAATTCAATATGATAAATTTGCACGTAATTAGTTTGTGCATGGCACTTGCCTTGAGGTCAAGTGAGATGACGTTGATGAGCCATGATTTCACCAAGCTATTGCAACGATCCCATTGTAGTAGTTCATCATTCTTGACTTTATCGTTGGGTTTCCTGATAGATCCATCAACAAAACCCAATTTGTTTTTGGTTTTGAAAGTCATGGTCATCACTCAACTCCATATGTTGTAATTGGTAGGAGTAAGCATCTATGAAACAAGAGCCATTCCGATTGATCGGAATGGTGAAGAAAGTATGGGTGATGAGGATTGTTGTATGGTGAGGTGGTGGTGTTTGAACCATTGTTTGTATTGTCGCCCATGGTGGCGACGACTATGTAGTGTAATGGTGGATCTAAACTTTGAGGTCCAAATAGTTTTTTTTGGGCTGCGGTGGTACTGACTATCACTTAGGGTGCAAATAATTGATTTTCAAATTCAGTTATTTCCCTCCCAAAACTCCTTCCTCTTCATGACTCTTTGCCGGCTGTAGCTAGGTTGGCTGAGAAAGAAAGAAAAACAGATGAAGGAGAGAGAAAGAGCACGACAAGAGAAGTGGTTGCCGGTGAGGGAGAACGACAAGAGAATTGGTTGTCGGTGATGGGGCTAGACGATATTTGTGTGTCCTTGCTCTGTTTGTGTTGCTTCTCTGCTTTGCTACTGCTTCACAAGCTCTGATACCTGCGAGGGAGAAAGAAGTGTGAAGCAAAACAGAGTCGTGTTGTGAGCGAGAACAGTGTTTGAGGCGGACCAATTTGGTACCGCTTCTCTATTCTGCGAACGGTGTTTGAGTCTTGTTGCGAGGGAGAACGGTGGTTGTGTGTTCTGCTACTGTTTCTATGTTTTGCGACTCTGCTTCACTGTTACTGCTTCCCTCCGTTCAAGCTTTGTTCATGTATTATGTTGTTGGAGAAGAAATAAGCCGTGTTGCGAGAGAGATCTCTATGGTGGTGGCTGACGGCGATGAAGTGGTTGATTTGTGGTCAAGCTTTGCTTCACAGTCATGAAGCAAAGAAAAAGGAAGGGAACCAACCAGGTTATTGCAACTAGGGTTTACTTCGGTCTGATATCATGAAAAGAAAATATTTATAGAATTGTATTGAATTGTTGTTGTTCCTTGACTGAATACAAGCTTATATAGGCTATTCGCTCTGATCTAACCTTGTGGAAACAGAAAACCTAAAACTTCTTATTCTATTCTGACTTTCCTAACATATTCTATATTGACTTTCCTATTCTGTAACATATGTTGACTTTCTTTCTTTAACATGACCTTTGTCTAAAGGTTGATTGCTTTAAAACCAGAACAGACGTTGTTTGAGTGTCCAGGGATTTGGAATAATTAGCTAAAGTATCTTATTGAATAGATTTGTCCATCCTATCCCAATTATTTTTCATTTCGTATCTGTTCAGTTCAACTCTTTTGATCAACTGCCTGAATTGTAGCTAGCTTTGAGCTTGGTACTAGTAGTGTATGGTGTGCTAATCCGGTACATAACCTGCTTTCATTTTTTATTTTTTTTTGTTAAACAACCTGATTTCATTAAACAAATTGATGTCTACTATGTAGTTAGATTGACTAATTCCAAAATGCTAATAACTTACAGTGTCTATGAAAATATTATGTTATGTTTCTATTATTGTAATGCGTATATATATATATATATATATATTATAATGTCGTTGCCAAATAGCAAAGAGTGGATAAAGGAAGAAGATAGAAGAAGTCCAATATATAGTGAGGGAGTCCTTAACTTGCTCAATTTTGTTAAGGAGAATGGTGAAGGACATGAACTATTTCCATGCCCATGTAAAGTGTGTCGAAATGGGAAGGGGAACTAGGACTTGAAAATAATCCAATTTCATTTACTCCAGCATGGCATAGATCAATCTTATACTTCTTGAATTTTTCACGGTGAGAAGGAAATGATAGAATAGAAATAATTTTCAAGCCCATAGCGTGTTGAGGAAAGTGATGATTTTGAAGTATTTGGGATGGGAAAACTTATTGATGATGCTTATGGAGTGCACCAAGGGGCAAGTAGTGATGTTAGAATTGACAACGATAAGGGAGGAACTTTTGAGGTTCCTATTGATTTCCAAATCCCTATGGATTGTAGTTACAAGTCTCTAAAGCAGAAAGCAAAGGAGCCACTTTATCCTTCATGTCCAATAATGTGTCAACATTATGTGCATTGTTGAATTGCATAACTTAAATTCGCAATTTGGTCATTCATTGGCTGATTTTTTGAGTTAATTTGCATGTTTGAACTTACATATGTGTTTTAAAGTTGATTTTTTGAATTTATTTGCATGTTTCTCATTAATTGCTTATGAATGTTACAGGACGAAATCAATAAAGAGCAAGAAAGGAGAACGGACATGACAGGGAATGGAACAAACTTTTATGAAGCCTTGGATGTTGATGTCATAGCTGTAGTATTTGGGGAGGATCAGAGAGGTGTTCGATCTGTCGGTTCCATTGTCACGAAGAGACAACTCATGTATTATGCTCCTGCACATGCAAAGCTACACCGTGTGGAGTTCGAGAACACATTAAGGGTTGAGACTCGATTGGATGGTTTTCAGAATGAGTTTATCGATGTCAAACAGACATTGAATGTGAGTTTTCCATTAATATTGTTGTTGCCTCCCATTTTTATTACTGACTTAAATAAGGTTCTAATGGTTTCTCTCCTTTTTGTATTTTAGATCTTGGTTCAAGCACACTTGGAGAAAACCCAAAATATAAGTAAGTCAGTGAATAAAGGTAGGTCAAATTCCTCAAGTTCGATTGCAAAATATAAGTAAGTTCTCTTGCTGAGGGGTGTTTGCAACCGAATTTTTTTGTTTTTTTTTTGCCTTTCAAAAAAAAAAGTTCGGTTGCAAACACCCCTCAGCAAGAGAACTTAGTTGTATGCAAATTGTTAGACTTTGATGGCTATGAAGTTGCTCACGGGAGAATTGTTACTGATTCATCTAGTAGAATGTGTCATTTTCGGGTGGTACAAGCACATGAGGCGAAGGTACTATTGGACAAGGTTATGATTGGCGAGGCTCGCTTATATAAAGCTCTCCAAAATGGAAAAATGACAATCCAAAAAATTGAAATAGGCTCATATCTAGTATGGAACAAGCACCTTCTGAAGTTCAATTAGGTGAGTTACTTTGATTTTCATCCTGCTTTTGTTATTCTGGAAATTAAGCATTCTCAAGTTCAAGCAAGAGCAGGTCTCTTACAATTGTTTGAGGTCCATGAAAATTTATTTGTTTGGAGCTTTTTTTTGTATAAATGAATTTTGTTATCAACCAACCGTCATAGGTCCCCATTTGCTGAAGTGGAATACTATGTTTGGATTTTGTAACTAGAAGGTGGCACATCACATGCTTTTCAACCTCTGCCATAAACTATGCTAGATTTATTTATTTTTTCCTGTGTGAGAGAAATTATAGCATACTGCTTATCTTTTCTCTCTATTCTGTTAGGATTACCACTTCTTATGGCCTAATCTAATTTCACACACTGAGAAATGGAAACAATGTTGTATTTACTTTGTTTTCTCTATGAGTGTGCAGGAAATATTCCACATCATCACATGCTTTCCCTGTTAAAGAATAGAAGTCTACCTATGTTAAAGAATAGGAAAGTGTTACAGAATAGGTTAGGAAAGTCAGAATAGAATAGAAGTCTTAGGTTTTCAATTTCTACAAGGTTAGGTTAGAATTTGCTTTATAAGCTTGTATTCCATTCAATACAAAATAATATAACAATACAATTTCTTTTCATGGTATCAGAGCAATGCTTCTCTAGTTAACTAAACTTGAGCCGCCTCGCCGATAATACTTTTCGCCTGTTAACACCAGCAAACACCACCTCACGTAGCCACCCAATCTCACCATCTCTCTTCTCCACGCAGCCACAACACACAACATATCCCAACACACAAACTGCAATCATCAACAATCAATCGCCAACAAGAGGCCGCCATCATCATCACAAACTTCATCAGATCAGCACAAACTTCATCAAATCATCATCTTGATCAGCCTCTCAGATCAACGTGATTGTCTTCATCTCTTCAAACAGAGATCTTCATTATTTCTTCAAACATAGATCTTCATCTCTTCAAACAGATATCTTCATATCAGCGAGATTGTCTTCAGATCATCTCCGATCAAACCACCATCATCAAACCACCATCAAACCAACATCATCAATCGTCGGAACCCCTCGTCATCATCAGCCATCATCCTGATCCACAAAGATCTCCCTCATCAACAGAGATCATCCTGATCGACAGAGATCTCCCTCATCAACAGCAATCCCGAAGATCGAACCATCATCTTGTTGGCGAACCATCATCAACAACGAACCATTATCATCAACGAACAATCATCAACAGAACATCATTAACGAACCATCATCAACATACCGTCATCATCCTGTTGGCTAACCATCTTCAAATCCCGAAGATCAACTTTGATTGGTGCCTCTGTCGCTTCAATCGTGAAGAAGAACAGAGCAAACAAACAAAGAAATCTTTATCTGTTTTCTCTTTAAATAGTCCCTATTTAAACCCCAAATTTACTTAGTACCACCACAAGTTAAAAAAAACATTTTATCTTAACAGATCGGATTTTAGCACCACAAGAAGAAAATGCCTGATTTCTCTATTCCGCGTGCTATTTGCACCCTATGATTCAGTCAGTACACCACGTAGTTGCGATCACCATGGACGACAATACAAGCAGTGGTACCACATCACCATACAACAAGTCCAGGCTTACAATATTGGTAATGATCTTTCTATTAGAGAGTTAACAGGTAAAATACTCTCTCTCAAATCTCATGGCTCTCATTCATCTTGGATCCTTGATAGCGGCGCTACTAATCATATAGTTCATAGCCTTCATTTACTCACATTTTCCAAACTCGTCCACAACCGAACAGTTGAGCTTCCTGATGGTACACTTGTTGTTGTTACACACATTGGCACCATGACTTTCTCTTATGTTTTTACCTTGCATGATGTTCTTTGTGTTCCCTCTTTTAATCTCAATTTAATTTCCATTAGCAAACTCACAAAGCATTCTCTTTTTGTCACCATTTTTCTCAACAATTCTTGTCTGATACAAGACCTTCGTTCGGGGAAGATGATTGGGACAGCAACTGAGCTTGATGGTTTGTACTACCTGGACGACACCACCACCACAACTTCCACCACTTGTCACATCACTCAAGACAACAACCCTGTGTTATGGCACAACCGCTTAGGTCATCTTTCTGACAAAACTCTCTATCTTCTTCCTGTCTATTTTCGTGATGCTAGTACTTATGTTTCCAATAAATGTGTTATTTGTCCTTTGGCCAAATAAACTAGAAATAAATTCCCTTCATCCCATATTTCAAGTACTACTCCTTTTTACTTATTACATGTTGACATTTGGGGAGGATACCACGTTCCTTCCCTTTTCTAGAGCTCGTTATTTTTTCACCATTGTTGATGATTATACACGATGTACTTGGATTTATCTAATAAAACACAAGTCTGGCACAGGCACACTCTTAATTCCATTCATTAATTATGTTGAAAACCAATTTCTTCAAAAATTCAAACCATTCGCAGTGATAATGGACTTGAATTTTTTCTCACTAATTTTTATGCTTCAAAAGGCATTACCCATCAAACTTCTTGTGTCTCTACGCCCCAACAAAATGGGGTGGCGGAACGCAAGCATAGACATCTTTTGAATATCGCTCGTGCTCTTTTATTTCAAGCACATCTCCCTAAACATTTTTGGGGAGAAGCAATTCTCACCGCTGCCTATCTCTTAATCGCACACCGTCCTCTGTTCTTAAAGGCAAAATGCCTTTTGAACTTCTCTTTAACAAACAACCCAACTATTCTCACATTCGAGTCTTTGGCTGTCTATGTTTCGCTTCCACACATGTCAACGTCCTAGCAAATTTGATGCTCGTTCTAATCAATGTGTCTATTTTGGATACCCTCACGGGCAAAAATGATACAAAGTCTATGATCTCACTCACAAAAAGATCATTGTTTCTCGTGATGTCATCTTTCATGAGGAGACTTTTCCTTATTTTTCTGACATAATGCACAATCACCTCACTGACCGGTCCGACACACTTCCCCGATCGGTCGCTCATGCTCCACTTTTTGATCCTCCAACAGTGCCTTTCTCTGACCAGTCAGACCACTCCCACCGATCGATCGCCCAATCTGATATCTCAGTCACCGACCGGGCGAAAACCCCAGAAATCCAAACCCAAGCGGTCGCCTCTGCTCTTGTTCCACCCTTAGAAGACCCCCTCTCCCACCTCACACTTTCACTCGTGCCACCCGTGAACCATCTTATCTTCAACAATATCATATTGATGCTCGATTGCCTTCTCGATCGTCTCACTCATCTGCTTCGAACGTTGGGCCTTCTACAGGTATTGTTTATCCCCTTTCTGATTTTCTTTCCTATGACCATTTATCCACCTCTCACAAGGCTTACACCACTTCCCTTTCTTTAGTCAAAGAACCCACCAGTTTTATGCAGGCTATGCAGGATCCAAAGTGGCGTCAAGCCATGAGAAGTGAGATTGATGCTCTAGAAACCAATAACACTTGGACTCTACAACCACTTTCTCCTGGCAAGCATCTGGTTGGTTGTAAATGGGTCCATAAGATCAAACTTAATCCAGATGGTAGTGTTGAGCGCTACAAAGCCTGCCTTGTGGCTAAAGGATACAGTCAAGTTGAAGGTATTGATTACAAAGAGGCATGTGCTCCTGTTGCTAAATTGACTATTGTTCGTGTTCTCCTTGCTCTTGCAGCCACACAGGGTTGGCATTTATGTCAACTTGATGTCAACAATGCTTTTATTTATGGTGATCTTTTTGAGGATGTATACATGAGTCTTCCTCCTGGATTCGGCCGAAAGGGGGAGACTCAAGTATGCAAGTTGAACAAGTCCTTATATGGTCTCAAGCAAGCCTCGAGACAATGGTTCCTTAAGTTATCATCTACTCTCATATCAACCGGCTACAATCAATCTAAAGCTGATTACTCATTATTCGTCCGATCCAAGGGTAATAGCTTTACTGCAATTCTCGTATATGTTGATGATGTAATATTGGCAGGTAATGATCTCCAATACATTGAAGAAACAAAGAAATTTCTGGCTGCAAAGTTCAAGCTCAAAGATTTAGGAAAATTGAAATATTTCCTTGGCATTGAAGTCGCAAGGTCATTCAAAGGGATTGCTTTATCTCAACGAAAATATGCACTTGAAATATTGGAAGACATGGGGTATCTTGGAGCAAAGGCTTCATGTTATCCTATGGATCAAAACTTGGTGCTCACACGGGATGGTGGAGATTTACTACCAAATCCTGCAACATACCACATACTTGTTGGAAGGTTGGTATACTTAACGATTACAAGACCAGATTTGATTTATTCAGTACATGTCCTAAGTCAATTTATGGACAAGCCCAGAATACCACATTTGGATGTTGCACACAAGGTCTTGAGGTATATCAAGGCTTCACCAGGACAGGGTATTTTTTTCTCTTCCACTAGCTTATTACAGTTGAAAGCTTATTGTGATGCAGATTGGGCTAGATGTAGGAATACTAGGAGATCCATTACAGGTCATTGTGTCATGCTTGGCGATTCAACAATTTCTTGGAAAGCTAAGAAACAAACTACAGTGGCAAGATCTACAGCTGAAGCAGAATATAGGGCCATGGCTTCTACATGCTGTGAGTTAACCTGATTGAGGTACATTCTTAATGATTTGCACATTAATCACCCTCAGGAAACTCTCTTGTTTTGTGACAACAAGTCTGCACTCGATATTGCATTTAATCCCATTTTTCATGAGCGAACGAAGCATATAGAGATTGATTGTCATTTAATTAGAGAAAAAATACAAGAGGGTACTATTCAGACTAAGCATGTTGGAACACTACATCAACGGGGGGATTTGTTCACTAAAGCTTTGAGCACTTATCAATTTGATAATATTATTAGCAAGTTGGGTATTACAAACATATACTCCAACTTGAGGGAGAGTGTTAAAGAATAGAAGTCTACCTATGTTAAAGAATAGGAAAGTGTTACAGAATAGGTTAGAAAAGTCATAATAGAATAGAAGTCTAAGGTTTCCTATTTCTACAAGGTTAGGTTAGAGTTTGCTTTATAAGCTTGTATTCCATTCAATACAAAATAATATAACAATACAATTTCTTTTCATCCCCACCTCAACTAAACTGCATGCCGGATAAAATGCTTGGTTAGCCCGAGGTCTCATATGTAACCTCATAATATGTTAAGCCTTATACAGAAGATCATGTAATTATGCCAATTTTTTAAGTTGGAAGACAATAGTAAACTTTATATGAATGCTAGTTTATGGGTAAGATTGCCTCTTGCTATGAAACACTTATTTCTTGTTTAGTATTCTGAATAGAAATGCTTCTAAGGAGTAAGTATGCTTTCTGCATTGTCCCTTGTTTTAAATTATGAGTTTACAATTATATCAATCTTTCTTTTTGTTGCAAATTTTATTTAAGGGATTATCATTTGTGTGACAGACAAACCTGGTTCTAATTAAAAAATGTTATTGGATTGGCGAACTTGATGAATGTTGGGCTTATTGATTAAAGTTTGGTATGTTTGGTTGGTATTTTTTAATATTCATATTAGCGCTTAAGTTCTTCGACTGTAGTTTTCATTTGGAAAAGTTAGTGTATTGTTATTGGTTCCACTAGATCTTCTAGTTTACTTCATGCTATGTGTATGTTTTGTGCTTCTTGTTTATATTCTGACGATATATTTTGTGAAACCAGGAGTTGGAGATGGTTGGCCTTTCTTAATATGCATATTAGCATTTCTATTTTCTTAATATGTTTTGTCAAAAACACTTTTTATTCCCCAGCACAAATGCCTTATGCATGTTATATTTGTCGTTTTGGCAGTTTTCTAATGGACATTTACTGTTTTGGCAGTTTTCTAATGGACACTGATAATTCCCTAGCACATATGCCTTATTCTTGTTATATTTGCCTTATCTTCAATTAGATAATTCATTCCAATCAAGAATTATCCGAGTAACATAGTCAGGTACTTTGAGAGAAGTCCTTGAATAAAAATAAAGTCAATTTGCTCACTAATAGCTAGCTCTAGTTGAGTCATGAGTGATAACTGACATTTGTGTCATTGTTTTGTGCAGTACTTTGTGTATCAGATCCTTCATGGGTTGAAATATATACATTCTGCAAATGTCATTCATAGAGATTTAAAACCAAGCAACTTGTTGAACTCAAACTGTGATCTGAAGATTTGTGATTTTGGTCTAGCTCATCCAACTTGTATTAGCATACTAATGGTGTACTTGATACATGTATTTAAAAAAAATATTCATCCAATAAGAGAAACGATGTTGCAATTTATTGCAACTATTTCATTTTGTAATGGTTGCAAGATAATTTTAATTTGGGTATTAGCATTGGTATTTGAATCTTGGGTTTTATAATCTCATTTGATGTCATTCATTTATTGACAACTTTTTATTTATTTAATTAAAAACAAATAAAATTTTACATATTGATTTTTGTAAAAATAATAATAATAATAATAATAATAATAATAAATTGTAACACGTCGAGATGTTACTAATATTTGAACATTGTAATATTCTACAATGTCATTAGTAACTTTGGACAACTGTTACGAAATTTGAAGGTTGTAACACATGGACGTGTTACTAATATTTGTAATGCCATGATTTGTAAGATTTTTAGAGTGTTACAAAAATTTTAGTAACACATCTATTGTGTTACAAATTGACATTTATGGTGTAGTGTGTGAGGCGTGGATACCTAACAAATGGTCTTTTTAAGGCCACCATAACAGTTATTAATAATTAAAAAAAAGACAAATTACTTATTTGCTTGGGTCCCCTTTATTGTGGCATGAAAGATTAGGTCATGTAAACTTTAAGAAAATGAAAAATTGGCTAGTTTAGGGTTAATCCCTAAATTTGATAATAAATCACAACACAAATGTAGTTACATAAAATAATTTTCGTTGATATATATATGCATTTTACCCTAACCAATGTGGTCAAATTGATGGATGGGCAACTGGTTGAACAAATCGCAAACAACTGTATTAGAAGGATCATTGGTATGGATGATACATCAAAATAGATTGACATCGCAGTCATACACGTGACAAAAAACATCCATCACGAAGATCTGACGTTCCATCTGCTAGGCCAGCTCGTAAAACCCAAGAAGACAAAACCAGTCATAAAGGCCCAAACAGGGCCTGTTAAATGAAGATGTACTCGAAGCCCAAATCTAGGCCCGCACGAGTTCTCTCGTAAAGAAGATGGACATTGCACAAGAAAAGAGTTGTAGAGGGAGTTACGCCTCCACGAACGCATATCCATAAAGGATGAGACTGTTACGACAAACGTCTTCTTCCGTTGTGCCTCACATGCTTAAGTCACACAGAGAATTAACCGCGACCATTATAAAAGGTAAAGGGAACATTCGACAAAGGTATGCATTTTTAACTGAGTTTTGTCTAGATTTACTTCCTTCTTCAAACAAAGTTGTTGACTTAAGCATCGAAGTAGCTACAACCACCAAAAAGGTGGTATTTGGCAGTCTAACATTTATTTTGCAGGTTAAACTCACAGAAGGATGAGATTCGGTCGCATCAGATTGGCGTCGTCCGTGGGGAACAACAAGTTTCCTTTCTGAAAAGAAGATCCATAGTAAACGAAGTTCACCAAAGTCTGATCGATGACCGACAAGCTGTCAGAACAGATGACACTCTACAGATCTTCAACCCAGCGACAATCACAATAACCTTCATATTGACAACACTGTATTGCAAGTAGCCCGCGATCAAGACGCAGCTCGGACCATCAGGCCAATTGCAACTGAAAATCGAGATCCATAGCATGCAATAGTTCAGACAACCCAGACATCTGGTAACGCCGCCATGGATCCTCGGGTAGACCTTCTTATGGTCCAAATGAACTATATGACAAAGATGCTGGAAAAACTCACACAGGAGCGCATTCAGCCAACTGATCCTATCCAAGCACCGCCTCAGCAAAACTCCACTAACCGAACCCGAGAAAGCAATGAGGCTCCTACAGAACCTCAACAGGGAAATCTCGAGCACAATGAACCTCCCTAGGGTAAGACTCTAGAGCGACAGAGTGCCTGCTGAAATCTCGTTCAGAATCGGAGTCACGGATCCCAACAATTGTAAGAACTAGCGAAGCCATCATTCTTTGACGCCCTCGTGATAACTCCCATGCCAAAAAAGTTCACTCCACCAAAGTTCGAAGTGTATGATGGCACCACCGACCCAATAGATCATTTGAACCATTTTCACCACATGATGGCGTTGAAAGAGATTACGGAGTCAATCTTGTGCAAAACATTTCCGGCTAATCTTACTTCCACAACGATGAACTGGTTCAACAGCTTACCACTGAGGTCAATAGACTCCTTTCATGCGCTAACAGATGAGGAAATGACCACACTACCTCCTCCATATCAAGCAAAATCCCAAATAGACAATACGGGTATACGTCACTCATTTCACTAACAAACTGACAATTATCGATGGATGCAGCAATGACACGACCACCGCTACTTTCACCGTCTGGCTGAACAGAGACCCTTTTTTTTATGCTCTCAACCTGAAACCCCTAAAAAGCATGGCGGTCCTTTTGAAAATAGCTCAAAAACATATTTCTCTCGAGAAAATGAAAGCTACCAAGAAGAAGAATGACCAAGAAAGGGAAAATCACTCAAAGAAACGGGAAAGTAAGGAGGAAAGAAAACGAGATGATGGACCCTAGGAGGATAACATTCAGTCAAAGAGACATCGGAATAGCGGAAGGACTGAATCCAACCAGTGAGAATCCGGGAAGTTGCAGTCGACACGGCCCAGACATGAACGGATAACAAGTGTGATGAAAAAGACATACACAGCCAGAAGACAAGTCGGGCCAATATACTGAAATATATGGTGAATTAGGAAAACGACAACTGGCCACTCAGAATGAAAGGAGACCCAAAAAGAATAGACAAAAGCAAATATTGTTCCTTCCACAAGGATCACAAGCACGATACTGAAGACTGCTACAAACTAAAAGATGAAATTGAACATTGAGTTCAAAGAGGACGACGACTCGACGAATTCATTGGAATGCCAGACAAATAGCTCAAAGGAAAAGAAAAGGCAGATTCCACCAAAGGATCAAAATAACAACCTAGGGAACTAATATACGCCTTACATTGCATGGCCAGAGGGAACAAAATGATCAACCCAACTGAAAAAATAGTAGGAAACACCTTCCACTCTAGCTGATCTAAATCGAAGTAGGAGTACTTACGCTAGACGAAACCAGACGAACCATTTTACTGATGCACGGTAAAAGAACATGGAGAAGCTTGTTTCAGTCAACTAAAATAATTCAAGAACCCTATTGAGGGATGCAAGCCCAACCCGAATTACCAACAACAAAATTGACGACAACGAACCCGATTAAACCTTTGCAGTTGGTGTCAATGCAAGCATGATTGGATAATTTGATGCTAATGTGAGCATGATTGGACAATTTGGTGTTGATGTAAGCATGATTCGGTTTTCAAAAACAATTTGGACAAACCACTCTACAATCTAGCGTAACTTTTCAAGAACAATAGCCAGGGTTGGTGAGAATATCAAGAAAAGTATATCAATAAAATTACAAGTTCGTAACCCCCATATTGCACATGGACAACAGACTAAAGTCGAACCAACAAAGTGAAAGTCGGTTGAACGAGTCAACTTAATAAAAGCCACTTCGGGTCGACTAGAACGTCGAACCAACAAAGTGAAAGTCGGACGAACGAGTCGACCAAATAAAAAAAAACTTCAGGTCGACTAGAACATCGAACCAATGAAGTGAAAGTCGGAAGAATGAGTCAACTAAATAAAAGCAACTTCAGGTCGACTAGAACGTCGAATCAATGAATTGAAAGTCGGACGAACGAGTCAACTAAATAAAAGCAACTTCGGGTCGACTAGAACGTCGAACCAATGATGTGAAAGTCTGACGAACAAGTCAACTAAATAAAAACAAATTTGGGTTGACCATTACGTCAAACCAACGAAGTGAAAGTTGGACGAAAGAGTCAACTAAGCAACTTTGGGTCGACTAGAACGTCGAACCAACAAAGTGAAAGTCAGACGAATGAGTCAACTAAATAAAAGCAACTTCGATTTGATTATAACGTCAAACAGCCTCGGGTCAACTAGTACACTAAAACGACGAGGTAAAAGATGAATGCACAAACCAACTTTCTCATAAAAGCTTCGAGATAACCAACGCAAGGTCGAGACAAACGCGTCAGAGCGTAAAAGAATTCAAATCAACGAAATTCAGACATGATCAAGAATGTAGCTGCAAAGACTTCCTGAGCAGTAAAAAAATCAAACTGGAGATACACAGTGTAACTCATTTTGACAACTACAGCTGACCTAAAAAATGTATAAGCAACATGAACGAGTCAACACGACAACTTACGACTACGAAGAAAAATAAGAACACCAAGGAAAAATTTGTTGTTCCTTAATAAAACTATTCTATTACATTCAAATAAGAAGGTAAAGGAATAGAAGATAAAACAGAGGCATCCATAACATCATTGGCGGCGTCATCTGAAGAACGAAAGACAATCGGATCACTGGCAGGAGCTATCTTTTCAAGAGAAGATGGAAGCAATGACTTTTCAACCGTTGGACCATCCAAAGAACCCCGAATGTTTTCGTCACCATCTTCATCGTCAAATGTTTGATCGATCAAGTGATAGTAATGAGACAAATAAACACCAAGCCCCACGATATAGTCAAGAAGCTCAATCCGTTCATCAACGATTCGCTGCCAATCTACCACCTCCATAATGTGAAGCATGTCTTTAACGGAAACAAGCTCATTCCTAACCGCAATAAGTCGTCCTTTAGCAATCGTAAGCATCACGAAGGTATCTGCCTTGACCTCGTCAAGCGCAATTATTAATTGCTCCACCCTTTTTTCGGCGATGTCGCGATTGATAAATTGCTCTACCACGGCTCATGCAGCCTCATCATGAATCGCCTTCTCGGCAAACGGATCCTCCTCCACATCGTGTAAGCGTGCACAATCACAGTCTAAATCGGTTCTCAAATATTCGAGCTCAGTGATCGATCTCAAATCATACCGCAAGCACACGGTTATATATTGAGTTAGATAACAGCAAATACGAGTCGAATCCCACAAGGAGAGCTATAAAGTTAGGAAAACTAATCTTCAAATCTCTTTTGAATCTTAACCTAGTTAGAAAAGAAGTGATTGATGAAGTGTTTAAAATAAAAATACAAAGTAAAATCTAAATGTGAGAGTTAGGGCTTTGAATTTACCATCATGAGTAGATGACACATTTAGGCCACTCTTAGATTAATTATTCCAAATTTATTAACACATCATAAGGTAGATTCTCATCTCACCTTATGATGGAAAATATAGCTTTATGAGCAAATTGATTTTAAGCTTTAATTATATTAGTAATCTAATAATCAAATGTGGATTTAAAAGTATACAAGAAATCCATACTTAAATGAAACACCAAATATCTAACAAATCAAAATGAAACTTAAATTAATAATATGTATATATTACAAGTAGGAGCTTCTTAGAGAAATTGCAATAATGAAAACTTATTTAATTTGAGCATGACAATTTTCACTAGAAGCTAGCTAGCTACACTCCAGCATAGATCTCCAAGGCATTTTCATTGTTAGGAGTGGAGTAGAAATAGTGCAGGAACTCCATGAAGTTGAAAGGTCGAAAGAGCAGAGGGTGGTCTTCATCAACCAACTCCTTTGGCACCTCGATGACTTCTCCTTCCTTTGGTGTTGTAAACAATGCACACGAGTATCTGTTCTTGTTTCCACTCATCAAAACTCTGTGTTTTGCTGCATGAAGTCGTCCATTGCTCCAAGGCTGTTTCACAATTAAGCAATGTTACGTTATAATAATTTAGGAATGGGAGCAACTGACTAAGTCGCTGTAGTATAGTGGTAAGTACCCCCGCCTGTCACCTGGGTGACCTGGGTCCGATCCCTGGCAACGGCGTATATAAATTTTTGGCCCCATATATAGGGCCAGCACATCTCAGGTGTTTTCATTTTTTATTTTTTATTTTCATTCACCCAAAATATGTTTTTACTAATTTATAAGATTAAAATTTCTCAGTGCATTTTATATTTTGAAGATAATGAATATCATTCAATTGAGCTGAGTTGAAGTAGACCAAGAGGGGATACCTTAAATATTTCGCCAACGATCACAGTAAAAGTGCCTTCGATCGGCTTTACCTGAACCCAGTGACCATGTTTTGTCAACACCTCAAGGCCAGAAACCTCATTCTGAGATAGAATTGAAAGAATGCTTTTATCAGTATGAGGAACCAGACCCAGAACACCAGACTCATTGGTTGGGCTCGGACTTGAAGATGGGGCTTTGTATTTCATCATGCGGAAGATGCTCCGGCTTCTTTCCACATAGGCTTCGAAGTACTTTTGAAGCCCAAAGCTCTCCAACAACATCTTCCTGATAATCAGCTCTAGGTCTAGCATCTTTTTGGTCATAGTGTTGAGAATTTTACTGTCACAATACAGTAGTCACCTTATAATATGATCCGTAATTGAGAATCAACAAACACCGAGTGTAAAAAAAAATTACTAACTAGTTTTCGTAACTCAATCATGTATGATGGAAACATAAAAGATTTGATGTTTTCGAAATCTGTCTTAAAATAATTAGGTAAAGAATATTGACTTTCTCTTAAAAAAATAGAGAGAAAAAAAAGGATGAAAAAATACATTGATGCAGAAATATTAGTTTTGCCACCTGGTACTTGTTGTGTGCTGCATGACAGCATTGGCCTGACTGTAAGGCTCTGAAGTCTGAATTAAATAATCAATTCATCCATCAGTTGACTTTAATGTATAATTTATTTATACAATGTAACTGATTCTGAATTTTTCTGCAAGGCCAGTTCAGCTTCCATTCTATCTGATCCTCCTCTTCTTCTATCAATAACAATATATTGATGAAGAAGAAGATCACCATTGCAAACTATCAACCTTTTAAGGCTTCAACACCTCTATATATCCTAACTAGACCTCTATGAAAATGTGCATTAATTAAAGATCGAATATAAGAAGTTATATATAATCGATATACCAAATCCTATTATTCATGGAAGAAGAAAAATTAAGAGAGGAAGAAATGAATACATACCAAAAGAATGGGTTGCCATCAGGCCACATGAGGTCAGTAAAGGCCTGGGCATTATCGAGTGTGGGGGCATCTTCAACGCCTAGACTCTCGTACAAAGGAACGACATCAGACTTACCTATGTACCCATAGCCAGGCTTGGGGTTATAATTCTTCTCCTTGGTCTCATCAGGGAGATCAAACAAATCTTTCATGGCTTTCACCATGTCTTCACTTAGTTGTGGAGAGACGTCATTGTATGCAACTTGAAAACACCCATACCCTTCACATGCCTCCCTTACTTTCCCACACAACTCTTTCCATCCTTCACTCCCCTCTACTAAGTCCTTGGGATCCTTGGTGAAATCAATAAATGGTATTTGAGTTTCAACCTTCAAATCCATCTCCATCTCTCAAATGGAGTGTTTTGTGATGAAGAATTGTTGGAGTGTTCCTTTATATACTCCTCTATATATAATATACAAATTAAGGGGAGTTTGGACAAGTGTAGGGAGGGGAACCTAAGTCCCATTTTTATTTTATTTTATCTTATAAAGAAATACCACAATTTATTGAAGACTACTTAGAAGATCATTATCATCATTCATCACAAAATATGTGAGTTGTGAAGAGATGGTGAAGGGTGATTTGTTTGTGTATTTAATTTAGAATGGGTGGGTGGAAGGAGCACTGGATTATGTGCCATTAATGTATGTGATCTGATAAGTGATCTGATATAGTATTAGTTATAACTCTATTTGACATTAATACATGCTATTGTTTGTTAAAAAAAATTTGGAGAGTTTTTGATGAAATAGGACCCAAAAATAAAACTAATTGTATTGCCTTTTTTTTTTTTTTTTTTTTTCTTCTCTTTAAGGACTTTGAAAATAAAGGCCAAAAATGTCCTGGCGTGCATTCGCCTATTTTGATCCGTTACAACCTTCAACTAATGGTAAGAGAAACAAAACTTGCAGATACCGGAGAAACAGGTTACTGTAGTCTTCTGAATTATGAGAAGTCAGTAAGCAAACAATGAATCTGATTAATAATTGATGGAAGAAAATGGTCTTTTGGAACAACTTGTTATATTAGGAAAGTCCTATACCTAGTTGATGATCAATTCTGTGGACATTCTAGTAGTGGACATTATGCGCTTGCTTGTTACACAACCACCCTTTCGAAGAAGAGCCAAGTATGGGGAACCAGTTTGAGAAATGGAAGTTTTAGTTCTAATGGGATTTGATCTTATCGAATCATATTGTACAAGAAATGCTTAAGTTGTGGATGACTTTTGATCTTATAAAATAACTTTGTACAATAAATGCTTAACTTGTGAAGATGTTCATTAAGGGAAATCTTATAAGGATCCTAGTACTAAAAAACTTTGACTCAAAATCCAATCCAAACAATAGGCTCTCAGATTGGTTTTGATCCGAGGATAATAATGATAATAAATAATGAGTTGACTTAACCAATTAAAAAAAGGCAATTAGGTATAGTTAGAGCCAATCCAATTAATTTTGTTTCCTAAAATAATATATATTATAAAAATTATATGATCTCTTTTTTAGTCATCATGGTATGTTTTTATCTCTTAATTTTCATATTTTTCTTCTTCATTTTTACAAGATACCCAATACTCTTGCTTTAGATGTTCCAAAACTTCTTTATGTTTTATAGACTCTAAGAAAGACAGACTAATTAAAAAAGAAGATAACAATATAATTAACACAAATAACAATCTAGGTTAAATCTAAGTGTTATAATTAGAACTTTAGATTACTTAGCAATGAACTTTAGATTACTTAGCAATATAATATAGTTTTTAGGTGTGGGATCAACACTTTTCACCATCATCATCGTAACCATACTGGTAATTTAATTGATGGTGTCAAAACTCAAAAGTTTCTCCTTAATTAGTATGTTATAACAAACAAACAAACAAAAAACCAGTTACAGTTTTCATCTTTGGGCATGTAGATTCCTTTAGTTGACCAATGGATTTTTCTTTATAGCCGAATGAGGTAGTCGGCTCTAGGTACTATAGAAAATGCACGATATCACGAAAACAAAATTTTCATTTCCCACTTCATTTAGATAATTGAACATTGATGTCAAGTAAACATAATCCTTGAACTTGTATTTGATGGCAAATTTTAATTTGCACCTAAAAGTTGTATGGGTAGTGAATACATCAGCTAATAATGTTGTGCAAAATGTATATAAAACGCATACACTATTTACCCAAATAAATTTTGTTAATTGTTAGAGACGCTCTTAGTATATTGTATCAATTTAGAGCCTTAAAAACACAAACACACACCTAGTTATAAGGTGACATTGATATATGCATGCTTTGGCCTGATAACTCCAAAAGCTCATATGAGCTCTAAATTGATGATTATGAAGGCCCAATTATTGATTGATATTGGTCGACAAAGTTGTGAAAGATGCAAGAAATTAACCTAAAGAATCATAGACTTTGTTGTCAGCTGTGGAAAAATCAATAATAGATAGTTACCGGAATTCCAAACTCTAAAAATAAAATAAAAATCAATCAAAACAAATTATCTTAGAACTTCTATTTTGGCAGGAATGATATCGCAGCAAGTTGCAACAAAATATTTGTTATTGTTTTTAAAAAATTTAAATTCAAGAAATTTAACAACTTGAATATTTATAAATGGTATTTGAGCTGGATCTGTGACGTCAATTAAACGATACATCAATGTTAACCGTTGGATGACAGCGATACAAAAGTGATTAGAAAATAAGAGCCCGGCAACGTGCAAGCACGGTTTAAGACTTTCTGCTAACAAATCCCTTGTTATAATAATCTTTTTGCTTGTGAATTGAGGTTTAGTCGCATTAAACAAAACCCTAATCACAACTTGGTTGTCTGTGTTTTCGCACACAAAGGCCCTCTTTTTAATGTTCCTTAAATACTTGCAGCTTTTAATTTGAATATCTTAGCACTGAACAGAAGTAAACTAGAATACACTAGGATGCATTACTTTGGCGTGGCACACTCTCCCACAATGTTAATTCTTATGTCGTGTCTTTTGTTCGGATTGCATGTGTATTCCAGGAAAGAAAGTAGATTGCAAGATTTTGAAACTATCGGCAACTTAAAAAGTATATAAATATGAAAATAGAATATGGGATTCAAGTGCCTAAATAATAATAAAAATGACAGAAATTAACATAAATAGCATGATGAACAAATGACAATTTTTTTTATGGGAGATTTAGGGACGCTTCACTCTATTCTACATGATGATCAACGGCGACCTAGAACAGTCATGGACTGGGCGTGGCGACCATTCAATAGCAGTATACAACAACTGCTTTCTCTTCAAAAGCTTTGGTTTTGTAGTTTTATTCGTCATAATCTTAATTCTGAGGCTCATAATCTCGTTGTTGACCAACCCAACAGTATTGTCATTGATTATAATATATGCTTTTAACAAAAAAAAATGATGAGCAAATGATATGGATTACTACTTAAAAAGTCTATGCTTTTATGAAATTTCCACGGGAAATATCCCTTAAGAAAGTGATTTTGAAAGAAAATATGTTGCTCTATTCTACTTTATCACAAATAACTATTCTTGATTTGCATTACCAATCCTCTGATGTGAAATTTGTTTTTTTCAGATAATAATACTAATATTTATAGCTAAAGAGTACAACAGCACAAGTTCGCATTCCTTAATGAAAACCATTTTGGAGATATGAATGGTTGGACAAACAAAAATTAGATCACTATTATGAGGAGTAATCTTAGACTCGTAAATCCACAAATTTAGGTCAATTATTGAGATGCGCTAGCTAAGAAGTCCAAGCTTATGATGATCAACTTAGAATAAAAATGAGGTACACCATTGTCTATTTAGGGATGACTGATGAGGGGATGATAATTACCTCCATGTTTCTCTCAACCACACCCATCAGCAGCATTGTCTAATCATCAACTCAAGCCTACCTATATACTAGGTTTCAAAATTCAACAATGCCACTTCAATTGAGCACTGAATGCCTGGAGAGGAGATTTGACTTGAAATACAAAGAGTGATGATTGAACAAAGAAAAAAAATAAAAAAATTTATATATATATATATATATATATATATATATATATATATATTATATATATATATATATTGATAAGAAAGAAAAAATAATAATAAATAAATATAGCTAATCTTCATTGCAAAAAATAATAATAAATAAATAAACTTGCGGGTGTTTAGATAAGCGATTAACTTGTGTTTTCAGTTTGCAATTGAAATTAAAATCAATCATAGGATTAGTCGAATACAGTTTTGTTAACCCTGTGAGCCGACTAGGTGATAAAGAGAATCCTTTCAGTCGGAAAGTGTAAATCTAAACATATACTTCTTCTATACATTGTTTCATTTCTCAAATGTAAACAAAAGGTACAGTTGAAGGTTTGGAACCCAGGGTCTACCAAATCACACTGATGGACCCAATTCAACTAAAAAATGATGCCCATGCTTTCTGTGTAAAAGGATTCAACTTTCTGTCATCTTTCTGTGTAAAAGGATAGGAATTGAACATGATCAAATGGCTTATGGAGCAAGGGTGTTCTTCATCAACTAGCTCCTGTGGTGCTTTTATAATGGAGCCAGCTTTCAGGACCGAAAACAACCCAGTAGATTATCGAGCTTCCTTTCCGCTCATCATAACATGATGGCGTGCAGAATGTAGTGTGCCATTTGTCCATGCCTGAAAAACATATCAAATATATTGACTTAGCGCGACTACAAGTTTTAAATTATTTATTTGCTAATTTTTTGTTGAAATGCAAATGAGCAAATCCATTAATCCAGAAAACCTGCCAAGAGAGAATCACCAATCATGACAATGAAGGACTCGGGAAACTTTGACACCATCCACTGCCCATTTTTGGTCTGGACCTCCCATCCATCGACATATGCTCTTGCGGTGTGAGGGTTAAGGCACAGCTTAGTCACTTGACTGAGGTACTTTGTACTCCATGACGCGGAGACGATAGTTGCTGTTCTCAATGTGGTCTTCATAGTAACAAAGAGAAAATACCCAAGCTCTCCAAAACCATCCTCCACACCATGTGATCCAAGTCCGGTGAAACAAGAGAAAATATTAGAAACAAAGAATGATGATACTGTTGGGTTTTCCAGCAAAGCCCAATCTAAAACATTAAGGGCTTTTAGCGCAAAAGCCCATTAAGTATGACATATGCCTAAGAAGAAGAGTATGAGCAATATCGGAAGTTCTCATTTCCTTCAGGCCACATGAGGTTAGTAAAGTGTTCAGCCTTTTCCAGGACAGGCGCGTTGTGGATGCCCATACTTTCATACAATGGCCCACTTGGTTACTGCCCGGCGTACCCATGGAAGGGTTTCATAGAGCTGTTATGGAACTTTCACTGGAGAGGGAGATCAAACAATTCTTCTGGTTGATTAAACAAACTGTTACAAAGGTCGAGTGGGACTTCATTGTAAACTGCCTCGAATCAACCATATTCTACAAGTGCCACCTTCACTTGCAATTTCACTGTGTCCCAAGCAGGAGTTACTGGTACCAAATCCGCCTTAGAGAAGTCCACAATGGGGAGTTTGAGAGGGGATTCAGAGCCCTTTTTTTATGTAGTAGTAAGTAATGAAGAGAGTGGTTTGGAGTGTTTATACTTGGGAGATCATCACTTGAATAAGGTCCTCAACTCATTTATATTGTTCATTTGATGCTTTGTGGTTAATATATATGGACAAGGACAAGTGAAATATTAAGGGCACAATGTAGATTTGACTGGGGCAATATAATCAAGATAGAAAAGGACCCTAGTTAGGAGTTTAATTAATTAGTTGAAGAATAACCAATACCTCAACTTGGTTTGCCATATAGTGGTTCACATTAGAAATCTAAGCTAATGGTTAAGAAAATAACATGTTATAAATGACTTTGCCTACGGGATATATGGCCGGCTATAGAATTGAAATTTTGAATTTGCTCAAGTTCGGTGAAGATGTTGCCTCGCGTTATAGATTACAGTTACTAATTTTTGGTGAAATAATTATCTCAAACCGTAAAACTGGACGTCTATAATGCTTCAGTTGTGGAGGGATAAAACTAAGTAGAAGCCTCTCCATAGACCCTAAATCCAAGACCTATTAATTGGATGGTCGGACAAATTTGTACTTCTCGAAGAGGTAGTATATAAAGTTAGACTAGGCATAAGGAACTACGACCTCGATTCCAATCCATCGACCCTCCGCTATGAAGGGGGTTTTTTAATGAAATTTTAAAGATTTTGTTAAGTCGTACTTAACTTTGCCTAATGTTTGAGACCATACAAAGTTAAGTCGTACTCAAGGACTGAATCGAAACAACCAATTTTTTATTTTTTAGCATTCAGCATTGTACTCTCTTCCGGTAAGGTAGACGGCCTTATTTGGGATGGCAATGGGTTGTGTTTGGCAATGGATTCATTTTTATGGTCAGGTTTATTATTTCAAAACTGCATAATGCTACACCCATACTCGCCCAAATGTAATCAGATTTC